>OX454525.1:331428441-332826746 GCA_949715645.1 Portevinia maculata | reverse complement strand
TGTTTTTATGAAGTAGTATGTTGAAAGTCAGGTGGTTTGCTACAGTAACTTGTTTACTTGTAAGATCACTTCATAGATACCCACACCTAGGCGTTGTTCTACACTTCGGGTCAACAGATACGGAAAGCATCTGTTGCACTATATGCATGTAGCTTAATAATTCCTTATCAATGTGCCGATCGGAAAAATGCCAGATTAATGCTTACACTATACACAGCAGAGCAGAATTCAGACCATGCACCACAATCACCTCCCCTCAACGCCTACAGATACCATTCTCTCCGCCACGGGATTTTGCTTTCACTTTATCAAATTTTAATCACATTTTGTTGCCTGCAAATAATAATGGAAGTTCACTTACCGGATATTTAGTTGTCAGCACAATGCCACATATCTCGTCACCGACGAGAAACTGTTCCCCCAACATAGCCATGCAAACATTTTCCCAGGCTCGGTCGATTTTATTTTTCCGCAATCGAATTACCCACTGGCCACCGTTTGTATTGGCCGGGTCCTCCCACATTGGTTTTATGCCCTGTTTAAAGAGGCTCAACTCTCGAAATGGCGGTAATGCGGTCGGGCGCACCAAATGCGAGTACAATGACCACCACTGTTGAACCGTTGCACACCGACCGACAAAGTGCAACGATTTACTATAGTCAACCGCTCTGTGAGTACCTTTTCTGGAGAACCACAAACAGAATGTGTGCTGTAAGCGGTTCTCATTTGGATTTATTTCTAAGGGCGCCAACTTGTCCACATCTATGTCATTTTCCAAGTCACTGTCATCGCTGTCTGCTTGATCGGACCATGGTTTGCTGAAAGGTAATAACAAATACGTTACAATTGGTAGTTGAGATGTAAAGTGAATGTAGGAATAACTAAAGTTTTGATTGACTTCTTTTTTACAGTGGTCATGTAATACTGTTGGGGAACTTAAGAACCTAAAATGAGGGCCACGTGCTCAGACATGAGATGGGAAAACACATATTTGAGGGGTTCAAGACCGAAAAATCATCTAAATAATTAGTGGCTGACATCGAGTGTCCGCAAGAAACGAGGATCAGGTATCGACGTGAATCGTGATCATCGCCTTTTAGTTGTCCACTTTTAAAGAACACTTTGCTGTAGGGCCTTAATTCACGATTAGGCAGATGAATAATATGGAAATGGGTCAAGGAACGTGACTAATAATTCTAGTTTCGGAGCATAAAGAATGATAGGAACTTGGTGGAAGTTCTTAAGTATATTTTGATTGCTAAGGGAAGGACATAAACTGTGGCAATAGTAGTTAGCATAAGGTACCAAAGAAGCTACAGAGAGCATCAATTACTACATCTATACGTTGCTTGCACAATTGCCACGAAAAGGAAACTTGCAAAATTAATGCAACAAGTCGGAAAGGAATTTCCAACGAACATTCCTTAGGCGCACTTGGAAGCGCATTACTGCAACTGAAGGAATGTCCGTCTGCTTTGGAAAATCAGCTGGCTATTAATCCCTAGAAGACTTATTCATTCACACAATATTCATTCAAAATGTCAATCATTGAATAAGTGGATTTTTTTTACACGTTTTGACAGTTCTAAGCAGACATAACCTAGAGGCGACGAAGACTTCCTGGTTAGGAAGTCTCTAGGGTTAGTCTAGCCATTGATTTTATTGTTGTATGGCATCACTTCGAACAAATTTATAGACAACAATTTCGATTAGAAGGAGGAATCCGTACTTACGTTTCGAACTGTTTAACTTGAGCTTTTTCCATTGTTGTTGGTTGGTGGTTAGTTAGTTGGTGGATTGCTTGATTCGTTAGTTGGACGCTGAGCGGTCTGAGTAATTTTTTCCTTTAAAATTGGCTTTACAAAGGTAACACTTTCTATCACAGATGCTACTGTATCAAGCAACTTATTGCATTTAATTTGTTGTTAATTAATTATCGGTGAAATTGTAAAAAACCGCTGAAAATCCTTCGGAAATCGTATTCAGTCACTCGACAATTGGTTAAGTTGATTTTTTGTACACAAAAAAAATTGACACCTCACATTGAAATAGGAATAGATTTGTTGTATTTGAAGAGCTGTGGAAAGGCAGGGAATACAAGTTTTAGAAGTTTTTTTTGTAAGGGGATGCGTTGGTAGATCGACATCAGCGGAAAGCAAAATTGGTCCATTTGCACTTTCTTTTCAAAAAAGAGTTCAGGTTTACTTTTGTCAGCATACTCTCCGACATTTCACGAAATCATTCGAAATTTGGAAGATTTCGAAATCTGTTACTTTTGGCAGATTTCGATGATATCCCTTCAAGCAAAATCGCTGACCAACTATTCTCGTCATTTTTGGATCCGCGATATATGAGGCATTCCACGCACACATTTGTAAATTGACTGTAAATACATTGCCAATAGAAAGAAGAGCGAGAGTCGAGTGTAGTTATTTGTAATGGCGGATTTGTTCATCTGTCACTGACACTGGCTCTGGCTGCAGCTGCAGATATAATTTTCTTTGAAAGGTAAACTAAAATTTAATTTATTATTCCACACAATCGTTTGTTTAATTTGTTTGAATTTAGATTTATCAAAATCAAAAAAATAGCAACCGATGAAGGCGTGGGCCGAATTTCGATGATTTTAATGATACCGGCACAAATTATGCTGAAAGTAAGTAACATACCTACATTGGTATAGATAATACACACATTTATTTGCTTCTTTTCTTTTGCAGGAGAATTTGTTGGAGAAATGGTAGCAGGTATACCTCATACCTAATGAAAAAATGTATTCTAAGAAATAAAATAAACATGAACAAACATTTTTGATTTTTATTTTAACGATACTCGATTCTCTTCTTATCTAGCCTCGATTTGTACCTTTTTTCGGATCAGTTCTGATTCGTTTTTTGCTGAGCACAGCGAACTCAATCTGTCACAATACATACACATGTGAGTCCGCGGCTATTACAATTTCCAGTTTTTCGGCCCCGTATGCGGAGTAGTCCATATGTCATTGACTCAGTTTGCGGGCGTAAAACGGAGTCTCTTGCTTGAAGGGATGTCCTTGCAATGTACATGCAACCGTGGGATTGTTAAAGCAAACACAACTTTCGATACAACCATCACTTTTCACCCAGTGCCGTATCGAGAACTTTTTTTAATCTGGGTTTTTGAACTCTTTCAAAATTGTCATTAACATTGGTTTTTGCTCTATATTACTTTTAATTTACAATTAAGTTAGTTGGATACCCCTGTGGACAACTTATTTTAATCAAAACCAATGGACCTAGATATATATAGTTTTTTTTGCAAAATTTTGCGGGAAGTTTGAGACCCTATTTTGCCCACTCCTCCTGGTATGCCGCTGGGGACACATAAATGCTTATAGCCGCAGCTGACTAAAAATATGTCACAACAAAATTGTTTGTGATTTTGTTGCTTTGTTTCAATTATTTCAATATTTGGCATTAAAATGGTTAATGGAAAATTAAATCATTGCAATGTTTTACTATGCAAATTAATGTGCTTAATCCACAAACAAGTTTCAGAGCAATTGCACAAGTGATTGAAACGTCGAGCGAAATCTAGTGAGTGAGCGTCCGAACGCTTCGATGACATTTCGAAATCTTACTGTCGAAATCTCGGATTGGGATTTGGTGAGAATAGAATATTAGGTTTATCATATTATTTATAACATTTTAGTTCTAAGAGCCAAATTATTCAAGTGAAATTCATTCCAAATTGTTCGAAGAAACATTTTTATATGGAATAGAACAATTTTCTTAACATTTTCCTATTTCAATAAGATAAACCCCAAAATAGTCTAAATCCATTTCATATTATGACTTAACGGCTATTCGCACCCAATCAAAATCAGAGAAATCTCTCGAAATCGGAATATTTTCCATTCATTTGGAAGATTACGAAATCTCTTACTTCATTGAGAGTTACAATAAAGTTCGTTTGATACATCTTTTTTTGCAGCATTTTGGGGGCTGATTGAGCCCCTATTTCAACCCACTTCTCTTGGTACGCCGCTGTGGTCCCATTAATGCTTAATATAATATGTCAAAACATCATCAGATCAATCGACATCAGGCCGAACATTGACGGTGCAACGCTCACTCAAAAGAGGAAATTCACAAGAAAGCACTGAGGATCATCTATTTGAAATTTCGCAGCTGAGAGGAAAACATATGACTCGCGCTGTACTTTTCTGTTCTGATTTGATCTGACAGTCTTCCCTCATTTGAGCTGTTCTGTTTTATTCTGATCTAGTTTTCGTTCATTTAACTCAACTTGTATCTGTCCTACCTACTGAAATTATTTCTCAATAAATCGGATCGAGCAAATCGTTTCTTCAATGAAAAACTCCATTAGTGATCGATGAGATCTCGAAATCTTACTGTCGAAATCTCGGATTTTGATTCGGTGCGAAAAGGCTTTTAGACCAAATGGGAATTATGTAGGTACCTACTGTAAGGACATTTTGTTCTTAGCGACGAAGAATTCTCATTTGGTCTATCTCAGACGAGTACATATCTGAAAGTTCAAACGGTATTTTAGTTGACAAAATTAGAATGTCAAATAGATTAGTGGCAAATCTCAGTTTAATTCTCCGATAAAATTAACTGAAAGATGCATTGAGTGCCTAGATTTTAGCCCGTTTCTGTGCACTTTCTCCTTTTTTATATTTTTCGGTTCATCTTTGTCTGTATGCACATTGGCAGCGGTTTTTGGTTCTGTGCGCGCTGAAAGACGTGCGGGGATATTTTAAAGGTTTGTTCAATTTGAGAAACTTTCAAATGCAGAGGATATGACGCTGAAATTCATCATTTCGAAATGCTGAAAATGTATTACGAAATTATGAACATTTCGGGTGCAACATTGAATTAAGCTGAAATGACGAGTTTCGTGTCGATGTTAACGTACTATAAACCAAACCAAACTTTTGATCTGTCATGATCTATCTCTCAACAAGCGTACACTCGACTTAAAATATCGGAATGTGTCTATTAAGCGTGTCAAAGTGCGTCGACCGAATTGGGCATTATCTCTCGCCCTGATAAATACTTTATAAACGTATTACCGAGTCTATTTTCGTCAGACCATAGTGTCCTATCGGTGAATTACTCGTACTCCAACTACAAAGTTAAAGAACAAACTGCAAAAGAACCGCATGGCAATACGGGAAAGCCAAATGATAAGAAATTACTGCTTTCTTTAGGGGTTTAAACTGGACGTTATGATTCCTCTATAGCGATGTCGATGCTACTGCTGGTATGACAACTAACATTATTCATTTCGGTATGTAGTTCTTTACCCCTAACAGGATCAAACCTAAGGTAAACGCGTGGTATGACCTGAGCTGCCAAGGGGCTATCAGGTTAAAAGATGAAATATTTCGGTCATATAAGGCCAACCCATCTGAGGATAACCGAAACAAGTTTAAAGGAGTCAGAAATGACTCAACTGACCACATTAATCCTATCAAGTTGTTATATGAACAAAAGTTGAGGCAACAAATACCTTTTTTTTCATTTGTTAAAAACATTAGGAATTCGGTCCTGTCATCTATCCCAAAACTCATTTACAAGGAAAATCCAGCATTCAGCGCTTTAGATAAAGCCAATCTGCTTGCTGGTCACTTTTGCAGCTAGCTCCACGCTTCCAGATTGTGTGTTGTCTCTCCCTCGAGCACGTAGAATACTCCATGTGACAAATCCACTTTCGCGCTTGTACAGTAGGAGATGGTATTTCCCTTATCGTTCTGATGAGTCGTTTTTCTACGTTGACAAAACCACTGCGTAAGCTATGTATCTTATTCTTCAGGGCTCTTTTTGAGAAGATGGAAAACAGAATTTGGCCAGCATGTGCCAAAAAAAGGCGAATCTTCTTATCCCTCCTCCTACCGACCGATTGCACTTACCTCCTTTCTTTCCAAAAACATGGAAACGCTCATTTACCGTCTGCTTTTAAAATCTTGAATCCCGAAAACTTCTTAATAACCAGCAGTATAGTTTTTGTTTTTATCAGTGTGGCGAAAGTAAGATCGTTGCGCTAGATATTTCAAAGGCCCTGTTCAATGTCAATCATATTCATTACTGCGCAATTGCATTTTTGTTATTATATCTTATCTTAAGTTGCGACGAGTGTGGGAATCCAAATTTCTAGTCCATGTTTCGTGCCGAAACATGAGTTGCGTGAGCCTACGAAAAGGTTTTCATTCCCACGAACAGGGGATGTGCAATAATGCACTTTTGCCTAATAATCGCGAAAGATATGAATTGGATTCCCACGCTCAGCGAAACTATAGGACACGGGCCATTTGTTGTTTGTTAGAAATTAAGTGAGTTGCATTTCGGCTGTACGGGTGAACGGTTCCCTCAACCGCAATAAAGTAAATAAAATCGACAAAAGTAAAAGAAACATTCATTTTATTAAATCTACAAAGTTAAAATTGACAGGCCCTTTACTAGAAAACGCGTGCATTTGGAATAGATGATACTCTTCTTCAATGGATTAGAAACTACCTTTCGGACCTTTTATTGTCAGTTGTTTTTAATTGTTGTTTTGTCCCAGACCCTTCTTCACATTTGTATAAATAATTTCCTGTCACCCAGCTTCTTATATTCGTTTCCTGGTTAACGCACCTGATCTTCGAGTGTGGAACTGGAACGGCAACGTATGCTAAGCTCATTCCAATCTTAACAGCATAATTCAGTGGGGACAACCAGCATGGTGGAAGTCAATGCTAACAAAATACAATGCTGTCTTCTGTAATTAAAGCGAATCACCCTGCCATTATCCATGAACTGCACTTGCATCGCTGAAACGGGAAGACTTATTAAATTCTCGGTAGGTGTGTTAGTGACAACCTCCATTATAATGATCACATATTCGATGTCGCCAAGAACACTCCGAAATGTCTAGGCTTCCTTAAACGAAGCAAAAAACATTTCACTCCTTCTGATGTGGCATAAATTCACAAGGACAAGAAGTTAATCTGCCCCAAAATTGAGTATTTGGTCCTGTGTGCGAGGAGGACGAATGGCGGAGAAGAAACAATCGCGAACTATGAGCTGTACCAAGCTGTGGATGTAGTCCAAAGAGCTAAATCACGTCGACTACTTTGTATCGGCCACTTTGAGCGAATCGACAGCAATGCTCCAGAAAAGATGGTCTTAAAATCCCAGCCCCCAGGTTCGAGACGTCAAGGGAGACAGAACCTCCGTCCGTCCAAGTCATCGTGGATGCCAGAGCGTTTGGTCTGTGAAACTGGAAGCAGCGTACCCGTGATCGCGGAGGATGGAAGGCTGCAGTGTCTCAGGTAGGAACTCTCCACGGGTCGGGAGCCCGTTAAGTAAGTAAGTAAACTTGAGTACAAGACTCATATTTGGGCTAGTGCCCCAATCACATATTTGGAGCTACGTGACGAAATTCAACAACTCGATAAAAACTAATTGGTGATCGAGATATCGAGTCATCATCGCAATGTCTCCAAAGGAATCTGCGCAGGCGGATATACCACCCCCGCCGGCCGCCACAATCCAAGGAAAAAAAGAACAAACGACCAATGAAGCCTGAAACCAACATCTTCATCTACATCTGCATTGAAGGAAAAATAAGCAACGAATCATCTTACAGCAGATAAAGCTTTCCATTTTTAAGTGTAGTGGTGAATTTGTTTTTAAACCTTATTTTTGTTTTCAGAGATCTTGGTGTGTAGTAAAAATAAGAATCATCATGATTCCCCCCTTCGGGATAGTGGTCAGAATTTACCCGAGGCAGGCATGCCGGTCGTAAGAGGCGACTGAAATCCAAACCCCCCTTCGGGATAGGGGTTAGAATTTACCCGAGGTAGGCATGCCGGTCGTAAGAGGCGACTAAAATCCATACTGGGGGGTGGTTCCCCACCAGGCGCGACCCCAGGTGGTTCATAGGGGAGCCTCGGTACGATACGCTCGCTATCCGAGGTTGTAGGGTTATAGCAGAGATGTAAGCGATGTCTGTATGGGAATAGACTACGGCCTGCGCGCATGCAGGCTGCGCCTTACTCGCTGTGAATGCCCTACCGCGAACCAAACAAAAAGAAAAAGTATGAAGGAACAACCTAAGGTTATGTCTACTCCAGGTGGCACTCGCAACAGCGAAAATCCACCCGTTGTCTTAACGACCGCGGTCGGGGCAAGGATTCTGGAGGCCCCAACCAACATACTACCAACTCCCCCCGCCTGTACAGGCGTTGACTTAGGAGCTGTAAGAATGCTTGCTTCCGAAGACTCCTGGAAAAATGGAGAAAGTAGCGGAGAGGTTCAACCTGATACGCTTAATCTTCATTCCAATAGACAGGTAGCTAATTGTTGCGTTGTTGCTGATGAGGCCCAGGAAACCGGACAGGTTGAACGGGCTGCAGAAGCGGTACGCACCGGTGGGCTTCTGTCTAAGAGCCAGCGGAAGAGGAAACAGAGGAAGGCGGCAATCGCGCAGCGCAAAGAAACTGAACCAGTTGAAGGCGCAAGCGCTGAGAGCTGCACTACCTCGGTGGCGACGGCTGAGAGATGCAGGTGGGCAGAGGTTACCCCAACCGAAACGCACCAGCGGATTGAAACCAACGCTGCCTCCTCTTCCAATAGCTTGAACAGGAATAAACGGAGGATGAAGGCTTCGATCACTCCTACCGGTGGAACTGCGTACGCACCTTCTGCGTTCCCTTCCACTGTAATACCTCTTACTATGGAGGTCCCCGCGCACAAAATCTGGATGAAACATTTTTTGCAACCAGCAATGCTTGCAGCACCAGTGGACAGAAATTGGCTGTCGCGAAGTATATTTACCCAGATTAACCTTCAACATTCGAAGGCTGCTACTGCTCTAATCAGCAAGAAGCTTTCCGGGTTGAGTACAAAACCCCACATAACATCCATACAGGAGCCATGGGTGTGGAAAAATCGCATCTGTGGCCTTGGAGGTGTTCGTGGCACCACGATATTCTGTGACGAGCGGTCCGAAAGGCCCAGGGATTGTCTTGCTGTGGTTGCTGCAGTCATAAGCTACGAAACGAATGGAGATTGGAAGACCTTCGTCGTGGCGTCAGCTTATTTCCCCTATGATTCGGTAGTGCCTCCACCACCAAGGGCAATTGCTGAACTCATAGACTATTGCGAGACCAGGAAGATGGGCCTAGTTATATGTTGCGATGCCAATGCTCAGAAAATTGTTTGGGGCAGCAGCAAATGCAACATGCGAGGAAACCATCTCCTGGATTTCATTCTATCATCTGATCTTACTATCAACAATGTTGGCTCGCAGCCAACTTTTGTGACACCAAGAAGACAGGAGGTGATCGACCTGACTTTATCAAATAGATATTTTAAGGCGGTTACCAATTGGAGGGTCTCTTCGGAGGCATCCCTCTCAGATCATAGATATATCGAATTCCAAATCGAATGCGAAGCCATAACTTTGCAGAAGAGGAGGAATCCAAGAAAAACCAACTGGATACGCTTCAGGGAGGAAATGGGAAAAACTCTCAAAACTCCAACCAAACTCAGGACGAGACAAAAGGTAGAAGATGCAGTTCGAAACCTGAATAGTGCCATTACTAGCTGTTTCGAACTGACGTGCCCAGTAAGTAAACCCCCTGGCAGAACGCCGGTTCCCTGGTTGAGCTCAGTACTGCAAAGAATCCGAAGAGAAGCTAAAAAGCTTCTAAAAAGGTCACTCAAGACTGATTTGGAGACAGACTCGAATTTCTACCGATAGAAGCAGAAGGAATATAAGAGGCTAATTCGGGTATCGAAAAGTGCTTCTTATAGGAATTTTTGCGAAAAGATTGAAACACTGGGTGAAACTAGTAGGGTGGTTAAAGTTATAAAAAAGGGCAAACCAGCCGAATTGGCATCACTTAGAAAACTTGATGGCACCTTCACTGAGACGAAAGCGGGAACTCTAAGTCATCTGCTGGAGTCTCACTTTCCGGGTAACCAAATAAAAATTGGCTCACAACCAGCCCTACTACCGAGACTGTGAGTGAGCCGAGACAAACAACTCGGCGTAGCTGGCATATTGCTAAGGCTGTGGTAACGGACGAGACCATCAAATACGCTTTTGCGTCTTTTAACGGCTTCAAGTCACCTGGCACGGACGGAATATACCCAGCCATGCTGCAACAAGGTACAAACCAGTTGCTACCGACTATGAAGAGAATCTTCAACGCTGTCCTAGCACTGGCATACATTCCAACACCCTAGCGTACAGTTAGAGTGGAATTTATACCAATAATTGGCAGAAGTGGCTCACTCGCTAAGAGCTTCAGACCAATCAGTCTGACTTCTTTCTTCCCGAGAAGCATGGAAAGGCTGGTCGAACTTCACGTGCGCAAAACTGCTTTGCGATTGCACCCACTATCTCAGATGCAACATGCCTATCAACGCGGAAAATCCTGCAAGACTGCGCTCCAAGATCTAGTTGGTAGAATTGAGGGCGCGCTTGACAGAAAAGAATACGCGATGGGCATTTTCATCGATATTGAGGGTGCTTTTGACAATGCGACTTTTGATAGCATGTGCAGCTCCGCCAGACAACACGGCGTAGACGAACCATTGGTGTTGTGGATTAAAGCAATGCTAATGACTAAAACGTTGGTTGCGGATGCGGATTGTGGCCGCTATGTTATGGCGGGGGTAAACAGAGGCTGCCCGCAAGGCGGCGTTCTGTCTCCACTGCTGTGGTGTATTCTGTTCGACTCTCTGTTGAACGCACTCAACAGTTCTAATGTATACGCGGATGATGTTGTCGTGCTTTCTGTTGGATCATGCCTAGCGACTGTATGCGACAAGGCGCAGGCGGCCCTTGAAGTGATCAACGAATGGTGCACTAGGAATGGGCTCTCGGTCAATCCTCTTAAAACTGAGGTTGTTCTCTTTACGAGAAGGAGGATGCTGATCACAATCCAACTCTCCAATGAAGCAAAGTATCTGGGAGTCATCCTGGATAGCAAACTTCTTTGGTCCAAACATGTTGAGCTGAAGACTGCCAAGGCGCTGTCTGTTTTCTGGCAGTGCAAAGGCATTTTCGGCAAGACATGGGGCTTATCACCGAAAAGAGTCCTATGGATTTATACGGCTATGATAAGACCATTTATAGCATACGCATCGGTTGTTTGGTGGAATAAGCTTTTGCGTAAATACGTTACTGCTGCTTTCGCGAAACTCCAAAGGAAGGTATGTTTCGGCTGCACGGGGGCCTTCCCCAGCACGCCTGGCTCCAGCCTGGATGCATTATTGAACCTCCCGACCCTTGATGTTTACATTATAGGTTGCACAATCAAAGCTATCTCACGTTTAAAAAGAGGTGGCTTCTGGTATAACTCGCACTGGAGTTTTAATGAACTTGCGCAACGGCTGTCGTTCGACTCCTATCTTATGGATATGCCGTCTAATGCAATGACACCGGAACTTCGGCTGAAGCGCAACTATGAAGTCGACTTTCCTCGTGTTCAGGACTGACTCTGGTCAGACTCTGAGCCTGGAAAGGAATGCAGTCGAATCTTCACGGATGGCTCCAAAACCGATCAAGGATCTGGTGCTGGTGTTTTCATGGAGAGCCACAACATTAGACTTTTCTTCTCCTTAGGCAAACATGCATCAGTCTTCCAAACGGAGACTTATGCTATCCTAATGGCCATGGACTATATTGCGAGGAACAGGTGGAGGGGGCGAAGTATCTGCATCTGTAGCGACAGTCAGGCTGCGCTTAAGGCCTTGCTCAACCCCTTAACCACCTCCAAAATAGTCCGTGAATGCAAGATCTCTCTGAATTCAGTCGGAAGGCTGAATTCACTTAGACTTGTCTGGGTCCCGGGTCATAACGGGATCACGGGAAATGAGATCTCCGATGAACTTGCTAGACAGGGCTCAGAGGGGGACTTCTCAGGACCTGAACCAGCTATTTGTCTGCCTGCGTCCTCGGTCAGGGCTTCCATTGACGGTTGGGTTTCCTATGAACACAATCGCCGTTGGCATGACTCTCCAGGGTGCAGACAGACTAAGCTAATTCTCCCCGACGTCTGTGGGAAATCCGCGGCATTCTTTTTGTCTCTCAACAGAAAAGACTGCAGACAGACCACTGGCGTTCTTACGGGACACTACGTTTTTGCCAAGCACCTTAAGGTGCTAGGCCTAAGCGATATCACCAACTGCGAAGGAACATTTTCTCTGTGATTGTTCTGCTTTTGCTCGTATCAGGTGGCAGGTATTTGGTGCGGATATGGTGAGTGCTGTAAACCTAAGCTCCTTATCATTGAAGCGCCTTCTCGTTTTTCTTAGAAAAACGAGTAGATTCCCACAGTAAAATGTGGTGTGTCTGCCTGGTAATACAATGTACCAGTATTGAGTCTGAGTGCTCCAGTGCAGAAAGTCTCACACACCCCGAAAAAAAAAAAAAACTTATTTTTGATATTTGGTACTTTTCAGTGGCTCCTCCAAAATCTTCAAATGGGCTCTCTCAACCTCATGCCTGCATTCGGACGTACAGTGAAATACAAGGAGTCTCTCCTTAACCGAACCATACAAATGGGAACGCTTTAACAAGCTCTGTTTATCTTTACTTAGATCAAGCAATAGACAACGACTTCTCTTAGGCGGTAGCTGAGAACCAAAGTTAATTATGCGGAGTGCAAGAAGGGGAAACGATTTCTGGACAAGTTCAATTCGACATGAATGAACCTCTTAGCAAGGGCCCAAGATTATGTAGCAGTATTCTAATCTAGAGCGTACTAAAAGGCAAAAGAGCGACTTTAGGACAAATGGGTCGCGAAAATCATTTGAGTTTCTTTTTATGAAAGCCAATTTTTTCTTTTTTTTTTGTGTTGGGAATTCGCTGGAAGAAAAAATCATCGAAAGACATTGCAGAGCTAGTACGCGAGGGATGCTTCTGCAATAGTGAGAGACTTTAACTCATCTAAAAAAACTCCCGGGGGACGGACATTCGCCATCCCGAATGAGATTGCACCTAGTAGACGACTAATCGGCAATTTGTTTTTGAACTACATACGAGTATTTGTTGAATTTAACAGATAAATCCGCCGTTTGTCGGATTTCTAAACTTTTTTCTTGTTTGAAATCAATACCTGATTTCTTAGCCCTAGCTAACTCTTATAGATCAAGAGGTTTTACCCGTCTCAATCTCCTGATTGCATTGTCATTATTTAATAGTTCTGTTATTTCTGTGTTTACGTGGTTGAGAAGCCTACTTCTATGCCTTTGAGCAACTTTCTTAACTTCATCTTCGACCATTTCAACATTTAGATCTTTATGCAGATCGGCATTGCGTATGTACCAAGGTGCATTAACTATGTTCCTTAGTACTTTATTTCGGAAAACCTGAATTGTTTGTAAATTTGTTTGGCATGTGCATGCCCACAACTGGAGCCCGTAGGTCCATACTGGTTTCAGAACTTGCGTGTATAGCAATAACTTTTTGTAGTTACACAGGGATGAGTATCTTTCCAGCGCAGTTTAGCGTCTAGAGTCATGCCTAGATAGTTGGCTGTGTTAGAATATTCCACTACATTGTTGTTAATGTAGACTGGAATGTGTGGTATGTTTTTAAACGTAAAATTAATATGGACTGACTTAAGGTCATTTAATCTAATCTGCCATTTCTTAGCCCATTCTGAAATATTGTTTATGGCTGTTTGAAGCTGTTTTGTTGCTATTTCGACAGTTGCTCCCACAGCAAGGACAGCTGTGTCATCTGCAAAAGTAGCTATAGTGGTTTCTTCTCTTTCAGGAAGATCGCTAGTGAAAAGTAGGTATAGAACTGGACCTAGCACACTACCTTGCGGTACACCAGCCTTAATCTATCTTAATGTTGAGTACTCTGCATCTTGTTTAATTCTGAAGAATCTATCTGATTTATAAGACTCCAGAATGGACTGCTTCGGCAGTTGCTTTTGTAGTTTGTGTATCAGTCCTTTGTGTCAGACTTTATCGAAAGCTTGTGCTATATCAAGAAATACTGTAGAGCACACATTTTTCTCTTCAAATGCTTTTTCGATGCTATCTGTGATTCTATGCACCTGATCAATGGTAGAGTGCTTATTTCTAAATCTAAATCGGTGAATTGGGACTAGCGATTTTTCATCTATTATTTTTTGTAGTCGTTTTACCAGCACTTTTTCGAATAACTTGGACAACATTGGTAGAATAGATATTGGGCGATATGAGGTAACTTCGTTAGGTGGTTTGCCTGGTTTAGGTATCATTATTACCTCCTTTAAATGCAGCATTAACAATTTGCGCTAGTTTTTTTAAACATTTTCGTGGAAATTGCTTCAAAATTTCTCCTGTAATTAAATCAAACCCTGGGGCCTTTTTTATATTTATGCTTTCTTTAATTTCTTTGGCAAGTTCTTTAGCTGTTACTGGCCGAATAGGTCTATCTTCTTCGCACCTTATTTCGAGTCCTTGATAACCTTTATCTTCATAAGGTTTGAATACGTCTTCAAGATACTCAGCGAAAGTGTTTGCTTTCTCTTGGTTGCTTTTCGCCCAGTTACCTTCTCTGGTTTTTACTGGCGGAATGTGAGCTATAGGCCTGTTCATTTTCTTCGTTGCCTTCCAGAGCGAGTAGTCGGTACTAGCATCATTTGTAAAACTTGTCAGGTAAGTTTTCAAAGACTTATTATTGAATTCTCTTACAGATTTTCTGAGCTTATAATTTAAGTTGTTCAGTGTGGTCTTGCCGCTTGGCGCCCTTGTCTGTTGCCAGCGTTTTCTAGCTTTCCTCTTTTCTGTAATAATTTCACATATTTCGAGAGGATAAGAGTTTTGTTTGATATTTTTTGTTGTTTCCAACTTCTGTCTGAAGTAGTTCCAATCAGTCAGTCTATTTACTAGTTTTGGGCTATGGTCTTTTATTATTATTTTATCGCTAAGTGTTAAGAGTATAGAAGAATGATCTGATTGAAGATCAGGTCCTTCCTCTATGCTTATTTTATTTGAAGATATATTTTTTGATAGAAAGAAGTCGACAAGATCTGGAGTTTTATTTCTATCTGTTGGCCAATAGGTAGGTTTTCCCGTTGAGTGATATTTGGCGCCATCTTTTTTAATTGCTTCAAATAGTTCTCTGCCTCTAGTACTCGTATTAGTTAATCTAGATCCCCAATACTTATTTTTGGCGTTAAAATCCCCTCCCGCGATTAATCTATTGTGAAATATGCGGAAAAGACTTTTAAAATCTTTTTTCTTTAGTCTATAGCTAGGAGAGCAGTATACTGCTGCAACAGATATTTGTCCACTGCTCGTTTCTACACATATGGAAATTCCTTGGATGGCACATGATTGGAATTTTGCTTTTATATGGTGTTTTATTGTATTCTTTATTAACATTGCGGCCCCACCTTTTGCACAGTTATAAGGATGTGGGGAGTGACAGAATTCATATCCTTGGAATTTGAAGTCAGTAATCAATTTAAAGTGCGTCTCTGAAATGGGACATATATCTATCTGGTGTATGTCAAGAGTCACTTGCATCTCGTCTTTGCGACTCTCGATATACCATTAGCATTCCATTCAAGAATTTTTATTTTATTCATCATGTCTGTCTTTTGGTAACAGCTCTTTTGTTGCTGTTTTGTCTCTCTAACAACAATATCTATCTAATATCGTTTTATTCGATTTTTCCATGGAGCCAGTGTTTGGCTCTACTTTGCGTTTTACCGTTTTATCTGCCGGTATTTGAGTATTTATTGATGCTGCCTGAGCATATGTCATTTTTGGATCAGCCGTCTTTTGTCTCGGGACCTTTTTGATTATCGATTGGTCTTTAGGCTTTTCTTTCTGTGGGCTCTTTTGCAAGTCCTTTTTAACTGTTTGCTCATCCTTATTTGAGTTTTTTTGTGTTTTCTTTTGCTTTTTGTCCCTTGCAATCCCTTGAGGTCTTTAACCTCAAAAGCACGACTAAATATTACACCGTTAGCAGCATAAGTAAAGGGTATTTCATTAGCAACTTTCAGTGTGAACGCACCCTTAAACCGATTACCATACTGTCAATGTTCAAATATTCAGCAACATTAGGTCCGTTCGCCTACTTTATGTGTAGAAAAATGAAAAGTGTCAAATCTCCAAAATCGAGAGAGAATCCTCTCATTTCTAAGAAAAGTACGCGAACGCTTTTGTGTAAAAAGGTGAAAAACTTCTTAGTTTGGCTTGAAAAGAAGCAACAGCTGTTTTTTTTTGCTGGCAAATTCATATGATTTCATCATTTGACAGTTTTCATTTTCTTACCAGCTGAAATTCTGTGTGTAGAAAAATGAACGAAAGTACATTTTTCTTTCGTTCATCTTTTTACCATTTTCTCAGTACGCGAACGCGTTTGTGTAGTTTTGCACGAAAGTTTATATAAATTTACGTTTGCATATTAGTTCGCGAACGGACCTATTTTCATTATAGTGAATCACACGAAGGAACAACGTTTACAAATAGTTAAAATTTACTACCGAAATTCTGAATTCTGACCACCGGGTCGCAACTTTAAGAGCGTTAACGCCAATTTTCGACCGTAATTCTCGTCCCAGTTGACAAGCAATTCATAGTCCAGTAAAAATATTTGAGTCACAATATACGCTGATGTTGCCGTGCCAGTGAGACTACGTTTTGCCCGAAGTGTGGAGAATATTGCTGCCGTAGAGGCGTCCGTCGCAAACCAGCCTAATCAGTCCACGGCGTTCTCAAGAATTGGGCCTCATGCAGACCACATTATGACGAATTTTGCGTAAGGATCTTAGCCTACACCCTTACAAGATCAAGCTGACTCAAGAACTAATGCCACTTGATCATATTATGAAGCGACGCACGTACGTTCACGAATTGGGCTCTGGACATGATGGAAGAAAATGAAGAATTCCATCGCAAAATCATCTTCAGCGATGAATTTTTGGTTAAACGGCTTTGTCAATAAACAAAATATGCATTACTGGACAGGTGAGAACCTTCATGTGCTTCATGAAACAGCACTTCATCCACAAAAAGTCACCGGTTGGTGCGGCTTTCATGCCGGTGGCGTGAGACGTTTTTTTCGTCGTCGATGAAAATGACCGTCACATTACGGCAAATGGTATTCGCTACAGAGACATGTTGCAACGTTATTTTATTGACAAATTGCATGAATTGGACATCAGTTATATGTGGTTTCAACAACACGGTGCCACAAGCCACACAGCGGGTGCAACAATCGAGTTATTGAAGTCTCAGTTTGGTGAACGAGTTATCTCGAGATACGAACTCGCCGTAATCGTGTGATTTAACGCCTCTATACTTTTTCTTATGGGGCTATTTAAATCATTAGTCTATGCCAATAAGCCGGCGACGTTAGAGGAGCTCAGAGCCAATATTGAACGAGAAATAGCGGCCGTATCGCTCGAAATGTGCGGCTGAGTCATCGAAAATTGGGTTCAACCTTCAACATATCTGCTGCATACGTTCCTGTGGTGGATATATGAACGAAGTTGAATTCCATTCATAAATGTTTTCATAGATTCAATTTTCTTTGAGAAATCAAGTATTTTGCGTTTTATTTAAAAAATAAGTTGTCAAGTCCTTAATGAAAGGCCCTTTATAAGTGGTGCAGGATGATCGGGAAACAGAAAAAAACCTGTTTACGCATACTAGGCTCCAAATCATTATTAATACACCAGAATATAATCAAGTTTATTTCATTTTGAAAATTAAGGCAGTCAGAAGAGTCAGTTAAAAATATTTTGAAGTCTAACATGACAAACATGAGCCTACTTTGAATAATTGAGGAATTTCGTTGACAAATAGTAAAAACAGCAAGAGGCCCAAGTGGCTTTTACTGTGGAATACCCTAGGTGGCTAGGATCACAGCAGACAAATAATTATCAAGTTCAATAACCATTTTCCTCTTTAAAACATAAGACGATAACCATTTGACGATATTAGAATGAAAGCCGAGTAATTCCAATTTTTGCATTAAATCGAGTGGTTAATTTTTTTGAAGGCCTTTACAAAATCTGTATAAAGAACATCAACCTGCACACCTTGTTCGATGGATTTAATACAAAAATTAGTAAAAAGAGAAATGTTGGTCATAGTGGAGCGGCCAGAAACAAATCTCTGCTGAACTGGGGAACGAAAATATACCTTTTCTTTTACCATTTGCTCGAAAAGCTTAGGTATTGCTGATAACGCACTGATGTGCCTATAATTTTTAACCAGATGTCAGGACCTGTCTTAAGAGTAGGTATCATGGTTAACACAGTCTGAAGCTTTTGCCAGTTCAGTGTATACATTAACTTGAGCAACAATTTTGATTTGCATTTGCTCATCTTGCTTTGATTCTTGTTAAAAGAATTATCGACAAATATAGCTCCCTAAATGCGTAACCGCCACTTCAAAGCCCTTAATTCTACTGTGCAAAGAAAGACTCGGATTTTCCAATACGATGCAACTTTATGATGATACTATCTATAAAACTGTAACCTCCTTTCCATGACTAAGCGAACTTCGTTTAACTACGCAGACATGCCAATCATCCTTCTTTAGAAAACACTTTGTTGCCATTCTATCTGAATGAAACTTACAAGCAATGTATGTATGTAACTGTGGAGTCTATAGTAAATCACTAAAACGAAACCTTAAAGACAATTAATACATTGTAACGCACATATATTAGTCCAAGTTGATGGCCAAGGGTAAATAGCTCTGTCACCTATCGTCTTCGATACACAGATATACAGGGTGTCTAAGTGAAAAAATCATTGTAAATTCTTTTTCGTTACCGAGTTAAAGAGTTTTGCGCAGATATGTACTAGTTTCAAATTTCAATTTAAATATTGAGTTCATTGACAATACATTAAAAAAAAAAACCTTGGTACATAACTGATGTTCCTTCACCGACCCACACATTCAGAAACATCCTTTATGTACAAAGGAGAACGAACTTTCCCTTATTTCACCTCAACTACACATTAAATGAGCAGTCATCACTATCTTGACCCATCATCACCATCAAACGGTGGAAATCAAAGTCATTTACTAGAACTAATCAGAACTTAAGTAAAACCTTTGGTCAAATACTTCGATTCAGTTGTGCTTAGGTGTTCAAACGCGACGGTACCTTGGCCACAAATTAGTGTCTTCCTGCATCTTCTAGTAAATACGCCGCTGTGTAGTGTCATTTAAACTGAAAATGTAATATTGCATGGAAGAGATAAACCGTTCTGAAGCAAAATGGCGAAAATATTATCAACTATAAAAGCGATTCTCACGCGGCTCATATTCAGTGCTCACAGTTTGATTGCAATTTGGCAGGTAACCGAGAATAAGGGCGAAATTATCTATTGGGCCTTGTGTGGTCCTCTGGGACTTCTTCTGCTCGAAGGGATATTCACGTTAGCCATAAAGAAGAACCAAGAATGGCGATGGTAATTTGCATATTTTTAAGTCTAGTCTTAGTAGTCTGTTGTATTATGTACATTGGAAGAGTGCGTGAAAAGCAATTTGAATTCAACCATAAACGACCGGACATGTGGACATTTGGGCATTTCCGCTGGATAGCACGCTTAGTGTCTTAAATGCGCCTACAAATTGGAGCATCGTGTGTTTTATTATTAAGTCCTGTGGATCGCTGCGATAAAAATCAAAGTTGTGTAAACAAAGATTACGTAATTTTTAAGTCCTGCAAAGTGGTAGGGAGTGTATTATGTTATGTACTTACTTTTCAATATAGTGGGCGTTAAGGCGATGTCAGACATTTAGAAAAGGAAACAACTTTGTGTCATTTCGCTTGCAAGGAATATAAAATGTATATTTGAAAGTAATCATTTCAAACGTTTACGTTGGGAGGCGCAAGAATAGCAAACATCTTATCGTTTAATTTTTCAATTCTATAATTTTGATTGTTACTTAAAGGATTCTTAGTTTGCTCTTTAAATATTTGAGAGAAGACATGATTTTTTCTGGTGTTAAAAAAGAGATGGTTGCGTATGAAGCCTCTATGGGCCAGCTACAGCTCTTATCCCCGAAGTGAATTACTTTTACCGGAATATCCTTGCCGCTGTCCTAGGGTCAGGGCAAGGGTCTGGCTCTCCAGGTCGGGGGTCGGTGTCACGTACCGACCACGCTAAAAACGCTAGTTATAAGAGTGACGTATGGAGCCTCGGATAATGAAACGTCAACGGGCTACGATTTGAGAGTATGCACCTGGAATATGCGGACGCCGTACACCCCAGGTTCTACTCAGAATTTGAGATTTGTCCTCAAGCGGTACAAGGCATATATTACCGAGATCCAGGAAAAACGATGAAAAGCATCAAGTAATTTATAAAAATAAAAATTGCTACATTTATTACAGTTGCCATAAAAGATTGCATATACCAGGAGGGTGGTTTCTTCTGATTATGATCCGCAGCAAAGCTACACTCCAAAACATAAGCCTAATATGCGTATACACTAGGCTGAAGATTCCATCAAGTCTTACGATGTCCTGGACGGAGCCTGTCCGCAGTACGATGTAAAAGTTCTGCTCGGAGATTATAAAGCTAAAGTAAGGAAAACATCTTCGACGGATTAGTTGTTAGGCACAGCCTTCACGATAAGGCGACTGATAACGGCTACCGACTAATCGATTTTGCAGTAGCTCGTTCTATGGTTCTATGGTCATAAGTGGCCACAGGAACCTGGTGCTCTCCAGATGGTCGAACCACTAACCAAATTGATAATGTGCTAATCGACGTGAGGCAAGCATTCCCAGGGGCAAACATCGACTCCGACCATTTTCTTGTTGCGGCTAAATTCAGGACACCCAACACCGACGTCTCGGCCAGAATGATACTATAGACAGATATAACTTTGAGGTGGTTCAGGACTTTGTCTACCTAGGCTCGCCAATGAACTCAGGCAATGAAACCAGCGCTGAGATTAAACGAAGAATAACTCTTGTCAATCGCTGTTTCTTTGGGCTAAGAAAGCAATTGAGTAGCAAAGCCCTCTTTCGAACAACCAAAGTGACCCTTTATAAGACCTTAATAATCCCAGTCCTTCTCTATGGTGCAGAGGCATGGACTCTCGCAAAAGCGGATGAGGTCACTATTGGTTGTTTTGAGAGGAAAATTCTTCGGGTAATTTTTGGTCCCGTCTGCATAGACGGTGAATGGAGGAGGAGATACATCGACGAACTGTACGGGCTGTACAGCGACATCGACTTAGCCAGAAGAGTGAAGGTCCAACGACAGAGGTGACTGGGTCATGTAGAGCGAATGGAGGTGAATGCTCCGGCCCGGAAGATCAAGGAAATCGACGAGTCTTACAGACGAAACAACAACCGGAGATTTAACAGAAAACTGAAGGAACTGGCTGCTGTGTCTCTGTAACATTTTCAAAAGCTGCTAAATGGATATCATGTAGAGAGAGTGATAGGGCAAGAACAAATCTACGTCCAGTAAATGAAAACTGATTCCAACAACCAGTATATGAGAGGTTAACGAAGCTATTAAAAATCTTAAGAACAACCAGGAAGAAAGCGGAGCTCTGGGTAGGATCTTGGTAGGGCGCATGCACCCAATCATGAACAAATGGGTGGAAGAAAGCATGCCCAATGACTGAAATATCAGCTCCATGAGCCCCATCTACAAGAAAGGCGATCCTTAGTCTTGCAAGAACTATCGAGGCATATCTCTGTTTTCTATCGTATATTAGATTCTATCCAACGGACTGTATGAACGTCTCAACACTTTCTGCAATACACTAATCGGTACAAGTGTTGCTTTCCGCCCCGCCGAATCCGGGATCCCAGCAAACTGATCCAGTTGTGTCGCCTGACACTTGAAAACACGCGGCGTAATGTGCAGTTTGGAAGCATCTCCTTTAAATATTTCCAAAATTCCAAAACACCGGATTTCGTCAAGAAGATGTCGTTGAACTTCTTCAATCATGTTTTGGAGAAAATAGTGCATAGGGCAGGTGTGAACATGGAAACCACCAAGGCCGTAGCCAGGGGGGGTTCACAGTGGTTTGATCCCCCCCGAAATTGTTCCTACAATTTTTATATGGGTGGGGCAAATTTATTATAAATCATCAAAAAGACAATATTTTAAGCTTTCTTATGATCCTTCATACTTGCCAATCAGACATGTACTTTAGAATCTATAGCGGTTTGTCCACACCTACCTCCAAGCAAGTTCAAGTTCTAGTACGCGAGTCTCATCCAGGAAGCCTTATACGTGCATTGTAGCGCACACTCTCTAAACCTTGCTTTAGGATATTCTTGTCAAATTCAGCCTATTCGCAACACTATTGGTACCATAAAATCCGTTATGGTTAAATTATCGGCAAAGCGCACACATTTGTTGCAGGAAATGATTAAACAAAATTATCCTCAAAATAAATGGAAAAATTTAACAGCGATGTGTGAAACACGCTCGGTGGAAAACCATGATGGGTTGATGAGGTTTAAGGAAATTTTTAAAGCGATAACTGATGCTTTGGAAGAGTTTTGTAGTGATAAGGACTTTGATACTTCATCGAAGGCGAGTTGCTTTATAAGATCTACTTCAGCTAGTGATTTTGCAGTAAGTTTCTGTTGTTTGAGTGTTTTGTTTACATATAGGTACATAGCCACTTTGTAAGATCTTACAATCCCCTTCATGCGACTTAGTGTCTGGATTGGAACATGTGGAATTAATAACAAACACATTCCAAGGAATATGCGAAAATAACATTCCGGAATTCACAACAATTTTTGAGACTGCACAAAACTTAGTAAATGTTGTGTATGAAAAACTTAAAATTCCACGAATTGTATCAAGGCAGCAGCACAGACGAAACATGAGCACAACAGATCCTGAAACCTATTTTAGGATAAGTATAATGATTCCTCTTTTAGATGACCTTTTAAGTCAGCTTAAAATGAGATTTGAAAACCATAAGTCCATACTCTCCTCTTTGTGCATTTTGATTCCATCGATCCTTGGCAAAAACGAACAAAATTATAACGAAGAAAACTTCAAATTTTATAAATCTTTTTTGGATTGGGACACTTTAAAAGCTGAATTTACGCTATGGAAGACAAAATGCCATACACAAAAAGATACACAGCGTTCAAAGAGTGCAATAACAGCTCTTGGGGAATGCAATAATGATCTGTTTCCTATAACATCCACAAGCTTCATAGAATTTTGGTGACACTACAGGTTTCAACATGTCGGTACACCGGAAACAACATTTTCGACAATGAATAGTCTAAAAAATTATCTAAGAAATTCTATCGGTGAAGAAAGATTAACAGGATTGGCGTTAATGTCAATTCATCGACAAATTGAGATTAACACTGAGGAAGTTTTAGATATATTTGCAGCGCAGGAGGCCAGAAGATTAAATTTAATTTTATAAAAATGATTCCTACCTACATGTAATGTAATACTTTTTGTAATAATAAAATCTTAAAGAATGATGATACGAGTATGTACCTAATAAATAATAACTTAAAATTATTAAAAAAAAATATTGGAAAAATTGTTTAGTTTTTCAAATTTGTTTGAGAGTTTTCTTGGAAAAACTAAGTAGTATTTTTAAACTAATAGTATTTTTTTAGCACTACCTAGGAAAAAAAATATTGAAAATCGTTTTTTTAAACCGGTTTTTTTTTTATTTTTGAAAAATATTTAACAATTTTTTGAGTATGTATTCCAATACAAGGAAATCTGTAGTTTTCATCTGGAAAAAAATCTGTAAAAATTCAATATACCCGTTTCCAGCATATTCAAAAAACCAAAAAAGTTATGTATGAATTTGATAATAAAAGCCTTGCTAAATTTTAAATTTAATTGAAATCGGTTTTGTTGTTAGCGAGAAATTCTGATGTTAAAAAATCGGTTCTATAGGAGGTACCGTTATCTCGGAAAATCGATTCTTACCAAAAGATAGACTGTTTTATCTAAATCGACTACTAAATAAACACTATGAACCAAGTTTACAAATCGGCAAATCCGCTTAGGCTGCAGATCTGCAAACAGGCAGACGGACGAACAGAATTTTCGAACACATTTTTTTCTACTTCCCTATTATCGTAATGTCATGTTTCATTGTTATCGCAATTTTTTTGCACCAATCCATAAAGTGCCTTATACATAGCATAGCCCGAATTAAAAATCGTGTTTTTTTGATTTTCGGCTAGGCTGTATTAATTTTATTTATTACATCTACCATTCAGAAAGGTACACACTGCTTGGTGTATGGAATAAATATAACCCCCCCCCCCCCCCATCCGAAAAAATTGTCTGGCTACGGCCTTGGAAACCACTATCTGCAATAGATCCGTTTAGCTACAAGGGGTATGCGGAATATATCGACATCACTGGTGAGCCCGGAGTACCGTGGACGATAGAAAAATACTCCGTCGGATATTTAATCCAGTTGGCGAGTAGGACGAATGGAGGAAAAGATACAACCGCGAATTCTATTAGCTGCACCAAGATGTGGATTAAGCTCAAGGCTAAAATCAGCTCGACAACATCGGCTCGGCCACATCCAGCGAATGGACAATAATTCTCCTGCCAAAAGGATCTTCGACTCTAGCCTCTCGGTTTGAGAAGACAAGGAAGAACAAACCTCAATTTTAAAGAATTGGCTATCGCGGACGCCAGACCACTTGATCTGGACTTTGTTAAGTCGGCTAAGAGTTAGTAAGATTGAATAATTAACATATTAGTTGTTGATTAGATTCAGCATTTAGTTTAAGACCTACGTAAGTTTAAAGTTGAAATAATAAAAATGAATTTGAAAGTAATGTCCGCTGCGGAACTCACCTATTAACGGATGCAATTGGAAATCAAGAACTCTAGCTTTTGGCACACCTCGAGTCTGGCATAGGACACTGCTGGTCAAATTGAATTCCCATTGAAAACCGGATTAACTATGTTATGAAATATAATAATGACATGCTCGGGACTCGATTGTATCAGTCACCCGACTCGGAATTACCTGCAAAGAGAATAGAGAGCAGTTTTAGGTCATCTCAAAAGGCTCTTCTTTCCGTGGATCAGGAAGTAGTAGCCCTCCCGCCGATGCGCAGTGAAATGGTATCAGCCACCGTGCCATGGTTCGGGAGTCGGCCTGAAATTTCTACTTCAGTAGTAAATCTCAAGATTTTGCAACCGCTTTGTGTATTATTGACGCGCTGCACTCGCGACTCCTCATGAGTACCATCCTCACAACCACTACCTCAGAGTAGATAATTTCAGGGCTCCCATTAGGCCGAGCTATGTGGCCACCTTACATAACCTAACCTATGTTATTAAAGGCATAATTTTAATACCGGCCAGCTCTGGCTTTTAGTATCGTGGTTAATATCTACATTATGTAAATTAAGTAGCTCTCATACAACTTATGCATTTCATGCTTTCACTCTGACGGTCCTTCATCATGCTACTCCGCACTTCTTACGTAAACTACAGTTCACATCGTCCAGATTGATAGCTAAGGTTGTGTCGAAAGACATAAGGGTGGGCTGGCCAACCCTTCCCACAACATCTGTCATGTTTGTGGGTCAGAACGAACCAGTTCCAAAGTGAGTAGCTTAGGTTTATTTAAATGCTTAGCTTTAGTTTTTAGGTTAGTAAAGGTGAGGCTTAAGCTAGTTAGGTTAGTTCGCGTGCATTTTCCTTCTCTCTTTTGAGTACGTTTCCTTTTTTTTCTTTTCTTTCTCTTGTCGTAACGTAACGTAAAGTTGTTTTCTCTCCTTTTGTTATCTCTTTTTATACCCTATTCTAAGGGTATATTAATTTTGACGCATAGTTTGTAACATACCTTAATATTGCCCGTAGACCCCTAAAAGTTACTATATTTATGATCAGCATCGATAGTAATGTCGATCTAGCCATGTCCGTCCGTCCGTCCGTCCGTCCGTCCGTCCGTCCGTCCGTCGGCAAAAATTAGGCCTTTAAACTGGACCTACAGAGCTGAAATTTTAACCATATACTCTCTAGGGTCCCGAAATAATCAAGTTTACGAATTTTTGAAATCCGCCCACAGACACGCCCACAAACTCAAAAAAACAAAATTTTGGAAAAAATAGAATTTTGAGCTAGAAAGCTGAATAATATTTATATATGATCTATGACTCCTAAAACTGCTCGGGATAAAAAATTTTCAAAATCCGCCCACTGACACGCCCACAAATAAATAAAACAATTTTTTTGAAAATCCAAAGTTTGAGCTAGGGAGCTGAAATATATATTATATATACTCTTTAGGGGCCCTTTATGCTCATGTGTTAATTTTTTTTAAATCCGCCTACTGACACGCCCACAATTAAATAAAACAATTTTATTGAAACACCCAAGTTTGAGCTAGGGAGCGTTTTTCTTGATAAAATCCTTTAAATGTTATATAACAAAATATGTAGAGCGTTCTTAACAATTCAACCATACTTAGACTTTCGTCACGCCCACTTATGAGGGATAGGAATAAGAATAGGGTATCCAACAGTTCGCCCAAGCGGACTGTAGCCCGTCCCTATGTTTACAACTAATTTTGGCATGGACTAACCGTTTGTTGAACAGGTGGTATATGGTGAGGGGGCAAGAACTACCCTCGTCAGACGAGCAGAGCCATATCGCGTCCTCCTCATCTGTACCAAAGTTGCCCCTGTGGCTTATCCCTGGTTCCTAACATAAAAACGGGCGGTTTGAAATCTCATACTTCAAAGATTGACTTCGTTCCTTAATTGAGGGCAAATAAAAAGAAATAAAAAGAAGCAAGAACATTTTTAATTTGTTTACTTACATTAACTTATTTTCAGCAGATTTTTGTTAAATATATTTCCCAATTTTTTCCAATAATAGGTTCTGCCCATCTGTCTTTCTTTACTTGGGCAGCATTGTACCCGCCATTTGGCTATTAGAGTTGGATAAGGTTGAACGTCGAAATTCGGGTAAAGCCAATGTCCCAACCAACCGTTCTCTTGAATCGTCACCCTTGGGAACGATTGATAATATCTTTGAAGAAACTGGAATTGATATGCCTGTCATCAATGTGGATACTTGGACGACTTTGATTGAACAGTTTCTTATGTTAATTTTAATTGTTGGTAGATGGTTATTGCCAAAAGGAGATCTTACACGAGATCAACTAAGTCAGCTTTTATTGGTATACATTGGTAAGTCAACAAAGTTTCAACACTGTTATACAGTTTCTCATACATTAACCCCTTGGCAGGAACCGCAGCAGATATAATAGAATTTTTCGATTCCTACAAAGACGATTCAATCGCAAAAATACCACTTCTAGTGTACTTAACTTTGGGTATTTGGTCATGGAGTCTTTTACAATTTACTATTGTCCTATCAGCCACTAGGGCGCGTCGATCGCGGGGCAGTGGCTCACAAAAAAATGAGTGAGTATTTTAATTTTATATTTTTTTAAAGTACGAGTACTAAGAAAATTGTGTGTTCTTGTTGTAGAAACAACGATTGCTGCAACAACTGTTGCTGTGGTATTGACATTTGGGGCATTGTATTGAATGTTATTCTACAGGATGCACCTTTCTTAACTTTTAGATTGCTAATAATTTTTCAATATAAAATTATAAACTACATGAATGTATTTTTTACCTGTAAGTTTGATGGAGTAGTGCATTTTGGGCCATTGTGATTCTAGTTTATCGTTTAGGTAAGAACTCGTTGGTGATTCTCTTACAATTGTACAGATTATATGTGGTTAACTCAGAATTTTGGATGGCCCGAAAGGCCAGTAAAGCTTTAAAGAAAAAGCAATACAATAAAACTAAGCGACGTGTATCGGATGATTTGACGGACATTTACGTGATATCCGAAAAAGACGTCGATACAAGGAGGAAGACAAAAAGGTGAATTGATTCATATCAGCCATATTTATTTTCCATTTCTTGGACACGAACCATTCATCTAATGGTTTTAAAAACACATTTTTCCTTACTTAGTAGATCAAGAAACCATAGTGACGATGAATATGTGCGAAAGAAAAGGCCGAAGAAGGATAAGTATATCATCCACTTCATCGCCATCATTTACAAATAACTCTCTTTATTTTCTTATAGGCAAAGTAAAGGTCGTACTCGCAAGGATACTGGCTATTCAACCGCAAGCTCTCAAAATCTGTATTCAACAAAAATTGTGGATGAAAAATCTAAAGCTTACCGAAAGGATAAAAAACTACTGAAGAAATCCAAACGCCATCTCAGCACATCACCAAACGATAGTGATGTCGATGTTAAACGATCAAAGAAAAAACAGGACAAGCCAGCTAATAGAGTAGATAAAAAGTTGGTTAGCATCCTTGAAATTCGTAGTAATTAATAAACGATTTTTCCTCTTCTTTTTCCATGCGATTTTCCACAGAAACGCAGCAAGAAAAAATAAAGTTTTTGAAGCGGTGACTGAGGAATCTTCATCATCGACATCTTCGACATCATCATCTTCATCGACTACGTCATGGGCAAGCGATTCAACTCTGCCAAGCTATGAAGTGATTGTGGATAAAAAATCGAAAAAGCGTCGTCGAAGATCAACTTCATCATCAACAACAACATCGCATTCTTCGGGAACAACGTCTTCGTCGTCATCTTCGTAAAATCAATTTTATTAGAAAGGTATACATAATTGTGTTCTTGTTGAAATACAAACAACCCGCTAATGAGATGACCGTGAGTCAAATATTGGCGATTTTCCAATGCGGATTTGAAATAGATGATGTTAAAATATTTTGTATAAGAAAAAGTAATATGTTTTGTCTAATCTAAATATTGGAATGATCTAAATTATAAACATGAAATTTGATCAATTAATAGAAATAAATAAATTAATTGTGATACCAAATAAAAAGTGTCGTGCAACAAATTAATTGGAAACCACATTTTTTTTATAATGTACTCGCACTAAAGGGATTTTTTAATACCCTTATAATGACAATAGCTACATAGTGCGGGCGTTAAGGAAATTAGGGTAAGAAGATAGGGAGAGATGCCAATGCACGTTGGTTTTGAATGTTTGTAGATAATAATGTGTAGGAAAAATGGAGCGGGGAAGAGCATTCCACATTCGTGTTGAACGGCTAAGGAAAGATTTCTTGTATTTCACTGTACGTCCGAATACAGACTTAAGGGTGAACTGATGCAAATTCTTTGCACAGCGGGTATTGCGGTTGAAATGTTCTAGAGGTGGAATACAACTGCCTATTTCGTTTTAGCACTTTTGGTGGAAATAACGATAAAATAGCGAGAGTACGGTCACCGATGAGTTTTATCGCGCGTTTTTGGATCCTGTCAAGTAGCTCCAAATAAGGTATTGGTGCAGCAGACCAGATATAAGCATTGTTCTCAAGTTTCGCGTGGTTAAACGCCTTGTAAATAGTAGCCAGATCGGAGGGGGTGAAATGTTTCTTGCAGCGCTTAAATAAGCCTAGACATTTCGCAGGGTTCTTGGCGACATCGAATATGTGGTCATTCCATCGAAAGTTGTCATTATTTGTAATATTTTTCGCCTCAAGTTTTGCTCGTAAGAGAATTTGAAAAGACAAATTTGGGCATTGCAGTCATTTCTGGCTCCTTTTAACTTTTTTCGACTTTCGTCAGATGGGTTGGCTTTGAATGACAAAAAGCTTACCACTATTAATCTGATAGAATGTTTGTAGCTCGAGTCACACCACGCGTTTACATTGGCTTTGATACTTTTTATCCTGTTAGGGATGAAAGACTGCTCGCAGGTGAATTATGTTTGTTACCATTCAGCAGCAGCATCTACGTCATACATTATGTGCTCCTAATATCACACCAAAATATAAGCAAAGCTAAAGTCGGGCGTGGCAACTATACCTATGGAGGAATTGTTTTTAACGACATTATTTAAATACTTTGCAAATAAGACTTCCATTTCCATCCATTTCTTCACTAAAACGTTTTTTTTTTTAAAGTGAGCGTGTCAGTGGGCGAGTTTTTAAAATCTAGCGAACATATGTTCCAAATTGGATCTTTCTAGGTCGAATTTCAGGGCTTCAAAATTGACAACGGATGGACGGACAAGGACATGGATCTACTAGACTTTCAATACTGATTACAAATATAGTTACTCTTAGTGACCTTTATTAAGGCATGTTACAAAGAGTGGCGAAGGTGTAGAAGTTAGTGGCTCAACACCCATGAGGAACACCAACACACGCCACCCATTCTCCAGCCTCTACAACAAAAAGGAGGATTTCTGCCTGGTAGTCCAATGGACCGTAACCGAGTTTGAGTGCCTCGAATTTGGATTTCCTTTTTTTAAAAAAAAGTGTGTAAAAACAGAGTCATACTCTCATTTGCAACTACCGCTTATGCCAAGTCATCATGAAATGCAGTGAGATCTAAAGGAATGCCAAGCCCTTTATTTACGTGGACTTATTAAATCAATAACTTAGCGTTGTTTTCATTTTGCTGCACTTAAAATATAGCTCATTACTTTCATGGCTGAATTGTAAGCGTACGCGTTGTTGCAAAGGATAACTTGGCTCTCTTGGTGAAAGGTTATGATCCCCTGAGTTGGTTCCAGTAAATAATGGTGTTGTGCCTAATTGCTAGAGAACTTGTCTGGCACTACCGTGTCCCTTGAGGTGCCGTCACATAACCCCAAGCGTCATAAGCCCAAATCTCGAAATTTGGCCTTATGTCGCATTGTGAAAGTGACATAAAGCCAAATTTTAGCATTTGGTATTATGACACCTTGAAAAAGCGTTAAAAGGCCAATTTGGCTTAATGACACTTTCGCTTGGTGCTGTTTTCAACAATTTGCCCTTGCACCTACTCCAAATCAAACAGTGATCCCAATTAGGGGGTTGCATGGGGGCAGCATGCCCCCCATATGCATTGCACTGTTTATGTGATTAGTTACGAAATCGCAAGTAGATTCCATAAACAGTGTAATGCCTATGGGGGGGGGGGCATGCTGCCCCCCTGCAACCTCCCTGTTTGGGGTCACTGTTTGATTTGGAGTAGGTGCGAGGTACGGTTTTGAAAATTTGGCTTTATGTCTCTTTCCGGATTTGGCCTTATGACGCTTTCTGAAAGTGACATAATACCAAATGCTAGAATTTGGCCTTATATCACTTTCAAAAAGCGACATAAGGCCAAATTGTGAGATTTGGGCTTATGACGCTTGGGGTTATGTCACGGCACCGTCCCTTGAATTATCTAGAAAAAATGATGAGAGGGAGATATGGAAGAAGAATGTGACTGCAGCGCCTGAACTGGAGTTATGGGTCGGCTATCACGCTCTCTAAATGGGGCGGGTGAAAAATTAAAATCACGGAACTGGCTGGAATGACGGCCTGTTGTCACCCACTGAGCAAAAGTGGAAATTTGTTTGCAATACTTTGCTAGATATTGCCATTATTCAAATTTCTAGGTAGGTTGCGTATACGCCTTGGTATCCCGTGCAATTATATGGGTTTTGTGACGCATCTGAAAAGACATATCCCGTAGCTTTGTTCTAAAGGGTTAAGTATAGCCCCACCACGGTTTCATCTCATTGCTATGGGCAAAGTCAAAGGTAGCGCCCGTACATTTTTTTTATAATGTACTCGCACTAAACGGATTTTTGAATACCCTTATAATGTAATAGCTACACAGCGCGGGCGTTAAGCAAATAAGGCTAAGAAGATAGGGAGAGATGTCGATGCACGTTGGTTTTGAATGTTTTGTATATTATAATGTGTAGGAAAAATGAAGCGGGGAAGAGCATTCCACATTCGTGTTGAACGGCTAAGGAGAGATTTCTTCACTGTACGTCCGAATACAGGCTTAAGCGTAAACTCATGCGCATTCCTTGCACAGCGGAGACAGGAGACATTGCGACAATGGCAACGCGTTGACTATGATGTTACGGTCACCGATGAGTTTAATCGCGGGTTTTTGGATCCTGTCAAGTAGCTCCAAATAAGTTATTGGTGCACCAGACCAGGTATGAGCATTGTACTCAAGTTTCGGCCGGATAAACGCCTTATAAATAGTAGCCAGATCGAAGGGGGTGAAATATCTCTTCTGCAGCGCTTAAGGAAGCCTAGGCATTTCGCAGCGTTCTTGACGACATCGAATATGTGGTCATTCCATCGAAAGTTGTCATTAACACACATACCGAGAATGGAAATTCGTGCGGTTTCAGCGATGCAAGTGTCATTTATGGACAATAGCGGGGTGTTTGGGTTTTGCTTTTATGACAGAAGACAGCATTGCGTTTTGCAAGCATTAAATTCCACTCTATTAGTTACACCCCACTGAATTATGCTATCGAGATCAAAATTTAATGAGCCGAAGATGAGGGGCGTGAACCAAGGAACGAATATGAGAAGCTGAGAGTACTTTCATCGGCAAATTAGTGGATTGGATTAGAGGAAACAGACAGGAGATCATTTTTAAAAATGAGAAAGAGAGTCTGAGAGAAAACAGAGGCTTGGGGAATACCAATATTTATTTGGTGAGTTGCAGACTTGAAACCGTCCAAAACCACTTAAATTCAACTATCCGAAAGGAAATTTCTAATCCATTGAAGAAGAGTACCATCGGCTCCAAATGCATGCATTTTCGACAAGAGAGCTTGATACCAAACTCTGTCAAATGCCTTTGAAATATTAAGCCCAACTATCTTACATTCACCACCTTGGTGAAGAGATTGGTTCCACTTTTCGGTTAGATAAGTCATCAAATCACCACTGGACCTGTTGCTGCACAAACCGTACTGCCAGTCATTAAGAAGTTTTCGGGATTCAAGATATTTCATGAGATGACGGTTTATCAGCGTTTTCATGTCCTTGGAAAGAAGGGACGTAAGTGCAATTGGTCGGTAGGAGGAGGGAGAAGAGGATGTCCAATTTGTTTGGGACGGGCTGGACAAATGCTGTTTTCCATCTTCTAGAGAAGAGCCCTGAAGAAATGGATGGATATAAAAGCTTGCGCAATGGCTTTGCAAGCGAGGCAGAAAACTTTTTTAGAACGATGGGGAAAAATACCATCTGGACCAGCAGATTTGCGAGTGCCGAAGTGGATTGATCCCATGGAGTATTCTACGCGCTCGAGTACAGGGGAGACAAATCACAACCAGGGAGCGTTGAGCTGACTGCAAAGTGAGTATCAAGCATATTGGCTTTATCTATAGAGCTTGCAGCTAGAATGTCATTGTAAATGAGTTTCAGGATAGATGGTGAGGCCGAATTCTTGATGGTTTTAAGAAACGACCAAAAGTTTTTACTACCCTTGGGACTTTGTAGTATTTTTCGCCTCAACTTTTGGTCGCAATTGAATTTCAAACGACAAATGAGGACTTTGCTGTCATTTCTGGTTCGTTTAAACTTTTTTCGCCTTCCTCAAATGGGTTGGCTTTGAATGACCGAAAGCTTACCTCTTTTAACCTGATAGCCTCCTTGCAGCTCGAGTCACACCACGCGTTTACCTTGGGTTTGATACTTTTTAACCTGTTAGGGACGAAAGACTTCTCCTTGGTGAATTATATTTGTCACCCTATCAGAAGCAGCATCCACGTCGCTGTCGAGGAAGCACAGTGACCAGTTAAATGAATTTTAAATAAGAATACATTATGTGCTCCTAATATCACACCAAAACATAAGGAAAGCTAAAGTCGGGCGTGGCAAAAAACTCTATACCTATGGAGGAATTGTTATTAACGACATTGTCTAAATTCTTTGCGAATAAGACTTTCATTTCCATCACTTTCTTCAATAAAACGTTTTTTTTTTAAGTGAGTGTGTAGTGGGCGGGCTTTAAAAATGTAGCGTACATATGTTTTAAATTGGATCTTTGTAGCTCGAACTCCAGGGCCTCAAAATCGACAACGGATGGACGGACATGGCTAGTTCTACTAGACTTTCAATACTGATCACAAATATAGTTACTTTTATTTAGGCATATTACAGACTATGAGTCAACATTATAATACCTTTAGAACAGGGTGTAAAAAGAGAGCCAAACTCTCATTTGCAACTACCGCTTATGCCAAGTCATCATGAAATGCAGTGAGATCTGATGGAATGCCAAGCTCTTAGTTTTCGTGGACTTATTAAATCAATAACTCAGCGTTGTTTTCATTTTGCTGCACTTAAAATATAGCTCATAACTTTCATGGCTGACTTGTAGGCGTATGCGGTTGTTGCAAAGGATAACTTAGCTTTCTTGGTGAAGGGTTATGGTCCCTTAACTCCAGATCATAGCCCTTCCCATGCAAGGACAGGCTAAGAAGAAGAATGTGACTGCAGCGTTTGAATTTGAACTAGAAGTATGGGTCGGCTAACACGCTCCCTAAATAGTGCGGCTGAAAAATGCACTGAGTTGGTGCCAGTAAATAAGGGTGTTGTAAGAATTGCTACAGAACTTGTCTGGCACTACCGTGTCTCTTGATAGTAAAATGTTGCGTGAATTATCTAGAAATAACGATTAGAGGGAGATATGTTGTTAGTTGTAAGTTAGTAAGTGTAAAAATTAAATAAACTTTAATGCCACATAGTTGTAAAGAAACCCTTAAGGTTCAGTTTAGTCATTTGAAAAACATATGGCGTTCAACTATTCGTTGAGTCAATTCCACCATTGTTAATTTATCAATTGTATTTTTGGGAATACAATTCTTGCTCGGTTACTCTTTAACCAGCAATCACAGATTTTTAATTGAATCACTCAATAACCTGTGCCAGCAATCAGAAAGAGCAGACGTGTAGATACAGATAAATAAGTTGTTCAGGAGGAATGATCACAATAATATTCCTTGTGTCCGAATCTCGCAGACAACAGAGAACAAACACACCGTCCTGACTGCTGGAATAACTCCGGAAAGTATTGCTTCAAACGATGGTTTTTTCATGGTCGAAGACCCACAGGAGAAAGTGGATTTGCTGAGCGCTTGTTTCGAGGCCGTGTTTATGGTGAACAATCCTGTTCGACTAGAATATGGCTCTGATGAGCCACTGCTATCTGCGCACCGGACTTGAGAATTGGCGATCTGAGAATAACGGATTCACCGTATTCAATGATGAAAACCATGCTAATGCAGTTGCAGTAGTAATACGTGTCTAGCGACCAAGCATATCTGGTCAAAGCTGATCCGCGACGCTCTATGGGTTTGATTTCCCTTAACCGACTGCACATTGGTTCCGCTATAGGTGTCATTACAGCTAATAGGCAAGCACGCATCAAGGCTTGGCGTCTATTCAAATGACTTCTGTAGAAGCTGCAGGGACGATGAGGAGGAGGAGACTACACTTCACCTCCTCTGTACATGTTCTGGACTCTCCCATAAAAGAAATCTCTATTTACGAGCCTTCTTCCTCAATGAACTCAGTGACTTGGTTGGTTGGAACCGGACCTCGATGAGGATGCACTTAGACCAGAGGTAGGTCCATTGTGCTGGCGATGTGTAAGGAGGGTGGGTCACCCTCTTACTCAGGGAACCATTTGCTCCTCTGAATGAAGGGCTAGTCTTTGCTGTACAGGCGTTGTTGAGTTCATTGAAAAGGTATTGACCCAGTGTAGCCTTCCTTATGTTGGCGAGTGCAAGACACGTGCAAAAGAAGTGATTGATAGTCTCCTCTTCCTCCTCGTCCCTACAGCTTCTACAGAAGTCATTGTAGGGAATGCCCAGCCTTTGAGCATGCCTTCCTATAGCACAGTGCCCGGTGAGGGCGTTTACTTAATTTGGAGATTAATTATTAATTAATTTCTCTGGTTAATAGATGCGCGGCAGTCTTTCACTGCCTTGGATCTCGTAGTGCTAAATGCGAGGGATTTGATCGCCGTTTGACTGTCGATGCATATTACAATCTGATTTCGATATCGTATTAACCAACAGCCAGTCAGCAGCTTAGCTAACACAGATGTTAGAAGTCTACCGCGCTTCATTAGAAGTTCCAAATGGTTTTGCGAATAGAGGGCGAAACTCCCCTGATCCACGTGGCATCACAACGAACCCCATTGGTCTAAGTGTGTTGGCTTTTAGCTGACAGCCACCTTAACCTAACCTAACCCACTTTACAAAAAAAAAATTGTCAATAATACTTGTCAAGGAGCATAGGGCTCTTAAGGTGTAAAATTTTGCTGTGAGGGGTGGGTATACACTTCCCAATAAGACGTGTCTAGTGCTACCCAATCAACTATTGAAACAAATAAACAAAGATTTGCCGCTGGGAATCTCAAATCCGCAAAGATTCACCTGCGCATGGGGACTGTCAAATTGTCTTTGGAGAGATTAGATCTCTCCATTTTCGCTGATAGATTTCTGGAATTGCCTGCAGATTTACCAATGGAAGAGAAAAGCTTGTATGAATTATGATTTCACTTTATTATTTTTCTTGCTTTGTGTCACTTAGATTTTATTAGAAAACTCTTAAAAAATAAAATGCTTAGATTGTTTTCTGAAATTCGTTTGTATTGATCGTTTTTCATATTTGTGTTATTTTCTTTTAATATCGCAAAATAAATTTATTTTTCTCATTTCTTTCATTTGTAACAAACAGTTTCGAAATAACATATCATTTTATTTTTCATTTTAAATATATTTCTTTTTTGTTTTATTGTTTCAACACTTTTTTATCTGTTTAGTTTTAATTTTGCAATTCGCAACAATTTAGGATTTTATTTTATTTTAATCATAAATACATAGATACGAAGACAATGTTTAAAAAAAAATCATGAAAGACATTTAAAAATGTCTTCTTATTTTTAACTTATATTTAAAATAATTAATGAAGTACAATCAATACCAGAACAAAAAAATAAAAACACATGTTTTATGTTAAAGGTATGTATTATGATATTTAAAAAAATAAATATCATTACTTTTCATTTATATTATTATTTCAATAAAAACTGAGGTAGATAACAATGTTTGTTTAAAAATAAAACAATAATAAAACTGCTTTAAACAATTATTAATGAAACGGACAAATTGAATAAACAAAAATATGTATATAAAAAAATTTAAAATAATCCTTTACAATATATTAATTGTGTTTTAACGCATCCCTCCTAGTTGTTCTCATGTTAAAAATTTAAAAGAGTATGTTACACAATTAGAGAGAGAGCTTATAATTTATTTAAACAAAAAAATAATCATAAAAGTGCGTAGTATTCAAATTTTGATTAAATGTGTATTTTAAAAATATGTAAATGCTTTTGTTTCATAATGCTTCTCAATTCTATATGGAGGATGAATTAAATTAATTGATGACAAATTACGAACGTTTATTTTTTATATTTTAATATTTTACATTTATCCATCCACTTACACACCGAGACAAAATTTCATTCAATTTTGTAAGTTTTCTTATTTCTTAATTTAGTTAACAATTTTTTTTATTTTATTTACATTTTGTAATGTTATTGCAATAGTTTGGAATGTATAAAAAGTATTAAATGCGTGTTCCTGTATAGCATTTTGTATGTATATTTGGATTTATTTGGGTCTATTTCTCTTTTTCTGAAAAATTATGAAATTATTTGCAAATAGCGAGAAGTTTTGGTAATCGAAATCTAGGACGGTAAGACGGCCAGGTTGTCATGTAATAAGCAGATTTTTTTCTTTAATAATATCGATGTCAAAGTTAATGCTTTGCATTACGAAATTGTACTTTTTGAGCGAAAATGCTCCGCACTATAAATGACATTTCTTATAATCTTATGCCATTTTTCATGGGTTATCCGCAATGCTTCTGGACTCTTCTGAAAGTGTTCCATTGGACTCGAATGACAGTACTTCTTCAGAAAAACGTGAGAAATTGCTTATAGATTTGAATTCAGAAGCAGAAGCATCCACATATTCGAACACTATAAACGCCATAATTGGCAGGTGTCATTTTTGTAGTTCTGATTTGATAATTTTAACGAAATTCACTTAGAACAATGAACACGTTCAATAAAACAAACTAATAATTTTATAACAGATATTCCCATGGCTTGCATCAATTTGCTTTCATCCTCTTTATCATCTTAATAGTCATCATCATCTAATGATGATGCGGATGTTGTGTTGAACTCTGAAGGAATTTAAAAAAAAAACTACAAGTGCAAACTTCCTCGATGATGTCGAAAAATATTTAGAGAACGAGGTTTCTGACATCTTACAAATACAACGACGCATAAATTTCAAGCTTAAATAAGATGTGTTTGCTTGTTAAATTGGTATCTCGAATCGGAGAATTCTTCCGGATTACCAATGGTAAACGACATTAGACCGTTTGAACTTTCAGTGGTACGTACTTAGGTGAGGTAATGAAAAGTACATACTTAACGCGGCCAATGCAAAATCACAGGCGTTTTTCTTGTAAGCTCTGAGCAGGGTACTGAGTATGCTCTGGGTAGATAAAGCTCAGAGAGCTCCGATTTATTTATAAAACACACTTGAGCACTTCAATATGATATAATTAACAAACATGTTTGTTTTTCAAATAAAAATCATTTTATTAAATTGTGTTACATTAAACGCCTGAAAACCAATCCCCAAAAACATTTCAATTGTTTCCCTTTATTTTCCCTTCATTCAGTTAGTCTCTGGCCGCGCTAAGCTCTTACCAAAACTACCCGGTCATTTAAGAGCTCAGAGTAAAAAAAACGCCTAATGTGAGTCCGAACGGAAAAACGTCGTTTTGCGGACCCCTCCATATTTCGTTGACTCCGTTTGACGACTTAAAATGGAGTGTCTTGCTTCAAAAGTAATTCGTTTTCCCCATCAATTCCATTCCTCTCACGTCTTTGGATTTCAGAAAATCAAAGACGATTTGTAAACCATTTTCCCTAACATTAGGGGTATTCACGATCTGATGCAACATGCCTAGTAAAATTGCGAATGTTTAGTAGTTTTTCCCTTCGGCTGCGCTTTGCTTGGAGTGTTTGTTTTCATTTGTATTTTGGTCAATAAAATTATAAAAGAAATGGAGTTCTTGTTATATCCGGCAATAGCGCATGGAACAAGAGTTACGTGCCATTTGGCGAGCTGTCAAAAACACAAGCGCAAATGTTACTCTCTTGCAATAGGGTTGGGGTATAGATAAAGTGCAAAACTGTTCCAACATTTTAGTCAGTATGTTTTGTTGGTGTAGTGCGAGAAAATGTTGAACTTTCGCAATGATACTAGACCAGTTGCATCGGTTCGTGATACCCCTATTTAAATTATATTGCGAAATTTTGTTTAGCATTGTTCGTCACCATTCTAGCAGATAAGCGATCCTCTTCAAAATTACAAGAGCTTTGGGCAACAGCATACAAACGCGTTTGACAATATGCTTTTTAACCCATAACAGTGTGGAAAACTTTGTGAAAGCGGGCCTAGTTTTGACCACTTGTCGTTGTTTCTTCTACTTCCTTTACGGCGAGGTTATGACCAGGATTAGGGAACCAGAACCTTCCCACTTTACTGCATTCCTATTGGTCCGCTTCTGGGATTCGCCGGTTCGACCTCAATAGAATTCGGCAGGTCTCCTGGTTACAGATCAGTTCATCACTGAGAGGGATCAAATGCTGGTGTTGTTGCATTTGGAGTTTTTATACCTGCCTCATCTACGATCTCGACACGTCGTTGTTTAATACATAAAATACCAAATAACTGAACTAAACAACAACAGATAATATTTTTTATTTGATTCTTGTGGGACTGCTTCTAAGAAATTTGCCGTAACTATCAAAAATTGCCTTGTTTAACGCGTCATGTTTCACGCGAAAGTGTGAGTTGGATTTGTTCGGAGAATAAGTCCGATAAATGAATCGGAATAGATACTTCAAATGAAAATTCTCCGATCTAACGGATACCTCGATAGAGAGAAATATCCTTTAGGTTTAAGGCTTGTGACGCACAAAATGAACAATGAATAAAACATGGATATTTTTTTGTTGGGCCCTTAGGCAAATGGATAGCTTTGCGTTTATTTGTAGAGAGAAGCCAAGTCATCCATCCATTTTTCGAGCTAGTTCTCTAATCTGGACCAGAGCTTTTAAATAAATTTTAACGCGCCACTTCAATACTGAATGATGAAAATAATTTGAAATTTCAAACAACATCGTGTTTCAATGGGGCAGTCAATTCAAAGTGACGTTGAAAACACGTTCTATATTGCAAACCAAGACACCGCCATGTGGAACGCGAAGGAAAAATGCGACATTTTAAAACGCGCTCTCTTTAACAAGGCCTTCATGTGTACTACCATTTTGAACCACGTTGAAACATACCCAGATTTTCGAAATATTTTTTCATGTTTTTTTTTATAAGAAAATAAAATAAAGATTAGTCATTAACGGTCCATTCAGGGCCAAAAACCAAGCACCTCCAACCATTTGCTTGTGCAAAGTGGAAGGGACCTACAATTTAAAGCCGAACCCGAACGTGAAATTCGAGAAGCTTCTCATGACAATGGAAAGTCTTGAACTTTTAGGTGTTACTTGGCCCCGGCGGAATTGGAACCGAACCCTTTTAGATTAATAGTCCAACGCACTAATTTCTGCGCCATTTTTTTATAACAGTTTCTAAAAATTTTAAAAACGTAAAATTTCTCAAAATGGATCCAACGATTTTGATCTGTTGCAGTGTCTTAAATACTTGGAGTGAAGGTAACTAAATGGAATTTTGCTGTATACACTACATGGATTTAGTCAAATTCTGCAGGGATATTGGAAGTTTTTCGAAAGTGTTTAGGTGCCTCCTTTTGAAGTTTAGATTCAATTTATCCCTGTCGGGCGCAGTGGCTCAGTGGTTACTGTATCGGACTACTAATTGGTTCAATTCCAGCCGGGAACTCCATCTAGAGTTTTTTTCCACTGCCCCACCTGGCGAACGTCTGACAAAACATATCCAACATATCAATTGTCATGAGAAGCTTCACAAATTTGGCGTTCGGATTCTTCTTAAAATCGTAGGTCCCTTCCACTTCACGTTCGCTGCCGCTCATACAATTTTCGTTTTTTCACCTGAGTGCCAAAAGTGTTTTTGTGTGTAAAAGTGTACGTTAACTGTTTATAAATAGTGCTGTGATTTTTAATTTTTGTTTTGTTCAGTTTTTCAGTGTTTTATTAGTGTGACTACTGGCGGGTCACATGGCATCTGAATAAACTGAAATGCTTGAGGTGCCATGTGACCCGATGGCCGTTACTGTTTATTTTCTCTTGTGTGCCGCTTTTTGTCAAGATGATCTTTTTATCATTTACAGATATTGATCGAAACACATATAGATATTAAAAATAAATATGACAAACAATAATTTATCAATAAATCCTAATATGTTTATGGAAATCGTAATCGTGACGATGATTCCGATGATCTAATTGACTTTGCGGCCTTGGACTCTGACGAATACATTCCATCTGACAGAAATTCAAATGACTCTGATTGCCAAGTAAGCTTCGAATTGTCTTTTGCAGAAGAAAATGACCTTCCGGAACCAGTTGTGATTCCAAGTGTATCAGATGGATCTTCGAACCAGTGGGTCACAAAATGAAGTTCAATAGCAAGCAACAATGCAGCCTATTGATGTTTTTGGCCTAATGGTAACTGATGATGTTTATCAGCTTATTTTTACTGAGACAAATGCTAATGCCAATCAATACTATAATACAATACTATAACGCGTAACTCTGGCGCAAAGAAATGGGTAGACACCAATAAGCAAGAGATAAAAAAATTTCTTGGGATCGTGATGTATATGGGAGTTGTGAAATACCCATCTATTTCTCACTACTGGAGCACCGACAAGTTCTTCAGAAACTCATTCGTACCCCAAGTGATGTCCCGGAATAGATTTCAAATAATTTTAAAATTCATTCACTTTGCCGACAACTCTGCTATAGCTGGTAACCGGGTTGGAAAAGTAAGTGGACTTCTGGAACTCCTAGAAAAGCATTTACAAAGATGCCAGAAGTCCAAATGAAATTTTAGCAATGATCCCTTTGCGTGGTAGGCTGCAGTTTCGACAGTACAATCCAGGCAAATCACATAAATATGGGGTGAAAGTTTATAAGCTTTGTGATCCAGCCGGGTACACTTATACAAGTTATATATAAGCAGGCAAAACGGACTTGAATAATCAAAGGGGAAGTCCTACTCAGACGACGTCACACTCAACCCAAATTGTGCTGGACTTAGCTGAAAAATATTTATACAAAGGAAGAACGATTGCAACTAATAATGTTTATACTTCCTTCTCCGTAGCCAAAAAAAAACTCCTTTATCGTCAGATGCACCTTATTGGAACTCTACGCTCTAACAGAGCAGGGAGTCTCAAAGATGTAACTGCAGCTAAGCTTCAAAGACATCAAAAAAAAGGGCAAGAAAACTCTGGTATTGTGGTTGCAAAATGGAAGGACAAACGCGATATTCCAATGCTTAGCACAAAGCATGACTTAGAGGAAGTTGCTACTGGAAAAAGGTCGAGAAATGGTGAGGAAATAAAAAAATTAAAAATGATTGTTGACGATAATCACGCCAAACAAGGGATAGACATATCTGATCAAATGGCTTGCTATTTTTCACTATTGCTCGAAACCATTCGATGGTATTACAAAATAACGTTTGAGTTTATTTTGTCAACGTATGTAGTAAACACTTTAGTTTCATATAAAAAAAAAACAAAAACTGCTCATTCAATTCCGAAAATCGATTTGCGAAGCTTTATGTGATCTCGGTCCTGAAGAACATGGACATCCATCGACATCAAAAATGAAGCACGTATTGAAAGAAACAGAAATAAAGGATTCTAGAAAAAGGAAAATTAGGAAACGATGTATTGATTGTTACACCAACATAAGCCTAAATGAAGGCAGAAACGCAGCAATAAAAAAGCTGGTAACATTTTGTGATACATGTGAAGGAAATCCTATCCTTCTTTATGCTTAGAATGTTTTAGCAAGCATCAAATGTGATTATAATTATAAGTTATACATATTATTGCAGTTACAAAACTGAATTCCAATGTTTTTTATTTTTATAACAACTATTTTGTGTACCTTTTTTTTTTTAATAAAATCAACCAAAAAATTTGAATTAAATTGGGTAAAAATATGTATTTTTTTTTTTGTTGACAAGTATTACACTTTTATCTAGGTGCCGACGAAGAAAAGTAAGTTTTTTGATAACAGGCCACTCAGAAAAAATTAATACAAAAATGTATAGGTTGTGGCCGCCGGCAGTGCACGTGGCCTATTGGGTAGTAAAAGTTGTGGCCGCCTTCAAGTCACATGGCAGCGAACGTGGCAACACAAAAAAAGTGGTTGGAGAAGCTAGGTTTTAGATCTTGTATGGACCGTTTATGCCTGATATTTATATATTTTTCAAACCCAAGGATCGACATAGGCCCCTGTTCGTACTGTATGCGATTACATACCCCTTTTTACCTTACCTAACCTCCCAGTCGTGTAGTTTATTTATGAAAGCCTTATTCACTTCTATCTTCATTCGAATAACTCAAAGTAAAAAAAAAAACAAAAACCCGGAAAATAAAATGTTAATAACGAACATAAATATTTAGCTATTAGTGATAAAAATGAAACACAAAAGAGTGGTAAGGATATAGGAATATAAATTAAAAAAAAGTATACTATAGGTACTATTGATTAAAGCTACTTGGTTTTATTGCACTTACGAATGTTTATTTGTGTAAAAAATTTCACTTGCCTTGAGTACTTTGTGGTTTCTTTTTTTTTAAATAATTATGGAATGTAGTTTGCTAAAACTTTACTATTGCTTTGTATGTAATGTACACACTGTTTTTTTTTTTTGGTTAAGCACACTCTTTTCATTTCATTTACACTTTTTGTTTATAACGATATTAGTTACATTCCCTGCTTTTTTATTTTATTTTGTTTTGTTAAATTGTATTTTATTTTGTAACAAATGTCTTTTGAACACACTGGTTGCACTTTTTTGTATTTTCCATTAAAGAAAGAGTTACTTTTTGCTTAAGGTACGTTTTTTTATATTTATTTATCTAATTTTGAATAAATAAATAAGGAATACAAAATAATTCGAATGAGTTGATGAAGTGAATTAAGGTACGAAGAAAAAGAAAACCAAATCAGATTCCAAACTACACACTGTAATATTATTAATAACATTTTTAAAATAATCTTATTTCTAAATATGTGTATATAAAATATCTTTTCGAATAGGGTTTATCGAAACACTAAAATATTAATAAAAAAGAATAAATAAATAAAAAAAGAAACAGTTTCTTAGTTGTGTGTAAGTAGATTAGTATTTAAAAAAGTTGTTGCTAGTAAAAAATAACTATTTTTAGATATTTCTATTATATGAATATTTTTTAATGGTTCAGGTACAGTCATTTATATTTTTTTTCTTTTTATTGTATAAATATGCATATACATACATACATATTTACTATAATGTTATTTATTTATTCTATTTTATAGGGGGCTTTGAATGTAATGAATCTTGTTTACTTTGTTGTGGATAATTCTCGGAAAGTATTCATTCTAATAGTGGAAAGAGAATTTGTTGACATTGTTAATATTTGAACTGCTGAATATTTGAATATTTGAATATGCTGGGTCATGTAGAGCGAATGGAGGTGAATGCTCCGGCCCGGAAGATCAAGGAAATCGATGAGTCTTGCAGAAGAAACAACAACCGGAGATTTAACAGAAAACTGAAGGAACTGGCTGCTGTGTCTCAGTAACATGGATATCATGTAGAGATAGTGATAGGGCAAGAACAGACCTACGTCCAGTAAATGAAAACTGATTCCAACAACAAGTATATGAGAGGTTAACGAAGCTATTAAAAATCTTAAGAACAACCAGGAAGAAAGCGGAGCTCTGGGTAGGATCTTGGTAGGGCGCATGCACCCAATCATGAACAAATGGGTGGAAGAAAGCATGCCCAATGACTGAAATATCAGCTCCATGAGCCCCATCTACAAGAAAGGCGATCCTTAGTCTTGCAAGAACTATCGAGGCATATCTCTGTTTTCTATCGTATATTAGATTCTATCCAACGGACTGTATGAACGTCTCAACACTTTCTGCAATACACTAATCGGTACAAGTGTTGCTTTCCGCCCCGCCGAATCCGGGATCCCAGCAAACTGATCCAGTTGTGTCGCCTGACACTTGAAAACACGCGGCGTAATGTGCAGTTTGGAAGCATCTCCTTTAAATATTTCCAAAATTCCAAAACACCGGATTTCGTCAAGAAGATGTCGTTGAACTTCTTCAATCATGTTTTGGAGAAAATAGTGCATAGGGCAGGTGTGAACATGGAAACCACCAAGGCCGTAGCCAGGGGGGGTTCACAGTGGTTTGATCCCCCCCGAAATTGTTCCTACAATTTTTATATGGGTGGGGCAAATTTATTATAAATCATCAAAAAGACAATATTTTAAGCTTTCTTATGATCCTTCATACTTGCCAATCAGACATGTACTTTAGAATCTATAGCGGTTTGTCCACACCTACCTCCAAGCAAGTTCAAGTTCTAGTACGCGAGTCTCATCCAGGAAGCCTTATACGTGCATTGTAGCGCACACTCTCTAAACCTTGCTTTAGGATATTCTTGTCAAATTCAGCCTATTCGCAACACTATTGGTACCATAAAATCCGTTATGGTTAAATTATCGGCAAAGCGCACACATTTGTTGCAGGAAATGATTAAACAAAATTATCCTCAAAATAAATGGAAAAATTTAACAGCGATGTGTGAAACACGCTCGGTGGAAAACCATGATGGGTTGATGAGGTTTAAGGAAATTTTTAAAGCGATAACTGATGCTTTGGAAGAGTTTTGTAGTGATAAGGACTTTGATACTTCATCGAAGGCGAGTTGCTTTATAAGATCTACTTCAGCTAGTGATTTTGCAGTAAGTTTCTGTTGTTTGAGTGTTTTGTTTACATATAGGTACATAGCCACTTTGTAAGATCTTACAATCCCCTTCATGCGACTTAGTGTCTGGATTGGAACATGTGGAATTAATAACAAACACATTCCAAGGAATATGCGAAAATAACATTCCGGAATTCACAACAATTTTTGAGACTGCACAAAACTTAGTAAATGTTGTGTATGAAAAACTTAAAATTCCACGAATTGTATCAAGGCAGCAGCACAGACGAAACATGAGCACAACAGATCCTGAAACCTATTTTAGGATAAGTATAATGATTCCTCTTTTAGATGACCTTTTAAGTCAGCTTAAAATGAGATTTGAAAACCATAAGTCCATACTCTCCTCTTTGTGCATTTTGATTCCATCGATCCTTGGCAAAAACGAACAAAATTATAACGAAGAAAACTTCAAATTTTATAAATCTTTTTTGGATTGGGACACTTTAAAAGCTGAATTTACGCTATGGAAGACAAAATGCCATACACAAAAAGATACACAGCGTTCAAAGAGTGCAATAACAGCTCTTGGGGAATGCAATAATGATCTGTTTCCTATAACATCCACAAGCTTCATAGAATTTTGGTGACACTACAGGTTTCAACATGTCGGTACACCGGAAACAACATTTTCGACAATGAATAGTCTAAAAAATTATCTAAGAAATTCTATCGGTGAAGAAAGATTAACAGGATTGGCGTTAATGTCAATTCATCGACAAATTGAGATTAACACTGAGGAAGTTTTAGATATATTTGCAGCGCAGGAGGCCAGAAGATTAAATTTAATTTTATAAAAATGATTCCTACCTACATGTAATGTAATACTTTTTGTAATAATAAAATCTTAAAGAATGATGATACGAGTATGTACCTAATAAATAATAACTTAAAATTATTAAAAAAAAATATTGGAAAAATTGTTTAGTTTTTCAAATTTGTTTGAGAGTTTTCTTGGAAAAACTAAGTAGTATTTTTAAACTAATAGTATTTTTTTAGCACTACCTAGGAAAAAAAATATTGAAAATCGTTTTTTTAAACCGGTTTTTTTTTTATTTTTGAAAAATATTTAACAATTTTTTGAGTATGTATTCCAATACAAGGAAATCTGTAGTTTTCATCTGGAAAAAAATCTGTAAAAATTCAATATACCCGTTTCCAGCATATTCAAAAAACCAAAAAAGTTATGTATGAATTTGATAATAAAAGCCTTGCTAAATTTTAAATTTAATTGAAATCGGTTTTGTTGTTAGCGAGAAATTCTGATGTTAAAAAATCGGTTCTATAGGAGGTACCGTTATCTCGGAAAATCGATTCTTACCAAAAGATAGACTGTTTTATCTAAATCGACTACTAAATAAACACTATGAACCAAGTTTACAAATCGGCAAATCCGCTTAGGCTGCAGATCTGCAAACAGGCAGACGGACGAACAGAATTTTCGAACACATTTTTTTCTACTTCCCTATTATCGTAATGTCATGTTTCATTGTTATCGCAATTTTTTTGCACCAATCCATAAAGTGCCTTATACATAGCATAGCCCGAATTAAAAATCGTGTTTTTTTGATTTTCGGCTAGGCTGTATTAATTTTATTTATTACATCTACCATTCAGAAAGGTACACACTGCTTGGTGTATGGAATAAATATAACCCCCCCCCCCCCCCCATCCGAAAAAATTGTCTGGCTACGGCCTTGGAAACCACTATCTGCAATAGATCCGTTTAGCTACAAGGGGTATGCGGAATATATCGACATCACTGGTGAGCCCGGAGTACCGTGGACGATAGAAAAATACTCCGTCGGATATTTAATCCAGTTGGCGAGTAGGACGAATGGAGGAAAAGATACAACCGCGAATTCTATTAGCTGCACCAAGATGTGGATTAAGCTCAAGGCTAAAATCAGCTCGACAACATCGGCTCGGCCACATCCAGCGAATGGACAATAATTCTCCTGCCAAAAGGATCTTCGACTCTAGCCTCTCGGTTTGAGAAGACAAGGAAGAACAAACCTCAATTTTAAAGAATTGGCTATCGCGGACGCCAGACCACTTGATCTGGACTTTGTTAAGTCGGCTAAGAGTTAGTAAGATTGAATAATTAACATATTAGTTGTTGATTAGATTCAGCATTTAGTTTAAGACCTACGTAAGTTTAAAGTTGAAATAATAAAAATGAATTTGAAAGTAATGTCCGCTGCGGAACTCACCTATTAACGGATGCAATTGGAAATCAAGAACTCTAGCTTTTGGCACACCTCGAGTCTGGCATAGGACACTGCTGGTCAAATTGAATTCCCATTGAAAACCGGATTAACTATGTTATGAAATATAATAATGACATGCTCGGGACTCGATTGTATCAGTCACCCGACTCGGAATTACCTGCAAAGAGAATAGAGAGCAGTTTTAGGTCATCTCAAAAGGCTCTTCTTTCCGTGGATCAGGAAGTAGTAGCCCTCCCGCCGATGCGCAGTGAAATGGTATCAGCCACCGTGCCATGGTTCGGGAGTCGGCCTGAAATTTCTACTTCAGTAGTAAATCTCAAGATTTTGCAACCGCTTTGTGTATTATTGACGCGCTGCACTCGCGACTCCTCATGAGTACCATCCTCACAACCACTACCTCAGAGTAGATAATTTCAGGGCTCCCATTAGGCCGAGCTATGTGGCCACCTTACATAACCTAACCTATGTTATTAAAGGCATAATTTTAATACCGGCCAGCTCTGGCTTTTAGTATCGTGGTTAATATCTACATTATGTAAATTAAGTAGCTCTCATACAACTTATGCATTTCATGCTTTCACTCTGACGGTCCTTCATCATGCTACTCCGCACTTCTTACGTAAACTACAGTTCACATCGTCCAGATTGATAGCTAAGGTTGTGTCGAAAGACATAAGGGTGGGCTGGCCAACCCTTCCCACAACATCTGTCATGTTTGTGGGTCAGAACGAACCAGTTCCAAAGTGAGTAGCTTAGGTTTATTTAAATGCTTAGCTTTAGTTTTTAGGTTAGTAAAGGTGAGGCTTAAGCTAGTTAGGTTAGTTCGCGTGCATTTTCCTTCTCTCTTTTGAGTACGTTTCCTTTTTTTTCTTTTCTTTCTCTTGTCGTAACGTAACGTAAAGTTGTTTTCTCTCCTTTTGTTATCTCTTTTTATACCCTATTCTAAGGGTATATTAATTTTGACGCATAGTTTGTAACATACCTTAATATTGCCCGTAGACCCCTAAAAGTTACTATATTTATGATCAGCATCGATAGTAATGTCGATCTAGCCATGTCCGTCCGTCCGTCCGTCCGTCCGTCCGTCCGTCCGTCCGTCGGCAAAAATTAGGCCTTTAAACTGGACCTACAGAGCTGAAATTTTAACCATATACTCTCTAGGGTCCCGAAATAATCAAGTTTACGAATTTTTGAAATCCGCCCACAGACACGCCCACAAACTCAAAAAAACAAAATTTTGGAAAAAATAGAATTTTGAGCTAGAAAGCTGAATAATATTTATATATGATCTATGACTCCTAAAACTGCTCGGGATAAAAAATTTTCAAAATCCGCCCACTGACACGCCCACAAATAAATAAAACAATTTTTTTGAAAATCCAAAGTTTGAGCTAGGGAGCTGAAATATATATTATATATACTCTTTAGGGGCCCTTTATGCTCATGTGTTAATTTTTTTTAAATCCGCCTACTGACACGCCCACAATTAAATAAAACAATTTTATTGAAACACCCAAGTTTGAGCTAGGGAGCGTTTTTCTTGATAAAATCCTTTAAATGTTATATAACAAAATATGTAGAGCGTTCTTAACAATTCAACCATACTTAGACTTTCGTCACGCCCACTTATGAGGGATAGGAATAAGAATAGGGTATCCAACAGTTCGCCCAAGCGGACTGTAGCCCGTCCCTATGTTTACAACTAATTTTGGCATGGACTAACCGTTTGTTGAACAGGTGGTATATGGTGAGGGGGCAAGAACTACCCTCGTCAGACGAGCAGAGCCATATCGCGTCCTCCTCATCTGTACCAAAGTTGCCCCTGTGGCTTATCCCTGGTTCCTAACATAAAAACGGGCGGTTTGAAATCTCATACTTCAAAGATTGACTTCGTTCCTTAATTGAGGGCAAATAAAAAGAAATAAAAAGAAGCAAGAACATTTTTAATTTGTTTACTTACATTAACTTATTTTCAGCAGATTTTTGTTAAATATATTTCCCAATTTTTTCCAATAATAGGTTCTGCCCATCTGTCTTTCTTTACTTGGGCAGCATTGTACCCGCCATTTGGCTATTAGAGTTGGATAAGGTTGAACGTCGAAATTCGGGTAAAGCCAATGTCCCAACCAACCGTTCTCTTGAATCGTCACCCTTGGGAACGATTGATAATATCTTTGAAGAAACTGGAATTGATATGCCTGTCATCAATGTGGATACTTGGACGACTTTGATTGAACAGTTTCTTATGTTAATTTTAATTGTTGGTAGATGGTTATTGCCAAAAGGAGATCTTACACGAGATCAACTAAGTCAGCTTTTATTGGTATACATTGGTAAGTCAACAAAGTTTCAACACTGTTATACAGTTTCTCATACATTAACCCCTTGGCAGGAACCGCAGCAGATATAATAGAATTTTTCGATTCCTACAAAGACGATTCAATCGCAAAAATACCACTTCTAGTGTACTTAACTTTGGGTATTTGGTCATGGAGTCTTTTACAATTTACTATTGTCCTATCAGCCACTAGGGCGCGTCGATCGCGGGGCAGTGGCTCACAAAAAAATGAGTGAGTATTTTAATTTTATATTTTTTTAAAGTACGAGTACTAAGAAAATTGTGTGTTCTTGTTGTAGAAACAACGATTGCTGCAACAACTGTTGCTGTGGTATTGACATTTGGGGCATTGTATTGAATGTTATTCTACAGGATGCACCTTTCTTAACTTTTAGATTGCTAATAATTTTTCAATATAAAATTATAAACTACATGAATGTATTTTTTACCTGTAAGTTTGATGGAGTAGTGCATTTTGGGCCATTGTGATTCTAGTTTATCGTTTAGGTAAGAACTCGTTGGTGATTCTCTTACAATTGTACAGATTATATGTGGTTAACTCAGAATTTTGGATGGCCCGAAAGGCCAGTAAAGCTTTAAAGAAAAAGCAATACAATAAAACTAAGCGACGTGTATCGGATGATTTGACGGACATTTACGTGATATCCGAAAAAGACGTCGATACAAGGAGGAAGACAAAAAGGTGAATTGATTCATATCAGCCATATTTATTTTCCATTTCTTGGACACGAACCATTCATCTAATGGTTTTAAAAACACATTTTTCCTTACTTAGTAGATCAAGAAACCATAGTGACGATGAATATGTGCGAAAGAAAAGGCCGAAGAAGGATAAGTATATCATCCACTTCATCGCCATCATTTACAAATAACTCTCTTTATTTTCTTATAGGCAAAGTAAAGGTCGTACTCGCAAGGATACTGGCTATTCAACCGCAAGCTCTCAAAATCTGTATTCAACAAAAATTGTGGATGAAAAATCTAAAGCTTACCGAAAGGATAAAAAACTACTGAAGAAATCGAAACGCCATCTCAGCACATCACCAAACGATAGTGATGTCGATGTTAAACGATCAAAGAAAAAACAGGACAAGCCAGCTAATAGAGTAGATAAAAAGTTGGTTAGCATCCTTGAAATTCGTAGTAATTAATAAACGATTTTTCCTCTTCTTTTTCCATGCGATTTTCCACAGAAACGCAGCAAGAAAAAATAAAGTTTTTGAAGCGGTGACTGAGGAATCTTCATCATCGACATCTTCGACATCATCATCTTCATCGACTACGTCATGGGCAAGCGATTCAACTCTGCCAAGCTATGAAGTGATTGTGGATAAAAAATCGAAAAAGCGTCGTCGAAGATCAACTTCATCATCAACAACAACATCGCATTCTTCGGGAACAACGTCTTCGTCGTCATCTTCGTAAAATCAATTTTATTAGAAAGGTATACATAATTGTGTTCTTGTTGAAATACAAACAACCCGCTAATGAGATGACCGTGAGTCAAATATTGGCGATTTTCCAATGCGGATTTGAAATAGATGATGTTAAAATATTTTGTATAAGAAAAAGTAATATGTTTTGTCTAATCTAAATATTGGAATGATCTAAATTATAAACATGAAATTTGATCAATTAATAGAAATAAATAAATTAATTGTGATACCAAATAAAAAGTGTCGTGCAACAAATTAATTGGAAACCACATTTTTTTTATAATGTACTCGCACTAAAGGGATTTTTTAATACCCTTATAATGACAATAGCTACATAGTGCGGGCGTTAAGGAAATTAGGGTAAGAAGATAGGGAGAGATGCCAATGCACGTTGGTTTTGAATGTTTGTAGATAATAATGTGTAGGAAAAATGGAGCGGGGAAGAGCATTCCACATTCGTGTTGAACGGCTAAGGAAAGATTTCTTGTATTTCACTGTACGTCCGAATACAGACTTAAGGGTGAACTGATGCAAATTCTTTGCACAGCGGGTATTGCGGTTGAAATGTTCTAGGGGTGGAATACAACTGCCTATTTCGTTTTAGCACTTTTGGTGGAAATAACGATAAAATAGCGAGAGTACGGTCACCGATGAGTTTTATCGCGCGTTTTTGGATCCTGTCAAGTAGCTCCAAATAAGGTATTGGTGCAGCAGACCAGATATAAGCATTGTTCTCAAGTTTCGCGTGGTTAAACGCCTTGTAAATAGTAGCCAGATCGGAGGGGGTGAAATGTTTCTTGCAGCGCTTAAATAAGCCTAGACATTTCGCAGGGTTCTTGGCGACATCGAATATGTGGTCATTCCATCGAAAGTTGTCATTATTTGTAATATTTTTCGCCTCAAGTTTTGCTCGTAAGAGAATTTGAAAAGACAAATTTGGGCATTGCAGTCATTTCTGGCTCCTTTTAACTTTTTTCGACTTTCGTCAGATGGGTTGGCTTTGAATGACAAAAAGCTTACCACTATTAATCTGATAGAATGTTTGTAGCTCGAGTCACACCACGCGTTTACATTGGCTTTGATACTTTTTATCCTGTTAGGGATGAAAGACTGCTCGCAGGTGAATTATGTTTGTTACCATTCAGCAGCAGCATCTACGTCATACATTATGTGCTCCTAATATCACACCAAAATATAAGCAAAGCTAAAGTCGGGCGTGGCAACTATACCTATGGAGGAATTGTTTTTAACGACATTATTTAAATACTTTGCAAATAAGACTTCCATTTCCATCCATTTCTTCACTAAAACGTTTTTTTTTTTAAAGTGAGCGTGTCAGTGGGCGAGTTTTTAAAATCTAGCGAACATATGTTCCAAATTGGATCTTTCTAGGTCGAATTTCAGGGCTTCAAAATTGACAACGGATGGACGGACAAGGACATGGATCTACTAGACTTTCAATACTGATTACAAATATAGTTACTCTTAGTGACCTTTATTAAGGCATGTTACAAAGAGTGGCGAAGGTGTAGAAGTTAGTGGCTCAACACCCATGAGGAACACCAACACACGCCACCCATTCTCCAGCCTCTACAACAAAAAGGAGGATTTCTGCCTGGTAGTCCAATGGACCGTAACCGAGTTTGAGTGCCTCGAATTTGGATTTCCTTTTTTTAAAAAAAAGTGTGTAAAAACAGAGTCATACTCTCATTTGCAACTACCGCTTATGCCAAGTCATCATGAAATGCAGTGAGATCTAAAGGAATGCCAAGCCCTTTATTTACGTGGACTTATTAAATCAATAACTTAGCGTTGTTTTCATTTTGCTGCACTTAAAATATAGCTCATTACTTTCATGGCTGAATTGTAAGCGTACGCGTTGTTGCAAAGGATAACTTGGCTCTCTTGGTGAAAGGTTATGATCCCCTGAGTTGGTTCCAGTAAATAATGGTGTTGTGCCTAATTGCTAGAGAACTTGTCTGGCACTACCGTGTCCCTTGAGGTGCCGTCACATAACCCCAAGCGTCATAAGCCCAAATCTCGAAATTTGGCCTTATGTCGCATTGTGAAAGTGACATAAAGCCAAATTTTAGCATTTGGTATTATGACACCTTGAAAAAGCGTTAAAAGGCCAATTTGGCTTAATGACACTTTCGCTTGGTGCTGTTTTCAACAATTTGCCCTTGCACCTACTCCAAATCAAACAGTGATCCCAATTAGGGGGTTGCATGGGGGCAGCATGCCCCCCATATGCATTGCACTGTTTATGTGATTAGTTACGAAATCGCAAGTAGATTCCATAAACAGTGTAATGCCTATGGGGGGGGGGGGGCATGCTGCCCCCCTGCAACCTCCCTGTTTGGGGTCACTGTTTGATTTGGAGTAGGTGCGAGGTACGGTTTTGAAAATTTGGCTTTATGTCTCTTTCCGGATTTGGCCTTATGACGCTTTCTGAAAGTGACATAATACCAAATGCTAGAATTTGGCCTTATATCACTTTCAAAAAGCGACATAAGGCCAAATTGTGAGATTTGGGCTTATGACGCTTGGGGTTATGTCACGGCACCGTCCCTTGAATTATCTAGAAAAAATGATGAGAGGGAGATATGGAAGAAGAATGTGACTGCAGCGCCTGAACTGGAGTTATGGGTCGGCTATCACGCTCTCTAAATGGGGCGGGTGAAAAATTAAAATCACGGAACTGGCTGGAATGACGGCCTGTTGTCACCCACTGAGCAAAAGTGGAAATTTGTTTGCAATACTTTGCTAGATATTGCCATTATTCAAATTTCTAGGTAGGTTGCGTATACGCCTTGGTATCCCGTGCAATTATATGGGTTTTGTGACGCATCTGAAAAGACATATCCCGTAGCTTTGTTCTAAAGGGTTAAGTATAGCCCCACCACGGTTTCATCTCATTGCTATGGGCAAAGTCAAAGGTAGCGCCCGTACATTTTTTTTATAATGTACTCGCACTAAACGGATTTTTGAATACCCTTATAATGTAATAGCTACACAGCGCGGGCGTTAAGCAAATAAGGCTAAGAAGATAGGGAGAGATGTCGATGCACGTTGGTTTTGAATGTTTTGTATATTATAATGTGTAGGAAAAATGAAGCGGGGAAGAGCATTCCACATTCGTGTTGAACGGCTAAGGAGAGATTTCTTCACTGTACGTCCGAATACAGGCTTAAGCGTAAACTCATGCGCATTCCTTGCACAGCGGAGACAGGAGACATTGCGACAATGGCAACGCGTTGACTATGATGTTACGGTCACCGATGAGTTTAATCGCGGGTTTTTGGATCCTGTCAAGTAGCTCCAAATAAGTTATTGGTGCACCAGACCAGGTATGAGCATTGTACTCAAGTTTCGGCCGGATAAACGCCTTATAAATAGTAGCCAGATCGAAGGGGGTGAAATATCTCTTCTGCAGCGCTTAAGGAAGCCTAGGCATTTCGCAGCGTTCTTGACGACATCGAATATGTGGTCATTCCATCGAAAGTTGTCATTAACACACATACCGAGAATGGAAATTCGTGCGGTTTCAGCGATGCAAGTGTCATTTATGGACAATAGCGGGGTGTTTGGGTTTTGCTTTTATGACAGAAGACAGCATTGCGTTTTGCAAGCATTAAATTTCACTCTATTAGTTACACCCCACTGAATTATGCTATCGAGATCAAAATTTAATGAGCCGAAGATGAGGGGCGTGAACCAAGGAACGAATATGAGAAGCTGAGAGTACTTTCATCGGCAAATTAGTGGATTGGATTAGAGGAAACAGACAGGAGATCATTTTTAAAAATGAGAAAGAGAGTCTGAGAGAAAACAGAGGCTTGGGGAATACCAATATTTATTTGGTGAGTTGCAGACTTGAAACCGTCCAAAACCACTTAAATTCAACTATCCGAAAGGAAATTTCTAATCCATTGAAGAAGAGTACCATCGGCTCCAAATGCATGCATTTTCGACAAGAGAGCTTGATACCAAACTCTGTCAAATGCCTTTGAAATATTAAGCCCAACTATCTTACATTCACCACCTTGGTGAAGAGATTGGTTCCACTTTTCGGTTAGATAAGTCATCAAATCACCACTGGACCTGTTGCTGCACAAACCGTACTGCCAGTCATTAAGAAGTTTTCGGGATTCAAGATATTTCATGAGATGACGGTTTATCAGCGTTTTCATGTCCTTGGAAAGAAGGGACGTAAGTGCAATTGGTCGGTAGGAGGAGGGAGAAGAGGATGTCCAATTTGTTTGGGACGGGCTGGACAAATGCTGTTTTCCATCTTCTAGAGAAGAGCCCTGAAGAAATGGATGGATATAAAAGCTTGCGCAATGGCTTTGCAAGCGAGGCAGAAAACTTTTTTAGAACGATGGGGAAAAATACCATCTGGACCAGCAGATTTGCGAGTGCCGAAGTGGATTGATCCCATGGAGTATTCTACGCGCTCGAGTACAGGGGAGACAAATCACAACCAGGGAGCGTTGAGCTGACTGCAAAGTGAGTATCAAGCATATTGGCTTTATCTATAGAGCTTGCAGCTAGAATGTCATTGTAAATGAGTTTCAGGATAGATGGTGAGGCCGAATTCTTGATGGTTTTAAGAAACGACCAAAAGTTTTTACTACCCTTGGGACTTTGTAGTATTTTTCGCCTCAACTTTTGGTCGCAATTGAATTTCAAACGACAAATGAGGACTTTGCTGTCATTTCTGGTTCGTTTAAACTTTTTTCGCCTTCCTCAAATGGGTTGGCTTTGAATGACCGAAAGCTTACCTCTTTTAACCTGATAGCCTCCTTGCAGCTCGAGTCACACCACGCGTTTACCTTGGGTTTGATACTTTTTAACCTGTTAGGGACGAAAGACTTCTCCTTGGTGAATTATATTTGTCACCCTATCAGAAGCAGCATCCACGTCGCTGTCGAGGAAGCACAGTGACCAGTTAAATGAATTTTAAATAAGAATACATTATGTGCTCCTAATATCACACCAAAACATAAGGAAAGCTAAAGTCGGGCGTGGCAAAAAACTCTATACCTATGGAGGAATTGTTATTAACGACATTGTCTAAATTCTTTGCGAATAAGACTTTCATTTCCATCACTTTCTTCAATAAAACGTTTTTTTTTTAAGTGAGTGTGTAGTGGGCGGGCTTTAAAAATGTAGCGTACATATGTTTTAAATTGGATCTTTGTAGCTCGAACTCCAGGGCCTCAAAATCGACAACGGATGGACGGACATGGCTAGTTCTACTAGACTTTCAATACTGATCACAAATATAGTTACTTTTATTTAGGCATATTACAGACTATGAGTCAACATTATAATACCTTTAGAACAGGGTGTAAAAAGAGAGCCAAACTCTCATTTGCAACTACCGCTTATGCCAAGTCATCATGAAATGCAGTGAGATCTGATGGAATGCCAAGCTCTTAGTTTTCGTGGACTTATTAAATCAATAACTCAGCGTTGTTTTCATTTTGCTGCACTTAAAATATAGCTCATAACTTTCATGGCTGACTTGTAGGCGTATGCGGTTGTTGCAAAGGATAACTTAGCTTTCTTGGTGAAGGGTTATGGTCCCTTAACTCCAGATCATAGCCCTTCCCATGCAAGGACAGGCTAAGAAGAAGAATGTGACTGCAGCGTTTGAATTTGAACTAGAAGTATGGGTCGGCTAACACGCTCCCTAAATAGTGCGGCTGAAAAATGCACTGAGTTGGTGCCAGTAAATAAGGGTGTTGTAAGAATTGCTACAGAACTTGTCTGGCACTACCGTGTCTCTTGATAGTAAAATGTTGCGTGAATTATCTAGAAATAACGATTAGAGGGAGATATGTTGTTAGTTGTAAGTTAGTAAGTGTAAAAATTAAATAAACTTTAATGCCACATAGTTGTAAAGAAACCCTTAAGGTTCAGTTTAGTCATTTGAAAAACATATGGCGTTCAACTATTCGTTGAGTCCATTCCACCATTGTTAATTTATCAATTGTATTTTTGGGAATACAATTCTTGCTCGGTTACTCTTTAACCAGCAATCACAGATTTTTAATTGAATCACTCAATAACCTGTGCCAGCAATCAGAAAGAGCAGACGTGTAGATACAGATAAATAAGTTGTTCAGGAGGAATGATCACAATAATATTCCTTGTGTCCGAATCTCGCAGACAACAGAGAACAAACACACCGTCCTGACTGCTGGAATAACTCCGGAAAGTATTGCTTCAAACGATGGTTTTTTCATGGTCGAAGACCCACAGGAGAAAGTGGATTTGCTGAGCGCTTGTTTCGAGGCCGTGTTTATGGTGAACAATCCTGTTCGACTAGCCACGACATTGAGAATATGGCTCTGATGAGCCACTGCTATCTGCGCACCGGACTTGAGAATTGGCGATCTGAGAATAACGGATTCACCGTATTCAATGATGAAAACCATGCTAATGCAGTTGCAGTAGTAATACGTGTCTAGCGACCAAGCATATCTGGTCAAAGCTGATCCGCGACGCTCTATGGGTTTGATTTCCCTTAACCGACTGCACATTGGTTCCGCTATAGGTGTCATTACAGCTAATAGGCAAGCACGCATCAAGGCTTGGCGTCTATTCAAATGACTTCTGTAGAAGCTGCAGGGACGATGAGGAGGAGGAGACTACACTTCACCTCCTCTGTACATGTTCTGGACTCTCCCATAAAAGAAATCTCTATTTACGAGCCTTCTTCCTCAATGAACTCAGTGACTTGGTTGGTTGGAACCGGACCTCGATGAGGATGCACTTAGACCAGAGGTAGGTCCATTGTGCTGGCGATGTGTAAGGAGGGTGGGTCACCCTCTTACTCAGGGAACCATTTGCTCCTCTGAATGAAGGGCTAGTCTTTGCTGTACAGGCGTTGTTGAGTTCATTGAAAAGGTATTGACCCAGTGTAGCCTTCCTTATGTTGGCGAGTGCAAGACACGTGCAAAAGAAGTGATTGATAGTCTCCTCTTCCTCCTCGTCCCTACAGCTTCTACAGAAGTCATTGTAGGGAATGCCCAGCCTTTGAGCATGCCTTCCTATAGCACAGTGCCCGGTGAGGGCGTTTACTTAATTTGGAGATTAATTATTAATTAATTTCTCTGGTTAATAGATGCGCGGCAGTCTTTCACTGCCTTGAATCTCGTAGTGCTAAATGCGAGGGATTTGATCGCCGTTTGACTGTCGATGCATATTACAATCTGATTTCGATATCGTATTAACCAACAGCCAGTCAGCAGCTTAGCTAACACAGATGTTAGAAGTCTACCGCGCTTCATTAGAAGTTCCAAATGGTTTTGCGAATAGAGGGCGAAACTCCCCTGATCCACGTGGCATCACAACGAACCCCATTGGTCTAAGTGTGTTGGCTTTTAGCTGACAGCCACCTTAACCTAACCTAACCCACTTTACAAAAAAAAAATTGTCAATAATACTTGTCAAGGAGCATAGGGCTCTTAAGGTGTAAAATTTTGCTGTGAGGGGTGGGTATACACTTCCCAATAAGACGTGTCTAGTGCTACCCAATCAACTATTGAAACAAATAAACAAAGATTTGCCGCTGGGAATCTCAAATCCGCAAAGATTCACCTGCGCATGGGGACTGTCAAATTGTCTTTGGAGAGATTAGATCTCTCCATTTTCGCTGATAGATTTCTGGAATTGCCTGCAGATTTACCAATGGAAGAGAAAAGCTTGTATGAATTATGATTTCACTTTATTATTTTTCTTGCTTTGTGTCACTTAGATTTTATTAGAAAACTCTTAAAAAATAAAATGCTTAGATTGTTTTCTGAAATTCGTTTGTATTGATCGTTTTTCATATTTGTGTTATTTTCTTTTAATATCGCAAAATAAATTTATTTTTCTCATTTCTTTCATTTGTAACAAACAGTTTCGAAATAACATATCATTTTATTTTTCATTTTAAATATATTTCTTTTTTGTTTTATTGTTTCAACACTTTTTTATCTGTTTAGTTTTAATTTTGCAATTCGCAACAATTTAGGATTTTATTTTATTTTAATCATAAATACATAGATACGAAGACAATGTTTAAAAAAAAATCATGAAAGACATTTAAAAATGTCTTCTTATTTTAACTTATATTTAAAATAATTAATGAAGTACAATCAATACCAGAACAAAAAAATAAAAACACATGTTTTATGTTAAAGGTATGTATTATGATATTTAAAAAAATAAATATCATTACTTTTCATTTATATTATTATTTCAATAAAAACTGAGGTAGATAACAATGTTTGTTTAAAAATAAAACAATAATAAAACTGCTTTAAACAATTATTAATGAAACGGACAAATTGAATAAACAAAAATATGTATATAAAAAAAATTTAAAATAATCCTTTACAATATATTAATTGTGTTTTAACGCATCCCTCCTAGTTGTTCTCATGTTAAAAATTTAAAAGAGTATGTTACACAATTAGAGAGAGAGCTTATAATTTATTTAAACAAAAAAATAATCATAAAAGTGCGTAGTATTCAAATTTTGATTAAATGTGTATTTTAAAAATATGTAAATGCTTTTGTTTCATAATGCTTCTCAATTCTATATGGAGGATGAATTAAATTAATTGATGACAAATTACGAACGTTTATTTTTTATATTTTAATATTTTACATTTATCCATCCACTTACACACCGAGACAAAATTTCATTCAATTTTGTAAGTTTTCTTATTTCTTAATTTAGTTAACAATTTTTTTTATTTTATTTACATTTTGTAATGTTATTGCAATAGTTTGGAATGTATAAAAAGTATTAAATGCGTGTTCCTGTATAGCATTTTGTATGTATATTTGGATTTATTTGGGTCTATTTCTCTTTTTCTGAAAAATTATGAAATTATTTGCAAATAGCGAGAAGTTTTGGTAATCGAAATCTAGGACGGTAAGACGGCCAGGTTGTCATGTAATAAGCAGATTTTTTTCTTTAATAATATCGATGTCAAAGTTAATGCTTTGCATTACGAAATTGTACTTTTTGAGCGAAAATGCTCCGCACTATAAATGACATTTCTTATAATCTTATGCCATTTTTCATGGGTTATCCGCAATGCTTCTGGACTCTTCTGAAAGTGTTCCATTGGACTCGAATGACAGTACTTCTTCAGAAAAACGTGAGAAATTGCTTATAGATTTGAATTCAGAAGCAGAAGCATCCACATATTCGAACACTATAAACGCCATAATTGGCAGGTGTCATTTTTGTAGTTCTGATTTGATAATTTTAACGAAATTCACTTAGAACAATGAACACGTTCAATAAAACAAACTAATAATTTTATAACAGATATTCCCATGGCTTGCATCAATTTGCTTTCATCCTCTTTATCATCTTAATAGTCATCATCATCTAATGATGATGCGGATGTTGTGTTGAACTCTGAAGGAATTTAAAAAAAAAACTACAAGTGCAAACTTCCTCGATGATGTCGAAAAATATTTAGAGAACGAGGTTTCTGACATCTTACAAATACAACGACGCATAAATTTCAAGCTTAAATAAGATGTGTTTGCTTGTTAAATTGGTATCTCGAATCGGAGAATTCTTCCGGATTACCAATGGTAAACGACATTAGACCGTTTGAACTTTCAGTGGTACGTACTTAGGTGAGGTAATGAAAAGTACATACTTAACGCGGCCAATGCAAAATCACAGGCGTTTTTCTTGTAAGCTCTGAGCAGGGTACTGAGTATGCTCTGGGTAGATAAAGCTCAGAGAGCTCCGATTTATTTATAAAACACACTTGAGCACTTCAATATGATATAATTAACAAACATGTTTGTTTTTCAAATAAAAATCATTTTATTAAATTGTGTTACATTAAACGCCTGAAAACCAATCCCCAAAAACATTTCAATTGTTTCCCTTTATTTTCCCTTCATTCAGTTAGTCTCTGGCCGCGCTAAGCTCTTACCAAAACTACCCGGTCATTTAAGAGCTCAGAGTAAAAAAAACGCCTAATGTGAGTCCGAACGGAAAAACGTCGTTTTGCGGACCCCTCCATATTTCGTTGACTCCGTTTGACGACTTAAAATGGAGTGTCTTGCTTCAAAAGTAATTCGTTTTCCCCATCAATTCCATTCCTCTCACGTCTTTGGATTTCAGAAAATCAAAGACGATTTGTAAACCATTTTCCCTAACATTAGGGGTATTCACGATCTGATGCAACATGCCTAGTAAAATTGCGAATGTTTAGTAGTTTTTCCCTTCGGCTGCGCTTTGCTTGGAGTGTTTGTTTTCATTTGTATTTTGGTCAATAAAATTATAAAAGAAATGGAGTTCTTGTTATATCCGGCAATAGCGCATGGAACAAGAGTTACGTGCCATTTGGCGAGCTGTCAAAAACACAAGCGCAAATGTTACTCTCTTGCAATAGGGTTGGGGTATAGATAAAGTGCAAAACTGTTCCAACATTTTAGTCAGTATGTTTTGTTGGTGTAGTGCGAGAAAATGTTGAACTTTCGCAATGATACTAGACCAGTTGCATCGGTTCGTGATACCCCTATTTAAATTATATTGCGAAATTTTGTTTAGCATTGTTCGTCACCATTCTAGCAGATAAGCGATCCTCTTCAAAATTACAAGAGCTTTGGGCAACAGCATACAAACGCGTTTGACAATATGCTTTTTAACCCATAACAGTGTGGAAAACTTTGTGAAAGCGGGCCTAGTTTTGACCACTTGTCGTTGTTTCTTCTACTTCCTTTACGGCGAGGTTATGACCAGGATTAGGGAACCAGAACCTTCCCACTTTACTGCATTCCTATTGGTCCGCTTCTGGGATTCGCCGGTTCGACCTCAATAGAATTCGGCAGGTCTCCTGGTTACAGATCAGTTCATCACTGAGAGGGATCAAATGCTGGTGTTGTTGCATTTGGAGTTTTTATACCTGCCTCATCTACGATCTCGACACGTCGTTGTTTAATACATAAAATACCAAATAACTGAACTAAACAACAACAGATAATATTTTTTATTTGATTCTTGTGGGACTGCTTCTAAGAAATTTGCCGTAACTATCAAAAATTGCCTTGTTTAACGCGTCATGTTTCACGCGAAAGTGTGAGTTGGATTTGTTCGGAGAATAAGTCCGATAAATGAATCGGAATAGATACTTCAAATGAAAATTCTCCGATCTAACGGATACCTCGATAGAGAGAAATATCCTTTAGGTTTAAGGCTTGTGACGCACAAAATGAACAATGAATAAAACATGGATATTTTTTTGTTGGGCCCTTAGGCAAATGGATAGCTTTGCGTTTATTTGTAGAGAGAAGCCAAGTCATCCATCCATTTTTCGAGCTAGTTCTCTAATCTGGACCAGAGCTTTTAAATAAATTTTAACGCGCCACTTCAATACTGAATGATGAAAATAATTTGAAATTTCAAACAACATCGTGTTTCAATGGGACAGTCAATTCAAAGTGACGTTGAAAACACGTTCTGTATTGCAAACCAAGACACCGCCATGTGGAACGCGAAGGAAAAATGCGACATTTTAAAACGCGCTCTCTTTAACAAGGCCTTCATGTGTACTACCATTTTGAACCACGTTGAAACATACCCAGATTTTCGAAATATTTTTTCATGTTTTTTTTTATAAGAAAATAAAATAAAGATTAGTCATTAACGGTCCATTCAGGGCCAAAAACCAAGCACCTCCAACCATTTGCTTGTGCAAAGTGGAAGGGACCTACAATTTAAAGCCGAACCCGAACGTGAAATTCGAGAAGCTTCTCATGACAATGGAAAGTCTTGAACTTTTAGGTGTTACTTGGCCCCGGCGGAATTGGAACCGAACCCTTTTAGATTAATAGTCCAACGCACTAATTTCTGCGCCATTTTTTTATAACAGTTTCTAAAAATTTTAAAAACGTAAAATTTCTCAAAATGGATCCAACGATTTTGATCTGTTGCAGTGTCTTAAATACTTGGAGTGAAGGTAACTAAATGGAATTTTGCTGTATACACTACATGGATTTAGTCAAATTCTGCAGGGATATTGGAAGTTTTTCGAAAGTGTTTAGGTGCCTCCTTTTGAAGTTTAGATTCAATTTAACCCTGTCGGGCGCAGTGGCTCAGTGGTTACTGTATCGGACTACTAATTGGTTCAATTCCAGCCGGGAACTCCATCTAGAGTTTTTTTCCACTGCCCCACCTGGCGAACGTCTGACAAAACATATCCAACATATCAATTGTCATGAGAAGCTTCACAAATTTGGCGTTCGGATTCTTCTTAAAATCGTAGGTCCCTTCCACTTCACGTTCGCTGCCGCTCATACAATTTTCGTTTTTTCACCTGAGTGCCAAAAGTGTTTTTGTGTGTAAAAGTGTACGTTAACTGTTTATAAATAGTGCTGTGATTTTTAATTTTTGTTTTGTTCAGTTTTTCAGTGTTTTATTAGTGTGACTACTGGCGGGTCACATGGCATCTGAATAAACTGAAATGCTTGAGGTGCCATGTAACCCGATGGCCGTTACTGTTTATTTTCTCTTGTGTGCCGCTTTTTGTCAAGATGATCTTTTTATCATTTACAGATATTGATCGAAACACATATAGATATTAAAAATAAATATGACAAACAATAATTTATCAATAAATCCTAATATGTTTATGGAAATCGTAATCGTGACGATGATTCCGATGATCTAATTGACTTTGCGGCCTTGGACTCTGACGAATACATTCCATCTGACAGAAATTCAAATGACTCTGATTGCCAAGTAAGCTTCGAATTGTCTTTTGCAGAAGAAAATGACCTTCCGGAACCAGTTGTGATTCCAAGTGTATCAGATGGATCTTCGAACCAGTGGGTCACAAAATGAAGTTCAATAGCAAGCAACAATGCAGCCTATTGATGTTTTTGGCCTAATGGTAACTGATGATGTTTATCAGCTTATTTTTACTGAGACAAATGCTAATGCCAATCAATACTATAATACAATACTATAACGCGTAACTCTGGCGCAAAGAAATGGGTAGACACCAATAAGCAAGAGATAAAAAAATTTCTTGGGATCGTGATGTATATGGGAGTTGTGAAATACCCATCTATTTTTCACTACTGGAGCACCGACAAGTTCTTCAGAAACTCATTCGTACCCCAAGTGATGTCCCGGAATAGATTTCAAATAATTTTAAAATTCATTCACTTTGCCGACAACTCTGCTATAGCTGGTAACCGGGTTGGAAAAGTAAGTGGACTTCTGGAACTCCTAGAAAAGCATTTACAAAGATGCCAGAAGTCCAAATGAAATTTTAGCAATGATCCCTTTGCGTGGTAGGCTGCAGTTTCGACAGTACAATCCAGGCAAATCACATAAATATGGGGTGAAAGTTTATAAGCTTTGTGATCCAGCCGGGTACACTTATACAAGTTATATATAAGCAGGCAAAACGGACTTGAATAATCAAAGGGGAAGTCCTACTCAGACGACGTCACACTCAACCCAAATTGTGCTGGACTTAGCTGAAAAATATTTATACAAAGGAAGAACGATTGCAACTAATAATGTTTATACTTCCTTCTCCGTAGCCAAAAAAAAACTCCTTTATCGTCAGATGCACCTTATTGGAACTCTACGCTCTAACAGAGCAGGGAGTCTCAAAGATGTAACTGCAGCTAAGCTTCAAAGACATCAAAAAAAAGGGCAAGAAAACTCTGGTATTGTGGTTGCAAAATGGAAGGACAAACGCGATATTCCAATGCTTAGCACAAAGCATGACTTAGAGGAAGTTGCTACTGGAAAAAGGTCGAGAAATGGTGAGGAAATAAAAAAATTAAAAATGATTGTTGACGATAATCACGCCAAACAAGGGATAGACATATCTGATCAAATGGCTTGCTATTTTTCACTATTGCTCGAAACCATTCGATGGTATCACAAAATAACGTTTGAGTTTATTTTGTCAACGTATGTAGTAAACACTTTAGTTTCATATAAAAAAAAAACAAAAACTGCTCATTCAATTCCGAAAATCGATTTGCGAAGCTTTATGTGATCTCGGTCCTGAAGAACATGGACATCCATCGACATCAAAAATGAAGCACGTATTGAAAGAAACAGAAATAAAGGATTCTAGAAAAAGGAAAATTAGGAAACGATGTATTGATTGTTACACCAACATAAGCCTAAATGAAGGCAGAAACGCAGCAATAAAAAAGCTGGTAACATTTTGTGATACATGTGAAGGAAATCCTATCCTTCTTTATGCTTAGAATGTTTTAGCAAGCATCAAATGTGATTATAATTATAAGTTATACATATTATTGCAGTTACAAAACTGAATTCCAATGTTTTTTATTTTTATAACAACTATTTTGTGTACCTTTTTTTTTTTAATAAAATCAACCAAAAAATTTGAATTAAATTGGGTAAAAATATGTATTTTTTTTTTGTTGACAAGTATTACACTTTTATCTAGGTGCCGACGAAGAAAAGTAAGTTTTTTGATAACAGGCCACTCAGAAAAAATTAATACAAAAATGTATAGGTTGTGGCCGCCGGCAGTGCACGTGGCCTATTGGGTAGTAAAAGTTGTGGCCGCCTTCAAGTCACATGGCAGCGAACGTGGCAACACAAAAAAAGTGGTTGGAGAAGCTAGGTTTTAGATCTTGTATGGACCGTTTATGCCTGATATTTATATATTTTTCAAACCCAAGGATCGACATAGGCCCCTGTTCGTACTGTATGCGATTACATACCCCTTTTTACCTTACCTAACCTCCCAGTCGTGTAGTTTATTTATGAAAGCCTTATTCACTTCTATCTTCATTCGAATAACTCAAAGTAAAAAAAAAAACAAAAACCCGGAAAATAAAATGTTAATAACGAACATAAATATTTAGCTATTAGTGATAAAAATGAAACACAAAAGAGTGGTAAGGATATAGGAATATAAATTAAAAAAAAGTATACTATAGGTACTATTGATTAAAGCTACTTGGTTTTATTGCACTTACGAATGTTTATTTGTGTAAAAAATTTCACTTGCCTTGAGTACTTTGTGGTTTCTTTTTTTTTAAATAATTATGGAATGTAGTTTGCTAAAACTTTACTATTGCTTTGTATGTAATGTACACACTGTTTTTTTTTTTGGTTAAGCACACTCTTTTCATTTCATTTACACTTTTTGTTTATAACGATATTAGTTACATTCCCTGCTTTTTTATTTTATTTTGTTTTGTTAAATTGTATTTTATTTTGTAACAAATGTCTTTTGAACACACTGGTTGCACTTTTTTGTATTTTCCATTAAAGAAAGAGTTACTTTTTGCTTAAGGTACGTTTTTTTATATTTATTTATCTAATTTTGAATAAATAAATAAGGAATACAAAATAATTCGAATGAGTTGATGAAGTGAATTAAGGTACGAAGAAAAAGAAAACCAAATCAGATTCCAAACTACACACTGTAATATTATTAATAACATTTTTAAAATAATCTTATTTCTAAATATGTGTATATAAAATATCTTTTCGAATAGGGTTTATCGAAACACTAAAATATTAATAAAAAAGAATAAATAAATAAAAAAAGAAACAGTTTCTTAGTTGTGTGTAAGTAGATTAGTATTTAAAAAAGTTGTTGCTAGTAAAAAATAACTATTTTTAGATATTTCTATTATATGAATATTTTTTAATGGTTCAGGTACAGTCATTTATATTTTTTTTCTTTTTATTGTATAAATATGCATATACATACATACATATTTACTATAATGTTATTTATTTATTCTATTTTATAGGGGGCTTTGAATGTAATGAATCTTGTTTACTTTGTTGTGGATAATTCTCGGAAAGTATTCATTCTAATAGTGGAAAGAGAATTTGTTGACATTGTTAATATTTGAACTTCAAAGAAAAATAATAATAAATACATAAATAGTTGCAAATCAATTTAAAGAAGTTGAAAATTATGAAAATAAAAATATACAGGATGTATTTTAAGGGGTGATTCTGTCATACATTCTGAGAAAAAAGTGTTTTACGGGTAGGGGTATTTTTTTCGAATATTTACCTCCAAGATCAGAGGATTTAAGAAGGGTCATACTTTGAACTACGTTTACTCAGGTAAGGCTTTATAGCACGGCGATTCTGCAGATATAATTCTACTTAATTCTTGGAAAGTCAACCATCGACCAAATTTTCACACTCCGACAGATCTTGGAAAAAACCTAGGAATTTCAGATCGATACACACCATCTATTTATCGACCCTAAAGTCGCCTATGTTAACGTATATAGGGACGAATTATACAAAGCCATGTCAAGTTTTGGCATTCCCGCTAAACTCGTCCGTTTGTGCAGGATGACGATGGAGAAATCTCGCTGCCCCGTCAAAGTCGGCAAGAAGCCGACGCCTTTCATGCACTTTCTTTAACATCGTTCTTGAAGCAATTGTGCGGAACTCACAAGCCAACACCAGTACAATTTTTTAAAAGTCCGGTCAACTACTTGCCTATGCTGATGATATTGACATTATTGGGAGAACGCGGCGAGCTGTCAGTGGGACATTTGCAAACAACGAAACGGAGGCGGCGAAGTTCTAGCTGTTAATGAGGACAAAACGAAGTATATGCTGTCAACGAGAAAGGACTCTCAACATCGGCGACTCGGACAAAACGTCACGATGGACAAATACAACTTCGAAGTACTTAACACTTCACAAAATGACATCGGCGCAGAGATCAAGCGAAGAATCACTCTTGCCAATCGCTGTTTCTTCGGGCTAAGAAGGCATCCAAGAAGTAAAGCCTTATCTCATAGAACCAAGGAGATATTGTATAAGACTTTTATCATCCCGGTCCTGCTGTATGGTGCAGAAGCATGCACCCTGTCAAAAGCGGATGAAAACCTTCTGGGATGCTTTGAAAGAAAGATTCCTCGAGTGATATTCGGTCCAGTTTGTGACGATGGAGTGTGGAGAAGAAGATTCAACTATACGGGCTATACAGCGACGCTGACCAGGTCAAAAAGCTAAAAATACAACGGCTGAGATGGCTGGGACACGTGGAGCGTAAGAACAACAACGTACCAGCCCGACGAGTCTTCGAATCCACCCCTGAGGGTCAACGCAGCAGAGGAAGACCCCACCTTAGGTGGCGCGCACAAGTGGAGAACAACCTCAACCAACTTGATGTGAGTAACTTCTTATCTTATCTTTTTTATTTTGTTTGAATGTATCTATCTGTTAGTCATAAAGAATATTCTTTCATTTATAAATGTTTGATGCTAACTTTTATGATATTGAGGAAAACCCTAAATCAGGTAACTTCCGGAATAAATTAAAACAGAACACCCTCTTTTTGAATTTTCCTATCATGTTTTTGTCATGATTTTACCCTTTAATAATGAGAACTAACAGATTGCTGTCGAGCATGTTGAACTCTAACGCGGGTCAGGGTGAGTTAAAGTAATGGTCCTTCTTAAACCTCTATAGCTTGGTGGATATTGGAAATACATCCTACCCATTTTTTTTCTCTCATAATATGCCCCGGAATCACCCCTTAAAATACTTTCACACAAGAACATAACATCCTGCATATGGCCATAGGTACACATATACATATATATTTCGATTATCACTTGAAGTATTTGAGAGTTCAGTAGAGAGAGTCAATTAAACTACCATTGGCATTTTCATACATGTTCCATATGAAATATGAATTTCGATAGTTTGGTTCAATTTCTAAGTCGTTTTCTGCGAGATGCCACGAAACCTTATTTAGGCAAAAAATAAGATTTTTCGTAATGGAAATTTCCTTCTGTTTCGACACGCGTCAGGTGTGTGACAAGGACGGCTGGTCAAATTATCGTACAATAGTAATTATACGATACATATAAAAGCACTGCAACTTCATTTAAGTTTACTGTAATTCTGGCGTTAACAGCCCAGCTTTTCCAAATATTCGATGTTATATTTTTGGCACAAATCAATGACACCTACAGTTTGACGCCGATTCAGATTGGCAAGTTTGAGCAGCAAGTTTGTCTCAGGACATTTCATACATTTGGATCTTCCATCTTTTTCCGTGATCGCAGACACGCTGCTTTCAGGGTTAGTCACAGTCGGATGATGTCGTTCATGGAGTTGGTGTACACAACGAGGTAAATGAACTCCCTTATTACCTTAAAGATGCTGTCATCAACAGTGATGATTTGTCATGTGTCCTTGATGTATTAAATGAAAACGATCGAACGACATCCTATCGAAAATAGCGATTTCTGTCTATTGTCAAAGATATGATAGAGACAGCTATTACGGAAACGAGGTCGTTTGATCGTTTTCATTTTACATGATCTGACGCCTAGTCGCTGGACAGATAATTGTCTGTTTGTTGACAGCATTTACTCGATTTTGGCTTCGTTGATTTAAAGACCAATCAATTTCCCTTTTCTTCAATCGCATCTACCGCGGCACTTGTTGCCAATATGATCCGCTTGCCCTAGTAGTTAGATGAATCAGTGGAAGTTAGAGCCTTCCGTGTTGGCGCTTGCCTATTCACGATATGTTCCAGAATAAAGAAGTTATATGGTAGCGCATCTCTTTGCCGGAATCCGGTGCATGTTTGTTATAGTTCCGAAGAGCTATTTATGTGGTAGGTCATATGTGGTAGGTGGATGAAAAGGTAGTGAGTCTCGACTTGAAATTCGATTACTGCGCTATCTAAGAAGTGAAATTCTAAATAAACCGAATGTCGAAATCGTTCGTTTTAGTATTTTTGTCGAGATCTCGACCACCAGTCCCATGCCTCCAGATAGACACGAAAGGGGAAGACATACAATGTTTTACTGATTTTGATAAATTTTTTTCAAGCCGTTACACTAATGGGTACAAAAATCATTTGCGTTATGAAGGCTATTTTTAATTGACAGCATCAGTCTGTAGCCAATAGGTTTTTTTTTTAAATTTCTAAGTGCGTACCCTGCCATATGTGTAGTTCCTATCAGTGCGGACTCGTGTGACCGAATAAAAAAATTGCAAATCTGCTTAAGACTTCCCCATATATAGGCGATGCATATCTCTTATTTGGTTAAACGTGCAATAAATACATTCGGCTGACAGATACTTTATGGACTCCCAAAACGGAATCAGAGCACTGATTGGGGCCAGCAGGAGCACTAACATTTCTGAAGCGGGCCACTCCCATGCTTGGAGTAAGTTAGAATCGAATCCTTCTTGTAATAGATTTCACCATCGAAACATCACAGCTAGGCTTAACTGTTATAACTATAGGTCCGTTCGCGAACTAATATGCAAACGTAAATTTGTATAAACTTTCGTGCAAAACTAAACAAACGCGTTCGCGTACTGAGAAAATGGTAAAAATATGAACGAAAGAAAAATGTACTTTCGTTCATTTTTCTTCACACAGAATTTCGGCTGGTAAGAAAATGAAAACTGTCAAATGATGAAATCCTATGAGTTTGCCAGCAAAAAAAACAGCGGTTGCTTCTTTTCAAGTCAAACTTAGACGTTTTTCATTTTTTTACACAAAAGCGTTCGCGTACTTTTCTTTGAAATGAGAGGTTTCTCTCTCGATTTTGGAGATTTGGCAGTTTTCTACACATAAAGTACGCGAACGGACCTTATGTTTATGGCAGACATCGCCGCAATTCAATAAGAATTATGGTGGGGTTTTTGCATGCATTTTCTACCTGAACAATACGCAACACATTCAAGTAGCAATAGTCGGATTTTACACCCATATTTTTGAACACTGGGCGTTTTTGTTACAAATGTGGGAAACCCGCTTTGTGGTTCATAAATATTAAAGTTATTTATCTTTTGGTTGTCGAACTTGATTATGACTTTCTGTTTCGGTTCTGAAATTCCAAATTTGATGACCTGGATTTCAAAGGTCTTACACAAAAGCCACACTTTGAAGTCATAAGAATTCATTTGAGATTGTTCACGTGTTTAGTATACAACTCGTTTAAAATAGGAAAAGTCGTGGAAACCACACTCAAGAAACGTTCTGCAATAATTACACTTCCTAAGAATGGCAAATTGCTGCCGTTGCGTCGCAGATGAAGGTATCAAAGTGCTGCGTTTAACATACCATTGAATGACACGCTCAAACTGGAAGTCTTGAAGATAAAACACGGTTGTTACAGCCTAAAGCTTCATAAAAACACCAGGATTGGCTAATAGTCACAACAAGCATCGATCGTAGACGAAAATCAGCACTCAAAATACGTGCCAAAATATGTTTTACATAAATAAGAATGGGCCAAAAAGCATAAATACTGGATGAAAGAAGTTTTCGACAGAGTTTTATGCGGCGATGAATCCAAGTTCGAGGTATTTGGCACAAAACGGAGTTTTCGTTGAACGCAGCACTGAACAAAATATGCTACCAAAATCTCTGATTCTTACCGTCATGCATATAATCGATTCTGGTATGGTCTGGGGATGCTTCTCTTTAAAAGGAGTGGGAAATCTGGCTCGAGTGATTGGAATAATAACTAAATCACAAACAAAAGATATTGGAAGAAAACGCTGTGAACGCAGGACTAAGATTTATAGGCGAAGAATTCGTATTTTAACAGGACAACAACCTTAAGCACACCTCAAGGATTTGTCAAGACTGCTATAAACAGAACAAAGATGAAGAAATCATGACATGGCCGCCAAATTATCCAGTGGTGGGATTCTGATAAAAACGAAAAGAAAATAACGTCCGCATTTCAGTAAGTTAACAAATCAAACTGTTCGTGCACACGTAAACGTTGGACATTTTCGACTCACAGAACTCCAATCCAGATTTAAGCCCTATAGAGATGTTGTGCGAGGCGCTGGATAGAAGGGCCCGTGATCAATGCCCATCATCCGCATCTGCGTTGTGAAATATACTGCTGGAGCAGAATTGTAACAAAAGAAACGAATGTAAAGGTGCATGTTTCGACGAAATAACGATTTAAGCCATTTCTTCTTTCTTTTAACTGTTAACAAAAAGAAAGAATTGTTCTTCTTTTTTTGGTTTCAAATATGTTCCCCGTTCATTTAATATAATTATTATTCTGCTACTTATGTTTTTCCTTCCGGCAATGTTTTTTGTTATTTGGAAATGGATTCATAATTGAAGGCTGACATGGGCAAGAACTAGTCAATTTCAGGTATTCCAACAAGCTCATGCTAGACAAGCAATCGAACAGTTTGAACTTTTGTGAAAAATCATCAAACAGTGGCTGTGTTAGTGACTTCGACACGCCTGTGGGTGATATGAACACAAACTAGGAGGAAGGGTGCATCATTGCAAAGAGAGCTGGATATAACAGCTTAAGGTGGTACATAGAAGTCTCGAAATAAATTATTCCTTAACCAAATTAAAACGGTAATATTGCTATTTCCTGATTAAGAAAGTTAAAACTTCAAAAATTTTCCTTCTTTAGTGAAAATCGAAAGTCCATACACATTATGTATTTAATTTTGACAACAAAACATAAAATAAAATAAGTAATTCTTAGTTAGTAAAATGTTAATTTAGCTTAAAGCAAATGTATCTAATATAATTTCGTTCTTTCCCTTATTATGCGCAATATAACAAATTATTAATCTGTCTTCTTGCAGAAAAGTACATATTGGGTTTGAATTTAATTCGTTCCCTTGTGTCCTGCATTCCCAAATACAAATAAATACATGAAATACAATATTACTTGTAAGTTTTATACAAGAAGCCTCAATTTGTTCATTTCTCCGCTCTTCTCAGCTTATCCCTGTTTGTAAGAAAATATTTTTTTTCCTTAAGACTTTAGTTTTCATTTCAATTGTAAATGTTTTTTTTTCCATTTACACATTTTAATGCATGTGGTATGGAAACAAAAACTTAATCAGCACAAATAATCATAAAAAAAAACAAATAAAAAATAAACAGCTGGAATGTATAACAACCATAATAATCGCAACTACCCTCGTTGCGTTCAGTGAGAATTCGATGGATCCCGTTTTAGTTGTCAATCTGTCTATCCATTGGGATCGACATTTGGCCTTCGATGGCTCCTATTGGTTTTCAGCAGTGGATTTGCTGAGCTATCTGCCTCTTGATTATGATGATTTGGAGGGTTAGGATGACGTGAAGATGTACTATGTCCGCTACTACTAGGATGACTATCGGCAACTGTTGTCACAGCTGCGGAGGATGATGCTTCATGACCAATTGTGCTAATTGTTTCAATAAGAGGAGTTGTTGATGAATCTTGATGTTGATGCAGATTATTTACTGCTAAGTCAGTTGATAGTTTTTGTTTATCACGCCATGACAATGTGTTGTTGTTGTTCTTCATCAACGTTGGAGATGTGGCGAAAATTCTGAAATTTGAATCGTTTCTATCTACTAAGACTGTGTTATCGTTGGAATACGACTGTACACGATCACATGTACTATCGTTTAGTTCTGCGGCGTTATGAGAAAGTTGGTTATTCTGAAAAGAGATACAGAATGAGAATACTTTCCATGTTCTTAATGAAATTTTGTTTTAATTTAAGAAAGTTAAGCTAGCATCATAACCCATCATATAGGTGGTGATCACTCAACATACGAAACATACAAATATTTGCATTTACTTACCCCAGAATCAGACTTCATATCTCTATTATCGTCCGGGAACAATAATTTCGGCTCCGATAACGATGATACACCATTGTCAATGGAATTAGTCAACTGATGAAAGGGGTGTGTTGGTGGAAAAGGTTGTTTCTTACTATTATTTTTACAAATACTGTTGCTATTTCTATTGTTTGCAGTATTTACATAGTGGGGGCAGTCATTTTGCATTGCTGCAGGCTGCCGTTGGCTGGTGCGATTGTCGTGTCGTTGGCGGCTACAGTCATCAGAGGGAACTGAAGGTCTGCAGCCACCTACTACACTACTACTGCCACCGTTGAAGAAATTCGGTGAGGAACTTATTTTGTTCAGTGCAAAACGATTGGATTGAGATGCAATATCTCGCCTATGGTTTGTTGCAGCTACCGGAATGAAAAAGAGTCCATCGCCATTGCCTCCATTTGTACTTTTGTGCGATGGTCTGCTAGGTAAGGGCGTCGAGGCGCACAAGCCGATTGGATCTTTATCGAACTCTGTTTCGGCAAATATGCTTTCAGAACTGCTTTCATTCCGGCGCGGACAACTGCCATTACTATTGGGCAGTCGTGCTGTTTGCACCGGCATACCCTCGAGTATTGGAAAGTGTTGAGATTTTGGAATCAGCGTTTGCATTTCATGATATTCATTCAGCGTGCTACTATCCCCTAGTCCGCCGCTTAAACCACTATCGCTGAGAAGTCCTCCAAATCCGGTTGTTTCTGTATACCCACCGGTGCCGGGAGTACTCAAGGCGCCGATATTTGATTCTGATTGTGAAGTTAGTTGTGTTTGACCACAACGTTGCTTAAATCGATGTCGTTGATAAATGCATATGAGACTGAATATTAAAATACAAAGAATGGATAGGGCAGCGCCGATAGCTACACCCCAAAAGGCGTCCAATATTGACGGGCTCTCAGGAGGAAAGTTTTGATGTGGAATGTTGCGTAAATCTATATAGATCGGAGCGCCTACGCCATTTTCGCCAGCAACACGGACAGTTACGTTGATTTTGTCTCGCTCAGTTATGTTGGGGAACTAAGGGAAATACACACAATTATAATACACATTCAAATGTAAGAGCCGAAAACACGTACCTTAAAAAAGGTTTCAGTCGAGCTTACATTAGCCTCGTGTGTGGTATTATTCACTGTCCAAAAAATACTGTAGTGGTAAATCTTTCCATTAGGATTTGTTGGTGGGTCCCACCTTAGTTTCAGGCCATCCTGTTTGGTTACTTTCTGATTAGTAATTGTACCAGGAGCTAGAAAACAATATTAAAACTGTTAGTTTCCATCGAAAAAGTTTACCGGGAATAAAAATGGTGAGTCTTATAGATGAGTTCCAAAAACCGAAGACTAAACGTGCGCTAAAGGAGTTCTTCTGTTTGTGTTACAGTACCCTTGAAGTGGAAGGAACACTGCACAAAACTTACTGTCTAAACAGCTGCCACTTAGGAATGTTGTTGTTGGCATTTTATTTGTATAACTTTGTATACACGGTATGCCAAGGAACCCACCCAGCCCGAAAGCAAAGGAAATTAAACAAAACTTACGATCTGGTAGCGTTTGAACTTCAACTTCTCCAAAAGAATTATGATTGTTGCAACTATAAAAATGTATTTTATAGTGCCTCTTCGGCTTCAACTCCCTCAGTACCAGTTTTAATGATGATAGCGTCCTTGAATTGAAAAAAAAAATCATATCTCCAAAATATGCATTTCCTTCAAAAGTACTAACATATCCTGACAAGTTCTTCTGCTGCTTCCAAGATCCGGGATTTCGTATACGAAATAACAAATTTGTATGCAATTTTGATCAAAGCTATCCATAAAGATGAATGTTATGCTGCGAGATTCAATGTTAAACACTTTAAATGGAACTGTTGTCGCCTCTTCTGTATCGTTTTCAATCTGAAAATAATATGTTAGTGATTGAAAGGAACAGTTATAGAATTATAAAATGACTTACAGTTTTCCATTGGACGAATCGAAAATCCTGCTGTAGGTCCGCGTTCTCATTGGTTAAAACTAAAACGCGAATCTTTGCGCGCAAGCAGTTCCTTAGAAGTAAGCCCGAGACATTCGATGGTACAACAATACTAAAGACCTCTTCATCCGTACCGTAGTCTTCGGAGTCATTTCGCATGCTTTGAGCTTTGCTTAGAATATCTCTTGCTTGAGATTGAGTTAGTGGAATTACCTCCTGGAGGTTACCTAAGATATCATCAGGGATTAGCAGTATGCTCACATCTGATGAGATGCCACGTAGATTTGGTTTCTTAAAAAAATCGTGCGGATGAGGACGAGTGAATGCGATCGAGAACTGCACAACAAAGTATTTAATTTTAAGTGCTGGATTCGACCACATTATAAAAACATCTGGTAAGAGGTGAAAAGCGCTAATAGGTACTGCAAATGCATAAAAAAACTCAATGATCCATGGAAATCACCAAAATAAAAAAGTGGAACATACATCCCTGTGTACAGCAGTGGGCTGCATCACTCAGAGTTGAACTTATCATTGTTTCCTCGACGCTGTCTTTGTAGCTGTATCGGTGGGCTGATGTTGGCAAAAGAACTCGTGTAAGAATCGCAAATGGTTTATAGATTGGTATGTGGCCCGAAATGATAACATATTCCGTGTGATTTAATTGTACGAGGGGCTTGGACTCAAACAAGTAGGGATTCTTCTGGACAAAGTGCACACTGATGAAATAAATCTAAAGAAACACATAAAATCATTCTTGGTATCTTAAGATCCATACAGCTACCTTACCGCAGAGGATCCAGTGCTAAAAGTAACATTAATCGTATTCAAATTCAGTGCATAACAATTTACATTTCGCAAAGGCTTTGGCATTGTTTCTAAGTCTTCACGGTGCGACAAGCGCAATAAAGCAGCCGAATATGTCTCTCCGGCAATGTTGCGTGCAAAGCACTGATATATACCCTCATCGCCTAGGTCAAATGATTGAATAGTGAGGACATTTCGCTGAAGATTTGTTGTAAGACTGTCCTCAGTTAAGGGTTGTCCATTCCTATACCTGAAGATTTAAAATAATTAACAGCCTGTAGGGATTCCATACTCTGTGAGCTTACCACTTAAAATGCGGTGCAGGGTTTCCTTCGGCAGAGCACGAATAGTTTACAAATGCTGCTAACGCACTCTCGTATGACTTTAATGGCTGTACAATAACCGGTGGATCGGTAACAATCACTTGAAATACTTGAGAGTCACCTTTCGTTGTGCACGTATAGAACCCGTCGTCTTTTTCAATTGATGCGTCGTTTATGAAGAATTCCATACTGTTGTTGGCTATTTTTTCCATTTGGGAATGTTTACCGAGTGTTTTTCCAAACCACCATTCGATTGTTACTGAATTGCTGATACCAAGACAGCGTAGCTGAAGATCCGTATTTGATGCTATATAATGAACTTCATCTTGTAGTGGCGGCAGTAATTTGTACTTGAGCGATGTTGTTGATAAGTTATTGGTTATCTTAGGTGGTATAACTTTGACTGTTAAGAAGAATTGACGATGTGATTTAGCGGCATAGACGTTCTCAGCATTGCACCTAAAAAGATAAGGTAAACAGAGACTCAGGTTTTGGATTGAGTTATATATAACGAAAGAAGATTTGTTTAGGAGCGACCCTCTTATCAACATTGCGTGACTTAATAGTTGTTTAAATGGGTAAATATAACAAAATGGCGTCAGTGATTACATTGGGAATCAGTATTTAAATTGTTAAAATAGTTGCATATATATAAAAGTACATATAAAAGTAGTTTCGTAGGAATGGTTATAATACAATTTATCACCGAAAAACCAGCATGAACTATACAGTGGCACAACCATTTTCAAAATAGCCGCTCAGAGAAGGAGACATGTTCAAGAAATCCGTTCGCCAAAATTCATCAACAATGCGCAAGGGTTTCTTCTTGTGGATGACAAACAAATACTACACAGTTGGTATTGTCAAGGACTTCTAAATGGAAAATTTCCTAGGATATAATTTGCAGCCGTTTAATTTTGTTTTTTTAATTTTGGTGGGGGCGTTCGCCCCCATTTATTTAGCTTAATTCAAGCTTTAGGTCTTAAAAACTAATTACAAAACTAAGACTTACAGCTATGACTTAAAAAGTAATACTTAAAACTAATTAGGTGGATGGTGAGGGGTGGAGAAGTGCAGATTTGAGGGAAGAGGTGCAGCGATTAAAAGCAATGAGGAGGTGGTTAGAATTGACCTTCTGCAACATACGGGATATCGGCTCGTTCAAGCCGTACGACGTGCGACGGGTGGGAAGGTGGGAAGGTAGAAACGAGGAGGGGATCTTAAATTGCGAGGGTTGGTGTTAAAGGCAATATTATTTAAAAGATAGGAACAATCAATGGAGCCAGTGAGAAGATGATGTAGAAACAGAATGTCAGCGACATCTCTTCTTTTTTCAAGGGTCTGAAGGTTTATTAAATTAAGGCGTTCGTGATATGATGGTAGGATAAGGTGATTATTCCACGGGAGCCCACGAAGAGCAAAACGCAGAAATCGACGTTAAATGCTTTCGATTCTAGTAATGTGGACCCGGTAATATGGTGCCCACAATTGGCTAACGTACTCTAGAATAGGGCGGATGTAGGTAATGTAAAGGGATTTTGTCACGTAGGGATTGGTAAATTCCTTAGACCACCGTTTGACGAAACCAAGGGCCGAGTTAACTTTATTGATTATTTCGTCAATGTGTGACCTAAAGTTAAGCTCTCTGTCACACAGAACACCTAGGTCGCGAATGGTTAGAACGGTAACAATGGGTTGGTTGTTCAAAAAGTAACGTCTGGGGGGAGACTGAATCCGCTTACGTAAAAAAGTAAGAAATTCACATTTAGCAATTTTCAGCTCCATAAAGTTTCTTTGACACCAGACCGAAAAACTATTGAGGTCTTGTTGAAGAAGATCAGAGTCGTGTGGAGAAGAAATGATTTTAAAGAATTTAGCGTCTTCGGCATAGAGGGAGATGGAGGAGAACTTAATGACGTTGTGAATATCATTTATAGCCAGAATAAAAATAAAAATAAAAAAAACACCAGAGGTGGCTTTAAAAGGCAAAGGGAGAACAGAGCGAAAACGAACGTTACAAGATCGGTTCTCAAGGTAAGATGAAAACCAATTCAATAGTAGGGGATCGAAACCAATGAAGGGGAGTTTAAAAAGAATCAAACGATGAGATATTTTGTCAAAGGCCTTACTGTATTCAGTAGCGATTAAATCCACTTCATTGCCACTTTCTAATGCAGAAATTGTGACGGAGACAAAGTTCACACTCGCAAGTGAGTTTCAAGACGTAAAATGCGGCCGTTTGTATGGATGTTGAAATTGCCTAGATAAGATTTGTCCCCGTAGTCGCATTTAACGACAATAGCTGTTTTTTATTTTTATGTTTAAGAAATGAGAAAAATGAATAAATAAATAAATAATTTTTAAGGACTCTGCAGTCCCTACACGGGATCATGCATTATATCGTAAAACCCTTTAAAGCAAAATTCAGTCAGTGCAACGAAAACCCAATTAAAAAAAAAACTGCTTTCCTACTTGAAGTCGAAGCCAGAATTGAGAGAAGTTGTAGAATATTCGTCTGTTTGTACCGGTACTCTCTTTTCCACTCACTGCGTGCCCTGTCTACAAATCGAAACACATTAATTAAATAATAATTAGGAAGTCATTCCAATGTATAGCGTGCTCTTCGCACTTAATCATCGGATGTAATGAACACATTATGGCGCACTTTAGGGATAGTGAATGCCATCTTCGCAATCCGATTACCGAAAGTAATTTTTCTGGTCAGCCAACCATCATCATCATCTATCCAGCATTCAAGGGGTGATCTTAATCTCGTGTACAATTTCAAAATATTTAACGAGTTCTAATTACATACTATGACTAATAGCTTCCCAGCAAATCTGCTTTCGTTAGCTGCAATCGTCTATCAGGACACACCAGTTGTCCAATTCTGATTGCTTAAGAGATTGCACCGACACATGTGGCGAATGTAAAAGAAAAGAGACTTTAGTTTTGCAAGAGACTTGTTGGTTAATCTTGATGATGAACATTACAAGAGTTGCATAAACGAGTACATGTTCCTACTATTCGGTCCTAAAATATTGCGGTACCCCACAGTTTGGATTTTACGACTCATAGCACCGAAAAATAACACGTTTTTTGAATGCTAAAAAAGGGGGACTACAATCTTTTTTGCAGTTGTAAATAATCTGACGATTGGTTTTCACGACCATCCGAAGGACACGAAACGGTGTACTTACTTGTACTTCCCTCGGTCAGTGTCGGTGATGTTTTTCAAAACCAAACTTCCATTCGTCAACGTGGTGAATCTGTAGAGACAAAAATGTAAGCATAATTTCTGGTCAATTACATACGATCTATTTCTAAAGAAAGGATAATTATGATTGACATGACATCTGCATTTTGATCTTTACTCGCCTGTTTTCTTTGAGTTTATCTTTAATTGGTGTGCGGCCATACTTCCAGGATACATTTGCCGTTGGAACACTTAGCACAGGGCAGCTCAATGTTATAGGCATTCCTCTAGTGGCGACGACATTCTGATGTGATGTTATGCGCTTCAACACTGAAAAAACAAGTGGAAATTGTAAAACATTTGTTGGAATGTAAAAAAAAAATCGCATTGTATTTGTATGTATTACCTGGATACTCAACAGAAACACTTTCGGACAGAAGTGCATGATGACCCCATATAGTTGCATTCACCAAGCACCGATACACACCTGTGGAATTTTCATTTGTCGGAAGACGAAGTGTTCCATTGGTAAATATTTGAAAATCATTACGACGAGAGGTGAATGTTTTAAGTTCGATGCCATTGCGATACCAAGTATGGAGAAATTGTTCAACAGGAACGATTTTTTCGTCTAAAAAATAAGAAGATATTTTGGAAACGGGTAAGCAATTGGAAACGTTTTTTAACTAATTCTAAATAATAAGACAGATACGTTAAGCGATCCGGCAGACACCCGTTTACAACTTCGATTTAATCTGCAGTCTAGTCGATTATGAGCAAATCATACGTTTTTTTTTCGTTCTAAATTCCACGTTCGTCAAACAAAGCCATCACCTGACCATTTACAGCAGTGGCGGAAATAAAAACTGGATTTGAAAGTGATTCTGGAAGAAGCAATAGCCAACAACACTATCTTCTTCTGACAGAAATATGTATAGAGACGGCGACGAACAACAATAAATAGACAGAGGTGTCTGCGAAAATCAAATGGTTCAATCTGGACAAAGACAGAGGCAAATCATGTATGTATTATCAGTATGAAAAATTACCTCCATCGCATCATCGACGAAGTTAAAGATGGTGCATGACACAAGACATGTTGACTTCACTACAACGACCTTGCTTAGGCAGAGCCAAATCGCTGCCAGGAGCTTTAAAAGGACACTATCAACACGGCAAAGAAACATGGTGGTGTACAGATGAACTAGAGAGTGATAAGTCTACCACTCTAATTATGGAGATGAAAAAGCTCGCTTGGAATTGGAATACAGACTTTGCAAAGGGCAACCGAAGAGAAAGTGCGCCCAAATTCAAGCAAATATCATCTTTAAAATGCTGGCTCAGGAAACGCGAAATATGAAATCCGTTCGCTAAAGTTCATTCACAATGATAATGGACTTGTATGAGAGAGTAAAAGTAAGAATCTTACTCTTGTACCGCTGGAGTCACCGAGGAGTTCTTAATCAAATTCGTTGTAGACCAGTGAAGTCCTTAAATGCTTCGATATTTGTTAGGGTTCGTGATTATCTACTTGAAGGAATATGCATCAGTTATTCTTTGTGAACGTTGGAGCCATCATAAGCGAGGATCAAAACCTGTGCTGGCCGTTCTCTGACCCACCCCGACTTATTTCAGACATATATATGAATATGAAAAGTGATTCCTAAGTGCGAAAAGTTCAAATAGCTGGGATCTATTGTCAATAGGGAAGCAACCTGTGATGAGGAGATCAATCACCGCATAACCTTGCAGTGAATGAAGTGGCGGGAAAACTCGGCCATCTCCTTTGAACAAAAACTGTCTCCTAAGCTAAGAGGAAGTCCCTACAAAACAGGCGCTTTCATACAAAAAGTAGGAGGGCAAATTGAGGGCAGCTGAGATAAACATGCTTCCCATGACAGCAAGAGTAACAAAGCTTGATCGAACAAGTTGTTCCAAGATCCGAGGAAGACTTTAAGCCAAAAAACCTATCTCAAAATTAATGAAACGCGACCGGCTCTGTTGGTGCCGCAGCACGCAGCACTGTTTATGGGATGGATATACTACTTGTGATTTCACATCTCATCCTATAAACATCCTATAAACAGACAACTTTCAAACATGGCCTCATTTCACGGAACCAGCGTGAGCACATAGAGCATGCTTTGATCCGAGCGTGCTAAGAGCTTTCTGATTATTTTATTTGAACACACACTCGAGCGCTCAGATGTCTATATACTCTATCCGGAAATAATAGTCAGTTAGGCGCTTATGGGGAGAGAGAATTATTGTCAGTGCGGTCGCTACGTTCTGTAAGTATGCCACCATTTGGTGGTCTCTTTGATTTGTGACCGTCAATATTGGAAGCTATGGCAACCCTGAGAGAGCTTTAAAGAGCGACGTCCTATCTACACTGTACTGACTATTAATTCCGAACAGAGTATATCAATGGCCCGGTTCATACGTGAGGGAAGTTAGGCTTTTTTACATGAGGAAGAAATTAAAATTAGAGTAGTGAGAGATGCCGATATACACGTTGGAATTGAATGTTTGTATCCTGTCAAGTAGCTTGACATAAATTATTGGTGCGCAAGACCAGATATGAAAGTTGTACTCAAGTTTCGAACAGATAAACACGACTTTTAAAGAAGGATATTGCCTAAATATATTGTTTTATAAGGATTTTATGTAATATAATGTAATAGGACATTTATACATCAAGCTTATAGAATGTGCATCATGTATGTACAAGGTGGCGCAAAAGTAATCCTCCTATCAGAAAATGCTATAAATTTTGCGATTGGGCCCCTAATGTCAGTTCTGTTTTGACATTTGTGTAGTAAACACATGCGAAATACACGTTAATAAACAATGTTACGCTGCACTGCTCCAGAACGCGGAATATTGGTGACTATTTATTTGATTTTTTTTTTAAATTACAGCCAAAAACATCGGAAGGTTATTTTTCCGCCACCTTGTACATATATAGATTAAATTAGATTTTTGGGGGGTCGTGGTATACTGTATCCAGACCACTGCGGCCGCTTGTGGTCCTATTGTGATATCCTCCATTTAGAGCCCGTTCGTAATGGCGCAGTTTTTTAGAAAGGCGGCTAATTCTTTGGGAGAGCTGGCAGCTATGTCTGCTGCTTCAAGGTAGAATTTACCTAGGAAACGTTGACGCGTTTTGATAGTCATCAGGTGTTTTGACATGGCAGTGCCATGTGACGAAGCCTGTGACTAGTCGAATCTGACTTCTACTTAGTTGTAGCAGTTGTTTCGTTTTTTTGTTGGAACTATTTGGCATAAAGTTTTTAGCTTGCCTGTTTCCTTAGGTTTCCCTCCAGAACTGAAGCTTCTTTTCCTTTAACACAACTTTTTATAGTGTTTATTGGTAGCCCACAGAATGGTCTTGGCAACATAAATGGGGATGCAGATCCTGTTCTGGCTAGTTCGTCTGCTTTTTCATTGCCTTCGTATTCACTGCGTGCAGGCACCCAAATCAATTGAACTTTGTTTGTGGTGCCCAGTAGTTGTAGGAGTTGGAGACAATCCCAGACCAGTTTTGATGTTATTTCAAAGGCGTTGATTGCGAGTAGAGAGAATGTAGATGTTTTTGTTGTTGATAAGTCTGTTTAGATTCTCTCGAATGCAGAGTTCTATCGCGTGGATTTCCGCCTGAAATACGGTGCTGCTTGTGTTCATACTAGCGTATAGGCATATTTTAGTGCAAGGACCGTATCTTTACTCCTGCTCCAACTACTTCATTTATTTTCGATCGGTCTGTGTACCATACATGTGAATCTTTGGCAAATGTAGGTTTTTTCTGTTCCCAGTTTAGACTGTACATATATAAGTCAAGCAATATTTTTAAATAGTGGTTAGTGTGTTGGACTTAAGGAATACCCGGATGGTTTTAGGTATAAAATGGTGTCGGAATTTTTGGGATTACATGCAGGTTTTATTTGATATCTGCTCTCGGAAGAAAATAATTTGAAATGCTTTGAAACTTATCTGTTATGAACTTCTTGCTTGCCTAGGCATTTGTTTTACACCATTTGAAAGAGTAACTGGACTATGTTTAGCGCCTACCCACACAAATCGCTCATAATGGAAAACACCAACGAATTCAAGTCGAGACTCACCCTCTTTTCCTTGACTTTAAAAACGCATTTGATAGCATTCATCGTCAGGAGCTCTACATAGTGATGGCCGAATAAGGGATCCCGGCAAAACTAATCCAGTTGAAACATGAAATCACATGGTGTAATGTGCAGTTTGAAAGCAGCGCTTCCGAATTATTCTAAACTTGCACCGCATTTGGGCAAGGAGATGCGCTATCATGTGACTTCTTCAATCTTGTTCTGGAGGAAAAAGTGCGCAGGGCAGGTGTCAACACGGAAGGCTTTTTTTCGATAGATCCATTCAACTACTGTGGTATGCGGACAATATCGAAATCATCGGCAGTTCCCAGCGTGACGTGTTACAGGGGCTTTTACGGCAAGTGAAGAACAGGAGTAATTAGCGTCTCTTAAAGTTAAGGAGCACAAAACCAAATACATGCTATCAATAAACTAGCAAACATTTTTTCACAGCCTAGGACAAAACGTCACTGTTGAGAGCAATGATTTTGAGGTAGTTAAGGAATTCATCTATCTTGGACTAAACATCGACGGTGGCGACGGTGTAGAGGTTAGTGTGTTGGCTTGTGACCCTTGCGGTGCAGGTTCAATCCCCATGGGAAACAACAACATGCGCCACCCATTCACGCCTCTACACCAAAAGGAGGATTTCTGCCTGGTAGTACAACCGAGTCTGAGTGCTCTGGGATTTGGATTTCCTTTTTTTTATAAAAAAAAAAAAAAAAACATCAATTCCACGAATGACACCTTAGTGGACATTCGACGGACAACAACCTAAGGAAACCGCTGCTACTTCAATTTGGCTTAACAAATTGGTTCAAAACTCCTCATGTAAAGGACAAAATGCATGTTCTATTGAACCTTAATCCTGCCAGTCGTGCTTTATGGTACCGAGTGCTGGAAGATAAGGAAGAAAGGGGAGCTGTATTGTGTTCTTTCGAAAGAAAAAATATCCCGTATATTTTTTACCGCGTACGGGGAGGGCAAATGGAGGAGAAGATACAACCATGAACTCTATGAGCTGTACCAAGATGTGGATGGGTCCAAAAAGTTATATCACATCGACTACATTGGCTCGACCACATCGAGCGAATGGACAATAATGCTCAAGTCAATAGGATCTTAGACGCCCAGCCCCCAGACTCGAGAAGGCAAGGAATACGAAACCTCTGTTTAAGAAACCAAGCCGTCGCGGACGAGAGAGCACTTGGTCTGGACAAGTGGAAGCAGCGTGTCCAGGATAGCAGAGGATGGAAGGCTGCAGTGTCTATGGCAGAGGCTCTTTACGAGACGGGAGCCCATTAAGTAAGTATATTCGAATGAAGGCGAAGCCGTGCTATATTAACCTAGCTTTACAATTAAGCTCAGCATGTTAAAATAGAGCCTCTGAATTCTTCATCCAACAGAAAATACAAAACCAAACCTATGCATCACGTTGATAAATTTGAAATTGAATAAATTTTTAGTCGACTCGACATCATTATTCAGCTCTACAAACGCGTTTTTAAATCCATTACATTGTGTAAATTCAGTAACGCATCACTGGCATCATGATGCTCATGATGCTTTGCAAAATGTTCATTAACGCAACTATTGGCATCACTTTCAACGTCAAGTGTTCATTATTGCAAAGTTGATCAAACTGATGCGCAAACATAACGAAAAAAAGCATCACAGAAATACCTGATGCGCTATTGATTCGCCGGAAAAAAGCAAGAAAAATGTCGGAAGAGGAAGAAAAGTAAGTAAACAAACATTTTAATTGATAGATACTATAAGAAGATGTATAAGAAGGTGTCCAAAAAGGATTTAATGATTTTCGCAAATCCTAGAAACATGGTTTGGTTTTCATTTAGAAAAGTTAAATCATTAGTGGACTTACATCGAAGGTGGAGCGGCACATTCTAAAATGATTTTGAAATACATCGTCTGGATATTCTTCTAGAACTTTGAAATAGTCCCTAAACTTAGGAATTTTCCTTCTTTTAAATCTGCTAATTAAAGTCCGTATGCGTTTCGAATACTTTCTTCTTGCTTCACACATATTAAAACTAAATTTATCGTCTTTACGATCAAAGTTATCGACTAAAACTTTTATTAGCAAAACTTCCATTTTAAATGTTTGATTTAAACAATGCGTTCTAAAACTCAAACGCCATATACGCCATCGCATCAGCATCGCATTTCTGAATTTACACATTGTGAAAAACTTTGTTGTGTTATATGTAACTTATAAGTCTAATAAAATTTCAACGTAATTTATAATTCGGCTCGTGTTGACCACTTGTCATTATTTTCTTTCTAAAATACCATATAACTGAAGTAAACAACTACAAATTATAATTGAATATTTTACAACTTTCAATTTTCATTACATCCTGCCAATTCAAATAATACGCAGCATTTAATTGTCCGAGAGCTTCGGAATAAATTTGCCGTGTATGTACCTATCTGTCAAAATTTGTTTTGTTTAACGTGTCATGTCGCATTGCGGAAATATCTACGCGTTGAATTTGATTGCAAAATTAGTCCGATAAATGAATCGGAAAGGATATCTCGTAGGGAAATTTCCTTTCGAACGGATAACCCGATAGAGCCGATTATAAGGGCAGTTGCTAAATTTAAAATGAATTTCAGTAATTTTTAAGTTTCCAAATCAGCTATCTTTCGCACACTTCCTTAACATATTGTATTTCACGAATACATTATTTTAAAAACGAACGAGTTTTGCATGTTCGATTCACTTGAATTTACCTATACTCGTATAACGATAAAATGTTTAACTGTTTGGTTTTGTTTTCAATTTCCTTTGCGAACAAATTTCAAATTAAAAATTACGTGATGGAGGCAGAAATACATCTGCGCACTTAAACATACTTACATTCCTCATAGTTTATTGATGCTGAACACGGCAGATAATGAGGCTCATGTCGTTGGGATATTATCAGTCTAGTTACGGGTGGCTTTTCTATCTGAAGGAAGTTTCCTGGTATAATAATGTTACCGCCGCGAGTAGCATCAACTGAAATGAGATTAAAAAATAAAAAAATCAGGGTGAGTAACTTCAAATATGTAGGTACTTGTTTGATGGATTTTTTTTTAATGGCAAACAGAAAAATAATTGATATGTAACGCGTTTTAACCATTAACTGGAAAATGGCGACATCTCTGCAATTTGTAGTGTATTGAATAGCATAATGGCTGTATATGTACATGTGAATGAATAAATAACTAAAATAAACAAATATATTATAATAGCTGTACCAGCCCGGCTTTGATCATGCCCACGAATTGTATTGCTTAATTATTGTTTACAGCAGACCCAAACGACTTCACTTGAAAAAAAAAAAAAACAGGAGTGGGTGCTGTAAAAAACGAAACGAAAAGCGCCTTCGCATTTAAAGTAACGAAAGAAGTCACGCGCAAGCGAAAGTTTGGCACATGTAACTCCTTTCGTTCTCTACTTCTCGTAGGTTAATGTTTTAGAAGCCGTATGACATTAAGACTAAAGTTTGAGAACTTAAAACCAAGTTTCAGAACCTTAAATTAAATATTGTTTTTTTTTTTTTTTTTTTTTTTTTATAATATGCACGCACTAAAAGGATTTTTTGGAACCCTTATAATGTCATAGCTACACAGCGCGGGCATTAGGGAAATTAGGGTGAGAAGAAAACGAGAGATGCCGATGCAAGTTCGTTTTGAATGTTTGTAGGTTATAATGTAAAGGAAAAACAATGCGTGGAAGAGTATACATTCGTGTTGTACGGATGAGAAAAGATTCTTTGAACTACACTGTACGTCCGAACACAGGCTTGAGGGTGAACCGATGAGCATTCCTTGCATGGCGGGTATTGCGGTTGAAATGTTCAAGGGGAGGAATGCAACTGGCTATTTCGTTTGAGCACTTATGGTGGAAATAAGGAAGATCAAATGCTCCGGTAGTTCCGAACGTCTGAATCCAACTTTATAAAATACTATCCCAACAAGATCCCATACGATGGGGCTCAGTTGAATAGGATTGACAATTTCCTAATTAAGGTGACTCGAAGGCACGTTGCAAGGGCACGGCCAGCGACAATAGCCTCTTTGGGGCCTATTACCCCAATGAAATGTACATAGAGTGTACGCTCCGGTCTGGCATTATCCCGCCGGAGGCATTTATCCATATTGTTGCAAAAGGGTTGGTACAGACGAGGGATGGTATCCCGGTATTATACCACCGCTACAGCAGCGCGAGAGCTCCTCTGTTTTAGTACCACAATAGCGGAGAGGGATAAATTCGATACGGAAAAGCAATTTGCCGAATTTTGATGGCTTTTTGAGGGGAAAGGGGTCAACATGCCCTCCCAAGACGGTGCGTTACTCTAGGTAACCTCCTCTTAGTTTATAAGTTAGATTAAGTAATATAGGGCGTTTCTGGGAGAGGCCGGGCTCGTCAACTTGTGGTAGTGCTTCCAGGAGAAGATCAACGCTGTAAGGCTTCAGTTAGCTCACGGCAGCGCGTGTGCACGTTGACGACTGCCAGGCGCTCGGAAAGGAATAGGGATTTTGACCACTTGTTGCGCAAGGCAACGAGTGCTCAGAATACTAGTTATAGTTAGAATACGTTAAGTGGTGTAAGTAAGTAAAATAGGTAGTTTTTAATTTGTCAAAAGTCAAAAAGACGAAGCTCAAATGTTTCTGCGTTGGACTACTACTACAATTGGGTCGGTTCAAATCTTGCCGACGCCAGTAAGAAACTTTTTTGAAGCTAAAGTTGAACAATAAGCATTAAACTATAAGTTTTCTACAATTCAAAAAAGGAAAATGTTCGATTGAAGCTAGATCTTTGGATTTTCCCAGCGTTCAGTGGAGGAAAATATGTGTGTGTGTGCGGCACAAATCTGTTTCTCTACCTCAACATTTTGTTATTGTGTTTTTTCTTTCTTTTTTATGCACCTTTTGTAGTTTGTGTTGTTTTTTTGCGGCGCATGGGATTGAGAAAGATAGGGTATGAAATGTAACTGAGATTGAGAGGGAGTCACACTCAGAGTATATCCATATAATGAGTAGGGACACTCTCGACGTTTTCTTTATCAGTTCTTATCAGCAAGTATTTTGTTTTAAATTTGAGAAGTGGCAGACTGGCGAAGCAAGGCGAGCACGGGACAGCTAGTTTTCATATATGTTTGTATTATTAAACAGTAAGGAACTAAAAACGCTTATTTCAACACTCCCTCTGTTTTTATTAAATTCATATAAATATAACATTATCTTCCTAATCGCTTCCTCAAACCACAAAATTTTTCTTTAGCAAGCGGCTACGTCAACGGGTCGGCTAGTTGGACATCTGTAGAAACGAACTGAACACTTTCTCTCCCTTTGTTTTGTGGTTCACACGTATACAGGAATTGTGTTTCGATATGCTTATTATTTTTTTCTTTGATGCCTCTGGATTCTTAACAATATTGTAATCGCCCTCTGATTGTCGCAATACATTTTTGTTGAATCGGTCTGCTTGCAGTTAAACTCCAATAAAACTCGCCTCAGATATCTATAAAGTTGCCTTCATCGCCAAACAAAGTGCTACAAATTCTGCTTCTATTGTCGATGTTGCTATTACATTTTGTTTTCGAGAACTCCAAGCAATAGGTCAGCCGTTGATAAAACACATCCATCCGGTACTACTGCGTCTGGTTTCAACGTCACCTGCCCAGTCAGCATCGGAATGAACAGCGAGTTTTATTTTGTTTGTGCCCAAACCATAAGTAATCCCATGTGACAGTGTTCCCTTTAAATATTTAACAATTCGTTTGACTCCATTCCAGTGCATTTGTTTTGGGTCTTCCATGTAGCGGCTCAAAACTCCAACTATAAAAGCCAAATCCGTTCGGGAAGAAATCATTAAATACATCAAGGAACCAACAGCTTCCCGATAGGGAAATAAATAAGTGTTAGTCTCTTTTTTACCCACATGGGTTATTATGTTGTTGACTTTGTAAATTTTACACCTGGATCAGCAGGAATTGAAACGGGTGTACTTTTGCTGTGATTACAACGCTCCAGTATCCTTTGCGCGTAAACAAAGTTTTGCATGCCAACAAAAAACTCAGCTTCTTTGTATGTTATTTTGTGTAGCTGTTTTAAAAGTTTTTGAACAAGAGACATGTCATCACCACAAATAAGTCCATCGTCCACATACAACGTAAGGAAAAAACGCTTTGATTCTTTGTAGAAAACACATGAATCCATATTTGACTGTTTAAGTTCATATTGCAATAGAAATTTCACCACGCTTTTCTCTTTCATTGACGTCATGCCTGCTTAAGTCCATACAGGCTTCTTTTTAAAAGACATACACGATTATCCTCTGCAAAACCATAAGGTTGTTCCATGAAAATATTTTCATCTAAGTCGCCGTGTAAGAATGCTGTTTTAACGTCAAATTGGTAAATGTTGAGATCAAAAGCTGCTGCAATTGATAGAAGAGTTCTTACTGAATCATATCTAATCACTGGCGCAAACTTTTCTTCGTAGTCCGACCCTCGCTTTTGTAAGCAACTCTTCGCTACCAGTCGAGCCTTGTACTTATCAATTTCTTCATCTTCTTCTTTAAAATGAAACGCTTTGTGATTACATTTTGACCAGCTGATCTTGGAACCAAAATCCAAATTGTGTTCTCCGCTAATGCATCTAACTCATCATTAATTGCGGCGAACCATTTCATCAGCCTCCATCGCTTCCCCAAGATCAACTGGATCTAATTGCACGACACACAACTCAACCATCGTCACTGACTCGTCCCTTCCGTTTTGGATGTGGGTCCCTTGGAATTGGTAACCTTGGATTTCTCCGTGTAGGTTGACTTTTTCCATCTTGATCTCCCACTTCTGCACGCACTGGTCGTTCGTCCTCCTTCTGGTCTTCATGGCACATGTCATTAGAGATAGTCGCCTACGTCACAATCACAACGTGAGGCACAACAGATATTTCATCAAATACGACGTCTCTTCTGATCAAAATCTTCCTTCCAGCAGAATCATACACCCTATACGCCTTGTTTCCCTCGCTATAAAAAACCATCTGACATTTAATAGAATTCACCTCTCATATTGCAATTGCTCCCAAAAACTCTAAGATGTCCCACGGATGGTTTTACTTCATGCCATTTCTCATAGGGTGTGATACCACTGAGTGTCTAAATTGCCGTTCTGTTCTTTAAATAAACAGAAATATATGTAGCCTCACCCCAAAGATATTATGGCGAATTTCTCGCATGCAACATTGCCTTAGCACTCTCAACAATGGTCCTATTTTGCCTCTCTATAAAACCGTTTTGTTCAGGAGCTCTAGGTGTTGATAACTCATGCTTGATCGGTTTGGATACTAGAAACTTCTTCACTATATCGTTGCAGAACTCCAACCCTCCATCTGTTCTTAATCTTTTAATTTGATGTCCATCTGCCTGAACAGCCGCATAAAACTCCATTAGATTCTGTAAAGCATCTGTTTTATTCTTTAAGCAAAATACAAAACAGTGTCTGGAGCAATAATCCTTTAATAGCATAAAATAATTAGATAGATTTATTTACATATGTACAGAGATATGATATTTTTGTATCTTACTACTGAAACAATATATTTAACAAATCTGATGAGAATTATTATTTACCAAATAGCAATCTTTTTAAAGGAAAGTGCGAGAAAAACCTCCAATTTAACAAAAAAATAAAAAAATAAATAAATAAATAACAAAAAAATAAATAAATAAGTAGATAAATATATAAACAAATAAATAGATAAATAAACAAATAAATTAATAAATAAATAAAATTGCAAATAAATAAATAGACGAATAAATAGATATATATACATATATATAAGCAAATATAGAAACAAATAAGTATATAAACAGGAACAACATAAGATGGAATTTAAAGACTCATTTGATGGATAAGGGGATTTTCTGAAAATAAAATAATTAGCTCCACCAATGGAAGCCATACTCATTTAGCTACATAAATCGACGTGAAAAATCTCACCAGGAATCGCAGAACGCCTTGCAACCTCCTTAGGAAAACTCGAACGATGTTGCTTCCCATACACGCAGCTCTCACAGAACGGATCATTTTCGGTGGTAGTTTTCGTTTTTAAACACTCGACGACTTGCTTTTGATGTATTGACTTAAGCATTTTGAAGTTCACGTGTCCAATTCGCTCGTGACACAGCATAATTGATCCGGAAGATACTGAAGTTACTTTCAAATTTTGTCTAATTGGGTTGAAATTCATTTTGTATAGCTTGCGATCTCTGACACCATCACCGACCAGTTTACCTCCCTTAACAAATCTAACTCGGTCTGCTCCTTCTTCAAAAATTACCCTAAATCCCTTTTCGGTACACTTTAGCACGGAGATAAAATTCTTGTCTAACTGTGGAACGTAAAGTACATCCTTTATGGTGTGTATTGGAGAGAACCCTTCGTGGTTAGTCATCTGCACATCAACATCGCCAATCCCTTCCGCGTTTAAAGACAAACCATCACCAAATCGAACGTGAAAACTCTTATTGTCAATTGCAACAAAATTTGTAAACCACTCCCTCTGAAAAGACATGTGGTCTGTGTCCCCTGAATCAGCAAACCAAACATCTCGCATTTTATTACAAGCCCCTGATGTTCCAACAGTAAAGAGTTCTGCCCTATCTGCAGAAGTACAAGGTGGCGCAAAAGTCATCACCCAGTGGCGTTCACCAATCCGACTGAAAACTACATAGGATAGATGTCAAACGTCGTGGATCATTTAGAACATTGGCACACAGAATTGCCTAAGGCACACCCAAGGGCTGAAAACCCATCGGAAGATGCTATAATTTTTGCAAATAGCGGCAAATGTCAATTTTACTTTGACATTTGTGAAGTAAACAGATGACAACTTTTGCGCCACCTTGTACATATACCATACGTACATATTTGGCCTTAACGGCCCATACAGGGCCTGAACCTAGCTTCTCCAACCACTTTCATGCGAAGTGGAGGGGACCTACAGTTTTACGCCGAATCCAAACGGCAAGAAGCTTTCTCATGACAATTTGATACTCTTGGATGTTTGTCACACTGCGCAGCGTGGGTACTGACAGTCCGATGGTTAGTGCTCATAGCTTCAATTCGTCCTATCTCTTGTCGGATTCTGTTTATTAGGTCGTGACTTATATTTCTGTTATAGGAGGTCCATATCTTCCTGGATATGACACAGCTGCCTGGGGTGCTCCTTCTGGAACTTGCGGTTGAAAGAAAGTACCTAGAAAGTCCTATGGGAGGGAAAACTGCTTCTCCGAAGGGAACTGTCAAAGATAACTAACTAGCGCGTCAGCTTTTTCATTTCGGTCTATACTCCTATGGTCAGGAAGCCACAGAAAATTCATATTGAATTGGTCGCTTACACAAATGATTTCGTCTTACACTATACGACTAGTTTGGATGATATGGTAGGTATGCGAATCGAGAGCTTTGACATCTGCTTGGTTATCAATGAAGATAGCAAAGTCTTTCTTCGTTGTGTTATTGCGGGTAAGTATCTTGCATACCTCCCTGATCGCTAGTACTTCCATCTGGAATATACAAGAGGCATCCGGGAGTCAGAATGATTTGGAGATATTCAGTTCCGCTGAGAAGATACTCGAACTTACTCCGCATTCCATTTTGGAACCGTCCATTTCTTCATTCCGTCCTGGTTGGAAATTAGACTAGGGCGGCTTTGTTAAGGTTGTGTTTGGGCGTTGTTAAGTTGTTGGTTGTCACTGCCATCTCTCCAGGTCAAGCATCTGCTATGACCAACGATTTTTGATGACCAGCACCCGGAGCGCGTCCAATAGCACCAATTCGTCTTGCACATTCTACCTAACCGATTGCATTGCCCCATGCATCCCCAGTGCACTTTTCACTCAAAAATAAAGGATAGGAAATTCAATTTCGTGCAAATATAAGTGATTCGTCTGCAGCCAATAACAATTGACAAGGTCTGTTTTTTTTTTGTTTTTAATTTAATCATGCTACTGGAACTGGAGATTTTTCCTTACTCTTTATTCAGCTGAATTCAAGAAATAATCTAATTAATGTAAAAGACTCCGGCAAATTATATATAATTAGATTTTAATTTTTCAATTTTATTTATAAGCGAATGATTATAGTGCTCTACGTTTTAGCCAAAGGCATTTAAATGTATGAAAGATTATGTCTCGAAGGGGAGGAATACAAAATAAAAATCCATGATAGAACAATCGTGGAATAAGAAATTACTTATGCTGGCGGTGCTCTTTATAGATGAATGCTGCTTTCATGTAATGAGATACGATCGAAATTTTCATTGCATAGTATGCAATAATTTATTTATCATTAAGTTATGTTGCAATAAATAAGGTGCTTTGAGCTTTTATAGCTGTTTGAGGTAAGTAGTTTTACTGCATCTTTCCAATATTCTATTCGTTTATTCGCTTAGTACAAGCACACAATCACCCCTATCGAGGTATCCGTTCGGAACGGAATTTTCTCCGATTTGTACGAAATCGGAGAAATTGCATTCGAGGTATCCGTTCCGATACAAGTTTCGGAAAAATTCTCCGATGACATGTAGCGCACCTTGTCGCATTGCGTTGTACCGCGTTTATGTCAATTACTTTTGACAGATACACGGCAAATATTCTCCGAAGCTCTCCGACAACCAAATGTTCCGGAATATTTTAATAAACAATGGAAACTCCATCAAAATTGTAAGTAATGAAACCAAAAATAAATGTTTGTTAGGATTTATTTCAGTAATGTCTTATTTCAGAAAGAAAACAACAACGAGGGCTAAACAAGAGCGATTGGTAGAAATGCTATCTACCAAAGTGGATGTAACCCACAATTTAAAAAAAGACCGGCTGAGGAAGTTGCTACTTTTTGGGAAAGCATCGCAACTGAATTAAATTTGTTGGGTCCACCAGTTAGAGATGTAATTGGTTGGAAAAAGGTATATAAAATTGAAATCTTAAAGCGATATAACAAAGAACTGAATTTTTAAATGAAGGTTTGGAGCGACTACAAAACCTATATAAAAAAAAATTGGCAGTCAACAAAAAAGAAGCATCGGTTACAGGTGAGGTGGTGGACCTTTTAAAGTAAAAAGTTTTACTTCCATTGAAGAAGCGGTGATAGCAATCATCAATATGAAGGACAGCATAAACGGAGTTGGAGCAAGGACATTATGGACCCGATGCCAAGAAAAATAGTTTTGCAGAGTCTAATCTCAATGAAAATGATCATAGAAAGGAAAACAGTTCATCGGCAAATTTGGAACTTGGTTATGAATCATTTGAAAACAGTGATGAAGACGACCTAATTGCAGCACCAAGTACAAGTGTATATAAGTTAAGTGAAATGAACCTAAAACTTTTATAAATGCCACGAAGGCAAGTTTTTGTTAACTCTTTGTATTATTTATTTATTAAAATAAAGTGTATATATTAAGTTATTCAAATTGCATCAATATTTCATTTCTCGTTGCAATGGCCTCACTATGATAGTATGATGTCAAGACCTCTGAAATGCTCTCTATTTCTTCAGAATCGTCCATGCCTGCAGTCTCTTCCTCAGTAGAGAAATGAAGACAATTGTTTTCATCTTTTGACAACTCGGTAATAACATATGTTTGAATTATAGAGATGGTATTTCGAAAATATATCGATATTTGACTGAATCGATATATTTTTAAATAGAAATTGATTTGTGTTCTAGTTAACGATAGCGTTCAATTTTTTGGCAAAGTGACATCCTTCCTTGTTAAAAACTATGAAATTAAACTCCCTTTATTGATATATGATAATTTAAAGCTCGTTAAGTCTTCATTATATATAAGTATCGAAAGACATATTGACTTATCGATCTTTAAATGTACTTTACACAACTCTTTTAGAACCTTAAGTCTGTCGCATATCAAATCGATGCGACGCGGTGCGCCATCGCAATTATATATAAATTTTCTTCCGAAGTCAGATACCTCAAATGCAATTTGAGTCTCCGAAGGAGTATGCGTTGCGGAGAATTTTCCGTTCCGACAGATACCTCGATAGGGCCGATTATCTCAAAAACTAAATAAAAATTAAATCTTAGAGCTAAGGTGAGGAAAGAGATAAGGATAAAAAGTGTAAGAGGAAGATAAAGATTGGAGAGCTAGTTTGAGAGGTTTAAACCAAAGATGTTGGAGTTGTTTACTTTTCGAATTATTCTAGTAATTGGTTCATTTTGGCCATACTCGGTTCGATGGCAAGGGACACAGAAGTGGGGAATGGTTCTCGAATGACGATTACAAGTATTGGGTTTGAATTTATTAAGTAGACCTTCGCTATCAATGACTCCATTCAAAAGCTGTTGGGCAAAGAGTTTGTCGGCATTATCACGATGTCTACTAAGAGTTTGTAAATTTATTAATTTTAGACGGCTTTCGTAAGGTGGAAGATTATATGGGTCATTCCATCAAAGACAGCGCAATGAAAAGCGAATGAATCTACGTTGAACGGCTTCTATACGTTGATTATTAACATGGTGGTAGGGAGACCATACCTCTAAGGCGTACTCAGGTCAGAAGAGGTCTAACATACAGAGACTTAGTGACATAGGGATTAGAGAATTCCTTCGAACAGAATTTCACGAAACCTAGAGTAGAGTTAGCTCTATTACTAATATTATCATAGTGAGCCCGAAAATTGAGTTGGTTATCGCATATAACACCTAAGTCACGAATGGAAGTGACAATCGCAACCGGGAGTGTTTTCGGGAGTGGGTAATGGCTTGGCATTTATTCACTTTAAGTTCCAGAAAGTTGTGTTGGCACCAAGTAAAGAAATATTTTAGGTCAGCTTGAAGTAGTCGAAAATCGGCGTAAATCTAAAGGTCAGATCCTTTAAGGACAAGATCCACATCATTAATGGTCAATAGAAAAATCAGAGGACCTAAATGACTTCCTTGAGGGACCCCTGATGTTGGGCAGATAGGGTTCGAGCTGCAGGATCTAAAAAGGACTGTGTAATGACGATCGTTTAAGTACGATTGAATCCAAGATATAAGAAAGGGCGGGAAGCCATAGGATTTAAATTTGAAGAATAGTGCTATGGGAGATTTTGTCAAATGCTTTACTAAAATCAGTTGCGAAAGCATCAACTTCATTTCCAACTTCCAAGCAGCAAATAGTATTGGATACGAACTCAGTTAGATTGGTAGTTGTAGACCTACCAGCTACCACTACGAAAGCCATGTTGTTTAGGGGAGACAATTGGTTTTCAATGAAGAAACAAAATATCATAAATTATACTCTCAAACATTTTGGGTATGCCGGAAAGTTTGGCAATGGGTCCATAATTAGAGATATTTCCATTGCATACTTTTTATGAATTGGAGTAATAAGGGAGTCTTTCCATGTTTTTGGAAACAAACCTTGAGAAATGGAAAGTTGGAAGAGATGAGTGAGTGGCTGAGATAAATTGGATACGCAGCTTCTAAGAACAACATCAGGAATCCCATCAGGACCCGAAGAAAAATTATTTTTCAACAAGCCGATTTTATTAATTACAGAGGATAGGGATATGTTTATGGAAGTAAGGGTGTTTTGGGTACAGTTGTACATGCGATGAAAGTTATTTGTGTCAACCTCTCTATCGTAAGCTTGACCAACGAAATCGGCAAAAATGTTAGAAATATTGTTTGAATCGGATGATGAGGAATTGTTCTATTTTAGTGTTGGAAGATAACCATCAGATTTTCTTTTTGAGTTTATAAATTTAAAAAAGTGTTTTGGATTCGACATTAAATGCGATTGGGTTTGGATATAAGATAACTGCGTATACGTACTCGCTGAAGTAGGAAAAGTTGTTAAAAGCTGAGATATAGTTGTAGAGGTCATGATTCGACTTCGAACAGAGGTATTTTTTCCAGAATTTATTCCTCTTATTCCTAAGAGAGTGGAGTTCCTTTTTATACCACGAAGGTGAAGAGGTATAGTTTGAGAAAGACACTTTTGGATCGGTTCATAAAAGGTGGCAATTTATAACATCAATGTTAGAGTCGTTGGAGATGAAATCAAAGTTAATGTTTGCTTTACGAAAGTTAAAAGATTGCGACGTGAGGGAGTACGGTTTGATATAATCACATTTGAAAGAAATGGTAAGAGAAATGGGGGGGGGGGGGGGGTGATAGTTGTCGATCTTTGAAAGACTTCAGTATTAAGAGCATCAGATGAGAAAATCATATCTAATTGTCTTTGCAAACAGTTTTTTTAAGCCGCTCATTTGGGCGAGATTAGAAGATTGTAGTGGGCTTTCGCATGCGGAAGTTGTTAGTCCTTGATGAATATGAGTATAGTTTATTTTTTATAATTTGCTTACGCTAAAGCGGATTAATTTTTCTGTACCTATTTGTATAGTACCCTTAGTGTTGGAAAACCGCACAGACATTTTTCGTTGGATAGTAAGCAGCAAATAGCAATTTATATTGCATAATTTTAGCTGCTACTTACTATTCCAAAGAAGTGGAGGATAGAAAAGATGTTTGGTGCTATTGTAGGGTTTTTTTCTATCTACGGGTGACGACTAAATTGCTTAGGGAGATCTGTATTCGTGTGAGTATTTAATTTCAAATCATGGCTCTGGACGGGATTCGAACTCAGATGGAATTCACTACCACCGCCCCATTGTCACCCGCAATATATTGACTCTATGCCCAATCTACAAAAAGCGTGTAGGCAGGGTAAAACAACAGCGAAAGATTTCGGGCCCTTAAGTTTTTCCTCCTTCCTGGTAAGAACCCTGGAAAGACTTCTGCATGTTCACATCAGTACGGTAATGCCACATTATGCATGCCACAGCATGCGTATCTGAAAGGTAGATCCGTGGAAACCGCCTTAAATGAGGTAGTTGGGAAAATCGAGGAAAGCCTTTACCATAGAGAACTCGCTCTCGCAGATTTGTTGATCATATCCTATCGTATCAGAAAATCAGTAAATAGTGAAACTCCGCAGTGTGGGACGGGGCGCTGTAATCTATTTTTTTGGTTATGAGTGTTCCATCATCTTTTTATCATTTGTGTACAGCCATATAATTAGGAATTAGGAGTTGCAACTGTCACCATTGGTTATGTCATATTTTTTATCTTGAATTAAAAACGCTCTCTTGTTAATTTTATCAAACCTGCAGGACGTGTTTAATTTGGTTGGGTATAAACTAATCGAATAGTTTTTTCATTATTATATATTCTCAGCTTCATAGCTTGAATTGTAGGACTTGAAAGTTGGTGACTTACGGACCGAGTTAGATTGACATTAATTTCGATGCCGATAAAAAATATATTAATTGTTTGCGGTCTAAGAGCAATATTAAGACTTGTTACAAACTGTGAGTCAAAATGAATATACCTCTAGTATAGGGTATAGTTGTAACCAAATCACTTGGCCAACGGTCGGTTGCGCAGAGAGAGGATTTAAGAGAACAAAAATGGTGCGGAAGACATTGAATGTGTGAAGTTTATCTCATAAATTTTACAATGCCAAACTCAATTTTTTTTTCTTTTAAATTTTAAAAGCTATTGCATGTATGAGTTTTTTTATTTTTTATTATGTGGCAAATTTCGGCAACTTATAATAAAAACATTAATCTTGCACAATGTAATGGGGTTAACTATACATATAAAGCTACCTGTAGCTGTGACATAGGACGTGATTAATAAAGAGATGAGGGCTATTGTTTGTTTCTGTTTTTTATATACTATCGCAAAATTAAAACGAAAAATAATTATAGGTAATAATTTACATTAATTTATTTTATTATTTCATATAATAATTATACATTTATATTGCATAGAATTTCAAGAACTACTATCGGTTTCATAATCGCTTAAAGAATTATCACCTGGTTTAATGATAATTGAACCCGTTATTGTGTCCCACATCAGATCGTGAGGAAAGTATTCCTCCTCCGTCCTTATAGCTTTTGCACAAACTTTTCGCCAATTTTCAACCCTTATTTTTGAAAATTCTTCTTCTGCTAATTTTTGAACATCCAATAATTTGAATGTTGTGTTTCGTTTGCCCACTCTTGCCTTCACAATTGCCCAAATATTTTCAATCGGATTGAGGTCTGGATGATAGGGTGGTAAACGCAGTACCTCATGTCCCGTACCGTGAATAATATCGTCAATCGTATGCCTTGGCTTCTGTATAGCTCGATGTTGCTTTATAAGCTCATAAAGTTCAAGTTTGTGCATCTCCAAAGTATGTGCTATATTTTTATCGGTCAGCCATTGTGTCATCTCCGGGTTTCGCCTAGCAGAAGTGATTTGTTTGTCTTCTAATTTATTGTGAAATGAGGCATTGTCCATTACAATTATTGAAGGCTCCTCCAGGTTATTCAAAACTGCAGCCATTTGCACCAATTCTCAAAATTCATGTCATGGTGATAGTCTCCCGTTTTCGCACCAGATTTGAATAAAAGTAAAGCGTTTTGCACGAAGCCTTTTTTACCACCTGCATGCGCCATTATCAGCCTCTGTCCTTTTGAAATTGGCGCCTTCAATTCACTGCTGTTGCCATCAGTCCATGCCCTTGGTCTTGTATGTGAGCTGTGAATATAGCTTTCGTCCAGGTGAATGATGTCATATCCTTTTGATCTGTACTCCCGGATTTTCCTCAGATACCCCACTCGCAAAAGTTTGATTTCGTCCACAAAGAAGTTTGCGGTTGTTTTGAGTTTTTTTTTATAGCAAAATCCGTTTCTTGTTAGAATCCTATTGAGGGATGTAATGCTTAAGTTCAGCTGCAGATCTTCCTGGACTCGTTCTCTCAACATTCTTAGGGATACCATCAATTTCTCCTCCTGGTGAAAGTTGTGAATGACACCGAATAGCGGTGACGTTAAATTCGTCTAATCCGGTTTTCCATTTTGTATGTGGTAGTTTTTTATTTGGTGATTCGATAACACCTGTCTCCTCGTATTCCTTAACAATACTTCTTATCGATCGGTGCGAAATTCCAGATAGTTCCTTGGTCTGCGAATTTGCGTAACTCACAGGATTATCCAAACATAAACTCTTGGCTTCTTCCAATTTTTGATTACATATATATTTGAATAACGATCTTACGCGCCTGGCTTCCTATTGGTTTTCCTTTTCTTAATGGATCCATGAAAATGTCTTATATTTGTTTTCAATTCCGTTCTATCACTACTGTTGTTTTCTTAAAACTGAATTCCAAACAAAAATCATTTAAATATGTAGGATGCATCATAAAATAATTTCTCTCTGATGCTAAAATTTCATTCTCAAAAACTGCTAGGTAAAAAAATTATTAAAACCTGTAAACACTCATCCATTAATATTTTTCCAAAAACCCACAGGTAAAAAAGTATATGTATAGAAAACACGTTGCCCCAGGTACCTGATGCTAAACCACAAACTATTAAACCATAAAAACATAGAATCAAACTCAAGTCCTATTTTTTTTTTGTGGTTATATTAACCCTTGCCCAAGGGCCGGCACTGCGACCTGAAAGATCTTTTGTGCCACAAGGTTGACTTACGCCAAAAGGCGACTGACTTCCCTAATGAAACTCAGCACGTCTTTGGTGGTAGAGTTGCGAAGCTCCACCAGTGATAACAGCTCTCTGTGGAGAAGGCGTCGTCTCAACTAATGCAAAGCCGGCCATTCACAGAGTATGTGTTCTGAGGTTTCCTCGTCCTCCATGCAGAATCTACATTCTGACGTTGGACTAAGGTTTATTTTATTGAGATGATATCTCAGACCGCAGTGGCCAGTGAGAAAGCCAACCAGCAATCTAATGCTATCCTTATTTAGTGTAAGGATTTCCTTATAGGAGTAGGGCTTAATCAAGCGTTTAGACTGTCTCAGACCAGGGGCGCTTTCCCAATGTTTAAGGCGAGTCTGTTGCTCCCAATCTTTGATAAGCCCTAGAGCAGTAGTCCAGTTGACACTGCAGTACGGTTCGGGACCGACGAAAGCGGCTTCAGAACCAGCTTTGGCGAGCTCATCTGCAGCTTCATTCCCTACAAAACCTCGGTGGCCAGGCACCCATCCGAGTTTAACTTTGTTGTTTTTAGCTAGCTTTTGTAAGGCGCAGCAGCAGTTTTTAACAGTCAGAGAGTCTATTGTGTTGGACGACAGTGCCTGAAGTGCCGCCTGACTGTCTGAAAAGATATGTATCTTTGCGGCCTTAATTCCTTTGTTGGAGTTTAAGATAGCGCAGATCTCAATGGCATGGATTTCCGCCTGGCACACTGTGGGGCACATCCCCATAGGTATCGAGACCCTGGTGTTGGGTCCAAATACACCAGCACCAACTTCAGACTCCATTTTTGATCCGTCGGTGTACCATACCAGACTTTTTGGGTCCACAGCTGGAACCCCCGAGACCCATTTAGAACGGTCTAGTATTTCTACCTCAAATAGTTTATCGAAACTATATTCCCTTACCATTAAGTCAGGGATGGTGTAAAACATGTCCAAATTTTGGATTGAGGTAAGTATCTTCAGGTGACCCTCATGGTCATTTGAGTTATACTTATATTCAAGCTGAAGCTTGATAGCGCATCTAGCAGCCGTCTTCTGGATGAATGCTTGTAACGGTGATAGTCCAATAATGGCTTCAAGTGCTACCGTAGGACATGTGCGCATGGCACCAGTTATTCCCAGACAGGCAACACGTTGTAGCTTTTGGAGTCTGTTAGCCGTAGTACGTTCAAGTACTTTTGGCCATCACATGATGGAGGCGTACGTGATGATGGGTCTTACCATCATGGTGTACAGCCAGTGTATCATTCCGGGGTTTAAACAACAAGTTCTGCCGTATAGGCGTCTACAGGCCCACATGGCTCTTGTGGCACGCTCAGTGGCGGCCTTTACGTGTGAGTTCCAATTTAGTTTCCTATCCAGGATGACTCCCAGATATTTGACCTCATTGGAGTAACTCAAGGGTGTACCATTTACGGTGATAGGTTCAAAGTTAACCAATCTTTTTCGCGTAAAAGGTACCAGGATGGTTTTAAGAGGGTTGATGGAAAGTCCTTCCTTAATACACCATTCTGAGACATGTAGCAACGCTTTTTGCATGCTATCAGTAATGGTTGCGCTACGCTTACCATTAATGATAATCGCCAGGTCATCAGCATAACTAATGGCGTTAAAGCCTAGTCTATGTAGACTGACCAGTAGGTTGTCGATGACAAGTGACCACAAGAGGGGAGAGAGTACTCCTCCTTGGAGCCTTTGGCTGCCGTCACAGCCACCGATTTACCTCCAGATGAGGAGGTAATATTTCGACTTTCCAAAATGGCTCTGATCCATTGGTTACTTCGATACCTATATTACTGATCGCCCTGGCAATCGAGTCGTATCCGGAACTCAAGTCCTAAGTCACAGGTTGCTTTATATGCTTAACCCCATTGCATTGTGCAAAAGATTAATTTTTTTACTATAAGTGCGCCGAAATTTGTCAACACTAATAAAAAAAAAAACATTTAACCCGGAATTTTATGTTTTCGAAGTAAAATTGACATCGACAGATCTTCTTTTTTTTCCCACCAGGGATGCAATACTTTTTTGAAAATAAACCGTGACCATACCCCATAAAAAAGTCCATACCCGGAATGGTATTTCTATTTTACTCAGATGGAAAACAAAAACAAAACCCTCAGTCACATCGGAGCTCCGATGATGGAAACAACGCTTGGATGTACACCTTTCTTATGTTCTTATCAGTTGTTATCAGCAATTTTGGTATTTTTTTGTGCATATTTGAAAATTAAAGAGATGCGTAAAGAAAATTCAAGAGAGCTGCGCACTAGATTGGCCAGGTGAATTGGTTGGTGCTATATATAGACAACAAATTATACAAATTAAGTTAACAGAAATTCAGTAACACTATCACCGTAGAGAAACCATAAGCGCACTTTCAAAATTCTCACAAAAGTATTAACAACCAATTTATAATCAAAAGGCACTATGCGCCGGATGTTTAAATCTCCAGAAACTGCGACTTTAAAGTTAGCTTCTCGCTGCAGGCTCTTTCATGCTTTGCACTTCTCACGTCTTAATGTGCAATATTCCTTTGTAAATTTCTCCATTGACTGCAGGTGACATCTATTGTTGTGGTCGCAGAGTAAATCCTAGCACATGGCTTTTTGTCATGTTTCCGGCAAATAATTGAGTACCTACTCGTACCTACTATTTCCCAAGAACAACCTATAGACAGCCAAAAGACAAACAGACAAATAACGTTAGAGAACAATAGCCTAAATGCAATTCAATATAAGACGCCATTCTATTGTCTGTCTGTCCGCACAAGGAACGTGGTCATTTCAAATATATTATAGCACTAAAGTCAAATGCAAATGAACCTCAATTAAATTCATAGTAGCTGTCGCTTCCCCAAACCCTAGACTTTGTCTCCTAATAGATAATTCCGAGAAACAGTCGACGGCTAAATTGAGAGAATGGCTCCACTCCACACAACACATTTTAAACAATTTTTGTTTTGTATTCTTTTCGAGGTAAGAGAAAGAGAAACGACGGCAGAGGAAGAAAAATAAAGCCTATGATAAAACAAAAATCTAAATACGTAGTCGGCTCCGTCTCTTACGCTGAATAGCAAAAAGAGAAACGCTTTCGCCCATTGAAATATCCGAATCCAGACCGCATAGTACGTGTATAAGGACATTCTTTTACAAACCGTACAGATTTGAACAAAAAATGGCCGACACATTTTTGATTTGCCTGCAATTTTTTTTACGGGTTCTATATCGAATAAAAAGAGACATGTGTTTAAGGATTTTTATTTATTTTCTTTTTTGAAAATAGAGGGGTTGAAATTTTGAGATTTTCGTGATTTTTGCCTTGGAGACTCATTTTCAAAAATTCATAACTCCGGTTCTTTTCGAGCTGGAGAAAACTTTTTTTTTTCATTGTCAAAGATAAAAGATTAAAAGAGTTTTAAGAAAAAAATAGTTCCAACAAAATTTATAATGTTATTAATTGTTGTGTTATTTATATTGTTATAAACAATTTAATTGTTTAAATCAATTTTTAATAATGTTACCCACCACTTAGCCTGTTTTAAGTATAACCATCGTATTCTACGTCAAATTTTACATCTAAAATATTTTTTTATCGATGGAGAAATGATTATTACTATTGCAAAAAAATTAAAAAATCTAGCGCGGTACCTGACGTCGGCGCAAAGTACACCTCATATTCTCGCCTTATATCGTGTGTAGTGTGTAAAAATGATGTATACTGGAGGTATAATTTGATTATTATTTAATAAGATAATATTATTTATAAATAAAAATGAGAAAAAAAATAGTGATCATGCAATATCTGTCGTTTAAAAACAAAGAATCTCAGTTTTTAAATATGAATCGTTCCGCCGAAAAGCGTCGGCTGCCAGTCATAATACTGAGTGTCTATAACTCGTTCAAATGCTCCATCTATTCCTTACTTTAGGCTGTATTCGGAAACGATAGTTTCGTCAACTTTGGTCAGGCAGTAGGTTGGCAAAAATTTATTGAAAGTGTCAACTTCAAACAGTGGATAACAAGTGAGAGAACTTGTTTACATACTTTGATATCTAGTGTAGATGAATTTTTAGAATCTTTAAGTAGTGGTTTAAGTAAATTGTTGCTAAATTCTTTTTTAGTAAAAAAGCAAAGGCAGTTTATAAATGACAAAAAAAACTAAATTGATGACAAATTAATTAAGTAATTTGCGACTTTTCTGAAAACTACGCATTTGTTATACAAAATTCTGTTCAGGGCATACATTGGAATAATGATCAAGTAACAATACATCCATTTTCTTTTACTACGAAGTTGACAACGACAAATTAAAAATTAAAAGTTTTGTTTCTGTTTCTGAGTACTTACGTCATGATACTATTGCTGTTCATCTATTTCAAAGACAACTAGTAAAATTTATAAAAACACATTTAAAATATGTCAATAAAATAATATACTTTACGGTGTGAGTGGACAGTATAAAAATAAAAAGAATTTTATAAATCTTACGCACCATTTTGAAGATTTTAAAATGGCAGCTGAGTGGTACTTCCTCCCAACATCACATGGCAAAGGACCATGTGACGGAGTAGGTGGAACTCTGAAACGACTTGCTGCTAGAGCAAGCCATCAAAGGGCGAATAATCAAATCCATACACCAAAAGAGTTATTTGACTGGGCTATAGAAGCTCTACCAAGTATTACGTGTTCCTATTCAAAAAATGATGAGTACAACGAAGAAGAAAAACGACTATCAGCAAGTTTCCAAAAAGCTTTAATGATAAAAGGAACTTTAAAATATCATTGTATGATTCCAATCTCGCTTCAAGAGTTAGAAGCAAAGCAATTGTCTTTGTATAAAAAAAAAATATTGTAAAAATTAGTAAGTAAGAAATGAATATTATGATAATAATAAATATTTAGACTGATATAATATTCAGACAGAAAAATGTACATGTAGAATACTTATGAATTAAAATCATAATATATCACTTTATTACCTGAAATAATGTTATTTTTTATTTAAATTTGCCCCAATTTTTAAAAAAAGCCTCATTTATTAATCAATAATATTGTTCAATTAATTATATATATACTATTATTCATATAATACAGAAATCAACAGTATGAGGCGAGAATATGAGGTATACTTTGCAACTGGTGCGCCGAATTCAGGTACCGCGCTAGTTTATTTAATTTTTTTGCAATAGTAATAATCATTTCTCCATCGATAAAAAAATCATTTTAGATGTAAAATTAGACGTAGAATACGATGGTTATACTTAAAACAGGCTAAGTGGTGGGTAACATTGTTAAAAATTGATTTTAACAATTAAATTGTTTATAACAATATACATTTTTTTATAAATTTTGTTGGAACTATTTTTATGTTAAAATTCACTCTTTTATCTTGACAATGAAAAAAAGAAGTTTTCTTTAGCTTAAAAAGAACCGGAGTTATGAATTTTTGAAAATGAGTCTCAAAAATCACGAAAATCTCAAAATTTCAACCCCTCTATAGATATAGATATAGATATAGAACCCGTAAAAAAAATTCCAGGCAAATCAAAAATGTGTCGGTCAGAATGGTGTTCGGTTTGTAAAAGAATGACCCATATATCTCAGAATTGCTCTAGTTGTAAAATATTCTAAGGGTTTATTAATTTTGACTCATAGTTTGTAACATAGGTACCTTAATATTTCCCGTAGACCCTTAAAAATTGCTACTATATTCGTGATTAGCATCGATAGTAACGTCGATGTATCCATGTCCGTCGGCAAAAATGAGGCCCTAAAACTCGAGCTAGAAAGCTGAAATTTGAATCGCAAAAACAAATTGATCGAAAAATCGAATTTTGAGCCAGAAAGCGGAAATTTTTTTAATATATTGTCTTTAGGGGCTCAAGTAGAGTACTCCGAATAAGTAAGCAAGCCTGTCCAACAGCTGCCATAGAGGCACTAACGCGGTTAACACCGCTCTACATATAAATTCAAAAAGTGGCGATCCGCAGTGCATACTATGTCACTATTGCTCAAGGGTTTGGATACCCTTATGATGCTAATGCACAGCACAAGTAGAAAGATAAATAGAAAGAAGAGGAGATAGAAACTGGTGCACGTTGGTTTTAAATAATAAAGGGTCGCAATGAGAAGGGAAAACAGAGTTAGGCAAAGCATTCCACATGCGTATTGGCTTCTCTGTCTTGCCTTATGTTTGAAGGTAGGCTGAAGGGGTTAATTGATGGGCATTCGATGCCTGACGAATGTTGCGGCCCGTTAAGTAAGTAAGTATAGATTTTGAATAAGTCGAATATCACTATAAATTCACTCTGGAAAGTTTTACAAATACGTTTATCGTGCTCACAAAAAAAATCTGATAAGTAATTTCCCAACAAAACTTGCCAATTTAATGTCACAGCAATATCCTTTTCTCCTCACACATTGTAGTCAGAAATCACTAGCAACAAATCACACCTTAACAACCCAGTCCTTTTTATCCAATGCGTTACTTTCTCTGCTGAATATTAAAATTAATAACCCCAAACGACAATCGAATAGGTGATACATATGTCACGGTCACCCCTCGCTATCTGACCACATGATCGACAGAGATATTTTCCAAACAAATGATAATCGCGATACACGTAAGTACGCCAATACATATATGTTTTGAAAACAAACCAAACGCCTTTATGAAAACAGGCCTTTACGGTTGTGGCGCACTTAAATCGGACAAATAACAATCGGCGGACATACCCGCCGCTGGCAATCAGTTGGCAGTCAATATTTATTGCCAGTTTGTCCACTTGGCCACTGTGCTGTCTATGAAGAGCTGCTGCTGCTATAGCTAACTGCTCTCCCTGCATGCCGCCAGCCATTAAGCGCACCATTCGCTTAGACATTTTGCAATAGAACTTTTATTTCATCAATGATATAATAAAAAAAAATGTAATAGCCTTCCCAATCCTCTCTTTAAACGAGCAGAAGTAAATTGCTCCAATTAATTTTGGAATTTCTCCACCCTTCCCCCCGGAGAGTGTAGCGATCAAGATGCATTGGTACGCTTGAAGGAATAGGGAAATATCCAAGAGCAGCAGCTCCCCATTGAATTCTCTGGAGTTGTGTGCATCACATGTACATGCAACTATGCAAATTGTGTGCACAATTCCAAGAAGTTTTCCATTTTCCGCCGTCGCCGTCGTTCGGTTTATTATATTGGGAAAATTCTGCGACGAGCCGGTCACAAGCGCAAATACTTTAGATAGATAGTTTCAGTGCGGGCTGAAGTTCTTGATCAACCACAAGCAGATACTTCATTGGTTGCATTCTTCTTCACGTTGGAATGCTGTAAATTATGTATTCAAAGATTCTGGCCAACTATACGATGCTGGAACACAGAGAGATGTGATGTAGTTCGCGGCGGATTATGTGTGTAGTATTATTTTTTTTTCGAAACTAGACTGGGATATGTATAGGATGGATGAGATGGTGGAACCAGAAGAATACATTGTTGCGCAACGATGGATGGTGATGCACACATAGTGAAAAGAAATCGGGCCAGTTTTCGAAACACGGAATGTAGTGGCATGCATCGAAATAAATTATTCTGCACCACGACTTAGATAAGGACCGTGGAAAGGGGAAGAGCAAAAGGTTATTATGCACATACTGCCGACCAGTAAATTGGGAGCAACTCCATTTCCATTCAGTAATCATGCATCTTTGGGTAGCCCGCTGAAGTGAACGCCCGGTGACTGGGATCTATTACAAAAATGGGATGCATGACACCAGTTAAGCTGGAGCATGATTCTATGCTGGGCATGCATCAAAAAAAGGGGATTATATGATTATAACTTGTTACAGGAATGCAGTAGTTGTGGTGTTTTAATTTTCAGTAGTTTCTATTACGTATACGATTGAAAACCAGATAGATTATTCAAATAAAGCTGTCCACATGTTCAATTTTGGTATACCTAGTTGAAATTCTTAAATATATTTGTATCTTGGTTGTGGTGTGCCTTACCTAGATATATACGTGCAATTCGATCCAAGACTGGATATTTATCTGTGGAACGAACACATTAGATATCGGCCCAAATCTTTGGCACAACAACTTGGACTGATTTATTTTTTCCAAGCGATGGAAAACGCAAACAACAACAAACCAAGTTCCAAATAGTTGAAATCGTTGGTTACGGAGACTCGGTCGATCTAGTTCTTAACAGTTTTTTGTTTGTTCAGTTGATTCACGTAGATTTGAATCGAATCTGCAATTTCTTCAAGAATACTCAAATTGTGAAAATCAAAATTTGCCAATGGGACATTTGGAGGAGGTAATAAAACACAAAATTGTTCAGCCCAGAAAAACGTTCTACTGTCCTTTCATGCACTATTTAAGGCAGATGCCAGTTCAAGCAGTGTAGTTTTCGATGACTCTCCCAATGCTCCACGTCCAACGTATTTAACTTATTTCTGGGCATAAGCTCATTTCTAATAACAGGGTAACTACAATGACAGGTGGAGGAGTTGCAGTGTATTGCAGCAATTCGTTCAAGTACGAAATACTGAGCGAATCCAAAGGAAGCGTGGTGGAGTATCTCCTCTTAGAAGTTTCGGATGGTATAGTGAAATGCCTTGTTGGTGTTAGGTTAGGTTAGGTTTGGTTTGAAGGGAAGTGCACAGCAATTGCTGTGCTTGCACGGGGGCCCATTGGTCCATTGTGATCCCTTTTTGTTTATCGTGGTAAAAACTTCACTTACAATAAAAACACTTACCATGCTTCGTTTAAATTTTTTCTTGCTGGTTGGCCTATTGGAACCAACCTGTTTTCTTGACAAACCTGATTGTGTCCGTCAGTGGTACCTGTGCTACGTCCTCTAAGTCTTCGAAAAATCTGTTACCCAGATAGTGAAGTCGAGATGTCTGGAGGTTTGGACACTCGCAGAGCAGGTGTTTGATGGTCTCGGTTTCTTCTGTATCCTGACAGCTCCTGCAGTAGTCTGGTGAGCTAATACCCAGCCTGTTTGCCATTACTCCTATGGTGCAGTGGCCGGTCAGTACGCCGGTTAGGATACGTATTTCTTGTTTATTCATTCCCAGAATGTGCTTTGTTTTTTTCTCGTCGATTCTTGGCCATAGGCTGCGAGATATAACACAGTCGTTTCTTTGGGACCAGGTAGTGTTAATTTGTTCCCTCAGTTTTTGGTCAATGTTTCTTTTTGCTGCACTAATTGGGATGTCTATTGACGTAATGTCGTCCATTGCGTCAAGTTCTGACCCTGTTCTTGCTAGCTCGTCTGCCTTTTCATTCCCCACGATGTCGCTATGACCGGGAACCCAGCAGAGGGTGATCCTGTGTCGTTCGCCTATTTCGTTAAGGGATTTTAGGCAGTTCCTGACTGTTTTTGACTTTATGGTTTCGCTGTCCAGTGCTTTGATCGCCGCCTGACTGCCTACGAAGATTGTAATCTTGGAAGGATCCAGATTCTTCGCGGAGATTGTTTTTGCTGCCTTGTCTATGGCGACTATTTCGGCTTGAAAGACGCTGCATTCGTTGGGGAGTCTGTACGAGTCCTTTATGTCTAGGGGCTCACAGAAAACTCCTGCTCCTGTACCTACATCCATTTTTGACCCGTCCGTATAGTTATGGATGTCTTGTGCGCTGGCGTGCGCGTTCCAGTTCTCTCTTTGGGGTATATATGTAGAGTAGTTTTTCTCGAAGTTTCGATTGGGGATTATGTAGTCCGTTTTCCTGGATAGATCGATACCCAAGTAATTGTGAATTATGGAGCCGTGCCCATAGGAGCTGTGTCTCCACATGTTTGCCTCCTTGAGGCGGAGGGCTCCTTTGGCTGCCATGCTGCGAATGTATTCACCAAGGGGGGGAAGGTTTAAAATGACTTCCAGCCCGGCTTGGGGTGTCGATCTCATTGCTCCTGTTGTGCCGATACATGCTAATCTCTGTCCCTTAGAGAGAGGTTATGGAGATAGGTAGTCCTTTCTGTTGCCTTCCACCAAACAATAGACCCGTATGTAAGTATGGGTCGTATGATCGCTGTATACATCCAATGGGTTATGTAAGGGCGCATACCCCAACGTTTGCCAAAGGTCTTTTTGCATGCGTAATTTTTTTGATCGTTCCTCTGTGTTACGTTTCCAAGTAAGCTGAGGGTCTAGGATGACGCCCAGATACTTTGCTTCCGGGGAAAGTTTCAGACGAATTCCGTTTAGCTTCGGCATATCGAAATTCTCGATTTTTCTTTTCCTAGAGAACAGAACACATTCGGTTTTGATTGGATTAACTCCAAGGCCGTTCGGTCTCGCCCACGAGGATTTTTCTTTTACGGCAGATTCCATGAGTTCACTGATAGTGGGAAGATACTTTCCACTTATTAGAATTACAATATCGTCTGCGTATGCTACTATTTTCGTCTTTTTGACCTTTAGAGTCGTGAGGATTTTGTTGACCACTAGAAGCCACAGGAGGGGAGATATGACGCCTCACTGTGGGGTGCCCCTGGTCACTGTTTTCCTTATGGTACTCTCTCCGATCTCTGAGTTAATTACTCTGCTGTTAAGCATTTCGTAAACCCAGTTCGTTATTTCTATTTTCGCTCCTAAGTCTACGAGCGCTGTTTTTATGGCCGCTGTTTTGACATTGTTGAAAGCTCCCTCAATGTCTAAAAATGCTGCCATGGTGAATTCTTTATGGTGTAATCCTTTTTCTATAATTGACACAACTTCGTGCAGGGCTGTTTCCACGGACTTGCCTTTGAGGTAGGCATGTTGAGTACTGCATAGGTTGTTTTCGTTTAAGAGGTCTCTTGTATATAAGTCGATTATTCTCTCTAGTGTCTTTAAGAGAAAAGAGGAGAGACTTATCGGCCTATAATCTTTTGCTGTGCGTGTGTATATGTCTCCCTGCTTTGGGAATGAATATCACTTTTATCACTGTTGGTGTTGCTTACTACTCAAATCGCTGTCATTCTCCAGATATTTTATTTTCTGCGTTGCATGAGTTTACTGCAATTTATGAGCACATCATAATTTGTTTAGACTTTAATGCTGATCTATTAAAAGGTGATAATAAAGCTTATCAACTACTGGATTTTGCTGCTGCTGCCGGGGTATTGGTAGTAAATTCGTATGTCACCCATTTTTCTCCTGATGCCCCTCCCAGTCCCAACTACAATGCGTTACATTTTGATGCAAGCTTGCTTCCGTGGCGTCGTTGCTATCAAATATCAAGCGTAGCGGACAAAGTGAATCATGTTCAATCACTTGTATTGGACCTCTTAAACCGACATGTTTCTATTAAGACGGTTGCAATACGAAATAAGAAATACCCATGGTTCACCAGTGCGGTTGCAAATGCGATGAAGGTTCGTAACAAGCTATATTCAAAGTGGAAGCAAAGACCAACAACTTCTCATTGGGAATGTTTTTGTCGTGCTCGTTATTACTCTACCTTCATCACACGAAGAGCTAAAAAGAGACATTTCTTTTAAAAATTGAACACTGACCTACCATCAAAAAAGCTTTGGACCAACTTAAGTTCCATTGGGGTCGGGAAAAGGGCGGCTGCTGATAGCATCTCTGATCTTACTGCACTTGATGCTTTTTTTAAAAAGTACAATTAATAATTCTTATTTTACTCCCAAAGATGAACTGCTTTTTATACCCTATTCTAAGGGTATATTAATATTGACTCATAGTTTATAACATACCTCAATATTGCCCGTAGACCCCTAAAAGTTACTATGTATATGTATTTATGATCAGCATCGATAGCAATGTCGATCTAGCCATGTCCGTCCGTCCGTCTGTCGGCAAAAATTAGGTCTTTAAACTGGAACTAGAGATCCATATACTCTCTAGGGGCCCGAAATAATCAAGTTTAAGAATTTTTGAAATCCGCCCCACAAACTCAAAAAAACAAATTTTTCAAACGAATTTTGAGCTAGAAAGCTGAAATTTTTTATATATTATCTTTGACTCCTAAAACCACTCGGTAGATAAAATTTCACTACAATCCGCCCACTGATACACCCACAATGAAATAAAACAATTTTATTGAAAAACTAAAGTTTGAACTAGTGAGCTGAAATTTATAATATATACTCTCTAGGTGTCTGATAGGAAAAAGAATAGGGTATCCAATTATTATTCCTGTGCCAAAGAAACCTCATCCAGCTCTAGCAACTGATTTTCGGCCTATTGGCATTTTACTAACTCTATCAAAGGTCTTGGAGAGGGTTCTTGCATCAGGTTATCTGGATCAGCATAGTTTGATGTCCTCTGTCCAGTCTGGTTTTCGAGCACGTCACAGTGGTGCTACAGCTATGATAAAAATTCTCGATGACATACGAATTAAGTTGCTTTTTTTTTTTTTTTTTATAATAAGCGCGCACTAAAGGGATTTGTTGGGACCCTTATAATGTATTAGCTACACAGCGGGGGCGTTAAGGAAATTAGGGTGAGCCGAAAAGGAGAGATGACGATGCACGTTGGTTTTGAATGTTTGCAGGTTATAATGTGTAGGAAAAATGGAGTTTGACATTGATCACTTGACCGTTCTTTGTTTGCTTGACTTCTCCAAAGTTTTTTGATAGAGAGAACCATCAGGTACTGTGTCAGAAGCTCAGAATGTAATTTGGCTTTAGTGGAAGATCAGTGCGCCTTATAAGTAATTACTTGCATAATCGTTATCAAAGAGTAATCCATAATGGGAAATCGCCCGAATTTACTAACAGGTGTACCTCAGGGATTAATTTTGGGACCAATATTATTCTATTTATATATAAATGATCTGCCCAGTGTCTGTTCGAATGTCTCTTTTCACCTTTATGCTGATGATGCCCAGATTTATTTGTCACCTCCAATTGGACTGGTGGAGGATCTCATTGCTAGAATTAATTAGGATCTTTTGAAAATTTATAGCTGGGGCCTTTCCAATGGGCTAAGCATCAATCCAGAAAAATCTCAACTGATTTTGATATCAAAAAAATGTCGTGATACCATTGAAGTACCCGTGTTACTAAACAATAGGCAAATTTAAGTCAAGAATTTGAAGTAGCTCTCAGTATCGCCCGTCGATCCTGACTTGTTCCTCCTCTGGAGTAATCCTTTCCAGTTTTTTCTACACTTCTCAGTGTCCTTAAGGTAGCTATGAACAACAGTTGGTCCTCATGCAATCTTACCGGCTATAAAACGGATAGATTTGCCTTGTTCCTTGTAAGCTCGAATTTGGCCTATTTCCTCCTTGGTTAATGAGTTTCTTTTACCCATAGTTGTTCTTTCTATGAAATTATGTTTTGAACTAAGGTCCCTGGTACTCTTATTGCCTTTATAGTTGATTTATGATACCAGGTAGATTTAGTTAGGTACTGTTCGTAAACAGGTGGATCGAAAAAGGACTAATTTTATGACCTTATTGGGAAAACCATCATAAAAATTGATATTATATGCCTAATCCCAATTTTTTTTTACAACATTAATAGCCTTCTTTCATAGATATTGCATTTGGTTTTTCGCATATTATGGAAGGATTTAAAAAAATTCGTAAAATTAAATCAAGAAACTACTTATTGGTAAACACGTGGAACAGAGTGTATACGGAACTAGCCGTCACCAATTTGTCATTCTCAACATAACAATTAGCAAACAAAATTGTTTGTCACGCCAACTTTTTGGGGACGTTTTCGCCAAACTTCCAATTCCGGTCGGCACTTTGTGGGATAGGAATATGGACAGGAAATGAAACACAGTTCGCTTAATTGGAGAGTAGACGTTCGAAATTTATTTATTTATTTTTAATTCCACTTGTCGTAACAGTATTTCATTACCTCAACATCAAACGCCATGCGTTGAATAATAAAATTGCAATTCACTTATTCATTTCGAAATAATCCAATTGAATCTTCATTCCAGATAGTTGTCACCTTAATCTCAATTAGCATGTTCATTAGACTAATGCCCAGACAAACTAATCTCATATGCAAGCTGTGTCCCGCTGCCAACACCTCCGACACAAGCTTTAATAATCAATTCTCCATATCAAAGCACATTAATACATTACATATACGATTGGAAATCAATTAGTGCCACTCAAAATTCATTGCTGTACATTAAATAATTAAAACAAATAAAACAACAAAATCTAATAAAATCTAAACATAAATTATTCTCTTAACTGAATCGATAAATCATTTCCATATGCGGCACACATCGAGACCGAGCATGTCCAATTCAGAGAAGAGTCGAAAGTCATCGTTTGCCACTTTTGCATGCTCTTAAAATCAGCTAGAAGAGCAGATAACTTCAGCGCAACCATTTTTGGAAATGATATCCAGATGGCGTTGCCACTGTCGCTGTTTATTTGTTGTTTTTTATTATTATTAAATCGTACGCCAATGGAAGGAAAATTACGAGCGCAGTTAGTGTCACAATTAAATGTGACTTTTTCTGAATGTTTGCCAAATAAATTCGCCCGACTTAAACGAGCTGTCTCTAGCCTGTTGACAAATCGTAAACTTATATTGAAAAACAGTGGGCGATCAAATAACATTATTTCGAGTGATTTCATCGAAATATCGGGTGTTTTGCATTCGATGAGATGAAAGTATGAAACTCGAAACTCCTGGTGGTAAACTTGCATCAAGTATCGTTGATTGTTAGATAGTTCAATTGACCCTCTACATGCATAGTGCGCTCGGCATGGTGTCGCTATTCTGGGCAAACATGATGGATAAATGCTCGAAATTTGTTAGGTATTTTTATCGATGCTATCGCGATAGTCGATTGGTATTTGCATTTACACCAGGCGAATGATCATCACGGATTCTTGGAGTACTTTGAGTTGCATGACTGCTTTCTACTGGGAGGTATGCAAGGAGTTTGATATTAATGGAAATTACTGCTGGTTAAATGGAGACTGAAGATTGGTGTTGAAGAAACTCCTTGCAATTGTGTATATCTATTAACCCGTTCAATGGATGATTTCCATAAATCTCCATGAGTTTGGATTTGATGAGATCGTTCATGCCAAAGATGGCCACCAACCAGTTTGATTAATCTTTTTGCAATAATGTTGCTAATTGAATTTATGCAAATGTGAAGATTATTTAAAAAGCAACTAAAAAAGTGACAGTAATTGTAGAATTGTAGATTTGGATAGAAGTACATACATACCATCATTGACCACTGGGTCGGTAAGGTACACTGAATGTAGATGCATTTTTTAAGAGCTAAATTTTGTTGTTGCAAGAAATAGAACTGAAAAAAACCTCGTAATAAACAACGTTTGCCATTGTTCTTTCTTTCTGGACACAGAATTATTTTCAAACTGAGCTGTGAGCCAGCTCTGGAGCAAGCTACATCCAAGCTTTCTAGCCATGTTCAACGATTGATCCATGTGGATTATAGGAATCGCAATAGACAATAGAAACATAGATAAACCCACTTTAAAACGGATCAAAGCGATGCTGGAAAGTTGTAGAATAACTGCTTCGTCAGGAATGAGCTCAGTATCAGCCGTAAAGGGCTACTCACAGGGGGGCGTACTAACTCCTCTCCTGGGGTCACTGGTGGTCCTCGACGCAAAATTTGGGCTACATTACAATTAGGTACGCCCATGACATTGTCATCATTGTTAGGGGCAAAGACTCAAATGAAGTCACTTCAAAAATGAAAAATGCTCTTAAGAGCCCTAGACTGGTGCATCAGCGAAAATATTTCCATAAAAGTCAGTACCGTCTCGTTCCTGTTACCAAAATGAGAAATTTAGACACAGTCATAGAGTACTCCGAATAAGTATAAGCGAACCTGTCCAACAGCTGCCATAGAGGCACTAACGCGATTAACACCGCTCCACATATACATTCGAAATGTGGCGATCCGCAGTGCATACTATGTCATTAATGTTCAAGGGTTTGAAAACCCTTGCACGAGTAGAAAGATAAAATGAACCGACATCCCGAATCTAACTGTGTCTGATCTATTAGGTGGCTTTGCTGTAGGTATTTGTTGTTCTTATGTTGCGGTCAAGCTGCTGGTGGCGTGATAGTGATGACGTAGTATTACGAGTTGTATTTGCTGTGGTGGTTACTGCCGGTCAGTGTACAGTGGTGGCGATCAGGGGCTCGTACTAGTTTTTCCTTGGCACTGGATAGTCCGTACAGTGAAGATAGGAAGTTTGCTGTTCCCTCTGGCTATAATGCTTTACATAAACTTGTCGCTCTTTAAAGCTCTCTCAGGGTTGCCATAGCTTCCAATATTGACCGTCACAAATCAAAGAGACCACCAAATGGTGGCATAGTTAGAGAACGTAGCGATCGCACTGACAATATTTCTCTCTCCCCATAAGCGCTGTACTGACTATTATTTCCGGATGGAGTTTAGTCGCGGCGTATTGGTTCTACAGTGTGGTCAATCAAGGTCGCGACTAGAAAATTTTACAATACATATACAATGAAAAAAGACTTATGCCCAGTTTCACAGTCGCAGTAAAAACTAAATTTTAATTTTTTTTCTTTTTCAATTTCACACTTCGCGTTTAAGCCTTAACCTAAGCTTAATAAATAGTTCCAGTTAAACGAAGCCTATCCTTCGATTAAACATTGTTTGTCAAATAATAAAAAAATTGTGATTTATGGCCTCAATTAATAATTTTTATATTTTATTTACGCACAGAGTCGGAAAAAAGAACTTACTAAGAATTTATTTTGTTTTGAATGAATAACCTTACATTCCTTACCACGTTAAGTGGACGGCTGGAGTTACAGCGCTGTTTCACTGTTAGCCACAACCGATCATCAGACTCCTTCTGTGGTGCTGGTCTGTCTTTTTCCTTCATTTTATCCCGAAATTCCATTTCTTCCACTGCGATTTGAACCTAGACCAGCGTCTTCTCAGGCAAGCACTCATGCACTGTGCCATTGAAGCCACGAGCACCACAGAAGGAGTCTGATAATCGGTTGTGGCTAACCGTGAAACAGCGCTGTAACTCCAGCCGTCCACTTAACGTGGTAAGGAATGTAAGGTTATTCATTCAAAACTAAATAAAGGAATTGACGGAAAAACAAAAATTAAAACCAGGAAAAATTGTGTGGTACCACATAAAAAACCATTAATCATTACTAAGAATGATTATCGTCCAATTGCCGTTCTGTCTTATTTATCGAAAGTCTTTGAGGTAATATCCAGCAAACAAATCAAGGAATATATTGATACTTATTAAACACTCTGCAATATGGGTTTACATCTGGTCACAGCTACATAACGGCCTTGCTGGTATCGGATGAGATTAGACAAGCCGTAGATGATAACAAACTTATATTACTCACACTGTTAAATTTCTCAAAGAAATTCGGTTGAACTGAATATTTTATGAAAGAAAGCTATCCCAAATGTTCATTTAGTTTCACTGTTAGAGAAATAACGGTGCAACTAAATTGATTTTCTGTTATTTAAATAATCTCGTTTAAACCGTTTCAAACAATAACAGTCTTTCCTTTTTTTACTCGTAAGGGATGTACCGCAAGTTTCTAAACTTGGACCTCTACCTTTTCTTTATTTACAAACAAACTGCCATCTGTCATTAAATCCACATTAATGCTAAGGATCAGCTTTATTTTGTCTTTCCTGTAGGCCTGTAGGAAGATGCTGGCTGAAAATAAACGAGGACTTAAAATAAATAGTAAAGTGGTCAACGCAAAACCAGCTGTTGTTGAATCCTGCTAAAACAAAATGCTTACTGATTGTAAGGCAGAAACGTGTTTTTGCAGACTACTTTCTCATTTTGTTAAACGGATCACAGGTGGAAATTATGTCGAAGATTAAAAATCTAGGAAAAATATTCAACAGCACTCTGTCCTAGAGCGACCATACAAATAGTGTTCTTGCAAAAATATATGGTTCGCTGCGCGGTCCTTCAAACTCTAGATTGATTGTACTATATCGCTGAGTAAATTGCAATGGGCACTTAACGCTATTACCAGGTTTGTCCTTAACCTCGGCAGGTCGTCCGCTTACGCGGGACACATTCTCGGATGCGACCTACAGTGTTTTCTTATAAAAAGAAAAACAGTTTTTAAAAAAATGCTTCTAAAATTGAAAAAAAAAAATCAATTCTTTATTATTTCAAAACAAAACAGTTTGGAATTTGACAATCAAAAGACTGAGCGCTGTCAAAGTCGGTTCATTAAACTACGTTTAGTTGACGTTCATTAAACTACGTTTAGTTGACCAGCGTTTTTCCGCGTCGAAAATGGTTTCAGACATTCAGTGGAATAAATGCAAAAATGAAATGTACATAGAGAGTACGCTCCGGTCTGGCTTTATCCCCCCAGAGGCATTTATCCCTATTGATGCAAAAGGGCTGGTCCAGACGAAGGATGGTATCCCGGTATTATACCACTGCTACCGCAGCGCGAGAGATAAGCGGCTCATCCGCGCCGGCGACGTCGCTAATGCTCATGAGCTCCTCCGTTTTAGTACCGCAATAGCGGAGAGGGATAAATTCGATACGAAAAAGCAATTTGCCGAATTTTGGTGGCTTTTGGAGGAGGAGATTTAAAACCGAACTCTACGAGCTGTACAGCGACATGGAACTGGTCAAAAAAGTGCGAATGAGTCGACTAAGATGGCTAGGACATATAGAGCGAATGGACACCAACGCTCCGGCCCGAAGAGTCTTCGATTGCAACCCGGAGGGACAACGCAGTAGAGGAAGACCTCGCCTTAGGTGGCGCGCGCAAGTGGAAGGGGATCTCAACCAACTTGGAGTGCGCAACTGGAGGCAGTTAGCCAAAGATCGTGCTAACTGGAGAGGCGTATTGGTTGAGGCCCAGGTCCACCCCGGACTGTAGCGCCACCTAAGTAAGTAAGTAAGTAAGTAAGCTCAAAATGAGTCACGATTCAATATCGATCAGAAAAAAGTATTCACTAAATTACTATCAATTGATAACAATGAAGAAAAAATATTTTTCCTTGATACCCTAGGACAGGCATGTCAAAGAAACGGCCCGCGGGCCATGACCGGCCCGCGACATCAATTCAATAATGCTGTAATTTCAAGTGTGTTTCATTGCAATTGCTTTTGGAACACACATTATTTGTGTTTTTAAATACATATGTAAACAATTATTTGATTCCTTTCTTACGGTGAGTGGAAGAATAGAATAGAACAATAATTTTGTGAATACAGACTACTCCGAAAAGAACAGAGCAAAAACGAATTGAAAAGTGCAGAACTGTTTGCTGGCTGCGCAAATCAAAGTATTTGCCGTATTTTTCCCCTAGGAGGGGAACCACACCAGCTTCTTGATTGTGTATTCCCCACACTTTTTTTTATATGGAGTTTTAGTTTACTCGAAAATATGCAAGTAAGCGCGTCATTTATCTATCTGTCTTCATTATTTAAAAGACTTCCATGATTAGAGAGACTTTGTTCAGTTTATTATTGGAGGCGGTTTAATAAAGTGCGTTAACTGAAAATTGTTAACCGTTGCAATGTCAACTAAAAGAAAAGTCGATTGTGAGTGCCGAGTTTTCCAGTCAAAGTGGAAAATTTCGTATTTTTTTATTGAATGGAAAGGTAAACCAATTTGTTTGATTTGCAATCAGATTATTTCCGTTTGTAAAGAATTTAATGTGAAAAGACACTATGAAACGAATCATAAAGACAAGTTTGAGTTATTTACCGACGAAATTAGGCAAGAAAAACTGGTATCTTTGAAAACTAAACTTGCGGGGCAACAATCGTTATTTTAAAAAGTCAAAAACTGACAGCGAGAATGCAATGAAAGTTAGTTATTCGATCGCATTAAAGATTGCCAAAAAATCAAAAGCTTTTAGTGACGGCGAATTTTTAAAAGAATGCATGCTAGACGTGGCCGACATTTCATTCCCATCACAGAAACAAGTCATTCAAGAAATACCCCTGACTAGAAATACAATTGCTTCCAGGATAAATGAGTTATCAGAAAATTTGGACTTTCAACTTAAAGATAAAATTAAAGAATTTATCTGGTATTCCTTAGCAGCCGATGAAAGTACAGATATCAGAGATACATCGCAGCTTGCTGTATTTATTCGTGGAATTGATAAGGATTTTAATATCACAGAAGAGTTGGTGCAGTGCATACCTTTGAAGAGTACTACCACAGGTCAAGATATTTACTCAGCAATTGAGCAATTAGTACCAAGTTATGAGTTGGATTGGAGTAAATTCTGCAGTATTACCACAAATGGTGCACTATCCATGGTCGGTAAAAATGCTGGTGTTGTGACAAAAATACGGAACAAAATTTTAAATGAAATTAAAAGTGATCGACCAAAATTCGTTGGAATTCATTGTATTATACATCAAGAAGCCCTGGCCTCTAAAGTACTGAAAATGGATCATGTGATGAATCCCATAATTAAAATAGTTAATTTTATTAGAAGTAGAGGACTAAATCATCGCCAATTCACACAATTTTTAAAAGATCTTGATGAACAATTTTCAGACATTCCTTACTTTGCAGAAGTTCGGTGGCTTAGCCGTGGATCAATGCTTAAACGATTTTTCGAATTGCGTAAACATATTGTTACGTTTATGGCTCAAAAGGGTAAACCGATGGAATACAGTGATGAATGGTGGCTTGACTTTGCGTTCTTAGTAGATATGACGGAACACTTGAATAATTTGAACGTTAAACTTCAAGGAAAAAGTGTTATCATTACGCAACTGTACTCAAGTATTCAAGCTTTCCAAATAAAATTAAAGTTGTGGGAGTCGCAGCTGCGTGAACAAAAACTTGACCATTTCCATAGCATTCGTGAGATGGGCATATGCAATGCAGATAAATTATCAGATTTTTCAAATCGTTTGCTTGATCTTATTGCTGAATTTGACGGTCGTTTTGCAGATTTTCGCGATCTCAATACGTATGACTTTCCTCTTTTTAGTAAACCATTTATGTTCGACGTTGGTAAAGCACCAAAATCAAAAATTCACCTATAGGTGGATGTACAATTCTGTTCTCAGGATCAAACCTTTGGCCACACGTCAAAAAATTAGAGCTTAAAACTAACATGAGGGTTTCATTGTCTTCACGTGAGAAGAAGCTTTTTCAGAGATGCTCCTAAAAGTTGGCAATGGAGAGTTAACACAAAGTGATGGAAGGATTAACCTAGAAAACCTTTGTTTTTTGATAGACAACATCCAAGAGTTGGTCAACAATGTCTATTGCGACATTGATAACATAAGTTGTAAGACTATATCTTGGTTTAAAGAAAGGGCGATCCTGTCACCAACTAACGAACAAGTAGATAAGGTAAATAACTTGATTCTTTCAAAGATTGATGCGCCGACGCAAATATACTACTCGATCGATACTGTTCTCGATTTGACAAAAGCTGTTCATTTTCCTACAGAGTTTCTTAATTCTTTGAACCCGTCTGGCCTCCCTAGTTATAAAATGGTGTTGTAGGTTGTCCTGTTATTTTATTAATAAACCTGAAATCGCAGGGTCAAACTTACAACGTGTCAGGCTTGAGCGTTGAGTGTTTTTCACATGGCCAATTAAATGATAAAATTTGATACAGATGCCGAGTTTTCTTAACAATTTTCCCGATGAAAACATAATATGTTGGATTAGTTCGTAAAATAGTTTTTAGGCCGAACGGCAATAATTAAAAGATATAGTTAAGTTTAGGGCGTCCGCATAAGGAACAATAATCTAGAATAAGTATCCTGTTAGTTTTAAGTTAGATTTTATCATTTTTGTCTAGTACGAGTATGTAAGTTGATATTCAATAACAATTAAAAAATGAATTTAAAAGTCAAAAAAAGTTGACCAGCGTTAAAATGTCCATTGTAGAACAACTGTGACAAACAATTCAAACTTCGATATTGGGTTATCTAAACGTACGCTTAAACGATTACTGTCCAACTGTTCTCGAGGGTATACGAAAAAAAATCAAATTGTAAAGTACATAAATCAGGTTAAAGTTTGGTCAGAAAAAATATAAGAAAAGAAAATAGTGGAACAACTCGTTTTTTTTTTTTAATATCAAACATAACTAAACTGCTGTCATCTGATCAGTTAAAATACATTTAAAAGGCATTCAAGTTATTAATAAAAATATGGTAATGTTAGAAAACTTAAAATCTTAACAATTTTAAAGTTTAATTCAACAATACACATTCAAACATTTTGAAATAGTTTCGAACAGGGCAAGGGGTCTTTTGTTAAAGGTTCAAGATTTGTTTTGTGATATTTACCTTTAAAGATGTAAATTCAAGACAAGAGCTTCTAAGGATTCCTCGCCAATAGGTCATTGTTTATACAGATGTTTACGCCTAGCTCCTCGCTTATTACTTCACAAAAATATCTTTATCTTCCCACCATAAGCATTGAGATATTTTATTATTCAATTAGTCATCATGCCAAAGCAACCAGAATGAAAGATGATCTTCCATTCATTCACTTCGAAGAAATTGATGCTTAAGAAAAACAAGAACCTGGATGGGAATGGACTCGTGTTTACGTGATAATAATCACTTGTCCTGGATGTGGGACTTACAATGTGTACAGACTGCTGGAATGCAACGAATGCAATTGAATTATTACGAGAGCCATATAATATGTGTTTTATTTGCGTGTCTCCTGGGACAATGGCCACTAGAACAATCTCATACGCAGTTAGGTAACTTAGGAACTTTTGCTGTGCAACACTGTTGCATTTAGCAGGCTAATTACGACAAAGACGACCAGATCGCCGACGCCACGCCGAGCTAAAACGCAACAATGTTTGCCAACGAAACAATAAAACAGAGGAAAACTTGTGTGTTATTGGCCACGACTGTTCCGCTCATAAATATCGGTTCATAGATCTTTCACTCATAATTTATTTTTTGTAGCAACAAGGATTTCTTTTTTTAAAGTTGCAATTGAAATTTGAGGTTGGTGCGGTACATGCAGTTTGGGCTTAATTTTTAGTAAACTTACTATCATGCCGGCGCAGTGTGTTTTGAAAATCAATTACAGTGCCGTGTGCAGGAGTGCACTTTTGCTGGCAGTAAAGCAGCACGATTGGCATAGCCGTGCTAATTAGTTATGCCCATGTTGGAACATACAAAGTGGGAAACGGGCAAAAATTATCATTATTGCGCCTGAAATAGGATTTGTCTTCTGCGTGTCATCGTTGTCGACAAGGTACAAGTGTTGGTTACGGCTTTGAGTTATTTTGTGTGCCATCTTTTTTCTTCTTGGTAAATGGGTGGAGCGATAAAGGATGGGTTGTTGGGCGCAATGATTGTTGGGTTAATTAGGGTCATTATCTTTTGCCAACGGATTGTGTGCGTGGAGTTCGAATGTCGATGCTAAAAGGGTGTGCTATCGAGCATGACAATTATTTAAGAACTTAAAAAGGTGAACATGAAGGTAGAAATATTAAACAGGTAATTGAACTTTATGAGACGAAAAAAAGGAGAGATTGGCTCCTTAGAAGTGGATGTTTTCGCACCAGGCAAGGTGGTAATTGAATGGAGGAATGCGGTAAAGACTTCTTGCATATAAACGACGGGATGAATGAATCATACCTGTGAATAAGCTTTAAACGAAGGTAAATTACCAATTCTTTGTGAGTCTTTTATATATTTGATGTAAGGAACAGACTTAAGCTCTTGCGGTAGGGCCACGTCACCGACGATGACGCTTTGTCAGATTTTTTAGAAGTCCTTTAACCGCTGAAATATGTTGTGCTTATACTACTTCTTTATTGCTCATGTACTATGTTCTGCCTCCTTATAATGGGTGGCTGGCACGAGTACGATAACTAGGGCGTTAAGAATTGATAACGGTTTTTTGTAGAGTTGTCAAAAACAAGCATTTTTTACTGTGGGAGGGGGAGGCTATCTCGCCTCTTTTAGGAGGTAGGGGCAATTTTAGAAAAAAATGACGAACAAAATAATATTTAAAAATAAAAAATAATATAAAAAATAATATTTAAAAATTTTTCAATGTAAGTCCTTTTTTTCTAAAATTGCCCCTACCTCCTAAAGAGAGCGAGATAGAGCCAAACCCTTTATCGTACTCTCCCCGGGTGTTTTTTTGAGTTGATAAATTAATGCTTGCTATTTACTTTACATTTATTTCATGTAAATGTTGACCACTACTACTTTTTAAGTGGTCCATACGTTGAGTCCAATATTGAGTCACTTTTGACAGAGCACGAATTTGTATAGTAAAATTTCCTTGATGAAAAGGCAATACTAACTGAGCATGAGCATGTTTGACTTTGACACATGTCACGAATCACGCATGAGCCGTCGAGATAATCGACTTGTCAAGTCTTGAAAAGAGGCGGTCGGATCTTTGCTACAATTTTATAAACCAACTTATTGATGGAAATATTAATTCAAACTATCTTACTACGAATACTTCTAGACAGGTCCCTCAAGACTGATTTGGAGGAAAACTGGAACCTCTACCGATCGAAGCAGAAGGAATATAAGAGGTTAATTCGGGTACCGAAAAGTGCTTTATATGAATTTCTGCGAAAAGATTGAAACACTGGGTGAAACTAGTAGGGTGGTTAAAGTTATGAAAAAGGGCAAACCAGCCGAATTGGCATCACTTAGAAAACTTGAGGGCACCTTCACTGAGACGAAAGCGGGAACTCTAAGTCATCTGCTGGAGTCTCACTTTCCGGGTAACCAAATAAAAATTGGCTCACAACCAGCCCTACTACCGAGACTGTGAGTGAGCCGAGACAAACAACTCGGCGTAGCTGGCATATTGCTAAGGCTGTGGTAACGGACGAGGCCATCAAATACGCTTTTGCGTCTTTTAACGGCTTCAAGTCACCTGGCATGGACGGAATATACCCAGCCATGCTGCAACAAGGAACAAACCAGTTGCTACCGACTATGAAGAGAATCTTCAACGCTGTCCTAGCACTGGCATATTTTCCAACACCCTGGCGTACAGTTAGAGTGGCATTTATACCAAAAATTGGCAGAAGTGACTCACTCACCAAGAGCTTCAGACCAATCAGTCTGACTTCTTTCTTCCTGAGAAGCATGGAAAGGCTGGTCGAACTTCACGTGCGCAAAACTGCTTTGCGATTGTACCCACAATCTCAGATGCAACATGCCTATCAACGCGGAAAATCCTGCAAGACTGCGCTCCAAAATCTAGTTGGTAGAATTGAGGGCGCGCTTGACATGAAAGAATACGCGATGGGCATTTTCATCGATATTGAGGTGCTTTCGACAATGCGACTTTTGACAGCATGTGCAGCTCTGCCAGACAACACGGCGTAGACGAATCATTGGTGCTGTGGATGAAAGCAATGCCAATGAATAGAACGTTGGTTGCGGATGCGGATTGTGGCCGTTGTAGGAAGTAAACACTGTCTCCACTGCTGTGGTGCATGCTGGTCGACTTTCTGTTAAACGCACTCAACAGTTCTAATGAATACGCTCAGGCGTCCGCGGATGATGTTGCCGTGCTTTCTGTTGGATCATGCCTATCGACTGTCTGTGCCATGGGGCAGGCGGCCCTAGACGTGATCGACGAATGGTGCACTAGGAATAGACTCTCGGTCAATCCTCTCAAAACTAAGGTTGTTCTCTTTACGAGAAGGGGGAAGCTGATCGGGTTGATTTAGCCAGTGCTAAAAGGCGTCACAGTTCAACTCTCCATTGAAGCAAAAAATCTGGGAGTCATCCTGCAAACTTCGTTGGTCCAAGCATGTTGAGCTGAAGACTGCCAAGGTGCTGTCGGTTTTCTGGCAGTGCAAGGGCATTTTTGGCAAGACATTGGGCTTACCACCGAAAAGAGTCCTATGGATTTATGCAGCTATGATAAGACCATGTCTAGCATACGCATCGGTTGTTTGTTGGAATAAGCTTTTACGTAAATACGTTACTGCTGTTTTCGCCAAACTCCAAAGGAAGGTATGTCTCGCCTTCCCGCGGTCTTCCCCACCACGATTGGCTCCGGCATAGATACATTATTGAACCTCCCACCTCTTGATGTTTACATCATGGGTTGCACAATCAAAGCTATCTCACATTTAAGAAGAGGTGGCTTTTGGTATAACTCGCACTGGAGTTTTGATGAATTTGTGCGACCGTTGTCCTCCGATCCCTGTCTTATGGATATGCCGTCCGATGCAATGACACCGGAACTTCGGCTGAAGCGCAACTACGAAGTCGACTTTCCTCGTGTTCAGGAGTGGCTCTGGCCAGAATCGGAGCCGGGAAAGGAATGCAGTCGAATCTTAACGGATGGCTCCAAAACCGATCAAGGATCTGGTGCTGGTGTTTTCATGGAGAGCGATAACATTAGTCTTTTCTTCTCGTTAGGCAAACATGCGTCAGTCTTCCAAACAGAGACTTATGCTATCCTAATGGCCATGGACTATGTTGCGAGGAACAGGTGGAGGGGGTGAAATATCTGCGTCTGTAGCGACAGTCAGGCTGCGCTTAAGGCCTTCCTCAACCCCCTAACCACCTCCAAAATGGTCCGTGAATGCAAGATCTCTCTGAATTTGGTCGGAAGGTTGAATTCACTAAGACTTGTCTTGGTCCGGGTCATAACGGGATCACTTGAAATTAGATCTCCGATGAACTTGCTAGACGGGGCTCAGAGGAGGACTTCTCAGGACCTGAACCGGCGATATGTCTGCCTGGGTCTTTGGTCAGGGCTTCCATAGACGGTTTGGTTTCATATGAACACAATCGCAGTTGGCATGACTCTCCAGGGTGCAGACAGTCTAAACGATTTATCCCCGACGTCTGCAAAAAATTTGCGGCATTCCTGTTGTCTCTCAATAGAAAAGACTACACACAGACTACTGGCGTTCTTACGGGCCATTACGCTTTTGCCAAGCATCTTAAGGTGCTGGGCCTAAGTGATACCACCAACTGCGAATCTTGTGGAGAAAGCGATAACACTGCGGAACATTTCTTCTGTGATTGTCCTGCTTTTGCTCGTATCAGGTGGCAGGTATTTGGTGCTGATGTCGTGAGTGATGTAAACCTAAGCTCCTTATCATTTTGAAGCGCCTACTCGACTTCCTTAGGAAAACGAGTAAATTTACACAGTAAAAGTGGTATGTCTTCCTGGTAGTACAATGGACCAGTACTGAGTGCTCCAGTGTAGAAAGTCTCGCACTCCAACAAAAAAAAAAAATTACTACGAAATTACTGTGACCACAATTGCAGACCATACTGTTGTTTTCCCTATCGGTAAAACCACTCAAGAATTAACCGACAAATTTCAAAGCGCGGTCAATGATATATCTGTATGGACAAAAAAATGTCAATTAAAAGTAAATGAACTGAAGTCAGTTCATGTAACCTTAACAAATAAAAATGTACAACACATAACTATGTACATAAATAACAACGCAGTTCTATATTCAAACTCAGCTAAGAACTTAGGCAAGACTCTCGACGCGAAGTTGCGCTGGAAGGCTAATGTCGAAAAAAAATTGTTTGATGAATTAAACATACGTTATAATAAAATGTATTGGCTATTGGGCACTGGCAGGTATTCCTGTCTCTGAATGTACAATAAGTTACTGCTGTATCAAGAAGTGCGTAAGCCAATATGGACATATGGGAGTTTGTACAGTGGGGTGAAGCGTAGTAAAAAAAGTATCTTATAGCCCTCAAATAAATCTATGCAAAATATTATTAAATTTGGTTAACGGTAACTGCCCCGCAAACAAATTGAAATTTTAATATTTTAAAACGTTCTTTATGTTTTCAAAAATTTTTAACTTCGACGTGGAAGTTCTTGTAATGGGGCCGATTTTGTGAATCGCGGATTTTGACATATCTCCACGTTTCAAGGTCACCAGAATCCAAATTCAACGTTTTTATAGAGATGCCTGGGTGCGTGTATGTACGTATGTGGGTATGTACGTATGTGCGTATGTACGTATGTGCGTTCGGAATTATCTTTCGCCACGATTATCTCGAGAACCAAAGATGATATTGACATGGGACCGGGTTTATTCGAAGCCTAATTACATAACTCAGAACTGATTAAGTTTCCAGCGAAATCGGTACAGCCGTTTTTTGTTAGTAAATAAATAACTAAAATAATTTGCCTTTATTTGTACTATTTATTGTCATTTGCCATTCAGCAAATCACTATTACATTGTGCTCCGTTATTTCGTATACATGTAAATTTACAGGTCTCCGTGTTGATAACAATGGTTGCATTAGTATATATCACACTTCGCGGTTATTAACAACATTTAATTTCCATGAACAATATTAAAGAGCATTTTTTAATATTAAATAATTCTTAACCATATCTTATGGTTAACCACATTTCTAAATTTCGAACAAATCGCATAAATCATATTGATCCCACTGGAAAGTTAGTCGTGTGGACCTTACGGGTCGCACCCAGACCACTTTTTTTTGTGAAGTGAAGTTACTTGTTTTAGTTCCAAAGTTGGCTATTGTGTTGTGACCTGCTCTGCTGAATTTGTACTTTTCGGTCGGTTTCCTAAAGATACAAGAACAAGTATGATTAATTGACCAAGGAAACGCTATGGCAATAGGTGGAATCGACGCTTTTTGTTTCATTCATTTATTTTGTTTGAAGCAAACATGATTATGTTCTACAAGAAAATAATTCTTAAAATTAGGTATCGAATTTTGTATTAATTAGAGATAACAAACATAGGGACGGGCTACAGTCCGCTTGGGCGAACTGTTGGATACCCTATTCTTATTCCTATCCCTCATAAGTGGGCGTGCCAAAAGTCTAAGTATGGTTGAATTGTTAAGTACGCTCTACATATTTTGCTATATAACATTTAAAGGATTTTATCAAAAAAAACGAAGCTTTTGTAAAAAAAACTATATAAATAAAAAAAGTATAGAGAGTATATATTATAAATTTCAGCTCCCTAGCTCAAATTTTGGTTTTTCTTTAAAATTGTTTTATTTAATTGTGGGCGTGTCAGTGGGCGGATTTTGAAAATTTTATCTCCCGAGCAGTTTTAGGAGTCATAGATCATATATAAAAAAATTCAGCTTTCTAGCTCAAAATTCGATTTTTTCGAAAAATTTGTTGTTTTTTTTTTGAGTTTGTGGGCGTGTGTGTGGGCGGATTTGAAAAATTCGTAAACTTGATTATTTCGGGACCCTAGAAAGTATATGGTTAAAATTTTAGCTCTCTAGGCCCAATTTAAAGGCCTAATTTTTGCCGACAGACGGACCGACGGACGGACATGGCTAGATCAACATTACTATCGATGCTGATCATATGTAAATATAGTAACTTTTAGGGGTCTACGGGCAATATTAAGGTACCTATGTTACAAACTGCGTCAAAATTAATATATATAATATAATATAGAATACGGTATAAAGATGAATAATAAAAGGAAATAATTGTCACTTAAATGCTGCAACAAATTTGGAAAGGAAACAGACTAGAGAGAAACGCCAAACTATTATTGACTTACGAGGGGCGTTCAATATATTCTCGGTATCGATATGAAGGAAAATGCCAATTCAATTTAAATTGTCTTTATTTTTCAATATAATTTCCCCTAACATCAATGCATTTGTTACATCTTGAGATAAGCTTTTTTAAACCCTCAAAAAGCCTTGGAAACTCGCGCCGTGTGAACAGGAGCGTTGCCATGAAGAAGCAACACACCCGCTGCGAGTTTACCCCGTCTTTTCTTTTTAATTTCCTCCCGCAAATTATGCAAAGTGGAAGCGTAGGATATGGGGTTGATGATTTCACCTTTTTTTTGTACTCAATGAGCAAGATTCCCTTTGAGTCCCAAAAAACTGTGGCCATGAGCTTCCCGCCAGACGGAGTGACTTTGAACTTCTTCGGGTGGTCTGTTCCTTTTTTATGCCACTGCATGGACTCTTGTTTGCTTTCAGGGTCATAGTGGTGGACCCATGTTTCGTCCCCAGTAACAATTCGATCCATAACACCGTCCGCGTTCTCACTACACATCTCCAAAAGCTCTCTACAGCATGCGATTCTAACTTTTTTCTGAGGCGCTATGAGCATTCGTGGCACCCACCTTGCACTGACCTTTGAAAGGTTAAGATGGTCATGAAGAATGGTGTGAATGGTACCAATTGAAAGCTTGGTGATCTCTGCCATCATTTTCACCTTTATTGGGGCATCCTCAAGAACAAGTTTTTCGACTTCTTTGATGCTTTCTCCCGTACAAGCAGTAGCCGGGGCGCCGGAGCGGGGGTCGTCTTCAATGCTCTCTCTGCCTCTCTTGAACTCACTTGACCACTTTTGCACAGTTGATAATGAAGGTGCGGAACCCTGGCAAACAGCCACCATCTCTTCATGAATAGTTTTTTGACTTTTTCCATGCTTAGTGAGAAATTTAATTACAGCGCGATGCTCAATTTTCACCATCATCGTCTCAGTTGCCATTATGATTCTGTTTAACTAGAGATAAAACGCGAATTAATAATCACATTTATATGAAATTTTACATGAATGCACTAAAATAATAGTATTACTTGATAAATAAGTCAATTTATATATACAAACACAGCTCCACCCCGATACCGAGAATATATTGAACGCCCCTCGTAAGTACTTCTACGTCAGCTGTTTTAGAGGTTATTACTTTTTTGAAATCATCATCGTCAGCGTCTGTAAAGTTTTGAAGTACAGATAACTTTCCAAAAACTATAGGAAAACGCGTTCCTGAGAAGAAAACTAAAATGTCCTCAAACGTTGATTTACTACCTTACATAAGACATGTGAAAAGTTTAGAGTGTCAGATATTAGCAGCGATTGCGTCGACTGTTTTGTTCGACAATGGGTCTGATGTCGGGGTCATCGACACACATAAATTAAGTAGAGAGAAAACTAAAACTAGAAAAAAGTTAATGAAAGGGAAGACTGTTCTAGAATTATTTGCATTACACTTTGATGGGAAGAAAGACGAAAGCATACAAATTATTAAAAAGGTAAATGCTACAGATATTGTTGAGGAACACATCTCATTGGTTCAAGAGCCGGCATCCATACCCATAGGATACGTAGTTCATAACACTGGCTCAGCGAAAGGAGTACAAACTGCAATTAGGGGCTTTCTAACAGATAAAGGGATTTCTCAACACCATCTTATAGCTTTCGGTTGTGATGGTTATGAGAATACTTGAAACAAGACTTCAAAACATACTTCAGCGGATAATAATTTGCCTATGACACATGAACGAACTACCTTTTACCCATTTATTACCAAGGACGTTTAAAACTAAAATTTCAAATTTTTTGTAACATAATTTTATTAAATAGTGTCGAAGGAATACAACAATTTTTTTTTATATTTTTTAAAATAGTAGGGAGTGCGGTTTTCAAGCTGTACCCAAGCAAGTACAATAGGAAAATATGGTTGCTAATTTTTCACATGAAATTTCTTAAAGCATTTTTTTCGACACACACACCTATGTCGCAGAACTCAGAAACCCATCTGACTGGCATGTGGCATACTCTGCATCTAAGAGGCTTTTCAATTCTCTTTGGAAAATGGTGACCTTCAGATAAAGCAACGCTTGCAGATATGGAGCGTTTTGATGTCGAAAGTTGGAGAATTGTATATCTTCTAAGATATTATCGAGCAATATCTCTTTGAAACAATAGCAAGTCATCTTCAGAATCAGCTGCGACCTTATGTAGTTTCCAAGCGTTCACTTATGTAGTTAGCATTTACGTAAAAAGCGCCCACCACCACTTTTTGCCTCGAATTTTTATTTTATAGGCAGTGACACACTGGGCGTGTAAGTCAACGCCACCCATACCATTATTATAACCCACAATAAAGTTCGGCTGCTGAACCAACGTTTGACATAATACATGGGCTTACTATCCAGCCCAAAATGTGTGCCCATAGTGACAACATTATCTTAACTCCATTTTACAAAAAGAATATTATTTTCTACGTCGTATACGTGCTCAAAATTCCCTCTTTTCTCCTTCTTGAATTGTTTTTTCAGCTTCAATGGGCATTTTTTTGTTCGGTTTTCTCTTGCTGTCCCTGTAGCTCTGAAGCACTTCTCTCTCAACAATCGCAAAAGCTCATGAGCAGTAAAATAGTTTCCAAAATATATTATGTGGTCAGAAGGAAATGGAACTTTTTCTAGAAGCTCAAGTACAACTCGAGATCCCAGTGGCCTTTGTAACACATCAGCGTTCACATTTTTTGCACCACAATAAGTATCAAAGTTATATAGGTAGCCACAACTACTCGCCAGCATCCAGTTCTTGAAACCAAAACGAACAGGTTTTCCTCTTATGAACTGTTTCGAAGAATGGTGACTTCATCAATGGATAATTTTTCGTGCATGAAGCCCGATTGTTGATAAATATTTTTGGCACAAAAGATTCATAAGCGGTCTGAGTTTGCCATTTTGTCTCGAGCATCTAATTGATTATTATCTGCGAAATGAATGTAGTTTTTCATTTGATAAAAACGATTTCGCGACATGCTGTTTGCTACCAATGCGGTTCTTGTATCCTCATATAATTTCCACTACCATGGACTCCCTGGGCATTGAGTGGTAACCACTGTAGAACATAATGCTTATGAAAATGTCCAAGTCTTCTTTTCCGGAAATTGAGGCTATGATGATTATGTTGAGAAGCATAAAGACTAGTTTGATTCAAGACCAATTCCATTACCTCATTATCAAAAAGTGTTTCAAATATTTCGACTGGAGACTTATTGTCTACAGCACATTTCATATTCATCTTGTTTATATCAAAGTTATTAGAATGGTTCATCGTCATTTCAGTACCTGTATTACACCAGAAAGGTTGAGTTTGAGATTGCCCAGGTATTCAGACTATTATGACTGATAAAGGAACTTCGTCCTCGCTATCGAAATCCTCATCCCTAATCAACTGATCCAACTTATTCCCTCACCGAAAAATGTGAAGTGATTCAAAGCGCAAAGCATACTATTTGCAGACGACGTTTCAATTGCCGCCTCAGGGAAGCACCTACACACCCTAAAAGAACTTCTCCAAAACGCTCTCAACAAGCTAACGAAATGGGCAGATCGTTTTGGGTTAGGTGTTAACCCACACAAAACCGAACTTGTATTATAAAATTTCACACATTGACCCTCCCTTAATTAGGTTCACAAGCTTAGTCTTCTCTGATGAAGCTAAATACATGAGTCTCATTCTGGAGTAGCTGGAAACCTATAATATACAAGAAAGAGTTCGGAAAGCTACGGTAGTGCTCTTCTCTTACAAAAAAGCCATCGGCAATAAATTAGGCCTTCAACCCCGCATTACCAACTGGCTATACATCTCGGTAATAAGACCGATACTTATGTACGAGGTTGTTGTTTGGTGGACTGCCTTAGACAAAGCGATAAATCGCGATAAGCTAAGCAAAGTCCAACGATCAGCGTGTCTCTGTATGAGTGGTGTACTGCGCACTACTCCCTCTGCTGCAATGGATATTCTGTTTTACCTGACACCCCTTGACATCTTTAGTAAGCAAGCGGCTGCTAGTGCGACTGTCCGCCTTAAAACAACGTTCCAGTGGTCCGAGAATGAAATCGGCCACTCCTCTATTCTAAATTTAGAATCCTCCCTAGCAACATAGACTACACCACAGATCAGCTCCGTTTTGACAAAAACTTCAAAGGCAACATCCCTCCCAGAACATTCTGGAAGGAAAGCCACCCTGTCGAAGATGAATCGATCCACTTTTACACCGATTGATCCAAAACCGACGAGGGGTAGATGGAGGTGTGTACTCTGACAGGTTGAACCTCAGCCTCTCTTTTCGTCTCCATATTCACAGCAGCGTGTTCCAGGGGGAAATCATGGCGATTAAAGAAGTCCTATCGTGGCTGAAGAGGAACGGGATATCCGCTATGGACATCCGAATCTTCTTAAATAGCCAAGCCGCGCTAAAATCTCTGGATTCTGTCTCCACAAACTCCATCGTAGTCCTAGACTGCCGATCATCTCTTGTGGAGATGGCGGAGCAATTCAACATTCACCTATGCTGGGTGCCGGGACACAGAGATATTCCAAGGCATTGAAGGGCTGCTGAACTCGCCAGAAAAGTAACCATACTGCCCCTTCTACCTGATAAAGGTCCCTTAGGCATTCCAATTGCTACATGCAAACTCATGTTTATGAGGGAGGCCATTGAGAGAACTAACCTTAGGTGGACAAGTGGCAACACAAAACTGATTTGTCCAAAGCTGGATCTGAAACGGTCTAAGTGTTTGATATCTCTGAACAGACTGCACATTGGTGCTACGATTGGTGTAATCACCGGGCACTGTCTCATAGGCAAGCATGCAACAAGGCTTGGCGCCTACACAAATGACTTCTGCAGAAGCTGCTTGGACGAGGACGACGAGGAGGACGAGGAGACTATCCTCCACCTTCTCTGCACATGCCCTGCTCTCTCTCAAAGACCAAAACTCCATTTCGGATCTTTCATTCACAATGATCTCAACGATCTCCTAAACATCGACATTAAAAGTCTTTCAAGCTTTATCAAAAGCTGTGTGCAGGTGGCAATGGTGCGATGGTAGTGTATTCACTAAAGTGATTGGTAGGTCGTGCGTTCGAATCCCGATCAGGGCCATGATTTTTATAAATTGAATACACACAACAAAAACTGATCTCCCTAAAGCAATTTAGGCGCCACCTGTTGAGAAAAAAAAATCCCATCGCACCAAACTTCTTTCCTATCCTTCTATTCTTTCAGTAAGTAGCACCCTGCGCTGTGGTTTTACCATTATAAGGGTACTGTGTCACTACAGAAAAAAGAAATCCCTTTAGCGCACGCAAATTATATAAAAAAAAAAAAAAATTGACCTTTTTATTGGTCTAAGTGTGTCGGGTTCTGCCGACTGCCACTATAACCTAACCTAACTATTTTGAATGTCTAAAAGAACTTACTTTCCAAATTTTATTTCTTGATAAATTCAAAAAAGTTAAAATTAAAAAAGGTTAACTATGTTTTTTGATGACTTGCGTTAGTGGCCATAAATGGGTGAACTTTTAGTGCGTTTTGAAAAAATTTTAAAAGTTTAGGTAAATTCTTTAGAAACGAAAAAAAAAATTTCATAATGGACAAAGCATCTTAACCCAATGCCACGCGAACTTCGGGGGATGGAAAAAAAGGGAACCCAACATTTCGTCCAAGTGGACAGTTTCTATTTCTATGTTTGTCATTGTTTTAAATAGATGTTATTGAGACCATGAGATATCTCCAATGACTAATCCTAATCGATTTAATCATAGTACGATGCGTATCTTAGTACAATGTATTCTCAAGATGACATACAAAAAACACAGCCCATGAAGAACATAAATTTATTTTTTAAACATGAATGAAATATACAAATTATGACAGGCTACGACTCGTAAAATATCTGACAAATACCAAAATATGTGGGAAAACTTCTCCTTCCCGGCTTGTTATATTCATTAGCCAGTGTTGGAAAAATGTTGCCTGTCGGTAAATGTTTGCTTGTATTTTGAATGGCATAACACGTCTTGCCATTCTAGTGACCACTTATAGAATTTATCTGCTCCTGCTTTGGGGCTAAATATTCAAGTATTTTTTTATCTCAACGGAATAATCGGCAGATCTTACGTACGCTCTTTGGCTCCTCGATGAAATGTACGACTTTAAACATTTTCAACGAAGGAAGAAGATATTTATGTATATCCTCGTGAGTGGATGGGACTGAGGTATGGACTGCGATGTGAAGTGAAAAAAAGAAATAATTCGTTATGTTAAGGAAAGACTTAATGAAGAAATAAAATGATATGAATTATGAACTTTTGAATGACATTATATTCGCAGCGGTTCTGATGGAGCATTTCAGCTAATTTGATCACACAGTTTACGGTCTTGACATAAAGGGTGCTTTTGACAACACTGGATTCGATATCATGATCTCAACGATCATATGAAAGGCTTTACATACAGAAATAAAGAATAACCCAGTATACAATGGATCAAATCGATGTTCGAAAGTCGAAAGACAAATGATTTGTCAGGGCTGTATCAGTAGCATTCGTAAGATTCTGCCGCAGGGAGGAATACTCTCACCTCTCCTGTGCTCATTGATGACCTGCTTCAAAAATTACCATATTAAGGCGTTAACGCCAGTAAAAGGGCAAAGAGGCAAACGAAGCGAACTAATTTGTGCAGAACGCCTTAAAACAGCCCTAGACTGGTGCACCATACAAAACCTTCCATCAATCCCAGCGAAGCTGTATTAGCTCCTTTAACTAAAAGAAGAAATATATACCCAGGTCGAATTTCTAATGACACGGTCGTCGAGTAATCCGAAGAATTCAAAAATTTTGGAGTAATCCTAGATAAAAGGCTCAATTTAAACTCTCACTTAAGCAACAAAATTATAAAAGCTAAAAATACTAAAGAACCTTGGGGGATCTCTCCAAATATCACCCGCTAGATCTACACATTACACAATGGTTATCAGGCCTATCATAACTGTTTCTATGGTATGGTCACCACAACACCACAATACCAATTGGTAAAAGACCCAATGTATTTCAGACAGAGCTTCATGCCATTCGAGAATGCGCCAATAATATTTTAAACTCTGATATTAAAGGCTCCAGCATCCATACATTCACGGACAAAAACAAAAAAATGCCATGACAACTCTCAACTGAAACTACAAATCAATGAACATTGCTGGGGATGTCGTACTTCACGGAATACCAATCACCAATCACCACAAACGAAAATCTTGCCGACATATTTAAAAAATTTTGCACAAAAATCAATCTGCCGACGCTAACACCAACCGATATTCTCCGCACTCAACCTGTGAACAATTGTCCCGATAGCGCTATCATAGTGAAACTGCAGCACGCCCAAAACAAAACAAACTAATTAAGAAAAGTTGCGGAATATTACAAAACAAACTCCAAGTCCGTTACATTGAATGACCTTGGCTTTGCTAGCAGCAAATTTGTGCGTGTTTATGAAAGTCTCAACCAACGACCATACCACGTCGAGTTAATCGGTTCTCGTCAGATCACCGTAATTAAATGACGTTGGGCGCGGTTAGTACGTAGATGGGGGACCGTTTGAGAACAACCGCGTGTCGTTGGCCAGTCCCATCTACAGAGTTGAGGTAGATAATATACGTGGTATCACAATGGACCTAAATTGGTCTAAGTGTGTCGGCTTCTGCCGACAGCCACATAAACCTAACCTAACCTATGAAAGTCTCACCAAGCATAACCATGCACTTTTTCGGAAGGCCAATGAACTTCGTCGCAATAAACAATTGCACTCTGTGTTTAGGAGAGGCGGCAGGGTCTTTATCAAGGAGACGGTGCAAACAAAACCGATCTGCATTCATAGCATGAATTCATTTGATGCTTTATACACGGGAGTACATGACCTTTCACCACCGACCCAGCTGTTGTGATGCTGATGTTGCTGTTGCTGCTGTCTCGATGTTTTATCTTTTTTCCATTTTGGTGCGTAACAGAATCTTTAAGTATGTTTTAAATTTTGAATTCACTTTTAACTGCTGCCAATCGCAAATAAAACCAAAAAAAAATCTGAAAAGGGCAACAATAAAACCAATGAAGGACGAAAAAAGGCTAAAGAAATGGTCAAAATACACAACAATTTAGAAAAAAGTCGCCGAACGCTGTTCCACAAACATACGCTGAAGCTGCGTTGCAAGGACGCGAACAAACAAATAAAACATCTGATCCAGTCTCCCAAGTTTTCTCTGCAATTCTTGCCAGGCTAGAAGAACAGAGCCAAATTAATAAACGTATGTTTGACAAACTCGACAAGCTCGAAAATCAATTTCGATGTACACGTGCAATAATATAAATATGACGGACTTAGTTAAATTAGTGACATGGAATGCGAACGGCCTTCTGCATAAGATGGACGAGCTCGAGATATTCATTCTTAAATATGATATTGATATTTGTTTGATTTCGGAAACCCATCTGACGAAAGAATCCAGCACAAACATTCGAGGATACAGTGCCTATCACGCATATTACCCTTCGGAAAGGGCGAGAGGCGGGGCATCCTTGTTGATCAAAAATACCATTGAACACTCAATCAGTGCAACAATTGAGCTTGACAAACTGCAATTATGCACGGTGAGCGTAAAAATTCAACACATAAAATATGATTTTGCAGCTATCTATTGACTCACTTGGACGAAATTTCGTCATCGGAGGTGACTTTAACGCACAACATACCTTCTGGGGCTCGAGATGCATTTCAGAAAAAGGTAGAGTTCTTTACGAAGCCGGTATGGAATTTGGGGTAGACTATCACTCCTCAGGTAAACCGCCGTAGTGGCCCTCGGATACGGCAATAACACCAGACCTCATCGATTTCTTCATCACGAAAGGTTTGTCGGGAAACTCTATTGTAGTTGAGGAATGCTTCGATCTTTCTTCTGATCATTCACCGGTCATTTTGACAATTAACGGCTGTCTACGAAAAAAAGAAGGTCCGCCCAGACTAACTAACATGAAAACAAACTGGGAATCCTTTAAAAAATACTGTGAAAGTAAAATCGATCTCAAATTGTCTCTTCGAACACCCCACGAACTTGAAGACGACGTCGATCAATTTATTAACGTCATAAAATGCTCAGCCTGGAAAAATACTCCCCATAAACGGAAAATAACCACAAGTTGCGAAATAACATATCCCTTGGAAATCACTCAAATGGTAAAGAGGAAAAGGAGAGCGCGCAAAAGATGGAACAATCTTGCGCTCCACAGGATAAAACCACTCTTAACTAGATTTGTAGAAAACTTAAGAGAGAAATTCGAGACTTTAAAAAAAAAATTTCTACATATCTTGGAAGACTAACTGCGGATAAAAGTACAAATTACTCGCTCTGGAAAGCCATGAAAGGCATTAAAAAACCAAAAACGCAATCGCCACCCATCAGAAAAATCAATGGAGAATGGGCGAAGAGTGACAAGGAAAAAGCCGAAATATTTGCCGAACATTTGGAAGAAACATTTGAACCATTTGATGGTCAAGCGTTGCTCGAATTTCCTGTCCTAACCGTGGCACCTGATAATTATAGAATAAAAAGTGTATCGCTACCCGAACTGCGATTCGAAATAGAGAAATTAAAATTAAGCAAAGCTCCTGGATATGACTTAATCACAGGACAGGTTCTTAAAGAGTTACCTAGGGAAGCTTTAATCAAGTTTGCCTATGTTATCAATGCATCGTTCAGGTTATTGTACGTTCCACGACAATGGAAGGTAGCTGAAGTTATAATGGTTCCAAAGCCCGGTAAACCACTAAATGACAAAAAATCATATAGGCCAATATCGCTCTTACCGATAATCTCGAAGGTATTCAAAAAGCTTTTGTTAAAGCGCCTACATCCGATTATCGAAGAACGTTTTATACCTGACCACCAATACCTGACCACCAATTCGGATTCAGGATTAAGCACTCTACAATCGACCAGGTTTACAGAATAACCAATGTAATTGAAAAAGCCCTAGAGGAGAAAAAAATATGTTTTAGTGTTTTTCTCGACGTCTCTCAGGCCTTTGATAAAGTATGGCATACAGGGTTGAAACATAAGCTAAGACAAGCTTTTACGAAACAGTTATCTGATATCCTTAGTTGTTACTTATCAGACAGACTCTTTCGTGTAAAACACGGAAATGACTACTCTGAATTCAAAGAAATCGCGGCAGGAGTTCCCCAAGGAAGCGTTCTTGGACCGATCCTATTTCAAATATACACTAGTGATATTCCGCAAGAAGAAGGCACGACAGTAGCCACGTTTGCAGACGATACAGCCATATTAGCGGTCAGTAATACCGTTGAATCAGCAACTAATAAACTCCAACGTTCTATTGACAAAATTTGTGATTGGACAAAGACTTGGCGTATTGCTCTCAACGAGGCCAAATCAACGCACGTGAATTTTACTTACAAAAATGTAGACAACTTACCCATTTTCATTGATTCGGTACGAGTTCCGTACGCAAAGGAGGCAAAATATTTGGGAATGACACTCGATGCGAAACTAAAATGGAAACCGCACGTCAAGAAGAAACGCGAAGAGCTCGCCATTCGATGTAAACAAATGCACTGGCTGCTTGGTAGATTTTCCCAACTCAGCATGCAGAACAAGCTGCTTTTATACAAGCAAGTACTAAAACCGGTTTGGACATACGGTATACAACTTTGGGGTTGTACCAAATCCAGTAATATCAAAATTTTACAAACTTTTCAAAACAAAGAGCTAAGAAAAATAGTAAATGCACCATGGTTTATCAGAAACACTGATATCCACAGAGACCTAAGTATGGCTACCGTCGAAGATGAAATACAACATTTTGCCCGCAAACAACAGACATGCCTTCACGGTCATTGCAATATCACCATGCTACAAATTCGAGACGATACTAACCTAGTGCGCCGATTACAAAGGATAAAACCATTTGAATTAGCGCAATAAGATGTAACCGTGTGCTTATCGCGGTATTATCAGGTGCCTCCACTGGGAAGCTGCTGCCAAACGCGTATTTAACACTTTGAATAAAACTACTAGATAGGAATAACCTAGTTGTAGTATGAAGGTTTCGAAGGGAGGTGGTTTTTGTTTTCTTATCTTAAGTGAGAAAGAGTCGCATGTACGATTTTCCACCTACCCCTACTCGTATTATTCGTCCGAGCCTAGTTCTGGTTCCAAGTCTCGTGCTTTTAACCAGGATAGGTAACTCTCAGCTTGCTGAAAACTTTTAACTATTGATTTTATTGTTTTTGAAACGCCCTATGAATTATTGTGTAGTGTTTCTTTTCAATTGATTAAGGAATATGATGCACTCAATTAATTTTAAAGTTCAGTCAATTTCTCTATTTTATAATGCTTTTATTATTATTTCCTTTATTTTAAACATATCTTAGTCTGGGTGCGTCTGGGTAGTAACTTCAGTAATTTATTTTGATGGTCTTTGGTCTAGATCCTGACATTGTTAGGAGCGTTCTCAACGTGTTGTGTGGTGCATTTAAAGGGCTTCGAGTTTGTCATCTTAATGCTGGAAGTATCCGTTCTAAATACACTGTGCTGTACCAAATGTTAAGTACATCTAAACTTGATGTAATAATGGTGTCTGAATCATGGCTTAATGCAAGTGTCATGTCCCAACTTGTAAGCTTTCCTGGTTTTAGATTGTTTAGAAATGATCGTGTTGACCGAGTTGGAGGTAGCGTTTGTATGTATATTCGGGAAAATATCTTCTCCAAAGTTATGTATTGTTCTAATCAGGCAAATATTCAGTTTCTCTGCGTTGAGCTTAAGAACTCGGTAGAAAAATGTTTACTTGGCGTTGTTTACAGCCCCCCAAATCAATTTAAAGAGGGTAATTTGAGTGAATTTGAAGAGGCGCTAGTGTTGCTAAGTCCTAAATACGACAATATCCTCATAGGGGGCGACTTTAATATTAATATTTTAGTAAATAACAGTAGCTCGAGGCTTTTAACTTATTTTTGTGATAAATTGGGACTTACAGTTATAAACAACCGCTGGCCGACTTGTTTCCAATCGAGCCATAATCCATCTTTGATAGATTTATTTCTTTCAAGTTCAAAACGCAGAGTTCTAGGGAATGACCAAGTTAGGGCCACCTCAGAATTTATACATGATTTTTTATTTTGTGCTATTGAGTTTCATAAAACTCACAACACTGAAGTATATAGTTACAGGTCGTTTCGTAACCTGAATTGCACAAACCCTCAGCGTGACTGTTTTAATTTTAACTGGAATGAAATATATAGTACACTTGGCGTTAACAATAAAGTACTTCAATTTAACACATTTGTCAACATTGAACACTCAGTCAGTGGAACAATCGAGCTTGACAAACTGCAATTATGCACGGTGAGCGTAAAATCTAAACACATAAAATATGATTTTGCAGCTATATATTGCCCCCCACGTGCAACGATGGAAAGAAGCGATTTTATAAGTATCTTTGACTCACTTGGACGAAATTTCGTCATCGGAGGTGACTTTAACGCAAAACATACCTTCTGGGGATCGAGATGCATTTCAGTAAAAGGTAGAGTTCTTTACGAAGCCGGTATGGAATTGGGGGTAGACTTTCATTCCTCAGGTAAACCGACATACTGGCCCTCGGATACGGCAAAAACACCAGACCTCATCGATTTCTTCATCACGAAAGGTTTGTCGGGAAACTCTATTGTAGTTGAGGAATGCTTCGATCTTTCTTCTGATCATTCACCGCTCATTTTGACAATTAACGGCTGTCTACGAAAAAAAGAAGGTCCGCCCAGACTAACTAACATGAAAACAAACTGGGAATCCTTTAAAAAATACTGTGAAAGTAAAATCGATCTCAAAGTGTCTCTTCGAACACCCCACGAACTTGAAGACGAAGTCGATCAATTTATTAACGTCATACAATGCTCAGCCTGGAAAAATACTCCCCATAAACGGAAAATAACCACAAATTGCGAAATAACATATCCCTTGGAAATCACGCAATTGTTAAAGAAGAAAAGGGGAGCGCGCAAAAGATGGCAACAATCTCGCGCTCCACAGGATAAAACCACTCTTAACTACCTTTGTAGTAAACTTAAGAGAGAAATTCGAGACTTTAAAAATCGTCAAATTTCTACATATCTTGGAAGCCTAACTGCGGATAAAAGTACAAATTACTCGCTCTGGAAAGCCATGAAAGGCATTAAAAAACCAAAAACGCAAGCGCCACCCATCAGGAAAATCAATGGAGAATGGGCGAAGAGTGACAAGGAAAAAGCCGAAATATTTGCAGAACATTTGGAAGAAACATTTAAACCATTTGATGGTCAAGCGTTGCTCGAATTTCCTGTCCTAACCGTGGCACCTGACAATTATAGAATAAAAAGTGTATCGCTAGCCGAACTCCTGGATATGACTTAATCACAGGACAGGTCCTTAAAGAGTTACCTAGGAAAGCTTTAATAAAGTTTGCATATCTTATAAATGCATCGTTCAGGTTATTGTACGTTCCACGACAATGGAAGGTAGCTGAAGTTATAATGGTTCCAAAGCCCGGTAAACCACTGAATGACAAAAAATCATATAGGCCAATATCTCTCTTACCGATAATGTCGAAGGTATTCGAAAAACTTTTGTTAAAGCGCCTACATCCGATTATCGAAGAACGTCGATTAATACCTGACCACCAATTCGGATTCAGGATTAAGCACTCTACAATCGACCAGGTTTACAGAATAACCAATGTAATTGAAAAAGCCCTAGAGGAGAAAAAAACATGTTCTAGTGTTTTTCTCGACGTCTCTCAGGCCTTTGATAAAGTATGGCATACAGGGTTGAAACATAAGCTAAGACAAGCTTTTCCGAAACAGTTATCTGATATCCTTAGTTGTTACTTATCAGACAGACTCTTTCGTGTAAACACGAAAAAGTTTTACAAACTTTTCAAAACAAAGTGCTAAGAAAAATAGTAAATGCACCATGGTTTGTCAGAAACACTGATATCCACAGAGACCTAACTATGGCTACCGTCGAAGATGAAATAAAACATTTTGCCTGCAAACAACAGACACGCCTTCACGGTCATTGCAATATCACCATGCTACAAATTCGAGACGATACTAACCTAGTGCGCCGATTACAAAGGATAAAACCATTTGAATTAGCGCAATAAGATGTAACCGCGTGCTTATGGCGGTATTAGCAGGTGCCTCCACTGGGAAGCTGCCTGCCAAACGCGTAATTTACAGTTTAAATAAAACTACTAGATAGGAATAACCTAGTTGTAGTATGCAGGTTTCGAAGGGAGGTGGTTTTTGTTTTCTTATCTTAAGTGAGAAAGAGTCGCATGTACGATTTTCCACCTACCCCTATTATTCGTCCGAGCCTAGTTCTGGTTCCAAGTCTCGTGCTTTTAACCAGGATAGGTAACTCTCAGCTTGCTGAGAGTAACGATAATATTACTATGGCTTGGGAGTAATATTAGAAACTCTATAAAAAAAAAAAAAAAAAAAATTGTCAACAGGCTGTATGAAGTATATTTTCCCTTGATTACGAAGTGTAAGAAACTTAAAAGTTGTCCTTGGTTCAATCATAAGATTAAGCTTCAAATTCGAGAGAGGGAGCGTTTCTATCGTTCCTTTAAAAGAAACTCCTCAGAGTACAATAGAAGGCAGTATACTGTTGCCCGAAATAGTGTCTCTGCCCTCATAAGGTCTTCTAAAATATCATATTTACTCCAAAAACTTGATCCTACCCTTAGCTCGAAAGAGTTATGGAGAAATTTAAAAACTACTGGAGTAACTGAGGATAAAAGTAGTTCAAAATGTGCGTTAGACCCGGAAGTCATGAGCCTGCATTTTGCTCACAGCTCAAATACAAACACTTCTAGCGTGCTTTCTGTCGACTCGGATGATTCTATGGTTAGACAATCTTCTTCATTTGAGTGTGTTGGGGCTACTGAGGTTTTGGCAGCTATTGGCTCGATTAAATCTAACGCTTCCGGCTCTGACGATATTTCTCCTAAATTTTTAAAAATAATTCTTCCAATTGTGCTTAAATATATGGTCCATATTTTTAATTCTTGTATTTTTAGCAGTCAGTTTCCTGAGTTGTGGAAAAGAGCTAGGGTAATACCAGTACCAAAAAAGACAAATCCGTCTTGCCCCTCAGACTACAGGCATATAAGCCTCTTGTGTTTTATGGCTAAAGTGTTTGAAAATATAGTCGCTAAACAAATTCAATGTTATCTAAACCTGAGTAATTTGATTACTAAATGGCAGTCTGGTTTTAGAAATAAGCATAGCTGTGAGTCTGCTGTGTTAAAAGTTACAACGGATCTACGTTTTGCTCTAGATTCTGATAAACTTGGTTTATTGGTTCTTTTAGGCTTTTCCAAAGCATTCGATTGTATAGATCAATCGATTTTGCCTGATAAACTTAAGAATAAATTTTATTTTTCAACTACCGCGATTAAAATGCTGGGAATGTACCTTACTAATAGAGCGCAAACGGTTGAAACTGAAAGTGGTACCTCACTTCCCTCATTGCTTAATTCGGGGGTTCCACAGGGATCAGTTTGGGGTCCATTATTATTCTCCCTTTTCATTAATGACCTTCCAGAAATCATTGCCCATTGTAAGATTCACTTGTACGCAGATGATGTCCTGCTATATATTTCACAGCCTAAGGACTTCATGGATGATTGTGTGGCGGGTGTTAACGAAGACTTATCGAGGATACTTTTCTGGGCTTCAGTCAATAAACTTTTACTTAACCCATCAAAAACAGTTGCTATGATTTGTTCTAGAGCCTCAGTTAACCCTAATGTTTTCCCCAGTATTGTCCTTGACGGCAAAATTATATCGTATGCTAATAATGTGAAATATTTAGGGTTCAGTATTAACTCTTCCATGAGTTGTTGTGATGCCGTCGCTGGAACAATTAAGAGAATTTACTCTGGCTTGGGCACCTTACGATGTTCCTCAAACTTACTGTCACCTGAAATGAAGAAACGTTTGGTCAAAAGTTTAATCTTACCTTTTTCACCAACAATTGCAATGTTTATCCATGCATGGACTATGAATGTAAACGTAGGTTGAACGTTGCATTTAATGATTGCATACGGTTCATATATAATGTTCCAAGATTCACCAGCGTCTCTCATCTTAAGATTAGTCTATTGGGAATTAGCCGTCAACAACAAATATTATGCCCTCAGAAACCTTCTACAGTTGCACAATATAATTCACAGTAAGTGACCTGACTATTTACGTGAAATCCTCCACTTTTCTCGTTCACGTAGAGGTGTGCATCTAAATTCGCCGCGCTTCCTACACACTGTTGCAGAACGTTCCTTTTTTGTATCTGCAATTCGACTCTGGAACTCCCTTCCAGATGAACTGCAGATAATCACATCACTACCCATTTTTCGGAAGAAGATATTTTTATTTTTGTCATCATAGTTTTTTTTTACTAAAAGTTATAGCTGATTTTCAGATTTAATTTCTCTGTTTTTCTCTTTTGTACGTGTCATTTTGAAATACTTTACATATTGTGAATTTATATAGATACTTAATTTTAAGATTTAAAATCTTGTAGTATCATGTTTAAGAATTAATTAATAAAATGAAATGAAATGAAAAAAAAATGAAAATGATGAAATTGAAGGTTAATGAAGAATCCGATAAACTGGAACAAAAACAGAAACTCCCTATGAAGGTCCTCAACCATTATGCTCGTTTATACAAGGTAGGGCAAAAGTAAGGTCAAAAGTAATCACAAAAGTAATGTAATATAAAGGCAAAAGAGTGTAATAAAGTAATCCCATGATAATATTTGCTTTTGCACCACCTGCTGGTGGTTGGGTGTTGTAGAATTAGGGAAAGAATTGATAGGCATCAACCTGGCGATGCGTAATAGCCGTAACTGAGACTACATATCAATTGAGCTTGTTTTTACCTCCAAGTGTTTCTTGTGCTGTTAGACGAAGGCGTTTGATACGATTGCCCACTCTACCTTGTGCCTCAAACGGTCGTAGATATACAATTTCTACCCGTGTGCTATAAAGCTTATATCTTCCTATTTGACAGACAGAGTGCAAGCTGTGGAAATAAACCACGTGCTATCGGGCTTTCTTCCTATAGTCAGCTGCGTGCCACAGGGTTCAATATTGGGACCACTCATTTTTTCCTTATATGTCAACGAACTTCCTACTCTCATTATACATACCTCAGTACATATGTACGCCGATGATGTTAAGCTCGTGCTGAGCTGTCCCTTGGTCTTAATTGAGCATGTCACTTTTGTCACACATACTTATGAGGAATAGGAATAAGAATAGGGTATCCAACAGTTCGCCCAAGCGGACTGTAGCCCGTCCCTATGTTTTCCTCTTTTTTTCGTGTATCAATATTTTTTTTTTTTTTAAAGTAAAGCCAAATCCCAGAGCACTTAGACTCCGTAAAGATCCATTGTACTACCAGGCAGATATCCTCCTTTTGGTGTAGAGGCTGGAGAGTGGGTGACGTATGCGCATGGTTCATAAGTCAACACACTAACCTCTACACCGTCGCCACCCTTAAATCTATCAATATACTCGTAGCATCCATTTATTATCTCGTTTTTATGTTTATCACTTATTTATAAGATATTGTATGTTACTGTGTAAGCAATTCATAAAATAAAATACAAAAAAAATAAGTGGTAACCACCGAGTACTGGTCCCTTAGAAAAAGGACGTGCGGCGGATGAATACACTAAATTGAATCAACGGTGGACACTCAGGATAACAGATACCTTTCATGGGTTACTTCGACTTCGACTATGCACCTGGAACGTGCGGACGCTTTACACCCCAGGCACTACTCAACAACTTGAGTCTACCGTCGAGCGGTACACGGCAGACACTACCGCGATTCTGGATACGATGGATAGGATCAGGTATGATGGCGACATTTATTATAGCTGCCATAAAATATTGCATATGTTAGGCTGCATATTGGTCGCGGGAAATCGACTTAGGACAAAATTCATTGACTTTAAGCCGATAATTGATCGTCTGGCTGTGATCCGCATAAAAGCTACATCTCAAAACATAAGCCTAGTAACGCCCCTACTGATAAGGCTGAAGATTCCATTAAGGAGGAGTTTTATGACCTACTGGACGAAGCCTATGGAGCCTGTCCGGAGTATAATGCCAAAGTTAAGCTAGGGTATTTGAATGCCAAAGTCGGTTAGGAAAACATCAACGGCGGATTAATTGGTAAGCACAACCTCCAAGATACGCCAACAGATAATGGCTACCGGCTAATCGATTTTGCTGCAGCTCGTAATACGAGGATAAGTAGCACTAGGTTTCCTAGGCTCAGGATGGACACAGCAACCTGGCGCTCTACAGGTGGTAGAACCGTGAACTAAATCGACCATGAGCTAATCGATGCGAGGCACGCATCCAACTTCTTAATCGTGAACACAATCCGAGGGGGCAAATGTCGACTTTGACCATTTCCTTGTGCGGCTATATTTAAAGCTCGACTGTTTAACGAGAAATAGCTGCAAACTGCACAAAAGAAGCAATTCGACGTTGAAAGTCTTAGCACACCTGAAGTAGCCAGAATCTACAGAGAGCGTGATATGATGATGTATGCGTTTACCGGAAGGAGGTGACCGCAGATGCACATTAAAAAAACGCTGCTGCACAAAACAAGGGCAGAAGGTAGGAGAAGAAGATCATGCGTAGAAAGAGGAAGGCGTAGACAGTCTCCCAGCTCAAGGAAATCGAAGTCTCGCGATTTTACAGGAAAGTGAAGCAATTGGCTGCTGGCTTAAAGACCGGAACGCAGGCTCTTCGAAAACCTAGTCACCGAAGCGCAGGGAATAGTAGATGTATTCAAGGAACATTTCCAACAGCTGCTAAATGAGCATCACCTAGAGAGAGTGATAGGGCAAAAAGAGAACGCACTTCCAGTCAATGAAGAACAGATTTCACCACCCAATATAGAAGAGGTTCGCTTAGCTATGAGAAAGCTTAAGAGCAATAAGACCGCCGGCTCTGATGGTTTACCAGCGGAATCTTATGTCTATCAAGAACTATATAGGCTTATCCCTGCTTAATGTCGCATGTAAGATCCTATAAAACGTACTGTGTGTATACATCTCAAACCTTTCTGTAATACACTAATCGGCACTCTTCCAAGTTATTCCAAATTTCACCGGATTTCGGCAAGGATATGCGCTTTCATGTGATTTCTTCAATCTTCTTCTGGAGAAAATAGTGCGCAGGGCAGGTGACAAGGAAAGCACTTTTCTCAATAGATTTGTCCATCTACTGGGGTATGCGGAAGACATCGACATCATCGGCCGTTCCCAGGGTGCCGTGTTAGAGGCTTTTACGGCCATTGAGAACAAGAGAAATTGGTTGGTCTTAAAGTTAATGAGGACAAGACCAAAAAGCATCTGTCCACCGCCTATGACCAAACGTTACTGTTGATAGCAAAAACTAGGAGATAGTTGGAGAGTTAATCTGCCTAGGAGAAAACATCAACTCCATGAATGAAAACTTAGTGGAGGTACGACGGAGAATCACCTTCGGGAACCGCTGCTAAGTAAATTAGTTCAAAACTCTTCACTCGAATTACAAAATGCACGATCTATCGAAACCTAATCCTGCCAGTCCAACACGATAAGTCTCTCAGCCCTCAAGTTCGAGAAGGCAAGGGAAGCCGAACGTTATTTTTAAGGATCAAGCCATCACGAATACCAGATCGCTTGGTATGGACAACTGGAAGCAGAGTGCTTGTGATCGCAGAAGATAAGAGGCTGCAGTGTCACAGGCAGAGACTGTTTACAGATCGGTAGCCCGTTAAGTTAAGTAAGGAATATTTCGGCATTATGTTAAACCTGAACGCGTTAATGGTGCCAACTATAACTGCCCGTGCAGAGACGGTCTAAAAATATCACTGGACCGCCCCCCAAAAATCACAGCTTTCGTCGTAAAAGGCGACTAAGGGGACAAATCACATCCAATTTAACCATTCATGAAAGCCTAGCGACACATTTAACTTCTAAGGCTGTCCAGCAAGTGTGCATTCAAATCCGTGGGTTGACACGATGTGTAAAATAAGAGGCACGCCTAATAGCTCCTGTATCAATAAATGCATATGATTGGCTTCAGTGATCTGAAATCGGGAGGCTAGTAAAATACGTTGAGGTCGAAATGAGGAACACTACCAGCGGACCAGTAGGGATGCAATAAAGTGGGAGGGATATGATCCTTTTACTGCTGATCATAGCCTCACAGCCAATAAGGAAAACGAAGAAAAAGAAGTTCAAACTATATCCTATGGATGTGAAATATTTTCAAATTTGGACGCTGACTCGCAGCCCAAAAAAGTCATAGCGATATGACTTAAGCCTATGATAGCCGTATACTTGGTTGCACCATTGAAGAAATTTTACGAAAAACGCGGAGTACCTAAATGATAGAACAACATTCTCGAGATCAACACGTAATTATACAATTATATCACGCTCTATTCCTGTAGAATAATATTCCAATTTCTATCAAGATAAGGTATCAAACGGTTCACCAAAGCACAATAGCCTATCCGCCTACAACCCTAATCAAAGGCCCCTTTGAACCAACAAATTATAGTTAAATATTAATCTGCAAATCTTTGTGAATTTTCCGGAACTTCAGTTACATAAACAAAATCAAAAAAAAAGTCTAGATCGAAATCAAAAAACTTCTGTCAACTCTACCGGACAAAGGACCCTAATTTATATACTTGTAGCGTGCGAAAATTCAGCTGTTTATCACCACTGCTCAATGGACAACACGGTAACAAAATTATATACATACATATATCAAAACCTAGGGAAAACAAAAAAGTTATAATTCCCTAATGAATTGCAATTGTGAGGACGACGAAAATCGAAGAAGGCTTCCAACAAAAGAAAATCCCGTCCTTGTTTCACTCGACACGCACCCACTTCAAGAAAATCCGCCAACAACGAAAAAGAACACACACTCACACGCGAAAAACAAATCAATATTTCGTCCTTTTGTCGTCTTATTCCGTTTATTTCAATTTTATTTCAGAAATATTCCAAACTCACCGAACGACCCACAAGAGAATGAAAGTGTAGTTCAGTGACCCCTTTTGCCTGTGTGTACTATACGCCCGTGCCTAGCTCAAGTATTTTGAAAGCTTTCCCTCTTTTTGTGCTTTAGTTTTCTCAATCTTCCTCCTTCGGCCGTCGGTGGTAGTGAGTAAGGTTGCGTACACGCCACAGTACTATCGCGCCTATGTACATATTTTAAGAAAGAAGAAAACAACAATCACAGCCAAACCGCATCTCACAAAAGAAGACAATGAAAACAAGCGTTACAGCTCCAGCTGCTGACTCCGTCCATGGCTTCGCTGAGCCACACCCCCATTTGGACCCTATGGCTCTCGTAGACGTTGCAATGTGCTTGCATTGTAAAATGAAATGCACCTACCAAGAGCGAATCCATCCGACGGCGGCGTGCAGCTAAATGACAACAACGTCTGCCGCATATCGAGGAGGCACAACGGAGGTTGTATAGCGCCAACTTCATGATGACGAGCGCGGGTTTGGCAAAAGATACATATTTTTTTTTGCAAACGTGCGTGCTACAGCGTAAGCAGTGCACATCTAGTTGAACTACAAAACAATATACGATTACGATTATTTCTGCAGCTGCAACACCACTCAAACAATAACAAATTGTAAACAAACAGTTGAGGGGGATGAAAACATCACAGCTCTGACGTACGGCATTGTGGTTGGTATTCAAAAGATGACTCTAATATCGCAAACTGTTGCTAATTGTTTTGCTTGTACAAATTTGGAAACACACAAGTTAGAAAATGCAAGATAATTGTAGTTATTTCCGGTGCGGTGTATTTCTCGCAATAACGAAAATTTGTCCACTTTAGAAAGTTCATACAATATTTTCTTGGTTCACACGCATTATACAAGGTGGCGCAAAAATAACCTTCCTTTGCTTTTGGTCACCGACCGATTATTGCTCAAATAAATAGTCACCAATATTCCGCGTTCTGGAGCAGTGTAGCGTAACATTGTTTATTAACGTGTATTTCGCATGTGTTTACTACACAAATGTCAAAACAGAACTGACATTAGGGGCCAATCGCAAAATTTATAGCATTTTCTGATAGGAGGATTACTTTCGCGCCACCTTGTATGAGGAATACATGTTTCCGTTAACATTGTTCTATGGGGAATTCAAACGCGCCATATCAGAGATGGCAGCTAACGTTTAAATAAAATAAACATAGGGACGGGCTACAGTCCGCTTGGGAGAACTGTTGGATACCCTATTCTTATTCCTATCGCTCATAAGAGGGCGTGACAAAAGTCTAAGTATGGTTGAATTGTTAAGAACGCTCTACATATTTTGTTATATAACATTTAAAGGATTTTATCAAAAACAAACGAAGCTTTTGTAAAAAAAAACGCTCCCTAGCTCAAACTTTTATTTAATTGTGGGCGTGTCAGTTGGCGGATTTAAAAAAAATTAACACATGAGAATAAAGTGCCCCTAGAGAGTATATATTATAAATTTCAGCTCCCTAGCTCAAACTTTGGATTTTCAAAAATAGGTTTTTTTTAAATTGTGGGCGTGTCAGTGGGTGGATTTTGATAATATTTACACATGAGCTTGAAAGGCCCCTAGAGAGTATATATTATAAATTTCAGCTCCCTAGCTCAAACTTTGGATTTTCAAAAATAGGTTTTTTTTTTAAATTGTGGGCGTGTCAGTGGGTGGATTTTGATAATATTTACACATGAGCTTGAAAGGCCCCTAGAGAGTATATATTATAAATTTCAGCTCCCTAGCTCAAACTTTGGATTTTCAAAAATAGGTTTTTTTTTTAAATTGTGGGCGTGTCAGTGGGCGGATTTTGATAATATTTACACATGAGCTTGAAAGGCCCCTAGAGAGTATATATTATAAATTTCAGCTCCCTAGCTCAAGCTTTGGATTTTCAAAAAAAGTTTTTTAAATTGTGGGCGTGTCAGTAGGCCGATTTTGAAAATATTTACACATGAGCATAAAGGGCCCCTAGAGAGTATATGTTATAAATTTCAGCTCCCTAGCTCAAACTTTGGATTTTCAAAAATAGGTTTTTTTTTTAAATTGTGGGCGTGTCAGTGGGCGGATTTTGATAATATTTACACATGAGCTTGAAAGGCCCCTAGAGAGTATATATTATAAATTTCAGCTCCCTAGCTCAAGCTTTGGATTTTCAAAAAAAGTTTTTTAAATTGTGGGCGTGTCAGTAGGCCGATTTTGAAAATATTTACACATGAGCATAAAGGGCCCCTAGAGAGTATATGTTATAAATTTCAGCTCCCTAGCTCAAACTTTGGATTTTCAAAAATAGGTTTTTTTTTTAAATTGTGGGCGTGTCAGTGGGCGGATTTTGATAATATTTACACATGAGCTTGAAAGGCCCCTAGAGAGTATATATTATAAATTTCAGCTCCCTAGCTCAAACTTTGGATTTTCAAAAAATAGGTTTTTTTTAAATTGTGGGCGTGTCAGTGGGCGGATTTTGATAATATTTGCACATGAGCTTGAAAGGCCCCTAGATAGTATATACTATAAATTTCAGCTCCCTAGCTCAAACTTTGGATTTTCAAAATTTTAAAATTGTGGTCGTGTTGTCAGTAGGCGGATTTTGAAAATATTTACACATGAGCATAAAGGGCCCCCTAGAGAGTATATATTATAAATTTCAGCTTCCTAGCTCAAACTTTGGATTTTCAAAAATAGTTTTTTTTTTAAATTTTGGGCGTGTCAGTGGGCGGATTTTAATAATATTTACACATGAGCTGTAAAGGCCCCTAGAGAGTATATATTATAAATTTCAGCTCCCTAGCTCAAACTTTGGATTTTCAAAAAATAGGTTTTTTTTTAAATTGTGAGCGTGTCAGTGGGCGGATTTTGATAATATTTACACATGAGCTTGAAAGGCCCCTAGAGAGTATATATTAAAAATTTCAGCTCCCTAGCTCAAACTTTGGATTTTCAAAAATTTAAAATTGTGGTCATGTTGTCAGTAGGCGGATTTTGAAAATATTTACACATGAGCATAAAGGGCCCCCTAGAGAGTATATATTATAAATTTCAGCTTCCTAGCTCAAACTTTGGATTTTCAAAAATAGTTTTTTTTTAAATTGTGGGCGTGTCAGTGGGCGGATTTTGATAATATTTACACATGAGCTGTAAAGGCCCCTAGAGAGTATATATTATAAATTTCAGCTCCCTAGCTCAAATTTTGGTTTTTCAATAAATTTGTTTTATTTAATTGTGGGCGTGTCAGTGGGCAGATTTTGAAAATTTTATCTCCCGAGCAGTTTTAGATCATATATTGCAGGTGGCAATGGTGCGATGGTAGTGTATTCACTAAATGATTGGCAGGTCGTGTGTTCGAATCCCGACCAGGGCCATGATTTTTATAAATTGAATACACACAACAAAAACTGATCTTCCTAAAGCAATTTACGCGCCACCTGTTGAGAAAAAAATTCCATCGCACCAAACCTCTTTCCTATCCTTCTATTCTTTCAGTAAGTAGCACCCAAAAATAGGCAATGAATTGCTGGGAGCTACTTGCGCAACAAACTAAATGCCTGCGCTGTGGTTTTACCATTATAAGGGTACTGTGTCACTACAGAAAAAAGAACTCCCTTTAGCGCACGCAAATTATAAAAAAAAAAAAAAAAAAAAAAAACAGTAGACGCTCGGAAATTAGAACCACTTTGTTTTTGGGATAGTTCTAATTTCCGAAATGTTCTAATTTCTGGACGGTTTTTTTTTTAACGTAAATAATAAAAATAAGAGTTAAGCCACTTCCAAAAACTATATAAAAACATTTTTTTTGATTTATTTTCTTATTTTATTTAAAAACATTGAATTGTTATGTTTTTAAATAAAATAAGAAAATAAATCAAAAAAAAAAATTATTTTATATAGTTTTTGGAAGTGGCTTAACATAACAATTATTAAAAAAAAAAAACTTAAAATTTCAGAAATTTATTAAAAATTCAGGATAAGGGCTCTGTTCAAAATTAATTTTTGTTTAACATATAATCAGTAATATTTGTTTGTTTTTTTTGGTTTCTTTAAATCTGATATAACAATATCGTTACGGAGGTCCAAAAGATTGGCCATGTGCTTACTGGAAGACAATTCACTCTTGTTGCACCAATTTATTAAATTGTTAACGCTTTCAATAGCTATAGCATTTGAAATAACTGGTGTGTCATCAACAACGTCGTCTTCACTGCTATCAGAAAACTCATCACCGCTACTTAGGTCATAACCAGTTCCGTCTTCAAACACATCTTCATTCCATTTCTCGATGTCATCAATACACATGAAACTGTTTGGATCAATTTCTGCTAAAAGAGTTTGATTTATTTGGAGAGCTCCATTGCAGTCCTCATTGTTTTTAAGCAACTGTGCTAGTGGCACATCATCATCGTTGTCATATTGGTCAGAGTCCCAATTTAACAACTTTGACCAAGAATTTCTCATCACTGTTTGCGTCATCTCATCCCAAGCTTGTTTCAGAAATATTATTGCCTTTCGAATGGAATGGGATTTCAACAGACTATTCAGTGCACCACCTTCAGCTATTATTTCAGCAAGTAACTTACTTCTGTAAGCAAGTTTTGTTAACTTTATGGGATTTTGATCCATTGGTTGCACAGCTGCTGTCACATTTGGCGGCAAGAAATATGCAACTATGTTGCCATCTTTGCTTTGAAGATTGTCAATTGGTGCATGAGCGGAACAGTTATCAAAAAGCAAAAGAGCCTTCGGAGGCAAGTTATTTTTTGGAGAAAACTGGATGACCTGTAAACAAAAATATATTTTAAAATTAAAGAAATTAAAAGCAAAATTATTTCTTCTTACTTCATTAATAAATATCTTGTGAAACCAATCATGAAAGATCCGAGACGTCATCCAAGCATTTTTGGAAAAGTCGTAATGAAGTGGATTATTAAAACCTTTGAAGCACCTGGGATTTTTGGCTTTTCCAATAACTAAGGGCACTAATTTGTGAGAGCAATCAGCATTTGAACAAAGTAAAATTGAAATTCGTTCTTTTTGAATTTTGTATCCAGGCGCACTTTTTTCACAAGCAGAGACATATGTTTTACCTGGTAGGCAACGATAAAATAATCCGGTTTCGTCCACATTATATATTTGCGACTCCATTAACCCCACCTCAGTGACTTTTGCATTGAATCTGTGAACAAATGGAGTGATCGAGGCAATATCACTAGAAAGAATCTCGCCACCAATTTTTAAAAAACGAATGCCGTGTCGCTTTTTAAATTTAGTAAACCATCCATCGCTTGCTCGGAATGCATTTTCATTTTTATCGGGGTATTCTTCACCAAAAATTTGTTTAGCTTTTGCCTTTAATATTGTTCCTGTCAATGTACACTTCCTTTCGCGTTGTTTTAAAAACCACTTATAAAGACGACTTTCCATTTTCGGATATTCGGTACTATGCATAGTTTTATTTGATGCTTCCTGATAAGTGTTGGAAACAGCATTTAATATAGATGATCTATTTGACTTGATATAGCTGATGGCAGATTTGCTCACATTGAAATCTAGCGCTAGCGATTCCCTTGAACTCCTTTGTCCAGCTTTTCCAATATCTTTACTTTGGTTTCCAAAGATAAAGTGTTTTTTTTTTACGTTTATTTGACATTTTTAGTAAGTTATTTTTAGTTTTCGGTAGAGTCTACCAAAATATGTCAACGCGTATCAAATTTCACATACGAATGACAAAAACAATAAAAACATGGCAAAACAAAAAAGGAATTAAATATATAACTTGGGGATTCCCCCTTTCTATTTTACCTTTGTTCAGTGAAATAAAAACGAAGAATGGGAATTCCCTTGTGTTAAAAATTAAAAAAAAACATAGGGACGGGCTACAGTCCGCTTGGGCGAACTGTTGGATACCCTATTCTTATTCCTATCCCTCATAAGTGGGCGTGACAAAAGTCTAAGTATGGTTGAATTGTTAAGAACGCTCTACATATTTTGTTATATAACATTTAAAGGATTTTATCAAAAAAAAAACGCTCCCTAGCTCAAACTTGGGTGTTTCAATAAAATTGTTTTATTTAATTGTGGGCGTGTCAGTAGGCGGATTTAAAAAAAATTAACACATGAGAATAAAGGGCCCCTAGAGAGTATATATTATAAATTTCAGCTCCCTAGCTCAAACTTTGAACTTTCAAAAAAAAAAATTAATTGTGGGCGTGTCAGTGGGCGGATTTTGAAAATATTTACACATGAGCATAAAGGGTCCATAGAGAGTATACACTATAAATTTCAGCTCCCTAGCTGAAACTTTGGATTTTCAAAAATTAATATACGAGGGCGGGTCAATAAGTCCGTGACTTTTTGAATTTCTGACCTCTTTACTGAAACGGCAACACTGCTCCTGTCAACAGGCATCTGTCAGTTGATTCCTGTCAAAATTTAAACTTGCTAAGTCAGTTAGTTTGTGTTTGACAGCTATTTTTATCAAAATACTCACTAATTTGAGGAGAAAATGGAAAAAAGTGAATTTCGTGTGCTTAGTAAGCATTATTTCTTGCGAAAAAAACCCATTACCGAGACCAAGGCTAAGCTTGAAAAATACTATGGGGACTCTGCACCATCGATTTCAATGGTAAAAAAGTGGTTTACTGAATTTCTTTGTGGCCGTACAAGCACTGAAGATGCCGAACGTCCTGGACGCCCAGTTGAGGTCTCTACACCCGAAACAATCGAAACAATTCACGATATGGTGTTGGCCGACCGAAGATTGAAAGTGCGAGAGATTGTGGAAGCCGTAGGGATCTCGAATGGCTCAGTGGTTTCAATTTTGAATGATCACTTGGGCATGAGAAAGCTTTCCGCAAGATGGGTGCCGCGTTTGCTCACAGTCGACCACAAACGCAATCGTGTAACAACTTCACAGGAAGGTGTGGCGTTGTTTAATCGCAATATGGAGGAGTTTTTGCGCCGTTTTGTAACCGTGGACGAAACATGGATCCATCACAACACACCAGAGACCAAACAACAGTCAAAACAGTGGGTTTCTAAGGGTGAATCGGCGCCAAAGAAGGCCAAGGTGGGTTTGTCAGCCAATAAAGTTATGGCGACTGTTTTTTGGGATGCACGCGGGATAATCCACATTGACTACCTTCAGGGAAGAACAATCAATGGGGAATATTATGCCAACTTATTGGACCGATTCAATGACGATTTGAAAAAAAACCGACCTCATTTGGCCAAGAAAAAAGTTCTTTTCCACCAAGACAATGCAAGGGTGCACAGGCACACATGTGCAGTTGCCATGGCAAAAAACCATGAATTGGGCTATGAATTCCTCCCTCATCCACCCTATTCTCCAGATTTGGCTCCGAGCGACTACTTCTTGTTCCCAAACCTGAAGAAATGGCTTGGTGGAAAAAGATTTGACTTCAATGATGAAGTCATCTCGGAAACAATGGCCTATTTTGAGGACCTCGACAAATCATTTTTTTTGGAAGGGATAAAAAAAATTGGAGAAGCGTTGGACAAAGTGTATAGAGCTCAGGGGAGACTACGTTGAAAAATAAAATTATTTTTTTATCAAAAAATCTGTGTTTTATTCCAAAAGTCACGGACTTATTGACCCGCCCTCGTACCCTTAGAATAGGGTATAAAAAAATTATTTTATTTATTTGTGGGCGTGTCAGTTGGCGGATTTTGAAATTTTTTTATCCCGAGCAGTTTTAGGAGTCATAGATCATATATAAAAAATTTCAGCTTTCTAGATCAAATTTCGATTTTTTCCAAAATTTGGTTTTTTTGATTTTGTGGGCGTGTCTGTGGGCGGATTTCAAAAATTCGTAAACTTGATTATTTCGGGACCCTAGAGAGTATATGGTTAAAATTTCAGCTCTCTAGGTCCAGTTTAAAGGCCTAATTTTTGGCTACAGACGGACGGACGGACGGACGGACGGACGGACATGGCTAGATCGACATTACTATCGATGCTGATCATAAATATAGTAACTTTTAGGGGTCTACGGGCAATATTAAGGTATGTTACAAACTATGCGTCAAAATTAATATACCCTTAGAATAGGGTATAAAAACGCTCAGAAATTAGAACTTCAAGTTCTAATTTCAGAGCGTCCAATGCATTAAAAACTCTGGTTCTAATTTCTGGATGTTCTAATTTCTGAGAGTTCTAATTGTGAGCGTCTACTGTACAAAATTTCAGCTTTCTAGCTCAAAATTTGATTTTTGCGAAAAATTTGTTTTTTTGAGTTTGTGGGCGGATTTCAAAAATTCGTAAACTTGATTATTTCTGGACCCTAGAGAGTATATGGTTAAAATTTCAAAGTTTAAAGGCCTAATTTTTGCCGACAGACGGACGGACGCACGGACGGATATGGCTAGATCGACATTATGTTGTATGTTACAAACTATGCGTCAAAATTAATATACCCTTAGAATAGGGTATACAAATAATTTCAAGATCTTTTGGCGAATGCAAAACAGAAATATCAAGATTCTAAGAATAAGAAAGAGTAATGGAAAGCAGTCATTTGGTTTGCCGAAAACTGGAATGAACAACTAACAACAACTGCCAAAACGTGTGGACATAAAACTGATTCCAAACATTTTCCTCGACGGCCACTGGACAAGAGTAATTATTTTTTTCTAAAGGGTGTCGAAACATCAACAGGAATTTGGCCTGGCGCAGAAACAGTTGTATCGGCGAGCGTTGAGTCCCAATGTGTACCGTTTTCGAGCAAATTTAAACGTTGGCAAGCTTTCCGAAAAGTGGCGCATAAATGATGTCAAGTACGATTTTATTCACAATTAAATACTTGTGATTAATAACATATTTATTTGGATAAGGATAAATATTATGTTGATAAAACTCCTTCGCAAATAATGCATTCGCGCATCGTTCATGTGATTGACTTGAAACTTTGTACAAATGTTGTCGGTACTTGCGTAAAAGTTTCTGACATTATGTAGTACCATTAGCATGAGCTAATGTGTGTACCTGAACCTAAACATTACCTAAACAAGCACATTAACATTTTTTCAAATTGTATAACTCCGTCTGAAAGCAGTTTCGTAACTTTGAGCTGTATCTGATAGGAAATAATGTAACGAAAGGGAAAAAACCAATTTTAGTGGAAAATTAATGAGACAAAATGTGTTGAAAATCCGATCGGAATTTTACCCAAAACTGGACTAAGCAGCTTTACACATTAAGCCGAAGATGTGCTTAGTGTAAGCTACCTAATTTTGGGGAATTTTTTGTCTGCTGAAAAAATTACCATTAGGTATAGATTGCTGTTTATCTGTGGCCGAATTACGGTACCAGTTAGCGAGGAATACATCACTGAATTATATGAGTTTTGCATTACAAATTCACATAATTCACTGACATAGTGCTCGCTAACGGACGCGGAAATTCAGCTTGATTTTCTCCCGGAGGAAGCAAATGATTTAAGCAGGATATCTTTGCTTAAAAAAAGGTTCTATAGAAAGGCCGCTATATACACCTTCTATGAAAAAAGATTACAGACGCATGGATGGTTTTCCCCTCATTTGAATGAATCTTTGTAAAAAAAATAAAGCTCATTATAAATTTAAATATTTACGACTTATAGCAAGTACAAAAAAGGTTGCTTTAATTGCTTTTGCTAAGTTGATGTGGGAAGCAGGTGTACAATACATGTTTTTGATCTGAGGCATACAGGTGTAAAGTGTTTTTACGTTTGCAGATGACTAATTTTTGCTTCGGATTCCCATTTTAAGTTATTCACGCCAGTCTTCTGGTATCTATAGAATATTCAAAGGACAGTGACAAGTCTTCGTTGATAAAGTAATTCGATATGGGTCATCAATAAGACGAAGATGTGCACCTTTCAACGGTGTCGAGTATGAGAATGTTTGGATGCCGAACTCCAACTGTGAGTGCAATACTTAGTCAATGCCTTAACTTGAGCTTTATAAAGGAGGATGAGATGAGATGCCTCGGAGAAAAGTAGCACATTGCTCTGAAAATATAACTATTTTTTTACGGTAGCAGACTTTGTAATACAGGGTGGGTCAAAAGTGACTACCTAATTTGAAAAAAAATCATAACTGTTTTGTTTTTAATTTTTTTTTTTCTTTTTAAGTACCTTAACTTATAAGGGTGGCGACGGTGTAGAGGTTAGTGTGTTGGCTTGTGACCCGTGCGGTGCAGGTTCAATCCTCATGGGAACAACAACATACGCCACCCATTCACATGCCTCTACACCAAAAAGGAGGATTTCTGCCTGGTAGTACAATGGACCGTTACCGAGTCTGAGTGCTCTGGGATTTGGATTTCCTTTTTTTTATTTAAAAAAAAAAAGGTACATACTTATAAATCAAACTTGGGAGAATTGCTAAAATGCGCTTTAGATTCGCACTCGATTATTTTAACCCAAAGAGCTTATCGGCGTCATTTTAATGTGCGAAGTCCACAATCTGCGCACGTGATTACGGCACTGTTGACACGATTTCGTCAACATGGAACTGTAGTTGATTTTCCTCGAGCTGGAAAACCTCGCAGTGGCCGAATCGAAGCGAATGTGGAACGCATTCTTGCAAGTGTTGTGGAGAGTCGAGAAACATAGGCGCTCTGGTCAACTCGGTGTGTCCCGCAGTTCATTGCGAAGAGTTCCAAGAACCGAATTGTGGCTGTTTCTATACAAAATCCAATTTGGGCAAGAATTAAAGCCAGGAGATCCTTAAAAACATGTTGTTTACGCAGTTCATTTAATATCTAAAAATTCAGGATTTAATTGGCCTCCACGTTCTCCGGATTTTACTGCACCAGACTTTTTTCTGTGGGGTTATTTAAAGGGTAAAGTATACGTAAATAAACCCACCACTATTCCGCAGCTGAAGGACAACATTCGTGCCGAAATACAGGCGCTGAGTCTAGATGTCCTAGGAAGTGTTATGGAAAACGCTCTAGAAAGAGCCCGACTTTGTCAGCATGAAGCTGGTGCTCATTTGAGGGACATTATATTCCATACTTAGCCGAAAAAAATCTCCATAAATCATACTTTGTGATTCTAAAATAAATTATAAATAAAAAATTGAATCTATAAAAGTTATTATCACTTTAAATTAGGAAGTCACTTTTGACTCACCCTGTATTCGTGATTATACCGAAATATGCCTGAGTTAACTGTAACACCAAGAAGATGAATGGTCTACGAAACAGTTGCAGTAATTTTTCGAAAAAAGACGTCAGTTGCAATTTCTTCGCACATACAGGGACGGGCTAAAAATTATAGCTCTAGTTCCCCCAAAAAATAGCGCTTTCCGTAAAAGACGACTTAGGGGAGAAATCACATCTAAGCAATTTTTCCATTCATGTGAGCCTAGCGACACATTAGGCGCGTTTTATTGGAAACTTATTTCAAGCTCAGCAATGGAAATCCCAATAAAACGCTATGTTCAGTTTTATGTTCACTTTTATGTTCACCTTTAGTTCAAATGTCAAATTTGGAATACATATGGACTACTTCTATAAAAATAAAAAATAAATATGAGGCAGGGCCTAAAACATAGCTTCTCCAACCACTATGTGCGAAGTGGGAGGGACCTACAATTTTAAGCCGAATCCGAACGGCAAATTTGAGAAGCTTCGCATGACATTTAATACTCTTGGTTGTTTGTCGACGTTCGCAAGAAGTGGGGCAGCGGAAAAACTGTAGATGTTAATTGGGCCGGCGGGATTTGAACCGGGGACCTTTCGATTAGTAGTCCGACACACTACCCATTGAGCCCGAACCTAACTATAGGTGGCGTTACTTGTACTCTTTTGTGAAACAGCTGATTTGCTGTGAAATTAAATTGTGTTTATAAACGAAAGCAAGTCTCAAATTTATTATTCCCGTACATTTAATCTAGTTTTTACTTTCTAAATCAATTTTCCTTTCTACTGCGAGCAAATGAGTTTGGATTGTTGCGGCGTAGAAAATGTATTCAATTTCCGCAACTTAGCTTAGACATTGATAATCTTGGTTAAGGTTCGAACACCCGCTTATGTGTCATTCCATTCCAGAGGTTCCAAACCTTTTATCTTCACTTTATATGTTCACTCTTGTGCTGCCTAATTTATCTTCACCCTTGGTGTGTTGTTGTTTAAGATGTAAAATATTGCTGAGCTGGGTATACACTAACCAATAAAGCGCGCCTTTTATAAAATATTGAAACAATAATCAATGATGGAAGCATCCATGTGCCGAAATCATAAAAAGAAGAGGCAGGCCTAAAAATTACTTGATCACAAAAATGCATCACCACCAGCATGAAGTGAAGTTACGAAGTTCTGAAGTTATTCGAAACCGGGAAGCCTGCCAATTCTTTTCACAGCTATAGGTCTTGATTCGCTTTGCTGTTCGATAGCATCCGTCCGTAGCTGACTAGGTCATCCGTTGACCGCGGCTTCAAAAGCCATATTGCCGATCAACCATCTAGATCTAGTGACTTTCAAAATATTTGACAAACTCTGCATTTATATCCTTTTCCATTTCTTTTGACAACAACAAGCTTTGGACAATAATTTGGCGGATAAAACTTTTTCCTATTTTTTTGAACCACTTCAATGTTTTTCCATCATGATCTTATTCTTTGATTGCATCTGTTCTCTGGTTGCCTGTCGCAAACCAGAACTGGTCATCAGATAGCGGTATTACGAGGGTGTTCCCAAAAGTACCCGACCTAACAAAGAAAACGCAAAAAAATTGGGAAAACAAACATTTATTTCTCTACGTAGTCTCCATTTAGTTCGATACACTTTTCCCAGCGATGCTCAAAAGCTTCGATACCCTGTTTGTAGTAAGAACTGTCGAGCTCCATAAAATAGCCATCAACTGCAGACTCCACCTCTTCATTATTGGAAAATCTCTTTCCACCGAGCCATTTCTTCAAGTTTGGGAACAGAAAATAATCCGAAGGGGCTAAATCTGGTGAATATGGTGCGTGAGGAAGCAATTCAAACTTCAACTCATTAATTTTGGCCAAAGCAATGCCGGATGTGTGAACTGGTGCATTGTCGTGATGAAACAAAACTTTCTTTTTCGCCAAATGGGGCCGTTTTTCTTTGATTTCATCACTCAAACGCTGCAACAAATTCGCATAATACTCGCCGTTGATTGTTTTTCCTTTTTGAAGATTATCGATGAAGATTACACCCCGTGCATCCCAAAAAACTGACGCCATGACCTTGCCTGCTGATGGAACTGTCTTTGCTTTCCTTGGAGTCAATTTTCCCCTTTCAGTCCATTGCTTTGACTGTTCTCGAATCGACGCAGAAACTCGGCTTTGTTTCTACGAAATTTTGCCAAACACTCAATTGAAACATCCTTCCGACGTTGTTTTTGTGCCATTGTCAGTAATCGCGGCACCCACCTTGCGCACAGCTTTCTCATATCCAAACTTTTGGTAAGTATTTGGTGTACACCGCTTTTTGATATGCCTACCATGTCTGCTAACTCTCGCACTTTCAGTCGGCGGTCATCCAATACCATTTTATGAGTTTTTGTCACCATTTCTGGTGTTGTCACCTCATTTGCGGTTCTCGTCTTGGCAGAACTCAGAGGATATCTCGCCTGGCAAAACTGCTTTTGCCGGGTTTTTCTTTATTGTTTGGAAATTTGGTCCTGTGTGCGAGGAGGGCGAATGGATGAGAAGATACAACCGCGAACTCTATGAGCTGTACAAATATGTGGATGTAGTTCAAAAAGCTAAATAACGTCGACTACATTGGCTCGGCCACATTAAGCGAATGGAAAATAATGCTCCAGCCAAGAGGATCTTCGACTGAACCTCCAGAACCAATAGTGATAAAGTTTCGAGTTATTTGAAGTGAAAATCTGTGATGATGGTTGTATCGTTTTATTTACTTACTTACAAAGTTAGTATGTCGGCACCACAAATGCCAAACAGTTGGCGAATTTATACTGCAGTTCCAACAACATCATTTATTTATGTCCAAGTGGAACAGACTATAGTCTCAGCCAAGGAGAGACACAAAATCAAAAAAGTTAAGTAGTAGTACCAGTGCAACTACGAGCACGTTGAACCGTCATCGCCTACGTTAAGTCATACATCGTGTGTATTATATTATATTTTCCGGCAAAATGCAAATTCTCCACACGCACAATTTGCCAATGCAATTGCAGGTCTTATCTCTTTTCTCGCGGATTACGGCGTTTCTGTCTCTTTCTATCTATCTATAATAAGAGCTTTCACAATGACTACCTCTATCTGCTGATGATGACTAATCGAAAGAAGGAGAACAAATGTGTTACATCCGGGCAGTATGAAATTGCTTTGGTGGGAGTAGGAGGGCTTTGAAGAGATGGCAGGCTTCTTACTCGTTGCAACAACGCAACGGCTTAAATACTTATCTGCACGTACCTTGATAAGCGTAGATGATTATAATAAGCTTTGTCACGATGACGACGGGACTACAGCTACGGGCCACCCAGAAATCTGCATTATTATTAGAATGGCTGGAATTTTATCAGAGATCAACGTTGGAGGTTGTTTGCATTTATTTGCTTCGTATGAACAGGGAGAGCGCACTATCAATTTAAATTTGAGATGGAAGAACAAACTAAAGTAAATGAAGTGCAAACTATCGGAGGTAAGTAAGTGAAGATTTGTTTTGCTCTTAAGGGAAAGATTTAGTTGGGAATTGAAAATTTGAGAGATGTTAACTTATGCACATGTGAAAAAGGGGTTATAAGCTTCCAAAGGTAAAAGGAAAGCCGACATACGTAAATATAAATGACCCCAAAGTACTGGATTCGGATTCATGTTAAAATATAAGCGGTTCATGAAAGCTCTGTCAAACCGCAGTGTAAGTCTTATTTTGGGTAACTTCTTCTTGTGGAATTATTTTATGAATGTCTGAACTTGTTTCGGGTTATTCAATAATACTCAGTTTTATTTCAATCCTTGGCCAATTAAACGACGTCGGGCGTGGTTAGTACTTAGATGGGGGACCACTTGGGAATACCGCATGTTGTTGGCATCTCTTGCGAACGTCTGACAAACATCCCAGAGTATCAAATTGTCATGAGAAGCTTCTCAAATTTGCCGTTCGGATTCGGCGTAAAACTGTAGGTCCGTTCCACTTCGCATGAAAGTGGTTCGAGAAGCTAGGTTCTAGGCCCTGTATGGGCCGTTAAGGCCCAATATGTATTCGATTCTATGTGGCGACGCACGCTCCAAGAAAAAGGCGTACATTTTTTTCTTCTCAACCCTCTTGACATGGGTAGGTATAAGATGAGGAATTTGACTTGTCGAATGCAATAAGCTAGGTGACGTCACTCTAAACCCAATATGGCGGTCTTGTTCGTTCACAACCACCTTCCAAATAAAATTGTATCCACTTCTTCTTTTTCTTTACGGACGAGGCTATGACCTGAACTGCTTCTTCATTAATGGCGGTAGGGCTATGAACAGGATCCAAGGGATCATATTCCCCCACTTTACTGCATCCCTACTGTTCCGCTTGCGGGATTCGCGGTTTCGCCCTCAACGAATATTGGCAGAACTCCCGATTTTCTATTACTTCATCACTGGGGTCAATCAAATGCTGGTGTTGCTGCATTTGTGTAATCCATTAGCTTTTGAGCCTGCCTTTTTAACGATTTCGACGCGTTTCCTGTTTTGATTTTTGTTTGATCGTCTTTTTACGACACCGGTGAACTCCATTCGGGCCAACCCACGAATATGCAGGCACACTTGCGGGAGAGTTTCAAGATGTTGAATCTCTATGCTTAACTGGATATTCAAATTACCTAGATGTGATTGTCTTTGACGACAAGCGCTGTTTTCTAGGGTGAGCGCTGCAGTAAATTCTTAGCCCGTCCCTGCACGGGAATTTTTCACCTATACCTTCACAGTTTTTTTCTGATTTATTTATTATATTTATATTTGTAGGTCAACGTATTAATTACACTCATATTGATTGTCTTAAGCAATACTTTTTATAGCCTAATTAGCAATCAGCATTGTGATATAACTATTACGAATAAAATGTTGTAACATAACAGCGACGATATATTTTATAAACGGCCAATGGTTTTCTTTCTCCGATCCTTGAGAATTATTTTGATCTGCTTATAATAGGAGGACAAAAATATTAACTACTTTTAATTGCAATTTTAAATTAAACTTTGTTTGTAGACGTCTCAGTCTACCTACTTTGTACTGACGTACACAAAAGGCCAAGTGTTCGTCGAGTTGTGTGCGTCGGGCTTAAGTCGCTCACACTAAAGGCCAAGTATTGGTCGAATAGTGTGATGTTTCTTTCGAAAAAGGCCAAGTGTTGGTCGAATCTCGAAAAAAGACGGAGTTGGTAAAAAAAATAATCCTTAGGTGATAATATAAAAACCCGTAAACGTTTTTTTGTATGGACAAACTCTGTGTCGAATAGTTTTATTTTCGGCCACTTAAGATGATTTTATTTGACAGACAGTGTGAGGTATAAAAGGAAGTAAAATTTATAAAATAAAAATAAAATTTTAAATTACTCCTGGGAGTATACTATTAAATTTGACTATTCAAACTCCTTGAGGTAGGTTACGGAAATGTTACAATATATATTTATTTTTTTAGTTGCAATAGAGGGGTGTTACATGTTTAATTTATTAATTTCATGCAAACCGTTTGAAATGTATGACTTTGGACCAATGTCCCTTTCCTTTCAAAAAAGGATTTTACCACGCCCTGGATAGACAATTCTTGGGGTAAGTATGCTGTAAAAATTGTACACGTAGGCATTAAAGATAAAATATGCATGGAACACATCCCCAACGGACCAGCTGATAAAGCACAGCCTTAATGAACAGCAAACAGTGACTTGTCGATTTTACAGTAGTTTGTGATAAGTTTGAATTTGAATTTTGAATTTTTTATTTCATTCAATTTCTATTTTACAACTTCCAATTTTATATATTACAATATTATACAGCAATTCTTATACAAAGGCCTTAAACAATAGCTTATTCATCTCAGTTGTTTTACCTGCTGAATATAAATTATTAATTTTAACAATCAAACAGTTGATAATAAAAACTGTAAGAAGTTTGGTACAATTAACCATGAATTTGTGGTAATATCAGGGTTCGTACAATATCGCTCGCGAACGATAAAATAAGGAAGGATCTTTATCGTTCTTTATCGATCTTCTCATGAACCATAAAAAATAAAGATCGCGAACGATAAAATGTTTCATCTTTAAAAATTTATAGTTCTCTCACGAACGAACTGTATCCTTTTTTATACCCTATTCTAAGGGTATATTAATTTTGACGCATAGGTTGTAACATACCTTAATGTTGCCCGTTGACCCCTAAAAGTTACTATATTTATGATCAGCGTCGATAGTAATGTCGATCTAGCCATGTCCGTCCGTCCGTCCGTCCGACCGTCGGCAAAAATTAGGCCTTCAAACTGGGCCTAGAGAGCTGAAATTTTAACCATATACTCTCTAGGGTGCCGAAATAATCAAGTTTACGAATTTTTGAAATCCGCCCACAGACACGCCCACAAACTCAAAAAAACAAAATTTTGGAAAAAATCGAATTTTGAGCTAGAAAGCTGAAATTTTTTATATATGATCTATGACTTCTAAAACTGCTCGGGATATAAAATTTCCAAAATCCGCCCACTGACACGCCCACAAAAAAATAAAACAATTTTATTGAAAAACCAAAATTTGAGCTAGGGAGCAGAAATTTATAATATATAGTCTCTAGGGGGCCCTTTATGCTCATGTGTAAATATTTTCAAAATCCGCCTACTGACACGCCCACAATTTACAAAAAAAAACTTTTTTTGAAATTCCAAAGTTTGAGCTAGGGAGCTGAAATTTATAATATATACTCTCTAGGGGTCCTCTATGCTCATGTGTTAATTTTTTTTAAATCCGCTTACTGACACGCCCACAATTAAATAAAATAATTTTATTGAAAAACCAAAGTTTGAGCTAGGGAACGTTTTTTTTTACAAAAGCTTCGTTTTTGTTTGATAAAATCTTTTAAATGTTATATAACAGAATATGTACAGCGTTCTTAACAATTCAACCATACTTAGACTTTTGTCACGCCCACTTATGAGGGATAGGAATAAGAATAGGGTATTCAACAGTTCGCCCAAGCGGACTGTAGCCCGCCCCTATGTTTTTCTGTATCTCTCGTTCGTGAGAGATCGGGAAAAAGAAATTCAGGTAGAATATGGTTAGTTCGCGATAACGATCCGTAAAGATCGATAAAACAAATAATTCTCTATTCGCGATTTATACTTTCAATAGTTATTATTTTGATTGAAATGGGGAAAATAAAGATACTTGAGTTAAATTATAATGAAGAAGCTGACGAATCAACTTGCTTACTTTGTGAGAGAAAATTGAGCATTGGGAAATATTGAGCAGCAAAGATATTCTTCTAGGAAAACTTCCACAAGTAGTGCTGGCAGTGCCATCAACTCAAGTCTCTGTTGAACGGGCTTTTAGCGCTCTACCAGTTTTTTTGACAAAAAAACAGAAACAAATTATCCAAAGAAACAAAAAACAATGTTTTGTTAGTTAAACTGAATTCAAATTTATTCCAAAATCTTAATATGTAATAAAAACACTTTTCACTTATGTTTTTTTATTTATTTATTTATTTCTTGTCACCAAAGAACAAAATCTTTTATAGACGTAAGGTCATACATTACAAATTTTTAAAAAAGATGAAATAGGAAAATCCAAAAAAAAAAAAAAAAAAAAAAACATAGAGCAAACAGATTATGACTGAACACTATCAAGTAATTTTCTTTTTATGGCGGAAATTGATAAGCTAAAATCGATTAAATTGACATAAGCGTTATACGATATCATTAAACCGTTGACCGAAGACGAACGACCGTAGTTTGTACGAGAGTGGTCTACTCTAAAAAATCGAGTGCAGCGCAGGTTAAATGATGGAACATTTATGTTGAGAAGGCTTAGAATTCCTGTTGAATCAATCTCTCCTATTAGGGTCCTATGAACAAAGACAACTCTTGCCACCGTTCTCCTAACTTCTAATGACTCTAAGCTTATCAATTTTAACCTAGATATATAAGGTGGTAAGTTGCTTAAGTCGAACCAAGGGAGTCCTCTAAGAGCGAACCTTAGGAATCTTTTTTGAATTGATTCTATTCTATTAATATGAATTCTATAGTAGGGATACCAAACAATAGACGCATATTCTAAAACAGATCTAACAAAAGCTACATACAAAGTTTTAATAACATAAACGTTTGAAAACTCACAAGCATAGCGACTTCACATTCCCCATGTTCTATTTGCCTTGTTTGTGATAGACTCAACATGGTAATTAAACGATAGCTTACTGTCTAAAAACACTCCCAAATCTTTGATTACAGAAACACGGGGAATGACTACGCCACCAAAAGTATACGTATACATGACAGGTGATTTACAGCGGGAAAATGTTATGACTGAACATTTAGAGACATTTAATGAAAGGTAGCTTTTAGAGCACCACAGATGAAGTTTCTGAAGATATGAATTTAGGAGATGAAATGAGTGATAATCATTTCCCGGCAAATATATTTTAAAGTCATCCGCAAACATTAACAAAGAACATTCAGGAATAAAATCGACAATATCATTCACAAACAGAATAAAAAGTAGAGGCCCAATGTGACTTCCTTGGGGAACACCAGAGGTTACTGATATATTTTTCGAAATATTATTACGAAACTTTACATTTTGTAATCTATCAGTAAGGAAGGAAGAAAGCCATTTTAAAAAGAAAATTGGAAATCCCAATTTTGTAAGCTTAAAAAGTAACATTTTATGGTCAACACGATCAAAAGCTTTGCTGAATTCTGTATAGATCGCATCAACCTGGTTACCCTTACTGATTTCAGAGATCACAGAGTTAGTAAATAACAATAGATTGGTTACAGTTGACCTCTTTTTTATAAAGCCATGCTGATTACTGCATATGAGGGATTTACAATAGAAATGTAATCTCTCTGTAACAAGAGAATCAAACAATTTCGGAAGAGAAGATTGCTTACATATACCTCTATAGTTTTCAATTTTATTTCTCCTGCCAGACTTGAAAATGGGAACTATAAAAGAAGTTTTCCAAACAGATGGAAATATTCCAGTTTTTAAAGATAAATTAAAAATATGACATACGATTTTATGTAAAGGAAACGCACAGTTTCTAAGGAAAATAGAGGGAAGACCATCAGGACCAGGATTAAGGCTGGACTCCGAAGCAGCTAAATTCTTCAAAACATCATTTTCAGAAAATAACATACTATTAAAAAGAGGATTAGGAGAATCATTAATGTAATCAAAAAAATTCTCATCAATGATCAAGTCATTTTTCGAATAAACTGATTGAAAAAAGCTTGCAAAATTATTACAAATAGTATCGGGAGAATCCGCGAAACATCCGTTAAAAGATAGTGAGGCTGGAAAACCATCACTTTTGTTTTTAGAATTTATAAATTTCCAAAATTTATCTGGCCTGGAAGCAAGTGTGTTCTGTATATCGTTTAAATACACAAGGTATGCATGGTAGAGAGATGTTTTCAACTCAGACTTCAGCCTTCTAAACAAAACGTAGTCTTCAATAGCCAAACTACAACGCCATTTCTTGTAGGCTCGGTTTTTTTGAGTTTTTATATAGCGTGTAATTTCGTTGTCCCAAGGACATGACTCAGCCTTATTTTTAACGCGAACTACAGGAACATATTTAAAGATAGCATAATTAATAACCGAATAGAATTTGGAGCAAATGTCATTAATTTTGGATGATAGATAAGGGCTCCAGTCATAATTATTAAGCTCTTCACATATATAACTATAATTAGCATTTAAGAAATCAAATCTGAAGGATTCACAAATAAATGTTTCATTAAAATTTAAGTTGCAAAAAAGGTTTAAAGAAGGATGATAAGAATCTTCCGGGACGAGAGGAGTGAGGCTCCTCGATACAAGAGTTTCGTCGCTGTTATTGGTAAAGATGAGATCCAAAGTACGATCCATGGTATTTTTAACATGATTCACCTGGAGTAGACCAAGTGAGTGGAGCGTATCAACAATCAACGCACCAATTGCTGATAGGGGGTTGACGGGACTGAGATATGTACAATCAGAGTCCCCCGATGCCCAGTGTATATTCGGTTGATTAAAATCACCAAAAGTGTAAATTAAATCCGAGGAAGATAGAAGGCTCACAATGAAACGAATAGCATCTGTGTACCTCGTTACAGTATCTACTCGGGCACTAGGTGGGATGTAAATACAAACGATGTATAATTTAGCGGTGGATGTTAAATTAAAATGGCTGCAGCATATTTCGATGTCTTTATAGCAACTAAGGTCAACATCTATCGCTTTAAAATTTTTTCGAATGGCTATAAGCGCACCACCAAGACGCTTGTAAACGCTGTTATCCGTTGATCGATCACATCGATTAACATCAAAGTAGGTGGGGAAAAGAACAGAATCGCTAAAATTATCATCTAAGCCAGTCTCCGTAAGAACAATTATGTCATATGAACAGCTATAAACACTTATCAGAAATTTAGTGCACTTAGTCCGTAGCCCTCTTACGTTTTGGTAGAAGAAGGCAACTTCCTTAAGTTTTTTGAAGAAGAGGATTTAGCATTATTCTTATTATTCCTGTTTGTAAACTCCTTGACAAGTATGTCCCTTGGCCAAAAGTTCGGATTTAAAAGAATTTTGCCAGTCGCTGATGGAGCAAGTAATTTAAACGACGCAGAAATTCGGCCCGGTAGATTATCAGCTGTTAGGCTTAAACATCTAATGTTTTTTGTGTCGATATCCTTTTTTGCTATATAATTAATAATAGCGGAAGGTTTAGTACCATACTCCAGTCGAGACAAAAACACTGCAAACGGGGGTGGTACAGTTTTCAGATCACAATTGGATGAGGGAGTATTTTCATCGTTTGTCCCAGTAGTCAGACTTTCAATGTCAGCTGACGGGCTTACTCCTATAGTGGTAGCAGCAGGTGAAATTGTTGAACATGAAGGCAATTGAGAGTCAACTAAGGTAATGCCAATTGCATCAGGAACCAAATCCGCCGAGTCTGAATTAGACCGTAGTACTCTCTTTTGTTGAGGAAGTTGAAGATTATTTAGTTGTTTTTGTTGTTTGGGTTTTAATTGTCGCTGATTTTGTTGATTATGCAAATTGGAATTTGTTGTGACCAATTTGTTCTGATGTTGTTCCGTAAGCGGCAAGTCGATTTGTTGAAGATCTCGGTGAAAATTATCTTGATCTAATTGTTTCTGTTGCTGTGGGAGAGTTCGTGGTTTTTCAAGTAGTTGTTGTTGGGTGATTTGAAGCTGTAATTGTGATTCTTTTAATTCGTTCTGCTGTGCCAATATAAGCAGTTGATGTTCGCTAATAGGCTGTTGTTGTTGCAGCAGACCGTCAATGTTTTTAAAACTCTTTAGCAGTTCTTCTTTATTTGAGGGATCAAAAACAAGAACCTCATTAATTTCGGTGAACATCTTAAATAAATTGTTGAACATTTTTTGCAACTTTATAAACTTCCAGTGCACGACGTCAATCGATAAATTGCGATGTTTATCGCAATAAAAACAGATGCCAGGAGTTGAGACTATTTTGTCTATGTCTTTCCCCTTAATATTAATGCATTTGGCATGCACACTTTCAAGGCATATCGCACAAGAAAGTTTAGCATCATTTGACGGATTTTTACATATGAAGCAATCGGAGTAACCCATATTAATTTCCAAAAGATATTCTTTCAATATTAAAATATGTAACATAATTTTCATGTAAAATTACTTTTTTTTCTTATGAGAACCATTCGTGAACGGATCTCCAATAATTCGCACGTGATAAATTCGCGAACGAAATATATTTCACAGATCACAACAGATTTGATTCGTTCGTGAAAACGAATTTTATTTTTAAACGAACCGAAAAATAAGGTTCGCGATCGAATCAGAAATCAAATTCCTTTGCTAACTTTCATGAGAGAACGAATCATATTTTATCGTTCTGCGAACCTTGGGTAATATTACCAGTTTCAAGTGTGAGTCGCACTGAGAAGGATAAGAAAGAGCACTGAGAAGAAGTTGAGGAATAAAAAAAAAAAAAACAAAGTACATAGGTATATATTAATAGTAGGTAATCAAAAAAAAAACTTGAGATTAAATTAAGTAACAAGTTTAATCAGAGTTGAGATTTCGAAACGTTTAGGAGTTTGGGAGGCAATTTAGAATTTAATATGGGTTTATATAAGACAATCCAAAATTGACAATGCAATCAAAAATGTCTTCCAAAGATACTATTAGAATCAAACACCTGATCTGGATAATAGCCAATTTCTGAGATTTTTAAGAAATCTATTTAATCCTACATTACTGCATAAATCGGCAGAAAGTTTGTTATATATATGAGGCGTTCTAACAGTAATGGAACGTCTAAAGTATTCTGTTCTAGCCGTTGGAACTACAACATTATTTGTTGATCTAAGTAAATATGTTACCGTATTTCCAATTGAATTGTTATAAACACCTCGCAGGTAGTACAGTCTCAATACTTTATAGACGTATAAATGCCTAAGTGGCAATACTTTGATTGACTGAAACAGTGGAAATGATGGCTCCCAACTTGGCTTGATCAACATTACTCTGATTATTTGTTTTAGGGCTGTAATGGCAGGCTTCAAAGTACTAATGTACTTCAGTAAGAATTACCATATTAAAGACGAGAATTAACTAACGCGTAGTAAACTGATGTAAGTAGATTTGGTGGCAACAGTTTACGTAAGTGAAATATTTTACTTAAATATTTTTTTAGGTTTTTAATATGTGCTATCCAATTGATATATCCGTAGCTTAGAGATGTCGAAAGAATAAAAGACCTCGTGTCTTTGACGGCTTGTCGTAAACAACCGGAAAAAAAGGAATTCATTTTATTTTACATTTCAGACAATAGGTAACGTATACATACTGTACATATAACAATTTACGTAAGATAAGAGTAATTTCATACTGTACGTCTAGTTCAGGTTTTAAGTTAACTTTCATAATTGAGTTGAGTTATAACACCAATTAAGTTTTGAATCAAGAGTAACTCCTAGATATTTAAATTCTGAAACAGATTCTAGCTGCACGCAGGAACCATTGCAGTTATAATGATCGCAATTTGCGTTACGTAGGCCAACTCCTTGGATTGATAGCTCATTTGAAAGAGAAGGACACATAACTTTAAACTTGCTGCTAAGGACCATTTGATGATGCCTAAACCACCTTGTCAAAATAGCTAGGTCAATATTCATTTGGGTTTTTACCGTTTCTGAAGAGGAAGCAGCATTCGACAGAACCAGATCGTCAGCAAAAGCGATAATGTATCCATTTAGTGATAGTTTAAATATAGAATTTATATAAATAAGGAAGAGAAATGGTTCAAGGACTGATCCTTGAGGAACCCCTGTATCAGGAGAAGAAATTGTATCACCGAAGGTTGCACTTGCACGAACAAGCTGTGTTCTGCATTGAAGATAGGATGAGAACCAGTTCAAAATATTATCTCTGAATCCATATTTGCAGAGAATCTTTAACAGCAATTTATGATTGACGAGATCAAATGTCTTTGTCAGATCGAGAAACAGAGCAGCAGTTTTGTTGCTAATATCTAATGCCAGGTTTATATTTTCCAAAAATGATTGAATATCTTCAGTAGATTTCCCTTTCATAAACCCAAAATGGGATGTATTAGAGATTTTATACTTATCACAAAAACATATCATTCTTATAGTTATTATTTTATATATGATTTTGGAAAAGACTGATAATAAGGAAATTTGTCTGTAATTGTTTGGGTCACAATTGCTACCTTTTTTATGAATTGGAATTATTATTGCTGTTTTCAGTCACTCTGGGAGTATACCCTTTTCAATAATGTTTACAAGATATGTTAAGGGTTCAACGACAAAACGACTAATATTTTTTATGACAGTGCTACTCAGGCCATCTATTCCACAAGAGTTCTTCGATTTCAGATTGGAGATCACTTAAAGTATATTTTTTTTAAAATCGAGTATGGATTTGATGTGTTTGTGGTAATCCACTGATGATCCCAAACCACCACATCTGGGTGAAACCAATATATATACTAGTAATAGTTGACTATATATATATTAATTTTTGACTTTCAGTCATAGCCATACAATAGGCTGAACAAACATTTCTTTTGTTATTCTTCAAATCTGAAGGAACATTATACCACTGGGCTATCCCCATGCCAGACGTATACTAATAGTATGCAAAAAAATCAGTTTTTGAAATAATTGGTATAACAACACACTGTATATAACAAAATTATGGTGGAAGCGTCCTTATACTGAAAATGTGGGTCCAGACGTTTTGCATGGGGTAAACCCCTTGCCAGACGTACTAATAATATGCACAAAAAATCTTTTTTGAAATAATTGCTATAACCGAATATTGTTTATAAATGGTTGAAGTGTGCTGATTCCGAAAATATGGGTCCCAGACGTTTTACATGGGGCAAACCCTTTGCCAGACGTACTTATAGCCTGATAAATAAAACTAAAAAACTAATTTATGTGGCTGGTATTATTGCACCTATTTATAAAATAAATGTGTTAACAAAAATATTCTTATTCTAATATATTAAATTAACGTCTTTGTTCCTGATACACCAACATAGTTCAGTATTTTTTTTTACTAAATGGATGAATTCAAAAGAAAACCTATAAAAAAAAATTGTTCGATCACATTTCTATAAATTGTTCTTGCTCCTTTTGTATAGTCAGTCATCCATGGCTTGATTTTTTTTTTTTTTTTGTTTTACGAACTTGGTTGCAGAAACATGGGCATAGAGAGTATTAACGAAGTTACTAAAAGCGCGCAGCCCCGAGTAGTTAATTTTTTGAAGGATTTGTGTTTCTGAGTTTTTTTTCATTTGTTCGTTCAGAGTTAATAAATATATGTAGAGAGGATACAACAGTAGCAAAATGATCAGTTACACTCCATTCAAGTACAATGGGACGGACATTATCAAAGTTTTTAGCCCGAATAAAAATATGGTCAATACATGTTTTAGTACTTGGAGTTACTCTCGTTGGCACATTTATTAAAGATTCAAAGCCCAGAGAAGACAAAAGGAGCAGAAACCAGAAGTAAAGCCAAGTACAGTACAAACTCGATTTACGCAACTAATAGAAATTAGGGCAGTTGCAATAACCGAGGTTGTTGCACTTACTGGGTTGTATTGTTTTAATACAAATTATAGTTGAAAAAGCTTATTTTCTTATAGATAACGACAATGTTATGAAAAAACTTTAGGGAAACCAAAACAAACAATTATTTTTGAATTTTTTTTTTTAAATACGTAAACGAAATGTTCGAAATTTATATACAAATTAATATGTGATACATACCTACAGAATATTAAGTTTTTTTCTTAAAGAAGTTAGATATTTTAGATTGAGTTTTTTGCGAATTATTGTTTTTTAAAACTGCCCTCTTTTATTTTGCGTAGCAATAAAATCTCTTCTATTTTAATGTTGTTATTTTCGGCCCATCGAAAACATACGTTTAAGGATTGAGCTGCATCTTCTGATTTAACTTTTGATAAAGTGGGGACCGACTCAGCTTCACCTTCACCTTAATCAGCGATCTCAATTTCTGCTGGATCGTCACAATTACCAGATGGCTCAACGTTTTCGTGAAACCAATCAATGATTTGTTCATTGGAAAGGATAATGCTTGGAACAATTTCAACAAGCAGACTAGAAATGGAAGCAATAAATTCTCTTTCCTTTAAAATGTTTGCAGATAGTGTAGATAATGGAAGCTCATCCCAATCACCCTTGGTAATTTTCGTTATCCATCCATTGCTTAGGTTAAATAATGGTCTTTCCTTTATTTTACTGTGCAATTGAATTGCCTTTGACTTTAAAATGCCATTAGAAAGTGGAATGTGTTTAGCTCTTGCTTTTGAAACCATCCATATAAAGCCTTTTCGATCAGGATATTCAGAAGCCTTCAACGTTACCCTTTTCCCTGGTCCAGATTTAGCTCTAGCCGCAAATTGTCTAAGAACGGTTCCCTTTCCTTTTATGCGGCTTATTGTTGATTTGTGAACATTATAGTTTTCAAAAATTGTCTTTACTGAAAACTCTTTTCTAATTCTGATAAAATATCCTTTGTTTTTTTTTAATAGACAATTTTGTAATATTTCTTGTAACACCCATCCTGTACAAATTTTCCGTAGACACTAGTGAAATCGCAACCCATTCAAATAACACCGATGCATTTTATGTGTTTGTGAATTATTTTTACAAGGAATTTTGTTCAGATAAACTAGCTGTAAATTAGCGGCAGGAATACAGAATCAAAATTAGAGCATGCAAATAGAAAATAGATCAAGAAACACAAGAAGTTGAAGAAATCGAGGTAGCATTTTTGAAAAGTTGCACTTATAGAGTCAAGACGTGCTACAAATTCAGTGTTGCGAAAATCGAGGAGTTGCACGAATCGAGGGTTGCGTAAATCGAGTTCATACTGTATATCAATATTTATATCGCCAACCATACAAATATTGTGACTGTTCATTCCGTGACGTCGCTAGATAGAATAAGACTTCCAAATCAGCCTGGATCTCTTCAGACGGGCAAAGCCCCAGCCAATCTAGCATGTGCTTACTGATGCTATGACAAATCTTGACCGTCGCAATTGCTTGGTAAAATGTTAAACTTAAGTGAATTTGAATTATTGTGAATTTAGAAGCCTATAAACTTGTTCAGGAAGTAATTACTGATATTCATTTTATTTTTTCTTATTATTCATTTCAAAAGAGAAGAAAAAATCATCAAAAATTCATTCATCGTTGCATCCAACTGCAGGTAGGTACTTTTTTTGTTTTTGCATTCACAAATGGAAGTCGTTAACATTTACCCCACTTTGCCCTTATGCGAAACCATATTCATGCATGTTATACATTGAGAGCAACCACTGACTGTGTGCGTCATCGATCGTGATTCTTCACAAAAGAAAAGAAACACATTAAACAACCAGAAGATGTTAAAAAAAAAATAAAAATACAAAATGCATGTCGGTGAGAGTTGAGAACCATCAGCCGCATTTTTTGTTTGTATAGTTTCAGCTATAAAACAACGTCAGGCGCACATGCATTTATAGTCTCCTACGCAAAAAAAAAAATCAACCAACCAACAGCAACATAATGAGAGAGAGAAGGGAGAGAGATTTTTACCGTGACTTCAATTCCAAATACGAATGCGAGTAAATGCAGTGCGGGCGCAGAGATTTCGACTGGAACATGGCCTATCCCAACAGTATTTGCAGTGCGCTCAAGCGAAGATGTCGATGCCTTTGTATGTGATTTTTTTCGAGAGTGTAGTGAGATACGTGTGTGGGCTTCTTATGCGCATTCCCGGTTATTGCGATATGGTGGTAGGTAGCAGTAGTTAAGTATGTATATATATGTGACAATTTGTTCAAACTGTGTACAGTGGAATCCCTGCAAGTCGAATTTTCACGCGAGATCAAAGTTATTTCTAATAATATTCGAGTTTTAAATATTTATTTTAAAATACGCCTCTATTAAATGTAAAAAGAATGTTAAAACTTAAAAATGTATTAAATAAAGATAACCTTTTAGTTTTTATGCTACATAAATTCTTTAAATACATTTTTTTGCAAACATTTTTATTGCGGCATGTAAGTAGTCGCGGTGTTAACTCGTTTAAGAAATTAAAAGGAAGGCAACATTTCAAATGTAATTTCGATATCATACTTCTCCAGTATTTGAATGTTTTACTATTTCGTCATCGCCATCTTCGTCATTGTTAGCATCAGCGGCACGAACCAGGGTTTACTTTAGAGATTAGGTACTTCTGGGGCTACGATACCGTCATCCAATTTCACCATAATCCTTCCAAATCGCTCTTTCGGGATAGTTTTTTTTGTATCTTTTTTATAAATAGCAAATCCAAATCCCAGTGCACTCAGACTCGGTAATAGTTCATTGTACTACCGGGCAGAAATCCTCTTTTTGGTGTATAGGTCGGAGAAAACAAGGTACGAGGGACTTCATCCCCCTTTCCCATTCAATCGAAGTCGGTCCCTGTAATGATCATTCGTTTCTCTCCATTAATGGGTGGTGTATGGTGGTGTTCCCCATGGGGATTGAACCTGCACCGCACGGGTCACAAACCAACACACTTTCGAGATAGGTACTCTAGAAACTCAATATTTCAATTGTATCTTCGTTTGCATTTATGTTTTAAAGTTAAATGGAATATCATCTTCATCGTTTAATGTCTCAGTATTAAATCCGGCGTCTGTGAAACAATTTTCAACTGGCAACAAAGTAAACTCTTGTATCCACGCATTTAAAATTTCACAAACAAAGTAAAGCAGTGATATTTTGAAGTTTTAATATTTGGTTTTTAAAGCAATGAATGATTTAGTTAGCTGTGATGCCCATTCTCTGATGCACTCCGGCCTATTCCAGACATTGCCATGAAAGTGAGCGCCTTGAAAAGAATTCAAAAAGCAAGGATCTATGATAACCGGTGATGACAACGTCAATCACCGCGTAAGCTTACGAAAGCTGTACACCGTAGTTGTGCTCCCGGCGCTCACACACGTTTCACAGTGTTGGACAGCGTACAAAAAATAGGAGGGCAAATTATAGGCAGCTTGGATAAAGATGATTTGCATAACAGCTGGAGTAACAAAGCTCGATCAAAAAAGAAGATCAAAGATCCGAGAAAGCCTTCACGTCAAAAACCCAATTTCAAACGAGACCCGTTAAAAATGCAACTTCAAGTCAAACCGGCGAACCCCACAGGCAGACCAGTAGGGATGAAGTAAAGTTGCTGGGTTAGTACCCTTTTAATCCAGATCATAACCACGTCGTTAAAGCAGACGATTAAGAGCATCAGCTTTTCTGAGCCAGTCCTGTTGTCTTGCCTCCAAATCACATTTAAATAACAAGGTTATGTGTTGGCAAACATAGAACGAAATGGCCTTTTCTCTGACATCGAAAATTTCGTCTGGTTGATTTTGATTTCCTTACCAGGTTAATTGGACTTAGGAGACTTATAAAGGGTGAAGAATATGACGAATGTGTTCGAAAGTAAGTAAGAAAGAAAGAAAGATTTCGGCTAAGGGGATTAATTTTCTATGGAAAACTAAAGTGGATGGGAAGATAATCCGAGTTAGAGCTGGTTCTACTTAGAGGGATTCGACTGTATTTATCTTTGTGCATAATTTTAAATACATTATCCGATTTAGTTAGTACAATGTGCTTGAAGTGTATTCTATTAAGTATGAATTGTGCATTGCTCTAACAGAGAATTTCATAAGAGAGAAGGATTCTTAATTTCACTTTAAGTCATTTATTATGATTCGCTTTTATGCGAGTTCAAAATGAATCATTTAAAAATTATTATTTTACATTTATCTTGTTCACTTATAAATTTGTAGTCGGTTGATGTTTTAGATTGAAATTACGACACGCAAGGCTTCCATTGCAAGTGTAATAAACACATAATAAGAAGGACTTAGATTGACATTGCAAATCTCGATCTCGAACTAATAAAAACATAGTGAAAACACACTTGGTATAGTGTAGAATATCCGGTATTCCAAATGATTTTAAAATTTGTTTCCACGTCTCCGCCTTTTTTTAAATTCTTAGAATTCGGATTATAACCTCAACTGAAACCGCTGGAAGAGGGACTTTGCGACGCACTTCAATATTTAGGGTCAATGAATTTATTACTTGTTAGTGACTGCTTGGAATTGGATTATTGAAAAATAATTTTATTAGTCTGTGGATCTGAACTGGAAATTAGCAATTCAACCCGTTAGTCAAAAGACGAAGTTTGTGATGGAAAGGGCCAAACGATATTGGAGATTGCGGATTCATCTAACGGTGAATATACGTTTATTCGAGGAACGGCATGCTCAGCCATAGACCACTGTTTTGCGTCTAGAGCATGGAACACAATCATGAGTAAGTTTAGGATAGCTTTTTTGGATCGCATGCCGTTAGATATATCGTGCACTGTCTCTGGAACTGATAAAACGCGCAATACGGACATGGCTATTCTGCCGTCTACCGGAAGTGACATTATAAAACAAAAGTAATAAAGTAAAAAAGAAAAACGAAAGTGAAAGTCAAAAGTAAATATTTATGTTACAATTTGTATAACAGAGAAAGAAATATGGAATAAAAATATCGCCTAACTCTGTTGTACAGATAACATATTTGCTGAAGATCGACTCTATGAGTGATGAAATTTAGGTTAAGGATTTCGATTCTCGCTTTGAATACCATGTTTATTTTGTACGATGAATTCTTTACATTAAAGTAGCTGTCTTCAGTAAGTATTCGATGATTAAGAATTCGATAGATAGTTCTGGAAGTTGACGATGATGCCCTGGTTAAGTGTTCGTTAAAGATCTGGTCATCTATTTTCGAAATAATTGTTGCATATATATCAGGGCACTCATTAACATTGCTTTCTGTTAACGACAGTGAGAGGTCGTGGGATAAGGCCAGCTGGTTCCATTCTCTACAAGGCGATGCATTTTTTTAAAACTTTTATTGTAGCTGAATTTATATAAATTTTATTCGTATTTCTAGATTGCACAATTTACAGAGAAATGGTATTTTCTACCTTACTACTGAAAAACTTAAAACATTTATACAATAATATTATCACAGATTTAAAATTGTTTTAAAATGAAAAGCTACATGAGAAAACCTTCATTTAATTATAAATTAAATTTTTCCTCAGGAAAGAGAAGTGGGTCCGTGTGATGTTGTTTACATAATCGATTAAATAAATACTAAGGCAAATAAATACATAAATAAGAAAATAAATAAATAAATAAAAAAATTAATAAAAAATAAGAAGATAAAAATAAATAAATAAAAAAATAAATAAAAAATAAGAAGATAAAAATAAATAAATAAACAAGTAATTAACAAATAAAATCTATGAACACCAAAATAATATATGTATATATCACAGTAATGTATATAAATTAAAAACAACACATTAAGTTGTTAAATTTAAAATTAAGTTATTATTAGAACAACTGCACAAAACTTTATATCGATCATATAATTTTGAGATTCGAATTTTAACTTTTCAAGCATCATTTTTATACCCTATTTTGACGCATAGTTTGTAACATACCTTAATATTGCCCGTAGACCCCTAAAAGTTACTATATTTATGATCAGCATCGATAGTAATGTCGATCTAGCCATGTCCGTCCGTCGGCAAAAATTAGGCCTTTAAACTGGACCTAGAGAGCTGAAATTTTAACCATATACTCTCTAGGGTCCCGAAATAATCAAGTTTACGAATTTTTGAAATCCGCCCACAGACACGCCCACAAACTCAAAAAAACAAAATTTTGGAAAAAATCGAATTTTGAGCTAGGAAGCTGAAATTTTTTATATATGATCTATGACTCCTAAAACTGCTCGGGATATAAAATTTTCAAAATCCGCCCACTGCCACGCCCACAAAAAAATAAAACAATTTTATTGAAAAACCAAAATTTGAGCTAGGGAGCGTTTTTTTTTGATAAAATCCTTTAAATGTTATATAACAAAATATGTAGAGCGTTCTTAACAATTTAACCATACTTAGATTTTTGTCACGCCCACTTATGAGAGATAGGAATAAGAATAGGGTATCCAACAGTTCGCCCAAGCGGACTGTAGCCCGTCCCTATGTTTTAAATTTTATTTTGCATAATTTGCAGCCTGCGAATTTGACTCTTAGCACATGTTCCCTAGACGAGCGAACCATATTGCATTATGCTTTGAAATATTACATTGAATAATAATAAAGGTGATGCATTGGTTCGTAGTAATCTAGCCATTATCACTTTGTTTAGATTTGCGACACTTCGACTCATCACTCTAACACAGTAGTCAGAATTTGCTTTTAAGTTTCTTATGTGGTAGTCCAGACTCTACGTGTATTGCCTGTGTAGTGTCTACCATAGCGCATACAGGTTTTGCATTGAACACTAAATTTGGATGGTCAATATTCTGTTTAGCAAAAAATGTTGGCCATATCAAATTAAGCGCCAACTTAGCCTCTCCGCTTTTTTCTTTAGCGCAATACAAAGCGGCTTGAACTGCTGCCAAAGTTGCTATAGAAAAATAATTTTCATTCCAGACATAAAAGCAATTTGAACGAGGAGCTTGACAATTGAAGGGCAGACAAAATTCCCCTGCACATGGACCCAAATATTAGAGAATCTGTTCCAGATAGCATGTATTGAAAGCGTAAAGTTAATTTCAAGCAGAAATGGTTCGATGCGAAGTGCCTTAAAGCCAGAAAAAAATCATGTTCGCTTCTGAGGCTCTTAAGAAAACTCAACACACCGGTTTTTAAAATCATGTATGCAGCAGCGAACAAGGATCTCAGGCAAATCTGTTTGATAAAAAGAAAACAATATGAACTTCAAACTTTAGCATTTTTACCTGCTCAAGAAGATTCGCTTTTCGCCGCTTCCGCACTCCCGTTTTTCACAAATGAGCTTCTCGATTCACCGTTTACATCACTTAAAGCGCTGAATGTAATTGAAAAGGTTAAAGCAGGAAATGCTTCAGGAGGCGACCGAATTCCAGCGGAGTTCTGTAAGAATTGTTCGACCGAATTTTTGTCTGCTTTGACCGAAGAATTTAATAGGATATTCGAGACACCAAGTGTTTCCGATAGGTTTAAAAGAGCATAACATATCCGCCGCACAAACAAGTTTGCTTACAATAACCCAGTGAACTACAGGGGTATTTAATTTGTAAATACTTCGGTTAAGTTATTTAGTACCCTGATTTTCAATCGATTGTCGAAGTGGGTCAACAATAAAGGAGTTTTAAATGGTTTTCAAGCAGGTTTTAGGAAAAACCACTCGACTTTAGACCAGATATTCACCTTGGTTAACATAGCGGATAGTTTCAAAAGAAGGAACAAGAAACTCTATGCCTTCTTCGTCGATTTTCGTGCCACCTTTTCCAATTGCCCCTTATAAGCGATGTATGAAGGCAACGTGTCATATGTTTGGGATGGTGAATTATTCTCAGAAGACTTTTTAACGCAAATGGGTATCAAACAAGGATGTGTCTTCAGTACATTATTTTCTGTCCGTTAATCTAGAGAAATCAAAAATAATGATTGTCAGAGTTGGTGGCAGAAAATATGCCCGAAATGAAAAGTGGGACTATAGGGAAGAAAAAATAGCAATTGTGCGAAAGTACAAGTATCTATATGTGTGTGGATCACTTCAAATTAAAATATGAAAAAACATTTTGAGCCGAATCTAGCTGATGCGAAAAGAGCTATTTCATCAGTATGGAACATTGTATGGATACATACACACATATATAGAACATAATGGAATAATAATGTTATTCCGTGCTACTGCTCCACAATGCTTTACGGTGCACAAGTTTGGTGCCATCGCAAATACGAAGAGATTAAAGGTTTCTAAGATACTTTCTTAAACGAGTTTTTCGATTACCCGCTTGAGCACCTAATTATATACCTCATGCGGAAACTCCAGTACCGCCATTGCTTTAAGACGCCCTTAAATTACATTTTGATTATAAATTGAATGTATTGAAGATAGAAGGGGAAAGGCTGATCAATCTAGTGCTTAAGAGTGTTTTTTCTTCAAAGGGAAACCTTGTCGAAGAGTCGGAGGAACTGGGGCTGGTCTCGGGGAAACTGTGCGAATTCAAGTTGATATTATTCCGGTCGACTTAAGGAGCTTGTTTAATAAAATATTAGAGAGAGCAAGCCGCTATCGTATGAATAATGGGTGGATTTCCCCTGAAGATAATAAATTTAACATTTAAAATAAGAGCTAAAATAATTAAGCTAAACTACATTCCACATCGACCTGACCTGAAAAATTCTGTGCGACCTTTGTAATCTTAGAGAGAGAGAAGATGAGTATAATTTTATTGCAAAATGCCCCATTCTAAGATAGTTCATGTGAGATACTTCTTCACGCCTTCTATTGATATGAATGAGGTCTTGTACATTTTGAATGGTAACCTTGGCGGGGAAAAGTTTTTTTTATAAATATTTTATATAAACGACGGTATTGTCTTATAGGACCCGAATTATAGAAGGCGACTTGTATTGTGAACGCTTATTTATATAAATTTAAATAAAGTGTTTATAACTAACTCACTAATTCGGATAAGTTAAATCGCACAAAATAGTTTGTGCTTTCACAAATTCAATATATTTTTCGATGGAATCCCTGCCATTTTCGCTTTCGATTTGTTTTGAAATCTCAGAAAGTGGTGCAGCACGTTCAAAAGTAGCAGTTGACTCAACTTGTGCTGCAGATGCTTTTCATGATACAGCTACAGCCCCACATTGTGCTCGCAGTATAGAAGTTATTATGTATTCTACTTTTAACAGGCGCTGTGGCGCAGAGGTAAGTGTGTTGAACTACTATTCTAAAAGTCTCAGGTTCGAATTCCGCCGGGACTAAAAAACATCTGAAAGTTGTTTCCACTGCCCCACCTCTTGCGAACATCTGACAAACAACCACGAATATCAATTGTCTTGAGAAGCCTCTCAAATTTGGTGTTCGGATTCGGCTTTAAATTGTAGGTCCCTTCCACTTCGCACAAGCAAATGGTTGCAGAAGCTAGGTTTTAGGCACTGTAGTGCCTTGTATTTTGTTGTTCTACTTTTGACAACTTGTTGTACTGCTTTTCTACCGCTGCACCATTGTGTACAGCCCCCACGCCGCACTTCAAATGGAAGCAATCACAAGTTACTGTTGTTCATTCAAACATTCAAAATACTAAATCTCAGTTCTCAATATTTACCGGATAAATTTGTTAAATATATTTTGATCCAAAATTATTGTAATTATTGGTTTGTATTAAGTTCTAAGATATGTCCACTCAAAACGAAACATTTCAGAAACCTCGCATCAGGAAGAGATTTCGTTGATTCGTCCTTTAGAAGTAGCCAAGCGCAATAAGATGTGACGGGCGGGCGAAGCTATTTATTGACAAGAATGGAAAGGACCTACATTATAGAGAAGACATTAGATATATGTATTTGCGTTTGGGTTAACCTATTTACTACCACTGTACCCGCTTGTGTACACAAAATTGAACAACTTTATGATTTTACCGGTGTCCTTCTTCAAATTTTTTTTAATGAAATTTGATTTTTTTTTGGTCGTTGACATGTTTTAAACGAGTACGCGTGCAGTTATTTCTAAAAAAAGGGCAGTATTTTTATTACCCCGCATCAAGTCCGATTGCGTTGGCGTATTTTGGAAATAGTTCAAAAACTATGAAAAATCAAGTGTTCATTTATTTTTACCCTAGGTAAGTACACGTAAAGTTAAGTGTACCCGCTTGGGTACAATGGGAAAAACTGATTTTTTTTTTAGAATGGATTGCAAAGCATTCGCAACATCATCATTTTATGGAAGGGGATTCAATAATCTTCCTAATGCAATAAATGCAATCGAAGAAAATTATCGAAACGCTGTGTTTGACATAACATTTATACCACCAGATGCAGATTACAATACAGACGAGGATGAAATAGAACCAGAAAATTTGGATAACGATCACATAACCAATGATGTTCCAGGTAACGTTGAACTCTTCATTACGGATGAGGATTTCGATAGCGAGGACGAAGTTCCTTTATCAGTAAAAATAGCCTCTAACCTGGGCAATCTGAAACCCAACCACGCAGGTCTAAAAGAGGTACTGATATGACGATGAACCGTTCTAATAACTTTGACATAAACAAGATGAATATGAAATGTGCTGTAGACGACTTATTGTCCAGTCGAAATATTTGAAACACTTTTTGATAATGAGGTAATGGAATTGATCTTGAATCAAACTAGTCTTTATGCTTCTCAACATAATCATCATAGCCTCAATTTCCGGAAAAGAAGACTTGGACATTTTCATAGGCATTATGTTCTACAGTGGTTACCACTCAATGCCCAGCGAGTCCATGTATTGGAAATTAGATAAGGATACAAGAACCGCATTGGTAGCAAACAATATATAGCGAAATCGTTTTTATGAAATCAAAAAATACACTCATTACGCAGATAATAATCAATTAGATGCTCGAGACAAAATGGCAAAGCTCAGACCGCTTATGAATCTTTTGTGCCAAAAATATCAACAATCGGGCTTCATGCACGAAAAATTATCCATTGATGAAGCCACCATTCTTCGAAACAGTTCATAAGAGGAAAACCTGTTCGTTTTGGTTTCAAGAACTGGATGCTGGCGAGTAGTTGTGGCTACCTATATAACTTTCATACTTATTGTGGTGCAAAAAATGTGAACGCTGATGTGTTACAAAGGCCACTGGGATCTCGAGTTGTACTTGAGCTTCTAGAAAAAGTTACATTTCCTTCTGACCACATAATATATTTAGGAAACTATTTTACTGCTCATGAGCTTTTGCGATTGTTGAGAGAGAAGGAATTCAGAGCTACAGGGACAGCAAGAGAAAACCGAACAAAAAAATGCGCATTGGAGCTGAAAAAAAGAATTCACGAAGGAGAAAAAAGGGCATTCTGAGCACGTATACGACGTAAACAATAATATTCTTTTTGTAAAATGGAGTTATAATAATGTTGTGACTATGGGCCCATGTATTATGTCAAACGTTTGTTCAGCAGGCAAACCTTATTGTGGATTATAATAATGGTATGGTTGTCGTTGACTTACAGGACCAGTGTGTCAGTGCCTATAAAATCAAAAATTCGAGGCAAACCATATTTTCCCATTGCACGCTTGAAAACCACACTTCCTACTTTTTAAAAAAAATTAAAAAAATATGTTTGTATTCCTTTGACACTATTTAATAAAGTAATGTTACAAAAAAATTGAAATTTTAGTTTTAAATGTCTTTGGTAATAAATGGGTTAAAGACATTTTTGGTACCCTTCTAATGTAAAAAGTTACAAAGCTCGAACATTAGGAAAAAAAGGATTTGATGGAGAGCCAGAGGGGAGATGCCGCTTAAATGTTTGTAAATTTTAATGTTAAGGAAAAACAGAGCGTCATTGATTGTCGTGGTATTGTCAAGAAGCTCTAAAAATGTAATTGGTAGACAGGTCCAGATGGGAGGGTTGTAGTTATTTTGAGGCAAATACAAATGGCTTATTATTTGTAGCAAGATAATAAGGATGTAATATTTCTTGCATCCCAAAGCCTAGACATGTCGTTGCGTTTTTGACAACATGGTTTCAAGTGTCATTCCTAAATAATGGCAATCTATTGAGGTTTCTTTAAGTTGAATCCCACTTAAATTTGCTGTCAAGAATGAGATAAGAAAACGTCGCCGTTCCACTTCCACATCCGAAGAAAAGGGGCTTGAACCAGGAAACGAATTCGAGTAGCTTATAGTACTGTCATCAGTCAAGGAATGGATTTGATTTAAAGTAGCAGCCCGCAGATTATTTATAAAAACGAACAAAAAATATTTTGGAACCCCATCATTTACTTGGTGAGTTGCAGACTTGAAATTGACCGAAACAAACTTTAGCGAACGATCCGAAAAGTAATTTCTAAATCATTAAAGGAGAGTAGCTATCATTTATTCCAAATGCATTTGAATTATTAAGCGCAACCATCTTAATTTAACCACCATGATGAAGAGATTAGTGTGACTTTTCGGTGGTATGTGCCATATAATCAGCGCTGTTGCTGACAAAAGGGTACTTCCTGTCTTTAAATGATTTTTGGGATTCAAGATATGTAACTACAAAGATGACTAAACGAATTCTCCCCGACCGACGTCTTTAAAAAATCTGCGGCATTCTTGTTGTCTCTCAACAGAAAAGACTGCAGACAGACTACTGGCGTTTTAACGGGCCATCACGCTTTTGCCAAGCATCTTAAGGTGCTAGGCCTAAGCGATACCACCAACTGCAAAGCCTGTGGAGAAAGCGGTGACTTTGAGGAACAATTCCGTTGAATTGTCCTGCTTTTCCTCGTGTCAGGTGGCTGGTATTTGGTGCTGATGTGATGAGTCCAGTAAACCTAAGCTCCTTATCATTGAAGTAACTACTCGTCTTTTTTAGGAAAACGAGTAAATTTATAGAGTAAAAGTGGTATGTCTTCCTGGTAGTACAATGGACAAGTATTGAGTTTGAGTGCACCATTGTAGAAAACTTCGCACCCCGAAAAAAAAGATGATGGTTTTACAGCATTTCCATAACCTTGCAACTAAGGGAAGCAAGTGCAATTGGTCAGTAGAAGGAAGGACGGGCTGGGCAAATGCAGTTTTGAATCTCTTCCAAAAGAGCCCTGAAGAATAGGTAAGATAAAAAAGCTTACATATTAGGCAATAACGACCCATACAGGGCATTAAACCTAGCTTCTTCAACCATTTACCTGTGCGAAGTGGAAGGGACCGACAATTTTGAGCCGACTCCCAACGGCTTTTCATGACTATTGATACCCCTGGATGTTTGTCAGACGCTCGCAAGAGACCGGCAGTGGAAAACAAAACCTTTAGGTGTTGCTTGGCTCAGGGGTGATTTGAACCTGAGCTCTTTGCTTGGTAGTCCAAAACACTACCACTGAGCCATAGAAAGAAAAGCTTACGCAGTGGTTTTGCCAGCGTGGAAGAACACCTCTTCAGAAAGATAGGTGACATCTCATCTGGACCAGCGGATGTTTGTATGTCAAGATCTTGAAGTACCCTTGCTACACTATACGATCGGGAATATTCTACGCATTCAAGTACGGGGGAGATAAAGTACAAACTGATAGCGTTGAGCTGCCTAAAAAATGAGCAACAACAAGATTGGCTTTATTTAAAGACATGAAAGCTGGAATGTTATAAATAAGTGTCGGTATAGATGACAGCGCCAAATTCCTTTTACTATACTTTGTAATATCTTTTCTCTAAACCTTTAGTGTACCTTGGAAGCCTTCTGTGGTAGGCCTTGTGCTCAAACATTCCATCACCTTTGACAAGTCCGTTGACATTCGGAAATTGCTTTTTTTGCTACGATGATGTATTTAAAAGCTGGCTTTAGCGACAGGACATTTTGTAAAGTGGTCCAAGCTGACAGTAATAGTTACCTGTGGTTTTATCATGCTATTTTATCCATAGAAAACATGGAGTTAAATGCATTCCTGTCACGTAGGGTAGAGTCGCCTAAATTCGAACACTCCCAGTAGTCGAACAATTTTTGATAAAAACAATTTAAGCTGCGTTACATCTCTGATTTTCAAGTTCTGCAAATGCGAAATTCTAAATGTGTTATTCTCCCAAACCCTGAGAAGCTGTCAACTAGTACAATCAATGAGCCTTATTGCGAAGATCAATCGACAGTTGATACATAATTGACTATTTTCATAGTGCGCTATTGTGAACGAACGATTCTAAAGGATTTTGTCAATCGCAGTCAATTAAAAAAATGCGATTGACAAAAATATCAAATGAATCGTTCGTTCACAATAGCACACATTGAAAATAGTCAATTATCAATTGTCGATTGATCTTCGCAATAAGGCTGAATGTCAACGTTAAAAAAATTGGTAGTTTGTGTTGAGATTTTAAAGAGTGCGGTCATTATTGGTATCTGTAGAAAAAAAAACTGTTGCGAGTGTCTTGTGAAACTGCGTGCTTCGAGTGAAAATTGAGGTTCAGGTTTTTTCGTTATACGTATCATGTCTTTTATAGTTCACTAGCCTTACCCGGCGTACGTTGTTACGCCTAAGAAAGAATGAATGAAGTATTTTATTTCGAGATTGAAAAAACTGAGTTTATTTTACCAATGACAATGAAAATGTTTATTGTAAATAAATACTGTAATGCGAGGGGATTTTCCAACATATGGGAAAAACATGGATTCTCACGATTCAATCCCGCAACAGCAAGCGATTGTCCTTGAGCTTTATTGATTGTAATCGCAAAGGCTAGGCGAACAGGCAATTGCAATCGCTTGAAATTGAACGGTAGATCAGTGGGTATCATCGGAATTGTTGGAATGAGCACATCTTCTCCTTTGCTTTTACCGCTAAATTGTTGCTTCAATATCATTAGCAAAATCATACCAATAATAACACACAATAACAACTGTGTGTGTAAATAACGGCAACACAAGTCAATTTTATTGATTCGAACAATCATCACAGCATGTCTATGTACGGTGTGTGTGTGTATAAAGTTCAAAGAACACTGTTGCTTCATTTTTCATGAAAAATCATGCAAATATGGGGAATTTTTTCATGTTTAGGAAAAGAATTCCTTTCGATATTTCTTCTTATTATTTCATTTACTCCTGTTATGTTTATACAAAAATTTAAAAATTCTTATGTTTCTTATTTGACCGTAAAATTCCACACGATGATCAAATGCCAGCGCCATCTATAGGCAGGGGGTCGGCCCGCTCTAAAAACCTTCCTTATGACTTGTAGAATAAATTGCTTTTAGAGGGTTGTGTGCATAGTTTTCGAGACTATAGCGTACACACAGACAAATTTTGAATTTTATATACATAATATATAAGAGGGCTTCAGTATTAAAAAAACTGAAATAATTTTTTCGTTTTTCTATCAATAAAAGTAACAAAATCTTTGAGGCCAGTATTCGAACACCTTTTATCTCAGTGTTCGGATCAAAGAAACTGTATATTTTTGGTTTCCTTTGACCGAACAGTTTTTACAATTTCATTTATGTAGGAACTGTCTTACCACTTCTTGCCTCAAATTTGAAAACTAACTTATTTCAGACACAATGAAACGAAAATATCAGACATATAGTAAAGCCTCGTTGGCAAATGCCTTAAAAGCCATTCGAGGGAATGATTTGAGCTTTCGAGCAGCGAGTAGGGAGTTTGGTGTGCCCATTACTACACTTCACGATAGGATTAATGGAAAAATTACAGACGGTCTTAAGCGGATGGGTCCATCTACAGTGCTTACAGAAAGTGAGGAACGCAGGGTTGTCGATTGGCTTATTATTATTGCGAAACATTCAAAATACCCAGACCCTATACAAACAAAAAGAGGAAGACAGCTACTGCCCGCAAATAGACCACCAATGGCTATTTCATCTGGTAAGTGGAAAGAATTCTATGCAAATCAAGAAATAATAAACAGAAGCGAAAGAAGCTGGTATCAGGAAAGCACTAAGAATGGAACGGAAAAATCAAAAACTTGCCGTGAAGAAAAACAAAGAAACCAAGAAAACTGTACCTAAAAGAAACTCAAACCAAGCCTGTCGAAAACGATCTTGTGGATTTTGTGAAGATGAGCTCGACACAGCCGTCGTAGAAGATGACCTCAAAAATATAGGCTGTGATACTTGTAACAAGTGGTACCAGCGTGCACCCAACTTTGTACAATGACATTTAATGAGGCTCAAAATGAAGATTTTGTGTGTAACTTTTGCACTTAAATTTCAAACCTTAACTTGAAGACTGAATTAATTTTTTTTTATTACTTTGCTTAGGAATACTGTGATTTATTTTAATTTTAATTTTAAGTTTTTTTTTAAAGGTTAATTTCTTTTGTGTTTGTGTTCAATAAAATTGAATTATAACAAAAAACATAAAAGTTATGCAGAGTTTGTGTCGATTAAAGTATCAAACATAGGGACGGGCTACAGTCCGCTTGGCGAACTGTTGGATACCCTATTCTTATTCCTATCTCTCATAAGTGGGCGTGACAAAAGTCTAAGTATAGTTGAATTGTTAAGAACGCTTTACATATTTAGTTATATAACATTTAAAGGATTTTGTCAAAAAAAAAAAAGGAAGCTTTTGTAAAAAAAAACGTTCCCTAGCTCAAACTTTGGTTTTTCAATAAAATTGTTTTATTTAATTGTGGGCGTGTCAATAGGCGGACTTAACAAAATTAACCCATCAGCATAAAGGGCCCCTAGAGAGTATATATCATAAATTTCAGCTCCCTAGCTCACACTTTGGATTCAAAAAAAAAAAATTTTAAATTGTGGGCGTGTCAGTAGGCGGATTTTGAAAATATTTTCCCATGAGCATAAAGGGCCCCCTAGAGAGTATATATTATAAATTTCAGCTCCCTAGCTCAAATTTTGGTTTTTCAATAAAATGTTTTTTTTTAATTGTGGGCGTGTCACTGGGCGGATTTTGAAAATTTTATCTCCCGAGCAGTTTTAGCAGTCATAGATCTTACATACAAAATTTCAGCTTTCTAGCTCAAAATTCGATTTCTTCGAAAATTTGTTTTTTTGAGTCTGTGGGCGGATTTCAAAAATTCGTAAACTGGATTATTTCGGGACCCTAGATAGTATATGGTTAAAATTTCAGCTCTCTAGGCCCAGTTTAAAGGCCTAATTTTTGCCGACAGACAGACGGACGGACGGACGGACATGGCTAGATCGACATTACTATCGATGATGATCATAAATATAGTTACTTTTAGGGGTCTACGGGCAATATTAAGGTATGTTACAAACTATGCTTCAAAATTAATATACCCTTAGAATAGGGTATAAAAATCTACCTGTATTTTGATCATTTAAAATATAAAATACTTTTTTTTTAAGTTTAGTCTATACACGAAATCTTGTGTTCGAAATCAGGAAACTTTATGTTCCGCTTCAGGAAACAGGTGTTCGATTACTGGGGAATTAGGTTATTTTTCAGTTTTTATTTTTTATAAAAAAAAAACAGTTTAAGTTACTGAAAAAAACTTAAATTTAATAAACAAAATTTGAGTTTGAGAAACTAATTAATTTTACATCATATATTTACGATGAACGATACCCTCACAGTGAACGATTGGTTTAATGTAAGCCACAAAGTGTTCGACTAAACTTCAATACTTGTCCTATTGCATTTCCGATGGAGACCAAAAGCAAGCAGACTAATTAAGCTTCTAAAGAAAGATGATGTTAGCGATACTCTTAAAACGCATCTGGATCAACGATATATAAATTTTACCAGTTCCGAATTTTAAGTGTGCATTTTTCCATTGCTTAGTAGTTGCCGAACAGTTCTATGTTCATAACTATAGAGACAACAAATTGCATCTCTAATCCAAATACACATCCTGACTTGTCTACTCCCATTTCTATTTTTTGCCACGTCTGAAAGTCTACCCTATTCTTTGTGCACCAAAACCCTCCTTGACAAAAGAATCCCATCCATTTTTATCATTTTGTATTGGTATACTTGTATTTCTCCCATTTTAACTTGTTTACCATTTTATTTAAGGAATTTATTCCTCTTACGAATAATTATTCAGCAGTGCCAAAAAATCCATCAGGTTAATAACCTGGCAAACCATCAAAATAAGGGTTGCAAATTCAAATTGCACATGTCCAATCTAGCTTGGCGTGTTTTAGCTGACCCAACCATAAGGGACGAAGAGCATTCATTCATTATGGCACTGCCATCGAATATCAATTTCCCTCCGTTTGATGATGTGGTGCTCCCAGTTGCCGCGTCGCTTACGACTACGAATATGAAGTAGGAATTATTTTTCGACGGCACATACATAAATTAAACTCGATTCATTATCCTTTTTTAGATGCGTGTATTCCATGACGATGACGACGTGCCACTCCGTGTGTATACAGTCTCAAGTGACCACTAAGAGGGGCCAGAAGGGCACACAGTGAAACGCACTCTGTCTTTGGCTGTGTATATTATTGCATTCCTATCGATTAAACGAAACTCTATACGAACATACGCAATGTAGTTGGTTGGTTCTTCTGCTGGTTTTGTATCTAGATAGCTTGCAATTTCTGTTTTTCGCAGCCACTAAGCGCGCAAAGGAAATGCCAAAGGAATGCGTATGCTACAAACGCTATCTCAGGGATGGTTCTCCTCTTTTGCATATACGTACTACATTCTATGCGTATTTATGCGCACACATGCACGTATTTATTTTATTTATGCTTTATAACAACCGCTCCAATGGTTTATTGAAGAGGTGGGTAATACTCGTAGCTTTGGTATCCCTATAGGAGGTGTGCACGCTGTGCGTGGTCGTTGCACGATGTGATTTGAATATGTGTGGCCTCAGCTAGGCCAACTATTAAGCTTTTGAGCAGCCAAAGTGCGCGCAAAATGCAAATGACTGCAATAATCACATAATATATGTTAATACTTGGCTGTGACACGGCAAATAGGATTAAGTGAAACTTGACTTTTATTAGGGCGTTAGAATAGCGATGTGGTGCGGCAGCTGGCAGTCATGTAAAAATTAATGAAGATTACCCATAATTGGCACCATTTTGAGAAAATGTATTCATACCTTTGGAATTGTTTATTGCTTCTTTCAGAAAAGCAAATGTATTTGCTCGAATATTTGCAACTTTAAGTGAGGCAATGCCTGAGAGTAGATATGCATTCAGAATTTCAACTTGAAATTATTGAGTGAATACCTTAAAAATAGGGTGCAGATTGTCGAAACTGTGAGTGGAACATCCTTACCATCGGTTGTGAATTCCGGGGTGCCACAGGGTTCAGTTTTGGGTCCGCTGCTGTTTTCAATATTTATTAACGACCTTCCTGAATCGGTTGTAAACTGCAAAGTGCTGATGTATGCTGATGATGTTTCAATATACCTAGCTCGACCTATAGGTTTAATGGAAGATTGTGTTGCTCGAGTTAATGAAGATCTAGGGAGAATTCATAGCTGGTCTTCATTAAATAAACTTCAGCTTAATCCATTGAAAACTGAGGCTATGACCCTTTCGAGATCTCAAGTTAATTCACTTGGTTTTCCAGCGATTGAACTAGGTGTCAAAACTATTCCGTGTCAGTAAATTTAAATATCTGGGCTTCTGCATTAACTCATCCCTTAGTTGCTGTGATGCAGTCTCTGACACAATTAGGAAAGTTTACGCCGGTCTTCGGACCCTAAGATGTTCATCTCACCTGCTGGTTCCCAGCATGAAACTGCGTCTAGTAAAAAGCCTGATTGTTCCGTTCTTTACGTGCAATTGTAATGTCTATCCTTCCATGGATTATGAATGTCATCGTTAACTAAATGTTGCGTTTAATAATTGTGTACGTTACATATATGATGTCCGTAGGTACACCAGTGTTTCACGTTTTAATTCTACTCATCTGGGTATCAACCTGGATAAATACTACTCCTTCAGAAATCTTTTAAAGATGCATAGTATTATTCACAACAAATGTCCGGTATACTTAAGTGAAATGATACATTTTTCTCAATCACGTAGAGGAGTTTGCTTGATATTTCCACGCTTTTCTCACACAATAGCAGCTTCATTGTGTCAGCGATTCGACTCTGGAATTCTCTTCCTGATGAATTGCAGACAATTACTTCACTACCCATGTTCGAGAGGAGGATATTTCAACACCTATCAACCTAATTTTATCAAAGAAATATTTAAGAATACAATCTTTATATATATAAAAAAAAATAAAAAAATAAAAAATAAATAAATAAATAATAATATCAATTAGTTTGTAAATGTACTTTTAATAACTTTCATATAAGTTTCCTTTTCCCTAAAATGTTTTGTATTATTAATAGATACTTAATTTTAAGATTATAAATCTTGTAGTATCGTGTATTAATAAGTTCAAAAATAAATACAAATACTAAATACAAATACATACAAGACGATCATTTCAAGTGATGTAGGTACCTAGTGATGGCACGATTAATCGAAAATTTTATATTAATCGGTTATTTTATTTCGGTTAACGATTTAATTGTATCGAATTTTCCCTTTTGATTAATCGACAAAATAATAGATTAATTCAAAAAATAATCCAAAGAAAACCATCACTACTAAAGCAATACTGTGTTTATTGTTTATAGTTTATTGTTTACAAATTTGCTTGAACATTAAGATTTACATCTTTTAGTTTGTGAAGGCTTTAAGAGTAATTCAAAGAAAAAAAAATTAGTTAATTAATTAAATTAAATAAAAGTTAAAAAGAAATTTTAAAATATAAAGTATAATAACGGAAAAATAATGAAAATTAAAGTACAAATTTAACAAGACATTGAATTAAAGTGATTCCAGATTATCATTGGACAGGTGCTGTAAAAGAGAGGTTTTGAATTTGTTTGTGTTCTCAATTCGTCCAAGTGTTATGGGCAGTGAGTTCCATAGGAGGCTGGCATGGACGAAGAAAATACGATCTGATGCTAAGCATTTAAATCTTGGTCGTATTAATACTTAAGATCTAAGGGAAGCTGTAAAAACGAGTCTATTGTAAAGATATTCTGGTTGACGAGTCTGCATTATACTATGTAGCATAATTATGGATTTATATTTCAATACATTGTCAAAGGTTATACCCATTATCTGCTTAGAATAGGTGGAAGTATGGTCGAAGTACCTGACATTGAAGACATATCTGGCAATATTATTATACACAACGTTCATTCGTCTCCGGGAATCATAGTCAAGTTTGCAGAAAACTTCGCAACCGTAGAGAAGGATTCGCAAAAGAAGGGCTTTTACAAGTAGCATCTTAACTTTTGTAGGGATAACATTTTTGGTGGTCCAAAGAACGCGCAGACCACTGTAGATTTTTCCAATCGAAGATGTTACATGGTCACTCCAAGTCATGGTTTTATTAAAAATTAGTCCTAGGTTACTTGCCGAGTTCCCATGAGCTATGGATGAGTTGTAATGAGAGCCTCGGGATGATTATGCCTGAGCACAATGGTGATGTGTCCCTCTGGTTAGGCAGCTGGGTGGCACACTTGCATATACTCGGCTTAGCTCGTCGTATTGATCGAGGAACTTCCTGCCTCTTACTCCCACACAAAACAAACTTACTATCGTGCCAGAAAATCTAATAAAATAGGAAATTGAAATTAAAAATTTTCACCAAGGCCTGTCACATCCGCTATTACGCCGAGGGACTAATTTTGTCTAGCGCTAGATGATATCGCACTTATCTATAGAACCTGATTACAGGTCAGAAGTTCCGGCATCTACATTCTTACCGTAGCGATGGCTCAGATATTGTGTCCATCCACTCGGGATACCCACCTCGTATGACACCAAAGGCAGTGCCACACCATGTCACCAAACCCCACCTAAAACTCTTTGATGACCCCTTAACCTTGCCGCCTTTCACCTACCTTTTTTATATCTCGCCGCGCTCTCCTTTCAGATTAATTCACCGAAACATATTCACCATGTTAGGTTAGGTTAGGTTTATGTGGCTGTCGGCAAAAGCCGACACACTTAGACCAATTTAGGTCCATTGTGATACCACGTATACGAGTATTATCTACCTCAACTCTGTAGATGGGACTGGCCAACGACACGCGGTTGTTCTCAAACGGTCCCCCATCTACGTACTAACCGCGCCCAACGTCGTTTAATTACGGTGATCTGACGAGAACCGATTACTTTACTTTACTTTTAAATTCATTTTTATTAATTATTAGCTTATATCAACTTACATACTAGACAAAAATGATTAAATCTAACTTAAAATTAACAGGATACTTATTCTAGATTATTGATCCTTATGCGGACGCCCTAAACTTAACTATATCTTATAATTATTGCCTTTCGGCCTAAAAACTATTTTCCGAACTAATCTTACATAATTATGTTTTCATCGAGAAAATTGTTAAGAAAACTCGGAATCTTTAACAAATTTTATATTTTTATATAAAAAAACAAATTACAAACTACCTACTCTACTTACTTAAACTACTTAGCATATTCTAACTATAATTAGGCTTCTGAGCACTCGTTGCCTTGCGCAACAAGTGGTCAAAATCCCAATTGCTTTCCGAGCGCCTGGCAGTCGTTAACGTGCACACGCGCCGCCGTGAGCCGACTGAAGCCTTACAGCGTCAGTCAACTCCCGGAAGCACCACCACACGTTGGCGAGCCCGGCCTCTCCCAAAAACGCCCTAGCTGACTTAATCTAACTTATAAGCTAAGAGGAAGTTACCTAGAGTAACGCACCGTCCTGGGAGGGCATGTTGACCCCTCCCCCCTCAACAAGCCACCAAAATTCGGCGAATTGCTTTTCCGTGTCGAATCTATCCCTCTCCGATATTGCGGTACTAAAACGGAGGAGCTCATGAGCATTGGCGACGTCCACGTCATGGAGGAGCCGCTTATCTCTCGCGCTGCGGTAGCGATGGTATAAGACCGGGATACCATCCCTCGTCTGTACCAGCCCTTTTGAATCAATATGGATAAATGCCTCTGGTGGGATAAAGCCTGACCGGAGCGTACTCTCTATGTACATTTCATTGGGATAGTAAGCCCCAAATATCAGACTATTTTCGCTGGCCATCGCCCTTGCAACGTGCCTTCGAGTGACCTTAATGAGGAAATTGTCAATCCTATTCAACTGAGCCCCATCGTATAGGACCTTGTTGGGATAGTATTTTATATAGTTGGATTCGGGCGTTCGGAACAACCGGAGACAGGTCCTAAGACATTGTCTCTCCAAAACCCGAATCTTTTCCATATAACTAGGCGCTATATTAAACCACAATGGACAACCATAAGCGATGATCGGCCTTATAAGGGCCACGTAGCAAATGACCTTCACTCTAGAGTCAAGTTGACTGCTATGAAACAGTCTCCTTGTCAGAGCATAAGCCTTCTTGGCCCCAGCAAGACAAGCAACCATATGTCTATCGAAATACAGATACTGGTCAAGCCAGATACCCAGATATCTAACTACGCTTCTCACCGCCAATGGCTGCCCATTTTGTCCAATAATGGCCAATTTCTTCCAGTTTTTTCTGGTATCCCTAGAGGCCCCAGCCAATGGAGTTCTGAACAAGATTGTTTCCGTCTTCTGAAAGTTGATTTTCAACTTCCAGTCGTCGCAATATCGCTTAATTTGATCGAAGTCACGCTGCAAAAGGATATTAATGACCTCGATTTTAGGACCTGATCTGTATGCCACCAAATCGTCGGCATACGCTATAGCATGTCTGAGTGAACCAACCAGATCACTCGTGTAAATGTTAAACAGGATCGGAGAATTGACCGCCCCCTGCTGTAAACCGTTTTTAATTTCAAAGACTCTGCTCGAAGTCACGTTGCCACATTTGACAACGAACTTCTTTCCCATAAGCATATTATAAATTACATATAGCAAAGGTTTGTGCATCCCCCGGCTGGTCAACTTGTAGAAAAGTCCCTCTAACCATACGGTGTCGAAAGCCTTCTCAAAATCAACCAGACAAGCACCCGTGCATTGGTTCTTGCATTTATTCCACTGAATGTCGGAAACCAGTTTCGACGCGGCATGAATAGTGTCATGCCTCGCCCTGAAACCAAACTGGTTTTCCGGAATTATGTTATTGTCCTCGACCCACTTTAATAGGGCTCTATTGACAACCCTTTCGAAGACCTTGCTAATATTCGGAAGCAAGCTAATTGACCGGAGATTGGCAGGGTTCGTCCTATCTTTACCTTTTTTCGGGATAGGGTGTACCACAGCTATCTTCCAATGCGCCGGATAATGTGCATTATTCAGCGCATTGTTAAACAGCGTGGTGAAAATATCTACAGCCTCCAGAGGCAGGTGTCTCAATACGACGTTTGGGACACCATCCATCCCCGCCGACTTTTTATTCTTTAGTGACTCGAAGATGCACAGAAGATCATCCTTCGACACGAACAAGTGCGATGCATCTCGGCCATTGGCGACAACTGCATTAGCATGGTTTTCATCAGTGAATACGGTGAATCCGTTATTCTCAGATCGCCAATTCTCAAGTTCGGTGCGTAGATAGAAGTGACTCACCAGAGCCCTATTCTCGATGTCGTGGTTACGGCGAACAGGATTGTTCACCGTATACACGGCCTCGAAACAAGCGCCCAGCAAATCCACTTTCTCCTGTGGGTCCTCGACCACGAAACAATCGTCGTTTGAAGCGACACTTTCTGGACTTATTCCAGCAGTCAGTATTGTCTGTCTGTTCTCTGCTGTCTGGGAGATTCGAACACAAGGAATATCATTGTGATCTTTCCTCCTGAACAACTTATTTATCTGTGGGAACATATTCGGACTACAGGTTTTAATAGCCCGAATTTTATTGCCCCAATACAGACTTACAGATTTTCTGTAATTTTCTTTTATCAGCTGTTTCAGGATTCGGATCTCTGACTTCAGCATCCTTACCTCCGGGTCGTCGCGATCAGTAAATTGCCTGTACAGCCGTTTAAGCCTCGAGAGCAGTCTACTTTTCTGTCGGTATAGTGCGTCGATTGTAGGGTTTCTGTACTTTTCTGTCTGGTCGTCGTCGGAACGTCCTACCCGAGGAATAGTTCGTTCCATAGTTCGTTTGATGGCGTCGTCCATTTGCAATAAATGCCGATCAATGTCATCATTTGTCATGTTACTGTTTGTCGGTGGGTCGATCCCACTCGAACGTATATCTCGCTTTAACAATCTGGAGAAGCGCGACCATTGTGCCCTCCGATAATCTAATGAACACACTGCTTCGTACTCCTCCAGCAGCGTTTGCTCGTTCGGGATCCGTATTGCGGCGGCGAGTCCGTAGTGGTCACTATCGTACTCAAACGCACGTAAACAGTTCCGCGTGTATTGGTCTATGTTTGTCAGTTGAAGTCTTGCGTCCGTTAAGGCCAAGTCCAGGAAAGCACCACTTCTTGGGAAGGAAGGGATATCCGTCGCGTACAACTCGAGTTTGTACTCAATCATATTGAGGCGCCACCAGTCGTGAAACTGGTTGCCCCTGGGATTTGCAGTAACATTTCCCCATGCCGCATGTTTGGCATTAATATCTCCGGACGAGAACCGATTAACTCGACGTGGTATGGTCGTTGGTTAATATTCACCATGTTAAAAATGAACGAAAACCAATTGACTTTAATTTGATACACATAATTCATTTAATAGAAAAAAATTCATTTGACAATTCGATGGATAACTACACACGAACACATTACTTTCCAACCGGTATCCCTTTTTGCTTAAATTCTAACAACTTAAATTTTTCCTAAAAGCTAAGGTGCACCTAACCACTTTGGATCACAATTAAAATAATTCTCTCGATTAAACTCAAAAAAAAAAAATGTATAAGGAGATACTAGGTTACTATGTCTGTTAATGATTATGATAATAAACTGGACTTAAATGATATTATAAGTTATTATTTCTGCATGTTAGTTTTAATTAAAATTTTTCTTAGGCGCTATGTTAGGATGATTGTTCCTTTACGATATTCATCTATGTTTTACTTTTTACTTTCAGCTAAGCTGTCACTTTCGGTTTTTTTTATATATATAATTACCAATGATCATCATTGCTTGCATGCCAATGACAATCACTAAAAAAAAATATGCTTTTGGTACATACATACGATTTTTTCTTTTTTTTTTTCATTTTTTTTGTGTGTAGACGATCAGGTAGGTTGAATGCTTTCCCAGCGGGTGCACTTACTCGGAGAATGATGAGCTCAATCTGGTACTTGTGCGGTGTCTGGTGGAGCGTTTTCCTCTTATGCTTCTATCATGTCACGTGCTTTTCGTCTAGCTGAGCATGGGAGCTTTAGCGAGGAGTAGGATGCTGGCACTAGCTGACTTATTACGTGCTGCTCCGAAAATTAATACTGACACCTTCGGTGATCGCCACTTCTTACTCAGTGCGACACGGGATTCTCACCGACCAGCTTAAGATTGGGAGACCTGTGAGTTCAATGGTTGCTTAGTGAAAATCATGAAAAAAAACCTGGTTAATGTACTCATTACCTGCTTATCAGTCGAACTTTAATTTAGGTAAAATGCCTTATTCGCGATTTAATCGCCTAAAAAAAATCGATCACAGGTTGCCCACAAACCACGCTCAACCGAAGCTCAAATTGTAAAAAAGGCGCTGAAATAGCTTATATGTGGCGAGTATGCGAGTGATATGTGAAATTACTTTGGCGACCTCTTTATGTCGGAGACGAAATCGCTTCAAACTTTTGACATGTAAGGCGTGTTCAGAGAGTTTGAAAGTTATAGCAGAAAGAACATTTTTGTTTTCTTAATTTACGGATTCACAACTGGGTTCACGTTACAGAGTTGCCGAGTCTAATGGGTGGAAAGTTTGACGTATCAATTTCCCTCTTGTAGATGGATAACGCCACTGATTTTTCTGCATTCAAGGAAAGCTTATTTTCCTTAGACCACTTCGAGATACTTTTTAAATCAGTATTCACAAGACTCACCGCATTGGGGGCACCATTTAGAGTCAAACCTAAGAGCAGTTGAACATCGTCTGCATATAAATGCATGGTGCAGTGTTTGACTACCGGCGGTAGTTCGTTGATATATAGGGAGAACGGCATCGGACCTAAAATAGATCCTTGTGGTACTCCTGCGATATCATCAAGAAAAGAGGATGCTCTACTTCCTATCACAACACTTTGCCGACGCCCTGAAAGGCATGAATACACCAGTTTTGTTGCATGTGAAGAGAAACTAAAATAACTTAAAAGCTTTTTACATAGTATCGAGTGATCCACTGTGTCGAATGCCTTAGAGAAGTCGAGCAACGTCAGAAAGGTTGGTGAGTTCAGATCTAGGGACTTGCGAATATTGTCAACAGTGTCCAACAAGGCAGTTTTACAGCTTCTTCTTGGTCGAAAGCCTGATTGAGCAGTACTTAGTAGGTTATTGTTATTCAAGAATGCCTGAACTTGTTTCAGTAAAGCCTTTTCAAACGCTTTTGACAAAAATGATAATATTGCTATAGGCCTGAATTCACCACTTTTAGTTTTGGGGATGGAAATTATCTTAGTTACTTTGCAAGACTTGGGGTATAAACAGCTGGTTAGAATACTATTGAAGATATGTTTGATGTGTGAAAGGATATACGGAAGGAGGAGTTTAAGAAATTTAGGGTTTATTTCGTCGAACCCGACGGCATTAGATTTGATAGACAATATGGCCTCGACTACCTCAACAAATAATAAAAACTTGTTGTACATCCGTGGTAGCAAACAAATTAAAAACAAATATTTTGAACCAGTTTGACAGCCGCTTTGGACAAATGAAACATTTGTTTCTACTGGCAGCATCATCACTCCTAGACCGATTAGAACAAATCCATTTTAAGGATCCCATAGATTTGTCCAAAGTTATGAGAACGAGAAGCGAAATCGCTGAAATTGGACATGGAGACGACAGCATTGGGAGTGGAAGTGAATCGTCTTCCACGGGTGATAATGAATTCGATTTATGGGCTCACCATAAGACTTTGGCCCACAAACGACGAAGAACGGACAATGAATTAGCACATCCTCAAGACGAACTAAGCTTCTTCCTCAATGCTACGGTTCTCGAGTTAAAACGAAATGTGGTTTATGCTTGGGAAGAGATGAAATTCGTTTACCCTAAGCTATACACTCCCTTCGAAAAATATTGCTTTTTGATTGGGATTTCCGTACCATCCGAACGGCTTTTTTCCAAACCAGGTGCGACTGCTACGGAAAAACGGAATCGTTTAACGACAAAACACCTTTCAGAACTCTTGTTTTTGAATTCAGTTTTTAACAAATAATGTATTTTTTTTATGTACCTATAAATTAAATTAAATTTAGTGAATTAAACGCTTAATGAATTGTTTTCTTTAGGTTAGGGTTAGGTTAGGTTTATGTGGCTGTCGGCAGAAGCCGACACACTTAGACCAATTTAGGTCCATTGTGATACCACGTATATTATCTACCTCAACTCTGTAGATGGGACTGGCCAACGACACGCGGTTGTTCTCAAACGGTCCCCCATCTACGTACTAACCGCGCCCAACGTCGTTTAATTTCGGTGATCTAACGAGAACCGATTACTTTTACTTTTAAATTCATTTTTATTAATTATTAGCTTATATCAACTTAAATACTAGACAAAAATGATTAAATCTAACTTAAAATTAACAGGATACTTATTCTAGATTATTGATCCTTATGCGGACGCCCTAAATTTAACTATATCTTATAATTATTGCCTTTCGGCCTAAAAACTATTTTACGAACTAATCTTACATATGTGTTCCTCGAGAAAATTAAATAAAACTCGGCATCATTATTTAAATTTTATATTTTTATATAAAACAAATTACCAACTACCTATTCTACTTACTTAAACTACCTAACATATTCTAACTATAATTAGGATTCTGAACACTCGTTGCCTTGCGCAACAAGTGGTCAAAATTCTAATTGCTTTCCGGGTGCCTGGCAGTCGTCAACGTGCACACGCGCCGCCGTGAGCCGACTGAAGCCTTACAGCGTCAGCCAACTCCCGGAAGCACCACCACACGTTGGCGAGCCCGGCCTCTCCCAAAAACGCCCTAGCTAACTTAATCTAACTTATAAGCTAAGAGGATGTTACCTAGAGTAACGCACCGTCCTGGGAGGGCATGTTGACCCCTCCCCCCTCAACAAGCCACCAAAATTCGGCGAATTGCTTTTCCGTGTCGAATCTATCCCTCTCCGATATTGCGGTACTAAAACGGAGGAGCTCATGAGCATTGGCGACGTCCCCGTCATGGAGGAGCCGCTTATCTCTCGCGCTGCGGTAGCGATGGTATAAGACCGGAATACCATCCCTCGTCTGTACCAGCCCTTTTGCATCAATATGGATAAATGCCTCTGGCGGGATAAAGCCAGACCGGAGCGTACTCTCTATGTACATTTCATTGGGGTAGTAAGCCCCAAATATCAGACTATTGTCGCTGGCCATCGCCCTTGCAACGTGCCTTCGAGTGACCTTAATGAGGAAATTGTCAATCCTATTCAACTGAGCCCCATCGTATAGGACCTTGTTGGGATAGTATTTTATATAGTTGGATTCAGGCGATCGGAACAACCGGAGACAGGTCCTAAGACATTGTCTCTCCAAAACCCGAATCTTTTCCATATAACTAGGCGCTATATTAAACCACAATGGACAACCATAAGCGATGATCGGCCTTATAAGGGCCACGTAGCAAATGACCTTCACTCTGGAGTCAAGTTGACTGCTATGAAACAGTCTCCTTGTCAGAGCATAAGCCCTCTTGGCCCCAGCAAGACAAGCAACTATATGTCTATCGAAATATAGATACTGGTCAAGCCAGATACCTAGATATCTAACTACGCTTCTCACCGCCAATGGCTGCGCATCCTGTCCAATAATGGCCAATTTCTTCCAGTTTTTTCTGGTATCCCTAGAGGCCCCAGCCAATTGAGTTCTGAACAAGATTGTTTCTGTCTTCTGAAAGTTGATTTTCAACTTCCAGTCGTCGCAATATCGCTACGAGAACCGATTAACTCGACGTGGTATGGTCGTTGGTTTAAAATTGTTTTCGTACTCAGCAAACAATTTATTTTTGAAATCATTTTCGTCTCCATGACAATATCAAATTTTAACCGTAAATTTAAAACCGATTAATCGGTTAATATTTTTACAATTAATCGCGATTAATAATCGCTCCCTTCGATTAATCACATGATCGATTAATCGATTAATGATTTTTTTTTGCCATCACTTCTAAAAAGATATAATTTGCCACCTGCACCTTTATTCGATCTGTGAAATAAAGCACAAGTTACGCTACAGTTAATTAAAAATTTTTTTTGCAAAGTTGTTGTTTACACAAAAAAGGAATTAACTACAAAAAAAATGTTTGTAATCTTCCCTTCCAATCAAATTGTATTGAACATATGTTTTTGCTACACAATTTCACATGTGGAACAATCATAAAGAAACCCAAATACATTCCCCTAAAAAATGGCTTTTTGCAATAATACCGTTCTCCCATGTCCGAATTCTTAATCAACAACAAAAAAAAGACGACAAAGAAACAAAACTTGTAACTAAAAACAAACATATGTAGATACAGCATGTATTTGCATTTTTAAGATGCCAGAAAACCTTAATAAATCAGCTGGCCAAATTTCTCACCATTCACCGTTCAACCAATATTCGTTAACTTCCGATTTTTTTTTGCAAAAACAATATTTGGAACGTAAATTTGGCAACAAAACCAAGATATCGAAAAAAAACAACAAAAAACTTATCACCCTTAAACGAATTTAATTGGGTAGCACCATACTACTACCCTGACGCAATTGCAGACCGCTGTTGCGCACAATTCCATTTGGCATTCATTTAACTCAAATTTGCAAAAGGTAAATTACCTACCAACAATTTTAAAATGCCAAAGAAAAAAACTCGAAAAAACACACAAAAAAAACCCGAAATTGAATTACCCTAACAGATACATATGTATCGAAGAAAATTTGCATTTTAAATGGAAGAGTCATACTCTGACTTCATTTTAGGGGTCGGGGGAGGGCCAACAAATAGGAAACTAGTTTGAACTGCCACATTATGGAGTGGAATATGCAAGACCCAATGTAAAAGATAGAAATGAAAAAAAGACCACTTACAAACGGGGTGAATATTCAAGTAGATCGGCACCACGGCTGATAAGTTATAGATACACTTCTTGTTGTCGGCAGACAAAACTAGGGAACCGGCTTGGTACTTTCTCAACGGACCCAAATTTACGACTCACAGACTAATTTGCATCTGCATTTATATATTTTTTTGGCATTTTTTGTTACATTTTGGTTGAAATGAAATTAACGGCAGGAGATGATCACATTCTGCACATTTGAGCTCCGGTCTACATTTGTAAGATGATGGACTAGTTGAATTTTTGTAGATTATTGGCCAGCATTTAATGGGCCTCAGTTAGGTTAGGTTAGGTTTCCGGGTTGATGGAACAGAGCGAATCTGTTACACCACACTTAGGTCCATGTGGTCCCATTGTGATGCCCTTTGTTGGGAATGTTGGCCTCGCTGTTCTGGCCTTGGTCATTCGTCCTTGGTTTTCTTCCCTACTCCAAGTTGTCCAGCCATTCGGATGTCCTTATAAACCTGTAAAGATTCGAGAGTGAGATATTAGGAAGTTCTTGAATGTCTTGGAAGAAGTATCTTCCAAGTGTTTTGTTTCTCAGGTGACAAAGGCTTGGACAGTGACAGAGAAAGTGAGGTGTGTCCTCATGGGTTTCCTCATCACCGCAGCCTCTACAGATGTCGTCATCTTTGAGATTTAGTTTCATTTTGTGGTTCCTTAGCAGGTTGTGCCCGGTAAGGGTTCCAATCAACTTTGACAGCGATGTCCTGTCGTAACATAAGTCTGTAGGTTCGGTCCTTACCATATTTTGGTAACAGTAGGCGTGATATGTCACAAGTGGTTAGTGACATCCACCTGTTGTTGGCTTTCATTCAGGTTTTGTATTCCACTCTTTCTCTGAGATTACAGAGTGGTGGTTTAACCGACTGAAGTGCCTGTTCATGGTCCATCGCAGAGCCTTTCCTTGCCAATTCATCAACTCGCTCGTTGCCGGATATGTCCGTGTCCACGGACCCAGCAGAGACTCTTCCAATGCTGCGTGCCAAGAGCTTTGAGCTCCTCGCGGCAACGGCGAACAAGCAGAGACTTGATTTCGGTAGCTGACACCGCTTAAATGGCCGCCTGGCTGTCAATAAATAAGGTAATATCACTACGTGGTATCGCCATCATTGATACCATGCTTGCAACTTGGTAATTGCTAGGACTTCTGCTTGCAATACACTACAGTGATCAGGTAATTTATCTATCTGTTAATGTTTAATTCCTCTGAGAATAGTCCAGCGCCCATTCCACAGTCCATCTTAGATCCGTCTGTAAAGATGGATATCGATTTCCTTTTCATGGGTTCGTTTGCGTTCTATTCCTCCCTGCTCGGAAATGAACAAGAGAATGGTTTTTCAAAGTCTAGGTAAGGAGACATGTAGTCAGATATGACGTTGTTTCCTATGTTCATGTTCAGAATCAGCGCATGTCCTAAATGACTCGGGTTCCAGCTGATTGTTTGGCTGATTCTCAAGGCACTTTTTGCAGCCGATTCCTGCATGTATAGATCCAGGGGTGGCAGATTGAGAATGGTTTCCCAGCCAGCTGTTGGGGTTGTTTTCATTCTACTGGTTGTCCCTATATATGTCAGTCTTTGTATTTTTGCCATCACCTTAAGATTGGTTGCCTTGTCCGTGGCTTGCCACCAGACTAAGCTGCCGTATGTGAGTATTTCTCTCACAATTGCCGTATACATCCACATAATTATTTTGGGGTTTGGTCCCCATTTTTTGCCGAAGATACGGTTGCATGCCTAGAAAGCGTTGGCTGCTTTCCCAACTCTGTCATCGACATCCAACTCACCTTCCTGTCGAGGATAATTCCTAGATATTTCGCACTCTCCGCCACCTTCATGGTTATTCCCGCAATTTCTGGTGGTTTGAATTTTGGTATTCTTCTTTTATTAGTGAACAACACCAGTTCAGTCTTCTGGGGATTAATCTCAAGACCGCATTGTTTTGTCCACGTAATGAGTGTCCGTAGGGAGTTTCCTAACAGTTCGCTCAGAGTTGATAGGAATTTTCCTGTCGCAAGCAATACTTCCTCATCAGCGTATGCTATTGCTTTGACCCCTCTATTTTTGAACTTTAGGAGTATTTCCTGGGCCACAGTTAAGAAGTGTCCAAAATCCGGAGGCATGCCGATATTCATTGAGGTCGAACCGGCTAACTCCACAGGCGGACTAGTAGGTGGGCAGTAAAGTGGGAGGGTCATGATCCCTTTAATCCTGATCCGCACTGCATAAGCGAATATGTATTCATTTTTGGAGAGTAATTGCGGCGGACTTGAGAGTAACATTTAGTAAGTCGCTAAGTTGAAAGACGTTGTTACGCCGAAATAAGAGGTATTCGGCGCAGTAGCCCCTTTGAGGTTAAAAAGCTAGCTCTTCTCAACTATTATAGGTACAATAATTATTTTGTACATTTTGGAAAGACAATTTCGTAGCGCGCTTAAACACTTTGGGTCCATCTGTGCAGCTACAAAAAAGTTATGGCACCTTAGAATCAAAATTATGAAAATTCGTTGTTCCATTTTAATTAAAATGCATTTTTCTCAAAATGTTTACCTAATAATCTTTTTATTTAATGAAAGTTAGATCCTTGAAATATTTCCTAAAAATTATTTTAGGCAACTTTTTTACGTAAGACCAACAGAAGTTGTAGTAAAAGCCATTTTTTGTCAGCTAAAAATTGTCAAAAAGAAGTTTACCTACTGAATTATTCATAAAATTTCTTAGATATTTTTTTGTGGTCCTGAAAATGACATTTTTAAAGCAGTTTATGAAGTTTATAGCAATTGTTTGAAGAGCTTTCCTTCCATTTGAATGCACTTTCCGGCGCGTTTAAGCATTTCGGATGGCAGATTAACGAGCAGCAAACTTCTTCTCATCTCTTCTGAAGCGCCATTACTTGTTTCTTGGACCAGACTCGACATTTCTCTAAAATAAAGTTTTTCTTTCATAGCACCACAGAAGAAAAAAATCCATGGGTGTAAGGTCTGGAAGTCTGGGTTTACAAGAGTTGAACTCAAATCGACCAATCCACAGTTCGTTAAATGTATGGTTGAGGAGCGACGTTACCCCGCTGCTCCATCTTGTTGAAGGAACACCGCCGTTCTCTGAACAGGAGGAACATCTTCAAGTAGCTCCGGCAATCGTACTTCAAAAAATTCCAGATAGTAATGGGAATCAACTGTATATAGAAGAACGTGAGGACCTACTAAAGTGTTTTCTATTCATCTAGCCCTAACATTTACGCTAAATTAATAAGCACACATTTTAAAGAAGTTCTTCACAGTAAAATGTAGTCTTACCTGTTATGATGTGCGTACTAAATTGGGATTGGAGTCTGACAAACAGTTCAAATTATGTTGGTTTGTAATCCCATCTCTTGTGATATTCTATCTCCTGCTGCTATGGTGGTATTATCCGCAAAATGAAGAAAGTTCAAAAGCAAAAGCGGGTGGCATTGGTGCGATGGTAGTGTATTCAATAACTGATTGGCAGGTCGTGCGTTCGAATCCCGGCCAGGGCCATGATTTTTAATTGAATTCACATAAATAGAGATCTCCCTAAGCAATTTAGGCGCCACCCGTGGAAAAAAAAAATACTAAGCACCAAAAAACTTCTTTCCTATCCTCATATTCTTTCAAATAGTAAGTAGCACCTAAAATCATGCAATACAATACTACAATGCTAGGTGCAGCTTACTGTTCAACAAAAAATGCATGCGCTGTGTTTAACACTACCCTCATACTGTACATATACAGAAACAACAAAGCCCCTTTAGCGTAAGCAAATTATAAAAAAAAATTGAAAGCGATTGCGTGACATCGTATTTACAGGAACGCCAAAGTTGTAGATAGGCCTCCTCGACAAATAGTTTTCCAATTAGTCCTGCCTTTACAAGGTCCATCCAACCGAGGAATTTTTTCATCTTTTTTCTTGATCCACGAGTTACATAAACACTATTTAGTTGCTGCTCTGCATACCGATTTGTCTCATGAACTAAAAGTTGAATAACTTCCTCATTCACAAAAAGGCCAAAAGCTTCCATGTAGCTAATAGTTGAAGAGATATCGGTTAGGAAACCAGATCTTCCAGTGAAAGGAAAGGTGTTTTGCCGAAAAGAAAACTCCGTCCAACGTACGAAGTCATTTGGATCACCTGTAACTGATATTTCCTCTGATTCTTCTTGCAGTTCTTCGTCATTCATCACTTTCTAGATCTTCCTCGTCAACTGCACTCAAATCATCTGGTTCCGAGTCGGTATCGGAGTTAGGGTCATCATTTGGAAGCCAATTCTTATCAGAATCCACATCATTGCTTGAGAAATCGACATCACTTTCTTCCATTTCCAACTCCCTGGCAATCTCGCTGTCAGTTATGTTTCGCCTTTCCATTTTGTATATGCTTTTTTACTTGATAAAAAAAATAATAAAACTAAAATCACTTCTAATCATACGCACGAAAAAGCAAGGAAAAACCGTTATAATTTTACAAAAATGGCGATAAAGAACTGGGAATTGGTTGGGGACTACTTTTTAGGTACTAATGTACACAAAATTGACAAAAAAAATACTTTGGCCTTGCGGGACCCGAAATGTCAAAACAGCTTGGCAGGCAAAAAAAAAATGCTTCGATAGTTAGTGTTGCCAATGCAATAGAAGAAATTAAGAAGAAAGGGCGCATCTCCATTCTCGTAGTTTTGAGATATTTAGATATTACGTATTTTATCTTTGCCGCTATTAAAAAACAACTTTTTAAGGATTTTTAAAAACAAATTCAAATTAAATTTATATATCTTTATTTATTATGTGTTTATGCACCAGGAATTTTGAAGATTAATTTTAAAAATGTACTTATGACTTTTTTGCTTAGTAAAAATACACCAAATAATAACAAGAAACATAACAAAACCCAGGTTGACAAGCATTTCATCATTTTTTGAGAACAAAAATAAAAATTTTATTTCATGTTTGTTTATAAAAAAAATAAAAAACAATCCATAAAGAAAAATTAATAAAAAAAAATCGAATATCTAATAAAAAAAAACTTAAAAATAACGATTTATTAATCACTGTCTTAGTGAGATTGCTGTGCTGGTGTTCCTGGCAGAGATCTCCAAATATCTAAACGATTTTCTGGTAAAATTTGTACAAGTTTTTTAATTAAAGTTGATTTTCGCTTTAATGTAATACCCTTTACTACAGTCTTAGAAATGGGCTTCATAATACCAAATTTGGTAGGTTTTGCTTGCTAAAAATTTAAATCTGTGAACATTTCTGATGCGAATTCCTTTTTAAAACTTAAAAAATTGTTGTTCTTCTTAAATTTTACTTCAACCATTTCTTTTAAATATATTCTTGGCACTTTTTTTTTAAATTTTAAGAGTTAGTTATAGTTTATTCTTGCTTTATGAAATAAAAACACGTTGTCGCCCAATTTACATCATATAATTGCAGAGCTTCGACATTTTTTTCTTTTTTTGTCTTTCAACTGAATCATTATTTATTACTTTAAAAAAAAAAACACAAATAAATATGAAAAATTTATTATTAATGAGGAAAGACATGAGAAAAACCTAAAATTAAAGAAAAAAAAAAGAAAATTAAATAAATAATAATAATAATGATATTAAAAAGAATAAATAAATAAATAAATAAATAAAATAAATAAACAAATAGATAAATATCTATATCATAATTAATAAATAAACAAATAGTATATATTATAACAAATAAATAAATAAACAAATAGTAAATATTATAATAAATAAATAAATAAACAAATAAATAGATACATACATAAATCCAAAGGTAATTATTTGAACAGTTAAATAAATATTATTAAGTTAACAAAAACAAACAGAAATGAAAATATATCGGTATTTAGTGAACACAAAATATTTTATATATCACGATGAAATTAGTTGATTGACTAACGGATTGTTGGAGATATTACATCTCAGTTTGTATGCATCATTTAGCTTGTATATCCTGGAGGAGATCAAGGAATGAAGCAAAGTGTAATTTTGATCCCGATGTGCTCAATGATTTTTTCCTTGACTCTGGTACTAGTATAGTAAACTTCGATTTGGGTGTAAACTCTGTGGAGTCGGTTCCAAATTTCGATGACTTTGATGATGACTTGGTGGTGTGTAGGTTAGGTTAGGTTAGGTTTATGTGGCTGTCGGCAGAAGCCGACACACTTAGACCAATTTAGGTCCATTGTGATACCACGTATATTATCTACCTCAACTCTGTAGATGGGACTGGCCAACGACACGCGGTTGTTCTCAAACGGTCCCTCATCTACGTACTAACCGCGCCCAACGTCGTTTAATTACGGTGATCTGACGAAAACCGATAAACTCGACGTGGTATGGTCGTTGGTTCACTGCTTGTGTAACTGCCATCAAGTCTAACTCCTATGGTGAGGATGGTATACCAATCCGTTTTATCAAACTAATTTTACCCAACATTGTTACTCATTTAACTCATATTATTAACCACTGCATAACAACTTCGACCTTTCCCCATCCGTGGAAAATAGCAAGAGTTTTACCAATCGCAAAAAAGTCAATCCGATCTCTGTTGGCGATCTTAGGCCAATTAGTATTTTACCGTGCTTATCTAAGGTCTTCGAGAAACTGATAGCAAACCAAATACAAAAACACCTGTCGCTTCATCGGTTGCTTGACCCACACCAGTCCGGTTTTCGGGCCAACCATAGTTGCTCTACGGCAATGGTTAACATTATTGATGAAATAAGACAAGATTTTGACAAAGGATACGTCACTATTCTATGCTTGCTAGACTTTTCGAAAGCATTTGATAAGGTTAATCATGATGTCCTCTGCTGGAAGTTAAAAAATCTGTTTGGTTTTAGTGATAGGGCCGGGCAACTCATTCGTAGCTTCCTTTCTGGCAGGCTGCAACGAGTTCTTTCTAATGAAAAACTCTCTGCATTCAAACCTGTTTATTAAGGGGTACCTCAGGGTTCGATACTAGGACCGATTTGGTTTTGTTTATTTATAAATGACCTACCATCCGTATGTAAATATGCAGCTGTGCACCTCTATGCAGATGATGTGCAGCTTCATTTAGCCCTACCTATGAATTATTTAAATGTCCCTGGTTCTCGACTGAACGAGGATCTAGAGAAAATCCACAATTGGGCTGAGGTGAATGGTCTATCACTCAATCCAGCTAAATCGCAGTTCATTCCGATCTCTGATAAGATCATTGACACCAATAATCTACCTGATTTATGGCTCTCGAATTGTAAGCTGAATTCTGCAGTAACAGCTACTAGTCTGGGCTCAATAGAAATTTATGCGGATACAACCACACCAATGTCGTGATTGGACGTATCTACGGATGTCTTCGCAAGCTTTGGCTTAGTGCTAGCTTCACACCAACCGAAGTTCGACGAAGGCTGGTCTTAACCTTAATCCTGCCCATGATAACATACGCTGAGGTGGTTTATTGCTCCCTCGACTCTTTATCCCAGAGGAAGCTTCAAGTAGCCTTCAATGATGCTGTGCGATACATTTATGGCATTCGTAGGTACGATCATATTTCCGAACACTCCAAAAGCCTACTTGGTTGCACTCTTCAACAATACATTAATGCGAGAAACTGTGTATTCTTACATAAAATCATTAAAAATCAATCACCTTCATATTTTTTCAATAAACTTAACTTTTCTCCCTCTGAAAGGACTTTTAATATAAATCTACCTTACTACCGTTATTTAAACTCGTCTCGTTTGTTTTTTATTCACACTGTTAAATTATGGAACCCATTGCCCTCACGAATTAAGACAATCTGTAGTACTTCTAACTTTAAAAATGCAATCCTCCTCTACTTCTCCACAACCTCATCACGTCAATAAATTCCTTTCGCCGATCTCTCCCATTTCGCCCCATTTCTTTTTCTATTTATACCCATTCCCTTCTATTTTCCATCTATTTCTTCCGTTGCTGGTTATGTTATATTGTTTTTAGTTTTAAGTAGTTATCAAAATCTCTCTGACTGTAAAGTACTAAGTACTATAAAAGATACAAATCTTAATGTACAAACCTCTTTGTTTAATAACAATAAATTGAAATTGAAATTGAAATTCAACATTAGCTCTACCATGTAAATCTATTGTAGAATAATTCCAGAGAAGATTAAGCATCATTTTTAATACTTTATTTTGGGATATTTGAAGGTTTCTAATATGGCTCTTAGCACAATTACCCTACACTATACAACCGTACAGTAAGATAGATTGCAATATCGTCTTATGAATTATTATTTTATTAAATTTTGAAAGTAATGCTTTCCTGTTTATACGAGTAAACGGATAAAGCATTCGTATGGCTATATTTACTTTATTAGTTGTTTCTAAAATGTGTCTGTTAAATGTAAGTTTTTTATCGAAGTGTATGCCCAGGTACTTAACAAATGGTTTCCATGCTATTAAGTGGTCATTTAATCTTAATTGCTCAGCTGGAAGAAAGCAAGGCTTTCTTTTTCTGGTGAAAAAGATAGCTTGGATTTTTTCCGCGTTCAGCTTTATTTTCCATTTGGAGAGATAACATTGCAATATTTCAATTGCATTTTTTAAATTCGTCTCAATGTCGAGACCGAACTCATGCGAAGAAAGTATAGCAATATCGTCAGCATAAATAGCTATTTCACACTGTGGAAGACTTGGGAAATCAGATGTAAACAAATTATAAAGGATAGGACCAAGCACAGAACCTTGCGGTACACCTGCACAAACATTTACAACATCAGACGCACTACTATTAACAAAAACTTAAGCGACGATTTGACACAAACCTTTGAACAGTTCTACAAAGAAATGGGGCAAAATTATTGTTTAACATTTTGTAGATAAGCCCATCATGCCAAACGGAATCAAATGCCTTCTCAATGTCCAGCAAAACCATTCCAGTTGATTTACTTTTTAATTTTAAGTTGAGATGATAAGTCATTGAATTCAAAAAAAATTCAATATACATCTCGATTATCTCTACTTTGCCGGAATTACTAACTTGGATACAATCTTTAAAATCCGTCATGTCATAAACTTTTTTTTTAAAAAAAATTTCAACCTGATGGTGGAAGGCATCAGCCGACATAAAGGTATGGCCTTTTTCAAAATATCTTAGGTATATTTCTTGCACATTATATTCTGCAAACGTTTCAACAATATTATTTATTAGGACGAAAAATTGTTGTCTTCCACTTTAAAAAATTTTCGAAACTAATAATTATATGGTGCGGAGCAGCGCATCAACAAGCACAAAAACTCGTCCAAACATTAAATTTTTTCCACAAGTTGTGAAAAATATTGCACATACAAAGAAAGAAAGGCATATATCCAAAAAAAAAACTCATATTTACTAAACAACTTGAGAATTTTTTTTTTGGTAAATACGCGTTTTTATCTTAGTTAGTGGCAGATAAGACTTTTCTGTCTAGGAAAGACAGTAGATATGGTAGATGTGCCCAATTCGCTTCACGTTTTTTAGTCATTTCCATTTGGAAATATGCCTTTTTAACTTAGCACAAAAATCATAAAATGATTCACGGTTCTGAATATGTCTATATCTCAATTTTTGAGATTTGGCGCTTGTTTCCCCTTTTTTTCCTAGGACGGCAGAATGGCGGTATGTTTCGCAACAATTATAAAACTAAATTAAAGCCGTGAATAACAATACACCTATAAAAGTACTTAAGATTACCTATCTCCGTAGGTAGAGTAATAAAAATCTGTTTCACGAATGTTTCGCCTATAAATCCTGTATAACAATAAGTGAAAAAGAGGCACAATTTCTATTAAGAAAGAAAAACGTGCTTAAGCCCAAACCTATTTATCAAGAAAAATATGAAAAATATCGTACAATACAACTGCAGAACTTAATTAAAGGCTCGGTTGATGGCTCAAAGGATTTATGAGGGCATTCTTTGTCCCGTGATTCATGTGCGTCTTTTATGAGTTTTTCATAAGTACACAATTTTGTTAACATTCATCAAAAACCTGTATCAGACGTAAACAAAAACAATTCAAAATTCCATCAACTTGTAACGGATAGGTTTCTCTGAGCTCTTGTACAAGTAAATTACTTTTGTGGTTTTCTGTCACTGAATCGTTTGATTAAGGTTATAAATAACTCTGTTTATGGAAGGAGCCACAAAAAAGAAATAAGTAATAAAGGTATCTACCCTAATGTTAACATGTCGTGGTGGAGCGATATTACATTTCAATCTCATCACTCTCATAGTATCGAAAACTGATTAACCGCTAATACGTGTCCCGGTTTTGTCTGTTTGTGAATGGCTTAAAGGTTAAATACAAATTTCATAACGCAGGAGCACTTTTGAATGAAAAATTCATGGATCAAAAATGAATTAAAAGCCAACTGTCACCAATTCCACTTTCATCATCATTATCGGCAAAAGATTTGGATTGTCACGCGTTCATTTTTCGCCAAACGCCATTTATTATTTATTTCTCAAAAATGATAGCTAAAACAACAAAATTTATTCGATGTAATCCAATAATGTAGTTCATGTATAAAACTGGAACGCTCTTTTATGGATATTTGTTTTCGAGTGCATGCGTTAATATGGGGATGGATACATGGCACCCAATGTGAGGTGGAGCGATTAGAATTCACAAACTTAAATTACAGAGCAAAAAGGTGACACCTACGCGCTCGTGCAGTAACATCAGGGTGGTGTATCGAGAACTGTTGGGTTAATTGAAAATTGAAATATCAAAGAGGGTAAACATTGCCGTTCTGCGATACCTTGGAGATGCTAATTTTGTAAACCACTATATTGTTGATTATACAGACTTAAATATGTAATTAATAGTTTAGCGGTAGCATTTTTAATAGTGAATACACAGCATAGTCTACAATAACACAGCTGTTGTTTTATGGAAAACTTGCGGGCCTTTTGTGAATAGTTAATTAGCGGTTAAATCTTTATGACTCAAACAGCGAGAACTTAAGGATGAAAGTTACGACAGAAATCAAATAATTTTGTGGTTGCCCATAGCCAATCAAACAACCTAGGGTCTAGAACAACATTTCTCCTCTCCTTTTTGATAATGCTTAAGGGAGCTTAAGTTTTATAACTTAAGCTCCCTTTTAACAATTGGCAATGTTCGCGTCTCCCAATTTATCAAGAGGCATGGTAAGCTAAGGCAGACCTTACACGATTCTTTTACCTAAATATATGGGTTTGTTTTTCGTTACAGTGGGCTGAATTATTTTGAATTTTGTTAACCTTCCCCGAAATTGTGTTTTCATAAGCTCGGAGTTTTATCTTATTTCTGTATTTTAGCTTTCTCCATCATTTATTCTTTTGTGTTGAGATTTATGTTTAGGATTTAAGTAAGTAACTATTCTAAGTGGTGTTTTTGCTACTTTACAATTTCATTTACCCTGCAATTGCGAAAACGAATTATGCCTGTATCTGCTGATCTGTTTTTGTTATTGCAGGTCAAATGGAAAATGAGTAATTAATGTGTAAAGTAGAAAAAACACCGCTACTGCTTTTTTTAAATCAACTACACAATGATAGTCAACAAGTCTCTGCTTAATATTGAACTTAGTAGTTCGATTAACCCTGTATTAAATCCCAGCTACCCCATCGAAAAATCTCTCAGAATAAAGGAATTCACCCTGGTGCCCTGGTGGCCTTCCTTGACATAGAGGGAGCTTTCAACAACGTTAAAACAAATTCGATTATCAATGTCCTCCAAGGGTGGCGACGGTGTAGAGGTTAGTGTGTTAGCTTGTGACCCGTGCGGTGCAGGTTCAATCCTCACGGGGAACAACAACATACGCCACCCATTCACATGCCTCTACACCAAAAGAAGGATTTCTGCCTGGTAGTGCAATGGACCGTTACCGAGTCTGAGTGCTCTGGGATTTGGATTTCCTTTTTGTATACAAAAAAAAAAAAAAAAAAAAAAAATGCCCTTCAAAGGGTCAACATCCGCGAATCAGTCTGCTCTCTTGTGGTACAGATACTCAGAACCAGAGTAATAAATGCTATACTTGGGAGTAGTTCTATCAAACAACAAGCACAGTGGGGAACCCCCCAAGGAGGAGTTCTCTCCCCCTTACTCTGGAACCTCGTTAACGATGAAATCCTTGCGGAAATAGAGAACATGGGCTGCAGGGTTGTAGCACACGCGGACGATGTTGCTATCTCCATATCGGGCAAGTACCCACAGACACTTGCAGATGTTCTTTAATCTAATCTAAGTAAGCTAGTAAACTGGACAAAAGCATGCGGTCTCAAGGTCAATCCCACGAAGACTGAGTTGGCCTTTTTTACTAGAAAAAACAAAATTGCGTACTTCTCGCTTCCCATGTTAAGAGGATCCACTCTTAAACTCTCCGACAGTGCTAGTTATCTAGGACTTAAGTTGAACCGAAAGCTAAACTGGAAAGAAAACGTCAACGAACGTACCAAAAAAGCCATGGTTGGCCTATACACATGCCAGAGGGCAGTGGGTTCATCATGGGGCCTACAACCGCAGATAATGCATTGGCTGTACACGTCGGTAATAAGACCGATTCTCTTAAACGGTGTAATGGTCTGGGTGACCGCCCTGGAGAAGAAAACCATTCTCTTAAAAATGGAAAAGGCTCAACGAGCGGCATGTTGTTTTTTTTTTTTTTTTTTTTTTTTAATGATTTATCTGCGCAATATCTCTACATAAAGTAGGATACAATTCACCTGCCCGTAAGGGTCTAGGCTCTGATGTACAAGCAGGTTATAACCTATACAAATAAAATAATAAAAAAATACATATAATTAATAAAATATTATTACAAATTGCCCGCAAAACCAGTAGGTTTGTCTGCAGGCGTTTATTTATTATATTTATGTCTCAGTATCATGGGGGCACTGAGAACCTCTAAAACAGCGGCAATTCAAACCATGCTACACCACTTTCCCATTGACATCATAGGTAAACAAATAGCTGCCAACTCATCACTATACGACTGAGAGACTCCCACCAATGGTGAGAACAGGACACTGGTCATCCCAACATACTTAAGATCCACAGCTATCTTCCGCACTCTACAGATCGACTGCCTACTGAAATGAACTTCACTTTAGGCTTCAAACACTTAATACCGGACAGAACAGAGTGGACGCAACGCGATGTCCTCAAAAATAACTCAATGTCAATTTTCAAGACCCAGGAGGAGTCGGTGCCAAAGTCTTCTCAGAAGACCTGGACATTCACCCCTCCTTCAATCTACCAAACTGTTGCAGCGTCTTCCAGGCTGAAGTCACAGCAATTCGACAGGCTCCTGACTGGTTGTCGGTAAATACCATACCACAAAGTGATATCGTCATGTATATCGACAGCCAGGCAGCTGTCAAAGCCCCTATATCCAGCACAATAAGATCCAAGGTAGTGAAGGTCCGTATCTCTTAACGAGATAGCTATACAGTATAACACTACTCTTTGCTGGGTACCAGGACATAGTGATGTCCGAGGGAACTGTGAGGCTGATGAATTGGCTAGACAAGGCTCCTCTGGTACAAATAGCATAACTATAGACAACATTGATGTACCAATGTCATCTGCTAGGCACCTCATCCACGCCGACGCGCTAAAAAAAGGATACCTCTGATGGAACCAACTTAGCCAGTGTAGCACCGATAGACAATTATGGCCAAAGCTGGACCAGAGTAGGTCAAACGGACTACTAAGACATAAAAGAGGAACCCTCTCTACCCTTACGTAAACATAATCACCGGACTCTGTGCAATGGGAAGACATGCTCAGAGACTGTGCATTCCCTATAACGACTTCTGTAAAAGTTGCAGAGATGAGGAAGAGGAGGAGACGGTCCTGCACCTCCTATGCACTTACCCCTTTTTACTTTTTCGTGTATTAATTTTTTATTTTAGTGGGGGCAAACCCCTTTTTATTGATCTTAATTCAAGCTTACAAGATTATATCTTAAAAATCTAACTTAAACTAATTATTAAAATAATTGGATCAAAGCGATGCTGGAAAGTCGCAAAATAACTGCCTCGTCAGGAACGACCTCAGTATCTGTAACAGCCGTAAGGGGCTGCCCACAAGGGGGAGTACTTTCACCCCTTTTGTGGTCATTGGTCATCGATGACCTGCTACACAAGTTGAGCAATTTGGGCTACACTACAATTGGGTACGCCGATGATATTGTCATCATAGTCAGGGGCAAAGACTCAATTGGAGTCACATCAAAAATTAAAAATGCTCTAAAGACAGCCATAGACTGGTGCATCAAGGAAAATCTTTCCATAAATCCCAGTAAAGCCGTCATCGTTCTTTTCACTAAAAGGAGGAAATTAGACCTAGGCCTAATCACAATAAACGACACGGTCGTAGAGTATTCCGACGAAGTCAAGTATCTCGGAGTAATCCTAGACAAGAGACTTAACTGGAACTCTCACATAAATAACAAAATCACTAAAGCTAATAGAGCTTTATGGGCCTGTCGTCGCACATATGGCAGAACCTGGGGAATCTCTCCAAAGATCGTCCACTGGATCTACACAGTGATGATAAGACCCATTATAACATACGCCTCCATAGTATGGACAAAATCCACACAAAAGGTCGCAATAGAGAAGCTCAAAAAGGTACAACGGCTTGCGTGCCTTGGTATCTTCGGAGCCATGCGAACCTGTCCAACAGCTGCCATAGAGGCAATAACAGGAATCACCCCTCTCCACATATACATTCAAAAAGTGGCGATCCGCAATGCAATAAGTCTAATACAGTTAAACGAGATAAGTCTTAATGATCAGCCGGATCTAAAGACCCTTCTCGATGAACTGCCAGAACTTCACATGAACTGCGCGGTCACAGACCGCATTCAAAAAACGCTATGCTTCAACAAACGGTTCTCCACGGAGATCCCCAAGAGAGAAGCATGGGTTAGTAATAACCCACCAAACAGCCACAACGGCATAAAGTGGTATACGGATGGTTTTAAAATGGAAACGGGGGTAGGAGCGGGAATATACGTACCACACAAACGCTTTACGATACCCATGGGAAAAAGTCCCAGCGTATTTCAAGCAGAGCTCCACGCCATTCAAGAATGCGCCAGCCACATTATTTTATCTGGCATAAAAGGTGCAACCATCCATATTTTCACGGATAGTCAAGCAGCTATAAACGCCCTTAGCTCGTATACCATTGACTCCAAATCAGTCATGTACTGCTTCAATACCCTACAAACACTCGGAATAAGAAACAAGACCAAATTATGGTGGGTTCCGGGTCATGTCGGGGTAGAAGGTAACGAAAAGGCCGACGAACTGGCCAGAAAAGGTTCAGAAACACCTTTCATAGGTCCCGAACCTTTCTGCTGCACTCCTAGATCAGCAGCAACGGTAGCAATTAAAAGCTGGGAACATACTAAATGTATCTATCTTTAGGAAAGCATCCCAGGTCTAAGACAGGCCAAACGAGCCATTCGGCCCTTCAATCAAAATGCCAGCAAATGTCTAAACTAAAGCAGGCATGATATCAAAAACCTAGTAGGTTACCTTACTGCTCACCATGGTTAAAGATATCATCTACACAAAATGAGAATATCAGACTCTCCTGAGTACCGACTCTGTCTTGAAGAAGACGAGTCAGCTGAACACATTTTATGGGAATGTCCAGGAATTAGAAAGAAGATCTTTTTCATGGAGCAAATGAGCCCCGAGGACATAAAGAATTCTTCAACTGGTAAAATTGTCCGCTTTACCCGGAAAGTGGAAATTCTACTAGTTTAAACTTTTCTGGCCCATGATCTTTTAGGTCGAAGTACCCCCCCCCCCCTTAAATCGCCTTGGCGAGCCAGAATTAAAAAAAAAAACTAATTACTGCTGGGTGAAAGGTGGGGGTAGAGGAGGAGCAGATTTAAGGGAAGAGATGCGATTAAAATCCAAGAGGTGGGGGTTAGATTTGACCTTCTGCGATATGCGGAAGATCTGCTCGTTTAAGTCATATGACGTGCGACAGGTGGGAAGGTAGAAAAAGGGGGGGGGGGGGGCGGTCTGCCGTTCGAAGATTAGTGTTAAAGGCAATATAATTTAGAAGAGAATAACAATCGATGGAACCAGTGAGAAGACGATGTATAAGAAAAATGTCACCGACATCTCTTTAGGTTTATTAAATTAAGGCGTTCGTGATAGGGTGATAGGGTGCTAGGGTAAGCCCGAAGCCCACGAAGAGCGAAACGTACAAATCGACGTTAAATGCTTTCGATTCCAGAAATGAGTACCCGGTAGTTTGGTGCATATAATTGGCTGGCGTACTCTAGAATAGGGCGGACATAGGTTATGTAATGATTGGTGAATACATACTTCAGACCACCGTTTGACGAAACCAAGGTCCGAGTTAGCTTTATTGATTATTTCGTCAATATGTGGACGAAAGTTAAGCTCTCTGTCATACAGAACACCTTGATCGCGGATGGTTAGAATGGTTACAATAGGTTGGTTGTTCAAAATTTATAGTCTAGGGGGAGATTGAGTCCGCTTACGTGAAAAAGTAAAGTAATAGATATTACAATCATGGTAGCATTTGTAACTCACTGTAAGGGGGATATTACCCTTTTTTTTCTTTTTCTTAACGGCGAAGTAAGGATCAGAATTTAAGGGACCGTAAAACTCCCACTTTGAGTTTGGCATATTGACTGATCCGTCAGTGGGGTTCACCCCAAAAAATTCATGCAAGTTTCCCGGTTTCGGATCGCATTTTTATTGAGGCCTGGTATTTTTACAGGCGTTATTGATTTTTGTTTGATCGTCCTTTTAGGACACGGGCGAGCTCCAGTCGTCTTTCCCCCCACGAATTTTCGTGCATACTTGTGAGCGAGTTTCAAGATGTTTAATGCGTCGCTAGGCTCACCTTGATGTTAAAATTGCCTTAATATGATTTGTCACCTTAGTCGTCTTTCACGACAACGCTCATTTTGGGGGCGCTTTAGTTATATTTGTATTGATATTATTAGCCGTCCTTGCACGGGAAAGAAATGAGTAAAATGTAACACCTGAGGAGAAAGAAGTTCCGAAAAGTCGTCACTGCGATTCCGGCTGTCTGTCTCCGAGCCTCCTGTCCATACGGGTGGACAAATTGTATCCCAACTTCGTAATAAGGTTTTGGGCTAACACCTCGCAGCATGTTTTTTTTTGTTGACGATACGTACAATATGACTTTGTTCTTATAGACCCATTTTCTTAAAAACGGCTATTTTATAACGTCTTTGATGTGTTTATGTGTTTAGGATACTTGGGGTAAGGGAAAGTAAATGGAAAACAAGTTTAAACTAGGCTACAGGACCTGGGGCCTACTTTAACTTTTCTACTTGTAAAACATCGTAAAAGTGACCTATTCGTTTCTACATCGTTAAGTTTATCGTACACTCGGTTTTGCACATAAATTTCTAAACACACCAATATCTCAAAAACGGCTAAGAAACAAATTTACATATCTACTCAGATTTCCAATTTTTTTTTTTTTATAATTTGTTTTCCAATAACAATAACGGTTCCAATTAATAATGATTCTCTTGGGTATAAAAATAATAAGGTGCTACAGAAAACTATGGATTGAAAGGGAAAGTATGATTAACGGGCTGCATGAATCAGCTGCAAAGAAATTAACATTAAAAAAATAAAATTAAATAAGTCCCAAAAACTTCCGTATAAAATTAGGAGTTATTACAGATGAAAGAACTCCTAAATGTTGGGACTTTTAGGAGTTATTTCATAACGAAACAGCTCCCAAAGCCATCCAGATGAAATGAGTGTTAATTAATCACTCAAGGCGCGGCGGGCGAAAAATAATAATTCATGATGAATTAACTCATAAATGTTTGAATTGGGACATATTTCATTTTGCGTTAGGAATCCTTTCATTAAAAAAATTTGGAGTAATTGCATTTATTATTAGAAGTTCATTCATTATGAAATAATTGATTTCGAAAAAAAAATTTGCAGGTAATACATAGAGCCATAAATGACAAATTGAATTTTTGAGTTGATGTCCGTTTTTAAATAGTCGTGTAGGTTGGACATGTTGATGGTAATGTCGCTTTTTTCTTCTTCTTTCTTAATGGCGGTGAAGACTATGATTTTGTGAGATTTATGGTTTTGCAATCCAAACCAACCTTCGATTGGCACTAAATACTTTTTATACTTTAACAAATACTTTAGCAAATGGAAGATAAAAGTCAACGCTTCTAAAACCCAAGCTATCTTTTTTACTTAAAAAAGAATAGCTTGTTTTTTGCCCAGCAAAAACTTCATTATTAAAAATGCTAAAACTACCTGGACGGACACTGTCAAATATTTAGGAATTTTATTGCTCACATACACTACGTTCACGTTACTTACTGTTCGTAAACAAGTGGAACGAACAAAGGTCTATTAAAAACTATTGTTAAACAGGTGGAACGAAAAAAAAGATTAATTTTATGACTTTATTGGGAAAAGTATCATACAAATTGAATTTATCTGCCTTGTCCCAATTTTATTTTTTACAATAAACATAATACAGTATTCTTTCATATTGCATTTGGTTTATCCCCTATTATCGAAGGAATTAAAAAGAATCGTACACTTAAATCAAGAAACTAGTTAGTCGAAAACACGTGGAACGGATTGTATAACAAATACCAGAAAAAAAAAATAAAGTTATACGAATAAGGCATCCTCTTATAAACAGAAAATCTACTCTAAGCCAAGACAATAATTTAATAATTTTTAAAGTCATTTTTCGGGCCTTTATGCTTTATGGTTGTCCAGCTTAAGGGAAAGTATGTAATAGCAAACATCAAAAAATTACAAAAAACTGAAAATAAGCTATTAAACCCAATGCTTAAACTTCCATAGGACTTTTTAACACTTGAACTTTGGACGAAATGAGCAATGTCGATTTGGTTCTACTAGAATAGAAAGACTTACTGCTGGATACTTATTTAATAACCTAGTTGCAAACGTAGCATCCTAGTTTTTATTATTATTTCATACTCTACCTATTCTTCATCTGATGAGAATTATTTTTCTAACTATTTACCCCGTGTATATTTGATTTAATTGTTTTTTTTTTAAGTATTTATTTATTGCTCCACTATATACGATTATTTATTTGTTATTTACTTATTAAATTATTAGATACTTATTTATGTTTTAATATTATACCTATTATTATTCAACTTATTTATTAACTTCCCAGTAATGGGTAAATTATTGTAATTGGTGCGAAAATGAATGTCGTGATTTACCAAATACGTATTTTAAAATTTTAAGGTTCACAATCAGCCCTATTCTAAATATTCCCCGGGAATTGGTGTCTCCCGGGAGCTAAATTCCCCTATTACGAATTCCCCGGGAATCTTTCTCCCCGGGAGTTTATGTTCGAAAAAAAAATTGAAAAAATTCTGTCAGATATCAACATATGATTGGTTGAAATTTGACTTTTGACATTTTCAATGAAATTGCGATTATTAAAAAAACTGTGTTAAAAAAAGGGCAAAAGCATAGCATTCCAAGCGAATATTGGTGGAAGAAGTACCTATAAGTGAAATTAGTTAAATAAACGTTTCAAGAAATTAATTTATTACTTTTTTCCACTCAAAAATACTCTTGCTTGGTGGTCCCGCTGATTTAAGTGCAGCTTTTTGCCAAAACAACCCAATTTCTTCTTTTGTTTTTTTGTGGAAACCATACGCAATATCGCGGTGTTCTTCCATTAAATTTAGGAGCATTTGAAGCTGAAACCTGTTTCGTTATTTTAGACCTTAATAAATTTCACTTATATTCCATTTTCCTTTGTAGAAATTAAAAAAACTTACATTTTTCCATAAACTCCCGAGCAAATATTTGGGCAAGAGAAACGCGGGAAATGTATTCAAATTCTCCCCTTTTTATACCCTATTCTAAGGGTATATTAATTTTGACGCATAGTTTGTAACATACCTTAATATTGCCCGTAGACCCCTAAAAGTTACTATATTTATGATCAGCATCGATAGTAATGTCGATCTAGCCATGTCCGTACGTCCGTCCGTCCGTCTGTCGGCAAAAATTAGGCCTTTAAATTGGACCTAGAGAGCTGAAATTTTAACCATATACTCTCTAGGGTCCCGAAATAATCAAGTTTACGAATTTTTGAAATCCGCCCACAAACTCAAAAAAACAAAATTTTGGAAAAAATCGAAATTTGAGCTAGAAATTTTATATATGATCTATGACTCCTAAAACTGCTCGGGATAAAAAATTTTCAAAATCCGCCCACTGACACGCCCACAAATAAATAAAACAATTTTTTTGAAAATCCAAAGTTTGAGCTAGGGAGCTGAAATTTATAATATATACTCTCTAGGGGCCTTTCAAGCTCATGTGTAAATATTATCAAAATCCGCACACTGACACGCCCACAATTAAAAAAAAAAAACCTATTTTTGAAAATCCAAAGTTTGAGCTAGGGAGCTGAAATTTATAACATATACTCTCTAGGGGGCCCTTTATGCTCATGTGTAAATATTTTCAAAATCCGCCTACTGACACGCCCACAATTTAAAAAACTTTTTTTGAAAATCCAAAGCTTGAGCTAGGGAGCTGAAATTTATAATATATACTCTCTAGGGGCCCTTCATGTGTTAATTTTTCTTTAATCCGCCTACTGACACGCCCACAATTAAATAAAACAATTTTATTGAAACACCCAAGTTTGAGCTTGTTATATAACAAAATATGTAGAGCGTTCTTAACAATTCAACCATACTTAGACTTTTGTCACGCCCACTTATGAGGGATAGGAATAAGAATAGGGTATCCAACAGTTCGTCCAAGCGGACTGTAGCCCGTCCCTATGTTTTTCTATTTAGAATGCCTACTTTTTTTCAGGCAATTTTTTTCCTCTTTTTCGAAGTTTGTTTAGAATAAGGAAAAAGGAAAAAGTGAACAAATTCCCCGGGAATTTTTATTTAGAATAGGAGTAAAGGGAAAAGAGAACAAATTCCCCGGGAGTTGTTATTGATAATCGGGCTGAATATGTTTTCAAAGGATGTGTACGTATGTGCGTACGTTTTTCTATTATTCGGTGTACGTACTTACGGACTAATCTCTTTCCTTTCAACTAGATTATTTTCTAACCAAGCTGTTTTCCTTTTGACATCATAACATAGCATTATTCAGAAGTAAGGTTATACCATAACTCAAATGTAACAAAATAGACAAATTGTGATAGATTTAAAACTTTAAAGTTAAAGTTTCAATTTTATTATTCCCGTACACTTTTTCTTATTTTTACTTTCCAAATCTATTTTACTTTTTACTATTTATCACTTGTAAGCGAATTAGTATGAATTGTTTCGGGATAGTCAATTTGTTTACTGTCCGAACCTTTGTTATGTCTTAGCAAACCCAGTGACGCGGGTACGTATATTTATTTGATATTTCTAAATCGCAAGAGAAGAGCAATCAATAAGAGTTTATCATTTATAAATAAATGCATTATTTACATTCTGTAACATTTAAAAAGGATCTAAAGTCAATAGTTCCCTTAAAATAAAAACATGATTGTCTGCAAAATATGTAAATCGATGCGAGACGATACCTCGTTAGCTATCCCGCAAATGCTATCTTCTTGAACAATGTGTTCTGACGTTTCTTGAGTTTTATAAGGCAAAAAAAAGGGTCGTCAAAACGATGACGTAGAGACGACAGCCATTTTAAGGGTTACACGAAGCAAAACCATCGTCAAAACGATATCGTCAGACGATCATCGTCTTACGTGATTAGACCCCCAGCATTTTACTGGCCATAGTACCGTAGTGGTCTGAAATCGTGGGACCTGCCGATCCTTTTTGAGGTTGAACCGGCGAGGCCCACAGGCGGACCAGTGGGGATGCCAGAAAGTGACAGGGTTATGATCCCATTAGTCAAGATCATAACCTCGACGTTGAGCAAGAGGAAGAAATAATATAATAATGCAATTCGAAAACGCTGAGAATGTTTGCCCCAGTCTTGTACTTCATTTATGAATTAATTTTATTTGTTTAATTTATAAAACAGTCTTAAATCGTAAAAATGTATAAACAATCCCAAAAAACAGCACGTGTCGTAAAAAGCGACTAAGGGGACAAATCACATCTAGGCAAATCTAAAATCCAAGTCTAGCGACGTATTTAAAATCTTGAAACTCCCCCGCAAGTGTGCATGCAAATCCGTATGTTGACACGACTGGAAATCACCGGTGTCGTAAAAGGACGATCAAACAAAAATCATTATCAGGAGCATTCACGGGTCAAAATCGTCATAAAAGAGGCATGCTGGGATCATAGAAATGTAATAACACGAGCATTTGATTGGCCTCAGTAGAAGCCTGCCAATGTAATGAGTTCGAACGGGCGAACCCAACAGGCGGACCAGCGGGGATGAAGTAACCGTAACCGCCGTCAAGGAGAAGAAGAAGAAGATTGCATTGACATGTTGTTGCTTGCTGCTATTCCAGGGTTTGATCTTGTTAGGAATTATCGTAAAAACCGGGTAGGAGGAGGTGTATGTATGTACGTTAAGGATTGTCTGTCAACAAAAATTGTATATTCTTCCACTTTGTCTGATGTTGAGTTTCTTTGTGTTGAGGTCAAAAGTGATTGTGAAAAATGCTTATTTGTGACAGTTTACTGCCCCACCTGTAAATTTAGAGAAGAGAATCTAAAGGAGTTTGAAGATACCTTAACTAGGTTTAGCTCAAATTATTAGAACATTTTGATTGGTGGAGACTTTAATGTGAACTACCTAGAAATGAATAGTACTACTCAATTGTTTAAGTATTTCTGTGATAAAATAGGATTAAGTGTTGTGAATACACGATGGCCAACCTGTTTTCAGTAAATTCGAAACCCGTCGCTGATTGATATGTTTCTCACGAGCTCAAAGCAACGAATAATTGGAAGCGATCAAGTTCGGCTTACGTCCCATTTCATCCATGACCTCCTATTTTGTTCGTTTAAGTTTAATATGAGTGGTTCTAATAAAGTTAAGACAATTTCTTACAAGTCTTTTCGTAATATAGACATCTCACATCTCCATCAAAATATTGGCAACTTTGGCTTGAACAATATTTACAATGTATCTGACATTAACTCAAAAGTTTCCCTGCGTACTACGACAGTATCCGAGCTCTACGAAAGCTATGTTCCTACTGTAACAAACGTCATTAAGCCACATAGTTTTCCATGGTTTAATCACCAGCTTAAATTGTTGACCCAGGAAAGGGAGCGCTTTTTCAGGAGGTTTAAGAGAGCTCTTACTTATTACAATAGGAGGTAATATATCTTCGCTCGAAATAGAGTCACTACTGCGATACGTTCTGCTAAGCGTTCCTATTTTCTGCAAAGACTTGATCGAAAGTTAAGCTCTAGAGTCCCGTGGAAAAACTTGAAGGATTAAGGTGTGGTTGATAATGAACTACCAGGGTGTGCGTTCAGTCCGACTGAAATATTCTCTGTTCTCATTTTTACTTCATCGAATGCTTGCTTTTCTAACCTCAGTGATTCAAGTTCAAGTGAGAGCTTTGCTTTATGTATAAGTAATCTGGATGCTGTAATAGAAATTCGTTGGATTAAATCCAATATCTCCTTGATAATATCTCGCCAAAATCATTCGTATTCCAAAAAAATCAAACCCCACTAACCCATAAGTGTACTTCCCTTTCTTTCAAAATCTTTTGAAAAGATTTTGTCGCAGCAAATTCAAGAAGATTTGGATAGGCGGAATAAGCTCTCCAAGTTCTAATCCGACTTTCGAAGGAAGCACAGCTGTGAATCAGCCGATCAACCGATTTAAGGATAGCATTCGACTTAAATGAAATATGTGTAATGGTGACTCTAGATTTTTCTAAAGCGTTTTATTCAATTTATCATTCAATACTAATAAACAAGCTTAAGAATAACTTTCAGTTCTCTCGTTCTGCGCTGAAACTGATTCTCAACTATCTATGTGATGGCTTACTAACAGTCCAAAACGACCAGGGAAGGCCCAGTTCATATACGGTTAACGTATGTGTTCCTCAAGGGTCAGTCCTAGCACTTATTTTTTCTGTCTTTATAAATGACCTTTATGATATTCTCGAAAACTGCAATGTTCACTTTTATGCAGATGACGTCATTATATACATGTCCAGAAAACTAGGGCTGATGGAAGATTGCGTGGCTAGATTAAATGAAAATTTGTCGCGTATTCAGACGTAATCTGATCTAAATACTCTAAAACTAAATCCTGCTAAATCGTTGGGTATGGTCTCTCTACTTGATGTCCTTCTCTTGTTGTGAACGATGTCACTATTCCCTATGTGGAGCAGGTCAAATACCTTGGATTTAGAATTAAAAAAAAAACTAAGTTGTTGTAATCCCAGTTTGGATTATCAATGCATGAACGCAGGCGTAAAATGAACGTTGTTTTCATTCTTTCTTCGTCAAGGCTGTTCGATTGTGGAATTTTCTTCCACGTCAATTACAAAGAATAAGTTCGTCAGTCGTATTTCGGGAAAAACTTTGTCTACACATGTCGCAATCGAATTAGTCATATTATACCAATAAACATAAAATCTTTAAAACCTTCCTTTTATCATTCAGTATTAGTTATCTGTAATTAATACAAAATTCGATACTTAATTTTAAGAATAATTTTCTTGTAGTATCATGTAAGCTTCAAACAAAATAAATAAATGAAATGAAATGAAATGATTTGATTTCTTTATTGAATTTTATCAATCCGTTTTCCAAAATGTATAATGCCATCCTGGCATAATTGCGCATGTATTCCACCTTTTTAATCTCGTCCTTTAGCCTTTGAATTGTGGCTGAATTATTGGCATAGACCTTACTTTTGATAACCAGAATGAAAGAAGCCCAGGTGTTTCAAAGCGCACGATATCGTAAGCCAATTGACATCGCTGTTTGGCAAAGTAATGCGTAAAATTATTGTTGCATTGGCTGTTTGGCATATGGATTCACCCTGTTGCGCAATTTCGGCAATAAAAAGTTAGTTGTTATGTTACGATAGCGTCCAATATTCACATTTCCGTTAAAAAAAACGAACAGTTTCTCCAGCCCTGTACAAACACGTACTGATGATTTCTTCATCTTCTACAATACAAATTACGCGTTACGCATTTTTTTAAGGTCCATTTTCATAAAAGACTTCCATAATTTGTACATGTTGTGCCAGCAAGTATCTATCCATGACTTAAATTGTTGGTAGATGACGATTGTCGATATGAAACATATTGTTTTTTTTTTTTTTTTTGGAATTTAAATTGCATTCGCCCTCTTGGTCAAATACCCATTTGTCCCAACCTTTATTTAATAAGTTTTCAGTTTCAGTGAAATTTGATACACACATATTTTTCGATATTTATTGATATATGTTGCTGTATTCGAGAGGACCTGTCTTCAACCTTCTACTGTCGGTAACACTCACCCTTTGCCCAGAAACATCACGGGGCAGGCAATTTCATTTATACAGAAGGAAGAGAAATGATAATAAGTAGACACGTGTGGATGTTCTTTGTAAGAGCATTCAAGCCTCTTGCGGGGTCAGTCACCTTGACGTGTGCACCATCACCGCAAACAAACTCGATGGTGCCGGTGCGGAGGCTTACGACGCAAAGAGTCATCGGGCTTGTTAAGGGCCAGGCCGTCTGATGAGCGTCAACCAAGAACTGACCAGGACTTCACGTCCGCTCCCACCTCACCCTTACATACCCCCCCCCCCCCCCTCTGTCGCCCCGTCCGCTTAACCCCCCCCCCCCATACTCCTTACTTAAAACTTTTCGGCAATGCCCGGGGAGACAACCCCGACAACAAATCCCCAAATCTAAGGTGGAACAGCTAGCGCCGAGAGATGAATTGCTAAGGGGTTCTTAGTCTTTAGCAGCGAACTTCGGATACCAGGCGACCTCCGATTTCAAGATAGCCTTCCTGTGGTTATACGGGTAGACCACGGGCGACCTTTCTATCCCGTTTACTCGTGGGATTCAAAATATATCCAAAAAATAAAAACCAAATAGAGAATGATGCCTCTACAACTGCATCATCAACTAGGGATGTTTCAGAACACCCTGCATTACCAACTGGGGATGTTTTAGAACACCCTGTCGTAAATGACGTGACACCTGCCAATCGGGAAGGGTCACAAACCACGGATTCGGAGATGATGAGCTTAGAAGAGAACTCGTCTCTTCATAGTGACGATATCTCTGAAGCCAGCACGCTATGCAATGTAAGCATACTCTCGGATGAAGTGCATCCCATGAATACTGACGCGCCGGAGACCTCTGGCATAACTGCACAGACTGAGTCTAAGCGCGTCAAATTCACACCATCCGAACAGCGCCGTTTTAGGCGTGCGCTGAAAAAGGGGAAAAACGTAGAGCAGGCCAGAGCACTTGCTCTGTCGACAGAGGTCGACACAGGCTCCGAGGTGAAGCGTACAAGGTCCGAGGACAATACGCCGCCCCAATCCGAAGCGAAACGAGCTCGCACAGGAAATACAGCCGTCGACAAAGTCTCCTATAGAGATATAGCGAGCTTTGTAAGACTGGGTGTAGTACCTGTCGATCTGGATCGCAATCCTCTCAGTAACGAGCAAATGGCTCAGATTCAGGAGAGGATTATGGACATCACCATCGAACAACGTGATGAGGGGACCAAACCAGCCTTCCGCGGTACAACCTTCAAAGCCGGATGGCTAATGATCGTATGTGCGGACGCTACCACTGCAGAGTGGATGAAAACAAACTTCGCGAAGCTCAAAGAGAAATGCGGGATGGAAGTGACGCTTGTGGGGGAAGAACTGTTCCCGAAACCACATATCGTCAGAGCCTTCTTCCCACATAGTACCGGAGTAGCGAATGAAAGAATACTGGCAATTCTAGATGGCCAGAATAAAGAACTCAACACCAGAACGTGGAGAGTTCTGCAAAGATCTGACGACAGAGATGTCGCCCATATGGTCCTTGCTGTAAACGAAAGCACGATGAAGCGACTTGTTGAGCTAAAGGGGATGGTCTCGTTCAGATTTGGACAGATCAAAATAATCCTCAAGAGCGCGGACAAATCGACGAATCAAGCGTCAAGAGAAAACCAACAAAAGGCTACAACACCAGGGGCTAGTATTAGTACTGCCACTGATGCTTCAGAAAAGCCTTCCACAAGCGCCAACAGTAGCGCCACACCACCAGTGGCTGGCATTAGTGCTGCCACGGGTAACTCAGTTGCTAAAACAACTGTGGTGTTGGATGCTAAAGCAAAGGCTAAGAAAACGGACAGCACAAACGCGCACCGTAACCGCTTTAGGCCAAAACTGGCGGCCGAACAGGCACATATAAGCGGGAAAGATGGACAGAACACCAGAAGTCCAAGGGGGAGACAAAGTGGTCTCTCTCAACAGGGTTACGTACGACGCAGGGGTGATAACAAACCTCATAGAGTGCGTAATCCCGAGTACGTGAAGAAGAAATGACGTCTCTAACTGTGCTGCAGGCAAACCTGCACCGCGCTATGGGTGCATCGGACACCTATAGCCAAAGATGTGCCGAAAGGAACGTCGCTCTTGGTTTAATCCAGGAACCATGGGCAACTACAGGTAAGATCTTTGGTCTTAACAGCAGAAATAGAGAGCTAATTTTTGCCAAAGGTAATTTCAGACCTAGGGCAGCTCTTTCCATTGCGAAAGATATAAAATTCTCTCTCATTCCAGGTTTCAATACTAGGGACCTGGTGGCCGTTTTAATTGAACGCCACAATGGCCATGTGATACACAAGTTTGTATGCGCATCGGCGTATTTTGCTGGGGACATAGAGGAGGTACCACCTACACCAGTACAGGAACTTGTCCAGTACTGCCAAACTCAGCAAGTACATCTTGTTATCGGCTGCGACGCGAATGCACATCACCAGATTTGGGGCAGCCGAGACACAAACAAAAGAGGTGAGTTACTTTTAGATTACCTATATAGTAAAGACCTAGTTATTCTAAATAAGGGTGATAAGCCCACTTTTAGGAACAGTATACGAGAAGAAGTTTTAGACCTTACTCTCTCGTCTCCTTTTATACAAAACATTGTAGAGGACTGGCACGTGTCTGATGAAGCTTCTCTGTCTGATCATATGCATATTATGTTTAGGCTGCGATGCAACACCGAGTGCGCGCCGGTCAAATACAATAATAAATTAACTAACTGGAGAACCTATAGTGAAAATCTGGCAATCAGAACTGATCTGCTACCAGATTCACCACTTACACCGAGTGATGCGGACGCTGCACAATGTCAGCTTAACGACATCATTATCTCATCCTTTAGGAATAGTTGTAAGGTAAAGCGCACCGTGGTAAAAAGAAGCGTACCATGGTGGAATGAAAACCTGGAAACTATCCGCAAGAAGGTGAGAAAACAATTCAATAAATCGAAACGCACCGGCGTATGGGATCAATATCGATCCATGTTAACCAAATACAACCAAGAGTTGCGAAGATCTAAAAGGGCCTCATGGCGCGCAAACTGCGAAAAGCTGGAAAAACTCCCAGCAGTGGCGCGGCTCCAGAGAGCGCTATCAATAGATCCTTCAAACTGCATGGGATTGCTCATCAAACCTGATGGAACAATCACAAGCGACCGGGAAGAAACTCTGACAACCTTGCTGCAAGTTCACTTCCCTGGTTCCCTAATTGTCGATCACACAACTGATCACACTACTGAGGTTTCATATCCAACTAACCTCAACAGAAATAATAGTTTATCTGGTAAATTATTTAGTCCAGATAAGGTAAAATGGGCCATAAACTCATTTAAACCATTCAAGGCACCAGGAAGTGACGGAATTTTTCCAGCCCTCATTCAAAAGGGTATGGAATTCTTCCTACCTAACATGATTGCCTTATTTAGGTTCAGTTTCAACTGGGGCTACATACCACGCACTTGGCGGGAGGTCAATGTAGTATTTATCCCCAAACCAGGTAACAAACCTAGTGAACTACCTAAATCCTATCGTCCCATAAGCTTGACATCGTTTTTCCTGAAAACAATGGAAAGAATAATTGACGTTCATATCAGAGAATGCGTTACTTTTAGCATGCCTCTACACCCCTGTCAATATGCGTATCAAAAAGGCAAATCAACGGAAGGCGCCCTGTTAAAACTAACAAATCACATAAACAACGCCTACCGTTGCAAAGAAATTGCACTATGCGCTTTTCTCGACATAGAGGGTGCTTTTGATAACACCGGTTATGATTCAATATCAAACGCTTTATTTCACCGAAAGGTAGACTTTCCCACCATAAACTGGATAAAAGCGATGCTCGAAAGTCGGAAAATCACTGCTTCGTCAGGACAGACTTCAGTATCAGTTTCAGCTATAAAAGGCTGTCCACAAGGAGGAGTTTTATCACCCCTCCTGTGGTCTTTGGTCATAGATGACCTACTTCAAAAATTAAGTAATTTAGGCTACGACATAATAGGGTATGCCGATGACTTGGTCATCATTATTAGGGGCAAAGAATCAAACGTAGTTACTTCACGTATGCAAAACGCCCTTAAGATAGCTATAGACTGGTGCGTCAAGGAAAATCTCTCCATAAACCCCAGTAAAGCTATCATAGTTCCTTTCACAAAAAGAAGAAATCTCAGCTTAGCTCGGATTTCACTAAATGGCACGACCATTGAGTATTCCGACGAAGTCAAATATCTTGGAGTAATCCTGGACAAAAGACTAAACTGGAACTCTCACATCAACAACAAAATCACTAAAGCTAACAGAGCTTTATGGGCCTGTCGACGCACATATGGCAGAACCTGGGGAATCTCTCCAAAGATTGTCCACTGGATCTACACAGTGATGATAAGACCCATTATAACATACGCCTCCATTGTATGGTGGACAAAATCCACACAAAAGGTCGCAAAAGAGAAACTCAAAAAGGTACAACGGCTTGCGTGCCTTGGTATCTCCGGAGCCATGCGAACCTGCCCAACGGCTGCCATAGAGGCAATAACAGGTATTACACCTCTCCACATATACATTCAAAAAGTGGCGATCCGCAGTGCAATAAGTCAAATACAGTTAAACGAGATAAGTCTTAACGATCATCCGGAATTTAAGACCCTTCTTGGTGAACTGCCAGAACTCAACATGAACTGCGCGGTCACAGACCGCATCCATAAAACACTATGCTTCAATAAGCGGTTCTCCACGGAGATTCCAAAGAGAGAAGCATGGGTTAGTAATAACCCACCTAACAGCCACAACGGCATAAAGTGGTATACGGATGGTTCTAAAATGGAAGCGGGGGTAGGAGCGGGAATTTACGGACCAAACAAACGCTTTACGATACCCATGGGAAAAAGTCCCAGCGTATTTCAAGCAGAGCTCCACGCCATTCAAGAATGCGCTAGCCACATAAATTTATCTGGTATAAAAGGTGCAACCATCCATATAAAATAATTTTTATTTCTTTTTCAAATTAAACACAACACACAATTTATTTTAATATATTTCTTTATTAACTTTTATTAAATTCCTCTATGAGGAAGCTTAGAAATATTTACGACCGTAGTCTTACAGCTCCACTTAATAACTAACTATATAATACAAAACGAACTAACTTATATACTACAACTAGCATTACCACTAACATGAATACATGAACGCTGATCCGTTAATCCGCTGCTTGGCTGGAATTTCTTGCTGTAGCTTAACGGGTGTTTGCTATGCTATGCTTGGTGATGCTGCGGCCACACTTACTGTTCTGATAGTGCAGCTTCTACCGTTTGCAGCATTACCACTAACATTGAGATAACGCTGATCCGTTAATCTGCTGCTGGCTGGAATTTCTTGCTGTAGCTTAGCGGGTCATTTGTGCCTTGGAAAGCGTTTGGTGGTTGTTATGCTATGCTTGGTGATGCTGCGGCCGCACTAACTGTTTTGATAGTGCAGCTTCTACCGTTTGCATATTGACAGCTATGAAACCGTGTGCCTAGTGACTTTCCGTACGCCGAAGCATTTTTATTACATGTATTTGATGTGACCATAACTTATATTCACGGATAGTCAAGCAGCTATAAACGCCCTTAGCTCGTATACCATTGACTCCAAATCAGTCATGTACTGCTTCAACACCCTACAGGCACTCGGAACAAGTAACAAGACCAAGCTATGGTGGGTTCCGGGTCATGTCGGGGTGGAAGGTAACGAAAAGGCCGACGAACTGGCCAGAAAAGGTTCGGAAACACCCTTCATAGGTCCCGAACCCTTCTGCTGCACTCCTAGATCAGCAGCAACGGCAGCAATAAAAAGCTGGGAATACAGAAAATGTATCCATCTATGGGAAAGCATCCCAGGCTTAAGACAGACCAAACAAACCGTTCGGCCTTTCAATAGAAATGCCAGCAAATGCCTAAACCTAAGCAGGCATGATATCAAAAACTTAGTAGGTTACCTTACTGGCCACCATGGTTTAAGATATCATCTACACAAAATGAAAATAGTAGACTCTCCTGAGTGCCGACTCTGTCTTGAAGAGGACGAGTCAGCTGAACACATTTTATGTGAATGACCGGCCCTAAACGGAATTAGAAAGAAGATCTTTTTCAGGGAACAGATGTGCCCTGAGGACATAAAGAATTCTTCTACTAGTAGAATTGTCCGCTTTACACGGAAAGTGGAAACTCTACTAGTCTAAATTTTTCTGGCCCACACGGCACAAAAGATCTTTTTAGGTCGAAGTGCCCCATATTAAATCGCCTTAGCGAGCCAGAACTTAAAAAAAAAAAAAAAAAAAAAAGAGCATTCAAGAGTTAGATTTTTCATTCGCATTAAATTTTTTTTAAATTAGTTTACTTCTCAAACTTAAAACGTTTATTTCCTTTTGACTTCAATTGTTTATATTTGTCATGGGTTTCTCGTGTTTTTAGTATTGAATGCCAAATTAGTGGTCCGCATCTATCTACATGTTCTTAGATAGTGACAGTGGCGACAGACACTTTGGAAGTGTGAAACAATTTATATGGGTACATTACCTTTATGACACGTACGGCATGAAATTATACACAAACTAAATAAACAAGACAGAAACACATTTGGAAGCCACCAACTTGGCCTAGTTCTGTCTCGTCTGAAGCTGAAGCTTAATTTATTATTTAAATTTAATTCACTCAAGTTAGTATGTGCGCAGCAGCAAGTTTGATTCTTATTCTTAAAAAAAAATATGCATAACAAGATACAGATCTACAAAAAAAAGAACTATCTACAGCTGAGTATTTTTTTTAAGCGAGAAATCTTTAGACATCAAACATATGGGCAGGCTGGACTAATCTTTAGTTTGTTGCTTTTTCTGTCATTCGGTGTAACGATCTTATATATTCGACAAATTGATGCTAATGAATATAGTAGACTGCAGACCATGTGGAGAGTTCAAGGTATTAACACTTGGATAAGAATTGGATGAAATTATGCAACAGATTGTGTGTAGCGAATTTGGATAAGCAAAGTTGACTGCACTTGTTCTGATTTGATGTCTGGACACAAATAAGATGAATTGGCAGCTATCTGCTTAAATTACCCACATTTGTTAAGTATTTTTTATTTTTTATTATTCTGTGTATTGTGTCGAAATACTCGTAGCAATAACGATTAAAATTCTGAAGTTAATAAACAGAAATCAAACCTTTTTCCGGATTAATAAATTATTAATAAATTTCAATCGAAAAAGCAGTCACCGTTGGCTCCGTTTTCTTGTGTCTTGTTACCCGCCTAGTTCTACTATTACACTATCTTCTACTTTTACTTATGTACACACCCTGTTTTTTCTATACCCTATCCCATATTAATTTGGATTCATAGTTGGTGACCAGCATCGAAAGTTGTGTCGATGTAGCCATGTACCCGTCCGTCTGTCACAAGTTTGAGGCCCTAAAAGTCGAGCTGAAATTTGAACATATACTCTTAACATTTTTTTAAATTTGCCCACTGGCACGCCCATTATTTACAAACAACCGTTTAATTGAAGAATTTGACAAATGTCATGTTCTTCGCAAAAGTATGCAGACAAGGTCTTTCATAACAATTCGCCAATACAAAGTTGTTGCCACGCCCGCATTTTGTATTTGTGTTTGTATTTATTGGTAGCAAAAGTTTTTACAGATATTGTCTTAAACATTAATGTATACAGATATGGTATTAATTCACCTTTCTTATGAAAAATATATAAAATGAATGCAAGCTTAATAAGTAAATAAGTGAATAGTTGAAGGGAAACGCTACCTAAAAATCCTTCACCTGAAAGATCAAAGTGGTTGAGTGTTGCATGCTTCGCATACAAAGTTTACAGAGTTTTAAAAACTTCAAAAGTGGTTACATACGAAACATTCATGTAACAGTAAAAAGGAACAATATATTTAACAAATTAACAAAATTCTATAGCTAACAAGAGTTGTGTACCAAAAGTGTAATAATAAAAAAAAAGTGAGTGGCACTCGGGGACTGCCGCGGTAAAGCTATTGCATAGAATTTTATATGTTTTTCTTTTCAGCTCTTTAAGTTTTTCTTCTCCATAAAACGAAAATAGCTAGGTATAAATAATAGGTGTATATAATTAGGTATAAATAGTGTAATTACACACCAAAACAATTATTCATTCAAAAAATTTTAACAAAAAGAACGTTATTAAGAGTTTGATCATCGAATTTCGCGCGATGTACATTTATATAGATATAATATCATATATACTTTCTCTGCGCAGCATTAATGTGTATTACCTATACACAAAAAAGGTGTGAGCCACGCTGCACTCACGGTATAGTTGATGTGTAAACATGTAGACTCGTCAGCGTTGCATTAATTTAAATTGTGGGCGTGTCAATGGGCGAATTTTGAAAATATAATATATACTCGTAATATATAAATTTCAGCTCCCTAGCCCAAACTTTGGTTTTTTGTCGTCCGACCTGAAAATCTGACGATGACTGTGGCGCTCAATATTTCCAACTAGCCGCTACCGAGAGCAAAGATGTTTAGATATCAAAAAAAAAAAAAAAAACGACACGCAGTTGTTCTGAAACGGTCCCCTATCTACGTACCAACCGCGCCCAACGTCGTTTAATTACGGTGATCTGACGAGAACCGATTAACTTTACTTTACTTTTAAATTCATTTTTTAATTGTTACTGAATATCAACTTACGTACTAGACAAAAATGATTAAATCTAACTTAAAATTAACAGGATACTTATTCTTATTTATTGGTCCTTATGCGGACGCCCTAAACTTAACTATATCTTATAATTATTGCCTTTCGGCCTAAAAACTATTTACAAACTAATCTTACATATATGTATTCGTCGAGAAAATCAATTAAAACTCGGTATCATTATTAAGATTTTATATTTTTTATATAAAACAAACTACGAACTACCTATTCTACTTACTTAAACTACCTAACATATTCTAACTATAATTATGATTCTGAGCGCAACAAGTGGTCAAAATCCCAATTGCTTTCCGAGCGCCTGGCAATCGTCAACGTGCACACGCGCTACCCTGAGCTAACTGAAGCCTTACAGCCTCAATCTTCTCCCGGAAGCACTACCACAAGTTGACGAGCCCGGCCTCTCCCAGAAACGCCCTAGCTAACTTAATCTAACTTATAAACTAAGAGGATGTTACCTAGAGTAACGCACCGTCTTGGGAGGGCATGTTGACCCCTCCCCCCTCAAAAAGCCACAAAAATTCGGTAAATTGTTTTTCTGTATCGAATTTATCCCTCTCCGCTATTGCGGTACTAAAACGGAGGAGCTCATGAGCATTGGCGACGTCCTCGCCGCGGATGAGCCGCTTATCTCTCGCGCTGCGAAAGCGGTGGTATAATACCGGGATACCATCCCTCGTCTGTACCAGCCCTTTTGCGTCAATATAGATAAATGCCTCTGGCGGGATAAAGCCAGACCGGAGCGTACTCTCTATGTACATTTCATTGGGGTAGTAAGCCCCAAATATCAGACTATTGTCGCTGGCCATCGCCCTTGCAACGTGCCTTCGAGTCACCTTAATGAGGAAATTGTCAATCCTATTCAACTGAGCCCCATCGTATAGGACCTTGTTGGGATAGTAGTTAATATAATTGGATTCAGGCGTTCGGAACAACCGGAGACAAGTCCTAAGACATTGTCTCTCCAAAACCCGAATCTTTTCCATATAGCTGGGCGCTATATTGAACCACAATGGACAACCATAAGCGATAATTGGCCTTATAAGGGCCACGTAGCAAATGACCTTCACTTTGGAGTCAAGTTGACTGCTATGAAACAGTCTCCTTGTCAAAGCATAAGCCTTCTTGGCCCCAGCAAGACAAGCAACTATATGTCTATCGAAATATAGATACTGGTCAAGCCAGATACCTAGATATCTAACTACGCTTCTCACCGCCAATGGCTGCCCATTTTGTCCAATAATGGCCAATTTTTTCCAGTTTTTTCTGGTATCCCTAGAGGCCCCAGCCAATGGAGTTCTGAACAAGATTGTTTCCGTCTTCTGAAAGTTGATTTTCAACTTCCAGTCGTCGCAATATCGCTTAATTTGATCGAAGTCACGCTGCAAAAGGATATTAATGACCTCGATTTTAGGACCTGATCTGTATGCCACCAAATCATCGGCATACGCTATAGCATGTCTGAGTGAACCTACCAGATCACTCGTGTAAATGTTAAACAGGATCGGAGAATTGACCGCCCCTGCTGTAAACCATTTTTAATTTCAAAGACTCTGCTCGAAGTCACGTTGCCACATTTGACAACGAACTTCTTTCCCATAAGCATATTATAAATTACATATAGCAAAGGTTTGTGCATCCCTCGCCTGGTCAACTTGTAGAAAAGTCCCTCTAACCATACGGTGTCGAAAGCCTTCTCAAAATCAACCAGACAAGCACCCGTGCATTGGTTCTTGCATTTATTCCACTGAATGTCGGAAACCAGTTTCGACGCGGCATGAATAGTGTCATGCCTCGCCCTGAAACCAAACTGGTTGTCCGGAATTATGTTATTGTCCTCGACCCACTTTAACAGGGCTCTATTGACAACCTTCTCAAAGACCTTGCTAATATTCGGAAGCAAGCTAATTGACCGTAGATTGGCAGGGTTCGTCCTATCTTTACCTTTTTTCGGGATAGGGTGTACCACAGCTACCTTCCAATGCGCCGGATAATGTGCATTATTCAGCGCATTGTTAAACAACGTGGTGAAAATATCTACAGCCTCCAGAGGCAGGTGTCTCAATACGACGTTTGGGACACCATCCATCCCCGCCGACTTTTTATTCTTTAGCGACTCGAAGATGCACAGAAGATCTTCCTTCGACACGATCAAGTGCGATGCATCTCGGCCATTGGCGACAACTGCATTAGCATGGTTTTCATCAGTGAACACGGTGAATCCGTTATTCTCAGATCGCCAATTCTCAAGTTCGGTGCGGAGATAGAAGTGGCTCACTAGAGCTCTATTCTCAATGTCGTGGTTACGGCGAACAGGATTGTTCACCGTATACACGGCCTCGAAACAAGCGCCCAGCAAATCCACTTTCTCCTGTGGGTCCTCGACCACGAAAAAATCGTCGTTTGAAGCGACACTTTCTGGACTTATTCCAGCAGTCAGTACTGTCTGTCTGTTCTCTGCTGTCTGGGAGATTCGAACACAAGGAATATCATTGTGATCTTTCCTCCTGAACAACTTATTTATCTGTGGGAACATATTCGGACTACAGGTTTTAATAGCCCGAATTTTATTGCCCCAATACAGACTTACAGATTTTCTGTAATTTTCCTTTATCAGCTGTTTCAGGATTCGGATCTCTGAATTCAGCATCCTTACCTCCGGGTCGTTGCGATCAGTAAATTGCCTGTACAGCCGTTTAAGCCTCGAGAGCAGTCTACTTTTCTGTCGGTCGAGAACCGATTAACTCACGTGACTGCTTACATATTCGCAGCTGCTATATTTGTGAGAAAGTATGGGGTGTTAGGTTTTAATTTCGTTACGGAATTTCCTGATTTGGTCGCCGCGCTCAAAGTCCGTGAAAAAAGCTATAGGAATAGCTTAATAAATATATACACTGCTGGTCATAGGTTAGACGCACGCTTACTTGCATTTAAAATTGTTCAATATCTATTACTTTAATGATGATTGAAAAAAAGTCGATATGCAAAAACCTTGGGTATTCAATGATACTTCAAATATAATATTCGAATGATTGTACAAATTTAACAAAATTATGTTTTTCAAACATTTTCTTAAAGCTAATACATAGAATGGAAGCACTTAGACTTATTAATTCTTTGGAAGAAAAGTAACTTATTATACCCTATTCTAAGGGTATATTAATTTTGACGCATAGTTTGTAACATACCTTAATATTGCCCGTAGACCCCTAAAAGTTACTATATTTATGATCAGCATCGACAGTTATGTCGATCTAGCCATGTCCGTCCCTCCGACCGTACGTCGGCAAAAATTAGGCCTTTAAATTGGGCCTAGCGAGCTGAAATTTTAACCATATACTCTCTAGGGTCCCGAAATAATCAAGTTTACGAATTTTTGAAATCCGCCCACAAACTCAAAAAAACAAAATTTTGGAAAAAATCGAATTTTGAGCTAGAAAGCTGAAATTTTTTATATATGATCTATGACTCCTAAAACTGCTCGGGATATAAAATTTTCAAAATCCGCCCACCGACACCAACAATTTTATTGAAAAACCAAAATTTGAGCTAGGGAGCTGAAATTTATAATATATACTCTCTAGGGGTCCTCTATGCTCATGTGTTAATTTTTTTTAAATCCGCTTACTGGCACGCCCACAATTAAATAAAATAATTTTATTGAAAAATCAAAGTTTGAGCTAGGGAACGTTTTTTTTTACAAAAGCTTCGTTTTTGTTTGATAAAATCTTTTGAATGTTATATAACAGAATATGTACAGCGCTCTTAACAATTCAACCATACTTAGACTTTTGTCACGCCCACTTATGAGGGATAGGAATAAGAATAGGGTATCCAACAGTTCGCCCAAGCGGACTGTAGCCCGCCCCTATGTTTTTTAACTTAAATTTTTAGTTGGTGTTAATATTTGACTTATTAAAAATAAAGAAAAAAAAATTCAGTAATGAGTACTGCCTCCACTTCATGTATTCTTTCGTAAATTGAAGCCGTTTTTCTTTGCATAAAGCATTCAGAGGGGGTTTTTACTTGATTTTTAGACGTTTCAGGTGTTCTGCATTTCTGACTGTACGCTAAACAGTTGAAATGCTTGCTTTTACTCCGGCTAAATCCTTAATTTTAGCTGCTGACAATTCTAATAATCTTGTGCTGTGCTTGTTCAGTTAGTGCCTTTTTCTTTCACTTTGAAGTGTTTTCCATATGCCTCTGGATCCTTTAAATATCGATCAACAGTTCTGGAGCTGCGCTTTATCTCTTTAGCAATGTTTCGATTGGATAGTCCTTGCGAGTGAAAGAAGTCAATTTTTTGACGTTCCAATAAGCTCATAACAGCAGCTTTCCCAATTTTGCTTTAAATGTTGCTCTAAAACACTTGATTTGTTTATTTCAAGTATTATTTCAATCAAAACAATTGCACTTGTTTACGCAAGACTAAGAAATGTAAAGTGCGTCTATTTCAATGACCAACCGAAAACCCACGTGATTGCATAGACATTGCAGGAGTATTCGAATGCACAGTTATTTTTTTTTTTGCACATCAACCAACTATGAGCACATATTTTTCGAACAAGATTCGAACTTTGATAAGACAAACATTTGGAAAATTAGTACATGCGTAATGGTAAATAGAACAGATTATTTAAAAAAAAACCTTGGTGCGTCTAACCTATGACCAGCAGTGTATATGTATATATCCATAAAAAGTGAAAACGGAATAAATAGACAAATAAATAAATAAATAAATAAGTAAATACATAAATAAATAGAGCTAATAAATAAATAATTAAAATCAAAAAAAATAATTAATAGATAATTAGTATATAGATAAAAAAAATATATACATAAATAAATAAATAGATGAATAAGTACGGAATAAATAAAAATAAAAGAGATAAATAAATATTTTGTATAATAATTGAGTATTTCTTACACGAAGTTGATACAAAACCATAGAACATGTAGGTTAACTTAGTAATAAGACTAGTGTAGAGACCATACATGTTAACACAGTAATTATAAAAAATATTAATCAGGTACAAGATTTACAATTAAATAATTTTCAGAAAACTCGCATGATAAACGGAATTTGTTTTTTAATTTAATAATGCGATTAGAAACACTTTCTATATTTGCCGTGTCGAGGGGAAGACTGGTGGGAAAGTGCCATGGTAGATTGAGTATCATGTTCAATATATTATTTTGCTTATTTTCCAATTTTAAAATATGTATTTTCGTGGAACTACCAAAAGCTGGAGCTGCATAAAACATTATTGCTTGAAAGAGTGCTTTGTATACACTGGCGATTACAAGGATGTGCCATACATTTTGCAATCGATTTTCAGTCTTTATACCTGTTAGAAATTCTATACCCGTAAACTTTTACTACCTGAATAGGTACATACACCTTTTCCCAACAGTAAGTCATAAAATTAAAGGGTAAACAAGAAACGACCGGTGGAATTTCCCAAGATCAAACAATGAACCACTTGAAAAACGTATAAAAAGTCGCGCACTAGGATGAAGCCATTGGGAATATTTCGTTGCAGGAGTTCACAACAGCGGTTTTTTTTCAAAGTTTTGTTAAGAATATTTAAAAAAGCTTTGAAAAGAACTGTTTTTATTTATTTAAAAAAAAAAATGGGTTCCGGAAAGACTTTGACAGCGACAGAAAGGGGACAAATAGATGCTTTCAAGGAGTTAGGACTGTCAGGCTGATAAATTGCAAGGAGGCTAAATAGAAGTAGACTGTTGTAAACAGTTATCTTGCGGATTCACAACACTATGGGAAACATAAAAAAGGACTCATGGCTGAAGCAACAATATTGCGAGAAAAGCGGGTTATTCTACGGCTTGCCTCAAATTCTACTCTACCAGTGACTAAAATAAGGGCCAACAGCGGAGTGTCAGCCAGCATAGCAACGGTCCGAAGGATAATACGAAAAAGTGCTACTATACAGAGAAGAAAACTTAAAAAGAAACCTGTTTCGAGGCAAGTACACAAGGAGCATCGAATGAATTTTGCAAGAGAACAAGTAGCTGGGAGTAGTTAATGGAAACGCGTTGTCTTTTCGGATGAAAAAAGTTTAACCTTGACTGCCCCGATGGTTTCAAGTTTTATTCCCATGATCTAAGAAAGGAGGAGCTTATTTTGGCAAGACCTCACAGCCGTACATCAGGTGTAATGGTGTGGGCAGCCATTAACCACTATGACACAATCGAGTCGGAGTTTTTGTCCAGAACAATGAACGGAAACAACTACAAATGTTTGCTGGAACGGTCATTTCCAAAAGTGAAAACCTGTCTTGGATATTTCAACAAGACAATGCCCCTATACACACTTCCAGGGTTGTTAGAAGTTGGATTCAATCAGAAGACGTGGAACTTTTGCCATGGCCGCTCTATTCACCTGACTTAAACATAATCGAAAATATTTGGGCATGGTTGTCTCGTAAAATGTATAAAGGCGGCAGAAAATTTAAAGACAAGGACACTTTAATCGAAGCTACGTGATGCCTGGGCCCAAATTTCTTTTAATTATTTAAAAAAAAAACTGTACGATTCTATTCCAAACCGTCATATAGAGGTCATATCGAAAAATGGCGTGCATTGCATACTCATTATTAATGTAGAAAAACATATTAAATAAATGTTTTAAAACCATAAAATATAAACATTTTATTATATTCTTCGTTTCTTTTGAAGATTTTGCATGTGGCCTCATCCTAGTTGCGCATCTTTTTATACCCTTTTCAAGTAGTTCATTGTTTGATCTTGGGAAATTCCAGCGGTCGTTTCTTATTTACCCTTTAATTTTATGACTTACTGCTGGGAAAATATGTACCTGTTCACAGGTAGTAAAAGTTTCTGGTTATACAATTTCCAGCAGGTATAAAGACTGAAAATCGATTGCAAAAATGTATGCCTTATTCTGCCATTCACCATTCCATTGTGCAAAGTTTTTCTACTAGTATGTGCCGCTTAATGTGTTGCTAGCGGCTTTTACTTTCACACAGTACACTGTGAAGGATCTTATATGTGACATTGAGCAGGAACATTGCCATTACAGGTCTTGCAAGAAGTTTGATCGCCATTTGTAGATTTGGCACATAGGCCTGATTATCTAGCCATCGGATAGGCTTTCTTCCACCCATACTTGATGAATGATTTTTTGCATGCGCCCCAACATAATATCCTGTATTTGAAGAGGTCTGCTGGTACAACATCAGAGCCGGCGGTAATCTTTATAGCCTATTCTAAGGGTATACTAATTTTGACTTATAGTTCGTAGCATACCTTAATATCGCCCGTAGACCCCTAAAAGTTACTAAATTCTTGATAAGCATCGATAGTAATGTCGATCTAACCACGTCCGTCCGTCCGTCCGTCGGCAAAAATTAGGCTTTTTAACTCGAGCTAGAAGCTAAAATTTTAACCATATACTCTCGAGGGGCCCGAAAAAAATTAAGTTTAAACATTTTTTCGCCCACTGGCACGATATTAAGGACCTCAAAAAAAAAACAAATTTATCAAAAATATCGAATTTTGAGCTAGAAAGCTGAAGTTTTTAATATACCTACATATTGTCTTGTCTTTAGGCCCCCAAAGTGCTCGGGAATTAATTTTTTTAAATCCGCACACTGATTCACCTACGATTTGAAAACACAGTTTTATCGAAAAGAAAAAGTTTGAACTAGCAAGCCGAAATTTATAATAAAGCTTGTTCAAGCTTGACATATCATTTTAAATTGGCCGCCACTTTTTTTCAGCTATTAAATTACACCGAAGTTTTTTCAGGTATGAAGTAAATACATTCCCGTTAGCTAAAATGGATTGGTACACTATTGAGCAACGTGTTCTTATCATTAAAACTTATTTTAAATATGGTGAAAGTTTTGCAGAAGTTGAAAGAACATTTTGTTCAAAATACGGTAGAGAAAATGCTCCGTCAAACCGTGCTCTTAAACTTATCGTTCATAAATTTGAAGAAACTGGTTCGGTTCAAGATCAGAGAAGTAAAGCCTATCATCGTAGTGGTCGTTCGAGTGGAAATATTGCAGCTGTTAGCAGAAGTGTTGCTGAAGAGCCAAGGACTTCAATTCGTCGTCGTTCACAGTAATTAAACTTCAAACCAACAACTTCGTTTCGCTATTTGCACAAAGATCTGCATGTAAGGGCTTACAAAATACAGTTAACACAAGAATTAAAGCCAACTGATCACCATTGGTTCAACATTTCGTTAATTGGGCCATAGAGAAGTCTATAGAATTAACGAGGATCTTTCGGCTATATATGACTGGTCCCTTGCAAATAGACTTACATTAAATGTACCCAATGTTGATTTCTAGGAGTGGACTCGATACAGACACAATACCTCCGATTTCCCTATCTGAAAACAGACTCTTATTTGTTGACAATGTCACTACTCTTGGTTTTAAGTTAAATCGTAGCTTATCTTGCAGAAACCATATAAACTACGTTGTTGGCCGAATTTATGGTGGCCTTCGTAAACTATGGTTGTCGGCGGTATTTACTCCGCAAGAAACGAGATTAAAGCTAGTTAAGACGCTTATAGTTCCCCTCATATGTTATGCCGAAGCTGTGTATTGCAAACTGGATTCGCTGTCACAAAACAAACTTCAGGTTGCTTTTAATAATGCAGTTCGGTACGTATATGGTCTTCGCAGATATGATCATATCTCACAGTTCAGTTTACTTGCATTAGGCTGCACATTAAACCAATTTCTAAAAGCGAGAAACCAAATTTTTATGCAAAATATAATAAGCACCAAAACACCTACTTATCTATTTGATAAATTGCAATTTGCGCAATCTCAGCGAACCTTAAACCTTATTGCCCCAACCTGCCAATACCTTCACACTTCACGGCTATTTTTTGTCTGGACCACTAAACTTTGGAATGCACTACCCACTGACATTAAGCAAATAAGTTCCTCTAACCAATTTAAAAATAGAATATTTAAGCATGTATCTCAACAGCGCCAATGAACATAATTCCATATGTATAATTGTATATACACCTACTTCCTTCTAACTTACTATTCTCCCTCTGTTTCCTTTATTCTATCCATCTCTCCAATTCTACCTAGCTCTCCTATAAACACTCTTCTCTACTCCTATATTTTTATTTTTATTTTTATTTTTGTTTTTAAGTTTTTGCCATAGATTATGTATCCACACATTGCTAGTACTATAAAAGACCTGGGGTGGAATCGGCTAATTATTGTGTATTTTAGATTTTTAAAAAACTTTGGCTTATCAAAAGAAGCGTTTGTGTTTGTTTTGGGACTGCTTTATTTTTTTTTTTTTTTTTTTTTTTTTTTTTAAATTCTGGCTCGCCAAGGCGATTTATAAAAGGGGGGGTACTTCGACCTAAAAGATCTTTTGTACCGTATGGGCCAGAAAAATTGTAAACTAGTAAAATTTCCACTTTCCGTGTAAAGCGGACAATTTTACCAGTAGAAGAATTCTTTATGTCCTCGGGGCTCAATTGTTCCCTGAGAAAGATCTTCTTTCTAATTCCATTAAGGGCTGGGCATTCACATAAAATGTGTTCAGCTGACTCGTCCTCTTCAAGACAGAGTCGGCACTCAGGAGAATCTGCTATTTTTTTTTTTTTTTTTTTTTTTTTAAATAAACCCTTGCCCAAGGGCAGGCACTGCGACCTGAAAAGATCTTTTGTGCCACAAGGTTGTCTTTACGCCAAAAGGCGACTGACATCCCTAATGAAACTCAGCACGTCTTTGGTGGTAGAGTTGCGAAGCTCTGCCAGTGATAACATCTCTCTGTGGAGAAGGCGTCGTCTCAACCAATGTAGAGCCGGGCATTCACAGAGTATGTGTTCTGAGGTCTCCTCGTCCTCCATGCAGAATCTACATTCTGGCGTTGGACATAGGTTCATCTTGTTGAGATGATATCTCAGACCGCAGTGGCCAGTGAGAAAGCCAACCAGCAGTCTAATGCTTTCCTTATTTAGAGTAAGGATTTCCTTATATGAGTAGGGCTTAATCAAGCGTTTAGACTGTCTCAGACCAGGGGCGCTTACCCAATGTTCAAGGCGAGTCTGTTGCTCCCAATCTTTGACAAGCCCTAGAGCAGTAGTCCAGTTGACACTGCAGTACGGTTCTGGACCGACAAAAGCGGCTTCAGAGCCAGCTCTGGCAAGCTTATCTGCAGCTTCATTCCCTACAAAACCTCGGTGGCCAGGCACCCATCCGAGTTTAACTTTGTTGTATTTAGCTAGCTTTTGTAAGGCGCAGCAGCAGTTTTTTACAGTCAGAGAATCTATTGTGTTGGACGACAGTGCCTGAAGTGCCGCCTGACTGTCTGAGAAGATATGTATCTTTGCGCCCTTAATTCCTTTGTTGGAGTTTAAGATAGCGCAGATCTCAATGGCATGGATTTCCGCCTGGAACACTGTGGGGCACATCCCCATAGGTATCGAGACCTTGGTGTTGGGTCCAAAGACACCAGCACCAACTCCAGACTCCATTTTTGATCCATCGGTGTACCATACCAGACTTTTTGGGTCCACAGCTGGAACTCCCGAGACCCATTTAGAACGGTCTAGTATTTCTACCTCAAATAGTTTATCGAAACTATATTCCCTTACCATTAAGTCAGGGATGGTGTAAAACATATCCAAGTTTTGGATAGAGTTGAGTATCTTCAGGTGACCCACATGGTCATTTGAGTTATACTTATATTCAAGCTGAAGCTTAATAGCGCATCTGGCAGCCGTCTTCTGAATGAATGCTTGTAGTGGTGACAGTCCAATTATGGCTTCAAGTGCTACCGTAGGGCATGTGCGCATGGCACCAGTTATTCCCAGACAGGCAACACGTTGTAGCTTTTGGAGCCTGTTAGCCGTAGTACGTTCAAGTACTTTTGGCCACCACACGATGGAGGCGTACGTGATGATGGGTCTAACCATCATGGTGTACATCCAGTATATCATTATGGGGTTTAGACCCCAAGTTCTGCCGTATAGGCGTCTGCAGGCCCACATGGCTCTTGTGGCACGCTCAGTGGCGGCCTTTACGTGTGAGTTCCAATTTAGTTTCCTGTCCAGGATGACTCCCAGATATTTGACCTCATTGGAGTAGCTCAGGGGTGTACCATTTACGGTGATCGGTTCGAAGTTAACCAGTCTTTTTCGCGTAAAAGGTACCAGGATGGTTTTAAGAGGGTTGATGGAAAGTCCTTCCTTAATACACCATTCTGAGACATGTAGCAATGCTTTTTGCATGCTATCAGTAATGGTTGCGCTACGCTTACCATTAATAATTATCGCCAGATCATCAGCATAACCAATGGCGTTAAAGCCTAGTCTGTGTAGACTGACCAGTAGATTGTCGATGACAAGTGACCACAAGAGGGGAGAGAGTACTCCTCCTTGGGGACAGCCTTTGGCTGCTGTCACAGACACCGAATTACCTCCAGAGGAGGAGGTAATTATACGACTTTCCAACATGGCTCTGATCCATTGGTTCGTCGATACTACGATACCTTTATTACTGATCGCCCTGGCAATCGAGTCGTATCCGGTATTATCGAAAGCACCCTCAACGTCCAAGAAGGCACAAAGTGCCGTTTCCTTAGACTTGAAAGTCTCCTCTACCTTTTTGACAAGGCAGTGAAGAGCACCTTCAGTGGATTTGCCCTTTCTGTACGCAAATTGACTTGAGTGCAGGGGGCTTGATGTTACTATCTGCTCCCTAATATGAACATCTATAAGTCTTTCCATGGTTTTTAGAAAGAAGGATGTTAGACTGATGGGTCTGTATGATTTAGGCAGTTCACTTGGCCTATTGCCATTTTTGGGGATAAAAATCACGTTGACCTGTCTCCAGGAAAGTGGAATGTATCCCCAGTTGTAACTAGCCCTAAATAAAGCAATAGCCATCGGCAGTATGACATCACTAACCCTCTGGATAAGGGCCGGAAAAATGCCGTCACCACCTGGGGCTTTAAATGGTTTGAATGAACCAATTGCCCATCTAACCTTATCTGGACTAAACAATTTTCCAGATAAGCTGTTTACTCTACTATCTACATTTACCTTGGGGTCCACATCGTTAGAGTTACCGCCTATGTCGCGAATAGACGAACCTGGGAAGTGAACCTGAAGAAGCGTTCTGATTGAATCTTCTCGGTCCGTCGTGTAGGTGCCATTTGGTTTCTTTAGTAAACCTACACCGTTATTATGATCTTTGCCTAGCGCTTTGTGGATGCGAGCTGCTACCGGCATATCTACTATGTCTTCGCAGCACTTCCTCCATGTAGCACGCTTTGATCTTCTCAGTTCTGAGTTGTATTCTGTGAGAGCGATCCTATAATCGTCCCACCTTTTGGTGTGTTTGGCTCGGTTAAAGAGTTTCCTAACCTTCCTCCTATATTCAGCAAGTTTGTCATTCCACCAGGGGACCTTACGTCGCTTTATGCTGGTTTTAATGACGCAACTGCTCTGGTAGGAGGTTAGTAACACTTTGTTGAGCTGGTGTGCTGCTTCGTCAAGGTCCCAAGTGGACTCAATTGACGAAATTAGCATATCCGTTTTTGAGAGGACAAGTCCTCGATACGTATTCCAGTCCGTCGACTTAGGATCGTATCTAATTGTGGCCTGTGACAGTTGACCGGGCAGGTCGAACCGAATGTGTTGGTGATCCGACAGCGAGGCCTCATCTGACACGTGCCAATTTAAAATGAAGGAGAATCTGCTATTCTCATTTTGTGTAGATGATATCTTAAACCGTGGTGACCAGTAAGGTAACCTACTAGGTTTTTGATATCATGTCTGCTTAGGTTTAGACATTTGCTGGCATTATGATTGAAGGGCCGAATGGCTCGTTTGGCCTGTCTTAGACCTGGGATGTTATCCCAATGATAGATACATTTTCTATGTTCCCAGCTTTTAATTGCTGCCGTTGCTGCTGATCTAGGAGTGCAGCAGAAAGGTTCGGGACCTATGAAAGGTGTTTCTGAACCTTTTCTGGCCAGTTCGTCGGCCTTTTCGTTACCTGCTACCCCGACATGACCCGGAACCCACCATAATTTGGTCTTGTTTCTTGCTCCCTGCTTGATTTACCAACTGGAATAAGGTCAACGCATGTTCCACCCATCCTTCAATTGACTGCAACTTAAAATCTTGGGGGTGGTGGCTATCAAAGACAAGTTGGGGCTGACTGGGCTGCACCAATGGGTCAAAGTACGGTGGCTGAAATTACTGCTGCAGTCAATAAAAAAAATGCAGTCAATACTTTGTCCATTTATGATAAAGTTTTTGCCTAAGGACTCAACAAAATCATATTTGAAATATAAATCATGAAAAATAAACACACATCAGCTGCTCGGAATGACAGCGTCGGCAAGGAAGTGACGTTTAAAACTCTAAGTGCTGCCAATAATCAATCATTTTTTAGTGATCGCTTTACGCAGAGCAAAAACGACAATCAAAAAGCGACAAGCAACTATCACCTTAGCCGATTCCAGCCCTGGTCTTACATGTACATTGAAATAAATAAAGAATTTAATTGAATTGAAAAAAAAAGAAGCAACAATAAACGAAACTGTCGCATTTGGGCTAAAGAAAATCCTAGAGGAATGTTTGAAAGGCGAATGAAACCAAAAAAAATATTGTATGGTGGGGATTTTGGTGTGGTGGCGTAATTGGTCCATTTTTCTTCGAAGATGAAAATGGCAGTGCACTCGATATCAAGCGATGATTAGAAACTTTTTGTGGACTCAATTGGAATATATTGATGTGCAAAATATGTGGTTTCAACAGGATGGTGCAACATGCCACACAGCAAGGAACTCAATCGATGTTTTGAAAGAGAAGTTTAACAATCGCATAATTTCCCGAAGTAGACGTGAATTGGCCACCAAGATCATGCGATTTAACACCAGTGGATTTTTTCTTATGGGGTTTCTTGAAGAGTAAATTTTATGCCGATAATCCTCAAACTGTTTAACACCTCAAAGACAACATCATCGAGCAATTATCACATATTGAACCATCATTATGCGAAAAAGTGATTCAAAATTTTAGTAAAAGTTTGACAGTCTGCCGAGCTAGCAGAGGGAGGTCACTTGGACGACAATCTTTTTCATTATTCACCGGAACCAATGTACATTAATTGCCAATAAAAATAAATACAGATTTCACACAAGACAATTTATGTCTTTCATTTAAAATTTAAAATGATAACTCAAAATGGAACACCCTTTATATGCTCTTTAGCGCCAAGTTAATGCTCATGTTTTCATTGACAACGTCATTGTAAATACTATTCTTCGCAAAGTATGTAGATAAAGTCGTTCTGAAATTTCCTTTATATAAAGTGTTCTGCCATGCCCACTTTTAAGGAGCGTTTTTTTTTATATACACTTTCTTTTTTATATAAAATCCTTTAAATGTGGTACAACAAAATATGTAGAGCGTTCGTAACAATTCATCCATACTAAGACTTTTGCCAAGCCCGTTACGAGGGATAGAAATAGGAAGCGAACATCCAAGAGTACCCCCGAGCGGACTGTAGCCCTTCCGAATTTTTTTTTTTATTTATTCCAACCTCTTCTTAACTCGGTGGGGAAATCGGTTCTTCATTGACTGGACATGGGTTCACTCTGGAAATGCTGCTTGAACGCTTTAACGACGAAGTTAAGATCTGGATTTGAGGTGTGAAAACCTCCTCTTATTTACTTCACCCCTACTGTCTGAAGTTTGCCGGTTCGACCCCCAAAATCATCAGCAAGCCTTCCGTTTGGAAATCACTTCGTCACTGAGGCCAAGCAAATACTGATGTGGTGCATAAGTGTTTTTACGATTTCGACATGTGCATATGCTTCTGATGGTTGATTGGTTTCATCGTCCCTTAACGACACCGGTGATCTTCACTGATTTGCCACGGATTTGCCTGCACACTTGCGGGACAGCTTTAAGATGTTAAAGGTATATGACGCTGGGCTCATATTAATGTTAAAATTATCTAGATCTGATTTCTCCCCTTAGTCGGCTTTTACAACAAGTGCTGTTTTTCGTCACCTGCGCGGGAAAACAACACATTGTAGAACTATTGTTGAAAAACTGGAAAGTTAAAAGTTCCCAATACGAACATATTTTGTACAACTGTTGCATGGCTGCCAATCCATTGAGAATTATCACTGGACTGTAGGCTGGTTCGAGTCTCAAGAAATTCAACCCCTTTGGCCACACTTCGAAACGGGCATGCAAAAGAAAATTCCGACCGCAAGGAATTTAGCTTTTCTGTTTTCCGCAAGCAAAACCGCTTTATATCTTTATAAGGATTTATGCTATCACTACCAAAATACATATTGTGCCATTGGAAATAAGTTTAAATCCATCTCAAAAACTGTTTATCGATAAAGTGTGTTTAACAATAATCTTCAATAGCAAACAACGATATCAACGCCCGCAGTTTGTATCTGTGAATCACAATTACTACCATTAATCAATGAAATGTCTATTTCAAAAACTCTCCATACATTTGCATTAAAATAAAATCCATCTCTCGCACTCCTTCCGAGACATTTATCTCGATTTAATATTTTTTTATTGGCTGGCAGATTTCTCGCAAATAACATTGCTAGGCAATTTATCTTAACCATTGCCCTGAAATTTATGGCATCATAATTTGTGTGTTGGCATTTGCTGCGCTGTGTCTGTGTGTTGTGCGTCGTGCGTACACGCTATTTTTGTGTTGTCACTCTTCGCCTTCACTTTCGGTGATTAAACAAAACAAAAACAAACTTCAAATATCAAGTCAACTCAATATATTTGATTCATTTTCAAAAAAAAAGTGTACGTAGTGTTAAATGCGCCTTGGCTTTCTTATATAACTGTCATCGAAGGAGGCGAACGGCAGAACCGCTTCCGCACTTTGGAAGTGGAGTATTTTTAGCAGTCCCTCTCGGCAGTGAAAAAAAAGACGAGTTGTTTTGATTGACTTTTATAGTCATTTGCTAAGAGTCAAACGGAATTGAAAGATGTCAACTGTCGCACTGTTATGGGCGTACAAAAATGTGTAAAGTTGATAAAAATCACCCTACACATGAAGGAATTGGCCGGCGCTGTTGTCAAATTATTGTCATTCAGTTTTATTTTATGAAAGCAATAAAATGTCATCTCAGGAATTTATGACATGACTGCAGGGTTTTCAATCAAATTAAGAGCCGGATGATAATAACAGAAAGTTACAGGTTAAATGAAAACGAAAACATTTATATTATATTTGCGCAATATTGATCATGATGGGCAATCTCATTAAGTGTCAGTAAATCTGTGTCCTGCTTTGTTAACAATTTCGTAAAAATTTGAAGGCGCATGACCTATAAATGGTTGGGCGTCGTCTGGTAAGACTCGCTTGATTGAAAATCATTAAAATGTAATCAAAATGTATTTATTTCATTTGCGATAAAATTAGAAATTGTTGACATCTGATAACAGTTAATGAACATTTTATGAATTCATTTTGATTGAAGTTATAAAGGGGGATAAAGATGATTATAAAAGCAATAACACAACAGACAGGTTAGGAGGGCTGTTCGCACTTTCTGCAATTTTTCATTCAGAAGACAAAAAAGCACTTTAATAGTGCATGGTAGGACGTGTAAGAAGTTCCAAGATAGGAGAAAGCCTTCACGTCCCGCCTTGGAGAAAAAGTCCAACCTAACCTTGCTGGACAAAACTCAACGAGTTGCATGCCTCGGCATCACCGTTGCACTGAGAACCTCTCACACTGCGGCGCTCCAAGTCATGCTCAGCAATAAGACTGAGAAGCTCCAAACAATGGAAAGAGCAACACATTGGGCATGCCAATATACTATCGATGTATCGACATCTTCCTAAGGTCACCGATCACCTACCCACTGAATACAATTTCAACCTGGGGTACCAACATCTAATCCAGATAGAACCGAGTGGACACAACGTCACGTCCTACACCACGAATCGCTGTCAATTTTTACGGATGGGTCCAAAACGGAGGACGGAGTCTTCTCTGTAGACCTGGACATTCACCTCTGCTTTAACCTTTCAAAACACTGCAGCGTTTTTCAGGCCGAAGTCACCGCCGTCCGCCAAGCCGCTGACTGGCTGTCGGTCAATACTAATACGATATCGAAATCAGATATTGTAATATACATCGATAGTCAGGCGGCCATCAAATCAATTGCATCCAGCACTACGAGATCCAAGGCAGTGAAAGACTGCCGCCCATCTCTTAACAAGATAGCCGGTCAGTATAGTCTTACCCTTTGCTGGGTGCCGGGTCACTGTGACATACCAGGGAATTGCGAAACTGACGAACTGGCTCTACGAGGCTTTTCTGGATTTAAATAAGGTCCTATGTTAAACACCTCATAGACACCAATGCGGTGAGCGAAGCCAACCGTCGTTGGCACCAAGTCGACCAGTGCAACAACGCTAGGCTACTCAGTCCGACATTAAAAAAAACCCAGGTCCATCGGACTTCTGAGGCATAAGAGAGGAACCCTCTCCAAATTAGTAAACGGCCTCACCGGACACTGTGCTATAGGACATGCTCAAAGGCTGGGCATTCCCTACAATGACTTCTGCAGAAGCTGTAGGGGCGAGGAGGAAGAGGAGACTATCAGTCACTTCCTTTGAACGTGTCCTGCACTCGCCAACATTAGGAAGGCAACAATAGGTGAATACCTTTTCAATGACCTAAACGATCTCAAAAACGCCTGCACAGCAAAGATTAGCTCCTTCATTCAGAGGAGCAAATGGTTCCCTGACCAAGAGGGTGACCCACCCACCTTACATATCGGCAGCACAAGGGACCTACCTCTGGTCTAAGTGCATTCTCATCGAGGGACGCCTCCAACCAACCCTTTCTCGAAGAAAATTGAGACCATTTGGATATTCAAAGGAAAGACCCTACGAACCCCGTTAAAAAATCCAATATCAATAGGGAGCTTATATTGGGTTCTTTTGAAAGAAAAATATTCCGTCGGATATTTGGTCCTGTGTGCGAGGAGGGCGAATGGAGGAGAAGGTTAGGTTAGGTTAGGTTTTATGTGGCTGTCGGCAGAAGCCGACACACTTAGACCAATTTAGGTCCATTGTGATACCACGTATTATTATCTACCTCAACTCTGTAGATGGGACTGGCCAACGACACGCAGTTGTTCTCAAACGGTCCCCCATCTACGTACTAACCGCGCCCAACATCGTTTAATTTCGGTGATCTGCCGAGAACCGATTAACTCGACGTGGTATGGTCGTTGGTTGAATGGAGGAGAAGATACAATCACGAACTCTATGAGCTGTACCAAGATGTGGATGTCGTCCAAAAATTGAAAATAATGCTCCAACCAAGAGAGGCTCCGACACACAGCCCCCTGGTTGTCCATAAAGATCCATTAGATTTGCAAAAAAGAAATGTTAAATTAAAGTATAGTTGGTTAATTAATTTTAGGTTTGTCTAACTGTACAAGCTAGTTTTAAAAAATATTCTTGCTTTTTTCATCCAGTCCGTGTCTGCTAGGTGATCACAGACTATTGAAACTGTCTGCCAATGATGTCCAGGACCATCGATATCCACCGCTCGAATTTTTGTTTTAGTGAAACCTCTTGCTAGGTCAAGGTTATTTATCATAAACTCCACCATCACTTCAGTTCGATTTGCTTTTTGTATATTTTCTCCTAAATTGGGACAAAATGAGCCTTATTGCGAACATCAATCGACAGTTGATAATTGACTATTTTCAATGTGTGCTATTGTGAACGAACGATTCTAAAGGATTTTGTCAATCGCAGTCAATTAAAAAAATGCGATTGACAAAAATACCACATTGAAAATAGTCAATTATCAATTGTCGATTGATCTTCGCAATAAGGCTCAATAACTTACATTCAATATATTTATTCATCTAAAACTTAGCTTTTTAGTCTAGTGAAATTAAATACTAACACAAATCGGACAAAATTAAAACGACAAAATGTTTGTCTTTTCAATTTTGACTGTTTCTGAGCACACAACCCTCAATTCGGCGAAATAGAACGAATTTAAAAATGAGCACAGCAAACATTCGAACCGATCTCAGCTACAAAAGACTCTGATTTCAGCGGGATTGAATATTAGTCAATCATTGTTAAGGACAAAAAACTTGTTGCGGGTGGTATTGGTGCGATGGTAGTGTATTCACTAACTGATTGGCAGGTCGTGCGTTCGAATCCTGGCCAGGGCCATGATTTTTAATTGAATTCACATAAATAGAGATAACCCTAAGCAATTTAGGCGCCACCCGTGGAGAAAAAGAAATACTAAGCATCAAAAAACTTCTTTCCTATCCTCCTATTCTTTCGAATAGTAAGTAGCACCTAAAATCATGCAATACAATACTAAATTGCTAGGTGCAGCTTACTGTTCAACAAAAAATGCATGCGCTGTGTTTAACACTATAAGGGTACTGTACATATACAGAAACAACAAAGCCCCTTTAGCGTAAGCGAATTATAAAAAAAAAAAAAAAAAAAAAACTATCGTGATAACATAATCAAATACCCGTGTTTAAATTATATTGAATAAAAGCTTTAACCGTAAAGAAGTAGCTAAATACTCTTATCATATTACACGCGCAATAATTTTACAAACCTAGACTGCCAAAATTGCACAATGTGCACCGGTTGAAACCAATCCCCTATTGCTCCCTTCTGAATGGTGTCATCTCATTTGTATACCAACAAGAAAAATGTATCTTCACATCTGCAATGATTACCAATGCAAAAACAATTTCACAAAATCTCAATAAAATCCAAAAGAATCCATAAAAGTCGCATTAGCAGAACAAATGTCAATGAAATGTTTCACTATTCCCATTCTAAAGAAATGAGAGATCATCCAAAATAGACACATACTAACCAAGTGCCACTTCAGCGCTGATGCCATGCAAACATTGTGAACTGGAAATGAACATCGTTTTATATATTGAACTCATACAAAGCAAGTACAAATAGAACATATTTCCTGAGGATGCTGCTGCTGTGATTGCTCCCATCTCCCATCTAAACACTCAAATGTACAGAGCTATTATGAATATACGGAGATGGAGTGTTGTGTACTCTGTTAGTCAAGATGTTTTACATTACGCAATCCCCTTCTTTAGTCCTTTTGAATGGACGATGCTATTGCACTGATGGAGCATTAGCATTATTTATTCTCCGATTGTTATTTTATTAAAAAGAACGCAAAATTAAATGCTTTTGATTTGATTCTTATACACGTGTTTTAAATTAAGATTTGCTGCTTTAAGTTTGAGAAGGATCGTGAGGTTAAATTGTTTTTAGTTTCTCCACCCATGATTCGTACATACATGCGCTATCACCCATGTTCTGCATTTCGATCGAAATCAAATTCAATTCACTTTTCAATTTCATGCGGAATTAAATTTGGTGTTATGCATTTCGATCGTTTTAGGTTTTTTCGAATTCACTTTCAAATTGTCACAGACCTAAACAAACACAATGTTTGCTTTTAAGTCAACATGGATGCAATAGTTTTAGCAATTTTCAATAAAAAAAAAAGCTGGATTCGCACTTAAACCATTCGTTATAACTCCCTACAGATTTGCTCCAATTCACAATATTCATTTCGATCGAAATACAGAACACACAATTTCACTTTCACCTTGCAAATTCACAAAAAGTGGAATGCAGAACATGGGCCTATATCTACAATAATTAAAAAGCAGAATGGTGATTTTTTTTCCATGGAAATTTAAATAGTTTTACATTTGCAAGTTCATTCATACTTTCGGTATATTTATATAGTTTTATTTATTTTGTATTTTTTTGTTTCTAAAATTGTTTTTCACCTCTATTGCGAGTGTCAATCGACAATTGATAATTGACTGTTTCCAATGTGTGCTATTGTGAACAGATCATTTTCATTGATATTCTTTTAATCGCATTTTTTAATTGACTGCGATTAACAAAATCCTTTAGAATCGTTCGTTCACAATAGCACACATTGAGCCTTATTGCGAAGATCAATTGACAGTTGATAATTGACTATTTTCAATGTGTGCTATTGTGAACGAACGATTCTAAAGGATTTTGTCAATCGCAGTCAATTAAAAAATGCGATTGACAAAAATACCAAATGAATCGTTCGTTCACAATAGCACACATTGAAAATAGTCAATTATCAATTGTCGATTGATCTTCGCAATAAGGCTGATTGAAAATAGTCAATTATCAATTGTCGATTGGCACTCGCAATAGGGGTGTTTAATTTGATAGCGCTTTTTGGTAAAAAAAAAACATAAAGCTCAAGTTTGCCTCATCCTATATTTCCTAGCGATGAGCAATGTATTAGTTATGAAGGAGAAGTGTATCTTATATTGGTATTCACTAATTCATTAATGGCAGATTAAATCCAACACGTATATCGGATGCAAAGATATAACAGCTTAAACTCAGATATATTTGTTTGGTGTCGATGAAATCGTACGTGGATGTTATACCAACACAGATATAATTAATTTAGAAGGACGCCGCCAATATTCGTATATGTATATTTACGTGCTCTACGCATCGGGAACGGAAACTCGATTTATATATATCAGACCTACTATACTTTTCTTATTGGTTTCGATGCTCTAAATATATTTATCTATATATTAATACGGAGTTGCCTATAACGTGTTTCCACCCATTTTTGCTATTATACGTCACATAGGTATGCCAACACTATATATATTTGGGTAGCGGACAATACATAAAAGTGCACAATACAAAAATTATCCACATATATAACACACATTATGAATTACAGCAGGTAAAATGAAGCGAATAGGATGAAATTACAACAACAACAACAACAACAACAACAACATTGCTGTGTGAGGCAATAATCTGCCAATCGGAACGGAAAAATTTTATATCATGAAGGTACTTGAAAATGCTTGAAGTAACTTTAAAATGCTCGAAGGTACTTGAAAATGCTTCAAGTTACTTGAAGTTACTTGAAAATGCTTGAAAATACTTGAAAATGCTTGAAGTTACTTTAAGTTACTTAAAAATGCTTGATGGTACTTGAAAATGCTTGAAGTTACTTGAAAATACTTGAAGTTACATTTAGTTATTTGAAAATGCTTGAACATACTTGAAGTTACTTGGACATGCTTGAAGTTACTTGAAAATGCTTGAAGTTACTTGAAAATTCTTGAAGTTACTTGAAAATGCTTAAAAATACTTGAAAATGCTTGAAGTTACTTGAAAATGCTTCAAAATACTTGAAGTTACTTGAAGTTACCAACAACAACATTGCTGTGCATATTATGGATTTGATAATGCTAGAACATACTTGAAGTTACTTGGACATGCTTGAAGCTACTTGAAAATGCTTGCAGTTACTTAAAAATGATTGAATATATTTGAAAATGCTTGAAATTACTTGAAAATGCTTGAAGTTACTTGAAAATGCTTGAAAATACTTGAAGTTACTTGAAAATGCCGGAAAAATTTTATATCATGTGAAATCAGAGAATGCAATGTCGAAAAATTTCATTTTCCGATTAATATGTATAACAGTCGACTTTGTTTTTTTTTTGTCAACTTATAGAATAAATTGGTCAAATTTTGACCATGGGGCGACCCCTAGTGTTATCTAGTTACCCCACCGCATTTTTTTTACATTTGGGCTCATTTGGTCGGTAGGTAAACCTAGATGCAACATATTATTTGGTAGTTGCCAAAGCAAGGATGGAAAGGGAAAGGTTGCTTGGGCCTTAGGAATAACGATCTTTAAATAGAAACTCAAATAGAAGCATAATGCAATGAAATGTGCAAATGTTTTAATTTAATTTTTTATTAATTGACTTTTGTAAGTAGTCAGTTATTAAATAAAAAGAAACAATTAAAAGCCGTATGAACTAGTGATAAGTGTATAATGAAAACAGCGTAAGTAAAAAGCAAAATAGATATAAATAAAAAATACCATCGTCGGCTTCATGAGCTTGGCTTTTGGTGGAAATAACTTTTAAATGTTATTTCATTGGGTTTTTTTTTATAACTTGCACGAGCGAAAGATAATTTAGTGTACCCTTATAATGTAAATAGTTACACAGCGGGAGCAGAAGGGAAATTTGAATTGGAGAGACAGAAGAGATGCCGATGCACGTTGGTTTTAAATGTTTGTAAATTGTAATGCGAAGGAAAGATACAGCATGGTAGAGCATTCCACATTCGTTTGGTACGGCTAATTAACGTCTCTTGTATTTACTTTGTCTTTTACTGTGCGCCCGAATACAGGCTCAAGGGTGAACTGATGTGCATTCCTAGCATGGAGGGTATTGCGGTTGAAACGTTCTAAGGGAGGAATACAACTGGCTATTTCGTTTGAGCATTTATGAAAGAAATACCGATAGAACAATGAAACTCAGGAGACATTGCAACGATGACTAAGAGAGTCCCAAATGCACGCATTTTTGACAAGAAAGTTTGGTACCAAACTCTGTCAAATGCCTTTGAAATATCAAGCGCAACGATCTTACTGTCACCACCTTGGCGAAGAGATTGGTTTCACTTTTCGGTTAGATAAGTCATCAAATCAACAGTGGACCTATTGCTGCGAAAACCGTACTGCCGATCATTAAGAAGTTTTCGGGATTCACTTCCAATCTGCTCTCCATAAGCATGAAAAATATAAGCTTGGTATTTGGAGCTATCACTGGCTATGACTTCTGCAAACCTTCACACACCTCCTTTGTTACTGCCCTGCACTAGCCAATACAATGAAACAAATCCTTGGCAGCTATTTCTTCGAAGTTCTTACAAGCTGCATAAGCAAATTCATCACAAGATCCAAATGGTAAAACTAACTTGAGGTTGAACCCCGTCGCTTTTGGCAATCACCTCTACATGTCCCTTTTCCGTAGACTAGCGTGCTTTAGGTTCGTACTGCAACAGTCATCCCAAGCCGAACTCCATCCACGATGCGCATGACATGAGGTTCGTATGCCTCAGACACTATCCTCAAGAACCAAACTGCAACTGTGCAGTCGTCCCATCCCGGCATCCTTTCCATGAATTCAAATAAATTTTTCATTGTTCGACTGAAGCAGTCACCCGACTCGGTATTATCTGCAAAAGAATAGAGGGTAGTTTTGTGGTTCGACTGAAACTGTCACCTCAAAACACTCTCCTTTCCGCGGATTAGGAAGCAAAATGGGTTCGTACTGAAGCAGGAATCGGGATCAGCCTGGGGTTTATACTGATAACAGTCACTCCACTCGGATCCTAACACATGGTTTATGGAATTCGGGTTTTGCTCGACTGCACGAGTAACTCCCCAAGATATGTATCTATAGTAGCCATACACCGGTCCAGCAGGCGGGGATTCGACTGAGATCAAAGAAAGAGGGCTGCTTGAGGTTAGACTGCAACAGTCACTTCAATTAGCACTGCACACTTAGGGGTAGATAAGAAACAGGGGGGTTTGAACTAAAATAGTCGCCCTCGGTATGTTAACTTCCCGCCGAGCAGAAAAATGAGACCAGAACTGGAGTTCGACAGTAACAGTCACTGCACTCTGCACCTCTCCAGGGGTATTGGAATTACATTCTCCAACTTCCCTTTTCGGAGTTATATCCACATAATGATTTTCATCATAATTAACACCCAAAAATGTATTTTTAAACTGAAGCAACATGCAGAGAAAAATGAATTTAAAAACATAAACGTTAAACCTCTTCACAATTGCATTTTACTGGTTCGTGTTCGTAACAGATTTAAAATTTGTCAATTGACACTCGTAATACCAAAATGTCGATCGATAAACGACAAAATGTTTCAATAATTTTGTGGCTTATCAAATATTTATCTTTGCCAAACATAATAAGGGTGTTAATGTCCTATTGAACACCATTCAAAGATTTCTTTAATTCAAACATTGTATTGTGGAAAAACAATTCATTTAGACTTAGAGGATTTAAAAACAGCTCATTTCTTACTACAGGGTGGCGCACGATTCGTGCTACAAAAACAAAACGTAATAACTTTTTTTCTGTGTGAGTAATCGGATTTTTCTTTCTTTTTATTTGGCAGGTTACTATTTAGATTTATTAAAATGAATGCTTGGGTACCGAAAAGTGTGTGTTGGACAGTGCAGCGGTACCATGCTTTGCAGTTCTTCATTTCCGTCCAAAGGGAATTTAAGCGGAAGTTTGATGGACCATTATGAGGCTGGGAAACATGTTTGCCGAATCTGGAAGCATCGCACGAAAACCGTACCATCGAGATCCCTATGTTCGGGTTCAGGACACAATCGCGGCTGTAGCATCGTTTCAGGTAAATCCAATCGTTTCGACTCGAAACTTATCGGCGCAAATTGGAGATAGCAGACGGTCTTTACAACGGATAAATCATGATGACTTAAAATTGTTTCCGTACAAAGTTCAAATTGCAAGAAAATTAAACCCTCTGGATTTGCCTATTCGACTGGAATTTTCCCAAAAAATGATTGAAATGACAGAAGAAGACAACAGATTGATAAATTGCTTGTTTATGTCTGATGAGGCCCAGTTTGATCTAAACGGCAATGTAAATAACCAAAATTGCCGTATATGGAGTAAATCTAACCCAGAAATATTCCATGAGACGGTACTGCACCCAGAACGAGTCACTGTGTGGTGCGCAGTTTCATCAAGGTATATTGTGGGGCCATACCTCTTTGAAGAAAACGGTGTAACAGAAACTGTCAATGGGGACCGTTGTTTAAAGACGTTGAAGGAGTTTTTTTTTTACCCAGAACTACGCCGAAGAAGTATCCGTTTCAACAGCATTTGATTCCAGCAAGATAGAGCATATGCACACATAGCCGCTGGTTATGGCGGAGCTCCAAAGAAAATTCCCAAACAAACTAATATCCAAGAAACACCACTTTCCCCTGACCGCCAACGTCACTTGACCTAACTGCACCAGACTTTCTTTTATAGGGCTATGTCAACCAAGAGGTGTACAAAACGAAACCAAGGAATTTGACTGAATTGAAGCAGTCCATTAAAATAATGATTGAGGCGATCCCGACTTCAACCCTTCAGACCGCAATGAATAATTTTCTGATCAGGTGCCGCATATGCGTGGATGAGCATGGAGGTCATTTACGGTCTATGATTTTCAAAAACAATTAGTTATATAAAATAAAATTGAATTTTCTTTGCAATAAAAATAAATAAATAAAATAAATTGAATAAAAAACAAGCTATGTATTTGAATTTCTTATTGTAGCACAATTGGAGCGCCACCCTGTACCTACCAGTCCGAAATAAAGGGTGTCCAGGGGAAAATTTAAAATGGTGGATAATATTATAATTGCTCGTAAACTAACAGGGTGCAGGTTCAATCCCCATGGGGAACAACAACATACGCCACCCAATCTCCAGCCTCTACACCAAAAGGAGGATTTGTGCCTGGTAGTACAATGGACCGTTACCGAGTCTGAGTGCTCTGGGATTTGGATCTCCTTCTCCTCTTTTTTAAAAATAAAAAAAATAATAAAAAAAAAACTAACAGGGCTAGGTAAGTGAGAGGGTATCTTTCAAATGAGTCATTGCACACACGCACTATTTTTTTTTTTTTTTTGTCGGGGTGTGTCAAACTTTCTGCACTGGAGCGCTCAGACTCAATACTGGTCCATTGTACTACCAGGCAGACACACCACATTTTACTGTGGGAATTTAGTTGTTTTTCTAAGAAAAACGGGAAGGCGCTTCAATGATAAGGAGCTTAGGTTTACAGCACTCACCATATCCGCACCAAAAACCTGCCACCTGATACGAGCAAAAGCAGGACAATCACAGAGGAAATGTTCCGCAATGTCGTCGCTTTCTCCACAGGCTTCGCATTTGGTGGTGTCGCTTAGGCCTAGCACCTTAAGGTGTTTGGCAAAAGCGTAGTGTCCCGTAAGAACGCCATTAGTCTGTCTGCAGTCTTTTCTGTTGAGCGACAACAAGAATGCCGCGGATTTCCCACAGACGTCGGGGAGCATTTGCTTAGTCTGTCTGCACCCTGGAGAGTCATGCCAACGGCGATTGTGTTCATAGGAAACCCAGCCGTGAATGGAAGCCCTGACTGAGGACGCAGGCAGACAGATCGCTGGTTCAGGTCCTGAGAGGTCCCCCTCTGAGCCTTGTCTAGCAAGTTCATCGGAGATCTCATTTCCCGTGATCCCGTTATGACCCGGGACCAAGACAAGTTTAAGTGAATTCAGCCTTCCGACCGAATTCAGCGATATCTTGCATTCACGTACTATTTTGGAGGTAGTTAAGGGTTTGAGTAAGGCCTTAAGCACAGCCTGACTGTCGATACAGACGCAGATATTTCGCCCCCTCCACCTGTTCCTCGTAACATAGTCCATGGCCATTAGGATAGCATAAGTCTCTGTTTGGAAGACTGACGCATATTTGCCTAACGGAAAGAAAAGTCTAACGTTATCGCTCTCCACGAAGACACCAGCACCAGATCCTTGATCGGTTTTGGAGCCATCCGTAAAGATTCGACTGCATTCCCTTCCAGGTTCAGAGTCCGGCCAGAGCCAGTCCTGGACGCGAGGAAAGTCGACCTCGTATTTGCGCTTTAGCCGAAGTTCCGGTGTCATCGCATCAGACGGCATATCCATAAGATAGGAGTCGAAGGACAACCGTTGCGCAAGTTCATCAAAACTCCAGTGCGAGTTATACCAAAAGCCACCTCTTGTAAGACGTGAGATAGCCTTGATTGTACATCCCATGATGTAAACATCAAGGGGCGGAAGGTTCAATAGTGCATCTAGGCCGGAACACCACACGCAGCTATAGTTTCAATGGAGATACTGAAGTTAATTTTTTCCAATAAATTAATCAGCAATTACGGAGACCACGGTCACCGGACCTTACACCGTGTGACTTTTTTAAGGGTATTTTTTCAATTAAAAATCATGACCCTGTCCGGGATTCGAGCGCACGACCTGCCAATCAGTTAGTGAATACACTACCATCGCACGAATGCCACTCCTTAAGGATACCTTAAGTCGAGAGTTTTCAGGCCCTACAAGAAAATATTCGCCGTGAGGTTGATGCCGTTGAACCAACGCTTTGCTCTCGTGTGTTCACAAATTTCAGAGTCCGATTGCAAGTTTGTGTTGACAGAAATAGACGGCATTTAAACCAGATTGTTTTTAGAACATGAGTTGTTCAACATTATATTTGGGAATATCAGACCAATTTAAGAACTTCCTTTCAGAGGTTTTAAAAACAAACAATTTTGTACCGACCAGTACGAAATACAACATCAAGCGACAATATATACTTGGACCTGAAACGCTCTAAGAGTTTGATCTAGTTCAAAAAAATAATATTAACTCTAAAGCAGGCAAAATACAACGATTAATATATATTTTCTTTTGCATATTATGATTTAAGTGGTCTGATAAATTACAGACATTAAAAAGACTCTAAAGTTGTTTCGGAAGCTTCAACTGGTGAAATAAGCAGGTTAGAATTGATTAATGAATTCAGGATTCCGTATCAAATTCAGTTGCGTAGTGAATCACCCCACGGTCAGTAGATTTATTTTTAGATTAGAGCATTCCAATTATTTATACAATTATCCCTTCAATTAGTCATTTAAGACACATGATATTTGTATACGAGGAAGTGTACGAATTTAGTTTCAAAAAAAAATATTCACAATTTAATTTGTTTTTACAAAATGCAGCACAACCACAGGCCCTGTACTCCGCTAGACAACCAAAAACCAAAGAACGTCACAAATCAGTAACTTGTGCTCATCATATGACAGGGCAACAGATACAATCACCGCTATTGTTTGCACTCTTACATACATCTGCAAAAAACATGAGCCAAATCAACAAAAAACAAACGACGCGACGCCAAAAGGGAAATTTGTTCCACGTACACATTTAAGTTATGGCAGCACGGACAGCTTATTTCCGTTAACGATAAATCAAAGACCGTGCGATCCGTTGTCAGAGGTCAACAGATTTAGCCATAAGCCAAAAATGACAACAGATAATTGTGCATCCCTCTTGCGTGCTCATGAGATGAATGGAATTTGTGCTGACTTTTGTTGAATGGGTCATGGATGTGTAGATAAGCCAAGTCGCTACTATACACTTTTATATGCATATATGCAATCAGCATGAGAGAGTTGCAGTAGCGATAAGCAAGCGTTATGCTTATGCTATATTCCTAATGCAACGTCTCCACCAAGAGATAAACTGACTTTAAGTGAAAAGAATAAAATTATACTACAAGTTGTTCCGTCGAAGAAAATAGTTTAATTTTGATATTTCTGCTGATCCCAAAGTTTAAACATAGGGACAGGCTACAGTCCGCTTGGGCGAACTGTTGGATACCCTATTCTTATTCCTATCCCTCATAAGTGGGCGTGACAAAAGTCTAAGTATGGTTGAATTGTTAAGAACGCTCTACATACATATTTTGCTATATAACATTTAAAGGATTTTATCAAAAAAAAAACGCTCCCTAGCTCAAACTTGGGTGTTTCAATAAAATTGTTTTATTTAATTGTGGGCGTGTCAGTATGCGGATTTAAAAAAAATTAACACATGAGCATAAAGGGCCCCTAGAGAGTATATATTATAAATTTCAGCTCCCTAGCTCAAACTTTGAATTTTCAAAAAAATTGTTTTATTTATTTGTGGGCGTGTCAGTGGGCGGATTTTGAAAATTGTTTATCCCGAACAGTTTTAGGAGTCACAGATCATATATAAAAAATTTCAGCTTTCTAGCTCAAAATTCGATTTTTTCCAAAATTTTGTTTTTTTGAGTTTGTGGGCGTGTCTGTGGGCGGATTTAAAAAATTCGTAAACTTGATTATATCGGGACCCTAGAGAGTATATGGTTAAAATTTCAGGTCCAGTTTAAAGGCCTAATTTTTGCCGACGGACGGGCGGACGGACGGACATGGCTAGATCGACATTACTATCGATGCTGATCATAAATATAGTAACTTTTAGGGGTCTACGGGCAATATTAAGGTATGTTACAAACTATGCGTCAAAATTAATATACCCTTAGAATAGGGTATAAAAAACGACGAGTTCCAGAAACGTACGGACAGGTGATCATGGTCCTTTCATTTCATTCACCATTCAACCTGGATGATGAAGACCAACAATTCCGTTCACCCGACCTGGACGAAGTGAAAATAGCCATATCTAAGCTGAAGTCCAACAAAGCCGCTGGAGCAGATGGCCTAACCGCCGAGCTATTCAAAGCGACAGGCGATGACTTGGTTAGGAGCAACTCGTCTGTAAAATATGGTCGGAGGAAAGTATGCCCGATGAGTGGAACCTCAGCATTGTTTGCCCGATCCTCAAGAAAGGAGACCCTTTGAACTGTGCTGTGTGAATGCCTGAAGCATTTCGTGAACAACCTGATTGGTCCCTATCAGTGTGGCTTCAGGCCAGGAAAGTCTACCATCGACCAAATATTCACACTGCGGCAGATCTTGGAGAAAACCCAGGAAGTCCAATCGATACCCACCACCTTTTCATCGATTTAAAGGCCGCCTATGACAGCATTTATAGAGAGGAGCTATACAGAGCAATGTCTAGGTTTTGGATGACAATGGAGAATGCACGCTGCTCCATCAAGGTCGGTAAAGAACTCACCGAGACCTTCGATGTCAAAAAAGGATTTAGACAAGGCGATGCGCTGTCATGTGACTGCTTCAACATCGCCCTTCAAAGAATAGTCCAAAACTCAAATGCTAACACCAGAGGCACTATCTTTCAAAAGTTCGTCCATCTACTCGCCTACGCCGATGACATCGACATAATCGGCAAGATGCAGCGGTATGACACTGGCGCTTTCATGAGTATTGAGACGGAGGCGGCGAAGACGGGGTTTGCGATCAATGAGGGCAAGGCAAAGTATATGCTGTCATCAAGAAAGGACACCCACCACCGATGTCTCGGACAGAATGTCACAGATATAACTTTGAGGTGGTTCAGGACTTTGTCTACATAGGCTTCGCAATGCACTCAGGCAATGACACCAGCGCTGATATTAAACGAAGAGTAACTCTTGCCAATCGCTGTTTCTTTGGGCTAAGAAAGCAATTGAGTAGCAAAGTCCTCTCTCGAACAACTAAAGTGACCCTTTATAAGACCTTAATAATCCCAGTCCTTCTCTATGGTGCAGATGCAGAGGTATGGACTCTAGCAGAAGCGGATGAGGTCACTCTTGGTTGTTTTGAAAGGAAAATTTTTCGTCTGCATAGACGGTGAATGGAGGAGGAGATACAACGACGAACTTTACGAGCTGTACAGCGACATCGACTTAGCCAGAAGAGTGAAGGTCCAACGACTGAGGTGGCTGGGTCATGTAGAGCGAATGCACTTGAATGCTCCGGCCCGGAAGATCTTCGAATCCACAGTAGAGGAAGACCGCGACTCAGGTGGCGTACGCAAGTGGAAGGGGACATTAACCAACTTAGCGTGCGAAACTGGAGACAGCTGGCCAAAGATCGTGCTGGCTGGAGACGCTTGTTGGTTGAGGCCCAGGTCCACCCGGACTGTAGCGCCACCCTAAGTAAGTAAGTAAGTGAGAGATGAGAGTGCTTCGCAAGTGCTTAACAAGTGAGAAAAGTTCAAACATCTAGAATCTATGACCAATAGCGAAGCAAGTTGTGATGACGACGTTAAGCATCGCATAAGCGTAGGGTGGATGAAGTGGCGGAAAACTCAGCCATCTTCTGTGACAGAAAAATGTCCACTTAGCTGAAAGGAAGGCTCTAAACCGCAGTTATGCGCCCGGCACTCACATACGGTTCACAATGTTGGACAGCCTACAAAAGTATGATGGCAAATTAACGGCAGCTGAGAAAAAGATGCTTCGCATGAGAGATTACAAAAAAAGATTGATCGAATAAGAAGTTTCAAAATCCGAGGATGCCTTCACGTCAAAGAAGCTATCTCGAAAAAATGCAGCGCGACCGGCTCAGTGGGTACTGTCATGTTCCAAGAAGAGATAATACGAGCCCTGCCAATTAAAGTTCTCATAGCTACGCAAAAGAGAGTCAGGCCTAAACACTCCTGGACGACAGAAATGCGGCAACACCAGCATTGGAGGGCTGCTGTTAGGGACGCAGTTAAGTGGGAGGGTTATCATCCGTTTAGTCCAGATCATTACCTCATCGTCAAAGAGAAGAAGAAAGCATGTTTTTACCTTGGTAAGAAGTACTATAGGAATTAGGACGTAACCGGATGGGCAATTACGAGTAGAACCATGGATGGACAAAATTGATGCTTTAAGATGTAAGCATTCAAACAGCTATATTATCCACTTTTACTGGAAAGGGTTAATTATTTGAGGTAACTAATTCGCGTCAAAAATAAAGTCAACTTAAGTTTTTAACGAAGGGACACGTGCTATAAATAATATGTTTAAGTTCAATTTTCATCGTCCCCGGTTAGCTGGATTAGGATAGTCTGAATGTGATAAGCTTTTAAAACCTCTGGCGAATCCATTCATAATATCTTATTAAAATGCAACAGACATCATCTGTGTCTAAGGAGGTATTGTGTTCTTCTACATTGCCATAATACTTCTCGCAGAAAAAGGCAAACATATAACGCTTGAGCTGTGCGTGCCCGTGATGTTTGCAGCTACACTAATCTGTTGGATAAAAAAACGCTAATGTCGACCGGTTCATAAAGAATATAAAATCTTTAGGGCTGTATACAGTCAATAACTTAACACCGACACATTTCAGTAAGAGCAATTCTACTTTTTTGGACTTATTCATCGTTAGCAACAAAAATCGAGTCAATTTCTATGGTCAACTAGATGCCCCGGGGTTTTCAAAGCATGACCTTATTATATGTTTCCATGACGTAGAGTTTAATAGATCTGCTGAAGTCAAACGAGTAATGTATAGAGACTTTAAGGCAATTGACGAAAGCTCCCTTTTTCGGGACATGTTAACCTTAGACTGGCAAAGACTTCGCCTTGTGTCATCAATTGATGAACAGGTAGGTCTTTTTACTCACAATGTCAATAGCCTCTTTGAACAGCATGTTCCAATAAAAACAATTACTCTTCAAAGCAATTATTGTGAGTGGTTCACTCATGGTATCCAACGTTTGCTTGATATTAGGTACAGGCGATGGAGAAGATTTAAAATCCCCGAGTTCTTCAATGAGTTCAAAACAGCTAGGAACAATGCTAAAAGAGGGATAAGGATTGCAAAGAACAAATTTTTCATGTCTAAGTTCAAGCCCGAGCTCAGTAAAACAAAGACATGGAACAATTTAAAGGAGTTAGGCTTTGGGAAAAAAGGCAGCTGATGCAGATGCCTGTGAAAAAAGTCCTGACGAATTAAACATCGATTTTACTGCTCCTTAAGTAACCTCAAATGTTCCTGTCGACAGAGAAGAGACCCCTAACATCGTTGAAGAATTACTTACTCCAGTAACTTCTAGAGATTTTTGTTTTCAAAGAATTTATGAATATAACGTACTTAAAGCCATCACCGCCATTAAATCGAACGCTATCGGCTTGGATGGAATGCATCCAAAATTCTTAAAAATGATAATCCATGGAGTACTACCCGAAATCGCATATATTTTCAATAGTATTATAACCTACTCCATGTATCTGAGATCTTGGAAGGCTTCAAAGATCATCCCAGTTCCTAAAAGCTCAAACTCGAGGAAGAAAGAATACCGTCCCATCTCGATATTACCATTCATATCGAAAGCTTTTGAAAAACTTATGAGCCAACAAATTCACTAATACCTTAATGAGTTCAATCTTCTAACACCGCACCAATCCGGTTTAAGACCAAAGCATAGCTGTACTACAGCGCTTCTGAATTTGGTGGTCGACCTACGAATGGAAATGAATGAAGATCGTGTAACATCGCTCATATTGCTAGATTTTTCGAAAGCCTTCGATATAGTGCCCCATGAAATATTAATTATTAAATTAAAACACTATTTTAATTTCAACCCAACGGCTTTAAGATTGATGGAAAGCTACTTAAATGGGCGTACTCAAGCTGTGTATATGAACGAGACATTATCCAACTTTATTGGAACAAAAGCCGGCGTTCCACAGGGATCAATAATGGGTCCGTTATTGTTCACCTTATTCAATAATGACATTCCATTAGTGTTAAAGTTTTGCAAGATCCAAATGTATGCCGATGACGTCCAGCTGCACTTAAGCTATCCAATGGGTCTAGTTGAGAATGTCACTCAGCGACTGAATGAACACCTCAATTCCGTTATCACATGGTCGCGAAAAAATAAGCTTAGGCTTAATTCCAGCAAAAGTCAAGCAATTGCAATCAGCCGTTTAAGTGTCGATACACGAAGCTTACCTCAACTTTTTGTTGATGGATCAGAGTTGACATACGTCACCAGCGTAAAAAAATCTCGGTGTAACGTTTAACCAAAATCTCACTTGGGAGAATCATATAATAAATACCGTGTCTAAAGTTTATGGATCCCTGCGCGCTCTGTAGCAAGTAGGAAAAAATCTGTCGTTTAGGATCAAAGCGAAGTTGGCTAAGTTACTTCTGCTGCCCATTCTTTTTTACGCACATCCAGTCTTTTGTGACTTAGACACTTACACAGTCATAGCTCTCGCAAGTTAAAGGTAGCGGTCAGTGGCGAAGCCTCATATTGTTCAAGTCGTTCATGAACGACTAAGTTTCACAAGAAGTTATCTCAATTTTTGCGTTCTCTAAACCATATATAACATACATATTTATACTCTTCTTCCCATTGCTGTAATTTTTCATATTCCAACTCGTGCATTTCCTATTTGAACATTTCCTATTTGAACATTTCCTACCAAACAAACCGTCGCCTTTTTCCAACTCTTCTTTCCAACTCGTTCAAACGATTCTGCAACGAAATGATTCAATCGAATGTTAGGAACGCACAAGAAAAAAAAAATCCTGTTTTGTATCGACCATTTCGTTCAAATCCCTTTAGAACGAGAAGGGTTTTTTTTTGTGTTTGAAGTTTGTCGCGTGCAGAGTATATTCATATAATGAGTAGGTTTTTGGCGAAGCTTTAAAATTTGTTGAAAATGCGACACAGCATTGTCATTGAATAAATCTGTTGCGCGTTTAGCCACTGTCTGATTGGGGTGATGCTTTTTAATGTATGATGCCTCAGACTCCCATGCTTACAGTATTTCTTTGATTGCACTTGACGATTGTTGTTCTTCTGTTATCTCCTCGTCTGATAAAAGGTCCGTTCGCGTACTTTATGTGTAGAAAAATGAAATGTGTCAAATCTCCAAAATCGAGAGAGAATCCTCTCATTTCTAAGAAAAGTACGCGAAAGCTTTTGTGTAAAAAGGTGAAAAACGTGTTAACGAACGAAAGTACATTTTTCTTTCGTTTATCTTTTTACCATTTTCTCAGTACGCGAACGCGTTTGTGTATATATGTAATTTATATAAATTTACGTTTGCATATAAGTTCGCGAACGGACCTAAAGTCACCTGCACATCGTCTTGCTGTAAAGCACATTGCAAATCCATAAGTTCTTCTGTAGTCAGCTCTTCATTATGCCCTGCGACAAGTTCATCGAAATCATTAGCCGTGTTTCTTTGCACGCGGATATAGGGATAATATGAAATTTGCATGTAAAATACAACAACAACTTATCCTATGTAAGCTAACTTTAGCGGGGATAGCTATCGCCGCTAAGTCAGTTAGCGGGGATAAACAGTGCTTCCGAAACCCATTTTCTTCGTTTCTGATGAATCGTTGCGATGAATTTTTCAGGAAATGTCAAAGTTTGGCATCCCGCCGACCACTGGCACAACCCGCCGAATATTTTGTTCGTGATTTTATTATTATTTTTTTTTTCAAAATTTAGTAAATCTGTCAATGTGAAACCGTTTTTTTATAATTTTAGATGTTGGCATTAATTTCAACTGTCGGAAATTAATATTTTTGAATTTCACGATTTTCAATACAAATTTCTTAACTTAACTTACAGCTGTGTCACTAACAAATGTCATAGGTGCATATGTGCTGCAAGTTTTTTTTATGAATTCTTAAGCGGCGATGGTCGTTTTTTAATGCAATGTCTATATCCGCGTGCAAATAAACACGGCTATTGTTATCCACCTCTAGCCCCATCTGGTTAGCCAAAAATATAATTTCATTGGTAACTGGCTCCGTGGATACTGCGTGCAGACCTTCAGATGCGCATTCGGCAAACCGCTCGGGCCAAAGTTTCTTTCAGGAAGATTCGAGAGTTCTCTTAGTTACACCTTCCAATGCCTTTCCAATAATTTTTAGACAGGCAACGATGTGAACGTGATTTTTTCAAAACTCTTTTAGAGTGAGATTGGTTCCTTCAGTCACTTCAAAGCAACGCTGGAAAAGTTCTTTAGTGTAGAGCTTCTTGAAGTTAGAAATAACTTGCTGGTGCATAGGCTGAAGTAATGGAGTTGTGTTAGGAGGCAAAAAGTGAACTTTGATGAATTTTAACTCATTTTGTAAACCTGGTGGATGGGAAGTTGCGTTGTCCATAACAAGCAAAGCACGAAGTGGCAAATCCATCTCGATCAAATATTTCTTCACTGGCGGACCAAAAACTTTATTGACCCATTCAGTAAAAAGGTCACGTGTCACCCAAGCTTTACTGTTGGACCTCCACATGACATTAACTTGCTCTTGTCGACATTATGCTTTTTGAAGGCGCGTGGGTTCTCTGAATGATAGATGAGTAGTGGTTTTATCTTCAAATCGCCGCTTGCATTGGCACAAAAAAGCAGAGTAAGGCGGTCTTTCATTGGTTTGTGGCCGGGCATTGCTTTCTCCTCCGCTGTTATATAGGTTCGTTTGGGCATCTTTTTCCAAAAAAGACCCGTTTCGTCACAATTAAAAACCTGCTGGGGCAAGTAACCTTCATTATCTACAAGCTTCTTGAAATCGCCGACGAAACTCTCTGCTACCTTAGTATCTGAGCTTGCTGCTTCACCATGCCTCACAACGCTATGGATGCCAGAACGTTTTTTTTCAAATTTTCGAACCACCCCTGGCTTGCTTTAAACACTTCTTCTTTGGCTGTTGATGTTCCTGCTGTACTTTCCACAAGATCGGCGAATATCGTTTTAGCCTTCTCACAAATTATATTCTGCGAAATAGTATCACCTTGCATTTGCTTTTCGTTAATCCATATCAGAAGTAATCTTTCAACATCATCGAGCAAACGTGACCGCTGCGAAGATATTCTGGAAATGCTGGGGGTCATTTATGTCATTCAGCTTGTCCTTATTCTTGAGGATGGTCGAAATCTTTGATTTTGATAGTTTGAATGTGCGACCTAGATTAGCCACGCTAACACCTTGCTTATGTTTTTCAACGTTTTTATGCTTTATTGCTATAGTTATTTTTTCTCTTTGATTGTTTTTTCATGTGAATCTTTATTTGACGCCATCTTTGTGTATTATATTACACTTTTCAAAAAAATTCACAAAATATAAAATAGAACACAACACAACACGTCTTGTTAATTGTATGCAACGATGTTATTCAAACGAAAGCTAAATACATACAGACAAAGAAGTTTTACGCTTTCATAATTCGGGATTTCCCCCTTTTCGTTGGTCGCTACACGAAACTTTGTTCGTTAAGCGAAACCTTTTTTTGTTTCAAAATTGTGTTCGTTAAGCGAAACCTTTTTTGTTTCAAAATTGTGTTCGTTAAGCGAAACCTTTTTTGTTTCAAAATTGTGTTCGTTAACCGAGGGTCGGCTGTACTTATTAATTGCTTGCTTATTAAAACGTAATTTATATATTTTTTTAAGTAAAAACACATTTTGTTCCTTTAGTCTGAAAAATTCGAACTGTTAAATAAACTTGCTTAAAACGATGTAAACGTTATTTTTTTATTTAATTTCAAAATTTATTTTTACTGGTAAAATGATCTTAACAGCTATAGCAATTAAAACTTCACTGAACGACTAAACATTTTTGGCAGGCGTCGCTACTGGTAGCGGTAAATAGTACAGTGAGATTTGCTTATTACTTGGGTCGAAGGGAACACATTTCCGGATATGTAAGGCATTTTCTTGGAATGGACTTCAAAATTTTGACTTTCCTATTCACTCTTAGAGAAAAACAGGAGCCAGAATATCTTTTCTAAAGGTTACATTTTGCATCTTCTTCGGTCAGAAGTAGAAGTTTTGTTCCGCCAGCATATAACTATAATGTTACACAAAAACAATTTTTTGTATACGCCGTAAGACTTTGGAATTCGCTTCCGGTTCATATCAGGAGATCTACAGGCATAAGCGATTTTCAAAGAAAAATCAAACAACACTTTTGAATTTATTTTGAATTATTTAACTGATGTAGGGTTTTAGGGAATTTTAGCTTATTATTTTTCTTTTTATTTATATTTTTCTCTCTCTTTTTAAGTAAAATATCAATATAAATATATATACATTTTTGTCATTTAGAACAATATATAATTGTAAAATATGCTTATACTTTAATGTAAAAACCTTGTCAATACTGTAACACACTTAAAAGATTGCATAGTATCTATGCGTTAACATGAATTTTAAATAAAATACAAATACGAGTACAAATACATACAGTGCTGTGCAAATTACAGGCATGATTTTTAAACATAATCGTAAGTAGGCTATGATTTTCGCGTTACTGTTTTAAACTTTGGTAAGATTCTTTGCAAATTAATTATTACAAATATTTTCTTTTGGATTCGCGAAGGTAAGTTGCAGTTTTTTGTGCATTTATAAAAGTTTAGTGCCATGAAGCTGTTATCCGATATTTTATTAGCTATGGTTGGTTCGTTTGAAACAAATTTGAAAATGGATATTTCGATGGAGAAGAGGGCTTCAATCATTGCTTTGCATGAGCACACTGACAAAAGCATACGAAAGATTTCTGATGATGTTGGAGTTTCAAAATCAAGTGTGGGTAGGATCATAGCGTTGCACAAGGCTACAGGATCCATTGCAACGGCTCGTACGGGGCATTGTGGCCGAAAATGCAAGACAACGGATCGCGATGAGCGTCATTCATCCTTGGAAGACTAGCGGTGATCTTCAAAGGGACTTGGCGTCGGCTGGTGTGGTGGTGGACTCGTCCATTGTTAGAAGGCGTCTTTTAGACGTGGGCCGCAAATCAAGAAGACTACTTAAAAAACAGCTTCTAACTGAGGCTATGATGAGAAAAAGGCTGCAGTGGGCAAAGAAACATAAAGACTGGTCTTCGCACGAATGGGGAAGTGTCATTTTCTCTGATGAGAGCCATTTCGAAGTTCAGGGCTACCGAGTAAGTGTCGTGAGGAGAAGTGACAAAGAAAAGCTCCGACCTGGTCACATTATAAAGGCCCCTAAACACCCCCAAAGTAATGTTTTGGAGTTGTTTCACCTCCTTGGGCCCTGGAAGCTTAAAGCCGATTGAAGGGATGATGAATAGCATCAAGTACGCCGACTTTTTGACTTTGAAATTCATTTTTTTATTCATTGTTAAATATCTACTTACATACTAGACAAAAATTATTAAACCTAACTTAAAAACATAGGGACGGGCTACAGTCCGCTTGGGCGAACTGTTGGATACCCTATTCTTATTCCTATCCCTCATAAGTGGGCGTGACAAAAGTCTAAGTATGGTTAAATTGTTAAGAACGCTCTACATATTTTGTTATATAACATTTAAAGGATTTTATCAAAAAAAACGCTCCCTAGCTCAAACTTGGGTGTTTCAATAAAATTGTTTTATTTAATTGTGGGCGTGTCAGTAGGCGGATTTAAAAAAAAATTAACACATGAGCATAAAGGGCCCCTAGAGAGTATATATTATAAATTTCAGCTCCCTAGCTCAAACTTTGGATTTTCAAAAAAATTGTTTTATTTATTTGTGGGCGTGTCAGTGGGCGGATTTTGAAAATATTTATACATGAGCTTAAAGGGCCCCTAGAGAGTATATATTATAAATTTCAGATCCCTAGCTCAAACTTTGGATTTGCAAAAAAATTGTTTTATTTATTTGTGGGCGTGTCAGTGGGCGGATTTTGAAAATATTTATACATGAGCTTAAAGGGCCCCTAGAGAGTATATATTAAAAATTTCAGCTCCCTAGCTCAAATTTTGGTTTTTCAATAAAATTGTTTTATTTTTTTGTGGGCGTGGCAGTGGGCGGATTTTGAAAATTTTATATCCCGAGCAGTTTTAGGAGTCATAGATCATATATAAAAAATTTCAGCTTCCTAGCTCAAAATTCGATTTTTTCCAAAATTTTGTTTTTTTGAGTTTGTGGGCGTGTCTGTGGGCGGATTTCAAAAATTCGTAAACTTGATTATTTCGGGACCCTAGAGAGTATATGGTTAAAATTTCAGCTCTCTAGGTCCAGTTTAAAGGCCTAATTTTTGCCGACGGACGGACGGACGGACGGACGGACGGACATGGCTAGATCGACATTACTATCGATGCTGATCATAAATATAGTAACTTTTAGGGGTCTACGGGCAATATTAAGGTATGTTACAAACTATGCGTCAAAATTAATATACCCCTAGAATAGGGTATAATTAACAGGATACTTATTCTTATTTATTGGTCCTTATGCGGACGCTCTAAACTTAACTATAACCTTATAATTATTGCCTTTCGGCCTAAAAACTATTTTACGAACTAATCTTACATACTCGTATATATTCCTCGAGAAAATTTACTAAAACTCGGTATCATTATTGAGATTTTATATAAAACAAATTACAAACTACCTATTCTAATTACTTAAACTACTTAACGTATTGTAACTATAATTAGGATTCTGAGCACTCGTGCCTTGTGCAACAAGTGGTCAAAATCCCAACTGCTTTCCGAGCGCCTGGCAGTCGTCAACGTGCACACGCGCCGCCGTGAGCCGACTGAAGCCTTACAGCGTCAGTCAACTCCCGGAAGCACCACCACACGTTGGCGAGCCCGGCCTCTCCCAAAAACGCCCTAGCTGACTTAATCTAACTTATAAGCTAAGAGGATGTTACCTAGAGTAACGCACCGTCCTCGGAGGGCATGTTGACCCCTCCCCCCTCAACAAGCCACCAAAATTCGGCGAATTGCTTTTCCGTGTCGAATCTACCCCTCTCCGATATTGCGGTACTAAAACGGAGGAGCTCATGAGCGTTGGCGACGTCCCCGTCATGGAGGAGCCGTTTATCTCTCGCGCTGCGGTAGCGATGGTATAAGACCGGGATACCATCCCTCGTCTGTACCAGCCCTTTTGCATCAATATGGATAAATGCCTCTGGCGGGATAAAGCCAGACCGGAGCGTACTCTCTATGTACATTTCATTGGGGTAGTAAGCCCCAAATATCAGACTATTGTCGCTGGCCATCGCCCTTGCAACGTGCCTTCGAGTGACCTTAATGAGGAAATTGTCAATCCTATTCAACTGAGCCCCATCATATAGGACCTTGTTGGGATAGTATTTTATATAGTTGGATTCGGGCGTTCGGAACAACCGGAGACAGGTCCTAAGACATTGTCTCTCCAAAACCCGAATCTTTTCCATATAACTAGGCGCTATATTAAACCACAATGGACAACCATAAGCGATGATCGGCCTTATAAGGGCCACGTAGCAAATGACCTTCACCCTAGAGTCAAGTTGACTGCTATGAAACAGTCTCCTTGTCAGAGCATAAGCCTTCTTGGCCCCAGCAAGACAAGCAACTATATGTCTATCGAAATACAGATACTGGTCAAGCCAGATACCCAGATATCTAACTACGCTTCTCACCGCCAATGGCTGCCCATTTTGTCCAATAATTGCCAATTTCTTCCAGTTTTTTCTGGCATCCCTAGAGGCCCCAGCCAATGGAGTTCTGAACAAGATTGTTTCCGTCTTCTGAAAGTTGATTTTCAACTTCCAGTCGTCGCAATATCGCTTAATTTGATCGAAGTCACGCTGCAAAAGGATATTAATGACCTCGATTTTCGGACCTGATCTGTATGCCACCAAATCGTCGGCATACGCTATAGCATGTCTGAGTGAACCCACCAGATCACTCGTGTAAATGTTAAACAGGATCGGAGAATTGACCGCCCCCTGCTGTAAACCGTTTTTAATTTCAAAGACTCTGCTCGAAGTCACGTTGCCACATTTGGCAACGAACTTCTTTCCCATAAGCATATTATAAATTATATATAGCAAAGGTTTGTGCATCCCCCGCCTGGTCAACTTGTAGAAAAGTCCCTCTAACCATACGGTGTCGAAAGCCTTCTCAAAATCAACCAGACAAGCACCCGTGCATTGGTTCTTGCATTTATTCCACTGAATGTCGGAAACCAGTTTCGACGCGGCATGAATAGTGTCATGCCTCGCCCTGAAACCAAACTGGTTGTCCGGGATTATGTTATTGTCCTCGACCCACTTTCACAGGGCTCTATTGACAACCTTTTCAAAGACCTTGCTAATATTCGGAAGCAAGTTAATTGACCGGAGATTGGCAGGGTTCGTCCTATCTTTACCTTTTTTCGGGATAGGGTGTACCACAGCTACCCTCCAATGCGCTGGATAATGTGCATTATTCAGCGCATTGTTAAACAGCGTGGTGAAAATATCTACAGCCTCCAGAGGTGTCTCAATACGACGTTTGGGACACCATCCATCCCCGCCGACTTTTTATTCTTTAGCGAATCGAAGATGCACAGAAGATCATCCTTCGACACGAACAAGTGCGATGCATCTCGGCCATTGGCGACAACTGCATTAGCATCAAGTACGCTGACGTTTTAACCCACATGCTCTTACCGAGCATGAGAAGACAGTTTCCGACCAGAAATGCAATTTTTCAGCAAGATCTTGGCCCATGCCACACTTCAAAAAAAATTAAAGCATTCTTTGCGGAAGAACGTATTAAGGTGCTCGAATGGCCAGGCAACTCTCCAGACCTCATCCCAATAGAGAATCTTTGGGCCATAATAAAAACAAGGCTGAGGAAAAGGGATTGTACTACCAAAAAGAAGCTTATTTGTGCAATAATTGAAGTGTGGTTTCACGACGAAGAAATAAGAAAAATTTGCGAAACATTGGTTTCATCCATGCCAAATCGAGTAAAAGATGTAATTGCCAAAGGCGGCCATATAAATTTGTAAATTTAAAAAATTGACATTTTATAAAAAAAATAAAAAAAATCATAAAAATTTTGCCTGTCTCAATTAATTTGCACAGCACTGTGTACAGTGTACATAGGGGTTGTTTCTTCATTTGAATAGCTGCAAGCTTACTACTTCCGAAAGACACCTTGAGAGCGAATCTCAAAGTTGGCAGTTTGTGTGCAGTGGCTACATGCCTGAGGTCAAGAGATTAGATGCCAACTCAGGACCATCAAATACACTGGATTGTTAGGTAGCCGAACTCCAGATATTTTTTTTTTTATAATGTACTGTACACGTACTAAAGGTATTTTTTAGTATACGCTTATCATGTATTGGATTAGAAGAAAAGGAGAGATGCCGATGCACGTTGGTTTCAAATGTTTGTAGATTATAATGTGAAGGAAAAATAGAGCATGGAAGAGTATTTCAGATTTGTGTTGTACGACTGAGGAAAGATTCTTTGAACTTCGCTGTACGTCCAAATACAGGCTTGAGGGTGAACTGATGAGCATTCATTGCATGGCAACTGGCTATTTCGTTTGAGTACTTGTGGTGGAAATAACGTCAAAATAACGAAAGGCAGGAGACATTACGACGATGACTAAGAGTCGACCTCGCGATGTCTCGATCGTTAATAACTGTAACTTATTTGGATCCTATCAAGTAGTATCAATAAGTTATTGGTGCACCGGACCAGATATGAGCGTTGTACCCGAGTTTCGGGCGAATAGACGCCTTATAAATTGTAGCCAGATCATAAGGGGTGAAATATTTCTTGCATCGCTTAAGGCAGCCTAGACATTTTTCAGCGTTCTTAGCGACATCGAATATGTAGTCATTCCAACGAAGTTTGTCATATACACATATCGAGAATGGAGAGTCTTTCGGTTTCAGCGATGCATGTGCCATTCATGGATAATGGCAGAGTGTGTGGATTTTGTTTCAATGACAGAAAACAGCATTGCGTTTTAGAAGTATTAAATTCCACTATTGGTTGTACCCCACTGAGTAATGCTGAAGAATTAAATGAGCCTAACATACGCTGCCGTTCCAGTTCCCCATTCAAAGATAATGGGCGTGACCCAAGAAATGAATGTGAGAAACTGATGGTACTGTCATCTGGCACTGGAAAGGAGCAGAATTAACAGACAGGAGATGGTTTATAAAAATGAGAAATAGAGTCGGGGACAGAATAGAGCCTTGGGGTCCAAAACAACTTGAATTGAACGGTCTGAAAGGTAATTTCTAATCCATTGAAGAAAGGTATCATCGATTTCAAATGCACAATTCGACAAGAGTGCTTGGTGCCAAAGTCTGTCAAACGCCAAACTCTGTCAAACGCAACGATCTTACTTTCACTACCTTGGTGAAGAGATTGGTTCAACTTTTCGGTTAGATATGTCATCAAATCGCCCGTGGACCTGTTTCCCCGAAAACCGTACTGCCATGACCTTAGAAAGAATGGGCGTAAGTGCAATTGGTTGGTAGGAGGAGGGAGAAGAAGATTCGCCTTTTTTTGGTACAGGCTGGATAAATGCTGTTTTCCACCTCCTCGGAAAGAGCCCTGAAGAATAGGACAGATAGCACAATCTGGGAGCGTTGAGCTAGCTGCAAAGTGAGCAGCAAGCAGATTGGCTTTATTCAAAGAGCTGACGGCTGGAATGTCGTTGTAAATGAGTGTCGGGATGGATGACGATGCCGAATTCTTGATGTTTTTGACAAACGACGAAAAGTTTTTACTACCCGTGGGACTTTGTAGTATTTTTTGCCTTAGCTTTTGATCGTAGGAGAATTTTACACGATTAATAAGGGCATTGCAGTCATTTCTGGCTCGTTTGAACTTTTTCCGGTTTTCCTCAGATGGGTTGGCCTTATAAGACCGAAAGCTTACCTCCTTTAACCTGATAGCCTCTTTGCAGCTCGAGTCACACCACGCGTTAACCTTGGGTTTGATACTTTTTATCCGGTTAGGGATAAAGCATTCTATACCCAATAAAATCATGTTTGTTATCATACCAGCATCAGCATCCACGTCACTGTCGAGGAAGTTAAAACTCTTAAAGAAACCGTTTGCTTTTTCCCAGTGAGCTTTCTCGTATTGCCATACGGTTCTTTTAGGAGTTTGTTCTTTAGCTATGTGGCCAGAGTACGAGAAATTCGCTGATATGACACAATGGTCTGACGAACCAAGAGGTGGTAATATGTTTATATCGTATTTTTCAGGGTGAGAGGTGAGAAACAAGTCCAGTGTGTTGGTGGTTTGACTACTTATGTCCGATATTCGTGTTGGCTAATTTACAAGCTGCGTGAGATTGTTAACCTCAGCATACCTTCCTTCGGGTGTTGTCTGTCCAGAATGTCGAAGTCATTGTGAATTGTGTATATTGCAATCACCCGCTATGACAATCCCTTAATTAAGTTTTACTAAGGAAGAGGGGCTGCTTCATTAGCAATAAACTACTTACGATATTATGAAACTATAGACATTTTTAGAAGAAATCATAACTCACACATCCATACATACCAATCAAACAAAAAGGCTACAATATGTCGGCTTCAGATACACAAACCATAAGCATTACATATTGCGCTCCGAGTTTGGAAACTTTTTTTAAATGAAAAATTAACCAACAAAAGAAAATAAAAATAAAAAGAAAAAATAATAATTTAATTTAAATCACAATATCGAGGTCAACAATTATTATGTTATGTTCGTCTTTATTGTTTTCTGTGGAACACTTAAGTGAAAGCCCACATCAATTCATCATAAAATCTTGCAGCACATTGGGCATATAAATTTATTTATTACCATGTTCGAGGCAATAATATTTCAAAAACAATACACGGCTGAGTAATTAAAAAGTCGTATATTTAAAATGTTCGATCCAAACAAATGATGGTGTAGTTAAGCTTAGTCAAAAGTATGGCATACCCCAGTTGTTAGTTATTCAATAAATTGTACACGCTGTCACATGGTGTTATTCAAAATTATAAATTTCTTTGATACATTTGCATGTCTGGATCAAAAAAAAAATTAAATAAAATTCCCCAAAAATCAGACATTGTGTTGAAAAAAATAAAAAAATAAAACCGAAGGCGGACATAAAACGACTATCAAGTTTGTCTGCCGAAATTTGGATTTCTAATGCATATTATCGAAACGATTTGATTTGGTATTCAAATTCGAATTTGCTAATAAGCAGTCTGGACCCGTTCTGTGCCCGCACCCTTCCGGAAGGTGCGATGTGAGAGAAGTTGCGTCTGCTTACTGAATGATATAATACATAAGCAATACCATGTCTAGCACGCCGTGTATTTTGCGTGCTTAAGAATAGCCGACGCATGTTTGAGGTTTTCAAATCACTTGCGGAATACTGAAGAGGTGAAATTAATGAAGTCTTTCAAGTCCAAGATGCATCATTTAAAATCAAGGCTTAAAAAATATATTCACGCACTTAATGTCGCAATGTTATATCGAATTTGACTTGAATATCAATTCGTGACTAAAGGTTACGAAATTTCCACTATGGCTGTAGTTGTGGCGCCTGGACAGCAAATGCAAATTACTTTTCTCGAGCATTTGTATCTAAAAATGGCAACTGTGAACTTTTAGTGGAGGAATTTACAAAAATTTGACTGCTGAATTAATCAAGCCACTTTACTTATGTAACGCGCACGCATGTTTTTATTCACTGAGAAGTAGTTTTTTTGATTGAAAGGTTTATCAGAAAGGTATTCTGTGATATCAAAGCCGCATAAGCTCAAAGTCTAATCAAGCGCATTGATTTATTTAAGCTAGTCTGTAATGGTGATTGATCGCAGGACTGGAGGCTATCCTCAACCTGCCTCCGCTAGACATCTTTGTTCAATCAACAGCCGCCATTAGTGTCATGAGAATTTGCTAAACAGTGAACTGGAAACGAAATGGGTCATTCGACGATCCTGCAGCAATAATTTGGCCATGCACCAACTACGGACTACATCACGCCATACTTAGATTTCAGAAGACCTTTCTCGAGTGCCTATCCCAGCAGGGAAGAATTTAGAAACGGACTCTTCCCCAGCACGCAAGCCATAACCGTATTTACGGACGGTTCAAAAATGCTAACGGGGTGGGGTCTGGCGTCTTTTCCGCACCACTGGGCATATCAAAATCGGGACATGAAGGCATTCTAGGCAACGAAAAAGCGGGTGAATTAGCATGACAGGATTCGGAAGCTGTGTCAGAACAAGCTGATCGTTCTGTAGGTACTCATTGCGACTTGCACACTCAGGCTTGAAGCAGGGAAAAAGGCAATAAGAGAGGCGAACCTTAGATAGATAGCACTAGATACTTGCCACACCACAAGAATGATATGGCCAACCTTCAATGGAGATAGAACCGAGAGTCTCATGAAAAACGATAGGAACTATCCACCCTCGTAGGTATATTAACGGGGCACAATACTGTTCGGTACCACATGAAGAAATTACGCTTGACGGAAGAAGAACTCTGTAGAGGCTGTGGCGACGAGGAAGCTGTGGAGAAAACAACCTTTGTATATAGACTTTATAGTATTGTTTTTTTTTATTTTGGCCTCACGTTAGTAGATGGCGTTTGGAAGGTTGTTTAGCAGCACAGGTAGCATGTAGGATTTGCAAGTAAGTTAATTTGTATACGTATAATGGATCTCGCATTATCGATTCTCTGGTCATGCCATATGATTTTCATTTGTATAGAAGTGTAAGTATGTATTTATTTTTCTGTGTAATTGATGATTTGCAATGTTGCCTTCGCTTCGGCAAGTAGTATATTTGATGAGAGGGAGATGATGGAAAAATAAGAAATCTGAGTTCTTCGTCTGCGAGTAGAAATGATGGAAGAGGCGATTCGTTTGAAAGGAAAAATTGAATAAAATTTGATTTCGGTATTTTTCATCAAATGAGATATTATGAGTTTGTCGCATTTTAGACTCTCACTGTTTCGGCTATATCTTCTCGGAAAATGTACCGAATTCTATAATTGTTTTTTGTAATTGATTTAGAAATATTCAATATAATTTATAAAGCAATGACATAATTTATTTTTTGTCAGTATTGTGCCATGCGGCACCACCAAGAAGTGCCAATAGGTACCTATACGATGAATATTTATATGGATAATAAGAATTTTCGTTGTTTTGCGTAGAGCTAGATTGCTAAATTGGAGTATTGCGCAAGTTTATTTATCTTTAATCAACATGTTAAATTGTTGGTATATATTTTAAAGTCCATGTACCTTTTCAATGAAGCATTGAGGAAGGTCACTTGTTGTTATTTTTTGCTTAATGGAGGCTGCTTGCTTGTTTCTCTTATGCATTAAACATGTTCTAACATTAGATATACTTCGAGGCATTAAGAACGTCACTACAAAGATTATGCTGGCTAACTCTAGAGCGTTTAGCTAAGCTCCAGCAATCGAAGAGTGTTCTATTGTGTCTCTTGGCGGTTCGAGTTCAGTATGAATTTCATTAATATAGTCCCAGTATATTCATAGTTTTAATTGTAATCCGCGTTGCGACTATTGGATATCAGAAAGAGTTGAACTGCTTTTTGTATTCATATTGGTCTAATTTTATTCGTGAAAGGATAAGTTGTGCATATGAATATTTTTATAATATATAAATCCTAATTCTTTTATAGTATAGTCCATTGTCTGGTAGTTATAACAGTGAACTATGTTGCTACTATATTACCTGTAGTTGCCAATTATATACAGTGTTGTTCGTATTGTGTGCATTGATTTGCACAGTCCGTCTGTTTACCATAGATATCTTGCTCTTAAGCATATTGTATCTAATCTTATCAAATTTAATATTGAATTTAGCACTGACCGCGCTGACACCAAATTATGCATGTAGGTATTAATTTTTTTTTAATACAGATTTATTAAAAGATATTGAAAGTTAAAAGTTTTTGAAGTTGTATTTAAAATCCGAAATTTCCTATTATGGATAATAGAGTTCCACATTCACGTTCTAGAGGAAGACCGAGTAATTTGAGAAATTCGTCCACTTTTCGAAATATAACTCCCCGTTCAGAAGCAATGGAATCCAGGCCAATAGTTAGTCGTACTCCAACTGGGGGTAGTGTAGGCTTAAGCCAGGATAAGATTTTACCACAGCTGGTACTAACCCTCCTGCAGCAATGCAATCCGGTCAGGCAAGTAACCACAATAGTGAAGACAATAATGAGTGACGAGATATTAATGGACATCCTCCACCTGTTCAAGAAGAGGCCACTGACATTAGAGCTATTACGTCAGAATTTCAACGAATACTCGAGGCAAACCAACGAGTTTTCATTCGTGAAATGCAGTCTATTAGAGATACCTTAGTTGGAAGATTGGACAATTTGAATTTAAATACTCCCAATGTGAATCCTACGAGACCTTCGAACGCTCGTTCTGACTTCGAACATTTTTTAAATAACGTTTCGTTTTCGACCCAACGCACAGTGTGACGAATCGGTGATTTAGCGGAATTATTATTTTTTTTGTTTTTTTTTTTAATTGAAATTGTTCACAGAATATTAGACTTGCTAAGAATGGATCTGAGGTTATAAGCAATCGATTTAAGGGGTCAGTATTTGTATCTACACGTGATATTTTTCTGGCAAGAAGTTCCCTTCTATTTTCCTTGTTTCTTGCCTCTTGCGCTTCTTCTGAAAGTTGTCCGATTGAAAGTATACAAGTAGAAATTATTTGTTTTCCATGAAAGAAGACCTTATGCACACTTACTGGCTTAAAATACCAGGCATAATTTTTAAAATATAGTTCCCTTGTTTCCCTTGCATACTTTTCAAAAGCATCTGCATCTATTGGGAACCCAGACCCAAGAGCTTCTAAGATGATATGAAACTTTTTGATAATTTCTTTATCTACTCCTGTAATTTGGGCAGTCTTTTCCTCATCTCTAAAAAATCGTCCAGTCTTGTTCCCGTCATTAGTACCTATTGCCAGACTGTTGAGTTGGCATATCTACCAATAAGCCTGTTTCTCTTGTAAATTTTTCTTGGATTAGTTATTTTCTGGCTTTGACTTTTTCTTTACTGCCTTGGTCTTTTACCTGCCGCACCTTGACATCTAATCTTTAAGCTTTTTCTCGGTCTTCCTACTCTAGATGAAGAAGGTATTTCATCTAAGATATGTTGTGGATATGTTAGATTTTCATTTAGCCACACAGAATTTGAATTTTCGAAGCGCTCTCTATGCCGACCACTTTTGGCTCATCTCTCGTCAAATCTTAAACATAAAGTTTTAAAGGTTAATTTGATTGACTTTGTTGCAGGCTCAGAAAATAGTATATGGCTAAAGTAACCCATAAGAAAAGCAAAAACAGCATCTAAGCGCTTAATTTTGACTTAAGAAGAAATCCAAACATCAAAAATTAGCTTTTTCTTGATTTCCATGGGGATCCTAAAAAACGAAAAATTTAGTATGAGTGTCGCACCTGTGCGCAACAAGTTGAAACACATTTTAGCAGTGCATATGCAAGGCTTTAGAACAAACACGGTCTCCAACTTGGACAACACTGAACAACTATACTTTTCGTCTAATGAATACAAAAAACACATATTTTATCTATAAATTTTACTTTCATTTACCCCTTATATTAAACAAAATGTTTAATTTTTTAAGAAAAACTTACTTTTATATTAATTGACTGTTTAATTATTGAGAAAACATAACAAAAAGCTATAACATGTACGCGAACCAATTATAAACGATATAAACACTTTCTTTTCAAATTGACCTTCTTATAAAAAAAATTATACACAATTTGGAGTTTGATATGATTTTTTTTTGTTGCACTAAGCAACAACAAAAAAAAATTGCACAGTCATTACGTAGGAGGCTTAACTGGTTTTTGTTTAATTTTGTGCATGTCATTTTCCTTATTAAATCAAGCTAAATCAGCGATTCGTCACACTGTGCAACGCAGACAAGCACCACCAATAAGTCAACAAACTTCTTCAGTAGGTAAGTTCAGTTTGTAAAATTGAAAAGTGGTAAATTGCATTTGACGGGCCCGAAAATATCCACGATTTTCTTTTTAAAGTGGAAACCCTTAAGTATCGTTCGCAATGTAGCTGGGAATACACTATAACTTGTCTTATCTTTTTTTATCTCTGCCTCAATTAATATTTTTTTCACATGCAAATATGGTTTATAAACCATTTGGGAATCATCATTGCTGAAATTCGAATCTCCTTCGCCGATGTGAACACAGACACCAATTGTGTTGAATACAAAGAAACAAGTTACAGGTGACTGTGACGGTCTAATTGCAATATGCCATAACCTACCCCAAACATCCATCAAAGCCAACAAATAATATACCATCAATCTGCTTGATGACAATTCTCCCACCTTTCTTTATCTACCATCGCCACTACCTTTAAATATGAATATCCATTTTTCACTTGCAAATATGAATTATAAAAAAAATCATTTGAGAATCCTCTCCGCTGAAATGCGACTCTCCTTCAATGATCATATACATACATACCAATTGTATTAAATACCAGAAAACATAAGCTACCCCAAACTTCCATCAGAGTTCAGAGCAAACAAATAATATGGCCTAAGTCTTTCTACCCGATAATAATTCCTTCACCTTTCCGCCCTACCGTCAACCACCAACGCTACCTGATTATCTTGTTCTCATATACCTAGTCACGGGCATGAAGGAGAACAAAAAATCAGCTGTTTGCGCAAAACCAAATAAAAATATTCTGCTGATACTTCCATCAGAGCCAACAAATAAAATACGATAAATCTACCCGATGAGAATGTCCGCTACGTCAAACATCAGCCACCATCGGCATCGGTAGTCGCTACCTGAAAGATCTTCATTCTCATATTCCCATTCAGGAGATTGGAGGAAAGCAAAAATTAACCAAATAATGTGCATAAACTATCACCATTTGTTTTGGCCCGGAGCGTATAGGTGGCGTGTCGTCGTATACACGAAGTGAGAATACTATAGAGTCTGTATACAATGATACAACCCACTTCCTATGTCACTGCCCGGGTCTCCAACACATCAGGTACAGATTTCTGGGTAGACATTTATTCCATGACCTAGACGAGCTCTTCAGCACACCGATAGACAGGATAATGAACTTCACCAACGCACTAAGTAATTAATCTCAGTTTTTTGTAGACAGGGTTAAAAAATGAGCAAGGGACAACCCTCCTCCCCCGATGGGCATCACAATGGGTCAGTATCGACCTGAGTGTGGCACTAAGCCAGCCTGCCTACCTAACCTAACCTAATGGTGATTGAGTCGATGTAATCTGATGTGCATCTGCGACATGGCTTTACCAAGACGTAAACACCAAACCAAATTACATAAATGACTGTAATCAGAGTTCGAAAATAATCACTAAGGTAAGGTTCGTTTTTTTTCTGTAAGAACGTTTTGCGAGAACAGTTCACAACACCCAACAGCGAGAGTACAAAACATTTTTAAACCTCATAATGTTTGGGAACTTGAACAGAAACACTATTCCTTTTTTTCGAGGTGCGAGACTTTCTACACTGAAGCACTCAGACTCAATACTAGTCTATTGTACTACCAGGCAGACACACCACATTTTACTGTGAGAATTTACTCGTTTTTCTAAGAAAAACGAGAAGGCGCTTCAATGATAAGGAGCTTAGGTTTACAGCACTCACCATATCCGCTCCAAATACCTGCCACCTGATACGAGCAAAAGCAGGACAATCACAGAGGAAATGTTCCGCAGTGTCGTCGCTTTCTCCACAGGCTTCGCAGTTGGTGGTGTCGCTTAGGCCTAGCACCTTAAGGTGTTTGGCAAAAGCGTAGTGTCCCGTAAGAACGCCAGTAGTCTGTCTGCAGTCTTTTCTGTTGAGAGACAACAAGAATGCCGCGGATTTCCTACAGACGTCGTCATTGCATCAGACGGCATATCCATAAGATAGGAGTCGAAGGACAGCCGTTGCGCAAGTTCATCAAAACTCCAGTGCGAGTTATACCAAAAGCCACCTCTTTTTAAACGTGAGATAGCTTTGATTGAACAACCTATAATGTAAACATCAAGGGTCGGGAGGTTCAATAATGCATCCAGGCTGGAGCCAGGCGTGCTGGGGAAGGCCCCCGTGCAGCCGAAACATACCTTCCTTTGGAGTTTCGCGAAAGCAGCAGTAACGTATTTACGCAAAAGCTTATTCCACCAAACAACCGATGCGTATGCTATAAATGGTCTTATCATAGCCGTATAAATCCATAGGACTCTTTTCGGTGATAAGCCCCATGTCTTGCCGAAAATGCCTTTGCACTGCCAGAAAACAGACAGCGCCTTGGCAGTCTTCAGCTCAACATGTTTGGACCAAAGAAGTTTGCTATCCAGGATGACTCCCAGATACTTTGCTTCATTGGAGAGTTGGATTGTGACGCCTTTTAGCACTGGCTGAGTCAACCCGATCAGCATCCTCCTTCTCGTAAAGAGAACAACCTCAGTTTTAAGAGGATTGACCGAGAGCCCATTCCTAGTGCACCATTCGTCGATCACTTCAAGGGCCTCCTGCGCCTTGTCGCATACAGTCGCTAGGCATGATCCAACAGAAAGCACGACAACATCATCCGCGTATACATTAGAACTGTTGAGTGCGTTCAACAGAGAGTCGAACAGAATACACCACAGCAGTGGAGACAGAACGCCGCCTTGCGGGCAGCCCCTGTTTACCGCCGCCATGACATAGCGGCCACAATCCGCATCCGCAACCAAACGTTCTATTCATTAGCATTGCTTTAATCCACAACACCAATGGTTCGTCTACGCCGTGTTGCCTGGCGGAGCTGCACATGCAATCAAAAGGCGCATTATCAAAAGCACCCTCAATATCGATGAAAATGCCCATCGCGTATTCTTTTCTGTCAAGCGCGCCCTCAATTCTACCAACTAGATTTTGGAGCGTAGTCTCGCAGGATTTTCTGCGTTGATAGGCATGTTTCATCTGAGATAGTGGGTGCAATCACAAAGCAGTTTTGCGCACGTGAAGCTCGACCAGCCTTTCCATGCTTTTCAGCAAGAAGGAAGTCAGACTGATTGGTCTGAAGCTCTTGGCGAGCGAGTAGTCACTTCTGCCAATTTTTGGTACGAATGCCACTCTAACTGTATGCCAGGGTGTTGGAATGAATGCCAGTGCTAGGACAGCGGTGAAGATTTTCTTCATAGTCGGTAGCAACTGATTTGTAAACTCGTCCACATTGTTCTTGTCCACATTTGGTATACCAACATTTTCGATGACATTCTCCACTAGTTTCTGTTCTCTCCAGTTTATCTTACTATCAAGACTATTTACCTTTTGCCTAAGTTTTGAGTTTTTGGCTTTTAATTCCTGGATCGTTGACAGAAAATCGATGTTTATTTTCTTCAGATTTAAAATCTCTTCGTATAAAAGCTGAAGAGTTATTGGATCGCCGCTTTGCTGTGGCAATTCGAGTTGTTGTGAGGTTGCTGCTGGTTGGATATACCTCAATTGCTTCCATGATTTCTACGCTAAACTGGTTAAGTGTGAGCCAACAACTCTATGTGAGCACAATGATTTTTATCTATAAGATCAAAAACGGAAAGTCACCAAGCTATCTCCGTGAAAATATCGCAACGAGGACCGATGCAGATTACAACTTAAGAAGTGTAGGAGACTTTAGAATTCAGAGTACGAGAACCACGAGAGTACAAAGAACTATCTACTACACCGGATTCCAAAGGTTTAACAACCTACTGCCAGAAATTAAAAATGAAACAAATCTTTTTGCATTAAAAAAAAATTAAAAAGTTTGCTACAACTAGTATAATAGATTAAGCATAAATTAAAGAAACTAGTAAACAATTTTTAATATCGTCGCTTGAAAAGCAAACTGACAAGTCAAAATTTGACGATTTTGAGTTAACTATACAGAACGAATCGCAAAAAAAAAATACAATTTTTCTATCAAACCGTCATAACTATAACTCTTAAACTGACAGCATGAGGGCACAAGTGTCGTTTTGAATTTAAGGAAAAATCCCTGTTTTTTTCCCCAGCTAAATGACTTTTTTTCATTTGTAACACTTTGCTTCTAAACAAATTATGAATTCGTGATAAATAAGTTTCTTGAAAAGTGACACTTTTCGTGTTGTGTCATTTTGCCTTGGAACAAAACTAATTGATGAACTTCAAAGTTATTTTGATTACTTTAAGAAGTGTCGTTTTACCATTAAGCTAGGTTTTATTTTATATAATTTTATTATAGTCGATTTTTTCATTAAAAGTTCCTATATTTTTTTTATTATAACTTAATACTATTTAAAGTGGGTTGTTTCTACAAAAATACAAATGGTTTTATTTCAAAACAAAACGACACTCTTTCACACTTTTTTCTTAAATTAGTAGCAATTTGGATGTAAAACGACATAAGTCAAGCATTTTTTTTGAAAAATGGCTTTTTGTAGTAACTTAAATATACCACTTGAAAGAAGAAAAAAAAATACTTTTTTACTTTACAACTTTTGGTATTCATTGAAAATCAAAACTAAAATGATTTTTTTAAGTTATGAAAAACTTCAAATGGCTTTTCTGAAAATGTATGTTTTTTGACTTATGTCAGTTTGCTTTTCAAGCGACGATATGTTAATATGTATTACTAAAATAAATATGTAAACCATGTACAATACTCCAAATGACTTTTTTAAAGCAAAATAAATGAAGATTGATTGAATCAGCAATCAGACGGACTTTTGATACTATCAAGTGTTGAAATGTTCGTCTTTAAACGGCAAAAAAAATAATAACGTCAAAGTATAAAGTACATAATGGGGAACGATATGTAGTAGACAAAGAATTAAAAATTCACGAACACTTAAATTATATTTGCTTATAACTTGGCAAGGAAATTGGATTTTCAAAATATTGCGCAGAATAAACCTGTAACAGTATATAAAAGTAAACCCGCATTTTAAGGTTTGCTTCAAAATATTATTTTTGTGTTGTAATCAGGGGTGGACGTCTTAAGTGTCTTAGGCAGACACTTTTCACGCGTCGGAAACCCGGCAAGCAAAGTAAATATACGCTAACAATACACAGCAATTCAATAAAGTAACGTTTTTAAATGCACCATCAGATAAAATAAATTACAATTTCTTTTTTTTGACAAATTTAAAATTCGGAAAGCTGAATTTATTTAATATAAAAAAAAAACTTTGTCAACATTTTCGAGTCAAGATGAGAGCAAGAGACAAGAATTTCCACTGACAAAGGTGATACCGAAATACGCATTCACAAGGTTACGTGTTAAGAGCGTGCAATTTTCTGCACTATTACGAAGGGTTTTGTTGAATCTATAAGGTTTTAAGGATTTTTTAGAAGAGATTCCTTTATTTTGGACAAAAATTCATCGATAAATGTTTTTAAATTGACAAATATTTACCTTTTCTAGTGGCAAAGTGTCACTCATCTTTCAAATGTCATTTTCATTATGGATTCGTTGACTTTGTGTTTATTTTGCATTCTAATTATTTGTTTTGGGAGAAAACACTTCTTTTATTTTGTAGAATAGTTTATGTGTTTGGTACTTGAGAAATAATCTAATAATAAAATAATCAAGATGAAATAAAGTACAAGATACAGTTCGTATGGTCCAGAATCAGCATACAATGTCTTTCTTTTTATTTTTCTTTAACTTTTGTCTATTCTTGAGATGTTTCTATGAAATATGTTCTGAAGAAATAAACAATATAATTGCTTGCCTTAGGAACGCCTCATTTCCTTTCTATTACTAATAGATCCGTCCAGCTCGTGGGCTATACGGACGATGTCGACATCATCGGCCGTTCCCAGCGCGCCTTTTTCTCTAAAAGGCTTTCACGGCGATTGAAGAACAGGCGAAATTGGTGGGTCTTGAAGTAAATGAAGACAAGACCAAGTACATTATATCAGCAAACAAACAACAGCGGCAGTGTCTCAGGCAGAGTCCCTTCACGGGTCGCGAGCTCGTTAAGTAAGTAAAGTAAGTCTACATTTTACATGTTAGGTAAAATTTTCTAATAACCAAAAATTGTCCAAACAGCAAGAATGAAAAATTTAATTAATTCGTTAAACGAATTTATGGTTTTTTATTTTTAATTTCACAAAATACGATCTTTTTCTGCATTTTCCATTTTATTTATTCAAAATATTTGTTTTTTTTACCATAACTGACAGCCAATGTGACAATGAGTTTACACATTCTTTAATAGCATTGCAGTTATCTTTGCTGTTATTGAAATAAATTAAATTATCACATGCGATTAAAGAAAGTGTATATCTCAAAATCGGTAAATGAAATAAAAAATGAAATGAAAAGAGTGAATAAGAGTTCTTTAGAAAAAGAGGATAAGAGACAAAAGGAAAAATCATTCTCTGAAGTGCTAAAAAATAGGGAACCTTCTGTCCTTATCTACCCAAAAAAAGAGATCAGGAAGCAAGTGAAACAAGAAAAGAAATCAAGGCAAACATCGATCCAACAACAATTAATATAGACAGTGTGGTAAACAAATCCAAAGGAGGCATTGCCATTCGATGTGCTGACAAAAAATCGTTAGAGAAATTAAAAACTCAGGTGGAAAATAAATTGAATAATATTTATGAAGTAAAAATACCAACTTTAACGAAGCCAAAAGTGTGCATTATCAACATTGAGAATGATGAAAAAGAAACTGAAATATTAAACAAAATTAAATCACAAAATATGGAAATTGCCAACCGCGAAATGACGTTAATTAAAATTTATAGAAATAAAAACAAATGGAGGAATTTGAATGCGATATTTGAAGTGGATAGTGAAGGCTTTAAAAAAATTATGAGTTTAGAAAAAATTAGGGTTGGTTGGGGAAGGTGCCCAATCAGAGAATTCTACGACATTACGAGATGTTTTAAGTGTCAAGGGTTCAATCATAAAGCAGAAAAATGTAAAAACACAATAGCCTGTACGAAATGCGGTGAAAGTCATAAGTTTAAGGAATGCCAAAGTGAACGTATAAAGTGTATCAACTGTACAAAAGCGAATGAAACTTTTGGGTTAACATACAACGCCGATCATGAATCAATCGATAAGGATTGTCCAGTTTTCTTAAGAAAGCTTAAAGTATTAAGGGAATCCATTAGATATTAGCAACCAAAGGGTCTAAGGCTGGTTTATCTTAACATTGAGGGTCTTCTGAACAATTTTGAAGAGTTTAAAGTTTTAGTATTGGGCAAACATTTTGATGTTATTGTATTGTCGGAAACTCATGTTACTAAAAACATCATAGAAAAGGAAATCAAAGTGCCAAACTATACGACATTCAGATGTGACAGTTTGTCGTCTCACACTGGAGGTATTGTTATATATGTAAGTGATGAACTAAAATCAGTGACATTGTCGAAGAAAGATAATAATATGAACGTGTGGTGGTTATCCAATTATGTTATAACTAGCAATTACACGTGTGTTATAACCGGGGTTTATAGGTCACCAAGCTCTTCGGAAAAAATGTTTTGTGAAGAATTTGAAATATTATGCGAGGATCTAAGTGATGTACGGAAAGACACTATTACAGTGGGTGACTTTAATATTGATTGGTTCCAGAGTAATAACACGTATAAGAAAAGTTTATCGAATATTTAAAAAAATAATTCATGCAACCAAATTATGCAGACTGCGACAAGGATAACAAAATCATCTAGTACACTAATAGATTATGTGATAACAAATAATAAGGGGATTAGTGCCTCAGTTGTTCCCGACCTGCAAATAAGCGACCATCAAACAATTGCTGTCGATATTAATAATGGAAATGAAGGAAAACTATCGACGGAAGTAAATAAAAAAAAGGTTATAACGTCCATGAGGTACAATACGGACCTTTTTCGGGAAGCTTTAGGAAATAGTCAAATAAGTGCAATAAATAGTTCAATGGATATTGACTTAATGGGAGAACTACTTCTCAAATCTATCGACGAAACTGCAGCAAAGTTTATTGTTAATAGAGAAATTAAACACTACAATTCTAAATGGTTCAATAAAAGGCTTCAATCGTTAAGAATAATTAAAATTCGAAAACACGCTAAAGCGGTTTTATGCAATACGGAAGTAAATTGGCGAGATTACACATTAATAAGAAATAAGTACAAAAGTGAAATTAAAAAAGCCAAAGAATTATTTATAAAACAAAAAGTTCAGTGTTCATCTGACCAAAAGTCCATGTGGAAAAATTTAAAAAGATATGTGCTAAAGGACGAAAAATGTAATGAGATAAAAAATATTCAATTTAATAATGAAACTCTCGACGATAATAAGGCCATAGCTAACAAATTTAATGATTTCTTTATTGAAAGTATAGTGTCAATATGTGTTTCTATTCCCAGTGTGCCGTTTTGTAACAATGTGTTTTTGATACAAATTTAAATTTCAATTTCCAACATGTGACGCACCAAGATGTTAGGCTAGTTCTAAAGGAAATGAGAAATAAAGTTGATTATACATATATGAGTCCAAGAAGATTTCTTGACAACTACAATATGCTCGGACCAGCCTTATTAATGGTCATCAATAAATCGTTAGAAACAAAGACATTCCAAAAATCATGGAAGAAGTCGTTAGTGACACCGATAGAGAAAGTATGTAGTACTAAACGATGTGAAGAGTTCCGCCCGGTTAATTCGCTACCATTATGTGAAAAAGTGTTCGAAAAAATTGTCTTTAAACAGTTAAATAGTTTTTTTGAATCAAATGAATTAATAATTGATATCCAGTCAGGATTCAGAAAGAACCATTCTTGTGAAAGTGCGATAAATTTGATTATAAATAACTTTAAAAAAGAAACCGAGCAAGGAAACAGAGTGTTTTGTGTTTTTCTCGATCTTAAACGAGCATTTGAAACAATAGACAGACAAATATTAACAGACAAACCTAAGCGATATGGGATAAAAGGAAAGGAAAGTGAGTGGTTCAAATCATTCCTTAGTAATAGAACTCATTGTTTAAAAGTTAATGGTGAACTATCGTGTCCAAAGGATGTTATGTTCGGTGTACCCCAGGGATCGGTTTTGGGAACATTATTATTTTTGATATACATAAATGACATGAAATGTGCAATATCAAATGGAAAACTTGCCTTGTTTGCTGATGATGCGGTGATATACGTGTCGGGTAAACATTTTAATGAATGATCCTTATTGCGAAGATCAATTGACAGTTGATAATTAACTATTTTCAATGTGTGCTATTGTGAACGAACGATTCTAAAGGATTTTGTCAATCGCAGTCAATTAAAAAAATGCGATTGACAAAAATCCCAAATGAATCGTTCGTTCACAATAGCACACATTGAAAATAGTCAATTATCAATTGTCGATTGATCTTCGCAATAAGGCTGAATGTCAACAAAAAATGCAACAGGACCTTGAAAATGTCGCAGAATGGCTGAAGATGAATAAACTTAAACTAAATGTGACAAAAACTAAACAACTGATCATAAATAAACAACAAGGAGACGACATACGACTGAAAATCGACGGGGAATATATTGAACAAATCGATGAAATTAAGTATTTAGGCATAATAATAGATAACAAACTAAATTTTAGCAATCACGTGGATTATTTATGCAAAAAAATTGCAAAAAAGATTGGTTTCTTGAAAAGAATAAGAAATGATATATCTACATTAAGTGCAATAAATATTTCTAACGTAATAATTAAACCACACTTCGAGTATTGTTCGTCAAGAGTCTGAGAGTAGTGTACAAAGATTGCAATTGCTACAAAATAAGGCTATGCGATGTATTTTAAAGTGCAATAAATATGTGTCAATTCGTTTCATGTTAGGTTCGTTAAAATGGTTGTCAGTCAAGCAAAGAATCATAATGAATGTTTTATTGGTGGTTTATAGAATAAAAAATGGCCTAGTGCCTGCTTATTTACGAAATAATGTGCAATATATTCATGAGGTGCAACCCTATTGTTTAAGAACAGCTAACAATTTTAGATTACCAAATTATCTTAAGTGAAGATCTCAAAATTCTTTGCAATATAAAGGTTTCAAAATGTTCAATCAATTGCCAAATATTATAAAAAATGAATTAAATCTGCCAGCTTTCAAAAGAAATATTGTCAATTACGTCAAAACTAATTTTTAAGTAAATAATTTCTAAATAATTCTTATACAGTATTAAACACTATTTGTAAAATGTACCTAATCATGTATATGGCTAAATGGCTTTTAAGAAAGCTAAATAAATAAACACTATCTATCTATACCTATTGGTTTTAAATGTAAAAAAAAACTAAACTGGACGCTTAGTGCAACATTATAACAACGCTTTCTACAATAGCTCTATTACAATTTTTTTTATAAATTGAGATTTTATAAATTGCACTAAATATATTTTAAATTCTTTTTGCAATGATTTCTGCGGTTTAAATAGAAACCTGTTCCACATGTCAAAATCGAAAGCAATCAATCGATGCGAAAATTTGCCGCCAGGGGTTACCTTTCATTCGGAATCCTTAAAATCAAAGTAGGTATACATAATGACCTACAAGTTTACAATTTAATCTCTTCGATAAAATCGATGATATAATCATAACCTTAAAATTTCATCTGCCGCTTGAGGCGGCGAAATGTCAATCAAAAATTATGTACCCGGCTTTCACAAATCACAATCTCTTCGTCTTTCCGCATAAAATCTCTTAACGTCAATTATTATATTCAATTATTTCACAAAGAGATGTCGTGATTCGCTTTAACCTTGAAAAGGTCTGGGTTGGCTGGATAATACATTAAAAAAATTCAAGCACATTCTATAAGTCGTAATTAGCATAACTTAAATGAAGAAATTATTTGTTTACATAAATTTAGCATTTCTGTCGACCCTTTTTTTTTGATTTGCATAGATGAATCTATTATTTTATTTTGTTGGGCCTTTCATTTAGTGGTCTATACGTATTTATTTCTCAACACACACAGCCGTCAAACTGTTTTAGCTCTTCACGCATTCTATTTTTATCCAGCAGGTAGCGCAAGACTGCTATTTAGAGTAAATTAATAAAATATAAACATTTAATTGCATAATGAATGTCCTTCGCGAATTCCTTCAGGTATTCTATTTTTATCCAGCAGGTGTCGCATGACGACTTTTCCAATAGTCAATATGTCAACCCTGGATGGCACATAGAAAAAGAAACTACATACTTTTTTTTCCTCCAAAACATTAGCGCTAGTAATGTCTGCAAACCAGTTATAACCATTTAGCAGTATATCAATGATAAATGTATCGCACTGGCAACACTAAGCTTTCCTGTTATCTACTTTTCCAGCTTCTAATATTGCTGTTGCTGTGTATGCACCTATGTAAACTTTATATACAAACATATAAATGGATATTAAATCATCGTGTACGATCCAATGAGAACTTCGAATTTCGAGACCCATTTCCTCCAATTAAATAAAACTAAATACAACAACTATTAATGCTGCTAGATACATTCCGGCAGGCATGGTAACAATTTTAAGAATGAGAAGTAATTAAAAGTCATCCCCACCCGATCCATGTAACAGCTTACCTGTTATGCTAGAAGTGATTAATCCATTTTGCAATATTATTAAGATATATCCAATTAGCAGCAGCACTAATCCGTCATATGAAACCAAAAACATCGCCATAAAATCTTAATTTTTCTCTTTCCACACATTTGTTTGGAATTTTTAAGTTGACCAATACAATTAACAAACGTTATTACACACACTAATGTAAACACTTAAATTTTAACAATTTCTTTTTTATGATTTTAAAAAATTTGACACTGATTTTGACATTTGAACAATTTTGTTGCGTTTTACTTTTTATTACCATAAACTCAATTACAAAACGCACACCATAGCGAAACACACCGAGAAGAATGGTATAAACAAAAAAAAATAACAATCAACAATTTTACAACTACAAATCAATGGGAAGGAAAGGGCAAAGTAAATGCAATTAGACTGCCGTTTTGTCTTGTTAAATAATAAATATTTTTTTCAATTTGTTTAAGTTTCGACCGACATTTGTTTCACCCGAAGTGACAGACACACACACATGAACTTTTGAATAAACAATTTTTTCGTGGGGAGAAAGGAGAAGGGGAAAAATCAATTCAACCGCTTAACCAACGAAGGAAACATCTAAATAAACAAAATAGATTCAAGAGGAATTGGAAATAGAAGCCGGCAGGCACAATAAAAATCGAAAAATTTAAACGAACTTTATTTTCGACAGTACATTGTTGTTGTTATTCCTTTCTTCGTTTTGATTTAATTTTCGGGGTTTCTCGCTTTGCATCCTCTTTTTATTCAATTTTACACACACTCGAAATTCCGTCGTAATTTTTTTGATTTTGTTTGTTTGATGATTTTTTTCGCACACGAATTACGACCACGAGCATCTCGTTACGTCTTCAATCCTCGTCCTTTTTCCTTGCGCACTTATTAATTTTTGTGCAATTTATTACTTTTTAATTTTGCATTAATTTGTCACTTCTTGTTGTCATTGTGGGTTTGCTTGCGCATTGTAATCACAGTCGAAAGGGAAACCTCTCCTTTGCTTCCATCGTTTGGATAACTTGCATCATGTTTTTTACGTACGTTTTTGCTTATAATATTCACTTAGCACATTATTTCACTTCAAAAAGATGGAAGCTAAGAGAAAATCAAAAAGAAATTATTCGCAATAAATTAAGTTCACAACGAAGGATCCGCGACCGCAATCCATTCCAAAGTACGCCATTGACAAACTGAAATTTGTTGTGAGCGGCGCAAAGCAATGCAGGAAAGGAGAAACCGGCAAAGAAAACTGAAATAGAAGCGTCGCAAAAGCAATGCAAATTCTCGGCTCTCGGGTAATTCGTCAGTTTTTTTGTTATTCCGGCGAGCTTAGCTTTTACGGAAGAGTGGACAACAACAAAACATGAAAGCTTCACTACACAAGTATTGGAATGGAGAATTATTTTATAACAAAATATAACGAACGAACAAATACATCACCACAAATTCGAGGGGAATACTTATGCACTAGTATTGCCATATTCGTAAATTAATCTGAAAATTACTGTTTTTCTGTAGTCGTTCAGTTTTAATGTTTTTGTTCTAAAATTCAATTTTTTTTCTATCAGTGTTTGTTGAAGAATATTAAAAATCAAATTACGATGGATTTGCCCACACTTTTCATCATTTAGTTCGATGTAAGCAAAGTTAATAATTCCTATTTCGACATTCGATTTCGATCGAAAGTTTATGGAATTCGAAATAATAGAAGCGTTCTTATGGATGAAAAAGATGTGCAGCAAGACGTACAGTAAGATGATTTTGTATGTAAAATGACACATTGCTGACCGCATGTTAATTATTGATGCAATAGTTATCTCTATTTCTAATTTCACTGCACAAATAGTAGTAGAACAGCACAATTTGTTACAGTTGTTCCGGTTTGACGTTTCGTGCTATGTAATACTACGATATTATGCCTGAAACAGATGTGCAGCAGGGAGGCACGCATTAATGCATGCAGTTAAGCACATGAAACACATGTACAGTAGGAATGTAATGTCATACAATTGCACAGCACGAAAAGACAAACCGGAAAAATTGTTCCAAAATGTGCTGTTCTACTACAATCGCTGCAGCAAGTTTAGAAATGGAGGCAACTTGCAGCAAGAATTGATATGCAGTAAGCAAAAAGTCATATAAGATACAAAATGACATTGCTGCACGTCTGTTTCGTCCAATACCTATCATTTCAGTCTGTTTGGTCATTCAGTGATAATTAGGTCAGGCAAAGAGTATACTGAATGATGCCAATTTATTTCTGCACTTGTATTTCATGTTCATTACTGCATGCATTGCTGCGTAGGTCCTCGCTGCGCATCTGTTTCAGGCATATCGACTGACTATTCCTTCGAATCTCAAAATAAGCGTGAATAACTTAAGAAGAAAAGTAAATACCATTTGACGGAGAATATGTGCAGTGCGGTGTTTCTCGCGTTCGATTGTTTTTATAATGTGCGTTATAATCAGCTATTTCGGAAGAAATTCCGAAATGAAAGTCAAATCCAATCGTAGTTGAGATATCCGTTTCAGAACAAAATGAATTAAGCAAAGGTGCAAGCCCGTTCATTTGATAACACTCCTTCTCCACTTAGTATAAATTCACAGCAGACAGCAGAACAGGAGCAGGAGAAAAGCCAAAAGCATAGCAGCTTTCAAATTTTGTTTGCTGAGCATCTCATCGTATACTTTATTCGTTTGAGAGAGAGCGAGAGTGGCAATGATTTTCATGGAGAGCATTGCCGCACTAAAGCGGCTCTTACACGGTCAATCGAATGACATCAATCACTAGCATGCATTTGTGAAAATGTATCTGTATGAGTCACACATATTTGGTGAAGTCTGATTGCAAGTTTGATTTTGCATGATGAACGTCATGCTGATTGATATGTGTAAGAGTTGGATTGACGTAATTAAATCATTGCGTTTTTTGTCACGGAAGCGAAAACATGTCTGGCGCCAATTGAAGGTCGATGCATTTGTATCGGAATTAATTGAAACGTACCGGTCATTACCGAGTTTATGGGATGTCAAAGGGAAAGATTATAGCGATCGAAACAAAACAATATGAAGTTTTATTGCAGTTGTAAATTTTAAATACTCAAATGAATTCCCTGTAGCAAGATATCGCAATGTTGTAGAAAGCCTCTGGTTTACGGAAATCGCTTCATGCATGCGTGTATCTTTTTCCATAATCAAAGGAGAAATTCTTTTAAGCAATGCCTCGTAAGTGGAGTTATCCATTCTCATAAAATTTTTATAATCGTCCTGTGCAAATATTTTCAATTCATTCAAAAGATTTTCATGTGTGAACTGATTCCTTTTTTTAACAACTCCTTCATCCAAATTCTCTTTTTTCTCGACATTTTTTTCTTTTTCCTCTTTATGCACTGTGCAAGAGCAATATATGCAATATAATCGTCCGTTTCACTCATCGCACATCCGTACACCATGAAAACCAACAAAAACTAAAAATGTCACGTCAATCGATTGAACTGTGTAAGGGGTAGCGTCAATCCACACATACACAATGCATGATGCCAACCGATTGACCGTGTAAGTGCCGCTTAACAGCAAGGAACGACCCGCATCTTTTGTTTTTAGCATGCGATAAAGAGTATGGGAGCACAGCATGCTTTCTCTCGAAAACTATAGAAATATAGTTGCTATAATGGTCTCCACTTGAGATACTTGGGGCGTTCAATTAGCAAGGCAACTGCGAGTTCCCTACTAATTAAATTTCTATCACTTGCCAACCGATAGTCACGTGAGTTATTTTATCAATGAGGAAAGGTAAATTGCCTGGCAAATTAAACGCGCACATTGACAGCATGCATTAGTACCTACTATCAATTTATCGCAAGTGGAGACCGTGTGCAAATATTTAGCTGATTTTTTTAACTGCACACACGTTCATCTGAAGAGAAGTTATATTGAACGAACTGGTTTTATTTTTGGTGAGTAAGAAAGAGAAGCGTGTAAATTCACAGAAAGTCGGCTTCTAGAAATAATTCATTCAGTCATGAACGTTTCGTTTTCGAACCCTTTCACTTGTTGTTGCGGAATAAAACAAACGTATGAGCCTCTAACAATTTAAAATCTACTCTTTGTTAAATATAATTGTGCACTGCTTTCGCTTGCCAGTCTGAGGAAGAACATTCCGAACAACAAATTGGGCAGTTGAATGATAAGCAAAAAAGTACAGGGTGAATAAACTTCTACGTAAGGCTGTATTTTCAGTTAAGTTTTCTAACAATGTTTGATTTCCTAGCAAATTGATTTGGTATTCGCGTTTGATAAATAAACACAAAAAATAATACTACCTAGACACGAAAACATGACATTCCGTTTCCTTACCATTCCATCCGTTTGATATTTGGTTAAAACATTGGACTTAGCAGATTGACCGACTCCTCGCTAGATATCGTCCAAGAGCCATCAGCTTTCTTTAGACAGCTCGGTATAGTTGGATCCGAAGCGAGGATTTCTTGGTGCCTCAGAAGATACTTTTATTTTGCCACAGAAGAGTCTCCAAGATGATCTTTTGGCTTTCCTTAGTTCTTTCTTATATGATTTAAGGGATTCCTTGTAGGAGTCCCAGTCAGTTATAGCTCTTGCGCTTTACCAAGATTGAAAAGTCTCCTGCAATCATTTCTGACTGTTACCGATTCTGAAGCTCACCAATGTGAATTATTTTTTACTCTAGGTCGTATGAGGAGTTTGCGTAGAGTTTCTCTGTATTTAGGCCAGTCTGTTTTCCGAGGATTCCGGAAGAAAGGTCCCTTCCAATCTTATAAACGTTAAGGTTGAATTGAAGATATCGGTGGTCAGAGAAAGAATGGTCAGCCGAAACTCTCCAACTCGATATCATATTGTTGATGGTGTCGGAAACAGGAGTGAAGTCTAGGACTCCTTGTCAATTTTTGGTAATGAATGTGGGTTCATATTGCACAAAATGAGTCTCGTACTTAAAATATATTCAGAAAGCGAATTGATATCAGTGCTGCCCCATATGGTGTGATGCGCATTAGGGTCGCAGCCGATAATGAGTGCAGCTTTCAGCATTTTTGCTTTCGCGATCAATCTCTCCAGGCTATCACCAGAGAGAGGTCACAAGTTATCATAGGCAAGATTCGCCAATGTCAGCCAGTATGTCCAGCCATAATATACAATATACATCCATACCTTAAATCATGCAATACAATACTTCATTACTAGGTGCTGCTTACTGTTCAACAAAAAATGCGTGCGCTATTTTTAACACTTTGTGAAGGGCTCGCACCAGCGACCATTTAACTATTCATTTCCATAGTTACCTACGTCATTCCACACTCGAGTTCCAATATCTCACAATTCATTCTTATCTCATGTTTACGTTGGCACACTCAATGCAAGCGCCAGACGGCATAAAGAAATACACACAGGAGTACTCGTACTGCACCTTCAGTGCATGCTCATATATCATATTTCCGTCTGCACACTCAGAGCAAGAGCCAGACGGCATGAAATAAGATATATAAAAAATACTCACACCTTCAGTGCATGTGGGTGAAATATATCTATTGGCTATGGTGTTCAACCGTAGATTATCCAACGAAAGCAGAACAGCTTAAAAGAATCGGATTGTTGAGTGATATGCTGATAGTGCAGAAATGCACATCATAGGAATTTCGAGGGAATATTATGAACGATTCTCCAATGTAAAAGCAGTTTAAAAGACCACAATAAAATGAAAAGATTTTACTTAGCAATGAAAGGATTTACGAAAAAGCAAGAATTGTCCCGATTGGCAAACACATACATTACCTCAGCACCAGGATGTTGAGAAAAACCCCAACCCATCCCAGCCCTCTTATTAATTTAATTACAGGTAATCCAGCCGCAGACGATCGATATCTCCAGGTGCTCTGCATGACGGACCCAGCATTTGGAATAGCAGGATCTGACAGCTTTGGGAACTTCTACGATGCTGCAGGAACGCAGCACAACAGAGGTTGAAGCCACTAGACGACAACCAGCAAGGACCACCAGGCGACCATACCAACCAATAAACACCAAGGACCTAGACATAAACCCTATCAATTTCCCCATACCAGCCAACGACCGTCAGCAGTACTCAAGCCGACGTTAAAATCCCACATCCTAAACAAACAAAATGTTAGACTTAAGGAACTTTTAATTAAAAAATGTAAAAGTAAATGTAATCACTAGAACAAAGTAGAGCCCCTTCTGTGATCACCAATAAAAATTATTAGACTTAAGACATTATGAATTAATTGTAAATAGCATTAATAGACAATGTAATACAATTTGAGTACAAATAAAAAAATTGTACTCGTATATATATAAAAGATTTTACTTCTATTCTGGGAGTCACCACACAAACCTCTAGTCTTTTAATTTAGCAACACGCTGGAAAGACTCTAGGTTTACCAAGGTAACTCAGACGCCCTACAGAGCTATTCGCTTTTGGGTACAAGGATCATAAGGCTACTCGCCGGTCCAAGTCTGTTTACTATCGAAAAACCTAGAAGATCCTCACTTAACGGTACGTTGGCCACAGGACCGGCCAACGTTACATGGCGATCCTGCCAGGTTGTAACTAAAGGCAACTAGAGGAAAGAGAAGAAGTTTATTTCTCCAGGAGGGCAACAAATATAGTCCCTCCGAACAGCGCAGACCACTGGACTGACCAGAACGTTTTTGGTTGACTCCAGCTCGACCCTCCAATCAAACCCAGATTTGATTCTTAAGTTTTGCACGGAGCAGCAAAAGCAGCTAGCTTTCAGAATCCGTTTAGCATCAAGCAAAATGCAATATTTGCAAGGAGTACCAAATTTGGTTTTCGCTACCGTTATCCGAAACGTATTGGAACGATTGGTGCCAAAGTGTTTCTTCTTTCATCGGAATGCTTAAAATAATATGCATAGTCATCCAATGCATTAGCATTGTACACCGACTACGTCAACAAAAGACGTACGAAATTCCACAAGAACATTAAAAACAAACTTAAAAGTAGAAAATACTCTGAAGAAGGTTAGTTATGTATCAGTTCAGCATGTACTGGAGATGAGCCTATAATTTATTTGCTGAATGCTTTTAGTTAATACCGGAATTCCAATCAACAAACAAAACAAATGAAAAGAAATACCAATCTAGAACTCAATGCTGTTAAATTCGAGTGAAAATTATTCAAATTGATTTTTTTTTTTAAATACGCCTGGAGGGACTAAACTGGCAAATTCTTTAAAATCAAACACGAATTAGGGTAAAATACCCAGGAACAAGCCCATACTTAGAAAAGTTTTGACTTTTATTATAATACACTCAAAAAATAAAATTGTTCTTTTTTAAATTATTTTTTTTTTAGAAAAATTAAGACTTCTTTAATTTATGTAAAACCTATTAACTTATTTTTACTTTAACTTCATCAAGCCTGGAAAAGGAAGGCTACAGGGTGATTTTCTATGCGGATGACGTTGCAATTGTCGTCTCAGTGAAACTGCAAGAACTTCTTCAAACCGCTCTCAACAAGTTAACGACATGGGCAGATCGCTTTGGGTTAGAAATATAAAATTTCACATATTGACCCTCCCTCAATCAAGCGCACAAGCTTAATCTTTTCTTGAAGCTTAATACTTGGGTCTCATTTGGGACAAAAAGCTTAGCTGGAAACCTAACATACAAGTAAGAGTTCGGAAAGCTACGGTAGCACTGTTCTCTTGCGAAAAAGGTATCGGTAATAAATGCGGTCGTCAACCTCGCATTACCAAGTGGCTTTTCATCTCGGTAATAGGGGTAGTTTTCTAGTGGACTGCCTTAGACAAAGCGATAAATCGCGATAAGCTTAGCTAAGTCCAATGATCAGCGTGTCTCTGCATGAGTGGAGTACTGCTTCTTTTTCACCTGACACCCCTTGACATTTTTGGTAAGCAAACGGCTGCTAGTGCGCCTGTCCGCATTAAACCGACTTTCCAATGAATCAAGAATGAAATCGGACACTCCTCTATTCTAAAAAAAAATCAGAATCCTAGCTACCACCCCTCAGCTCCGTTTCGACTAAAACGAAAAAAGTCAATATCCACCCAGATCATTTTGGCCCCTTGCCGATGATGAATCGATCAACTTTTACACCGATGGATCCAAAACCAACGATGGGGTTGGTGGAGGTGTTTTCTCTGAGAGGTTCAACCTCAGCCCCTCTTTTCATTTCCCTAATCACTGCAGTGTGTTCCAGTCGGAAATTATGTCGATAAAGAAGTTCTATCGTGGCTGAAAAGGAAAGTGATATCCGCTTTCGACATCGGAATCTACTCAGATATAGTCAAGCTGCGATTAAATCTCTACAAACTCCATTGAAGTCCTAGACTCCGATCGCTTCAGCATTCACCCGTGTTGGGTGCCGGGAAGTAAAGATATTCCAGGGAATTGTAGGACTGATGAACTCGTTAAAAAAAAGAACCATACTGCCCCTTCCACCTGATAAAGTTCCCTAAGGCATTCCAATTGCTACATGCAAACTCATGTTTATGGCGCAGGCCATCAGGCGACAAAGCAGATTTGGCCAAATATGGAGTGTTTGATCTCTCTGAACAGACTGGACATTGGTGCTACAATTGGTGTAATCACCGGACACTGTCTCATATGCAACCATGCAACAAGACTTGCCGTCTATACAAATGATTTCTTTAGAAGCTGCCTGGACGAGGAGAAGTAGGAGACTATTCTCCACCTTCTCTGCACCTGTCCTGCTCCCTCTCAAAGACGAAAACTCCATTTGGGAGCGTTATTTCATAATTTTCTCAATGATTGACATCAAAAAAATTGTTCAAGCTTAATAAAAAAAATCCAGAACTGAGCTCCCATTATCCTAATTCGAGCCCTACCTATTCCAGAAGCGATATATTTGATATTTTTTACTGATATTATTATTTTTGGGATTGTAAATAATTCCTACTAATGAAATTGTTGAAATAAAATTTCATTTCTAATCATTTAAGAATAAATCTTATGAATGGAAGTAGTTCACCTTTACTATCTTTAGGTGGCTATATTTAAAAATAATATACATTTTTAATTACTTTTTGAAAAAGGGAATGAAAATAATTAATTAATATGAAATAATTTAAATAAAAAATATAAAAAAAACTTAAAACTTTAAGAACTGTATTCTGTTTAATTAATCTTTATTAGTTTTCTATCAATGGCTTCGTTCTTTGATTACTATTCTAGTAATTTACTTATTTAATACAACAATTCACTTCTACAATTAATCACTTTCAATAAACAATGAAATCTTTCTTCAGTATTTCCCCCTTTTCACTACTGTGATCTTTTGCACTAATTCATCGCTGTTCAAAAGTACCATGTCATGGGTGCTCCTGCGACATCTATTTACATATTGAAGTGACACCTGTCGAAAGTGCCAGAATATTGTTGACGGTTCGTTTATAGAAGGTTCGAGAATAAAAGATGCTATAATTGTGACATAGCTATTGAAATGTCAAATATCGTTATGTAGCTCTCGAATAGATGGCGCTGAATGTTGTGTTGATTAATTGGCGCTTAATGTCACAGTTTGAGCATCCATGCTACGGTATATATTTTTCTAAACTTTCTAAGCCACAGCGAAAGAGATTACGACGCGGTAAACAAATGTCAACTGCGTTAAGAGCAGAATAAAGAGTAACAGCAATGCTATATTTGCTTCGAAAAGAACAAGAGGAAAGTTTTGGAAAGGATAGGTATTGCTGCGCTACGCGGCAAGGATAGGAAGGAGTCTCTCAGACCGATTTTTGACAGTGGTGGTGTACGTTGACGCCTTCACATATCGAGCGGAAAGTATGAAGCATCCAGTAATTATACCCAAACGTATAGGGGTGGCGACGGTGTACAGGTTAGTGCGTTAGCTTGTGACCCGTGCGGTGCAGGATCAGCCCCCATGAGGAACAACAACAAACGCCACCCATTTATGGAGAGAAACGAATGACAATTTGTTTTCTCCAACCTCTTTAATGAACTTTCAAATAATGTTACAACTGAGACAAGCAGCAAGATTTAACGAGGGTTCCATGCAATGGCAAACGTTCGAACGCAATTTGCAATAATCCGATGCAAGATGAACACTTCCGTTACCCATCCTGCATGCATATTATGTGCATTACTCAAGCAAACATCGCTTCTATAATTTAGTTTTCCTGACACTGAGGAAATAGTTTCCCACTAAACAAAGGTTATTTCACCGATGTGCTCGGAACCCCAAAAAAGAGTTTGAATACAAAACTGATGCTGATGCATCGGCAATTTTCTTGATGCTTTCTTCGTTGACAATGCGCATCAGTTTCAAAACTTTACAGATATAAACGTAATCGCTTTCGAGTGAAGTAAAAAAAAATGCGTTAAACCTTTGGAATTTACCCAGAATATTTTGTATAAAATAATTATTAAATTAAAGAGGTGTAAACTTCAGATATACCAACGAGAATCTTGCCCCCACCCTTGGAAAATTGGTTTTTACATAAATTCATCAAACTTATTTTTTAATATTGCAATGGTCATTGATTTATAAGCTTGCACATTATTGGCAACTGATAATAGTCGTTGAAGTTTCACAAGATCATTTCATAATAGCTACAACTGGCGCCAAGGTAGGCAAAGTATTTATACATAATTGGTAAACAGGCTAAGGCTCAACTCCGTATCTCGTTCCAAGAGTTAATTCATTTGTAAATGAATAAATCGAGTTTCGAAGATGAGTTTAAATATAGGAAAATTGACACTACAGGCGAAATTAAAGTTCACACCCATTGGGAAATGAAATTGTATGTTTATACGTACACATATTTTTATTGATGTTTCTATATTTGAAAATATTCATGCACTTCTTGCAAAATCTGTAAACAAAATTTTATTTCTTACTAGATAGTCTTGAAACGCACTTTGAAATTGCACACAACTGAGACAAAATATTATGAAAAATCAAGTCTGGTGTCCGGGTGGTGCCGATCTAGTCCGAGTCGGACTCGTTTGAAGACTTCGAGTGTTTTTTCGATTTCTTGCTGCGTTTTTTCTTTTTGTCCTTTGTTGGTGTTCGCTTTTCATCTCTGTCTTTCTTTTCGTCAGACTTTGGAGTTGCAGCCTTTTTCGATTTTTCATGATCATGTAGTTTTATTAGAGTTTCCCTCTTCAGTTTTTCTAAATCCTGAAGCTCGCGAGTGTTTTTTTCTTTTTCTTCATCTTCGATGCGTTGTTTTTCAGCACGACGTTCTTCCTCCTTAGCAATCTCCTTCCGCATGTGATCTTTAAACAGTTGTAAGGCTTCAGCTCGCTTAAGCATTTTTTCCTTTGCCAATTTATCGCGTTCTTCTTCGGAATTCGAAGTGTTGTTGACTGATTGAGGTGGTGGTGATGATTTTTTTGGCGATTTAGATTTAGAACGTTTGTTATCCTGACGTTCGCGAGAAGTATTCGGTTGCTTTGGCTTGCTAGGTGAGCGAGATTTTGAGGACCTACGTTCGTGGCTGTGGTCACTTCGACTGTCGCGTCTTCTGCGTGGGCTACGAGTGCGAGACCTATTCGGACGACGGCGACGATCAATCGGTGATCGACGTTCATTGGGTGATCGGCGATCGTTAGGTGATCTTCGCTCAACAGGGGATCGACGATCATTGGGCGAACGGCGCCGTAATGGCGATCGCCGATTACGGAAACGATCAAATGATCGTGATCTTTGCCGACGGCGATCCATAAAGTTGCCACCTCCGCCACCATAGCCACCGCGACGACCAAAGTTTCGACGGCGAGGAGATCTAAAGTCCGGTCGTCGATTGGGGAAACGATTACGGCGATCGCGATCTCTTGAATTAGATCGACGACGGCGATCTCGCATGTCTGATGAACGACCACGTGGTGAGACACGGCGGTCTCTTCTATCGTGATCTTCTTTCCTTTCTTTACCATCTGCATTGACAGACTTTGTTTTAGACGGCGACCGCTTTGCCAACGGCTGGCGTGGAGAGTCCTTTTCTTCATTTTCACTTCCCGGCTGATCCTCATAATCCAAAGCGTTCATGTCAACATGTTTTTTACGATCACTCTCAACTGATTTTTCCTTTGCGCTTTCGGTGCTAGTGTTAACCGGCGATGTGTGTTCATCTCGTTTCTCTCTATCCGAATTGTTGCGCTTCTTCTCAGCAGGTTTGTCGTATGTGGTCGAGTGGTCCAGTTCATAGAAGGATTTTTTTGTATCTTTGGCCAGCTCTTCATGGCGTTTCTTGCGCTCAGCCTCGCGCCTTTTAATTTCTTCATCGCGAATTTGTTTTTCTTCCTCCATCTTCTCTAAATCCGAGAGTTTTATGGTCCTCTTCTGAGCTTGTTTCCAGTGCGGTGGAGTGACGCTGCGGGAACGACTGCGGGATCTGGATGGTGTCCGATAGCGCTGTAAATAACAAAATAAATTATTACCAATAGCCTTTGTGCCTGCAACACAGGGCGAAACATACGAATACACCACGTCCTTTTACAACACGACCACTACGAGATGTGGGCACTCTCTTCTTGGACCATCCAAATGCATTTCGTCCACCATCGCGTCTATTTGGGTTCCCATCGTCACGAGTACGATCTCTACGGTCATCTTCTCTTGACGGACTCTCGCGAGAGGATTCACGTTTGTGTCCCCCGCGCATAAGAAACTTATTAGAAACCTGAAATTGAGCAGTTAGCTTTGTATTTCAGTTGGAAATGGTTTTCGCAAAATTACTTCTGGGATCTCGTCTGGATCGATTTTGGTAATCGTGACTAAGGGATGTATTTCGCCCTCTTCCAATCCCGCATCATTGGCATTATCTTGCTTTCGGTCAGCAATCTGTTCCTCCTCCCCAGAGCTGTAATATAATGAAAAATATGTGTAGTAAGTTATTTGCTCTTACAACGAATAATATCGTCACAGATGTGAAATCTTCATACTCGTCTTCTTTGGAACGTTTCTTGTCCTTTTTCTTCTTTTTGTCCTTGCGTCTCTTCCGTTCGGTCTCTGTATCCTCGGATGAACCCTCTAAATCTGAAGATGCTACTCGCTTCTTTTTCTTTTTATCCTTTTTGACTGAAAATAAATAACATTTGTACGCAGTTAGTATCTGGCATTCGAGAAAATGGTCTACCACGTTTTTTGGCGCCAAATCATCAACCAAGCATGGTTATTTGAAGCCAACAAAATCGCAGTCCTCTATAACTATCAAGCCAGTTTACGTACAAGTGCTTCACAAATCAATTAGAGCTCCCGATGTAGAGTACGTCACTTCTAATGTCGGTGTTAGTTAAATCATACAGATTTTTGTGGTGAGAATAGTTCACCAGCCTTAAGGTCCTTTTAGACGATCAGTTATCAGTTCAGTTAAAAAATACAGTGCATTTAGACGTCAGTCCGGCGTTCAGTTGAGCTTTCATTTTACTTGTGAGCAGGCGAAAGTCACAAGAAATACATTGCGTAATGGACGATGAAAGCCTAATTGCAATAGCTATAGTTTTGTCGCTTATTAAATCCCAAAGAAGAAGAAAGAAGTGAAGCAAAGATTGGTAGCGTATATTTGGAGCTACTGCAACTAGTGACTCCAATTATAAAAAAAAATATAGCAATATTATAAAAGCCATATCACCTGACGAAAGATTAAACGCAACCCTCCGATTCTTTCAAACGAATGCTGTTAATATTTGCCCTGACCTTTGCCTTCGCCGCTTCCGTATCCACTTCTTTTAGTTTTTGCAGCAACATATTGAATGCTGCTTCTCTTTTCACTGAATTGTGATAAAAAGGGTCACTTTTCTTCCACAAACATGGACTTACTTAGGTGGCGCTACAGTCCGGGTTGGACCTGGACCTCAACCAATACGCCAGTTAGCACGATCTTTGGCTTACTGCCTTCAATTGCGCACTCCAAGTTGGTTGAGATCCCCTTCCACTTGCGCGCGCCACCTAAGGCGAGGTCTTCCTCTACTCTTCGGGCCGGAGAGTTGGTGACCATTCGCTCTACATGTCCTAGCCATCTTAGTCGACTGATTCGCACTTTTTTTACCAAGTCGATGTCGCTGTACAGCTCGTAGAGTTCGCTGTTAAATCTCCTCCTCCAAAACCCGTCAACGCAAACGGGACCGAAAATCACTCGAAGTATTTTGCTTTCGAAACGACCAAGAAGATATTCATCCGCTTTTGCTAATGTCCACGCTTCTGCGCCGTAGAGCAGGACAGGGATGGTGAGGGTCTAATATAGAGTCTCCCTAGTTTTTCTTACGAAGGCCTTACTAATTGCCGTCTTAGGCCAAAGAAACAGCGGTTGGCAAGTGTAATTCTTCGTTTGATTTCCGCTGTGGTGTCATTATCAGAATTAATAGCGGAGCCGAGGTAGACAAAGTCCCTAACTACCTCAAAATTATAGCTGTCTATCGTGACGTTCTGTCCGATTCGTCGATGTTGTGTGTCCCTTCTTGTTGACAGCATGTATTTTGTTTTGCCCTCATTCACCACTAAACCAATTTTTGCCGCTTCTGTGCTAATACTTGCAAACGTACCAGTGACAGCTCGGTGTGTTCTGCCAATTATGTCAATGTCGTCAGCATATGCAAGTAGTTGCACAGACTTTTGGAAAATTGTGCCTCTAGTGTTGGCTTGCGAGTTTCGTACAATTTTCTCAAGTATGATGTTGAAGAAGTCACATGACAGCGCATCACCTAGTGTAAATCCTTTTTTGACATCAAAGGTCTCGGTGAGATTGTTTCCGACCTTTATGGAGCAGCGGGCGTTCTCCATCGTCATTCTGCACAATCTGACAAGTTTAGCAGGGATGCCAAAACTAGACATGGCTCTGTATAGCTCGTCTCTATAGATGCTGTCATATGCGGCCTTAAAATCGATAAAAAGATGGTGGGTATCGATTTGGACTTCTTGGAATATTTGATCGGTCGTGGCCTTACCGGGCCTAAAACCGCACTGGTAGGGATCATCAGGTCGTTGACGAATGGTTTCAGGCGTTCGCATAGTCCAGCAGACATGATCTTATAGGCAGTATTCAGGAGACTGATGCCTCTATAGTTGGGGCAGTATAGAAGGTCTCCTTTCTTGTAGATCGGGCAAACGATGTAGAGGTTCCATTCATCAGGCATACTTTCTTCTGACCATATCTTGGAAACGAGTTGGTGTATGCTCTCCACCAGGTCATCTCCCGCTGCGTTAAAAAGCTCGAGTTTCAAGCCGTCTGGTCCAGCAGCTTTGTTGGATTTTAGTTTGGATATCGCTATACTCACTTAGTTTTGGTCAGGGGGACGGAAGTCTTGGCTTCCATCGTCCAGGCTGAATGGTTCGTTCTGCCTGACAGCGTAATTTGTGTCGTCTTCGCCGTTTAACAGTCTGCAGAAATAGTTTTTAGACAAACATGGACACGAGCGATAAATTTCAATGAAATCGACCATATTATCACTCCGTTTCGACATATTCACCGCCAACTGCAATTGAAATGACCACTGAACTGACAAATGAACTGAAACGTATTTATACTGAACTGACAACTTATGGTAATTCCATCAGTTTCAGTTTCAGTTAAACCCTTCAATGTTTGCATTTAGACATCAGTTTAACTGAAATCTTAACTGATAGTTCAACTGAAACTGAAATGATCGTCTAAATGGGGCTTTAAGATATACAGATATTTGATCTTTTACTATCATATCTGATACGGCCCATCTCAGCTTACCTTTTACTTGTCTTACAAGTTCGCCGCAATTAAAAATAATAGCATCTTGCAGAGGACGAGAATTTCTATCCACTGGCAATTGTTCCAACTGTCGGACTAAGTCTTGTCCAGTAACAACGTGTCCAAATACAACATGTACACTGCAATGGCAATAAAAAAGAAAAAACATTAACGTTCGCCCCAACAATGTTTGTACATCAAAGATCAACTTACTTGTCTAGATGTGGAGCAGGCTGTGTAGTACTATAATGAGAAACAAAAAGAACAAAGAATAATTTTTGCAATTTGTTTTGTTGTTGGTTTAAATTTTGACTAATTTTTGGATTTTTCTGGATGTATAAATATGGTTTCTTATTTGTGTCGCTTTCCAACTTTTTTTTATTATTTATTTTTTACGAGTTACTTTGGATTTGACACACACAAACAAAATACGAGAAGAAAATGTTTGATCTTTCCCAGAAGCCTTGTGTCGGTGATGCGAGCGCAGACATATTCTCTGCAGTAACAGCTGAACGCATGACGTTTTAAGCACATCCTCGCACGACTATTACCCAAATGTTATTGCGCTGAGCAGGCATTGCTCCTTGATAAATTGACACGCTACGCGTACAAATAGATTAACTCAGCGGTGCAGCTGCTAACTTGTTTCAGCTAAATAACAACATTGAAAATTGATATTGGTTTAAAAAGGATTTGAATTCAATTTTCAGTTGAGGAAAATATTTAGAAACACAAAATATATATATATATATATATATATTTATTAAGTTAATTAATGCGTGGCTTAAATGGCATCGTCTGAAATGAAACAATTTCCATTTAATCTAACCGTAGGCGGTGGATGGTAACTTACATAAAGAATTGTGAACCGTTGGTGTTTTTTCCACGATTCGCCATTGATAGAAGAAATGGACGATCGTGCTTGATGTCGAAGCTTTCATCTGAAACAAAAAACAGAGGGAAAGAGTTCAATATTTATTAGGAAATGGAATTATGTATGTATGCATTTATAAGCTCGACTTAATTTATGTACGGTTTAATGTTGGTATGATTGCTCTAAGAGATTGGATACAACCCTTCATGTGAAGTGGATAATTGCAGTCCGCTTTGGTGTTTGTTTTTAACAAATTCTTGCTTTTTAAAAAATATTTGATTACTTGGACCCTTTTTTAACTATTTCCATGTCTTGAGTTTGAAAATAAAATATTCTAAAATCGTTATAATTTCCAAGTGTTATGCTGAACTTCATTTAAAGCCTACACTTCGCGCTACATGAATCGAAACAAGCATTATTCTCATGATATGTGACACAAACAGCAGCGTTTAACTCACGGAACCTGAAATTAAGGGCGGAGAAGGATGTTTAGGGAGCTCAAAACCAACCTGAGGAGTTGAGAAATTTGATGATTTATTGAAATAGATGCTTTGGATGGGCGAAAGGTCATCGTAAAAGGGATGACCTAGTGCACTGCGTCTGGTTTTGTCTAGGGCCGGAAACTCACAAAAAAAGATGGAACACTGTTTCACTCTTGTTTGTGTCAGCGCAGCTACTGCATTGTTATGCAATATTGCAAAGTCAACTCGCTGACTCCTATGTGTTACATTCAGTGGTGGCTTCATCTTCATTTTCAATTTTGTTTGTACTGTATAAAGATGGCTTTCTGTAGGTCCGTTCGCGAACTAATATGCAAACGTAAATTTATATAAACTTTCGTGCAAAACTACACAAACACGTTCGCGTACTGAGAAAATGGTAAAAAGATGAACGAAAGAAAAATGTACTTTCGTTCATTTTTCTTCACACAGAATTTCAGCTGGTAAGAAAATGAAAGCTGTCAAATGATGAAATCCTATGAGTTTGCCAGCAAAAAAAACAGCTGTTGCTTCTTTTCAAGCCAAACTAAGATGTTTTTTTAATTTTTTACACAAAAGCGTTCGCGTACTTTTCTTAGAAATGAGAGAATTCTCTCTCGATTTTGGAAATTTGACACTTTTTATTTTTCTACAAATAAAGTACGCGAACGGACCTTGTATCACGCGGCAAACAGTCGTTCTGTTGGCCTTAGCCCCAGTTTCAGCATTGAGTTTTCCGATAGAGACACATGAATTGGAAGCAGTTCTAAGTATTTTTCGCCGTGTTTGCCTTGCTTAGACGTCCTCTGGTACTTTTTTCATAGTTTTGAGGGTCCACCTACTGTATGGCCTCTTCCAATTTGTTACGCTATGAAGCGGATACTGTGCCGCTGCTCCTTGTAAGTCGTTTTGTTGCCTTTTCCTCCTTCAGTTGATGAGATATAGCCATTTTTCTAATATGCCGTTATTCGAGTCTTTTGCAAAATTCATTCATTTACTTCAAGTATTTGAAACCACAAAAATCATTAGATGCGTTTTTAAACCTGTCGAAAATCCTAATCCAAATACTCCACGTGGGTGACGACTGGTGAAAAACTCTAGAGCTGTCTTGTGCGATGTCAACACGGGGTAAGCCAGGGCCAGCAAGCATTGTATAGGATTCTTAACTTCTTAATAATTTAATCCCTTACATATGCTTCCTGACCATCAGATTAAAGTACATAATTTTAGCGGTGGTGTGAGCGCTTAATGCACGAAACCGAGTCCAAGAATGTGATTCTCGGTGTTAAACCAGCTTCAAACAAGCTCAATCAGACGCATAGGCGTGGTCTGTCGTACTTAGCCTTATCGCGATATAATGGCTCTGTCGGGACGGACCCATTTTCCGTACTACTCTTGGGACCAAAGATCTTAAAAACAAAAAACAAAATCCCGACACTTCACCGGAAGATTAACTGCACGCCTCCAGTCAGGAGACTCTCGCGGAAAGCCTCTCTGAGAGGAGCTACATCCTAAGTACACCTGCTATCCACCAATGTTCAACATCCTCTAAATCTGCTGCGCATGACACTCGATTACGTGACCGAAAGCTCGAGGGAATCAATAGCCCGAAATCGGCCAGCAATCGCAGAAAAAGCACGTACTAAAGGGCAATATTTATTCGGGGTAAGATTATCAAGCCAAGTCGCGAGACCTGGCTGATGAAACAAAATATCAGCAGATTGTTGATGAGTTCAGAAACAAGCGCAAGGTACCACCACACAATACGGAAGCAACAAAACGCAACCGCTCCCAAGAAAAGGTCGAGTCTGACCCTCAAAGGAGACAAATTGCTAAGTTCTCTACCGCCAAGCACAATAACCCTTCCACTTCAGCACAAAAGATGATACAAACTGCAGTGAGGTTGTAAGAGATGACTAATAAGTAGCATTGGTAGATGAGTAATCTACCAAGGGCAAGACGGTAGCTAACAATTGGGGTGCTATAGAAAATAAGCGGCTGCGTTTTCAACATCCGTGACGAATGGGTCGGCTTGAGGCTCAAGCTTCCGAGGAAACCGAGAATTCGCATTTGGCTACCAAATATGACGATCGACAGTAATAATAAAGTAAATAGTGTTAAATTAAATATAATAAATTATGCGAGAGTGTGTTAAGTGTAAGAGTTCTATCCGAGGAGAAACGGGTATACAATGTGAAGGAGTGTGTGGAAAGATTTTCCATACTGCGACTAAATGCAGTGGCCTTGACCAATACTCTGTGGGCATTTTAAATACTAATCATATGATTAGGTTTATGTGCGAAGATTGTGTGGTTTATATCCAAAATATTGATCTTGTACTTAAGGATGTGCAAGAAACAGTGCAAAAGAATGGAAGCAACTTGAAGGAGTACAAGAATGAGTTTGAGGAATGTTTAAAAAAAAACGAGAGTGAAATTAGAAAATTGCTACAAGCGATAGAATCAACATATATGGGTAGACTAAAATCAATGAAAATAGCTCAAGAGACTTGTGAGAAGAGTGTGAAAGAAATAAAAAAAATGAGTGAAGTGAACGAATCAGTTAAAGTACATAGTGAGCAAATTTGTAATAATGTCAAAAAAATATCAAATGATAATAATCTAGTTATAAATAGTGTTAAAGAAATAAGAAATGAAATAGTAAGAGAAATAAAAAGTAAGGAAAATAAAAATATAACATATGCGGATCAATTAAAAAAATAATAATAATAAAAATAGTGCAACGGTTATTGTAAAACCAAAGAAAGTTCAAGAAAATGCAAAAACCAAAGAGGTGATAAAAGAGAGCATCGATCCAACGGCGCTCTCTGTGTGGTAGTTATTAATTGTGATGATAATGAATCAAGGAATACTCTTGAAAGTGAAATGAAAAAAAAATTAAGTGAAGATTATGACGTTTCAATACCAAAAATGAAAAAACCATATTTATTAGTATGTGGAATTAATACTGAGTGGAAGAAAGAAGAATTGGAAAAGGCGGTTATTTCGCAAAATAAATTAAAGTGTGCAATAAATTGTGTGAAATTTTATAGTGTAGTTAAAGAAAATAAAAAAAGTTATAAGGCAATTATTTCAGTTGAGAATGTTGATTATAATATTTTAATGGAAAGAGGCAAAATTAATATTGGGTGGGATAGGTGCATTGTTTACGATTATGTTCCAGTGAAGCGATGCTACAATTGCTGGGGATATAATCACATTGCTAGTGTGTGCGAAATGTATTGAAAATCATGATTCAAGATCGTGTTCAAATACGAAGTTAAAGTGCAATAATTGTCTGAGTGTAAATACAAATCTTGGGTTATGTCTCAATGTGGAGCATGACTGTAGAAGCCACTCTTGTGAGGTGTTCAAAAAAAAAAAACTTGAAGCTCAAAAAGGCAGAATAGCGTATTAGCAATCAGCATTACGTCAAAAAAGGTATCAAACAATAGTTTACTATCTGAATGTGCAAAGTTTGTTGTCTAATAAATGTGAAGTCGAATTGTTGCTAGAAATGTATTGTCCTGATCTTTTGTTACTTTCGGAGACGTGCATAACGAATGATATTCAAGAGTCTGAATATAAATTTGATAATTACAAGTGTATAAATTGTACTTCAAATTCAAGACATACGGGAGGAGTTATAATATATGTAAAAAAAGGAATAAGGTGTGAATTGGGGAATGAAACAAAAATTGACTATTTTGTTTGGATATTGAAAATTTATGTGTGGATAGATAGAAAAAAGTGTTCGTTTGTTGCGCTGTATAGATCACCAAACTCGTCCATTAACGAGTTTATTGAATTCTATAGAAACTGGTATTCAGAACATTTGGAGAATGAAAACATTGTTTATATTATGGGTGACTTCAATATAAACCTATTAGAAAATGATGCTAATAGAAATAAAATCATAAGATGTATCACAGATCAAGATCTTAAGCAAATAGTAATGCAACCAACTAGAATAACGAATTCATCGCAAACTCTGATTGATTATGTTTTAATAAATATAGATATGTGTGATATGGTCAGTGCAAGAGTAAGCCAATGTTGTAAAGTGACGGATCACGAAACATTAAAAGTGGAAATAGCGAGGCATGAGCATCATAATGTAAATCGAAATAAAAAGATTAAATTTTTGAAATATTCCAAACTAAAATTTGATAGCGTTTTAAACAACATCGGCTTCTCTAATCTGTATGAGATTGATAATTTCACACAGCTAACCACTTCATTTGATGAGAAAATAAAAAAGTGTTGTGAGAAATTGTCTGTAGAAAAATTTGTTAAAGATGAGAGTGACTATAAATGGGTCACAAAGGAGTTGAAAAAAATGAGAAATAAAAAAATATTGGCATATAGAATGGCACACTATACTAATATTGAGTCCAATTGGAGCAGATACAAAGCAATTCGCAATGAGTACAAAAGAAACATTTTGGAATCAAAAAACAACTACATTCGTTCGCAAATTCAAGTTAGCGGGAGAGATACAAAAAGAGTTTGGTCAGTGCTAAAATCTTTTATAATTAAAAATAATAAAGTCAAATTTATTTCAAGTGTCAAATTCGGACAAAATTATATAAGTGACCCTACCCAGATCGCGAACGAAATTAACTTGTTTTTTGTAGATAGTGTACGTGACATTAATAACTCTATTCCGATTGTGCAATATGTTCCAATAAATGTAGGTTTGTCTTGTACGTTTAAATTCCAGGTCTTTATGTGATACGATTAAAAAATGCAATAATAAAAAAGACTTGTTTGGAATAAATAGAGACATGATATTATTGGCCCAATTCTGTTAAAAATATTTAACACATCTCTTCAATCTGGAATTTTTCCACAAAACTGGAAAGAATCAGTAGTTGTACCGGTGGAAAAAGTTGCTAATACGATAAAGGGTGAGGAATTCCGCCCGGTTAATACACTTCCAACCTTCGAAAAAATTCTGGAAAAATTAGTGGTTAACCAACTACAAAAATATGTGGAAACGAACAAGATAATAATTGAAGAGCAATCGGGTTTTAGAGCAAATCACTCGTGTGAAACGGCTCTTAATTGGTTAATGTTTGAGTGGAAGAATAAAATAGATGACGGTGACTCAGTCATAGCAGTTTTCTTGGACTTTAAAAGAGCCTTTGAGACCCTTGATAGAGGTATCTTGATAAAAAAAACTGGAAATGTATGGTATAAGAGATAAAGAGCTTAAGTGGTTTGATTCATATTTATCGGGAAGATCGCAAAGGACCAAAGTGAATGATGTGTTTTCAGAATCAGTGAATGTGCGTCTCGGTGTTCCCCAGGGTTCGGTGTTGGGAGTATACCTTTTTTTACTCTACATTAATGATATCAAGAGCTGCATAAAGTTTTGTTAGATTGTGCTGTTTGCTGATGATACGCTTATTTACATAAGTGGAACGAATGTTGACCTAATGTGTGAAAGATTGAATGTTGACTTAGAAAATATAAATAATTGCTTAAAAATGAACAAATTAAAGCTGAATGTGAAAAAGTCAAAATGCATGAAATTTAAATTGAATGATCCTATTATTTTGCGCATGGATGGGGACGTTATTGAATGTGTGGATAAAAGTAAATATCTTGGCGTCATATTAGACTCCAGACTAAATTTCAAGGACCATGTTGAGTACATTTGTGGAAAAATCGCAAGAAAAATTGGGTTCCTAATAAGAGTGAGAAAGGAACTTACATATGAGAGTTCAATTTTAATTTACAATGCTCTCATATTGCCACATTTTGACTACTGTTCCACTCTTTTGTACGATAGTCAACAAGAAATAAAAACTAGACTCCAATTGTTGCAGAACAAAGCTATGCGGGCAATTTTGAAGTGTAGTGTATATACCCCAATTCGAGTGATGCTCAGCACATTAGAATAGATGAATGTGGAGCAAAGATTAATATTTAGTGCGATGGTGTTTATTTATAAAATGAAAAACAAAATGGTCCCCGAATACTTGCGGGCCAATTTGGTAAATGTTGGTGATGTGCAGCCGTATAATCTGAGAAACTCAAATAATTTCAGGCCGAGCAGATGTAACCTCAGTCGAACGAATAGTTCCCTGATGTACACGGGCTTAACATATTTTAATAGTTTACCAACTACAATAAAGGATGAATCAAGCTTTGTGGTGTTTAAACGTAAACTCACGGATTTGATTAAAAGCAATTCCTAAGTCATTTGTGTCACTACATCTTAATTTTTCCTAATTGTGAGTGTGTTTTGTTTATAAATAGATTATGTACTATATTTTTATGTTTCAATGTATAACCTTATATATTAACCAACGACCATACCACGTCGAGTTAATCGGTTCTCGTCAGATCACCGTAATTAAACGACGTTGGGCGCGGTTAGTACGTAGATGGGGGACCGTTTGAGAACAACCGCGTGTCGTTGGCCAGTCCCATCTACAGAGTTGAGGTAGATAATATACGTGGTATCACAATGGACCTAAATTGGTCTAAGTGTTTCGGCCACATAAACCTAACCTAACCTAACCTTATATATAAATACAAGGAGTTTGAACGTTGTGTGTGTAAAGTTCATTGAACTAATACTAATGTTATTATCCCCCCGATTGATCACCTACCTTGTCGTGGTGGTGGGGCTTAAGTACTCCCCTCTCTGTTGTTAATCGACAAAGAGGGGGTGGAAAACTAAAAGGGATCAAATCCAAGGTAAGGTACGACGCGCCGAGACCTGCATGGCTGAGGGAGTGCTCAGTCGCTAGCGCAAACTCTGGATACCTGGGGACCTCCAGTTTTAACCCTAATTCCCCTTATCTGCATACAGGGGGTGAGTGCAGATGGACCATCCTCCCCCTTACTCGTGGGACCTACAATGAACAATTCAAACAAAACAAACAAACAAAACAAAACAAAAGAGACTAAGGTGCAAGGATCGGGCACCACTGACTCTAGAAAAACCGATCCCCAAACAGAACAACAACAACTGACGGAGGAAGAAGAAAACCTTCTTCTGAATCCATTTGCCAATCTTGGAGTATGGGATGGAGAAAGCGTTGGAACAGATGCTGCCATGGAGGGCATGAACCTTGATGTCAGCGACAGCTGTTCCGTCGCTAGCTCTAACCTCTCTTTATTGTCCACCTCCTCCAGACGAAAAAAACTAACAAACTGCAGGACAACAGTAAAGAGACTAGGGACGAAAAGATGGGAAGAACTGACAGAGACACGTGCGTATCTGCAGGAACAGCGTCTAACGGATAATGAGCCTACTGCTCGTACACCGGCGGAAGCTAATCCTGGGGATAACACTAGCGATAGTAAATTGATGGGGCCACCTTCCTCCCAGATTGGCAAAGTCCATCCAGGGAAAGGTCAACCACACCAATCACTCTGCCAAAGGATGCCACCGAGGAGCCACCGAACCTTTCGATCAGACGTTGCATCGAGCCTCTTGCTCGTACGGGTCTAGAGAAGGGGGAGGTGCTCCCTGCTCCTAACATTAACAACAAAACTGACACGGAGACTGATCGGGTACAGGAACCGACCCCGGGACCACCAGACTCACCGGCCAGGCGTTGCATCGAGCCTCTTGCTCGTACGGGCCTGGAAGGAGAGAAGATGGTCACTGGGGAGGTATGGGAGAGGAAACTGCAGCTGGAGAACATCCAGAGCCTCAGCTCCACTTGCAATCTGGATGCAGGTTCCCCTCACCAACCAGGCAACTGCAGCCGTGACGTCAATAACTCGAAAATGGACAGTTGCCAAACAGTCGTGGAGGCACAGCCCTCCAATCCCGGACGGGACACCCAAGTAGCCTTAGACTCTAAAGTCCCCAGCAAACCCAAGCCAAAGAGGCCTCTAGGGGAGCATGAGATCCTGCGCAGGCAAAGGCGTAACGCGCTCAGGATCGTCCGAAGGATGGGTAGCAAAAATCCGGAAGCCTTAACGGAGAAGGAAAAGCTATCCCTCGACAAGGCTAAAGAACGACTGAAGACCATACCCGACAACCCAACGGAGAAGAGCAAACGTTTGCCCAGCTCTAGGACAATTCCCAAAAGACCGGCTGGGAAGGGGAAAGAAAGCCCTTTGCTCTCCACCCCAATCGCAGCCAGACTTAGGAACCCTGTAATTGGCACGAGAGAGGATACTCAATCCAAGCTCGACCCGATTGCAAGCACGTCCAAAAGAGCTAGGCAAAACGACACGCTTTCTCCAATCTCTCAAACAAATGTTAGGAAGAAAGCCAAGGTCTCTTTACCAACCGCAGTTGGCCAACAAGTAGCCGTAGTAGACTACGGAAATCCTGCACGAAAGTTGACAGAGGACCAATGGCGACTCATCGAACTTCGAATCCTAGATGAGGTGAACGAGGCCATCCTAAAAAACAAGGAACCATTCCCGCTTTTTGGCACCCTCAATACCATCCAAGGATTCAAACTCATGACCTGTGAGGAAGAACACACCCTCACATGGCTCAAGGAGTTTATTGCCAGGACGAAAGCTCCATGGCCAAACGCCGACCTTCGTCTGATTGACAAAAAAGAGATCGTACGGATAACAAGACCTAAAGCCAAACTTGTTGTACGAGGGCCTCATATCCCTAAGGACCGTATCGAGAGACACTTACGATCCCTAAATACCGATCAGCTGAGCCACGCTTGGGAAGTGATCGAGATGGGAGAATACCATGAATCAGGCACGGAAGTGATAGTGTTGCTTAGTCACAAATCCATTCCGTTGTTGAAGAAGATCGACTTTAAAGTACGCGTCGGCATAAACCGATGCAAGCTTAGGCTTATCGCGAACAAAGTCAACAAAACCAACAAGGATGGGGAGCCAAAAAACCGTGATGAAGGTAATACAAATAAACCTTCATCACAGTAAGGCGGCCAGCGCCAACCTAATCTACCTCATGGAGGATAGAAAAATAGACCTAGCCCTTATTCAAGAACCCTGGGTAGCAGGAGGCAGAATAAGGGGTTTAAACTCGAAGGGACTTGTCCTGTTTAAAACAGTGCAGACAGATCCAAATAGTAAGATCAGAACTTGTATAGTAGCTAGGAAACAGATTAACCTCTTTCTTCTATCTACCTACAGTGATAACGACCACGTGACGGTAAAACTTGAGCGCAACGGGCTCCCTCCGCTGATTCTAACATCATGCTATATGCCCTATGATGCAACGGAAGGACCACCGTCAGATCTGACCCACCTTCTTGTTCAACGTGCTACACGGGAAAAATGAGACCTGGTGATGGGATGTGATGCTAACTCCCACCATGCCCTATGGGGTAGCTCAAATACAAATACAAGGGGTGAGTCACTTTTTGAATTTCTTATAGATCATAACTTACTTATAGCTAATAGGGGTTCAGAACCAACTTTTGTTATTAGAAATAGGCAAGAAGTAATCGATGTTACAATATTAAGTAACTCGAATACAATCACAATAGATCAGTGGAAGGTATTAAAGGAGGAAACATTCTCTGACCACAAAATCATTGAATTCCTGATACCAGACACGAACGATCCCCCAATATCATATAGGAACCATAGAAAAACTAACTGGGACCTTTTCAATATGGAAGTGGGAAAGAACTTAAGAACTCTCCAGACAGATGCTGCGTATGCACCAGAGAGTACAGACACGAATGCCGAGAATCTAGGAAAAATCCTAGGTAAAGCGCTCGAAAAATCATGTCCCCTACAAACGAGGAGTAAAAGAAAATCGATTCCTCCATGGTGGACAAAAGAACTGTACGACATTAAGAAAGAAACTAGAAAACTTTTTAATGTAGCAAAACGTACAAGATCCGACCATGACTGGGAAACCTACAAATCTAGTCAAAGAAAATTCAAAGCAGTAACGCAACAAGCAAAGCGATCTTCGTGGAAATCCTTCTGTAGTAAAATGGAAAGCACCGCGGAATCAGCTAGGCTCAGGAAACTACTTGCTAAGGAACCAGTAGCCTTGGGATCTCTCAAGGGCCCCAACGGCAACTGGACAGAATCCTGCAATGAAACACTCAAGCTCCTCCTTGAGACTCACTTTCCGGGATGCATTAATGAGCATAACAATCCGGAAGAAGAGCACTACACGGAGCACATAACAACAGCGGAGATTATAACGGAAGAAAGGATAAAATGGGCCATTAATTCCTTCTCTCCATATAAATCTCCGGGTATTGACGGCATTTTCCCTATGATGCTACAAAGATGTGAAGAACATATAACCCCACATCTGAGGAACCTCTTCCTAAGTAGCCTAAAATGGGGATATGTACCCAAAGTTTGGCGAGAAGTTAAAGTGGTTTTCATACCCAAAGCTGGGAAACCTAGTCACACTACCGCCAAAGACTTTAGGCCAATCAGTTTAACCTCTTTTGTTTTAAAAACTTTTGAGAGACTGATGGACATTTATATTCGTAGCAAACTGAGTCCAGAGGTCTTATCCCCAGCTCAGCATGCATATACGAAAGGCAAAGGTGTAGAGACAGCACTCCACAGTGTCGTCAGCACCATAGAAAAGACACTAAGGGACAAGGAATATACTCTAGCCGCCTTCTTGGACATTGAAGGTGCCTTCAACAACGTCCAAGGGGAAGCGGTAGAAAGAGCCCTAGTAAACCTAAATGTGGAGAATACCATAATTAAATGGATAATGTGCATGCTTAAAAGAAGATGCATCTACTCAGAGTTAGGTGGTGAAAAAATTAAGGTGTCAGCATCTAGAGGAACCCCTCAAGGCGGAGTCCTATCAACACTTCTTTGGGTACTCGTTTTAAACGAGATTCTGATTGAACTTAGACTTAGTGGAGTCAAGGCAGTAGCATATGCTGACGACTTAGCACTGCTAGCGACAGGAAAATTCCCATCCACTCTAAGTGAACAAATACAGAACGCCTTATCTATGGTTGGTAACTGGACCAGAAGCTGCGGACTTGCGGTTAACCCACAAAAGACAGAACTGGTCCTCTTCACCAATAAAAGGATTATACCGCAATTTAATCCGCCAACTATTGAGGGTACTCCACTACAAACATCAGAATACGCAAAGTATCTTGGCGTGATTCTGGATAGAAAATTACACTGGAGCCTCAATATAAAAGAACGAGCAAAGAAGGCAACGATAGCCTTATACGCCTGCAATAGAATCTTCGGCAAAACCTGGGGACCTAGTCCCAAAATTATCATGTGGTTGTATACGGCGGTAGTTAGACCGATACTCACATACGGTAATTTAGTCTGGTGGCAGGGGTTGTGTAAGGCCACCAACCTTAAGACTATGACTAGAGTCCAAAGAATTGCCTGTATTGGCACTACTGGGGCTATGAGAACCACCCCTACAGCGGGGTTGGAGGTAATTCTCAATCTTAAACCCCTAGATCTTTTCGTACAAGAATCTGCAGCAAACAGTGCCTTGCGGCTAAGCCAAACAAAAAACTGGAAACCCAGTACAACAGGGCATGCACAGATTCTAGAGAAATTTACGGGTAGAAATGTATGCACAGACTACAGTACTCCCAAACTAGATTTTATAAGACCATTTACTGTCTCTTTTCCCTGTAGGGAAGAATGGCAGGATAACCAAGTACCAATCCGTGCAACAACGATCCCCATCTATACAGATGGCTCCAAGATGGATACCGGCGTTGGTGCAGGTTTCTACTCAGAAACGCTCGGAATATCTGGCTCGATCAGACTCCCCGACTACAGCAGCGTCTTCCAAGCTGAGGTTCTGGCGGTGACAACAGCCGCTAAGCAGACTGCAATGACGGCAATACCACAGGCTGATATTACCTTCTTCATTGACAGCCAAGCGGCAATAAAATCGATTTCGGCCACAGAAATAAAATCGAGGCTTGTAAGAAGCTGTCGCGAAGAGCTGCGGGCTCTTGGCGAGCAGCACACTGTAAGACTCTGCTGGGTCCCCGGACACAGTGGTGTCCCAGGAAATGAAAGAGCCGATGAGCTGGCAAGAAAAGGATCTTCCCTTGAATCAAGGGATGCTGACACCACAGTAAAAACTCCACCCTGTTACCTTAAACTGTTACCTGAAAATGTGGCCACTATATGACAAACAAAAGACCAAGAGAATCCTTCAAATGAACAAGAATTCTTTGTCCTCTCTCACAGGTGTTATCACCGGACACAACATGCTGGGCTACCATGCAAAGAAATTAAAACTCAGCACAGATGAACTCTGCAGAGGATGTGGGGACGAGGAGGTGAATGAGGATACCCCGCATTTCCTCTGTCACTGCCCTGCACTCTGTCATATCAGAAACAATATCCTGGGCAGATATTTCTTCCAGGATTTAGAAGAACTCTCCGGCAAGTCTGTGAATGACTTGCGCAAGTTCATCAACGCATCGGGATGGTTTGTAAACCCGCTAAGTTTTTCATAGATTTTTCATTGGTTCCAGATAAGGGAAGCGTAACCTCCAGGGTATCACAAAGGGTCTACATTGACCTAAGTGTGACGGGCGCAGGATTCTCTTGCCCCGTCAGCCCAGTAACCTAACCTAATGTTATTATTATTCTGCATATCATAAGGGCTAGAACAAGGTCTATGCTCCAACAGAGCCTAATCCCTTGGTTTACAGGGATAGGTATGTCCCAGCTCCCTTCTGAGATGAATGAATGAATGAATAACTCTATATATATATATAATAAGTTAATCAACTGTTTCAAGCTCCATAGCCCTGCGGTTCTAATGGATGCCTCAAAATAAACAAGAACTCTATCGAAATCCGAAGGACTCCACAAGACTCAGCAAAATACTGTCCAAAGAACACTCCTGCCCATTTCTCTTCAGAAAGGGGGGACAAAAAATGTACTGAGCCAACTGCTGAATCCCTAGAGCTGTTAATAAACAACCTTTTCCGAGAGATACAATTTTCTAAGCAATAAACAGTTTTTCCCCTTTCGCCCTTTAAATCGGCGGGCCTCGAAATATACTTAGTTCATGCTATCACAACATTTCAGTAGCACCAGAAGAACTTTTGGACTTTTTGAGTTTGCACGCATGCCTTTTGGTTGGTGGAACGCATTTCAAACATTCCAACATTTCATGCATCAGATCACTCAGGGTCTTAATTTTGTTTATGTATATGTCGACGACATACTGGTGGGCAGCCGGTCTGATAAGGAACATGAAACTCACCACAGAATATTGTTTCAGCGACTTAACTTACCTTGTTAGGATTTTAAGTGTCTAAGGAAGGGATATAGCAATCCTTATATACACAATATAGCAGACCCTAAACGAATAAAAGCCTTCCTGCGGTTTGTGGCATGTTGAATTATCTTCACCTTTTCAACCCTCATCTTGCAAGACTTTTGACCACTATTCACAAACACGTCCGTGGTAGACGTGGGCCTCAACCAACATGCGTCTCCAGCCAGCACGATCTTTGGCCAGCTGTCTGCAGTTTCGCACGCTAGGTTGGTTAAGGTCCCCTTACCATTTTCTTTGAGATAGGTTCTTTTATGTGATGGCTTCCTTGGATCTTCTCATTGGATTAAACCTTGTTACTGCTGCTATCATGCGAAGAATCATCATCTAAGCTGTTGTTAATTTGCCCTCATACTTTTCGTCCAGCATTTTGAACCGTATAATGAGTGCCGGTCGCCCAACTGCGGACATTTTTTGGTCGAAGAAGATGAACGAGTTTTACAGCAACTTAATCCACCCTACACTTACGCGATGACTGATGTCGTAATCAGACGTTGCTTCGTTATTGATCATATGTCGCAGATATTTTAATTTTTGGCAATTGGGAATCCCTTTTCCATTCTTATGGATGGATGATCAGAGAACGGGCAGCACAGCTTTCTGTCATTTTCGCAATATCACGATGCCCAACCCTTCCAAAACATCCACCCATATATCAAGTGCTTGGTACGTTTGATACTTTCTTATGATGGCTCTATGGTCAACCTCATGCAGCCTTATTCTTCTTATTTACTTACTGGACCTGGGCCTCAACCAGTACGCCTCTCCAGTTAGTACGATAGATACGTACAGCTCGTAGAGTTCACTGTTAAATCTCCTCCTCCAAAGCCCGTCAACGCAAACAGGACCGAAAATCACTCGAAGAATTTTGCTTTCGAAACGACCAAGAAATCTTCATCCGCTTTTGCTAATGTCCACGCTTCTGCTCCGTAGAGCAGGACTGGCATGATGAGGGTCTTATATAGTCTCCTTAGTTTTTCTTGAGAAGGCCTTACTAATCAATTGCCGTCTTAGACCAAGAACAACAACGGTTGGCAAGTGTAATTCTTCGTTTGATTTCAGCTGTCGTGTCATTATCAGAATCAATCGAGGTAGACAAAGTCCCTAACTACCTCAAAATTATAGCTGTCTATCGTGACGTTCTGTCCGATTCGTCGATGTTGTGTGTCCCTTCTTGTTGACAGCATATATTTTGTTTTGCCTTCAATCACCACTAAACCCATTTTTGCCGCTTCTGGCCTTTTACTTGCAAACGCACCAGTGACAGCTCGCTGTGTTCTGCCAATTATGTCAATGTCGTCAGCTTATGCAAGTAGTTGCACAGACTTTTGGAAAAGTGTGCCTCTAGTTTTGGTTTGCGAGTTTCGCACAATTTTCTCAAGTATGATGTTGAAGAAGTCACATGACAGAGAATCACCTTGTCTAAATACTTTTTTGACATCATTATGAAGCAGCGGGCGTTCTCAGTCGTCATTCTGTACAATCTGACAAGTTTGGCAGGGATGCCAAAACTAGACATTGCTCTGTATAGCTCGTCTCTATAGATGCTGTCATATGCGGCCTTAGGTTAGGATAGGTTAAAGTGGCTGTCAGCGTAAGGCCAACACACTTAGACCAAAGTTAGGTCCATTGTAATACCACACGGATCGAGGGGTTTCTCTCGCTACTAGTTAAGCCATTTAGAGCTTCTTATGAAGCGCGATAGACTTCAAACGTTAGCGTTAGCCAACTCATTAAGATCATTAAGCAAGAAATCTCCCAGATAAAGATTTCTTTAATGGGAGAGAGCAGGACATGTGCAGAGAAGGTGAAGTATAATCTCCTCCTCCTCCTCGTACAAGCATCTTCTGCAGAAATCGTTTGAGTAAACGCCAAGCCTCGATGCGTACCTGCCTATCAGATAGTGCCCTGTACTGGCACCAATAGTGGAGCTAATATGCAGTCGGTTTAGTGAGATCAGACTTAGAGCGTCGCAGGTCCAGCTTTGGCCAGATGTGCTTAGTCGCTAGACACGTATTAATACTTGTCCACCTAAGGTTTGTTCTTTCAATTGCAGATAGCTTGAACAAAAGTTTGCAGCTAGCGATTGGTATACCCAGAGAACGCTTTTCAGGTAAAAGAGGTAGTTTGGTTCCCCTTTTGACGAGTTCATCAGCCCTGCAGTTTCCTGGAATATCTCTATGCCCCGGCACCCAACAGAGGTGTATGTTAATCTGCTCCGCCATGTCCATGAACGGCAGTCAAGGTCTGCGATGGAATTTAAAGAGACTGAATCCACGGACTTGTCCGAGAATGATTAGGAAGACGAAAAGAGAGACTAAGATTTAGCCTTTCGGAGAAAACGCCACCACCAACCCCGTCACTAGTTTTTGATCCATCGGTGTAGAAGTGGGTCGATTTAACTTCCGCAAATTCAGCGTCCTCCCAGAATGATCTGGAAGGAATAGTGACTTGAAAGTTCTTTCCGAACTGTAATTGGGGTATGGTGTAGTCTATGTTTCCTAGTAGAGACTCAACATATGCGGCCTTAAAATCGATAAAAAGATGGTGGGTATCGATTTGGACTTCTTGGGTTTTTTTTCCAGGATCTGCCGTAGTGTGAATATCTGATCGGCCGTGGACTTACCGGGCTTAAACCGCACTGGTAGGGACAAGCCTTATTCTTCTTACTGATAAAAAAAAAGTATTTTTTAAGAAATGTTCTACTATTCCCTCACCGAGTACTCTGCGCTTTGTCATCTTAGGCTTGTAGAATTTGCATGTTTCCACGTGCGTTTCAATATGTTTGCTCAGAAAACAGTGTCAGACAGAATGCCGCCTTATGTGGCTCCAGTCTTGATTTATGCTTTTTCCTACATCTTTATTGATTAAAATGTGGACTTAGGGCCTTAAACACTCTATGCTCACCAAGATTGGACCATCTTAGGTCGACCACCTTAAAATGATGTCCTTAATAGTGCCCTTAACAACTCAGATTGGTGGTTTACTTTCTAGCTTCCCTTTTATACTTGCAAGCTCATCGGATCGTTCATTTGCTTCTATCCGAAACGTCTGGGTCCCCAACACAAGAGCAATTATTATGGAAATGTTTTTGGAAATATATTTAAAATACAAACCAACGACATACCTACCTACATTAAAAACAGAAATGAATGCAATTGATTATTTCAAAATGAGCGGTGTTCTTCTATTTGTTGTAATTCAATGGCAGGAATGTTTTATTACTCTTCAAGGCTTTTTTAAGTGCTTTGATAGCCGAAGTCGGTAGTCATCCAATTTTTATTGGGAGATGCTGTATGAAGTCGGCCACTTGTAATTTTCGGCAACTACATGGTTGTCTGGTGTTGTCGTAGGGATCACAAGAAGTAATTTAGATGATGGTCTTACATTTATAAAAGAAATGCTTGTATGAATAGAGGTAAACCTGTTGAGCATTGTAGTTGGGTGTAATTTTTTATAGTTCTGACTTCGGGTTCTACGAATCTTTTTGGAACCTTTAAGTGACACTTTGTAAAGGTCTGAAAGAATCAGACTGTACTTTATCCGGCTTTTTAACATTTTTCGTTTTAAGAAACTACAAATTTGTTTGTGACTTCTCTGCGAAAAATCATCTTTAATTCCCGCTCGCACCAAGAAATGTTATATTCAGGATTATAAGTTCGATGCTATCGCTTTTGTACCTGCAATATACTATTGCAGCACGTTGCTTTTGTTTGGTCATTCAGTTTCCATGCGAGCTGGGAGCTATTGATTCATATTTTATTCTACACTGCCACGCTAAAGAGTTATTTGTTATTTACACAATAATTCATTTTAAAATTGTGATATCGATCTGGATGTCAGACATCGTTTTACTGGAATTTGCTTTCACCTTTTTAGGAAATTCCAACATTCACATAAGCACACCACTTAAACTTAACATACTTACTAATTATCGATTTATCGCAGAAAAAATAAACACTTAGGACTAAAATATATGTAGGTACACACCTTCAAAAGTTCCACCGTATATTGATTCGCCACCAGTTCCATTGAATGCAGAGAAATCACCCGCTTGCACCATAAAATCCTTTACCACCCGATGAAATATAACATTTTTATAGTGTAGTGTTTTTCCTGTAACAATTCCGAGTCCTTTTTCACCAGTGCACAGGGCACGAAAATTTTCAGTCGTTTTTGGTGCCAATTCCGTGAACAATTCAAAGACAATTCGTCCCGCTGGAAGACCACCGAGATTTACATCAAAGAAGCAACGCGAACGTGGCGGTGGTTCTTCTTGTTTCGCATTTACCGTCATTTCGAAAATACTTTCACAACAATTCCGAAGATAGATTACACAAAATATCTACTGAAACTTGAGGAAAAAAAATTAAATTAATTCACAAATTGTCTGAACGCAGTTTAAAAAAAAAACACTCCGACATTTGCAAATTAAATATGGTGTGTGGATGGCGTTCAGTTGACATTCTGTAGAAGTGGACGACAGTGTGGATTTTGCACTTTGCAGACTTGTTGAGGGATCTGTTTCATTTTAAAATGTATTATTTGTATTCGAAAATAGGTTCGTGTGCTTATTTATAGGCAATTCCCACGGAATCAAAATCACCAACTAGGTTTCGTTTGACGTTCCATTCACTTTTAAACTTGCTCTAAAACTTGTTTGTGGATTAAAAACATTTGTTTGCATACTAAAACATTGCCCTGATAAAATATTCCCTTAACCATTACTTTATTGCGAAAAAAATATTGAAACAATTTAAACAAAATCATAAAAAAATTTGTTTTGACATACTTTCAATCAGCTGCAGCTACATTAAGCAGAAATGTGACCACAGCGGCGGACCAAGAGATATGGCAAGAAGGGGCTCAAACCTTTCCCAAAATGCTACAAAAAATAGAAAATATACCTATTTTGGCTTTGGTTAAAAAAATTCTTCACAACGGTATCCAACAAACTTAACTGTATTTAAAAGTAATAAAAACCCCCAATAAAAACAAGTTCGCGATACGACCCTCGGTGAAAAGTATGGTTGCATCGAAAGCTGTGTTTGCATTCCCACAACGATTGCATATAGATTTCGAGGCAATTTCATTTCCTAAAAGGAGATTTCGAAATCGTCCAAATATAATTATGGGAAATTTTCAGATTTTGATATAGACTTCGAGTTCTCCACAGAGGTATCCAACATCCTTAATTCTAAATTAATAGTCCATATAACGCTAAAACAATGTTAATGATAACTTTAAAGGTGTGGTTGCTTTAACAATTTATGACGATTGCATGTAGATTGAAGAGGAAAGAGTAACCTGCACAGTAGTACGGAACATAGTAAATGCACCATGGTACGTAGCTTATATGCATAAACTAAGGTTTCTTAAAAACGCCTATTTAGAAATGGCACAACGGCTAAATACTGATAATCTGACTAGGAAACATTCTGAAAAATATGTACAGTATCGCATGAGAAGAGTGATTAAAAATACCTACATAGGAACCCCTAATATAAAAAGACACTGACAATAGCAGTTTCTTAATTTAAAAGCTTTGAAGTATGAATTAAAAATAAATTGCTAATTAGTCGGACGACTAGTTGCGATAATTGGAAAAAATCATGCCTTCCAGCGTGTTTTTAGTGGTTTAAAGTCCCACACTATCGCAAAGCTAGCATGCGATATCTTTTGATGATTTTCACCCAGCTAAACGCAAAAAGGGCCACCGGGAGAGGGACTCTGCGTCGGAGTGAAGACCTCCCTTTCAAATCTTGCTGTATCTCGTAGTCGTACATCTTCAGCCGTTCAATCCACCTCGCGAGTTGTCCTTCAGGATTCTTAAGCCTGCCGATACAGGTTGTTATGGAAGTGGTTTGTTCCCAGGATCAAATCTAAGAGTTCTCGTCTGGCTGCGTAGTAGTTCCTGTCTCGCTTTGAGAGCACTATATTGAAGTAGGAAACTACTCTCTCTTGGCCATCCTGCATCTGAAAAAGAATGGCTCCGATATTACTAGCATCTACAGTCCTTAGTTCCTCTTGCGCACTTCGTATTCTCTGAAAAACTCCATTCAAGTTGTTTCAATGTTCTGAAAACGTTTTCCCAGCAACGATGACATCGTCCTCGAAGTGGACCAAACATGTTTTTCACATTGGTCCCAACAAAATATGCTCTATTAGATGCTCAAAGGTTGCCGGCGCGTTACACAGACCAAATGGCATTACTATGATTTGCCAGAGTCCGTTTCCTGTTGTGAAGGCTGTTTTTAGTGATGCAAAACCGAAAAGCCTGCCGACGTTTATTGAGGTCAAATCGGCGATGGGCGAACCCCACATACCGACCAGTAGTGTTCCGGGCTACCACTTAACTACAAATGCACTGGATCTACTGTCATAAAATGAAAATCGACTGCGTATTATGTATTATGCTTGAAAACACTTCATAATAGGAAAAAACCTTCACAAAATAAAAACCTACTGCGGATAAACGCAATTTATTGCAATTTATAAAGAATCTGATAAGAGGACACATGCAATAACGCACACGAAACACATGTGTGGTAATGGCTGAAACAGATGTGCAGCAAGCCTCGTGCGGTAAGATGAATTTGTATTTAAAATTACACTTTGCTTACTACAAATTCTAAGCAAATACGCACGCAGTAACGCATATAAAACACTTGTGCAGTCAGAAACTACCACCATTCAGTATGCTTTTTGCCTCACCTAAATATCATCTACTACTATTGGTGCAGTGAAATTAAATAGATTTTTTTTTTTTTTTTTTTTTTTGTCGGGGTGTGTGAGACTTTCTGCAGTGGAGAACTCAGACTCAATACTGGTCCATTGTACTACCAGGCAGACACACCACATTTTACTGTGGGAATTTACTAGTTTTTAAACGAGAAGGCGCTTCAATGATAAGGAGCTTAGGTTTACAGCACTCACCATATCCGCACCAAATACCTGCCACCTGATACGAGCAAAAGCAGGACAATCACAGAGGAAATGTTCCGCAGTGTCGTCGCTTTCTCCACAGGCTTCGCAGTTGGTGGTGTCGCTTAGGCCTAGCACCTTAAGGTGTTTGGCAAAAGCGTAGTGTCCCGTAAGAACGCCAGTAGTCTGTCTGCAGTCTTTTCTGTTGAGAGACAACAAGAATGTCGCGGATTTCCCACAGACGTCGGGGAGCATTTGCTTAGTTTGTCTGCACCCTGGAGAGTCATGCCAACGGCGATTGTGTTCATAGGAAACCCAACCGTCAATGGAAGCCCTGACCGAGGACGCAGGCAGACAGATCGCTGGTTCAGGTCCTGAGAGGTCCCCCTCTGAGCCTTGTCTAGCAAGTTCATCGGAGATCTCATTTTCCGTGATCCCGTTATGACCCGGGACCCAGACAAGTTTAAGTGAATTCAGCCTTCCGACCGAATTCAGAGATATCTTGCATTCACGTACTATTTTGGAGGTAGTTAAGGGTTTGAGTAAGGCCTTAAGCGCAGCCTGACTGTCGCTACAGACGCAGATACTTCGCCCCCTCCACCTGTTCCTCGTAACATAGTCCATGGCCATTAGGATAGCATAAGTCTCTGTTTGGAAGACTGACGCATATTTGCCTAACGGAAAGAAAAGTCTAACGTTATCGCTCTCCACGAAGACACCAGCACCAGATCCTTGATCGGGTTTGGAGCCATCCGTGAAGATTCGACTGCATTCCCTTCCAGGTTCAGAGTCCGGCCAGAGCTAGTCCTGGACGCGAGGAAAGTCGACCTCGTATTTGCGCTTTAGCCGAAGTTCCGGTGTCATCGCATCAGACGGCATATCCATAAGACAGGAGTCGAAGGACAACCGTTGCGCAAGTTCATCAAAACTCCAGTGCGAGTTCTACCAAAAGCCACCTCTTGTAAGACGTGAGATAGCCTTGATTGTACAGCCCATGATGTAAACATCAAGGGGCGGAAGGCTCAATAGTGCATCTAGACCGGAGCCAGGCGTGCTGGGGAAGGCCCCCGTGTAGCCGAGACATACCTGCCTTTGGAGTTTGGCAAAAGCAGCAGTGACGTATTTACGTGAACGCTTATTCCACCAAACAACCGATGCGTATGCTATAAATTTTCTTCTCATAGCCGTATAAATCCATAGGACTCTTTTCAGTGATAAGCCATGTCTTGCCAAAAATGCCTTTGTACTGCCAGAAAACAGACAGCGCCTTGGCAGTCTTCAGCTCAACATGTTTGTACCAAAGAAGTTTGCTATCCAGGATGACTCCCAGATACTTTGCTTCATTGGAGAGTTGGATTGTGACGCCTTTTAGCACTGGCTGAGTCAACCCGACCAGCTTCCTCCTTCTCGTAAAGAGAACAACCTCAGTTTTAAGAGGATTGACCGAGAGCCCATTCCTAGTGCACCATTCGTCGATCACGTCAAGGGCCGCCCGCGCCTTGGCGCATACAGTCGCTTGGCATGATCCAACAGAAAGCACGGCAACATCATCCGCGTACGCCTGAGCGTAAATATTAGAACTGTTGAGTGCGTTCAACAGAGAGTCGACCAGCATACACCATAGCAGTGTAGACAGGACGCCGCCTTGCGGGCAGCCTCTGTTTACCCCCGCCATAACATAGCGGCCACAATCCGCATCCGCAACCAACGTTCTATTCATTAGCATTGCTTTAATCCACAACACCAATGGTTCGTCTACGCCGTGTTGTCTGGCGGAGCCGCTCATGCTATCAAAAGTCGCATTGTCAAAAGCACCCTCAATATCGATGAAAATGCCTATCGCGTATTCTTTTCTGTCAAGCGCGCCCTCAATTCTACCAACTAGATTTTGGAGCGCAGTCTCGCAGGATTTTCCGCGTTGATAGGCATGTTGCATCTGAGATAGGGGGTGCAATCGCAAAGCAGTTTTGCGCACGTGAAGCTCGACCAGCCTTTCCATGCTTTTCAGCAAGAAGGAAGTCAGACTTATTGGTCTGAAGCTCTTGGCGAGTGAGTAGTCACTTCTGCCAATTTTAGGTATAAATGCCACTCTAACTGTACGCCAGGGTGTTGGAATGTATGCCAAAAGACGCAAAAGCATATTTAATGGCCTCGTCCGTCACCACGGCCTTCGCAATATACCAGCTACGCCGAGTTGTTTGTCTTGGCTCACTCATAGTCTCGGTAATCGCGGCTGGTTGTGAACCAATTGTAATCTGGTTACCCGGAAAGTGAGACTCCAGCAGATAACTAAGAGTTTCCGCTTTCGTCTCAGTGAAGGTGCCATCAAGTTTTCTAAGTGAGTCCAGTTTGGCTGGTTTGCCCTTTTACAGAACTTTAACCAACCTACTAGTTTCACCCAGCGTTTCAATCTTTTCGCAGAAATTCTTATAAGAGCACTTTTCGATACCCGAATTAGCCTCTTATATTCCTTCTGCTTCGATCGGTAGAGATTCCAGTCTGCCTCCAAATCAGTCTTGAGTGAATTTAGAAGCTTTCTAGCTTCTCTACGAATTCTTTGCAGTTCCGAGCTCCACCAGGGAACCGGTGTTCTGCCAGGGGGTTTGCTTACTGGGCACGTCAGTTCAAAACAGCTAGTAATGGCACTATTCAGGTCTTGAACAGCTTCCTCTACCTTTTGTCTCGTCCTGAGTTTGGTTGGAGTTTTGAGAGATTTCCCTAATTCCTCCCTGAAGCGTATCCAGTTGATTTTTCTCGGATTCCTCCCCTCCTGCAAAGTTATGGCTTCGCATCCGATTTGGAATTCGATATATCTATGGTCTGAGAGGGACACCTCTGAAGAGACCCTCCAGTTAGTAACCGCCTTAAAGTATCTATTTGATAAAGTTAGGTCGATCACTTCCTGTCTTCTTGACGTCACAAAAGTTGGTTGCGAGCCAACATTGTTGATAGTAAGATCAGATGATAGAATGAAATCCAGGAGATGGTTTCCTCGCATGTTGCATTTGCTGCTGCCCCAAACAATGTTTTGAGCATTGGCATCACAGCATATAACTAGGCCCATCTTCCTGGTGTCGCAATAGTCAATGAGTTCAGCAATTGCCCTCAGTGGTGGAGGCACTACCGAATCATAGGGGAGATAAGCTGACGCCACGACGAAGGTCTTCCAATTTCCATTCGTTTCGTAGCTAATGGCTGCAGCAACCAAATCTTGGCCACATAATTGTCCAAGCTTAGTCGCTGAGAGAAGGTTCGACACAGCAAGACAAGCCCTTGGTCTCTCGGACCGCTCGTCACAGAGTATCGTAGTGCCACGGACACCTCCAAGGCCACAGATGCGATTTTTCCACACCCATGGCTCCTGTATGGATGTTATGTGGGCTTTTGTATTCAACACAGAAAGCTTCTTACTGATGAGTGTAGTAACAGCCTTGGAGTGTTGAAGGTTAATCTGAGTAAATCCAATCATTGGAAATACATCAGCTGGAAGTGTTCTAGTGGAAGGGCACGCAGAAGGTGCGCGCGCAGTTCCACCGACAGGAGTGCTTGAGGTCTTCTTCCTCCGTTTTTTCCTGTTCGAGCTATTGGAAGGGGAGGCCGCGTTGATTTCAGTCAGCTGGCTGGTTTCGGTTGGTGTAACCTCTGCCGACCTGCATCTCTTTGCCGTCGCCGCCGGGGAAGTGCCGTTCTCAGCGCTTGCGCCTTCAACTGGCGGTGCAGTTTCTTTGCGCCGCACGATAGCCGCCTTTCTCCTTTTCCTCTTTCGCTGGTTCTTAGATGGACGCTGACCAGTGGACGCCGCCTCTGTGGCCCGTTTCACCTGTTCGGTTGCACAGGCCTCGTCGGCAGCATGGTCTGAAGATTAAGCGTATCAGGTTGAACCTCTCCGCCACTTTCTCCATTTTTCCAGCCCAGTCTACCGAACGTGTCGGAGATAGAGCTGCAGGAATCTTCGGAAGCAAACCTTTTCACAACTCGAAGGTCAACGCCTGTACAGGCGGGGGGTATAAGTATGTCGGTTGGGGCCTCCAGAATCCGTGCCCCGACCGTGGTCGAAAAGACCACGGGTGGATTTTCGCCCATGCGAGTACCACCTGGAGTAGTTATATTTTTTAGTTGTTCCTGCATACTTGTTTTTGGTTTGGTTCGCGATAGAGCTTTGACGGTGTATAAAACGCCGTTATAACTCTAAAACCTCGGCTCACGAACGTAACGTACCGAGGTCCCCCTATCCACCACCGGGGGACGCGACTGGTAGGTAACCAACCCGCAGGCAAAATAGATAGCAATTGCAATAGCAATTAAATAGATACAACATGCAGTAAAGGTAAGATTAGACTGTATGCCGAGTTGGCATTCAAATGACCACAGCCAAATGACAAGATTATCTGTCAAATGACCAAAAGTTCCGCGCTGTCAGGGTAGTATATTAGACCACGTGACCACAATGGCCATTTTGGTAATTTTTGCCCTGCTGGTCATTAAAGGCATTTGTTGTTATATTTTCAGAGTGAGTTGTGGTAACGCCGTACCTGTTAAAGCGAAACTTAATTTTTCAACAAAATAAATAAAACAGATAATCGGAAACATTAAAATAATTCCTAGGTATTACACAACAAATACTAAACCATGCACATAAAAATAACAAGAAAACCACTAATTAACATTGAACAAAAGTACAATAAAAATGTAATTATTAAAACAATTTACTTCAAATTTTATCCAAAAATATTATTATTATCATGCAAAAACGTTATTATTGAAGTATTAAATAACTGCACGCTTTTAAAAGATGACAATTTTCAGATGACAAAAATGACAGCAATGCCATAACCAAATTTCAATAAATTGGATATGGTCATTATACTGGCATTCGTGCTTATTGTCCGATTACACTGCATGCAATTTTGTCATTTTTATCTGTCAAAATCAGCAAGGTCATTTGTGGTCATTAGGTCATTTGAGATATGCCGATTACACTGCATGACCCTATTTTGACAGCGAGACTGTCAAAAATGGTCATTAAATGCCAACGTGGCATAAGATATGCCGATTACACTGCATGACCCTATTTTGACAGCGAGACTGTCAAAAATGGTCATTAAATGCCAACGTGGCATACAGTCTAATCTTACCTTAAGCTATGCGCCATTTAACATACAAAATCATCTCAACTGCACGACTATTTCAGCAATTAGCAAACTGTCATTTTGCATGCATAATCATCTTACTTCCCGGGTTTCGCAGCAAATCTGTTCAGCCATTATGATTGATCCGCTTAATATCATAGCATCTCCGTTAAGGAAGTAGATTTGGGCTAAACTTAACTACAGGATCTTTGGAAAGTAAATTTAATATTATGTCTTTGATTAATTTTTATTTGTCGTTCGTAAACAAAACTTAATTTGCGGTATTGCCACACGGAAGTCCGAAAATATTTTTTCGAATTGACATCGCACCGCAACCGCATACAGGCGAACAGGCGAGTTTGCAGAAATTCTTATTTCTTTTCGAAGTTATCTACATTCGGCGTCAAAACCACATGTCTGCTCGTCATAACGAGAATTTAAAATTTTATATTGAAAAGTGGTGAAAAGTTCTGTGAAATCTATCAAAAGTGAATAATTGCAATTGTCCACACCGGAGGCAGTTGAAGTTTTCCATTGGAATTTTCAATAACTAGTGGAATTGACGTTTTTACTGATTTCCATTTGTACAAACTTTCGTGTATAACTAAATAGTAGTGTGGTAATGAATTGATATTTCCCCCCCATCTTATGAACGTCTGCAAACACTACTGAAAGAACCGTATATTGTGAAAATAAAGTGAGACAACACTATATGTCAGTGTGTTGTGTTCAATTTTTGTTTGTGTAGATAAATTTTTCGAATAACAATTTATAAAGTAGCTTAATTGAATTTATTAAATGTTGTTTATTAAATATACCTTTGAAAACATAAATCAGTATTCCATTTTCCTATTGTTATTTTGCAGATTGTATACATTTTTTTTTCATCGATAAAATTTGACATTTCCAATTGTCTTCTCAGCGGCAAAAAAGCAATTCTAACTTGAACCGAATTGTGAAACTATAGTTTTTCTTTTCTTTTTCGAACGTCGAAACAAACGAATACACTGTTTTATTTGGATGTATGTGTATGTGTGACTGTGCAGAAGTGCGATTTGACAATTGAAACGGTGTGACAGATAACTAACCTCTATTTTTGTGAAACTGCGTGAGAGCAACGAAGAGGCAATAGGCAAAAAGTTAAATTCTAAGCAAAGGAAGAAAATCCGGAAGCTGCCCAATTTGTAAAAAGTATATTATTAACGTATATGTACTAAATTAAGTATTTAAAAGGTGAATAAGAGCATATACTTGCTAAAATAACTACGAGTGCAATTGAAAAAAGTTTGTGGGTCCTTCCCTGGGTAGGTATGCGCGTAGTTGGTGGGGTAATGAATTTTGTGTTGCAAGGGGTATTCGCTTCCAAAAAGGATTTAAGCTGCGTTTTTTTAATCTAAATTGTATGCCGGTGCAGGGTTCACATCTTTTTGAGTGGAGAGTACGTAACATTTTGCACCATTCTATAGGTCTATTTACGTTGTCGAGAGCCTAATTATTGTTACTGCCGTTTGTAATTAATGTATTTAATTATATATATCCCTCTCTGCCGCCCCTTATGGAAATTCATATTTTCTCAAATTGTTGGTGTAGCAAACGTAAGCGAGATATGTAATGTTTCTGAAGTGTGATTCCGAAATAAATGACATGCAGTTCCAGTTTCTTTTGCTACTAAGTTACATTCGGAATTAAACGGATCGTAACGCTCCCACTTGATGGCATCCTTACTGGTCCGCCTGACCTGTTCGACCTCAGGATTACAGATCGCTTCGTTACTGAATCCAATCAAATGCTGGTGTTATTGAATGTAAGGCATGCAGTACCAAATAATATATTTAAACGGAATAAGATAATTTTTTGAAATGAAAAATAAAATGGCACACATCATTCGCATTAGGTATTTGGTTTTCTTTTCAATTTGAATAAAGAAGTAAGATTATCTTGGCGTCATTTAAAACCACTCCAAACAATTTTGATCTTTAATTACTGAAGGCAAAGTTGCTGAGAAACTAAATCTGTCCACTCAGATGGGCACGAACGTCACTCAAAAGATATTTTCAGAAACAACTAAGCGACCTTCGATTAAGCATTTGCGACTGCCCCGTATACACATTATGTAGCTAGATTGGAATAATTTAAGTCGTTGGTACCGTTCCTAATATTTAAACTGCATTTTTAATCCCTAGAAAGAGAAAATCGCAAATGTTTACCTCTGTAATAGGTGCTGATTTCTGTGACGGACCTCAAATTCAGTGTTTGTGCGTGCATGCCGCCCATAAGTGGATTGTATTTTATCTGTTTGTCGAAAAACTGCCCTTAAATGACCTCAGTTTTTATCATTTGGAAAAAGTGTATGTTCAAGTTCACCAAAACTATAAACGTATCCATATATTTGATATTTATAAGATTTAATTTTTTTTTTAGGATTGCATCATATTTTTGCAAGAATTTTGTCCGAGCGTAAAGAACTTCCAAAAATGGCATCCTAAAAGCAAGGCAAGCAAAATGCCATTTTTGCACTGAGTTGCATTGAAACAAAACACAAAGTTAATCACAACAGTACTAAACAGAAAGATCTCTTTAACGAGTCTGACTGATAGTGTCTGGCTGAAATATCTCCTTATTTTTTTTGCTTTCTTATTTTTTTATTTTTCAATTCGATTAGTCGGATAGAAAGAGAGAAAGAGCTTGCGATCGAGAAGACAAGCTAGATTTGTTTTTGCTTCGCGAAGAGAAAAATTCAAAGTTTCGTCAAAAAAAAAAATAAGGAATATCCAAGAAAGAACTCTGAAGATGTCGGCAAAAGAAGAAACATCTCCTCCCGCAGATGTACCAGCAGTGGTTGTAACACCAACTGCTTCGTCTACATCTTACGCAAATGTGTTACAAAATTTGGAGGCAAACACTGCTGTTCCATCGACATCATCGGCAGTAGTCGCTGCCACTTCAAATAATCTTGACCCTGACAATAAGGAAAACCGACCAGATTTTAAGCCTCTCAAGTCTTGGAGTGAGGAATGCGCTGAAGTAGTCGATGAACAGCTTCATCCTACGACATCTACGAATGTTAGCGGCGAGAAACGTTCCGCCAATCCTGACAACACGGAAAATTCGTCCGAAGTTGACGATAATGCGGATTTTGTTCCGGTAATTTCTCATAATCGTAAAGATCGTAAAATTCGTCGCAAGGAGAAACTGCGAGAACGCCCATGGGCTGGCAATAGTAATAATAGCGGTGGCAGCAAGTCGTCTAACAAGGATTATGGACCTACCCTAACTGGGGGTCCTAAGAACGGCATTGGAGCAGTCGCCTCATCTTCTGCTACCCCAAAACCAGACGATGAACGTAAAAAGTTCCAACGGCGACCAAGAGACCGTCGACCACAACAGCCAAAGGGGGAAAAGTCTGGCAACCAGGGACCGGTGTCCGGTACACCAAAAGAACCGAAGGAACTAACAAAAGATCTTAAAGATTCATCACCTAGTGGCGCCAGTGCAAACGAAAACAATAGTGGCAATGAAGCGAAGACCGACGACCAACAACCAAAGAAGTTTGTCGCAGCCCCTCCACCAAAAGTGAACGCTTGGAAGGTAAGTTAAACTGTTTTTTTTTTTTGTATGAGCCTTATTGCGAAGATCAATCGACAATTGATAATTGACTATTTTCAATGTGTGCTATTATGAACTGCTATTATGTTTAAGAATTATTTATGATCTCTTTAGTCCTGATCATAACCTATCCGTAAAGGACGACAAAGTCCAGATCGTAGCCTCTTCGTTATTTTGGAGATTTCAGCCCATTCTCTAATTACAGCCATACGCTATACCTGTTTGTCTTTGACAAGAAGTTTATTTTGCTGTAAAATCTGTTCGCGGCATTTTCCAGTCAACGTATTTGTATGCAAAGCTTCTGCCAGGGTGTTTATGGACGCAAAAATGACGTGCAGCTGAATTGCTTGATAATCTATCTGCTTAGTTATTGAGCCATCTAAGAATTCTGCAGGCAAGCAACAGTTTCTGCTAAATATCTTTGGGTTCAACATTCAGACTACCACAGCCTAGATGAAGAACCTACAATTGACGTGAAATATGTACATATTATGTACAATATTACCTATACAGGGCAGGGCGTCCCAGTTAAGCAGTATAATCCTTTAAGGGGAGATTCCTGTATCAGGGGGTCTATTATCACCTCATTTCAAGTTTTAGCTCATGGGTGACCTCTTATTTGGAGGTGTAACCACTTTGAACGCTATAACTTCAAAACTATTTAAGGTGCAATAAATATTTTGTACATTTTAAAAAGACAATTTATCTACCACATCTGTGGTAAAGTGTTTAAGTATGCGCTACTAATTTGTCTTTCCAAAATGTAAACAATACCTATTGTACCTATAATAGTTTAGAAGTTGTAGCTTTAAAAGTGGTAACACCTCCAAATTAGAGGTCACCCACTTTGATGGTTTTTATTTTATTAACAGAATAATCACAGCTTTGCAAATGGTACCGTAACTTTGATTCAACTGGTTTACAATCGACGTTTTGTTATCTTTGAAAAATTCCCTAAAAATAATGTTAAGCAACTTTTTTACATACGATCAACAAAAGTTGTAGAAAAAGCCATTTTTTGTCAGACAAAAATGGTGTTCCGAATGTGTACTGAATTACTCTTGTATGTCTTAGATATTTTTTGTGGTATTGAAAAGGACCTTTTTGGTACAGTTTATGGAATGTTTATAGGAATTGTTTGAAGTGCCTTCCTTCCATTTGAATACACTTTCGGGATGGCAGACGAACGAGCAGCAAACTTCTTCTCATCTCTTCTGAAACGGCACTAATTTTTTCTTGGACTAGACTCGACATTTCTCTAAAATGTGAAGGTGAACACAATATTGAGGAATGCAGAAATGTGGTTTCAAAATGTATCAACTGTACAAAGACAAACGAAACACTTGGTTTGGATACCAATTGTAATCATGAAACAACAGATAAAAACTGTCCAGTTTATATACGAAAACTTAAAGTGCTTAAAGAACGTATTCAATACTAAGTTGCTGGTGCTCAAGGTTTGGTTAATAATATGAATCAAGTGGAAACTTTATTAACGGAAAACAATTTTGAGATAATCGCTGTTTCCGAAACTCATTTGAAAAGTGAAATTACCAATAGTGAAGTAAATTTATCAGACTATAAAATTGTAAGATTGATAGTACTAGTAGTCATACAGGGGATGTTGCAATATTTATAAACAATAACTTAAATTTCAAAATTTTAAATATGTAGTATTCATATTGAAATAAAAATCTGGTGTTTATGCGTACAAATAACATACAACGAAAAAACCCAAATTATTGCAGTGTTGTATAGATCACCTAATAGTTCAAAATGTGATTTTTGTGCATTATTTGCGGATTGGTTAGATCAGGCTCTGACCTCTTATCCTACGATCACTGTTTTAGGTGATTTTAATATTGATCTATTAACTAGGTATACGTACGAAAAGAAAATTAACAAAATTCTTAAAGATAATAACTGTAAACAAATCATAAACAAACCAACAAGAATTACATCTAAAACGCGGACCTTAGTAGACTATGTTATAACACCAATTGAAAGCCGTAAATTAGCGGATACTGTTCTTAATTTAAAAATAAGCGATCATGAATCAATCTTAGTTAAAATTCCGGTAACTAAACCAAATATTCGTGAAGCCCTAAAAACTATTCAAGTGTTTAAATATCAAATAAATATATTCAAGTCCACTTTACAAAGCGAAATGGATTCGAACGAAATATCGACAGTTTTTAAAGAAAGCCTAGATAACAGTGTTCGGAAAATGACCGTTACGAAACGTTTATATCCGCGTAGCAGTGAATGGTTCACAGAAGAATTAAACAATCTGAAAAGTGACAAAATCCGCGCCTACCAAAAAGCAACCGTATTTAATCTTCCTTCTTACTGGGTTGAATACCAAAGAGTAAGAAATCTGTACAAATATAGTCTTCAATTAGCTAAAAAAAACTTATACCTGCAATAAAATTGAATTGTTCAAATCAAAAAGATATGTGGAGAGTTATTAAAACATTAGTATTAAAAGAAAAAAAAATTGAATATATGTGAAGTGCAACTTGACGACAGTACAGAAACTGATAATTTGGTGATAGCAAATAAATTAAACAAATACTTTATAAACAGTATAAATGATATAAGTAATTCAATACGTAAACGTAATTTAAACTTAAGTTATTTAGCAGATTTGGATACCTCATTTCTATTTAAACCAATAAACCTCGCTGAACTTAATAATATATGTAAAAAAATGAACAAGAAATAGGACTCTTTAAAATTAAACACTTAAGTTATACTAGACTGCTTTGATGTTATTGGACCCTTATTGTTAAAAATTATAAATGACTCATTCGGAAAAGGCATTTTTCCTGATAATTTAAAAGAATCGATTTAAAAGAATCGACCTATTAACATGTTACCTGTCTTAGAAAAACTAATTAAAAAAGGGGCTAATGAGCAATTATATAAATATGTGTTGGATAATAACATCCTTATCCAAAATCAATCGGGGTTTCGTTTGGATCACTCATGTGAAACAGCCCTTAACTGGCGGATTCTGACCCTTAAAACTCAGCGACTCGAAAAAAATAAAATAATCTCCGTTTTTATAGACTTTCAAAGAGCTTTTGAAACAATAGATAGATCGATACTTCTAATTAAATTAAACAAATACGGTATTAAAAATAAAGAACTAAACTGGTTTCAAACATGTGGATTATAACGAATGATATAATGTTTGATTTCGTTCGCTAAAACGAATGTGTTCGTTATATCGAACGTTTTTTTTTACGTTTTGATACATATTACGTTAATTGAAAAAGGAGTATGTATTTTATATACATATATATGTACACCTTCTTTTATTTAAAATTTAGTTACACATGAGAATAAAAATCGCTGATGTAACTCTGCTTCACTTCAACTTGAGATTTTAAGTTTATTGCTTTTTCTTGAAGCCGCCGTTGCATAAATATGTCAGACATATCAATTTCCACCTGTTTGAGTTTGGCCCAAGTAAGCACATTTGCTAAAGAGGTGACTGCTCCAGCATGCTTAACTGGAGCTTCGATAATGTTGGTTTCATCACCAAGCTCATCTTCACTTGTTGAGCTTATTTCCACAGCGTCATCGCACGCTAGTTCTTGTAAATTTGATTCAGCATTATTCCAAGTGTGAAGAGAAATTTCCTGAATTTAAGTCCTTTATTACAACCGTCAATGATGTTGACCTTTTCCTTTAATGTATCATATTAGAAGTAAAACAAACAAGAAATACCAAAGAAATTAGAATCAACCGCACGAGACTGGTACCCTTTTTAAACAATTAAACAATTAACAGCTAGAATACGATCAAAACAGGACGAAACATGTTCATAATTATGTATGGATACATATCCACATTCTTTGGGACCAAGAACAACAATACGGACTGACGAACAAAAATTAATGAATGCACAAGGAATAATACTAGGACCACTTCTATTTCTTATATACATCAATGATATAAGTAATATTGATAAATACTGCACAATTTCACTGTTTGCTGATGATGCACTCTTATTTGTTTCCGGTAAAGATTTAGAAGTGATAACTAAAAACTTAAATGATGATTTGATTGACGTATGACAATGGTTAGATATGAACAAACTCGAAATTAATGTCAATAAAACAAAATGTATGGTAATAAACGCCGATTACTCAACAAATATACGGATGAATAACAATCAAATTGAACGAGTGCAATCTATAAAGTACATGGGAGTCATCTTTGATAAAGATCTTAACTTCAATAGCCACCTTGACTATACTGTGAACAAAATATCAAAAAAGGTCGGATTCTTAAAGCGAATACGAAAAAAAATATCAACAACTTGTGCAATAAATATATACAACACGTTTATAAAACCACACTTTGAATTCTGTTCAACAATCTTGTACATGGGCAACTTAGCGGAAATCAACAGACTTCAAAAACTCCAAAACAAACCGATGAGGATAATTCTGAAATGCAGTTTTTACACGCCGATCAATGTTATGCTCTCAGTCCTAAACTGGCTTAACATCAAACAAAGGATAACATACAACGCAGCGATTTTTGGTGTTTAAAATTAAAAATGAAATGGTTTCTGATTATCTTTCTCTTAATTTAAACCTAACTTCAATGTTCAACTTCATAACTTAAGAACTAATTAATAACAATTTTAGATTACCTCTTTATAGAGATATCAGAACACAAAACATGATTTCTTTTATTAGATCTAACGTGCAATTATAAAATTCAATTTAAACACTTTTTTATTAACTTTAACTTTAATTAATAAATTTTGTAGTAGCAAATAGTAAAATTATACTAAATAAACGATTACATACATACATACATACAAAATCGACCAATCCACCGTTCGGAAAAAAATTGCCTGATTAACGAAGTTACCCCGCGGCTACTGTGATAAGGTGCTCCATCTTGTTGAAAGAACATCGCCATTCTCTGAACAAGAGAAACATCTTCTAGGAGCTCCGGCAACCGTTCTCCAAGAAATTCCAAGTAGTAATGGCAATCAACTGTTTATGGAAGAACGTGCCTACTAAAGTGTTTTCTATTAATCCATCCCAAACATTTAAGCTAAACGTCCTTTAAAATAAGCAACACATATTGAAGAAGTTGTTTACAAGAATTAAATTCTTACCTTTGAAAGCATGTTGTGCGTATTAAATGGTGATTGGAGTCTGACCAATGGTGCAAATTATGGTAGTTTGTAACCACATCTCTTGTGAATTCTTGAGGAAGTGTCCGTCATGTGCTGTTTGCGCAGTAGCCCTTGCAAAGATTCCACTCTTCTTTGGTAATAAATTCTGTTCCGGTGTTAAATGGAAAGGATGTAATATATAACTCTGTACTCCTGTGAATCTTGGTTCTGGGAAGTTCCAACTGCACAGATAGTCTGCGGACGCTGACTGAAGGCTGAACTTCTATAGTGCGCAAAATCCCACCCTCAACTTCTGCCGCCGCTGCGCCTGAACGTCGTTCCCTTTTATTTGGTGCAGCTGACCCGGTATCAACAAGGCGCTGATACGTATCAGCGACAATCTGCTACATGGTGTTCTACGATTTTGATATCGTCGTTGGTACTCCAATCTTGCCAAAGAACCGTTTCCATTGCAGAACCCGTATACGAACACTATATCCTCGTATTCACGTTTTGAATATATTTTGTGGAGATCAACTTATTAATCGGCTTTTCATTTACAGAGCTGCACAGCTACAAAGCTTTGATGGGCTATCACTTGAAATGGGGTGGGAATAGATCCCCCCCCCCCCCCCCCCCCCTGCCATACTATTTTTCGTTTTTCGGAACTTTAGAAATCTCCCCTTAAAGGATTATACTGCTTAATTGGGACACCCTGTATATGATGCCGTTGACGAGACTTCAAATTAGCCAGGACTTTCACTAATTAGTTGTTAACCAAATAAAAAAATCTGTCTGAATATCTCTTGTCTCGTTCCCTTAATCTCTTGTTTCTATTCTTTCTTGCTAAGCACGTGTTTCAATAATGCAGAAGTATATTATGTACATACCTCTAATATCAATTTAGTTTCTCCTACACTACATTTTCAAAAAACAAAAAACAAATCCACCACACATTTACCAATTCCGTCTTCTAAGCATATTTGCAGGCCCCTCCCAAAGAAGTAGGCAAACATAAATCATTCATAATAGACAGCTAAACCACAATATATTCAACAAATTGAGTTGAAGTATAATGTTAATTTGGTTGTAAACTCACACAATATTGTGAGATCGTGCGCCACGCAGGTCTACATCCCCTTCCTTGGCAAAACATGTTCTATGAACGAACTAAAATGCAACAAATTCAAATTCTATTGGGTGCATTTCTGTCTGAATCTGCATCGAAGAAGATCGTCTTAAAATAAAACAATTAAGTTGATTGCCCTCTGAGCGCAGGTAACACGCGCGCTTTATAAACAAACCTAACAGTGATTACATGATCATGCCGCTGAGGTGTTGTGCACTCTCCGAAATGCGACTGAATCCACGCCCACAGCAACCAAAATAACTTGTTGCATAACAGAATTGGTAGCACATTTTGAAATCGAAGAAATAGTAAACGAACACAGAGTTATATAATTTTCATGAGAAAAAATACGCACAATTTCACTCTCTCTATCTTCACATCTTTCGCTAAGAATTAACCTTTAAAATAGAAAACAAATTTTTTTCTAACAAAACATGATTCGTCTTACACTAAAACCAATTTATGATCAACACAAAATTCATTTATAACTTGTTCATCTGTGCTTGAAAAAGTAAAAACAAAAACCTAAAAATAAATGTCAAGGTCGCCGGTATTTTTTTCTTAAATACTGCCAAAGTGATCGCCTGGGGGCCTGTGAAAGATGCATGACGAAAGAGGAGAAAAACACGAAAACTACTTTTTGAAAACTTTTATTGAGTAGAATTAATAGGCAAACAATAATAAAATAAAAAACATAGGGAGGGGCTACAGTCCGCTTGGGCGAACTGTTGGATACCCTATTCTTATTCCTATCCTTCAAGTGGGCGTGACAAAAGTCTTAGCATGGTTGAATTGTTAAGAACGCTCTACATATTATGTTATATAACATTTAAAGGATTTTATCGAAAAAAACGAAGCTTTTGTAAATAAAAAATAAATAATAAAGTTGTTTTATTTAATTGTGGCGTGTCAGTAAGCGGATTTAAACGAAATTTACGCATAAAGGGCCCCTAGAGAGTATATATTATTAATTTTAGCTCCGTAGCTCAAACTGACTTTTCGAAAAAATTGTTTTATTTAATTGTGGGCGTGTCAGTGGGCGGATTTTAATAATATTTACACATGAGCATAAAGGGCCCCTAGAAAGTATATATTATAAATTTTAGCTCCCTAGCTCAAAAAAAATTGTTTTATATAATTGTGGGCGTGTCAGTGGGCGGATTTTTGAAATTTTATATCCCGAGCAGTTTTAGGAGTCATAGATCATATATAAAAATATTCAGCTTTCTAGCTCAAAATTCGGTTTTTTCGAAAAATTTGTTTTTTGAGTTTGTGGGCGTGTCTGTGGTCGGATTTCAAAAATTCTTAAACTTGATTATTTCGGGACCCTAGAAAGTATATGGTTAAAATATCAGCTCTCTAGGTCCAGTTTAAAGGCCTAATTTTTGTCGTTAAACGATTTCACGTCAAAATGTATAGTATGTTTTATTTATCTTCGCGAAGTAATTGATATTAAATCACCCTAATAAAGGGAATTATTAAAAAAAAAACCGACAAAAGTTCCCGACCTGAGAAGGCCAAACCTTTGTGGTCAGAGGGCTCATTAGGTTCACGTTTCGATAAAAGATGACATAGTCTTCTTCTGCCTACCTACTGGTCCGCCTGTGGGGTCCGCCGATTTCGGATGGTTTTTTTTCAAAGGCCAATCAAATGCTGGTGTAATTGAATTTGCCTGAGTTGTAGGCCCACCTCCTTTTTTTCCCATTTCGGCACGTGCATGCTCCTTTTATTGATTTTTGTTTGATCATCCTTTCACTGGTAATCTCCAGTCGTGTCAACCCACAGATTTGCATGCACACTTGCGGGAGAGTTTAAAGATGTTAAATTCGGCGCTAGGCTTACCTGAATGTTAAAATCACCTAGATGTGATGCGTGATTTGTCCTCTAAGTCCGCACTTAAGGAATTTTTATAGCATCCTTATCATGTAATAGCTACACAGCGCGTTAAGGAAATTAGGATTAGAAGAAAAGGAGAGATGCTGATGCACGTTGGTTTTGAATGTTTGTAGAATATAATTTGTAGGGAAAATGGAGCGGTGAAGAGCATTCCACATTGGTGTTGTACGGCTAAGGAAAGAATCCTTGTATTTCACAGCGCAGGCGTTAAGGAAATTAGGATTAGAAGAAAAGGAGAGATGCTGATGCACGTTGGTTTTGAATGTTTGTAGAATATAATGTGTAGGGAAAATGGAGCGGGGAAGAGCATTCCACATTGGTGTTGTACGGCTAAGGAAAGAATCCTTGTATTACACAGCAACTGAAGAGCATTCCTTGCATGGCGGGTATTGCGGTTGAAATGTTGTAGGGGCGGAATACAACTGGCTATTTCGTTTGAGCATTATAGCGAAAATAAACATAAAATAACGAAAGGCAGGAGACATTGCGACGATGAGTTTTATCGCGCGTTTTGGAATATTGTCAAGTAGCTCCTAATGAGTTATTGGTGCATCAGACCAGATATGAGCGTTGTACTCGAGTTTCGACCGGATAGACGCCATATAAATTGCAGCCAGATCAGAAGGCGTGAAATATTTCTTGCATCGCTTAAGGAAGCCTAGACATTTCTCAGGGTTCTTGGCGACATCGAATATTTGGTCATTCCAACAAAGTTTGTCATATACACATACCGAGAATGGAGAGCCTTTCGGTTTCAGCGATGCAAGTGCCATTCTTGGATAATGGCAGAGTGTGCGGATTTTGTTTCAATGACAGAAAACATCATTGCGTTTTAGAAGTATTAAATTCACCTATTGGTTGTACCCCACTGAGTAATGCTGAAGAATTAAATGAGCCTAACATATGCTCTCGTCCAGTTCCCCATTCGAAGATAATGGGCGCGAACCAAGAAACGAATGTGAGAAACTGATGGTACTGTCATCTGGTACTGAAAAGGATCAGAATTAACAGACAGGAGATGATTTATAAAAATGAGAAATAGAGTCGGGGAGAGAACCTTGGGGTCCAAAACAACTTGAATTGAACATTGAAGAAATGTATCATCGATTCCAAATGAACGCATTTTGGACAAGAGAGCTTAGTGCCAAACTCTGTCAAATGCCAAATGAAATATCAAGCGCAACGATCTTACTTTCACCACCTTGGTTAAAAGATTGGTTCCACTTTTCGGTTAGATAAGTCATCAAATCACCAGTGGGTTTTTTGGTGGTGCTGCAAGGATATTCTTTCCCGTCCCTGCACAGAAAAAGATGATAAAGAGTAATTCCTGAATTAAGTAGGGACCAGCTCAGGAAACTTTTCGCTATCCTATCTGAACATGGTATTTTTATCAAACGATTCAGAAGGATAAGACTAACAGATACAGATATCTTTAGATTCTGTGGAAATCTACAAGCTGAGGAGGACATAATAAGTATACTGTGGGAAATTATGAGAGTATTGCTGAACCGGAGAAGATTCCTAGAATCCTTTTTTGTACCAATTAGGGGAAATAAGTCTAACAAACTAAAATGTGTTTTTCTTAAGCCAGTACTAACTTTAATTTTGAACAAAACACATAGAATGAAAAATGTGCGACAATTTTGCTTATTGCCATACCCATTGAGCCAGAAATAAGCCTCATCGCTTAACGCAATTTTTTGATAAAACTGCGGATGCTATGCCTGTTGACTATAAGCCAATTCACCGAAACTTCAACGCAATCTGAAACTTGTAAGCCTTCAAATGAAGATCTTTGCGTAAAATGTTTCTTAAAGGGGACGGATAAAGACCAAGCTGTTGTGAACGACGTCGACTCGATAAGTTTAGATCTTCTTCAACACTCTCCTAAACCGATGCAATATTCTCTTCAGGACGCACTCTTCTTATGCGCCTCGGTGCCACTGCATCTTGCAAAGAAAATGTTGTGCAAAAACGGTCAATAGTACGTAGAATAGTGGTCTCAGATGATCGTTATGTCGGGTGTATTATTATCCTCATTACTTATTTATATTTATTACTTTATTCATACATTTATTAATAACTCATTACTATTTTTGTTTTTTTTACGTTTATTTGGTCTTTTACAACCAATATTACATTTTATTTTTAGTTTAATAAATTAAAAAAAAACTGCTTTCTGTTAAATTCTATTTGGCATATGGCGTTTATGGCTCTCAATACTTGCTGTATTTTTGGTTTTGGTAATATTTCAATGTTAAACAGTATTTATATCGCTCAAGAACCTACGTTTTGTTTTACTGATGTCTTATTTTTATATTGATCTTTAGGAAAATGTATATAAACCTATGCAATGAAATATCTTCTTTTTTTTATATGAAACTAACTTAACCCTTTCGATCCGGATGGGACATAGAACAAAGGTGTTTTTATACCTTGGATGTCCCATCCGGATCGAAAGGGTTAATCTAAAAAACCTTAATCTAACTAAAACTTACTAAATTTAACTTAATTTAAGGGGTGAGGCCCTGCAATGTGATCCTTATTCCATCTATCTGAGTATACCAATAGTCGATGGATCAAAAATCACAGGGGAGGGCCAAGTTTGGCCTGGTTATATGCTACCTTCAGCCCCATAAGCGTGTAGGCACATATCGAATTTTCTTATCAGTTGCTCGTCTTGTGACATGGTATGTAATTGGTACATTCGCTAAGTCTGATAGATATCCGTGTGCATTTAGAAACAAAAATGCATCAGGTGGTACATATCCACTTTCCAATGTATGTCTGAAATGCCCAGGATAGAACAGACCTGATATTAGTTCATTCCCCGAAACACTTGCTGACATAGCGAAATGATTTCTCACAAGGTCCAGAATTACATTGTCAATTCTGAACACAACAGAAGCATCTAAAAGCTTCCTATTAGAGACGTAATGCCGAAACTCGGAATATTCGCTTCTGCACATTCGCATACAAGCTCCAAGGCATTTCCTCTCAAACATTCTGAATTGTTCCATATCCGACTACCATACTAGACTTGCATACGTCAGAATTGGACGAACAAACGCTTGGTCTTCACATCTGGTTTCAGATATTCGGAGTAGAAAAGGTTCTTGAGAGACATAAATGCCTTCCTAGGCTTTGGAACTGTATATTATGTGTTCATTGTAGTACAAGAACTTTTCCAAATGAACACCTAAATACTTTTTCTACTTCTACGTCCTTGGTTCGATCCGCAGACAGTTTGAACTCATTATTTTAAAAATTTTCCAATAACGTCTCAAATCTGAATTTCCACGTCTTATTGAGGTGCGGTCTAGTATGGGTTTGTATAGTTGATGTTGAGTTACCGTGCCCTGGAGAAGACCATTCATGATATTGAAAACTCTGGTCGTCGTATATTTTCCATCTGTCACAACAATTTTTTTTTCATATATCATTGACATCTTTATACGATGTGGGGGCAATTTATATCGTATAAGTTTATATTATAACTGGGTCGAAGGCTGTTTCGATATCCATTAGAAAGACATCTTATGGCATTTAGATTCCAAGTTATATCGGAAACCAATTTCGTTACAGCGTGCACTGCCGAGAGATTTCGGTTGAACCCAAATTGGTTGCGCGGAATGATCTCTTTTCTTTCACATTCGTTTAAAATTGACTTACTATTTACTACTTCTAGAATATCAATATTGAAAGCAGCAATATCTACCAGGGTTTTCGGTTGGCTATAAATTACGCACAGAGCCACCATTTTAGTGCCAAAATTCTTAATTTTGGTAACGTTGTTGAAGCGTGTATGTCATCACGATAAAATTGCAAGGACGACTGAATAAACATTACATTGAGGGTTTGACAGATATAACTATCTTATATTAGTATGTACCCTTTATAAGAGAATTCAAGTTCATGCGAGATTTTTTTGGGAAAGTTTGAAATGGTCGTCATGTTCATTTTAGTATCTAGTGGTGGTTGTATACTTTTTAATCTATATGTAAATGTTTATACTTTTTTTGGGTACTAACGGCCCATTGAGGACCTAAAACTTCCAACCACATTGTGTACGAAGTTAAATTTTTGGAATGAATGGAACGTATCTAAAATTTTACCAATTCCGAACGGCAAAATTGATAACTTTCCCCTGATAAGTTATACTCTTGGAAGATTGTCAGACTTTCACAAGAGGTGAAGCAGCGAGAACATTTTAAGGGTTTCTGTCTTGATTGGACCATGGGACCCCTTGCACAGAATTCCAACGCAGTAAGCACTGAAGTGTACTGCATTCACATATCCTTTTAATCAAATGGCAGTGTAATGCTGTGACTTATATTAGAAACGATATCCAAAATTGATTTATGCCAGAATAGATGTAATGTGCAGTTTGGAAGCAGCTCTTCCGAATTATTCCGAACTTGCACTGTCGTCGGATATTTGGTCCTGTATGATGAGGGCGACTACATTGGATCAGTCACATTGAGCGAATGGCCAAGTAATTAACATCTAGAGTTTTTTCCACTGCCCCACCTCTTGCGAACGTATGACAAACATCCAAGAGAATCAATTGTCATGAGAAGCTTCTCAAAAATTTGCCGTTCGGATTCGGCGTAAAGTTGTAGGTCATTTCCACTTTATACAAGAAAGTGTTTGGAGAAGCTAGGTTTAAAGCCCTATATGGGCCATTAATGCCTAATATCTATTTAATTTTTTCAATACTTTGACGTTAGGCAAAAAGGTCTTAAGTCGAAAAATTGCATTTTAAGATTTTGATTGGGCTTAAGTCACTTTCTCTTTCGTTAACTTAAATCTAGCACAACTGCTTCCCATCCTAATTATATGGTCTTTAGGCAATAAGTCAGAAAAATGCATATTTTGTTGGTAACTTCTTAAGTTCACGCATGTCTCTGCGAGCGATGCCTTCGAAACATTTGAAATTCTTCTGAGGACTTAAGTTAACTAAAGTCATTTATACCGAACGGATCTTAACTTGCCTTTAAGAAACCAAAAGTGGACACCTGCTATAAGTGCGACATCCTTCACATGCGCGAAAACAAGAAGCAAAAAACGACCTTCAAATCCACAAAGAGCAGGCTAATGCAGCATATGATGCCAATAAAACGGATAAGCTCGCAGCACAAGATAACGCTCAAAAGAAATGCTTCAGCTTAAATCTACACAAGGCAACGCTCAAAAGAAATGATTCAGTTTTAATCTACAGCAGCTGCCGACACCGTTTGTTGGATCGTCGGTAGCATTTAATAAAAGGCAGTTATGGGTTATAACTTAACAGTTCACGATAATACTACAAGATAGTTAACGCACTTTAAGGGGCATGAAGCTCTAAGCTGCTAGAAGGGGAAACGAAATAGCTTCCTGCTTATATGCGCATATGAAGAATCTACTTGATTGCATTTTTGAGGTGACATTTTACTGAGGCACATGTGGGGGACAAAATAAAAACAGCCGTGTTTCGCAATGTTTTTCTAGAAAACACATCGACTACATTGGTCGAATTGTAGGAATATAAAAAGTCACAGATGACTGCGCACTTATACCGGTATCCAACCGAAAATGTCTCATTTTTGTTGATTGCTCTAAGCAGTAACCGTCAAACAATCCCACCGGTCATTCTTATCAGTAAAAAAAAGTTACGCATTGACTACAGATACAAGACCTAAAACGAAGCTCCAAGCTGTGTGTGCTAAGTTATACTTTTGGCACGAATGGAAAGGACCCATAATTTTATGCCAACACCGAAGAATAAATTTGAGAAGCTTCTCATGGCAGTTGATACTTCTATATGTTTTTCAGACTTTCGCCAGAGTGGAGCACTGGGAAAAGCTTTAGGTGTTACTGGGCCCGGTTTAATTTGAACCTGAGACCCATCGGTCAATAGTCCAACGCACTAACCACTGAGCGGTCGTGGCTCACTTATCAGTGAAGTACATTTTATTGAATGCCCTGATGTTCTAATCCCCGAGTAGATAGATCTCAATGTTCATCGGAATAATAAATGTTTTGCCTCCATTTTTCTTTCCGCCATTGTATTGTTCTCTAATTCAAACCTTAGATTTACAAAAACTGTAAGATATAAACTAAAATTATATACATAATCCATTTTGTAGCCGATAGTTATTCGATTAGCGTTTTTATCTGGAAAACGAGCAAATTTCAGTAAAAGTCTTCCTGGCAGAACAATGAGTCTGAGTGCTCCAGTGTAGAAAATCTGGGAAAAAACCCCGAAAAAAATATTATAAACGGCTATTAAGATCACCTTAAACGTACACGGATTCATTTTATTGCAGATCTAGCAAATGTTTTACTTGGGGCCTTAGCCTAGTCCACGTCAATATACGCATCAAAATCCAATCAACGAAGTCCAACCATTGCTTTTATTTTACATTTTTAATTATCAATTTATTGTCGCCATACCCTATTGAAAACGTTTGTTCATTCTCTTCTTAACATATTTCTCTCGCTCTTTAAAGGCATTTTACTCATCAGTAATTCATTAAACTGGTTAAATGGCAAGCAAACAAATAATAATAAAACAAAAAAAATCCCTAAGTTTCGCTTCATTTGTGAGCACAATAATTTTGTGGAACTTGTCTCGTCAACTCAAGTGCAAGAGGCACCTAACAACAGTGTTTATTAGAAATAATATTTCTCAGAGTTTCTGTTTGGTCATACCTTTGCCACAACGATTCGCGCCGCTAATTTATCATTTAACTTCCAACGTGTAGAATCAACCTGATGTTGACGTATACACAGCTGTACGCGTGGCTCTACAAAAAACGTTGACATAAGCGTATAGAAGCTTGGAGAATATCCACAATAAGTGTTTTTATCGCAAGGAAACTCATCACCACTGGTCAACGCTATCAAAATGAAACTGAAAGTACATATTTTTCCTACTTTTCACTTAATTCATCATAAATTGATTTCACAAATAAAAGTGTGTGATTGTGCGTTATCTAACAGGCGGGTCATAAATATTTCGAATATTCAACTTGAACACTTGTATAAACCAATTTCGGTTCTGATAAAAGTCATTACCTATTTTAGGTTGATTTATGTCATAATTTGTGATTTTAAAACCTCGGCTATTTTCAATGTCAGCGCTTGGATGTGGGGGGCATTCACTTGGCAGTCAATGTACCTATCGTAAAAAATGCGTTTTATTGTGATTTGAAATTTTTGTTTTTACTGTTCGTAGCTACATATATGTAAATTGATGTTTATGTTTCTTGTAGTAGTGAAATTGAGAGAATTCAAGTTCAAAAAGAAATTACTTAATACAATAAACTAGTTTGGGCAAAGTTCATTATATTAAAGAAGTTGCAACAACAGCAAAAATAGTTTGTAACATTTGAATGGCCAATGATTGGCTGCATATTAAGTGTTTTTTGTTTGTTCGATGAAAAATGTCAATCCAAAATTAGTTGTGTTTAAATTAACCTGAACTGCACAAAAAAGATCAGGAGTGTGTCCAGGAATGAGTGTTCCATGAGTAAAACCAATATTTCAAAGTGTTGTATATTCTGTTACTTTCTGTTCCATGAAACTTTCCAGATCATTTAAGCATAAGATTTTCCGCAAGAAGAACAAGTGTGTTTAAACTGTTAAATTTGTAATTCAAATGCTATTTATATTTTCGACTTTATAAAAGTATACTTACATAAAAGATAAATATCTTATAGTTAGTGAAAGACTTTTAAAGTAAATCAAATTAAAACAAAACAAAGTTACTTAAATCAAATTACAAAGAGAATTAAAAAAGAAATTCAAATATCAGTGGCCAAGTTATTAAAAGAGAAGTTTTAAAGTCGTTTGTGTTTCTGATTCTACGGAGTGATAGGGGCAATGAGATCCAAACATTGATGGCGTGAACAAAAAAAGTTCGCTCCGACATTAAGCATGCACATATCGGTACAAAAAGGGTTCCAGATTGTTGAGAAGTTGGAAAAATCACTCCCCCAAACAAATACTCTGGCTGCCGGACTTGTATGATTTCAAAGATTCAAAGAGAGTGACTAAAGTTTTAAACGTAATCAGGTTATTTAAGGACATACCCATCATTTGTTGGGCATAGGTCCATATATTATGATCATGATGTTGTAATAATAATACATTTTACTACGCACTATCTCTACATAAGTAGGATACTTTTCACCTGCCATTGAAGGGACTAGGCTCTGGTGTTCAATTTCTAGTAGTAGAAGAGTTTTATTTGGTATATTTGTACCATTTACAATACCAAAATATAGTACAAAATTAATAACAGCTCTTTTAAATGAATTTAAATTTAAATCTTTTTTAATTATTTCTGGTATGGATTTAAAAATTTGGAATCCTTTATAGAACACACAGTTCTTTGCTGTAATCGTTCGCATAGGAGGGAGACGAAGATCTTGCATGTTTCTCAAAGCTTAGGGCTGAACATCACTTACATATTTTACATGTCGTACTAAATAATTGGGTAAACGATTAGGTTAGGTTTTAGGGTAGGTTTTTATCTGACTGTCGGCAGAAGCCGACACACTTAGACCAATTTAGGTCCATTGTGATACCACGTATGTATTATCTACCTCAACTCTGTAGATGGGACTGGCTTTCTTACTTCTCACCCCGATAAATAATCTTTGCACGTATTATCGCCTTTAGGTTCGTCAGACCATTAAACCATTTCTCGTAATCCAACCACATTGTTAAAGAACAAACCCCTAAAAGAACCGTATGGGAATAAGAGAATGCCAATTGGGAAAAACTAAACGGTTTCTTTAAGAGTTTTAACTGGTCGCTGTGCTTCCTCGACAACAACGTGGACGCTGCTGCTGATATTTTCACAAACATAATGGGCATAAAATCTTTCATCCATAACAGGATAAAAAGTATCACACCCCAGGTAAACGCGTGGTGTGACTCGAGATGCAGAGGTTAAAAGTGGTAGGCTTTCGGTCATTCAAAGCCCACCCATCTGAGGAAAGTCGAAAAAAGTTTAAACGAGCTAGAAATAACTGCAATGCCCACATTATTCTTGTCGAATTCTCCTATTACCAAAAGTTGAGGCAAAAAATACTACAAAGTTTCACAGGTAGTAAAAACGTTTGGTCATTTGTTAACAACATCAAGAATTCGGCCTCATCATCATCTTTCCCGACAATCATTTACAATGGCATTCCAGCTCAACGCTTATAGATTGTGCTTTGTCTCCCCCTGTACTCGAGCGCGTAGAATAGTCCATGGGACCAATCCACTTCCACACTCGTACAGTTGCTAGAGTACTTCAAGATTTTGACGTTCACAAATCCGCTGGTCCAGATGGTATTTCCCTATCGTTCTGAAGAGGTGTTCTTCCTCGCTGGGAAAATCATTGCGCAAGCTTTTCTATCTATCCTTGTCTCACGGCAATCCCGAAACAGCATTTGTCCAGCCTGTCCCCAAAAAGGTGAATCTTTATCTCCCTCCTCCTACCGACCAATTGCAATAACTTCCCTTCTTTCCAAGGTCATGGAAACGCTGATAACCCGTCAGCTCTTGAAATATCTTGAATCCCGACAACTTCTTAATGACCGGCAGCACGGTTTTCGCAGCAACAGGTCGACTGGTGATTTAATGACTTATCTAACCGAAAAGTGGAACCAATCTCTTTACAACGGTGGTGAAAGTAAGATCGTTCCACTTGATATTTCAAAGGCATTTGACAGAGTTTGGCACCTTCTCTTTTCGAAAATGCGTGTGATGTTGTATTCGACCTCTATAACATTTCAACCGCAATACCCGCCATGCAAGGAATGCTCATCAGTGGACCCTCAAGCCCGTATTCGGACGTACAGTGAAATACAAGGAATCTTTCCTTAGCCGTACAGCACGAATGTGGCATGCTCTTTCCCGCTCCATTTTTCCTACACATTATAATCTACAAACATTCAAAACCAACGTGCACCGGCATTTCTCATTTTCTTCTGATCCTAATTTCCTAAACGCCCGAGCTGTGTACCTATTACATGCCTGCCGTTATTTTCTGAGGTCGAGCCGGCGAACCCCACAGACGGACCAATAGGGACGCAGTTAAGTGGGAGGGTTATGATCACTTAAATCCTGATCATAGCCTCACCGTCATTAAGGGAGAAGAAGAAGAAGAAGAAGAAGAAGTATTCAGACTCTGAAATGTGTTTTCATAAAATGATTTTTCGTTTTTATATTTTTTTATCTATTTGAGTAAGTTGACAGTTTGTTCATGTCGGTAACCATGTTTAAGTATGAACTTAATTGCCCATTTCAAATCTTAAAACTGTTGCTAATGCACGCGAAGCAAACTCATAACTGCGATCGAAGCTTTTTTCAACATGTGGCTGGATGCAAATTCTGAGCAAAATTTCCTTTTATTCATATTTTGAAGAATATTTTTTTTTTTTAATTTGGATATTTATTTGCAAAAGCCACGTGCGGCAGAATAGTTTTGTTGGACTATTAATAAACAAATTTAAGAGATTTCATTCCTTAGCTTCATAAGGTTATGCAAACAAGTTCCCAGTTTTTTTGTTGGTGTCTACCATGTTGGAATTATTTTATTGTGGCAGAAATGCAAGCGCTCAGTTTCGATTGAATTCCAGTTATTATTTTACCGTCGAGTTTCAATAGAATGCCAATTAAAAGCAACACTATAAGAGAATATTATTTGTATTGCATGAGATTATAAAGATAATATTTGCGAAAAGGGAAAGCCATACTCATACTCATCAGCGAATTTATGTCAAAACTATTACCATTTCTTCTTTAATGGCGAGGTTATGATATGGATTAGAGGCATCATAACCCTGACACTTTACTGGATCCCTACTTGTCTGCTCGTGGGGCTTGCCTATTCGACCTCAAACACTATTGTCAGGTCTTCCGGTTTCCGATTACTTTGTCACTGAGACCAATTAAATGCTGGTGTTATTGAATGGTGGTTTCGAAATATGCGCGTACAACAAGCTCCTGATAATGATTTGTTGTTCTAGTCTTCCTTTTACGACTCCGGGGACATCCAGTCTTGTCAACCTCTACATGCAGACTTAAGCTTTAATATGTAAAATATGTCAATATTCAACTAAATATTAAATTTGCCTAGATGTGGTTTCTCTTCATAGTCGGCTTCTACGACGGCTTCTACGACAGGCTTCTTAGCTCGTGCCCGCACGGGATATCCAATTATACCACTTAAAAAATTGTTTTTTAATACATGTTTTTTTTCTATTCTCTAGATTTCTAAGCAAACATCATCTAGTCCGAAGACATCATCATCTCCACTCGATAAGCGAGTGCTGCAGCCAAAGCCTCAGCCAGCAGCTCAACCAGCAGCTCAGCCAGCAGCTCAGCCAGCTGCTCAGCCAGCTGCTCAGCCAGCTGCTCAGCAGAAGCCCGCTGTCATAGGTGATCATATTTCTTCATTTTACCATCTTAAATTTATACATCTAAACATTCCCAATTTCTATTTAGTTGTGCCAAAGGTAGAGACGGCTGCACGTGTTGTCGTTAAGGATAAGAAGATAAATCAAAAGGTAAGGTTTCGTAAAGTACGTCAGCTTGCTTCACATTTTTCCCTGTTTTAATTTCTTTCTCAGGCAAGTGATTTTACAAATGTCGGCGATTGGCCAATGCTTATCGGCGGTAAGCCCAGTAATGCTGGGAGTGCTGAGCCAAGACAGCGTTCAGCACCGAGGAATCGATCACAAGATTATTCAACAACGAAACAAGCAGAACCGTTGGGTGCTTCTAGCTCAATTGCTACAGCGGAAAAACCAAACAAAGTGATCGCTGATGAAAAGAGTGCACCAAGCTCCATTAGCAAAGTGAATACAGCTAAACCAGCTGATGTTATAGAAGTGCCGGCCACTTCTGTAAACGTATCAACTACCAGTGCTGTAAAGCCAGCTCCAAGCAATATTACAAACAATAACAATAACAACAATAACCAGCAAGCCTCGTCTAGTTCAAATGGTAATGGGGCAACTAACCTAAATGGAGCAAACGGTGGTGTTAACAAGAAGATCCCCAAACACAAATGGCGTCCACTACAAATAGATGTTGCGAAGTCTTCTCGCTCAAAACCAATTCGCAGCCGAAGACCTCCACCACGTGGTGGAGAAGCAGATCGAGAACAGCGTGATAATGAGAGCACTTATGATCGTACGGCGAGGCCACGTCGCTTTAGAGCCACCAGCTATCGAGGTCGCCCACGAGGTGGATATAGCAGACAAGGACCTGCTAGGACAGGCACCCGATTGCCCCGTCATTTACTTGCAAACGGCGAGTATGTCGAGTACTTGGCTGCAGACTTGGATCATTCGTATGTCCTGATGGGTACGCATTACTATAGTGCTGTGCCAGCAGCTTCCTACATTGAAATGGACGCAGACACTGTTAAAAAGGCAATTCGTAAGCAAGTGTAAGTTTCGTCATTGATGTTCTTGAATTTATGTTTGCAAATCGCATCATTTATCATATTATAATGCTTTTGTGTAAACCCCTAACTATAATGTGTGCGTTATAATTACCTTAGAGGGTTTATATTTCTTTGGGTTTGCCTAGCACCTATCTAATAAATAGGCATTAAAAAAGAATGGATTTTACCTAGAGAAAAAGCAAATGAATCCAATGAAATTCTCCCTCTTCTTTTAAGACGATGTTATCACCACGATTAGGGGGTCATAACCCTCCACTTTACTGCATTACTACTGGTCTCTTTGTGAGGTTCGACGTCGGCATGTTTCCTGGTCTCAGATAAGTTCATTACTGAGGTCGATCAACTGCTGGTGTTTTTGTATTTGGAGTTATTAGGCCTGCCTCTTTTCTACGATTTCGACATGTGCATGCTCCCTTGATGGATTATTGTTTGATAGACCATTCACGACAATGGTTATCTTCAGTCGTATACCTTCGGACTTGCATGCACACTTGCGGGACAGCTTTAAAATGTTCAATGTGTCGCTAGGCTCACCTGGATGTTAAAATTCCCTCGATCTGATTTCCCCCCTTAGTCGCATTTAACGACAAGCGCTCTTTGGGGGGCGTATATTGATGTTGGCAGCTCCGACCTTATACCAAGATGTTGTGTTGTTCAATTTTTTGGTTTTCCTAAGTTCGTATTTCGTATTATATCCAAAAACACAATGTCTTCATTTACAGCTTGCACTTCATTTTAACACAATTTCGTAAAAATTTCAGAGTAAGACTTCTTGCGGATGATCGCCCACATATAGCTTGTCCACATATTGCTTGTCTTTGTCATACATTAAACTACCTAGTCGAGTGTCATTAATAATATATTGCTTTCTTCCGGTCTAGGGAATATTACTTCAGCGAAACCAACTTAACTGGTGACTTCTTTCTGCGTCGCAAAATGGACAAGGAGGGATATATACCAATCGCATTAGTCGCCTCATTTCATCGTATTCTAGAGCTAACTGCTGACGTTGCCATAGTGATTGCTGCAATCAAGGAATCCGATAAACTTGAGTTGATGGACAATTACAAAGTTCGCACAAATGTTAATCCTGCAACATGGCCAATACATGACTTGCTGGAGAATTCCGTTGAAGAAGGACCTGCAATCAGCACAAATGCTGCTGTCGTAAGTAGCAACACGACACCAAAAGTCGCATCAGCAAACAGTCCGATCACCGTTCCCGCAACATCAGAACCGAACACAACAAACACCGAAATCAATGCAGCTCCAATTCTGACTTCAGGAATGGCAACTAAGCCTCTTACCAGTATCCCACCACCGCCAGTGCCTAGGAATTCACAACAATCACTAGCGCAGCTGGAGGAGAAAATAGCTGACGACGAAAGCAATAAATTGAGAACAGCTAATCCAAAACAAGTTCCTACATCTAAAAGCCCCCCAACAAATGCAATTAGCGCCTTAACGCAAAAGGTTGAGAGGCAAGATAAAACTAAAACACAGCACGGTGCCAATCTTGTAGACCATCTCAAAGGTCTCGCCGGATGTGTTAAAACCCCAAACGAGCCTAATTCTGCCACTGCCGATGCCTCAGATAAAACAGCTATTTCCTCTTCTGCTAGCCCATCTCCAACAAAGAACACTAGTAAGCTACCCTCAGCATCCACACCCAAATCAGAAAAATTAAAGACAAACAAAGATGTGGCAACCAACGCCCTGGACGAAGATACACCAACGACGGCCAACGCTGCTGACGACGAAGACGGTGTTCCGAGCCTGTGGAAAGAGGTAAAGAGACGCTCAAAAAATGCTTTAACTAAAGACCATATTAAACAAACAACGACGCCCTTCTCACAATCAGGAGCAGCGGCCGCACTACCAATAACCAAACCCGCTGTTGAAAAAGAAGAATTAGATTTCCAATTCGACGAAGAGCTCGACTCGATCCCTACCAGTGGCCGTGTCAATAATTTCACAGAGAATTTCTCTGACGACGAATCCGATTACGAGTTCGCCGATCGCGACATTAATAAACTGTTGATTGTTTCACAAGTGCAACGTCCCCTCAAGCATGAGGGCTACGATCGCACCGCTGACTTTACAACCCGCACGAAAATCACCCAAGACCTTGAGAACGTTATTAACGATGGCCTGGCCAATTATGAGGAGGATTTGTGGACAGTCACAAATAAGTCCTCCGACTATCGCACAGTGAACGTGATCTCACAGGAGGACTTTGAAAAGATGGCTGGCAAGGCAGTCATGAAAAAACACATTCATCAACAAATTCCTCCTCCGCCACCGCCACCGACCTACATCGATGACCTAGACGCTACACTAGACAATACACTTACACATGACTCCACACTGAATTCCACATTAAAATCTAGACGCGCGCGATTCTATGCAGCCCCGAACACACATTCGATTGATCCGCGTACGCCGCGCAAACGCAAAACCCGTCACTCATCGAACCCTCCCGTGGAGGCTCACGTCGGTTGGGTGATGGACTTTGTTGAGCATCGTCCGCGTACCTCATCGATGGGCAGCTCGGCTGGCACCAGTCCGTCTGCATCCAGTTACGGATCATCGGTGCCACAGAGCTTGCCAGTGTTCCAGCATCCGTCACATTTGCTCTTAAAGGAGAACAATTTCACCCAGCAAGCATATCATAAATATCATAGTAGGTGCCTAAAAGAGCGTCGTCGATTAGGCTATGGTCAGTCGCAAGAGATGAATACACTTTACAGATTCTGGTCGTTCTTTTTGAGGGAGAATTTCAACAAGACAATGTACAACGAGTTCAGACAGTTGGCTTGCGAAGATGCTATGAATGGATTCCGCTACGGATTGGAATGTTTATTCCGATTCTTTTCGTATGGCCTAGAGAAGAAGTTCCGCCCGAATGTCTATGATGATTTTCAGGACGAGACAATTGCCGACTACGAGAAAGGTCAGTTGAATAGTTTTTTCTAATTTCGTATATGTACGTATTGCAGTCATTCTTTATGTCATGGGCTCAAAATTCATTTGTCTTAGAGATCATGTAAGTTGTATGTATAGTGTGTAATTTATATTCAAAAAAAAAAACATTCAAATATTCTTCCTCTCAAAAAATCAAGTAATGTCCGTGAATGTGCGGGAATCATCAGTAAATGTTAGCGTTGGGTATATTTCGGTAGTTTGTTTTAGATTTTTCGTTCAAAACCGAAGGAATTGCTCAGGTGTTTGTAAGGGTGGGGACATACACAGCATCTGTTCTACCTACTGAAATTATTTCATAATAAATGAAAACCACGTTTTCCTCACTTTGACGTTTGTCGCAACTGGTAAATTATAGAGCAAATCTCAAAAAATCGAAAGGTTTTAATTGATTGATTAATTTGATTACGCACTATCTCTACATAAGCAGGATAATTTTCACCTGCCCTTGGCGGGAACTAGGCTCTGATGTTCAATAAGTAGTAGTAGTAGTAGTATCAATTCATATATATTAGTATAAAAATACTTTACAAAAATCAAAATTTTAAGTTTAAATATAAAAAATATTATTATTGCATAGTCAAATACTTTGTCATCTCATCTCTCGTGTTAGGGACACATCTAGGATTGCTTTTTTTCTTCAATGAAACATGCAAAACCGAAAAAGATTTGCCCTTTAGCAAAAGAGCTGTGTGTATATATATGGGCGTCCTAGGCGAGTTCTTCGCCGTTCCCTTTTTGTGGCTAATCCTTAGAAGTGTAAATACTTTCTCATTTGTTTCATTTTGTCTATCGTGCTGGGTTGGAACATTTGTCTGTGTATAGGCGTCGAACAAACATAAATGAATTTCCAAAATATGTACAGGGTGGACGGCGGCATCTGTGTTTTTTTGAAATAAAAATAAACGTTTCACACACTACATGGCTCTTCTTCTTTATTAATGGCGTTGAGGCTATGATCAGGATTAATTGGATCATAACCCTCCCAGTTAACTGCATCCCTACTGGTCCGCCTGTGGGGTTCACCGGCTCGACCTCGGAAAACAACGGCAGGACTCCCGATTTTGAATCACTTCGTCACTGAGGCCAATCAAATGCTGGTGTTGCGGCATTTGTCTGATCCAGGACTTTTTAGGCCTGCCTTTTTTCGCAACTATGGGAACGTTCATTGATATTGCCTTTTTTGACAGGGTTCTTAGGATCTCTTCGGTGAACATGAAAGTAGCAACTGAGCCGGTCGCGCTCTATTTTTTTCAAGATGGGTTCTTTGACGTGAAGGCTTGGAACCTCTTATTCGATCAATCTTTGTTACCCATGCTGTAATGCGAAGCATCTTTATCTCAGCTGTCCTTAATTTGCCCTTTGCGCTGTCCAACATTGTGAATCGTATGTGTATGCCGGGCGCACACCTGCAGTGTAGAGCTTTATTTTCGGGTTAGGGAGCATTTTTCGCTCACAGTTTTCCCGCTACCTCATCCACCCAAAGGTTACGCGATGCTTAATGTCATCATCACAGATATTTGAACTTTTCGCACTTGAGAATCACTCTTCCATTCATATAAATGTCTGGAATAGATTGGAGTGTATTAGAGAACGGGCAGCACAAGTATTCTGTTTTTTTTTTCAGACTATTACGATACCCATTCCAGTCCAAATCTTCCATCCAATGTAGGGCAAAAACTGATATCTTTCGGAGTCGTCACTTGTCCCTCAAGCAGATAATCACATACAACATGGCTAATTTGATATACGCTTTTGAAAAAGATATAAGGCAAATGTCCTGCATGATTGACACGCCGACGAAGCCTTTTTCGTCCGTTTTTTTCGAGCACTTTTTCAAGCATGGTCACGGGTATATTGGCAATTTGAGCCTGAATATTGTACCGTAGAATATCCTGGGTCTAGGGGCGATTGTTGTTAACACGGGACTTTAAATAATCCCACAGGAAACGCAGTACATAGGTAGAGTGCACATGCCACAATGAGGAATGTAAGTCCATTGAAACCCTCGCTGTGTGGGTTGTGGCCCTATCTTGTTGGAACCACACCAAGGGATTTCTATCTCTGTAATTGATAAGTACCTTTATAATGTAAACACATCGCAGGCATTTTGTTTGTTGCTGCAAGCAGCACCCAGCAAATTATGCATTGCCTGTTTTAAAGTGCTACTTACTGCATGAAGAATAAAAGGATAGGATAGAAGTGCTTAATTCACTGTTGCAGCATGACCAATATGTTCAAAAACGTAACGGCCGATCATCCCTATTGTTGATATGAAACTCCATAAAGTGACCCTGTCCAAGTGAAGGAGTCTTCAGGAAGATCTATGTGATTTGACATGTACCGCAGTTCTGTGTCCGTGCAGGGAGGAACTTGAATAACACTTCAGCGCCCCCTTAAAACAGCGCTTGTCGTAAAAGGCGACTTAGGGGAACATCCACATCGAGGCTATTTTAGCATTTAAGTGAGCCCAGCGACACGTTTCACATATCGAAACTGCGCCGCAATTATGTATGCAAATCCGTGGCTTGACACGAGTGTAGATCACCGGTATCGTAAAAGGTCGAGCAAACAATAAATAAAAATGGGAGCATGCACGTCTCGAAATCGTAAAAAGGAGGCAAGCCTTAAAACTCCTTGACACACAAATGCAACAACACCAGTATTATATTGGCCTCAGTGATTCTTTAACGCCGAAACGGCGGCGAACCCACTGGCGGAGGTTTATGAACCCTTTATTCCCGATCATAGCCTCGCAGCCATTAAGGAAGAAAAATACCACATATTCTACTTGTTCACATATGTACGACGATGGAAAGCGCATGCGAAAAAGGCTCCCTCCGACAAAGTCCGCTCCTCCACCACTGCATATTTGCGACTGAAAATTGTTAAAACACAACTTTCCGCCTGTCTAACTCTAACGGTCCATATCTGTGACCCACAGCGGTCTTCAGGGGACATTTTCAAAACAATCACAAGTGCCGCACACCACCTTGTACTTTATTTGTTTATTATATATATGTATTTACAAACATACGAATGCTTTATAAATTTATGTTGCTTTAACTGTCGTGCTTTAAAATGTTGGGGGACGTTATAACCATGTGAGTGGTCTTTTTTTTAGGTTAAACAAATAGTTTCAACTGGAAGTCCATAATAATTAAACCAGCAAAATAATTGTGGTAGAGTAAATCCATATCTAATAGAACTTTGACTTTGAGAAAAACATTCAATTTCTTAATAAATTTTGTCTTCCTCAAAACTAATCTCATTTATATGAACACCCTTTCAGGACAATTATATGGCCTCGAAAAATTCTGGGCATTCCTTAAGTACTACAAGAATGGAGAAAAACTCGACGTACAACCAAAGCTTGCCGAGTACCTTCAAAAATTCAAGACTATCGAAGACTTCCGCGTTGTGGCATCTGAGATCGATGAAATGCTACAAGGCGTTGGCCGTTTAAACAGTCGTGTGGCCTTGCAGCGACATCGCAGTATCTCCGAAAGTGAAGGCGTTAAAGTTGCTGGAAAACGGCCAAACACTACAATCTCCAATCGCAGCGACTACGTGGGTCATCAATTGCTTGCTCAGCAGCAAGTTCAACAGCAGCAACAACATCTGCAACAGCAATCCAACTACAACAACCGTAGACGAACGGGCTCCTTTGGTAGCGGTCGCATTCGTAGCGGTTCGCTGGGCAATAAACCTCAAATAGCCAATCGCAACTACCACTACGGCTCACCGAACGAGTCCACTCTACGTCGCAGTGGTGGCAGTGTCGGCAGCAATTCAGGAATCGGACCATCGTCCAGCAACAGATACCGAAACTTCTCATCAAATCAAAATCAAAAATCAAAACAAATACATAGGAATATCGGACTACCCGAAACAAAACAACCAAATACCAACGATCAACAGCAAAAGCAACAACAGTCATCAACAGTGAAGCCATCGGAGACAAAAATATCCACGTCGTCGTCGTCAGAAAAATGAACGAATCAATTTTTATCAAAAAAATAATAATAATAATTATATATTTTTTATACTTTTTTCACATTTCATATGCAAGTAACATTTTTAGTGCCAACAGACACAAAAAACAAATTCGAATTGTGCAAGATTTTTAAATCTTCGATAAAAAAAACAAATGAACTCTTTCTTCCATGAAAACAGCCTAACACAAACGAAACGAATTCGAGTAAAAAAAACAAGGTTTGCTACAAACACTTAAATAAATAAATAAGAAATAAAAATAAATTTTCCTTAATTTCAAAGCATTTTGAGCGTATCTTCAGATTTAATAACTTTTTTTTCTTTCTTATTTAATGTTGCTACTGCATTCATTTATAAATGTGTTACACACACTTGCGGCCGTATTGTGAGGAACGTACTTTAAAACTGATTCTATAGAGGATTCGGGCTTCGAGTTTTATAGTTTTAACTGTCAAAAGGCTAATTAAAAACACTGATTTTACTATTAACTTGAATCCTCTATATAGGACTAGTTTTGAAGCCCCTTAATAATACGACCGTCCAAATATCTACATCGATTGTCACCTAACACGATTTAGCTTTTTTTTCATTTTTAATTTAATTTTTCCTTTGAAGAAAACCACCAGATACAAATGATTTATTTTAAGAATTTGTTTTTCTATTTTTAATAATTAATTACTAGATTTTCTTTTTTTACTTTTAAATATGAACATTTCTGAAGTGAAAAAATAAAATAAAAAGGCAGTGAAAATTAATATATATATATATGTGCATATATGTATATATTTGCATACGTGCATATTCTAAAAAAATATATATGTCGATACTCTAATTATTCGCCTTCTCTTCGTTAAAAAATACACAAAACAAACCAATTACGTTAAATGCAAATTAAACACAAACATGCATAAATATATATTATTATACGGCAAATATAATTATGTACACATATAACTATAATATTCTATATAATATTAAAGAAATCTAATCGAGTGAACCACATGCTCCTTTTTGTAAATACATTTTTTCTTTGTAGTTTAATGCAAACAAAAAAACATTAGTTAAAGCATAACACAAAAAAGTATAAAAACTTTTAATTTAATTATTACAATTACAATTATCATTATAATTATGAATGAAGGGATGATTTTTATTGAGTACTATTATTATAAAATTATGATTTCTATTTGATAAGTTACTTAAAAAGTGATAGCAAAAAAAAAAAAAAAAAATTAAAAAAATTAAAAATTAAAAAAAAAAAAATTATTAGAAAAAAAAAGAAAAAAAAATAATAAAAAAAGTTTACAAAACTGAATTTAAATGTTTAGCTTTGTTAGCTCTTCTAATGCAAGATGATTTAATTTTTGGTTTGTTTTGATCGTTTCGTTATTTTGTTTTTCCCACAGTCTGCAGGAACGTTTATACTTTTGCGCAAAAAAGCTTACTACGAAGAGAAGTTATGGTGTTTCCTTTTTTTGCGTTTAAGCGATAAGTAAAAACGTAGAAAGGAAACCGCTCACTATATCTAGAATTCAGTTTAAAAATCGGAAAACAAATTACCCTCGTCAAATTTACTATGCCCTAGGGATTTGCCACCAGACAGAATGCGTTTTAACATGCGGTGGATCACCACCGCGTTGTATTACAAAGCCCGTGTCACACACGCGTTTAATGCCATTTGGAATGTTTTGTATTGTGTTGTCGAAATCTGTGCAAAGAAATCCATGGCTGCACGATTACGATATGGGTGATGTGTGTTACAAAAAAAAAATTAAAATTCTAATCAGAGCTGGATGACAGTTTGTGAGAGCATAAAAATGTAGATTAGGATATAATAGGTTTGACGTCTTCCAAAGCGGCGTTTAGAACTTACTCACCGATGTGTGAAGTCTCTACCTGAGACACTGCAGTCTTTCATCATCTGCAATCCTGGGCACTCTGCTTCGAGTTGACCAGACCAAGAGCGCTGGCATCCGCTATGGCTTGGTCTTTTAAACAAAGGTTCGGTGTTCCCTGCCTTCTCGGACCTAAAGACTGAGAGTCCAAGATCCTCTTGGCAGGAGCATCCTTGTTCATTCGCTCGATCCGGCTGAACAGTTGTTGTCGCCTTGATTAAGCTTTTTGGAATACATCCACATCTTGGTACAGCTAAAAGAGTTCGCGGTTGTGATCACTCATGCACACCCCTTTCTTGCACACAAGACCGAATATCCGACGAAGTAATTTTCTTTCGAATGAACTCAATATTAGCTCCCCTTTCCTACTTATCGTTTAGAACTCGGCGCCATAAAGCAGAAATGGCAGGATAAATGTTTGATAAAGCATGTGTTTTGTCATTCAAGTCAGGAGTTTTGAACTGCATAACGTTCCAGATCGCAGTGTAAACGCATGTACTGCGCGAATAACAGCAACTTTTGCACCACAAATATATCTGATGCAATGACATTTATCATTGCAGTGACAAGAGTGTTGCAATTGCAAAGCATAAAAAAACATCACGACATACGATGGGCATTTTTTGACATTAGGAATTCGGACAGTAACTTCCGTATTGACACCTGCCGTTCGCACTTTCGTCACGCCACACTGCTAATTGACCCAGCAGTTCTTGCTTGGATACCATATTCGACCATCGACATACTATCACATTCGGCTTTAAACCTGGAAGGAAGTACATGCTTTTTTGTATTGTAAGGACACGCTTTGACGAATCGATGGCGGCATATTTAAAGCTGTCATTCAGATAACGTATGCACCAGCAAGATTGCTTAGCATAATGGAAAACAACAATGAATGGTTTTTTTAATAGCATTTTACTTCGAAATGGAATTTTCACAATTGGGTATTAAGTGTTTCGTGGTTTCGACGACACGGATTTAAAAAATCTATCTTTTATAATATATAAACGTCTGCACATTTGTATACAAAAGCAGCATGAACACAGTTAGCGATGAACTCAAGCCCAACGCAAAACAGACAAAAATAAGAAAGAAAAACGGTTAAACGTGAACTTGCGTCGTCGATTCGACGAAAGCATGTACTTACAGCGGATGAAAAATATAGTGCGCCTGAGCTTGGAATTCGTTGGTCTTTTCCTGGATTTGCCTCAATGTGAAAATTTGGTGTATTATCGATGGGCCGATGGCGGGCCGAAAGCCAATCTGGTACGTACTAAGGATGAGTGTTACAGAACGGGCCGAAACGTTCACACGTATAAAAAAAAACGTGAAGCAGAGATATGCCTCGACAGTTCATGCAAGACAAAGGGTCGTCTTTCTTGTATATGGAGTATATTAAGCTGAAACTGCAGCCTTCTGGTGTTTTTCTGTTTTAGTTCAAAGCACAGCATGAGTTGTTCTAACTGTATTTCTTTTTTAATTCGGAGCTTCAGAACATCAGAACATGCTCTTTGAGCTCACAATAAATTGACTGAGCATACGGAGTAAAAAACTGAACACAGCCAAAGACAGGCTGAGAGGAGGGAAAATAAAGGAAAATTAAAAATACGGTCGGGCTGTTTTTCTGCCGTAGAAAGTTATACAATTTAATAAAATATTTATTATTAAAAAATTAACACGATTTCTAACTAAATTATAGCTGAGCGCTCAATTGGGCAAGAGTACGATAACTTAGGCGACACGAAAAACTAACGGTTTTGTGTATAACAGTTAAATACAAGAATTGTTTACTATTGGAGAGGGAGGGGGTTCTATCTTGCCCCATTTGAGCGGGAGGGGGCGATTTTCTAAATAAAACACTTCAAATGGAAAAAATAACGGTAGGTAATACTTACAATTAGGTATTGCACATTTTTTTAAAGTCAAAAGTCGGTTCATACTGTTCATACTGTTTTTAAATGAAGTGATTTACATTAATTTTTTTTGGAAAAACTAATTTAAAACTCAAAATTTCGGGAAAAATATGAAAAAAAAAGTTTATATTATCTTTATTTCACATTGTGAGACTACTAAATTTTTTTTACTATTTTTTCCTGTTATTAGTTTTTAATCGAATACTGAAAACTAGATGGTTTTAAGTCTACTAGTTTTCGAGAAAATTGAAAATTACCAAACCTAATTTTTATTAAATTTTTATTTATGGACTTTTTTCCTTGACGCCAATGAATAAATAATGATACCCTTCTAATAAGTAGAGAACAGTAGAATGCAAGCATTACGGTACGGCGTATAAACAGTGAGGTTGGGTGTTTTCATAAACGTCGAAAATCCGCGCTAGTACAATCGTCTTTCTTCTTTGTTGCATTATTGAACACACTTATTCTGCAGAACGTGAGCAGGCCTGCTTAAGTACAATTTTAAGTAGTCACTGAATGTTCATAAACGTCCGATTTTTTGATTTCCAAGACATCAAAGGAGAAGAATGTATCAACTTTTTTCATTTCATATAGCATCGCCCTCCACAAAGAAATCTTTTTCTTTTTCCATCGGAATTCTTTTTTGAATTAATAGCTTAGTTTTCGCCATAAAAATATGGATGCACAATCTGCCAGACGCTGATCACATTTATGACGTTTATGAACATATCTTCTGCAATTCCTCTAAGTTAGTTCGATCAAAAATCTGACTTTATGAACACGTCTAACGCAGTTCTTAGTTAGTCAGACGTTTATGAAAACACCCGTTATGGTTGGGGGGGGGGGGGGGGGGCATGTTGCCCCCTACCCCTGCTTGGGTGCGCTGTAGGATTTGGGGGAGGTGCGAGGTTGGGTGTATGCAAAGTTTCTTTTGCATTTAAAGAAACTCAGAGTTTGAAATTAGTTTTTTTTTTAAACTATTCATGGAAATCACTTGATTTAAAAACAAAATGATAGAACGACTTTTATCTTTAAAAAAATATGCAATACTTAATTGTAAGTATTAGGTACCGTTATTTTTAAATATTTTTTCCCCCATTTGAAGTATTTTTTATTTTTAGAAAATCGCCCCACCCGCCCAAATGGGGCGAGATAGACCCCCTCCCATAGTAAAAAATGCCTGTAAATAACTGTTCTACACAAATCTGTCGTTAAACTTCGTCGCCTGAGTTATCGTACTCTCCCCCTCAATTGTGTTTCACAAACAAATCAAAACACTCTGAGCAATCTTTGTTCCAAGCATGCTCTACTTGCTCACGCTCTGTTCAGTGCTCTGCTCTGAACCTAAAAAAGAAAAATGCCTTATGGTAAAAACACATCAAACTTCAACTTCGACTCCGACTTTGACAAGAGCGAGAACTTCAGTTTTAAAAGGCGAGTCAAAAACATTGAAAAATGCGGCTAGCGAAACAAAAAATAGTTCTAAACAAAAGAGACAATTTTGTCAAAATAGACGCAAAAGGGAGAAAATTCGCTCAAGGTATAAGCATTTGCATGTTGGAAAAACTGAAAACATCGCCTCAAGGTTGGTGGGAGTTGCGCTTCAACTTTAGGATTTAGGTCAAACGTTGAAGTAAAGTTGAGGTTGAAGTGCTAATGCGTTCCATCTCACTAAAAAGCATTGGTTCTAAAACGTGCGGCGAGGTTGTGAAATTCGAAGTCGGAGTTAAGTGTTGATCTGTTTCTACCATAAGCATGATGGCGACTGACCTGGAAGGGAACTTTAGAACCACCCCTGTCGAATGAGACCACTCCAACCCCGCTACAACCCCTACACATTGCAGGACATTTTTTGATCAATCAGCACTGCCACACGTTCATTAACGCAAATATTTTGCATCAATGGAGTGCAAAGTCTTACGTTCACTGATGCGCAGATGTCAACGAAAATTGCACATGCTTTCAATGCAACAGCATCAGCTGTGTTGCGGTTCGGGATCGTAATTTGTGCAGTGATGCCACATTTTTGCGCATTTTGTTGGCGTTTTCTAATTAACCTTAGATTTCGCTTCTGCTCTTAAATTACTTGCTTCTCTGCGGAAAGTTCTAAAGCTTGCGTGATCTGTAAAACAACATATATAATATGCATACATACATATATACCTACACAGGAACAGGAGTATATTGCTCATTAAGCACCCTTTTTTTCGCCGATTAACAGATTAATTTGTTTTATAGCGTATTGATTGGCCGAATTTTCTTCAAATGCCCCAACTATACGATTTCTATAGGAGGATAAATTTGTTGGGTAAAGTTTGCTAATATTTTTGGCTTTGATGTTATATCACATTTATTTAAAATAATGTTTTTAAATGAAGTGATTCGAAGCGGTTGTTAAAGTTTGTTTTAGAATTATTCTTAATTTAAAAGATAAAGTTTACTGCACTGTACATGCTCTGCACATTAAATTATATTCAAATACAATCTTTAAATACTAAAATGCATATAAGATTAAAAAGAAATAAACAGATGCTTATTAACGTACCTACATAATAGAAATAAATTTAATGGCTGTTAAAAAATTCAGAACGAAAAGTTGAAGCAGTTAATTAGTACAACTTTAACAAATGAATTTTAAACAAAAAAATATGGTTATTGCTCTTACATTGCTACAAAATATATAAATGTACTTTGTATTAATACTAAGGAGAAAATAAATAAATGAAAAACAAGCAAATATACTTAAATAAGAATAAATAAAAAATTAATTATATGTACACTTTTTATAGAGACAAACAAAAGTAATGCAACTATTTTTTCACCAGCAAAAATGTTAAGTGATTATTACAGTAAATGAGTATGAGTAATACATTTTTCTTTAAAATATTGATAATTTTTAATACAACTTATTAAGTTGTTATTATTATTATATAATCTAATTTTTTATATGTGAAGGCAAAATGTGTATCTAAGCGTAAACTTTGGCTTTAGTTAATTAAAAATGCGTGGAGATGGCCCATATTCACCAAATTATGAATTACAATATGATGTTATATTAAAATACAATGAAATATATTAAATAAAGGTTTAATAATAAATGAAATTAGAATTTTAAAGTTATTTTCGTATTCCACAAAATCATAGTACATACAGTACCTTCCCATATTATTAGACCGAGCATAAAAAAAAAATGTTTGTCTTAAATGGTTGCTGTGACTAAATTTGTAATAAATATGTTCTAGATTGAATACTATAATATATAATATCAGGAATAAAAAAAAAGACGGAAAGGTTTTGCTAGTTAGTTAATATTGATTTATTTTTTTTATTTAAGAGTTGGGGATGCATGCTTTTCCTAAAAATCAATATTTGGTGTGCTCTCCTTTTGCAGCTATAAGTGCCTTAATTCGCCGTGGCATGCTTTCTATGCAAGATTGCACGGTTACTTGGATATGTGGGTTGTGATTCCACTCGAAAATGATCTTCTCCATCAGCTGCCTTTTTGTGGTTATGGCACTTTTAGCCACCGCCCGCTTTAAGAGCTCCCAAACATTCTCAATCGGATTCATGCGGGAATTTCCTGGCCAATCCAAAACGTTGATGCTCCTTTCTTGGAGAAAGGCCGTTATGCTCTTGGCTTTGTGGCAGGGAGCCCCATCATGCATACAAATGGGTTGCTGGCCCACAGAAAACCATTCTTGAAGCTTCGGTAGCAGCCTTGTTTCCAGGACCTTCTTGTATTGATGCTGCCGCATAGTCTTTTCAACCAGATAGAGCCGCCCTGTGCCTTTCCTAGAAATAACTGACCAAATCATTATGGATGGGGGATGTTTAATTGTGGGCACAATGCACTCTGGTTTATTTTGTTTGCCCGGTCTCCTTCTGACAAACTTCGTTTTTTCCATCATTACTTGGAAAACAGATTCGTCAGAGAAACAAACCTGCGAAGTTAAAGAAATAGCGATTTTAAGGTTAAAAATTAGTTGTACTTTTATGACCTTATTGGCTTTAAGTTTGTCTTATTTTATTACCTTTTTCCAATCTTCAACAATGAATTTTTTGTATTTATGAGCCCAGTCGAAACGCTTTCTAATCATGGTGGCAGTCAGCTTTGGTTTTCGAGCTGGTTTTCTGGCAAAAAGACCGATTTCAGCCAATCTACGCTGCACTGTTCGCTGGGAAATTCCAATTCCTTCATCGGAAACCTTTTTCGCCAACAGGGAAACTGGTAATTTTCGATTTGCCGTGCAAATATCCCGAATTTTGCGGTCTGTTCTGGGGGTTGTGTTGCGAGGCCTACCGCAATTACCCTTCCTCTTCGGGCTTAAAGACACCCCAAGATCCATTTTTTTATTAATATTCTTAACAGAACTTCGCGACACTCCAACTACACCCGCAATATCATATTGGGATAGGTTGGATGCCTTTAATAGGCCAACAACTTGGCCGACTTTCTTCGGGGAGCGGTCTGACCCTTTTCCCATCTTTCGAACGATTGAATACTAAAAAGATTTTTTTTTTTAATATAATGACTATCTGTATGCATAGTTTTACCCATAAACAAAAGTAAAACATCAGAACTTACCGAAAAACACGAGCTTTATTTGACAGAAATAACTTTTATATGCAAATAATTTTAAGGCACTTTTTGAACTTTTTAGTCATTCATTACTTTTACCATTCACTACTTAATTGAAACTTCAAATGTTGCATAATATACCGTAAAGAAGTCTCAAATAAAGCCTAATAATTACCTAGGTAACGCAAAATATAAATGAAAAATAAAAGAAGCCTACTTCATACTTTTTAAATAATTTAAAAAAAAAAATTTTAATTTTTTTTCTTGGCTCTAATAATATGGCAAGGTACTGTAGTTGTTGCAAAAATGAACAACTTGTTTTGAGTTATTTAGAGTAGCGGTTAATAATTTTTTTAGGGTACATAATTCCTTTTATCTCCCCCGTTAAGGAGTGACATATAAGCTTTTGAAAATCCCAATTTTCATCGCAAAAATTGGTTGATAAAGGCCGAAGCCAGGGGGGGGGGGGGGGGGGTCATAGGGTTTTGAACCCCCACCCCCAAATTTTTCCTACAATTTTTATATGGGTGGTGCAAATTTATTATAAATCATCAAAAAGACAATATTTTAAGCTTTCTTATGATCCCTCATACTTGCCAATCAGACATGTACTTTAGAATCTATAGCGGTTTGTCCACACCTACCTCCAAGCAAGTTCAAGTTCTAGTACGCGAGTCTCATCCAGGAAGCCTTATACGTGCATTGTAGCGCACACTCTCTAAACCTGGCTTTAGGGCATTCTTGTCAAATTCAGCCTATTCGCAACACTATTGGTACCATAAAATCCGTTTTGGTTAAATTATCGGCAAAGCGCACACATTTATTGCAGGAAATGATTAAACAAAATATCCTCAAAATAAATGGAAAAATTTAACAGCGATGTGTGAAACACGCTCGGTGGAAAATCATGATGGGTTGATGAGGTTTAAGGAAATTTTTGAAGCGATAACTGATGCTTTGGAAGAGTTGCGTAGTGTTAAGGACTTTGATACCTCATCGAAGGCGAGTTGTTTTTTAAGATCTATTTCAGCTAGTGATTTTGCAGTAAGTTTGTGTTGTTTGAGTGTTTTGTTTACATATACATTGCCACTTTGTAAGATCTTACAATCCCCTTCATGCGACTTAGTGTCTGGATTGGAACATGTGGAATTAATAACAAACACATTCCAAGGAATACGCGAAAATAAGATTCCGGAATTCAAAACAATTTTTGAGACTGCACAAAACTTAGTAAATGTTGTGGATGAAAAACTTAAAATTCCACGAATTGTGTCAAGGCAGCAGCACAGACGAAACATGAGCACAACAGATCCTGAAACCTATTTTAGGATAAGTATAATGATTCCTCTTTTAGATGACCTTTTAAGTCAGCTTAAAATGAGATTTGAAAACCATAAGTCCATACTCTCCTCTTTGTGCATTTTGATTCCATCGATCCTTGGCAAAAACGAACAAAATTATAACGAAGAAAACTTCAAATTTTATAAATCTTTTTTGGATTGGGACACTTTAAAAGCTGAATTTACGCTATGGAAGACAAAATGCCATACACAAAAAGATACACAGCGTTCAAAGAATGCAATAACAGCTCTTGGGGAATGCAATAATGATCTGTTTCCAACATCCACAAGCTTCATAGAATTTTGGTGACACTACAGGTTTCAACATGTAGGTACACCGGAAAGAACATTTTCGACAATGAATAGTCTAAAAAATTATCTAAGAAATTCTATCGGTGAAGAAAGATTTACAGGATTGGCGTTAATGTCAATTCATCGACAAATTGAGATTAACACTGAGGAAGTTTTAGATATTTGCAGTGCAGGAGGCCAGAAGATTAAATTTAATTTTATAAAAATGATTCCTACCTACATGTAATGTAATACTTTTTGTAATAATAAAATCTAAAAGAATGATGATATGTACCAAATAAATAATAACTTAAAATTATTAAAAAAAAATATTGGAAAAATTGTTTAGTTTTTCAAATTTGTTTGAGAGTTTTCTTGGAAAAACTAAGTAGTATTTTTAAACTAATAGTATTTTTTTAGCACTACCTAGGAAAAAAAATATTGAAAATCGTTAAAGCAGTTTTTTTAAACCGGTTTTTTTTTTATTTTTGAAAAATATTTAACAATTTTTTGAGTATGTATTCCAATACAAGGAAATCTGTAGTTTTCATCTGGAAAAAAATCTGTAAAAATTCAATATACCCGTTTCCAGCATATTCAAAAAACCAAAAAAGTTATGTATGAATTTGATAATAAAAGCCTTCCTAAATTTTAAATTTAATTGAAATCGGTTTTGTTGTTAGCGAGAAATTCTGATGTTAAAAAATCGGAGGTACCGTTATCTCGGAAAATCGATTCTTACCAAAAGATAGACTGTTTTATCTAAATCGACTACTAAATAAACACTATGAACCAGGTTTACAAATCGGCAAATCCGCTTAGGCTGCAGATCTGCAAACAAGCAGACGGACGAACAGAATTTTCGAACACATTTTTTCTACTTCCCTATCATCGTAATGTCATGTTTCATTGATATCTCAATTTTTTTTGCACCAATCCATAAAGTGCCTTATACATAGTATAGTGCCATAGCCCGAATTAAAAATCGTGTTTTTTTGATTTTTGGCTAAAATGGGCTGTATTAATTTTATTTATTACATCTACCATTCAGAAAGGTACACACTGCTTGGTGTATGGAATAAATATAACCCCCCCCCCCCCCCCCCGAAAAAATTTTCTGCCTAAGGCCTTGGGTTGATTAATGGAATAATAGGTTTTGAAATCGTGTGAATATATAAAAGAGTATCATACACGTAGACCACATAAAGAATGGTAGGGGGCATGCTCCAGTTTACACATTACTGTTATGGGATCTATTTGTGATATTCTACTAAAGGGTCTTTCATTCAGGACCTGACAACTTCTTTTTTAAATAAAATGCAAACTACTCGAGATATCTAAAAAAAAACGGCTTGAATTACCTACTATCAAAACATTTATGAACGGAATTCGACTTCGTTTATATGTCCACCACGGGAACGTATGCAGCGGTCGATACGTTGAACCCAATTTTCGATGACTCGGCCGCACATTTCGCCCGATATTTCTAGTTTAATATTGGCTCCGAGCTCCTCTAACGTCGCCGGCTTTTTGGGGTAGGCCAATGATTTAATGTAGTCCCACACAAAAAAGTCCAGGGGCATTAAATCACACGATCTCGGCGGCCAATAGAAGGGCCCGTTTTGCGAGATAACACGTTCACCGAACTGAGACTCCAATAACTTGATTGTTGCACCCGCTGTGTGGCTTGTGGCACCGTCTTGTTGAGACCACATATCACGGATGTCCAATTTATGCAAGTGCTCAAAGAAATAACGTTCCAACATGTCTCTGTAGCGAATACCATTTACCGTAATGTGACGGTCATTTTCATCAGCAAAAAAAACGGACCAATGACGCCACCGGCATGAAAACCGCACCAAGAAGTGACTTTTTGCGGATGAAGTGCCGTTTCATGAAGCACATGAGGGTTCCCACCTGTCCAGTAACGCATATTTAGCTTATTGACGAAGCCGTTTAACCAAAAATGCGCTTCATCGCTGAGGATGATTTTGCAATGTAATTCTTCATTTTCTTCCATCATGTGAAGAGCCCCATTCGAGAACGTACGTCGCTTTATATGATCAAGTGGCTTTAGTTCTTGAGTCAGCTTAATCATGTAAGGGTGTAAGCCAGGATCCTTACGCAAAATTCGCAATAATGTGGTCTGGGAGACGGGAGAGGCCCAATTTTTGAGAACGCCGTGAAATTGACTGATTTGGCTGGTTTGCGACGGACTCCTCAACGCGGTACCTAATATTCTCCAAACTTCGGCAACATCTAGTAGCGAAAATTCTGACTCAAATTTTTCAGTAGACTATGAATTGCTTGTCTAGTGGGACGAGAATTACGGCCGAAAATTGGCGTTAACGCTCTTAAAGTTGCGACCACCGACTCGGAATTTCGGTAGTAAATTTTATTTATTTGTAAATTTGTTCCTTCGTGTGCTATTTTGACATTGACAGTTCGCTAATCGGCTTAAGGGTGCGTTCACTCTGAAAGTGCCAATTCGCTAATGAAAGACCCTTTATATTCACCCGTTTTAAGTTAAAAAAAGCAGTCAAGTGCGATTGGGACCGTGGGACTCATGAAGGGTTCCGCACGAATTATAACTATTATTTACTTAGGCACCTATTACAGATTTATTATTAGAAAATAATGGTTCACGGTTTATACGCACAAGGTTTATGTTTATGAAATTAAATGTTTTTTTTTTATATTTGGGCTGATTGAATGAAAGGTAAATTGCGGTTTACGATTTATGACTTAAAAAAAAAAAACTAGTTACTTTTACATTTTTTTCGTTTTAGTTTTATCATTCCCTTATTTTAGAAGTTAGAGGGGTGGGGCACACACACATTTTACCACTTTGGAAGTGTCTCTCGCGCAAACTATTCAGTTTAGAAAAAAATGATATTAGAAACCTTAATATCATTTTTGAAGACCTATCAATAGATACCCCAAACGTATGGGTTTGATGAAAAACATTTTTTGAGTTTCAGTTCTAAGTATGGGGAACCCCCAAAATTTATAGTTTTTTTTTCTATTGTTGTGTGAAAATCTTAATGCGGTTCACAGAATACATCTACTTACCAATTTTCAACAGTATAGCTCTTATGTAACCTTCGGGAATATTCTACCGGTTTCGAAGGTCACTGGGATAAACATAATAAATATTATATTTATTAACGCGCTAAATGATTGAGGCAACTTCAGAGTATTAGAGCTTCCCCTTGTCGGTCATCATATATTTACTTATTCCGCCAATATACGCAATGCAAGGCTATGCATTTTCCGTATTTTTCTTACACCATGGTTTTTTTTAAAGAAAAATTTCCTAAACAGGTGGAACGAAAAAATAGACTAATTTTATGACCTTATCTACCTAATCCCAACTTTGTTTTTTTAACATAAACATAATGTAGCCTTCTTTCATATTACATTTGGGTTTTCCCATATTATCGAAGGATTTAAAAAAAATTGTAAAATTAATTTATGAAACTACCTGTTCGTAAACACATGGAACGGAGTGTTCGTAGTAACAATAGTATTAACGCAAATTAAGGGTGAATTATGCTTATCAATGAAGTAGCTGAGAAATCTTGTTAAAAAACATTAATATATATGCAATGAACTAATTTACCGATGTCGGTGAATTAACGAGATGTTAAAATTAAAATATAACTGACACCATTTTCTATTGAATCATTCCGAAACTCACAATGGCTTTTAAAATTTCATTCGGACAATAAGGCTGAGCATGCCATCTGAATTTGAGGTTGTATTTGTGAGATACATACATCGTGTCGCATATAAGATCCTATCGAACGTACTGCGTACATCTGAGGCCGTTCTGCAACACACTAGTTTGGTGGAAGTAAGCATGCCCGATGACTGGACTGGATCAGCTCCGTATGCCGAATGCCGCATATACTAGAAATGCGATCCTATGTCTTGCAAGAACTATCCGCTTAATATCGCATATAAGATCCTATTCAACGTACGTTGTGAATGTCTCAAACCGTTCTGCAACAAACTAATCGGCACATACCAGTGTGGCTTCGGTAGTACCGAAGGTACCGGCAGATCGACAATAGACCACATTTTCACAATGAGACAATTCCTCGAAAAGACCAAGTCGAAACTCACCAACTTTTCATCGACTTTTAAGCCGAATATGATATCATTCATCGTCAGGAGTTCTAGATCCCGGCAAAACTGATGCAGCTGTGTCGCGTGACATTTGAAAACAAGCGGTGTAATGTGCAGTTTGGGAGCAGCTCTTCCAAACTATTCCAAATTTGCATCGGAATTCGCTATCATGTGAATATTGACATCATCGGTTTTTCCCAGCTTGGTGTGTTAAAGGCTGCACGGCGATTGAAGAATAGGTGAAAGTGGTTGGTTTTGAAGTTAACGATGACAAGACCAAGTACATGCAAAAACAATCCAACATCTGTCCACCGCCTAGGACAAAACGTCACTGTTGATAGCAATAACTTTTATGTAGTTGAGGATTTCATCTATCTTCTATCTAGGAGTAAAAATCGACTCCAAGAATGACAGCTTAGTGGAAATCCGACTGAGACTTACCTTAAGAAACCGCTGATACTTTGGTCCTGTGTGCGAGGAGGGCGAATGGAGGAGACGATACAACCGCGAATTATAATGCTCCAGACCAGGGATGAAAAATCGTTTTTTAGCATTGTATCAAAAGTTTAAAAAAAAGTGTATTGAATTGCACTTTTTGTATTTTTTTCAGTATATTCATTTTTATGCAAGAATAATTCAAAAATAGCATGTTTAAGAATAAGTAAAAATTACATTTATGTATCATAGTAAGTAAGAAAAATTATGAATAATGATATATAAACCTTCTTAAGTTCATAGGAAAAGTTAAACGATTCTGATTCAAGCTAATTATAACAGAAATATAATAAATTATTAAAAAAAAAATTATTCCAGAAGTACAAATTGGAAAAACGAGAAATAAATTGTTGCTCCAGGCTCTTTATCGCGTCTAAAAACTCTTGAGAAGGGCGTGGTGTTAAATGCGCACCCTCACATTCTTTGAAATCTGTGAATATGGAGGAAAAACTAGGTTTCTGACTTAATTTCAGGTCACACTTGTGTTTTTGTTTTTTTTTTAATGTAGCCTGCAAAATAATAAAACGCATTTTCGCTACTGAAATCAACAGTTTTATAGTCAGATTCGGTTTTGAAAATTGTGTCCTTCTTTTTGGATGATTGTAATTGCATTTCAACGTCGGGAAGCTCTAAATTCACAGTTGGCTCGCAGTTTCCATGGGTTATATCCTCCATGTATTTTGCTGAAAATGATCTTTTAAATGAACAAATGAATTGAAATGGAGTCAGTAACTTGTCATTTCCTCCTCAGTTGCGTAAAACCGCGAAGGTATTTTCCAGACAATAATGATTGAGGTTTCTCGTTAAAAGGGAACTGAATACCATTTGCCCTTAAATGACTTGAAATGCCAATGAGAGCAATTATGTTCTGCTGTCATCCTTTTATAAATCCCATCTTTTTAGTTACATTGACAGACTAAACAAAAAAAACTAATATTTTGGAAAAATATATTCATTTCATTTAAAAAATTGACTTGCTCTTCATATCCAAAAAAATTGCATTCTGGATTTTTTGGGGTCTTTAAAATTAGACGAATGAAAAATATCGTATAACCTGTCTTAACTTTCGATCATTTTAGCAGCATTGATAGATATAATACAATTATTTTAAATTAAAAAAACAGTTGACCTTTATGTTTTAAAAAAACACGTAGGTACACTCTTATTTGTTTGCTCTGAGAGCTAACACTATTATGTGTTGTGTATTGTGTTTTCTTCACTTGTTTCGCATGACTGGCAAGAATTCAAGTCAATAAGCCTTTGAAAATACATTATGAAAAAACGTAAGCACCGCCGACCCAACCTTATTGCAAAATCAGTGTGACCAACCACCATCAAAACTAGCAAATAAAGAGTCAAATCATTTTTATTGTTACTAGGCCAAACACCGGACTACATTATTTTAAGCAAAATCAAAGCAAAGAAGAAGCATTTATTTTCATATTTTTGACAGAAGGGTAATTTTAGAGGTTCATAATTAGGTTTAATTCGTAAAAAATATAATCAGAAAAACCAGCCATAAACCATTTAAAAAAAACAAAACAGCAAAACAGGACTGCACGAAATGAAAAGATACATACAATGAGGATCAAGTCTGTACGCCTTTAAAAAAGCATTATGAAAAAACCCACAATCATTCGTCTTACGAAGCACGCCCCATGTAGTGGTACAGGCAAAATATATTGTGTAACGTTTTTCCACAGCGGTCGTTCTATAAGGGTTAAAACTTAAAAATATCCTTTTGACGTGCTTCCACATATTGTAGGCTTTTTTCTGCATTTTGCTTTGGAGTAGTAGGAAACGCAAACGCATATGTAGAGAGAGTGTCCCTACTCATTATGGACACTCTGCATCAAACCAACGGAATCAAACAAATTAAACAAATAATAAATTAAAGATCGAAAATTAAGATCGTATCCATTGCATTTGATTTTCGGTAGTAAATAATATTTTATAAAGAACATATCCTGTTATATATATTGGAAGTGCAAAATGTATCGAATTGTATAAAAGTGTATTTGTGTAGTTGAGCAAAGTCAAGTCTATCGAAAAAAGTACAATCGTATCGACTTTTGCAACCCAGCTCCAGACAGGAGGATCTTTGACTACCAGGCCCCAAGTTCGGGTAGGCAAGCAAGACCGAACCTCCGTTTTAATGAACAAGCCATCGCGGATGTTAGAGCGCTTAGTCTGCATAACTGGAAGCAGCGCGCCTGGGGTCGCAGACGATGGAAGACTGCAGTGTCTCAGGCAGAGACTCTTCACTGCTCGGGAGTCGGTTAAGTAAGTGAGTAGTATGGTAGGCATTGCAGTCATTTCTGGTACGTTTGACATTTTTTCAGTTTTCCTCGGATGTTTTAGACTACATGACCGAAAACCTACATCGTTATTTAGATAGTCCCTTTAAAGCTCGAGTAACACCACGGGCTAACCATAGGTTTGACACTCTATTAGAAATAAAGTTTTCATACCCAGGTGAATTATATTTACTTTTTCTTCACAGGTCGGGAACCCGTTAGTTAAGAAGGAAAGTACGAATTTTAAAACACATTCAGGGCCTGATCTAGGAGGGGGGGGGGGGGCAAGCTGGGCAATTGCCCAGAGCGGCATAAATGAGGGGCGGCAAATTTGCTACCTACTAAAAAGGTAATTTACGCCGGTTTTTAATTTCTGAATTGGTAACACTCTTCGTTACACATAAAGTACGTTTCACGGGGGTTCCCCAGAATGACGACTGTAGGCTGGCTTACTCCGAACGTATGACAATTTTCTTTACTTATGCTTGACACCAGCTGTCGCCCTGTTGCATCCGTTTGCACATCCAGTACTCCGAATGTTTGACTCATACTGTTATACAGGAGTCGCTTTTCAAATTTTACATTAAAATTGACTCCGAATATAAAGCATATTTTGGGGAATACCCTTTTATCCTGAAACTCGACGTAAGAATGCCCCCACCCCAATCATTTTAGTCACATTACAGTTTGTAAACAGTGTTCTGCTTTTGTGTACCTACCTAAGTGATGAAAAAAATCTAATTAGAAGCCATATTTATAAAGTGAAATAATTAAAGTTTTTGTCTATTTTTAATAATTGTAGTGTATGTGTATACGTAGGAAAAGTTTAAAATTTAACAGTTAATATACAGTAAATATACAAGCAAACGAAAATCATATATAAGTGAAGTTCATGCGAAAAATATAGTGTTTTACTGAAACTGATTAGTAAATACTGGTGGCAGTGGCAGAGTAATATTTCAAATAGAAGACTGTCCCTGTGAGTTTGCAAAGTACCTAAGTGCTTAACCTATCTATAAATTTCTAGTAAGTGTATAAGAAATTATTTTTACTTGCATTAAGTGCTTGCAGGGTGGCGACGGTGTAGAGGTTAGTGTGTTGGCTTGTGACCCGTGCGGTGCAGGTTCAATCCCCATGGGGAACAACAACATACGCCACCCATTCACATGCCTCTACACCAAAAAGGAGGATTTCTGCCTGGTAGTCCAATGGACCGTTAACGAGTCTGAGTGCTCTGGGATTTGGATTTCCTTTAAAAAAAAAAAAAAAAAAAAAAAAAAAGTGCTTGTAAAGGATGGTGAGCCAATCTACAATATTAATAACGGTGTATTATATGTCATTGGAATGGTAGGGATGTTTTTTTTTACATAAAAAATGTGTGATGACTCACCTTGAATTGCTGTGTGAATTGTGAAACAAAGTAACAAAGGTACATATTCCAAAAGATCCTGCACTTGGTTACAAGTCACCGATAACAGTTTTAAATAAGTGTCTCAGTAATTGTAAACCTAACAAAAGACTTTCTTGCACAAAATACAGAATGGCTGATGGTAGAGCACGTTTGTCAGGACACCAATATAAAACATAGGGACGGGCTACAGTCCGCTTGGGCGAACTGTTGGATACCCTATTTTTATTCCTATCCCTCATAAGTGGGCGTGACAAAAGTCTAAGTATGGTTGAATTGTTAAGAACGCTCTACATATTTTGTTATATAACATTTAAAGGATTTTATCAAAAAAAACGCTCCCTAGCTCAAACTTGGGTGTTTCAATAAAATTGTTTTATTTAATTGTGGGCGTGTCAGTAGGCGGATTTAAAAAAAATTAACACATTAGAATAAAGGGCCCCTAGGGAGTATATATTATAAATTTCAGCTACCTAGCTCAAACTTTGAATTTTCAAATAAAAATAAAAATTAATTGTGGGCGTGTCAGTCTGCGGATTTTGAAAATATTTACACATGAGCATAAAGGGCCCATAGAGAGTATATATTATAAATGTCAGCTCCCTAGCTCAAACTTTGGATTTTCAAAAATTAATATACCCTTAGAATAGGGTATACAAAAATTATTTTATTTATTTGTGGGCGTGTCAGTGGGCGGATTTTGAAATTTTTTTATCCCGAGCAGTTTTAGGAGTCATAGATAATATATCAAAAATTTCACCTTTCTAGCTCAAAATTCGATTTTTTGATTTTGTGGGCGTGTCTGTGGGCGGATTTCAAAAATTCGTAAACTTGATTATTTCGGGACCCTAGAGAGTATATGGTTAAAATTTCAGCTCTCTAGGTCCAGTTTAAAGGCCTAATTTTTGCCGACAGACGGACGGACGGACGGACGGACGGACATGGCTAGATCGACATTACTATCGATGCTGATCATAAATATAGTAACTTTTAGGGGTCTACGGGCAATATTAAGGTATGTTACAAACTATGCGTCAAAATTAATATACCCTTAGAATAGGGTATAAAAACGAAGGCTTGAAAAAGATGCAGAGCGACAAAAGCAAGCAGGTGCATTAGAGTACTTCTTGAAAAAAGGTGAAGACAAGAAACCAGCGTCATCAACACAACAAGAAACAAATTTAGTTGCCGCGGCCTGTGAACCCATCTGTGAACCTACTGCTTCTGGGTCAGGCGATATCAGAAGTGAAGTTGATTTTGCTAGTACAAGTCTTTCAGCAGCCTCAACGTCTCTTTTGGATGTTAATCCCGCTATGTGGCCCGACAAAATTACAGATGCAGAAAGAATATATTTGGTAAATAGAGGATCTCCTAAACCATTGCTCGAATATGAATTTCCCCAAGATGGCAATGGTCGTGGTCGAAGGTTTACCCCAGGGTATTATAAGAGAAAACTTAGCAATGGTGAAGAAGTTTCAAGAAATTGGCTTGTGTATTCTGTGGCGAAAAATTCTGTGTATTGTGTTTGCTGCAAATTATTTAATGTTTCAACTTGCGGTCTATCTCAAGGTGGCTACAATAAATGGAAGCATGTAGGTTTTATTCTTAAATCTCATGAGTCATCAAGAAATCACTTAGAAGCTGTGGTTCGAACTTTCACATAGGCTTAAATCATCGCAAACGATAGACTAATTAAGTCTGAAATAGAACACTGGAATGGAGTTTTGTTACGAATTGCGTCAATCATCAAAATGTTGGCAAAAAATAGTTTGGCCTTTCAAGGTTCTTGTGATGATTTGTATGAGCATAATAATGGTAATTTCTTAAAATTAGTAGAGTTGTTAGCCGAGTTTGATCCTGTTATGCAAGAACATGTACGCAGAATTTTAAAGAAAGAGGGGAAGCGAGCAATCTATTTAAGCAAAACTATTCAAAATGAGTTTATAAATAGAATTTCAGACAGTATAAAAAGTCATATTCTTAAAGATATCACTAAGTCAAAGTATTTTTCCATTATACTAGATTGCACCCCAGACCTTAGTAAAACTGAGCAGATGACGATGATCATTAGGTATGTTTCCATTAATCAAACCCAAGACTATCCAAGAAGTTCAGAAACTGTTGTCAATGAAAGTTTTTTTTAGGATTTATACCAATCGAAAAAGCTACAGGCCTAAAACTTACTGAAGTTATCTTAGAACAGCTATCAGCACATGGATTGTCCTTAAAGAACATAAGAGGGCAAGGATACGATAACGGTTCTAATATGAAAGGTATTCAAAGTGGGGTGCAAGCTAGGGTAAGAAACTTGAACCCACGAGCATTTTATGTTCCTTGCAGCAGTCATTCGCTAAACTTAGTGGTTAACGACATGGCAAAGTCTTCCATGGAAGTTACAAATTTTTTCAATACTGTGCAAAAGATCTATGTGTTTTTTTCCTCTTCAACGTTGAGATGGTCAATTCTTTTGACAAATGTAAGAGGTATTACTCTTAAGCCTCTTAGTGACACGAGGTGGGAAAGCCGAATTGAGGCAATAAAACCACTAAGACATCAAATAGGTCAAGTCTATGATGCATTGCTTAGTGTTTACCAAAATACAGATATGGATACCTCTGCACGAGACGAAGCTTCGGGATTGTTAAATCAAATTAAAAAGTTTAGATTTTTATGCTCTGTAATAATTTGGTATGAAACTTTGAGCCGAATAAATCCCGTCAGCAAATTAATGCAAAGTAAAGATTTCGACTTATTTTCTGTCATCGAATTAATAAAAAAATCCAAAAATTTCTTCGAGAACTCACGTTCAGATGATTATTTTACTCAAGTAGTTGAAGACGCCAAAGTCTTGGCGACTGAAATCGACTGCGAGATTTAAGATTTTGAAAATATGCCTAAACATCGTGTGCGCTCCAAAAAGAGACACTTTGTCTACGAGTGTGATGATGAACCAATAATTAATCCCCGTCAAAAATATAAGGTCGAAGTATTTTTTCACAACTTTGATACAGCTGTAAACTCCTTAGAGTTAAGGTTTTCTCAGATTGCTGAGCATAGTAAACATTTTGCTTTTTATACCCTATTCTAGGGGTATATTAATTTTGACGCATAGTTTGTAACATACCTTAATATTGCCCGTAGACCCCTAAAAGTTACTATATTTATGATCAGCATCGATAGTAATGTCAATCTAGCCATGTCCGTCCGTCCGTCCGTCGGCAAAAATTAGGCCTTTAAACTGGACCTAGAGAGCTGAAATTTTAACCATATACTCTCTAGGGTCCCGAAATAATCAAGTTTAAGAATTTTTGAAATCCGCCCACAGACACGCCCACAAACTCAAAAAAACAAAATTTTGGAAAAAATCGAATTTTGAGCTAGAGAGCTGAAATTTTTTATATATGATCTATGGCCCATAAAACTGATTGGGACATAAAATTTTCAAAATCCGCCCACTGACACGCCCACAATTAAATAAAACAAATTTTGGGAAAAATTGAATTTTGAGCTAGAAAGCTGAAATTTTTTATATATGATCTTTGGCCCATAAAACTGCTTGGGACATAAAATTTTCAAAATCCGCCCACTGACACGCCCACAATTAAATAAAATATTTTTTTTGAAAAACCAAAATTTGAGCTAGGGAGCTGAAATTTTTAGTATATACTCTCTAGGGGCCCTTTATGCTCATGTGTAAATATTTTCAAAATCCGCCTACTGACACGCCCACAATTTTTTTATTTTTATTTTTGAAAGTCCAAAGTTTGAGCTAGGGAGCTGAAATTTATAGTATATACTCTCTAGGTGCCCTTTATGCTCATACTTAAATTTTTTTTAAATCCGCCTACTGACACGCCCACAATTAAATAAAACAATTTTATTGAAAAACCAAAGTTTGAGCTAGGGAGCGTTTTTATTTACAAAAGCTTAGTTTTTTCGATAAAATCCTTTAAATTTTTGTCACGCCCACTTATGAGATATAGGAATAAGAATAGGGTATCCAACAGTTCGCCCAAGCGGACTGTAGCCCGCCCCTATGTTTTATATAACATATATGCTTTAAGAGAACTGCCAAAAAATGAATTATTGGAACATTGCAAAAACCTCGAGGCTATATTAACCCACTCATCCGATGTAAATGGATTAGAATTATCAGAGGAGTTATCAGTTTTATGTTCAATTTTAAATAGTAGTTTGTCTCCTCAAGAGGTTTTAAGACTTATAACCGATTTAAGATTTGGTCCAAATGTAAGTATTGCGCTAAGAATTCTTTTGACTTTGCCAGTAACGGTTGCAAGTGGGGAAAGAAGTTTTTCCAAACTAAAAATAATAAAAAAACATAGGGGCGGGCTACAGTCCGCTTGGGCGAACTGTTGGATACCCTATTCTTATTCCTATATCTCATAAGTGGGCGTGACAAAAATTTAAAGGATTTTATCGAAAAAACTAAGCTTTTGTAAATAAAAACGCTCCCTAGCTCAAACTTTGGTTTTTCAATAAAATTGTTTTATTTAATTGTGGGCGTGTCAGTAGGCGGATTTAAAAAAAATTTAAGTATGAGCATAAAGGGCACCTAGAGAGTATATACTATAAATTTCAGCTCCCTAGCTCAAACTTTGGACTTTCAAAAATAAAAAAATAAAAATTGTGGGCGTGTCAGTAGGCGGATTTTGAAAATATTTACACATGAGCATAAAGGGCCCCTAGAGAGTATATATTAAAAATGTCAGCTCCCTAGCTCAAATTTTGGTTTTTCAAAAAAAATATTTTATTTAATTGTGGGCGTGTCAGTGGGCGGATTTTGAAAATTTTATGTCCCAAGTAGTTTTATGGGCCAAAGATCATATATAAAAAATTTCAGCTTTCTAGCTCAAAATTCAATTTTTCCCAAAATTTGTTTTATTTAATTGTGGGCGTGTCAGTGGGCGGATTTTGAAAATTTTATGTCCCAATCAGTTTTATGGGCCATAGATCATATATAAAAAATTTCAGCTCTCTAGCTCAAAATTCGATTTTTTCCAAAATTTTGTTTTTTTGAGTTTGTGGGCGTGTCTGTGGGCGGATTTCAAAAATTCTTAAACTTGATTATTTCGGGACTCTAGAGAGTATATGGTTAAAATTTCAGCTCTCTAGGTCCAGTTTAAAGGCCTAATTTTTGCCGACGGACGGACGGACGGACGGACGGACGGACAGGGCTAGATCGACATTACTATCGATGCTGATCACAAATATAGTAACTTTTAGGGGTCTACGGGCTAAGGTATGTTACAAACTATGCGTCAAAATTAATATACCCCTAGAATAGGGTATAATTATCTTCGGTCTACCATGACTCAAAAGAGACTATCTGGATTGGCTATGATTTCGATAGAGCACAAGATTTGCGACAGTTTGAATTTAGTAGATATTGTTAAAGATGATTCAGAACAAAAGGTATGAAAAAAATTGTTTTAGAGTAGCTGCGAACATAGTTAGAGTTTGATATTCTAAAAAAAATGGTTTTATTCAATTATGTAGTTTATTTTTAAGAATACCTACCTACATGCTCCATGAGTCTAAATATACCTTTAACTATAATTACTTTATGTTTGCTTTAACGTCTTTTTAATCATATTAAAAAAAATGTTTAAATGAATATAATTGAATTAAATTGAAAAAATAAACAATTGATGTTTTTCATTGAGCGCAAGGAGAAATAAAAGGTAAATAACTAAACATTAAAAAATTTTGAAAGTATTGTTTATGTTACATTAATCTTAACCACATGTTTTTTTAGTTGGTTTACCTATAATCTTTTTTCTTTTTATAACTGCTTGTAAGTTATGACTTACAGCTGCGGCTTAAGGGCGGCAAAAACTATTTTTGCCCAGAGCGGCGAAATAGCTAGGTCGGGCCCTGAACACATTCCATGGTGTGCTGCGATGAAGGACTCTTTAAAAATTTAGGATCAATACAACTATCCCGAACGGGGGTTACTTACCAAATCTCAGTATCAGAAACCACTCAATTCCTTGGTAAATACGTGAATACTTACATATATCACCACATCCGACATTTCTTTGTAAGATAATGTTGTTTTGCAGAACTATATTTCTATTCCGACTACAGCTCACCGCGTCTACTATTTCTAATCTTTGGCAAAGGAAGCACTTACAAATTCTCGTACGTATAATTAATTTTGTTAACTGTGCCTGCTCTAGGTATATTTGTTTGTGAAGAAACAATTGCCCTTAGGTAAACAGTTTAAGGTTAATAATGATTTCTGTGTATGCAATAAATTTGGTCCGCTGCCACAGATACCCACTCGTGCTCAGAAACAAGCTTATTTCCAATTAATGATTAAGTAATGAATTGCTAAAGTGTACTTTATGCTTGCAGTTGTAGTCATTATTTAACATAGGTGTTGTTTCATTTACAAATGGATTCTGCAGCATTATCTTAAAAATTAACAACTTAATCTCCCTCTAAAATCCGATGAACCGCTTGGTATAAGCTAGTATACCGAACCTTCATCACGAATAGAAGAACGCTACCAGCATACATCCTTATATTCAAAATCTCTGCCAAAGACAAAGAGACGGGAAGTAGTCCTAATATACTCGTACTAATAGGTACATTCTTAGCCGAAGGACATTAATTTCGCATCATCCACTAATAACTTCACGTTTATAATCCAATCGCTACATGTTTAATGCATGTCCTTAATGACGCACATGGATAGGCACATATATAGGTAATGGCATTAAGGATGCCGAGTGATTTTCGATTGCTTCGGTTAATTTAGTGCTTAGAAATTAATAAGCCCGCATGCGAGGTTGTGTTACCGCTTACAAGGCAATATCGATAGGAGCATCCTGGTTGATGCATTGGGGGAAGGGCACTCGTACTCTGTGTGATAAGGTCCGGTACTTTGGAGGATACTTAAATCGTACATGCTTGTCGTGTAGGTTTAATCCATCTCCATGCCCTTAGGTAGGTATGACGATGATGTATAGGTGCAAACTTAGTTTTTGATTGTTATGTGTTGTCAAAGACGATGTTACCCTGTAAGTAAAGATCTTTAAGTTGAACGTGGTAAGATGGTCTTAGAAACAGATTATAGTCAGAAATATAAGAGTAACGAACTTTGTGAGTTAGCATACTACCTGGATATACAGGGTGCGGCAATATAACTTCCTATTTTGCAATGCGCACACTCAGACTGCAGGGGTTGTAGCGGGGTTGGAGTGGTCTCATTCAACAGGGGTGTTCTAAAGTTCCCTTCCAGGTCAGTAGCCATCATGCTAATGGTAGAAACAGATCAACACTTTAACTCCGACTTCGAATTTCACAACCACGCCGCACGTTTTAGAACCAATGTTTTTTAGTGGGATGGAACTCATTAGCACCTCAACCTCAACTTCGGCTTCAACGTTAGACCTAAATCCTAAATTGAAAGTTGAAGTACAAATCCCACCAACCTTGCGGCGATGTTTTCAGTTTTCCCAACATGCAAATGCTTATACTTTGAGAGAATTTTTTCTCTTGCTTGTAAGTCCGTTCGCGAACTAATATGCAAACGTAAATTTATATAAAATTTCGTGCAAAACTACACAAACGCGTTCGCGTACTGAGAAAATGGTAAAAAGATGAACGAAAGAAAAATGTACTTTCGTTAATTTTTCTTCACACAGAATTTCAGCTGGTAAGAAAATGAAAACTGTCAAATGATGAAATCCTATTAGTTTGCCAGCAAAAAAAAAAACAGCTGTTGCTTATTTTCAAGCCAAACTAAGACGTTTTTCACCTTTTAACACAAAAGCGTTAGCGTACTTTTCTTAGAAATGAGAGGATTCTCTCTCGATTTTGGAGATTTGACACTTTTCATTTTTCTACACATAAAGTACGCGAACGGACCTTGTATTTTGACATAATGTTCTCTTTTGTTTCCAGCCATTTTCTTTTCGCTCTCGAAATTGCATTTTTCAATCTATGTATATATGTATGTCTCGAATTCAAACGCTGTAGTTCTCGCACCTGTCAAAGTCGAAGTCGAAGTTGAAGTGTTGTTTCTACCATAACATACCCGCTGGTAAAGGTCTTGAGAAACGCCAGAAATTAGGCTACATTATAAAAAATAAAGTTCTGATTCATAAAATGAGTTTTATTAGGTTTTTAAACAAATGAAAGTAGTGTTACCGCAACCAGTACTACTGAGAACGCTTTGACTTGACTTTGAAATTCATTTTTTTATTCATTGATAAATATCTACTTACATACTAGACAAAAATGATTAAACCTAACTTAAAATTAACAGGATACTTATTCTTATTTATTGGTCCTTATGCGAACGCTCTAAACTTAACTATATCTTAGAATTATTGCCTTTCGGCCTACGAACTATTTTACGAATTAATCTTACATATATATTCCTCGAGAAAATTTACTAAAACTCGGTATCATTATTGAGATTTTATATAAAACAAATTACAAACTACCTATTCTACTTACTTAAACTACTTAACGTATTCTAACTATAATTAGGATTCTGAGCACTCGTTGCCTGGCGCAATAAGTGGTCAAAATCCCAATTGCTTTCCGAGCGCCTGGCAGTCGTCAACGTGCACACGCGCCGCCGTGAGCCGACTGAAGCCTTACAGCGTCAGTCAACTCCCGGAAGCACCACCACACGTTGGCGAGCCCGGCCTCTCCCAAAAACGCCCTAGCTGACTTAATCTAACTTATAAGCTAAGAGGATGTTACCTAGAGTAACGCACCGTCCTGGGAGGGCATGTTGACCCCTCCCCCCTCAACAAGCCACCAAAATTCGGCGAATTGCTTTTCCGTGTCGAATCTATCCCTCTCCGATATTGCGGTACTAAAACGGAGGAGCTCATGAGCATTGGCGACGTCCCCGTCATGGAGGAGCCGCTTATCTCTCGCGCTGCGGTAGCGATGGTATAAGACCGGGATACCATCCCTCGTCTGTACCAGCCCTTTTGAATCAATATGGATAAATGCCTCTGGCGGGATAAAGCCAGACCGGAGCGTACTCTCTATGTACATTTCATTGGGGTAGTAAGCCCCAAATATCAGACTATTGTCGCTGGCCATCGCCCTTGCAACGTGCCTTCGAGTGACCTTAATGAGGAAATTGTCAATCCTATTCAACTGAGCCCCATCGTATAGGACCTTGTTGGGATAGTATTTTATATAGTTGGATTCAGGCGTTCGGAACAACCGGAGACAGGTCCTAAGACATTGTCTCTCCAAAACCCGAATCTTTTCCATATAGCTAGGCGCTATATTAAACCATAATGGACAACCATAAGCGATGATCGGCCTTATAAGGGCCACGTAGCAAATGACCTTCACTCTGGAGTCAAGTTGACTGCTATGAAACAGTCTCCTTGTTAGAGCATAAGCCTTCTTGGCCCCAGCAAGACAAGCAACTATATGTCTATCGAAATACAGATACTGGTCAAGCCAGATACCTAGATATCTAACTGCGCTTCTCACCGCCAATGGCTGCCCATTTTGTCCAATAATGGCCAATTTTTTCCAGTTTTTTCTGGTATCCCTAGAGGCCCCAGCCAATGGAGTTCTGAACAAGATTGTTTCCGTCTTCTGAAAGTTGATTTTCAACTTCCAGTCGTCGCAATATCGCTACTACTGAGAACGCATTCAAAAACAAATGGACAAAAGCCTATAATTACTGGATGTAGGAATCTGATGATAATGTGGGGTTTATCTTTATACTTTTTCAGTATGGCGTTCGCGATAATAAGGTTTTACCTATGTCACTTTGCGAAAACGAAACAAGGTCAATTTCTAACATTCGTTTCTCATTACTCGTAAAAAGAATTTGTTATATTTTGTTGTGCAACAAAGTCAACCGTTTTCGTTTTTAAAACCATATCAAATTAATTGACTTATGTAATCTGGGGTTTGAAAAAAAAGAACAAAAAGTTATTTAATCGCGACAGACGACATACGACATACGACGAAGTTAGTCCCAGAAGTACTCGACCTAACAAAAAATCAAAAAAAAAAAAAAAAAAAAAAAATTGCGAAAAAATAGGTACCTTTATTTCTCTACATAAGGTCTGTTCGCGAACTAATATGCAAACGTACATTTATATAAACTTTCGTGCAAAACTACACAAACGCGTTCGCGTACTGAGAAAATGGTAAAAAGATGAACGAAAGAAAAATGTACTTTCGTTCATTTTTTTTTCACACAGAATTTCAGCTGAAAAAAAAAATGAAAACTGTCAAATGATGAAATCCTATGAGTTTGCCAGCAAAAAAAAAAAAAAACAGCGGTTGCTTCTTTTCAAGCCAAACTTATACGTTTTTCATCTCTTTACACAAAAGCGTTCGCGTACTTTTCTTTGAAATGAGAGGATTCTCTCTCGATTTTGGAGATTTGACAGTACTCATTTTTCTACACAAAAAGTACGCGAACGGACCTATTGTCTTTTATTTTAACTTCATACATTTACTCCAGCGATGTCATAGTGATTTTATATTGAGAATTGTCAAGCTCCTCAAAATAGTTATCAACATTGTTGGTAAATTTTTTCCACGGAGCCATTTTTTTCAAGTTTAGAAACCGAAATCAATTTGAGGGGGCTAAATCCTGGAAAAAGGGTGAATGAAGATGCAATTCAAAATTTACCTCATCGATTTTGGACTTCGCGATGACGGATGTGTCAACTAGATTTCATCACTCAAACGCTGCAAGAAGTTGTATGCGAACTAGATTCTTTTACTTTCCGAAGATAATTCATGAAAATTATTCCAAGCGCATCCCAATAAAACTGACGCTATGATATTACCTCCCTTCAAGCAAGAGACTCCGTTTTACGTCCGCAAACGGAGTCAGTGACATATACCTAATAAAAATATGTATTGTTCTAAGAAATGAAATAAACATGAACAAACATTTTTGATTTTTATTTTGCTTCCAACCGATTCTCATCTAGCCTCGATTTTTGATCAGTTTTGGATTCGTTTTTTGCTGAGCACAGCGAACTCAAGGTAAGATTAGACTGCATGCCAATTGTGCATTCAAATAACCACAGCCAAATGACCAGATTATCTGTCAAATGCCCAAAAGTTCAGCGCTGTCAGGGTAGTATATTAGACTACGTGACCACAATGTCCATTTTGGTCATTTTTGCCCTGCTGGTCATTAAAGGCATTTGTTGTTATATTTTCAGAGTAAATTGTGGTAACGTCGCACATGTTAAAGCGAAACATAATTTTTCAACAAAATAAATAAAACAGATAATCGGAAACATTAAAGTAATACACAACAAATACTAAACAATGCACATAAAAATAACACAAAACCGCTAATTAACACTGAACAAAAGCACAAATAAAATGTAATTATTAAAACAATTTACGGCAAATGTTATCCAAAAATATTATTATTATCATGCAAAAATGTTATTATTGAAGTATTAAATAACTGCGCGCTTGGAAAAGATGACAATTTTCAGATGACAAAAATGACAGCAATGCCATAACCAAATTTCAATAAATCGCATATGGTCATTAGATCATTATACTGACATTCGTGCTTATTGTCCGATTACACTGCTTGCAATTTTGTCATTTTTATCTGTCATAATCAGCATGGTCATTTGGTCATTAGGTCATTTGAGATATGCCGATTACACTGCATGACGCTATTTTGACAGCGAGAACTGTCAAAAATGGTCATTAAATGCCAACGTGGCATACAGTCTAATCTTACCTTCACTCTCTCACTCTCACAATACAAACACATGTTAGTCCGCGGCTATTACAACTTCCATACTAATTGGATCCGAAAAACGTCGTTTTTTTTGAGTAGTCCATATGTCATTGACTCCGTTTGCGAACATAAAACGGAGTCCCTTGCTTGAAGGGTACTAGTTAACCCTCTGTGATTGGATGAATTGCTCACGTGAATGTCACTGAAACTTTCTCTTCAAGAGAGTGAAGTAGAGATGTCAAAAGCATTTTATTCGGCGGAGGTAGGACCAGTCTTGTACGCTTCATGATGATCCGCTCAGTCTAGAGAAGGCATACGTTTTCACTACATCCGTGAACTTTGACAGCAGTTACAGATGCTCAAATAACTTGTCGTAAGTTAAATTGCAGGCTACTTTTTTTTTTTTTTTGTATTGCCTTGGAACTTGAACTTGGAACTTGAAGTTGCATACTGCCTTCGCTTTCCTTGGAGGCGATTCTCCTCTTTCAATCCACTGCTTTGAGTGTTCCTTCGGTGCATAGTAACTGACCCATGTTTCATCCATGGTTATGAATCAACGCAACAACTTGGCTGAACTACTGTGAATATTCGCCAAGCACTCGAATAAAAAATTCTTACGACGCTGTTTATGTAAAGGTACGATTACACGGCCATTTTTTCAAGTCATTTAAATGACGCTGTTACGTCAGGAAAAAATGTCGCATTAGAGAGACATTCAAGCTACGATTCGTAATTGGTTATTTGCGAAAAAATGGCGATCACACGAAATGGCTATCATCGTAATTTTTGTCCAAAAATCAAATGACGGACACTGCGAGTCATTAAGAATTTCCCGTTGGGATGTCATTAAATGACGAGCGAATAAATGACGATCACATGGTAATGACTTGCCTCATCAAAATGACAAATGTCACCTTTCCTATTATTTCGATTTCGTAATGACCAATGAGAAAAATATAGCTACTGCCATTTAGTGTTTTTCTCTCATCTAAATAAAAAATGTCAAAAAGAACTTTTGCGATGATGGTGGAAATTGCGGAGACGGCGTATTTGGCAGCGTCTGTGCTGGAAAGCAGTGAAAACAATCTTAATTACGAGCCAACGTTACGTTGTCGTGGCTGAAGGGAAATGTGATATCCGCTAAGGATACCCGCATATTCTCGGATAGTCAAGCCGCGCTAAAGTCCCTGAACTGAGTCTCTTCAAACTCCATCGTAGCCATAGACTGCCGTTCATCTCTTGAGGAGATGGCAGAGCAGTTCAATATTCACCTCTTCTGGGTGCCGGGGCATAGAGACATCCCAGGGAATTGTAGGGCAGATGAACTAATAGAACCGCATTACCTCTTCTACCTGTTAAAAGTTTTCTAGGTATGCCTATCGCTACTTGTAAACTTATGTTCAAGCTATCTGCAGTCGAGAGTACAAACTTTAGGTGGACAGGTAGTGATACGTGTCTAGCGACCAAGCATATCTGGCCAAAGCTTTATCTGCGACACTCTTTGAGTTTGATCTAACTTAACAGACGGCACATTGGCTCTGCAATAGGTGTCATCACAGGACACTGTCTAATAGGCAAGCACGCATAAAGGCTTGGCGTCTATTCAAATGACTTTTGCAGAAGCTGCAGGGATGAGGAGGAGAAGGAAACTACACTTCATCTCCTCTGTACATGTCCTGCATTCTTCCATAAAAGAAGACCCTAAGTCATTGTTTAATTTCGTATATTTGTTGTGAAAAAAAGTTGCAAATGAGTTTCAGTTTTGTTGTTGTATAATTTCTATCTAAACAAAACACCCGTGTGAACTCTTTCAACCTCTTTTCTTTCTGATTCAGTCCAAGGAATTATTAAAACAAAATGAACTATGAAACTGAGCGCTTAGAAAAATGATGATCTGTTCATTGAAATCGAACACAATCAAACCAAACACATTTAAGAAAGAGCTGAACTTGTGGCTGCGATGGTAGAGGGCGTAGTGTGCTTGTCTGAAAAGACTCTAGGATAGGTTCCAGTCCCTGAGTGATGATCGACTGTTGCTAGCCGTTTTTGTTCATTCAATAGAAAATGGAGGGAATCTACGTCGAAGTACAATTGATGCATAAATAAATCTTACAACTATTGTTAATACCTAAGAGCTCTTGCTAATAACGGCTAAGATGCTATCACAGTTTTTATAAACTCTGTCTACGGACGAGATCAAGAACACCAACTCTTGAGTTGGACTAAATTAACAACACTTGCTCCTTCTTGTAACCAGATGGCACTTTGGTCATAGTCAACAAGAGCAACTCCTTTGTAGTATTTAGTGGAGAGGTCGACAGAACCACCATCGCCAACTCCTTCCAGACCATTTAGACTCAAAAAGTGATTTTCGTAAGAAAATCTCTAAATGTCAGTTTAAGCGTGCTAGTTCATAGTAGTCCTACAAATTTCCAAAAGGACTGTCCTGCGGTATACGATTTCGTCTGGCGTATAAGGTAGTTTTGCTGCAACAAGCAGATGTGAGGAACTGGGTGGTAAAATGGTTCTGGGTAATTGTTGTTCTTGTTTTTATTAGGTGATCCGTGATCAGCAATATATTCGTGCAGGGAATGGCTTAGAATATCACTGCAGCGCCACCCATACTAACAGCGCTTGTTGTAAAATGTGACAAGGTAAGGATGTCGATTGAGGTCGAACCGGCGAACCCCACAAGCGGTAAAGTGGGAGGGTTATGATCCCCTAATCCTGGTCATAACCTCGTCGTAAAGGAGGAAGAAGGTGATCCGCAATATTTGGAACTGCTTTTTTTTTCAATTCAAAAATTTATTGATAGAGTACAAGTAAGACCATGGGTCTCATGCTTAAAACGTGAGTTTGAGCTCGGACTCGATTTTTTGAGTAAAAGGTGCTCAGTTTGAACTAAGTTAGATGAGCTTGTGCTTATTTTCATATGCATAAAAACAAGCTTTTGCTTTCTTTTGTGAGCTCTTGCTCAAATTTTGTTGAGCCTGCCTTATAGTTGACTCGCGTACACTAAAAAGGAATCATGGCTGAATATTTTGTGCCACAAAGAAATACAAAATGTTATCAACAGCGTAAAACAAATTTATCAAGTGAGGATACAAAATTATACAGGTTTGTATTCTTAATTTTTTTTTTAAAATAATTAATAATAAAATGATAAATATGTACATAGTTTTGATGATAGTAGCAACTGCTGGTTGGCTAATTATTCTTTTGAGGAGTCAGAAGAAACACGTGGTGGTGCCCTCAGCCACATTGATAAAATTCGACTGTATTTAAGATTTTGTGCAGATCCTGGATTCCAAAATGGTATATCCACAGATATTGGAGTCCATCAATCAACTGTGTCGTGAACTATTGCGGAAGTTGCGAAACTTATATCTGCCAAAGCAAGCAAATTATTGCTTTCCATTTGCAATTGGAGTGATTGATTGTACTCATATAAAAATTAAAAAAACCCACAAATCAAAGCGATGAGTATATTTGTAGAAAAGGCTTCCACTCTATAAATGTGCAGGCAACTGGTGATGGAAAAGAACTTTTTACAAGCGTTGACATATCCTGGCCTGGTTCAGTTCATGATTCACGCATCTTACGAAACAGCGAGGTATGTAGAATAATGCAAAATGCAACGAACGATGCATTACTTCTCATGGATGAGGGCTATGGAATATGCCCATGGCTAATGAAACCATTCCGGAACCCAACAACTGACATAAAAAAAACATTGAACAAAGCGTTTACAAGGGAACGTGTCATTATAGAACGGTGTTTTGGGAAATTGAAGCAAAGATTTTCGATACTTCAATACAAAATTCGTGTATTGACTGAGTTAGCGCCCCACATAATAGCCAGTTGTTTCATTTTGCATAACATAGCTAAATGTTTAAAAGATGATTATATCCTTATCAATGACGATTACAACAATAATGATGTATGGCAATTAGGAAATGATATCGAACACCAAACAGCAAGAAATTCAGAAGCTGGAAAAAACAACAGGAGGATGGTCGCAAATTTCTTATCAAATTAGTTTATAATAAAAATAATATAAATGAAAATATTTAATTTTTTTTTGGTTTATAAAAATAATAAACGTAAATACAATTCACTTTTTTATACAAAAATAAAATAAATGTAATTCGCTATTAGGCATTAAATATTAATTAATTAAATATTAATAAAATTCAAAATTCATGAAACTGCAAGTTTCTTTCCACAAGTTTTTTTTTGCAAAATCTCCACTTTTGTAGAAAGCACTTTGTTTTGCTTTAACAAAACAAGCCTCTGCAGACTTTGAAAATTCAACTCCCTTTTCTCATCAGTTTCATAACGACTCAAAACTGCTGTTGACTTTTTGTTAACCTTCAAAAATTAACAACATATAGCAAAATGTAAAATAAAATAAAAACATAGGGACGGGCTACAGTCCGCTTGGGCGAACTGTTGGATACCCTATTCTTATTCCTATCCCTCATAAGTGGGCGTGACAAAAGTCTAAGTACCTATGGTTGAATTGTTAAGACCTCTCTACATATTTTGTTATATAACATTTAAAGGATTTTATCAAAAAAAAACGCTCCCTAGCTCAAACTTGGGTGTTTCAATAAAATTGTTTTATTTAATTGTGGGCGTGTCAGTAGGCGGATTTAAAAAAAATTAACACATGAGCATAAAGGGCCCCTAGAGAGTATATATTATAAATTTCAGCTCCCTAGCTCACTTTGAATTTTCAAAAAAAAAAAAAAAAAAAAAAAAATAATTGTGGGCGTGCCAGTGGGCGGATTTTGAAATTATTTACACATGAGCATAAAGGGCCCATAGAGAGTATATATTATAAATTTCAGCTCCCTAGCTCAAACTTTGGATTTTCAAAAAAAATGTTTTATTTATTTGTGGGCGTGTCAGTGGGCGGATTTTGAAAAATTTTTATCCCGAGCAGTTTTAGGAGTCATAGATCATATATAAAAAATTTCAGGTTTCTAGCTCAAAATTCGATTTTTTCCAAAATTTTGTTTTTTTGAGTTTGTGGGCGTGTCTGTGGGCGGATTTCAAAAATTCGTAAACTTGATTATTACGGGACCCTGGAGAGTATATGGTTAAAATTTCAGCTCTCTAGTTCCAGTTTAAAGGCCTAATTTTTGCCGACGGACGGACGGACATGGCTAGATCGACATTACTATCGATGCTGATCATAAATATAGTAACTTTTAGGGGTCTACGGGCAATATTAAGGTATGTTACAAACTATGCGTCAAAATTAATATACCCCTAGAATAGGGTATAAAAAAATACAGGTTGATCATCATTATCAGTGCAACGGCGATGTCTTTGCTGTTTTGCTACTGATGTTGCTGTTGTTTTTGTTTCTGATGTTGTTGTTGCTGATGTCTCTTCTAATGTATCAAACGTACAGTTGTCATCATTGGTTCCAAGAGAGAGATGCACTGTAAAAAAATAAACGAAGAGCGAAATCATTAACAAATTTTGAATTCGATAACGGTGCACTTACCTGGAAGTTTGTTTGTTGAGGGATTAGAATTAGCACAAAGCAATTGTGACAAATCAGTTTCCCAGTTTTTTAAAATAATTTTTTTATTGCCTGTTTTATTCATGTCTATTTTATTTTCGACATTTCATGTTAGCTATTTTTTTTATTTTATTTTTCCCCGTTAATTCAATGTCAAATTTTTGCTTAATTTCTGTTACACATGTTTCTATTGTTTGTTTTTTTTTTTATTTTTAATGCATGGTAATTGACCCTTTTCTAGTAAACATTTATTTTGTTTTATTTTTTCTACTAAAAATTTAGAAATGTCGTCAGTTTCTATTTTATTATTATTATTTGATTTTACTTCTACTTCACTTTCACTTGACGACATGTTTCCACTTCAATAACAATTAGACGTTTGATCTCCCTTTGCTCAAGTAATTGCAATTGGTTTGAACTCATTTTTATGCATACGAAATTGAGCAAAAGCTGTTGCTGTTTGATCGAACTCGACTTACGAGCAATTGCTCACCTGCCTCAACTCAGCGCTTTTACTCGTTTTTATGCATGAGGCCCCGTGTGTCTTTTATAGTACATTAAGAATTTAAATAAAAGAATAAACATAGGTACTAAGAGAAGTTAAGTTTAAAATAAAAATAAAATGAATTGTAAATGATTATACATTTAAAGAAATTTAAATACATATTTGAAGACAGGAAAGGAGGGACAGGGTTAACAAGAGAACAGATAAGAGGAGAAAATTAGGATAGATAAAGAATACTAGAGTGAAGTAAGTGAGAAAAGAGGAATATGCAGTGATTACAATTAGGCGAAGTATGCAAATAGAGCTCTTTTAAATTGTTTAGCTCCTATTATCTGTTTAATGGCTACAAGTAGAGAGTTCCAAAGTCTGGCAGTGTGGACTAGAAAGAGGCGCGACGTATTCGAGTAGTTGGAAGGTGACGGTATAAGATTGAAAGTTCGCTGCGACTGAACAAATTGTAATTTTTGGAAAAGATAGAGCGGAGACTGGTCACGTATGATCTTGTGCATAAACACATAACATCTTATTGCCCAAAAATCCTGAGGACGAGTTTGTGGTAACTGGATATATGTTCATATCTTCTTATTCCAAATACATATCGCACCATTTCATTAAAAACAACAAGTAGTTTGCGCTGAGAACGGGAATCTAATTTTGGATACACAACAATGGCATAGTCAAAGATTGGAACAAATAAGGACTTAACCAACCTTAATTTAGTATTAACGGGTGTGAAGCTAGAAAATAAATACAGCTTACGTAAACCTGCAAAGATACGTCCCACAATATAATTTGCATGGTCAATAGCGGAAAGAGATCGATTCAATTTGTACCCAAGATTTGTTACAGTACAGTGCTCTTCACTTGATTAGACGCACACATTTTTTTTTACATAAATTTAATTTTTTTGTTAGTGCGTGTAACAATTTACAAAAAATTGCATTTATTAGAAAGGTTAATAAGTTCTTAACAAAAAAACACAAACAAATGGTAGGTAAATGGAAGTTAACGGATATTTTTTTTCTTTCTTGAATATGCTGTAAAAAAAGTGAGATTTTTTTTTGTTCACATGATTAGACGCACCCATTAAATTAGTTAGTTAGCTACAAAGTTTAAGAAACAAGGAGCGTTTTCTATTAATTTTCATTAAAAATGGGAAAACAAAATGTTTTAACCGCGGAAGAAAAAAGCAAAATTGACGCCTTGCATTCTAAAGGGTTTTCAATGAGAAGCATTGCCAAGAAAATAGGCCGAAGTGACCACGTTCTGAGAAATGACATAAAAAACAGTGCTCCATACGGTACAAATAACAAGGGAAGGACAAAAACCGCTTTAACACCTCAGGACAAAAGAAAAATCATAAGAATAGCGTCAAATTCAGCTGTCTCCACACGCAAAATAAAGGAAAAAGCTGGGATAACTGCCAGCACATCAACTGTTCGGCGAGCTATTTTGAGTGCAGAACATCTAAAATTAAAAAAAAACTAAAAAAAGCCCCACTAAACGCCGTAAGAAAAGAACAGCGGTTGGAATTGGCACGCCTTCACATGACATGGGACACCAATCTTCGAAGAGCGCTAAATTGGCGAAATGTGTTTTTTTCAGATGAAAAAAAATTTAATTTGGATGGCCCTGATGATTACAACTAGTACTTCCATGATCTTAGAAAAAAGGAAAAGTTTTTGACACGGCACCATTGGAGGCAAATAGGAGTAATGGTTTGGGTAGTCATTTCGTACAATGGGGCGTTCGATTTGGTTTTCATTTCCAACAAAATGACGGGAGTTTCCTACAAAGCCCTTTTGCAATCAGCCTTCCCCACCATAAAAGAACTGTTCGGGCCTCTACAGTGATTATTACAACAAGACAATGTGCCAATCCACAACGATCCTGCCGTGAAAAGCTTTCTTGCCGAAGAAAATGTGGAATTGTTGTTGTGGCCACCTTGTTCACCTGACCTCAATATAATTGAAAATGTTTGGGGATGGTTCACGCGTAAAGTTTACGAAGGAGGTATACAGTATGAGACCTGTGAAGAGCTAACTGTCGCCATACAAAGAAGCCTGGCGGACGATTCCCTTAAATTATTAAGAAAAACTGTATGATTCATTTAAAAATAGGATTTTTGATGTGATTTTAAAACATGGTGGTTGTACAAAGTACTGAAAATATAAAAAAAGCAACAACAAATAAAAATAAAAGAGAACAAAGTAAATTAAAAAGTCTATGTTTAATTTTTAAGAGTTTTTTTTTTACAGGTGCGTCTAATCATGTGAACAAAAAAAACTGCACTTTTTCTTACAGCATAGGCAAGAAAGAGAAAAATATCCGTTAATTTCCACTCACCTACCATTTGTTTGTGTTTTTTTGTTGAGAACTTAATAACCTTTCTAATAAATGCAATTTTTTGATATTTGTTACACGCACTAACAAAAAAATTAAATTTATGTAAAAAAAATGTGTGCGTCTAATCAAGTGAAGAGCGCTGTATCTGAAAACTTAAGCATCGTAGAATTAAGATAAACAGGCGGAATCACTTCAGTGTCGTACAATGTTTTTGAAATCAGCATCAATTGACTTTTTCATTGGGTTTAAGATCAGACCATTACTTTGAGACCATTTAACTATCGAGGAGAGATCAGAATTAAATTTAAAGTAAAACATTCTGTTAATTCCTCTTTGTCTTAATTCCTCTTTCATCTCATTTCAAAAGGCCGTGGAGACTTTTTTTTCGAAATTTACTCTTTTTAAAGTGCTATCTTTATTCGTAAGTTATGATTTTTGCTACGAAAAAAGTCATTACGTACCAAGTACCACATCGGGGCGTGGAAGTGAGCGGATATTTTTAACAGTCAAGATAATAACAAAACTCACTGTACTTCATTTAAAAACTAAATTTCACGTTCTTAGTACTTTTGAGAAGTGAAATAACTCAAATAAACCAATAGAAAGTTTGCTTTAGACCAAAATGTTAGCAATAAATAAAGCAAAAAGAAGCAGCTACTACGGTTAAACAAATAGTTAAGGTCAAATATCCTAGTAATTTGTTCCTCTGGAAGTATCAAGAATTTCTTTGTAGCTCTATTCAAACCCAAAAAATTGGACAAAAAAGTGATTTCGTATTTAATTTATTATATTATGTATAAATACTAAGCGACTTTTTTTTATTAACCATTTTAATTTATTTACAAAAAAAAAAGTGTCAATCAAGGAAAATGGAATTGGAATGTCATAATTGCAAAAGAGAAAAAAAAGAAGTTCGATGTTTTTTTTATTATTTTTTTACTCTAGAACAAAATTGACCAACTTTGAAGAGCTATATATCAAACTATAGGGTGCTTTTTTTTTATAGAGGAATACAACTTCTGATAGGGATAGCTGTCAAACTAGCGGGAATACAATAGAGGAATGCAACTTCTGATAGGGATAGCTGTCAAACTAGCTGCCATACTAATAAAGTGTGTGTTGACTTTTTTTCAGTATACTTTGGCAAATCACCATGGAAAGACTTACACCAGAACAACGTTTACTAATCGTGGAAATTTATTTCCGAAATTCGCACTCTGTTCGCCAAATTTATAGAGCACTTCGTCAAGTTTACGGTGCGCATAATCGTCCATCTGAGCAGCTAATACGTAATACTGTGGATCGTTTCATGACCACATTTACCTACTCTTTGTGATAATATTCATCCAAATCCAGCCCGTTTCGTGTGTACAGAAGAAACCATCGTTGCTGTAGACGTGAGCGTGAGAGAGGATCCGAATTTATCGATCCGACGCCGTTCTCGGCAACTCGGTATCTGCCCGTCCACTATTTGGAAAATTTTGAGGAAAGATCTTGGCTACATCCATATAAGATTCAACTGGTGCTGAAATTAAAGCCAGCGGACCATCAATTGCGTCGTGTGTTCTGTGAATGGGTTGGAAGTTGAACTAGATTTTTCGTGAAATCGTCTTCAGCGATGAGGCTCATTTCTAGCTTCACGGGTTTGTAAACAAGCAGAATTGTCGTCTAGACTCCATTACATGGCGAAAAAGGCACTGTTTGGTGTGGTTTACATGCCGAAGACGTCATCGGCCCATTTATCTTTAAATCCGAAACCGGTGCCAACATTATCGTGAATGGCAAACGTTATAGGCAAATGATTCATAATTTTTTTATTCCTCATGTAATTTTACATCATTTGGAGGAGAAATGGTTCCAATAAGACGGCCCGGCGTAACATGCCATATGCGTGCAACCATGACTTTGTTGAGCCAAACGTTTGGTGACCGCATCATCCTAAAAAATGGACCTATGAGTTGGTCACCTCATTCGTGTGATTTGACACCTTTGGACTACTTTTTGTGGGGGTACGTCAAATCTCTGGTCTGTGCTGATAAACCAGCAACGATTGATCACTTATTAGAAGCCCGCATTCGACGCACTATTGACGAAATAAAACCTGATATGCTCGAAAAAATGGTCCAAAATTGAACCGACAGGATGGCGTTCATTAGGCGCAGTCGCGGACGCCATATGCCAGAAATTATTTTTAAACATTAAATGCCATGAAATTTGTGAGCTAATAAACCAAAATTTGGTCATTCCATTAAATTTGTTGTGTTTTATTTTTTTGTTGTGTTAAATGTTTAAGAAAAGTTGTATGGTTCTATAAAAAAACACCCCGTAGTTATCAGAAAATTATTTTGTTTGCTGTTTTTAAAACTCTGTTAAATTCCTCTTAGAAATCAAAAACAAAAACAAAAAACATCAAATTTTTGGTTTTTGCGAGGACTTTTGGTATTCGGACCACTGTGCGGCGGGACATTTCGAGGGACAATTGTCAGATCAAGACACTTGCGGGATTAAAGCCCATTTGCGGCACGATCTCGCACGTTAGCGGGTCGTCTGACATCCATAAAGCTTCTTCTTTTTTTACAGCTAGGTTATGATCAAGATGAAGGGGATAATAACCCTCCCGATTTACTGCATCCCTAATGGTCCGCTTGTGGGGATTGACCTCAATAAACATCGGCAGGCTTCCTGGCTTCTACAAAAACCATTGACTTGCCATTTATTATATTTTTAAAGTCTCTGTTACTATATTTATATTTTTAATTATAATACATACACATAGAAATGTGTTAATATACAACAAAAACAAATGAATAAAAGATAAACACTTCTACTACTACTAATACTGTAGATCGCGTTAGTCCTATATTCACTTTTTATTTTTTATACCCTATTCTAAGGGTATATTAATTTTGACGCATAGTTTGTAACATACCTTAATATTGCCCGTAGACCCTACCTAACCTAGACCCCTAAAAGTTGCTATATTTATGATCAGCATCGATAGTAATGTCGATCTAACCATGTACGTCCGTCCGTCTGTCGGCAAAAATTAGGCCTTTAAACTGGACCTAGAGAGCTGAAATTTTAACCATATACTCTCTAGGGTCCCGAAATAATCAAGTTTACGAATTTTTGAAAACCGCCCACAGACACACACAAACTCAAAAAAAAACAACATTTTGGAAAAAAATCGAATTTTGAGCTAGAAAGCTGAAATTTTTTATAATGATCTATGACTCCTAAAACTGCTCGGGATAAAAAATTTTCAAAATCCGCCCACTGACACGCCCACAAATAAATAAAACAATTTTTTTGAAAATCCAAAGTTTGAGCTAGGGAGCTGAAATTTATAATATAGGGGCCCTTTATGCTTATGTGTTAATTTTTTTTTAAATCCGCCTACTGACACGCCCACAATTAAATAAAACAATTTTATTGAAACACCCAAGTTTGAGCTAGGGAGCGTTTTTTTTGATAAAATCCTTTAAATGTTATATAACAAAATATGTATGTAGAGCGTTCTTAACAATTCAACCATACTTAGACTTTTGTCACGCCCACTTATGAGGGATAGGAATAAGAATAGGATATCCAACAGTTCGCCCAAGCGGACTGTAGCCCGTCCCTATGTTTTTATTTAAAAAAAAGAAGAGGGAAATCCAAATACCAGACAGAAATCCTCCTTTTGGTGTAGAGGCTATAGAATGGGTCGCGTATGTTGTTGTTGCCCAAGCCCATGGGGATTGAACATTTTAGTGAAGGGCGCATTCGAATGAAAGAATCGATAACAATCGATTATGAAAATATCTAGAGGTATCTCGATTCTTTACACAAAATCATTCGAATGATTTGGTTTTCCATTTTCTTACTTCTCTCACATTTGCTTACTCATTTTGGGTTACGTTATCTTTCTCTTACGAATGCAGTGGCGAAGTGCGCCATATATTCTCTTCTTATTTCATTTTATTACTCACTTCTCTTTCCTCACTCAAATCTCGAGTGATTTTCTTCATGTCCTTTCTTTGGTATTTTTCATTCGTACCTATCTCATATGCATAGCATATCTCGAATGAATGATTGCTGTTATGTCAGTTATGTGTTTTGATTGAATGAATTGAGAACACAATGAGTGATAGTTTTTCAAGATGTTCTCGAGATATTTTTATATGTTTTTTTTTGTATATTAAGTTGCCTTCCTATTTTTGAAAACTGAAGGTTTAAGGTTTTATTTTTTTCGTGACATAACAATATTTCCACTTCCAGCTTTATGGACTGAATCGTTTTGTTTAAGTTTTTTTTCTTTTCAAAAAAAAATAGGTATATTTATGTATGATTTATGAACTTAAGACCTCTTCGAACTTTCGGAATGCGAAATAGTGAATAAAACATTTCCTGCATTAATTATTCTCGTTTTTTTTGCTTAAAAACAAAAACATGTCAATATCAAATGCATTTTTTTTCATTTACCCGTATCTCGAATGCTCATTCGATTCTTTAAATCATTCGAATACTTATGTTTCGATTCTTCAAATCGTTTGATTATGCCCATCACTAGATTGAACCTGGACGGCACGGGTCACAAGTCAACACACTAACCCCTACACCATCGCCACCCTGCTGTATTCACGTACATACCTTTCAAAGTTGTAACACTTCATTTTTGGTAATGATGAAATTCTCTCAAGTGACAGTCCGAACAGTTTGCTTATATGATTTGTTTGTCCTTCTCTTTTACATATGTAAATAACTTAATTACTGTCCCACAAGTTTTGTTTACGTTTAAAAAGCTACCACTTTGAACGTAAACAAAACTTGTGGGACAATAATTAAGTTATTTACATACATATTTACAAGAGAAGGACAAAAAAATCATATATACAAACTGGTCGGACTGTCACTTGAGAGAATTTCATCATTATCTCAAGTATCATTACGGTGCAGTGTTTCAATCGTTTCAATCAATCAGCCGGAATGACCCATCACAGAGTTAACTATATAGTGCAAATGCCACTTAAAAATGCAATTTAATTTCCTCAATTTATTTTATCATCCCGAGGGTTGAAGTGGTTCACACAATCGCCAATCCACCTCTTGAGTGTTGTCATTACTGCTAGTACTTCGACAAATGTATAGCATGTATGCCATAGCGTCGACTCTCCAGTTTCTCCCAATACTGCCGCCGCTGGCCACCACACTGTAAACAGCGAGAAAATATTCAACATGTATGGAAATTGTGTGAAAAACTTACCAATATTTATGGCCACTGGAAATCACTTGATATTCTACTCTACCGCACCCCATCTAGGTTTCGTCCGTTTTTCCTCGGCGATGCTGCATTTTGCTCCTGCTGCACTTTACATAAAAATTTACTGACACTCACTTCCTAAATGATGGCCCAGCAGCCGCCATAACCATGGGTGCAGTGCTCTTGTCGTTCCTGTCCTCTGTGCAACATTGAGTGCATTCGACGAAACGAAAACAGGGGTATTTCCTTTCTTTGGTGCTACTTTTTTTTAGTTGGCAGGTATTAAATTCTTCTTTTTTGAATACCAAACGATAAATTTTTGATTGCCTTGAAGGGAAGGAGGAATGGCACGGAGTAAGACGAGGATCAAATACGAAGTCAAATCAAGATCTTAAAAACGATTTGAGGGAGTCTCCACGTCGCGTCGCTGTGTTGCACATGTACATAAAAGCCATACAGGACGATGGGGGGATAGTGATACAGTAATGAATATGAGTTCATTTCCTTGTGGGAAGTAACGTTTCAAGGATATCCAAAGAGATTGTCTGAATAAAGCGAGCTTAAGTGAATTTATTTCATGAGACCTCATTATTTTGGATGATGCTCTTGTGGCTGGTTTGCAAGGATCTGTAAAGCGGGCAATACATGAAATATACAATTTTCATCCCAAATTAAGTGTTAGTGGCGGTGGCTTAGTGGTTGCACTTCTGAGCGCGGGGTTTGACTTTCGAATCCCACCAAGAAACATCAACATTTTTTTCTCTTGCAAAGTCTAAAAAAACATCCAAGGATAACAACTTACATGCGAAGATTCTCCAAATTAGCAGGTTGGAATCGGCCTTAAATTGTAGGTCCCTTCCATTCGTGATAGCTTTGCACACAAAAACGCTTGGAGAAGTTAGGTTTATTTTTATTAATGTGTGACGATTTTCTCATGATTGAATTTTATGTTTATTCTTGATAACCATTGGTTGTAGTTTTCGGTCAACAGCGTTAAGCCGTGCGATATCAGAAACCGTTGACGTCATTCGCACACATGTTACAATTATACCACAAACAATTTATCCGTGCACAAACGATATCCCTAAGAAACATAACGCCGTGAACCTTTCTTCAAGCAGAAAGTGATAGCAGTCGTAAGAGCAGAAAGCGAGATTTTTACTGATCACAGTAACATTGTTTGAGCCCTATCGATTCCGTTTAAATGAACTTGATAGCAAGGAGATTAGACTATGGAGGCGTGTTCCAACATTGACCTAGCTTAAGAGCAATAGATCGATTTAAAAGTATTAAGGCCCATTTAGACGATCATTTCAGTTTCAGTTTCAGTTGAGCTATCAGTTAAGCTTTCAGTTAAACTGATGTCTAAATGCAAAAACTGAAGCGTTTAACTGAAACTGAAACTGAAACTGAAACTGATGGAATTCCCATAAGTTCTCAATTCAGTTATCAGTTAAACTGATGTGTAAATACGTTTCAGTTCAGTCATCAGTTCAGTCGTCATTTTAATCGCAGTTGGCTATGTATCGATATGTCGAATGGGAATGATAACATGGTCGATTTCATTGAAATTTATCGCGCTTGTCCATGTTTGTGAAAGATAAATGTTTGTTAAATGATATGGCACCGGAAATGGTGCCATACGTAAAAAAATTTATAAAGATGCAATATTTGAAGGTCACCTTAAGTCGTTAAATAAGACATCAAAAGTTGTGTCATATTGGTATCTTGTTAGGGTTCCGTAGCCAAATGGCAAAAGACGGAACCCTTATAGATTCATCATGTCTGTCTGTCTGTCCGGGAATATCACAGCCACTTTTTTGCAAAACTATAAGAGCTATACTGTTGAAACTTGGTAAGTAGATGTATTCTGTGAACCGCATTAAGATTTTCGCACCCAAATAGAAAAAAAACAATACATTTTGGGGGTTCCCCATACTTAGAACTGAAACTCAAAAAATTGTTTTTCATCAAACCCATACGTGTGCGGATCTATGGATAGGTCTTCAAAAATGATTTTGAGGTTTCTAATATAATTTTTTTCTAAACTGAATAGTTTGCGCGAGAGACATTTCCAAAGTGGTAAAATGTGTCCCCCCCCCATGCAACTTCTAAAATAAGGGAATGATAAAACTAATAAAATTATATGATGTACATTACCATACAAACTTCCAACGAAAATTGGTTTGAACGAGATCTAGTAAGTAGTTCTTTTTTTAATACGTCATAAATCGTAAGCCGCAATTTACCTTTCATTCAATCAACTCAAATATAAAAAAAAAAACATTTAATTTCATAAACATAAACCTTATGCGTAAACTGTGAACCATTATTTTCTAATAATAAATCTGTAATAGGTGCCTAAGTAAATAATAATTATAATTCGCGCGGAACCCTTCATGGGCGAGTCCGACTCGCCCTTGGCCGCTTTTTTTTATAATTGGAGTCACTAGTTGCAGTAGCTCCAAATATACGCTTTTACTCATACGTATATAGTTTGACCAATCACCATGTTCAAACCTCAATTCCCTCATTAAATTTACGTGTGATAGGGCTCGTCTTTTTAAGTACAAATCTTTGCTCCATTTCTTTCTTCTTCTTTTTGATTTATTAAGCGACAAAACTATGGCTATTGCAATTAGGCTTTCATCGTAGATTACGCAATATTTATACCCTATTCTAGGGGTATATTAATTTTGACGCATAGTTTGTAACATACCTTAATATTGCCCGTAGACCCCTAAAAGTTACTATATTTATGATCAGCATCGATAGTAATGTCGATCTAGCCATGTCCGTCCGTCCGTCCGTCGGCAAAAATTAGGCCTTTAAACTGGACCTAGAGAGCTGAAATTTTAACCATATACTCTCTAGGGTCCCGAAATAATCAAGTTTAAGAATTTTTGAAATCCGCCCACAGACACGCCCACAAACTCAAAAAAACAAAATTTTGGAAAAAATCGAATTTTGAGCTAGAGAGCTGAAATTTTTTATATATGATCTATGGCCCATAAAACTGATTGGGACATAAAATTTTCAAAATCCGCCCACTGACACGCCCACAATTAAATAACACAAATTTTGGAAAAAATTGAACTTTGAGCTAGAAAGCTGAAATTTTTTATATATGATCTATGGCCCATAAAACTGCTTGGGACATACAATTTTCAAAATCCGCCCACTGACACGCCCACAATTAAATAAAACAATTTTATTGAAAAACCAAAATTTGAGGTAGGGAGCTGAAATTTATAATATATACTCTCTAGGGGCTCTTTATGTGTAAAGATTTTCAAAATCCGCCTACTGACGCGCCCACAATTATTTTTATTTTTATTTTTGAAAGTCCAAAGTTTGAGCTAGGGAGCTGAAATTTATATTATATACTCTCTAGGTGCCCTTTATGCTCATGCTTATTTTTTTTTTTAAATTCGCCTACTGACACGCCCACAACTAAATAAAACAATTTTATTGAAAAACCAAAGTTTGAGCTAGGGAGCGTTTTTATTTACAAAAGCTTAGTTTTTTCGATAAAATCCTTTAAATTTTTGTCACACCCACTTATTAGGGATAGGAATATGAATAGGGTATCCAACAGTTCGCCCAAGCGGACTGTAGCCCGCCCCTATGTTTTTCTTCTGACTTTCGACTGCTCACAAGGAAAATGAAAGCTGAACTGAACACCGGACTTTTTAAACTGAACTGACAACTGAACTGATAACTGAACTGATAACTGAACTGATAACTGAACTGATAACTGAACTAATAACTGACCGTCTAAAAGGGCCTTTAGGATCTTTAAGATCAAAAGAAATCCGATTCAAAAATCTGAGTATGAATTAGTCAGATATCCTACCACTAGGGGCAGTCACATATCACATTGTCGTTGCGTCTCTTTTGACATTGGTGTGGAGGCCTAAGTTGCATAAACGCAATGTCTCCAGAAGGGTAATCCATGACAGAAAGGCTGCGGATGAGCAACAAACTAAGAACTGCCCAACGAGCTTTCCCGATTTCTCTCACACCCAAGCATCAATTTCTATTACATCTTTAAAGGGTGATGGCTCCAAAACACAGGCTGATTCATCTTCTTCTCCTGGCTTCATCGATGACACCTTATCAGATATACGGACGGATGACCACATCAACAGGGTTGGTTCGTCTTTAGAATTGGAAGTTCTTAGCAACACTGTGATGGAGGCTTTCAGAATGATTGCAGCAAACAATATTGCGATTAGTCCAGATAAACCGCGAGCACACCGAAAAGGCCTCAGATTCCCTTCTACTTCGTCATTCTAATGATAGAGTGGATATTGTCCTAATACAAGACCCGTGGATTGTTAACAATCTGGTTTAAGGATAAAAGACTCCTGGATACTACCTTCTACATGAAACATGCAGAGGTTACCCTAGAACTTGCATATAAGTGAAAAGTAGAATAAATGCATAAGGCCTCCCTGATTTCAGCGATCGAGATACAACCGCCGCGTAAATTGAGGCTGCCAAAGATACGGATCGAGGAAGCAGAGAGCCAAAAAACTGAACTTAACTCACCATTCAGTATGGGGAAGTTCAACCAAGTATTGGTGGAAGAAAGCATGCCCGATGACTGGACTATCAGCTCCATATGCCCCATCTTCAAAAAAGGCGATCCTTTGTCTTGCAAGAACTATCGAGGCATACTACTGCTTAATGACGCATATAAGATCCTATCTAACGTACTGTGGGAACGTCTCAAGCCTTTCTGCAACACACTAATCGGCACGTACCAGTGTGGCTTCCGGCCCGGCAGATCGGCAATAGACCAAATCGTCACACTAAGGCAAATCCTGGAAAAGACCAATAAATTTCAAGTCGAGACAGGACAAGACAAAGTACATGCTATCAACAACCAAACAAACAAACAAACATCTGTCCACCGAATAGGGCAAAACGTCACTGTTGATAGTAATAACTTCGAGTTAGTCAGCTACCAAGGAGTAAACGTCAACTCCATGAATGACACCTTAGTGGAGATCCGGCATAGAATTACCTTAGGAACTGCTGCTACTTCGGTTTAGCAAGAAAAATGGGCTCAAAACTCCTCACTCGAAGGACAAAATGCATACTCTATCGAACCTTAATCCTACCAGTCCTGCTTTATGGTGCCGAGTGCTGGACGATAAGTCGGAGCTTATATTGGGTTCTTTTGAAAGAAAAATACTCCGTCGGATATTTGGTCCTGTGTGCGAGGAGGGCGAATCGAGGAGAAGATACAACCGCGAACTCTATGAGCTGTACCAAGATGTGGATGTAGTCCAAAAAGCTAAATGACGTTGACTACATTGGATCGGCCACATTCAGCGAATGGAAAATAATGCTCCAGGCAAGAGGATGTTTGACTCCCAGCTCCCTGGTTCGAGAAGGCAAGGAAGACCGAAAATCCGTTTTAAAGACCAAGCCATCGCGGATGCCAGAGCGCTTGATCTGGTGAACTGGAAGCAGCGTGCCCGGGATCGCAGAGGATGGAAGGCTGCAGTGTCTCAGGCAAAGACTCTTCACGGGTCGGAAGCTCGTTAAGTAAATAGGTATTTATATTACAATGAAACATCTGAAGCGGCACTGCATGCACCAATGCACAATATGATATGTGTGTGCGAAAAACGTGGTTTTGAATTATGTATTCTGAAATAATTTCAGTAGGTAGGACAGTTACTGCATGTGATACCCCAACCCTCACAAATACTAGAATGGTCATCTGATCAGAACCAAAACATGTTTCATTGAAAAGAGGAATTCTACGTTTTAAGAGCAATAATTTCGATTTTCAATGAAAAACGCCATAAGAGTATCATCAAATCAACCGATTTCCACACGTGGAGTATAAATGTTACCCAATCGTACCATAATACTCTAAAAGTATCATCAAATCAACCCATTTTCCCAGGTAGAGTATAAATGTAACCCACTGCGCCATAACACACTTATTAAAATACAGATACTGGTTGAGCAGAATAATGAGGTAACTGACTATGCTTCTCACCGCCAGCGCCTGTCCGTTTGTCCAATAATGGCGACATTTTCCAGTTTTTTCTGTTATCCGTAGAGGCACGAGACAATTCAGTTTTGAACACAATTGTTTCCGATTTTTGTAAGCTATTCTTCAGCTTCCAGTCATCGCATCGCAATATCCCTTTCCTTACCCCTTTTCGGGATAAGCTGTACCACGGCCATTTTCCAATGCACCGGATAATATGTATTGTTCAGCGAATTGTTAAACAGAGTAGCGTCGTTTGAGATAGCATCCATTCCACAAATCATCTTTCGACACGAAAAAGTGAAGCGTATCTCGTCCTTCGGCTTACATCATTAAATAGGGTGAAACCGGTGTTCTCAGAGCGCAAATTCTCAAGTTCGATACACAGATAAAAGATCCCTTTTCTCAATACCGTGGTTACGGCGCCACTTTTTTACTGTATACATTTCCTCGAACAAGCGCCCAGCAAATTGATAAAGCACTTTTCCACCGAAGTTCCAAATCATCTCATTTTGGACCTAAAGAAAACGTAGTATTATATATGGCCATTATATTACTTACATCTCAAGGTAATTGGCTTAACTTTCTCTTCTCTGCTGTTGCTGTTGTTGTTGTTGTTATGCTTAAGTTTCAATAAATTTATTATACAAATTATGAATTCCTTCGCGTGGTTTAAGTAAAAAAAATATTTGTTTCGGTCTATCACCGTTTACCAAGAATACTTTATTCAAACTCAAAACTTAATCTAAATTGTACAGGTATTTATATCCTAGGGTAAACAAATGAAGGTGGAGTGAATCGCAGACGCTGAGTCGGCGCTTTCCAGTAATCTAGAGTGCAGACGTTGGTGTCTTGTGACCAGGTCGGTGGGAACTTATTGTTTGCCTTTGCAGGTTTGCTAGCAGGAGGTTTCCAGGAAAGTAGCATGTAATCTGACCGTATGTGCACGTGCGCTGTGGTTTGGCGGAAGTTGCTTGACTTCTGCTTCGGCCAATCTTTTGGGTGTTAACTTACACTCGTCGCCACTTGAATAGGACACCCTGTATGCTCTTTTTGTAACTTTAATTACGACAGTCTAAATAAAAGAAAATATACCGCTGCGCTTTATATTGATATAACTAAAGCGTTTGATACAGTGGACCATGACTTGTTACTAATGAAATTAAATAAAGCTGGTTTCAGAGGTTTCATGCTTCGCTGGTTCTTCTCATATCTCAACAACCGCAAACAAGTGATTAAACTTGTAGATAAATTCAGTGAAAGCTTAGATATCCGTATTGGAGTACCACAAGGTTCAGTACTTGGCCCCATTCTTTTCTTGGTATATATTAATTCTATCTTCAGTCTAAACTTGAAAGGAATTCAGACAGGGTTTGCGGATGACATTGCTTGTTCATATTCTAATTATTCTGTTCTAGACCTAATTGCTAATATCTGCTACGACTTAGAACAGCTCAGACATTGGTTCAGTATGCATAAACTAGTCATAAGTGATAAGACTAAAATTATGTTTTTTAATCTTTCGAATAACGTGGTTGAATTTCCTAATGTAACCTACCATAGCAATAATTGCCAACACATGCTACTTAGTGCTGACACTTGCTGCAAGAGAAGTTGTTCTAATACGTATAACTCTAATGTAAGCTGCTCCCCCAAATGTTTTATTATCGAAAGAACTACGGTTTTTAAGTATTTAGGACTTGTGTTTGATAGCGGACTGAATTGGGGTGAGAATACCGCTTTACTTCGAAAATACTTGATTAAAACTTCATGCATAATGTATCATCTAAGACTTTTTTGTTCACGTAAACTATTAGAAACAGTTTATTATGGCTTGGTACAATTTAAGTTACAATATGGTTTAGTTTGCTGGGGCGGTACTCACGGTAATAAAATTCAACCTCTGATTGTTGTCCAGAAACATATAATTCGAATTATTTGGAGAAAGGGACGTATGGAGAATAGCTTTTCGCTTTTTTTTAACTCAAAGATACTTCCGCTCAAGCACCTTTACTTCTATAAAGTTCTGAGAATATTTTTTTTAAGAAGTGGTTACTTGCCTCATCGTAATCCTACCGCCCATGGACTTCGTAGCTACGAACGTTATTTGGCTGTTATTCCACCGCATAATACAACGCATCTTTTGAATTTTTTTACTTCTGTAGCTCCAAGACTTTATAATAAATTACCACTTGCATTAAGAACCACTAGTAATTTTCTTTTTTTCAGTCGAGAGATTAAAAAATGGCTTTTTAATTTTAATTTAATTGAAATAAATAACTTACTCAACGTTTTACGCTAAGAATTGAATTGAAAAATGTTGATAAATATTATATAGATTTTGTTTTTTCAATAACCATAATCACCCCACTACCACCATTTCATAGTACATGTAATAATACATTTTTTTGATAAGATACATTCGACACTAGTTCTTGAACTAAAGAGTGTATCTATAATATTCTTCAATAAATAATAGTAAAAATACCTAATGAAAAACACTTAATATTTATATATTCACAAATTATTAATCTTTTTGTATAACTGAAATATTTATAAGCAATATTTATATATTTATATACGAATATACCTATTTGTGAAATCTAGTTTATTTCAGTTTTTAAGCTCTGTAAATATTAAGGATTAATGTGTCCTATGTATGTATATTTATTGAATTGGAGAATAAATTAAATTAAAAAAAAAAAAAAAAATTGCTTATAACTCGAAAGCGGAATGATAAAATAATGATATTATGCCCGTTATCTTAGTCCAACTCTTCTTCTTTCTCTATGACAAAATTGCAAGTTCTAGAAAAGAGCCGTCATATGTGTTTTTCCACTTTATAATGACATTCGTTGGAATTAAAACAACATTTTTTAGTTTGATCGTTATCTTTGGCATGCGGACTCATATTCTTCGTTGATCGATTATTTTTGTTAATTTCGACTATTTAAAAAAACCTAAAATGGGTCGAGGAAAAGCAATAACCGAGGCGGACGGTGACTTATTTATTGCCAAAATAGCTAACAAAATCGAGAGGAGCCGACACTTATATCCACATTTTTAAGTAATGAGTATGAACATGGAGAAAACATGAAAGGCCGGACACACAGCGTGCTTACTAATGCGGAAATACGACTTATTTTAAGAAAAGCGTGAAACTCTCAAATCAAGAAAAAGCCACCTCTCAACCCGGTTCGAAAAGAGTAACGATTCAGATTTGTCGCGCATATGTGACCTGGACTTCGAAGTGGCATAGAGTAGTCTTCTCCGATAAAAAAAAAATAATTTGGAAGGCCCCAATGGCTATAGCTACTATATCCATGACCTCCACAAAGAAACACATTATTTGGACCGGCTGCATAGCAGAGTTGGAGGTGTGATGGTGTGGGTGGCCATTTCCTATTATGGAACCTGCCAACTACAATTTATGTCAACCACAATTAATCCGTTGTCTTACAATGGCATATTGAAAAAGGCCTTTCCATACTTTCATACCCTTTTTGGACCTCTGCCGTGGATTATCAACATGATAATGCGCCAATACATACAGCTCCGGCAGTTAAAATCTATATACACAGCCAAAATGTGGAGCTATTGAGCTGGCCGCCCTATTCTCCGGAATTAAATATCATTGAAAATGTTTGGGGATTGTTGACACGTCAAGTATAGATACGGATCAGGACAACAATATTCGAGTATACCCGAACTTACCCAAGCCATCGAATTGGTTTGGAGCTCGATTTCACTGAATTATTTTGCTAATTTGTATACATCCCTTCCAAACCGGATGTGTGAAGTTTTGGAACAGAAAGGTGGCTCAACACACTATTAAACATTTTTGTTTAATGTAAAATACTCCAATTATCTTAAATTTAAGTTTTTTTTTTGTAATAAAAAGAATCAGAAATCTCTAAAATGTTTTTTTTATTAAAGTGTTTTATTGAAGTGGCGCAAATTTTCGACCCCGCATTTTGCCGGTTTTTGGTTGATAATATTTTGTTAAAACTTAAAGCTTTGGCATTGAATCTTAATTTTGATCAAAATAACAGCAATTAAATTAACTTTAATTTACAAAAAAAAATAAGTCTCTAGCATGCTTGGTTTTGGAGCAATGAAGGATAGAAAACAGACATAAGCGGTGTCCTATTCAAGTGGCGAGGAGTGTATATCCGTTTTTTCTCATGTTCTTCACTTTTTTAAGCAGTTCTACTTTAGCATTAGCCACTGGTAAGCTAATTGAACTAAAATATTTTATTTTCATATATTATTATTATATATTTTTTTAAAATATACGTTGATTTAAGAAATACATTAGCAAAAGAAGTTCATCTCAAATAATTTTTAATTTATCGATTTTATAATTCCTTAAGGAAAATATAAATTTTGTATGAACGAAAATTGTTTAGGGGTGGGCACAGCAGCACTTCTTAGGTGGATGCCAAATACTCAAAGAATTTAGGTAAACATATTTTGAGAAAAGAAAGATACTTATTAGAAGAACAAATTGTAAAAATACTAAATAGAGAATTACGTTGCTGGGAGAAACCTTTCACATTACACGAAATCAGAAAATGTTTGTTTATGTTTAAATTGCGCGTGTCTCGCTCTAGAAAAGATCCCAAACACATAAACCGAATGCTGATTTAAAAAAAGTAAAAGGAAAACACTTTGATTTCTATTTTTAATTAAAAACTACTTTTATTAAATTTAAAGTTAAAGATGATTGGTAAAAACGATTGGAGACAAACTGTACAATTGAACTGATTGAATTGGTGTCTGGCGGCATCGGGTTTTATATATAAAAAAAAGAACTGCTGCCAACTGCAGAAAACAAAAAGTATGATCGCCCTCTGGTGTATATTTATAAGTTAAGGAGCGGATCATACTATACTTAGGTTACGTTACGTTAACTTTTACATCTCTTAGAAGAAGAGTGTTTGGTGAATCTACTTTAAACATTACCGGCCGCCTTGCCGCAATGCGGCTAAATAAATATATAGATAATGACAATTCTTTAAGATAAAAAGGATAAAAAAAAAAAAAAAATTATTATAGAAATAAATGATTATAGTGTAGTGCATTCAATATAATAATTAGAAAAATCGAAATTTATTAATAAACTGTGATAATATTTCCAAATATAGTTGCAGATACCTTATTTCAAAAGTTTATAGATACTTCATCTAAAGTTCATGGAAGATGGAGGTAGATTGATCAAAAGAATTTATAGATATTCCATCTAAAGACACCAGATTGTGAAAGATTAGATATAACTACAACGCGTTATGCCGTATTTGGTAGTACGCATACCTTAACGATAGGTCGGGTGATATTTCCAAACTTGGTTTTGATGGTCACGACTCTCACTCTGCCATCGGAGCCAGGGTGAATTTGGACAATACGCCCAAGGCGCCATTCCGTTGGAGGTAAATTTTCGTGTTTAATGACCACGAGATCATTGATTTTGATGTCAGTCTGAGGATATTGCCACTTATATCGCTTAAACAGTTCCTTAAGATATTCCTCCTTCCAGCGTCGACAAAATTCCTGCTGAAGACACTTCAATTTTTCCCAACGATTAATGATGGAAAGGGAGGGCTCGAGTATTTCTGGTTCGGGGAACGCGAGCAAAGGACCCCCGCGCAAAAAATGACCAGGTGTGAGGGCTAACAGGTTGGTAGGATCGTCAGACATGGGGGAGATTGGCCTTGAGTTTAGGCAGGCCTCTATTCTAGCTAATAACGTCGAAAACTCTTCAAACGTAAATTTATTTGAACAGGCAATTTTTCTAAAGTGGGTTTTGAAACTTTTGACGCCCGCTTCCCACAAACCACCAATATGTGGAGCCCCAGGTGGAATAAACTTCCATACAAGTCCGTGAACTCCGTATTTAATAGCTATTTCGTTGGAGGCGGATTCAAGCGATCTCTGAAACTCCCGTTGTATTAGGGTGTTGGCACCGACAAAATTGGTACCATGGTCGGAGAACACCTCCTTTGGTAACCCACGTCGAGCAATAAAACGAGCAAAAGCGGCTAGAAAAACTTTGGATGATAGATCACTAGCTGCTTCAAGATGGATAGCTTTAGTTGAGAAACACACGAATAAGCACGTGTATCCCTTTGAAATACGACAGTTTCTACCGCTAAAGCTTTTAATGTCGAACGGACCGGCGAAATCAATGCCGGTATAAGTGAAAGGTGGGGAAAATGTGCACCGCTCAGAAGGTAGGGCCGCCATAAGTTGTTTACTCATTTGTTGCTTATGAATAACGCAAGTTTTGCAACGATTTATTCGAGATTTAATTAAAGTTCTCAACTTGGGAACCCAATATTCTTGCCTCATCAGGCGTAGCACGAGTGCGTTACCCCCATGCAGTGATAATTCATGAAGAAAGTCAACAACAAGCGAAGAGTAGGTCGAAGCATAGGGTAGTATGATTGGAAAACGTTCATTATACGGAAGATCGGAATTCATTAATCTGCCGTTGATACGAAGCGTCTTATGCACATCGAGGAACGGGTTGAGGGTACGCAAAGGGCTTTTCGGATTGATGGGTTTTCCCTTTAATAAGAGATTGACTTCGGTAGAAAAGTATCTACTTTGAACTATCTGAATAAGTTTGAGTTTCGCTATCGTTACTTCCTTGTGTGAGAGTAAGAAAGTACTCGGGCGTAAGGTGAGTGGGATAAGTTTTCGAGCGTGGTTATAAAATCGGAAAATAAAGGAAACTACTCTCAGCGCACGACCGAAAGAAGAGAATCTGGTTAAGACATCCTCATAATCTTGGATGTGGAATGTCTTCACAGTCCTTGCTTCCAAATGTTCTTCATGAGCCGGAGCTGGAAGACGTTTCGGCCAATCACACTCTGGCAGTTGGAGCCATACTGGGCCATTCCACCAAAGAGCGTTATCCTTTAAGTCGACTGGGAGAATGCCACGAGTGGCGAGATCGGCGGGGTTATCCTCAGACTTCACGTGTCTCCAACGAGTGTTTCCCACATTGTCCGCCATAATTGTTATGCGATTTGCAATAAACGTCTTCCATGTTCGAGGGGGTTTATCTAACCAGGCTAGAACAATTGAGGAATCGGTCCATAAAAACAGATTAGAGGACTTAACTGGAAAATTCGGTAGATAGAACTTTACAAGTTTTGACAAAAGAACCGCACCGCACAGCTCCAACCGCGGTAAAGAGATTTGCTTTATTGGTGCGACCCTTGTCTTAGCACAGATCAGATGAGAGAAGATGGTGGAGTCTGCGTCAATAGCTTGTATATATAACGCAGCACAAAATGCACTCTCTGACGCATCACAGAATCCGTGGAAGGTAACACTAGACGAGGGATGATAATTAACCCAGCGAGGAATTTTTAGAATTTGAATATCTGGTAGGGTTTTAATAAATGAGTTCCATCGTTCTGCTGATTCTAGTTTCAGATGTTCATCCCAGTCAGTGCCATCGGTCCAAATCTGTTGCATAAGAATTTTTGACGCGATGATTACTGGTGCCAGCCACCCAGCAGGATCGAAAAGGCGTGCTATTTTTGAAAAAACATCGCGTTTGGTTGGCAAACCTGAGAGCTCATAAGGTTGAACCGTGAAATAGAAATAGTCGCCTTTAGCGTTCCAGCGAATGCCTAGGGTTTTAACTGAGCTATCGTCAGTGAGATTAAGAAAACTCTCATTGAGAACATGCTCAGGAGGTAAATGCTTCAGAAGATCCGATGAATTTGAAGTCCATTTCCGGATTGAAAATCCAGCTGATAAAAGGGCTTCAATCAATTCGCTTTGTGAAGCTCGAGCTGTCCGAAGATCATGGGCACCAGACATTAAGTCGTCTACATAAAATTCCTCTTCAATAATTTTTGAGGCGATAGGAAATTTATGCTTAACGTCTGCAGCCAATTGCTGCATTGTGCGGAGTGCCAGATAAGGGGCGCAGTTTACGCCGAAGGTCACAGTAAGTAACTCGTAGTCCTCTATCTTCGAGTTAGAAGAGTCTCGGAAAAGTATTCGTTGGAACGAAGTTTCGTCTGGATGCACCCAAATTTGGCGATACATCTTCTCAATGTCTCCATTTAAGACGAATTTGAAGAATCTCCATCGTATAATAAGTGATGTAAGATCACGTTGGAGTGCTGGACCCGCATACAACAGGTCATTTAAGCTTTTCCCATTATTGGAGGAACTGGATGCATTAAATACGACTCTGACCTTTGTAGATGAACTTTCCGGTTTAAGCACCGCGTGATGGGGAAGATAGAAAGATGAAACTGCGTTATCGGTTGCCTTTTCCAACGAATCAACTTTACGCATATGTCCTAAACTTTGATATTCTCGAATGACTTTAGAATAAGTGGAGTGTAGATCTGGGTCTTTTGAAAGAGATCTTTCAGAACGCAAGAATTGATTAAGCGCAATTTGTCGCGAAAATCCAATTTTGGTACCGGCATTAGCCTCAGGTTTAAACGGTAATCGTACTATGTATCTTCCATCAGTACTCTTTTCCGTAGTGCTTCGATAAAGATCTTCGCAATACTGGTCTTCGGCAGAAGGAGAGGGACTAGCAGTCGGTATTTCCTCTAACTCCCAAAATTTCTTTATTTGGCTGTCAAGTGTTGATAACGCGTATTTTACTGTGGTAGCAAAAGAATTGAAATGTTTGGGAAGAGGTCCTGATAATATCCATCCGAAGACGGTATTTTGAGCAACTAAGGAATCGGATATATTTAAAACCCCAGGGCGAATAATGGTAGGATAGAGATCTGCTCCTATTAGAAAATCAACTTGAGATGATTTGTGAAAAGTAGGGTCAGCTAACTTGAGTCCCGATAATTGACTTAAATCACTAAGCTGAAAGGACGAAGCAGGGAGCTGACCAGTAAGATGTTTTAGTACTATGGCTTGAGCAGCAATAGGCTCCTTTGAATTTTCCTCATTTAGCAGTAAAAGTGAACACATTTTTTTTGACGTTGCCGCATAAGCTGAGTTAATACCTGAAATGTGTGCGTTTATAGATTGAACTGGTAACCGAAGTCGGTTCTGCACGGATTCTGAAACAAACGATATTTCAGAACCCGGATCAATCAGGGCCCGGACAACAAAGATAGATCCTTGGTGAATAAGGTTGATCAAGGCAGTTGCTAGAAGAACAGATCTACCGTTGATCGTGAAAAAGGTTTGAATGTTTGAAGAGTTTACCCCTTGATTTGAAGTGGACTGTATATTGGAGGGAGTTGAATAAGTGTTGGTGGACTGACTATCAACGGTATTGTTTGAAGATAACCTGTCAGACGGAGAATTTGAATTCGAAGCTATATGTAAAAGCGAATGGTGTCGGCCTTTACATGTATTACAATTGTGCGTGCTTGCACAATCTTTATTTAAATGCTTAACTGATAAACAGTTGGAGCAAAAGTTATTACTTCGAATAAAATTAATTCGAGATTGAACTGTCATTGCTAAAAACTTCGGGCAGATACGTATAGGATGATTTTCTTTGCATAGCTTACACGAGAAAGTAAAAGCCTTTGCATGGTAGGTTTTAACATTGTTTTTGCTCGGCTTTGAGTGACCTCCTTGATGTCCGTTTGGACTCGACGTCACATCGGCCATTGATTCCAGGATTCGATATCGAGAATCCAAAAAACTATTTAACTGTTTCCATGTTGGAACTTCCGTAGGCCTTTGAATTGATTGCTCCCAAAGAGCAAGGGTGGTTTTCGGCAACCGATTCGCGCACGCATAAATTAAGATGGGATCCCAATTTTTGGTATCGACCCGATGAGATTCGAGTGCAGCTAATGAATCATTGATAGAGCTCTGGAGCAATTTTAAGGCTTTAGCGGACTCAGACGGAATAACCGGCAGATTGAAAATAACCTTCACTTGGTTATTAACGAGGATGCGCTTATTTTCATAATTATTTCTCAACGCCTCCCACGCTAAATCAAAACTGTCGTTGGTAAGCGGAAACTTGCTTACGATACTATGGGCATAGCCTTTGGTTTTTGACCGCAAATGGAAAAGTTTTTGAACAGATCCCAGTTTGGGATGCTGTTTGTACACGGCATCAAACATGTCCCTAAACGAAGGCCACGATAGGTAGTCGCCATGGAAAACCTCAGTGTCACAAGGGGGGAGTTTGACACACTGAAAGGAGGATGAATCAGAAGACGCGCCGTTATGAGAAGACGAAGCATTAAACTGTGAAACGAGTTCTAAAATACTCCCGAGACAAGCGATATAAGTTTCATTAGAGAACGTGTATTTTGCTTTTAAAGTGGCAATATCAAGATCTGACTTTTCTAATTCGTTGGCATTGCGACTGCATCTCGCATACGTTAATTTAACTCCGTCCCACAATTCCTTTAACTCTATTCGCCGCGCTTCTAAACTTGCAGCAGTATGTTTGGTAATCGCGATTTCTTTAAAATGTTCGAAAAATTCGACCAATTGATCAGCAGCAAAAATGAAATCCAAAATCGATGAACTCATGTTGAGTTAGAAGAATTGTGAACGGTAAAACCCAAGTAAAAAAAATAAATAACCGATCAAATTGAACACGTTTGTTATAACTCGATAAAATGTCTATTGGCAATACTCAAATTGAAAAAGTACTATTTAATAATGATAATTGCAAAGTGGCAACTCTTGTTAGTTACACGAAAATAATTCACAATTAGGTTTCGTTGGAGTGGAATGTGGAACCAAAGAGAATGGAACGAGTGAAGAAAATGGCGAACAAATGAAAGAATATGCAACTATAATTTATATGGTACCACAATTTAATTTTATTATTTTTTTTTTTTTACTAAATGAAATGAAATGAATGCACTGCACTAACCTTAAATTTTGTCCTGTTGACTGTTTAATGATGATATGCTTTGCTGCTTCTATGGTCTGCTGTTGTTGATCGCAATGGTGAGATGATGATGATGAATATGACGATAATGATGTTGTCGATGATGTTTTAATTTGTCGATTATGATGTTGACGATGATGATGTTGTCAATGATGTTTTAATTTGTCGATTATGATGTTGACGATGATGATGTTGTCAATGATGTTTTAAATTGACGGTGATGATGTCGAGACGACGATTAATTTGTCGATTATTAAATTGACGATGATGATGTCGAGACGACGATTAATTTGTCGATTATTAAATTGACGATGATGATGTCGAGACGACGATTAATTTGTCGATTATTAAATTGACGATGATGCTGTCGAGACGACGATGATGATGAAGAAACGACGGTGCTGTCGATGATGATTAAGTTGATGATGATGGTGTCGATGAGACGACGCACAAGGCACATTAATATTCGAATTAATATTATGTGCAGATGCTAACGGCCGCGTGGTCAACGGTAGGTAGTGGCGTGATATCTGCGAGCTTTTGGCAAAAGCACCGTAAAATCCGGCTCGAAGGACCAATGTTTAAATTGCGCGTGTCTCGCTCTAGAAAAGATCCCAAACACATAAACCGAATGCTGATTTAAAAAAAGTAAAAGGAAAACACTTTGATTTCTATTTTTAATTAAAAACTACTTTTATTAAATTTAAAGTTAAAGATGATTGGTAAAAACGATTGGAGACAAACTGTACAATTGAACTGATTGAATTGGTGTCTGGCGGCATCGGGTTTTATATATAAAAAAAAGAACTGCTGCCAACTGCAGAAAACAAAAAGTATGATCGCCCTCTGGTGTATATTTATAAGTTAAGGAGCGGATCATACTATACTTAGGTTACGTTACGTTAACTTTTACATCTCTTAGAAGAAGAGTGTTTGGTGAATCTACTTTAAACAGTTTATATACATTTTTTATAGATGAATTTAATAATTAAGTTATATCTATATATGGCAAATGAAAATAAAGAATAATAAATGGAAAACTCCGACGGATGACATTTATGTCAAATTCGTGCCATACTCTGTAATAGTCCATTGCAGCAGCAGGAAGAGATCCTCTTTTTGGTGTAATGGTTTTTAGAGGTCATTATTTTCTCTCCAGTGTATGGCGGTATTTGTTACTTAAGGGGATTGAACCTGATCCGCATGGGTCACAATGCAACGCACTGGCCTTAAAACCGTCGCTTCCCCAGGTTTAGGTACTAGCCTTTTATTAAACCAAAATTGCCTAATTGTAATCCAGAAAAACGCTTTACAAACACTTGAAATGATTCGGACAGGATAGCGCGAAAAACGTTCAAAAAACTACATATTTAATTTCAAATTATCGAAGTGAAAATTTCAGTCAATTAAAGAAAACTGGTACATTACATTGCTGTAACGACGTATGTAAATTTGTTGCATAGCCCTTAGTGGAATAGTTAATTGTGATCAAAAATTCTAAAATAATATTCTAGATAAAACCTAAAACCATTTTTATACACCACACTAAGGGACAAAGAACATTGTAAAGTAAAGAGTCTCATGAATTTTTAGACACCTTAAAGGCACTAAGACATATTTGACAAATTGAAAAACTACCAGAGTTGGTATATAACCTACATATTGCTCTACATGGGTAGGTATATGCACTTGGATACGTCCCAGCTCAATCCAAATAATTTTAATTATTTCCCATTCCAAATGCTTAGGATATATACATCTTGGATTCTCTTTGGCCCTACCGATGAACCAAGCTACATTTTACTTCATCCTGATACACATTTGCGGAGAGGGTGAGCGAGCGAGGTTTCCGAAGAACTGCAAATGAATTATTTTAATTATGAGTAATGGAAAAAGGAGGAATAATTCACAAAAAAAAAGAAACACATCATTCCAAACAAATCCTTAGTAAGTGTCTCATATAGAATTCCCAATGAGCTTTCCTCCATAAGCAAATAAAGACTATAATATACACTTACACATGCAGACACAACTTGGGAATCTCTAAGTGAATGCAGTTCCTTCGCTTCCACCATCCATTAGATGAATAACTTAACAATTCATTTGCAGATATGTGTTATATATAGATATACGCGCTTGGATTTAGACCTAACATTGCACCCTGAGCGGTAATGTGTCGCAGCAATCCAGACCTGATTCCATTTTCAGTTAATGAATCTCACAAAGCGAAAAAACTTTTTAATTAAGAAATACATATTACCGAGTCAGAAACATACAACGTACACAATGGAAAAACACCTGAGCTCAGCGATAAGAGACACCCGACAGCAACAAATGAAACTAACACGACAATAGATACTAAACGCCACAACTAGCTAAGGTACCTACTTCACTCGTATTAGAAAGGAACGCCAACTGAACGCAAACAAAAAACTCTGAAAATAATCGCACATCCTTTCACATGTCTAACACTTGACACTATTAAAATGTATTGCCTCAATTTGGTCAGAATAATGAAAACTTTCAAAACAACATACCAAGGAGAAAATAGTATCAGCAGAGGAGGAGTGAGAAATGAGAACTGAGAACCAAGGACCAAATACCTTGTTGCTTGTCTTACCTATGGAGTCTGGTTTGTATTTTTTCCCATTACCGAGTTTTTTTTTTGTATCCACTATAGCCGAACTGGATTATACATTCGATGTAGGGAGGTTTAGTCATGTACACAGGCAAGCAACCAAGTACACACCTTGGCATTCTTCTTGTATTACCATAAATAATTTAATAAATTCAATAAATAACTAAGAAGCAAGCTAAGACAGTCAAACGGTGACGCAAAAAGATACACGACGAAAACTCAAGAACAACAACACCCCACTGAATCCCCAACCACCCTTTTGCACACACTGCATCAATTTACCACCTAACTGGAGGAGTAGGGGTAAATACAGTGGATGCTAAAAGGTTCAATCAACTTTAATTCTCACATCTGGTAGTTTGAAAGTTTGACTATTCCAACTATCATTTATGTTGCTACTCTTGTACCCCAGGGAAGCCTTTTTGGATCTTTACTTTTCATTTGATTTACAAACAATCTTTCTTCATCTATTTCAATTTCAAATTGGACACATTTCGTTTTGATCAACAAACTCATTTTTCTCGATAGCTCAGACAACCTAAGCTTACATTTATGCTCTCGATGTAGGTCTTTCGCCAAAGACATTTGCACATTACTAATACTAAAGAATTTTTTTTTTATCATCTCGACCTAATTTAAAAAAATCGAGTGAGGTATTTCGCGGCACCTTATAAATGGTGTTATTAGGTCTGTTCCTTTCGCCTTAGCAAAGTCCTATTTAGTACTTTCCATTTTTTTTTATTTTTATTTTTATTTTCATTTTATTTTCCAGAATGCAAAACCATATGGTATTGTTGACCTGCGAAGCCAATTGGCTTATCTGCAGGAGATTACTTTTAAAAATGTATTCTAACAAAAGGTTACTATTGATGTAAGAGTTTATAAGTGTCTCATTACAATTTTTTTTTTTACATTTTAATAATTCATATTTAAATATTACTAGCTGCACCTGCCCGGCTTTGCCCGTGCCCGAGAATTCTATTGGCCAATATGTTCGAGTAGACTTCCTTATAATTGTCTATAGCGGGTATCCGGCGTATGTTGCTGCGCCTAAAAAAAGAAGACCGATTTTGACCAAAGTTCACAGAAACACTCTCAGGCCAATACCGAAGATTGCCTGATTTGAGCTCAACCGGTGAAAGGGACTGCATGTTTTTCTCCGCATGGCTTAGGCCGCTCACACAACTTCGTTGTTCCGTTTAGGGTAGGTGCTTGTTGTCTGGCAGGCGCCTATGTCACCTTACTTCTGCGAATCAAACAACAAAGCGAAAATAAAAAACTTCGATTGAATCACTTTTCATTCACTTCCCCACCGATTGTTATCAATGTTGGAAAAGCAACTTTCCGATGTCCGATTCACAAAAAAATGCAAAAAATTTCAATAAGAGTTATTTGAATAAAATATTGAACACACGATATCTCAAGAATGAAAGTGCGCACAAATTCCACAATAAGCTTGAAACGTTCGTGTGGTCTCCCTCTTTCATATGCTTGTTCGGATAACAAAATAAGTGACGTCTGTACGGTCTCTGTATCTGCGTCGTAATTTACACGCATACGCACATATGCATGTGTACTCACTCAAATGCCCATATCTCACACACCGATGCAGATATAGCCAAACATAACAACCTTCGCGCAGACGTCGCCTTTCATGGAAAAAAATTTCATTGGAATCGGTTAACGCGTTTGGCCAAACACCGGCAACAAACACAAATATGGATTGATTTTTATATATAGAAAATATGTATTACATAAAAAAACTTTTTATTATTTCACTTAAATTTGTTTTTTTTTTCAAAGCACATGATACCTACATATGAAACACACAGTGAATAAATACATTGTCAATTTTTTTTTCTTTTTTAAGAAACACATAATTTACACACCGATGCAGATACAGACATCGCACATACATAACATCCTTCGTATAGACGTCACCTTTCTTTAAAAAAAAATTTCATTGGAATCGGTTTACGCGTTTGGCCAAACACCGGCAACAAACGCAAATATGGATTGATTTTTATATACATATATATATAAATAGATATAGATATATTCTCATATCAATTTTAATTCACAAAAACTCACAAAATCGCAATGAAGAAACACGAATCCGACAGCGCCACCAAACATGAAACAAAATTTTCTTCTCCATTGATCGATAATAGATGGCGTTACGTTGCGTGTCTATCTGACAGTTCAATTGTGATACGATATGTTACATTCAAATGTGATTCTTTATTTGGTTGTTGCCAAAATAAATAAATACAAAATGAAAAAAAAAAAAAAATTTTAAAAAAATCGAAAAAAACCTGTCGTAACACGCTGGGTGGTCAAAATAAGCCATTTTGAAATTTAGATTTTTTTTTTCTTCTAAAACCCGTGCTGAGAAAATACCTTTCCAACAAAGTATAAATCATCAAAATTGGTTCGGCCAATCTCGAGTTATGCGGTTACATCGCTTCGGACACTTTCTTTTATATATATAGATATTAATATTTTTAATTTTACTTTAGTTCATTTAAATTAAGTTATAGCCTCTAAGAAAAATTGTTTTAATATTTGTTTCCTGACATTGATTTGGTTGATGTTTCTCAAGTCTTGAGGGAGGTTATTCAGTACATTCGGCACGGTTTACATCAACATTCTTCTTCCATACTCATTTACAATCGATGGGAATTGAAACATTCTTTGGACTTGCCTTCTTGTACCAAACTGAGTGCGTAATTCTGCATCGTCATAGTACTCCAGTGCCACGCTCATATTAAATATCTGCATAATTTTCAATACCTTAATGCGAGACCCATTTCCTCTTGACAATTTGATCGCACTGTGTTGGATGGTTTGCAGTTTTTCGATGTGTGTTTGCGTTATCCTTAGTGGAGCGCCATCCCTACAGCCCTAGATTGAATGAAATTCATGCATTAGCTATGCAACATTTTTGAAAGCCTTGATCATAATCTGTTTCTTATGAAACTGCGACAACATTTTAATTTTAACAGTGGTATAATCAAGTGAACATAAACTACATGCAAAACACCATCTTAACATCCAGGACATAAACTATGAAACTAAAATCAACCTATCTAAGATCAGCAACCTCCGGCTAAGACAGGTAAAATTCTTCCATCAATATAACGAGTACAAAATATCCCATTCCATTATCCATCGATGTTGCTATCAAATAACTTCCATGTACAAGGACGGCTAAGTGTATCACTGTAACGCCCCCCAAACACAGTCCGTGTCTTCAAAGGCGACTTTGTGGGCGCAGTGGCGTAGTGGTTAGTGGTCTAAAGGTCTCAGGTTCAAATCCCGCCGAGGCCAAGTAACACCTAAAAGTTATTTCCTCTGCACCACCTCTTGTGAACGTTTTATAAACATCCAAGAGTATCAATTGTCATGAGAAATTTCTCAAATGTTCCGTTCGGATGCGGCTTAAAATTGTAGCAAATGGTTGGAGCAACTGAGTTAGGCCTATATGCCGGTTAGGGCCGTTTATGCCTAATATTAATTTTATTTTTAAGGGAAGTAAGCAGATCCAGGTAATTTTCTTACTAACGTGAGTGTAGAGACACACTTAACATCTTGAAACTCTCCCCTAAGTGTGCATGCGGATCCGTTGGTAAACACGACTGGCGATCACCGAACGGCGGCATCTCATCGGCACCGTCATGTTCATGCACATGTCGAAATCATAAGTAGAACTAAGCAGATATAAAAACTCCTGGATCACACAAAGAAACACCCTTATTTGATTGGCCTGAGGCCTGCCAATATTCATTGAGGTTGAACCGGCGAACCTAACGAAGAGAGTTATGCGGTTACATCGCTTCGGACACTTTCTTTTATATATATAGATATTAATATTTTTAATTTTACTTTAGTTCATTTAAATTAAGTTATAGCCTCTAAGAAAAATTGTTTTAATATTTGTTTCCTGACATTGATTTGGTTGATGTTTCTCAAGTCTTGAGGGAGGTTATTCAGTACATTCGGCACGGTTTACATCAACATTCTTCTTCCATACTCATTTACAATCGATGGGAATTGAAACATTCTTTGGACTTGCCTTCTTGTACCAAACTGAGTGCGTAATTCTGCATCGTCATAGTACTCCAGTGCCACGCTCATATTAAATATCTGCATAATTTTCAATACCTTAATGCGAGACCCATTTCCTCTTGACAATTTGATCGCACTGTGTTGGATGGTTTGCAGTTTTTCGATGTGTGTTTGCGTTATCCTCAGTGGAGCGCCATCCCTACAGCCCTAGATTGAATGAAATTCATGCATTAGCTATGCAACATTTTTGAAAGCCTTGATCATAATCTGTTTCTTATGAAACTGCGACAACATTTTAATTTTAACAGTGGTATAATCAAGTAAACATAAACTTAGAGCAGGCAACTAGCCGCTAGGATGCAGGTCATATGTCTGGTGGACTGCCCTAGATAAAGCGAGCAATCGCTATAAGCTAACCAGAATCCAACGACCAGCCTGTCAATGCATCTGTGGGACACTCCAAACTACTCCATCTACTGCAGTAGACATTGTGTTTCATCTGACATTCTCGAAATTTTAAGCAGACAAACGGCTGCTTGTGCGGCTGATTTTGTCGCCAGACCAAGAGGAGAGATGCGAAACGAGATCAAAGTTCATCATCTAGGTAACACAGGGTGGTGCATGAGTCCTGCTACAAAAACAAAACGTAATAACTTTTATTCTGTGTGAGTATTCGGTTTTAATTCGGCAGGTTACTATTTAGATTTATTAAAATGAATGCTTGGGATACCGAAAAGGGGATTTGGATAGTGCAGCGGTACCAAGCTGTACAGTCCTTCATTTCCGTCCAAATAGATTTTAGACGGGAGTAGATGGACCATTATGAGGCTGGTAAACATGTTTTCCGAATCTGGAAGCATCGCACTAAAAAGTACCATTGAGATCCCTATATTCGGGTTCAAGACACCATCGCGACTGTAGCATCGTCAATTCAGGCAAATCCAAGAAGGCAACGGCTTCACAAATTGCGTGTTTATGTCTGATTAGGCCCATTTTGATCTAAACGGGTATGTAAATAAGCAAAATTGGCGTATATGGAGAGAATCTAATCTAGAAATACTGCATGAGACGGTAGCGCACCCAGAACGAGTCACTGTGTGGTCCGCAGTTTCATCAAGGTGCATTGTGTGGCCATACTTCTTTAAAGAAAACTGTGTGCCGTCAATGGGGACCGTTATTTAAAGATGTTGAAGGAGTTTTTTTTAGTATTTAGTATTTTTATTGAAATTAATCGACATTTACAAAAAGATTACAATTAGGTATCTATAAAGATGTAGATATGACTAATGAAACATTAATTTTTAATTTAAATTTGATTTATACTTATAATAATGAAATAACATTACATATATTAAAATAAAATAAATGGAAAAAAAGAAGAAAATTGCATTAAGATATTAAATTGATTACATAAAAAGTTTAAGTAGCACTATGTACATTTATTAGTAAAGATAATTTTGTGTCAATTGCCATACCTATAATACCCTATCACTGCCGGCCAAATATGCAAAAAGAGAATTCTCAAAACCAACCACGAAACAGAGACGTCGAATGCCAAGAGAAGGGAGTTCCACAAGCGAATAGCATGAACATAAAATTGTCGTTCAGTGGTTGTACAGGTAGAACGTGAAGGAATAAGAGTTAATGACTGAGATGAATTAGAAAAAATAAGTTTCTCATGTAAATATGTTGGCTGCTTGGTAACAATGATTTTGTGAAGGAGTTTCAGAGTACGGAAAATTAGCTAGACATCTAACGAACATCCAAGTATTCTTGTTCTATACGCCGATATACGATCAAAACGCTTCAGACCATATACATACCGAGTAACATTGTTAAAGGCGATGTTGAGTTTCCTTTTTGACTCAGCGCTACAGTTGTAATAAACTTCACAACCAAACGATATAATTGGTACAATAAGAGCTTTCACTAACATTAATTTGGTTTTTATTGGTGTATAGCGTTGTGACATGGATAAGTTGCGCAAGCAACCATAAATCTTTCCAACAACCGTGCGGACATGATCATCCCACCTTAGTAAACTACTAAACCGAATTCCAAGATTTTTTGCATTATCTGTGAAATAAATTTGCTCGTTATCAAGATAAATGCTTGGTAAACTGTCAACCTCAAATCTGTTTTTCGAAATTAGCATGCACTACGACTTTTTTGGATTTAGACACAAGTGGTTTCTTTTTTACCACTGGAGAATGCTGGAGAATCTTCATTGAATTTAACCACTGTATCTTCAATTAGTCCCAACTTAGAACTTAAGTACAGTTGGACATCTTTGGCATACATGTGAATGGATGAATAAGTTATGCAATGCGGAAGATCATTAATAAATATGGTGAACAAAAGTGGACTCAAGATAGATCCCTGTGGGACTCCCATAAATGTATGCTTATAGTTCGACATTGCATTTCGTACTACCATAAAGATAGGAAGAAATTAAATTTGCTGCAGGCGTTGAGAAGTTGAATTGTGAAAGTAGTTTAGATACAAGTTGTGAGTGATTAACCGTGTCGAAAGCCTTCGAGAAATCCAATAACCTTAGGTCATCAGTTACTTTTAACAGCGCAGAAACACAGCTGTGTTGTTTCCTAAAACCGGATTGAAACTTACAAAGTAGCCCATTTGTTTGTAAATAAAAAGACAACTTTTGATGCAAAATTCTCTCCATAACTTTTGACAGAAACGGTAGCACAGAAATAGGTCTAAACTCTGGAGCACTCTGTGATTTTCCTTGTTTTTTCAAAAGAGGTAGTACCCTAGCAATCTTCCAAGTGCTAGGAAAGCAAGAAGTCATTAAGATTGTATTAATACAATGAGTTAGCACTGGGAGGATGTAAGGTAAGATTATTTTGACAAAGCAAGGATGCATCTCATCGACCCCAGGAGATTTTGAGTTTATACTCATAAGAGCTTTAAACACATCTGTTTGTTCAACCTGGGAAAACTCAAACAAATTAACACAATTATTACTAGACGTTACTATGGACCTCATGCTAGTATTTGACACTGCAGCAGTTCTTACAAAATCATCTTATCAAGATCAGTATCAGTAGAATCAAATTCGTCCCGAACCCCGATTCCTATACCCCGAATATTCTTCCAAAGGGTTTTAGATGGTAAGATGCTATCAAGACATTTGGAATAAAAATTTCGCTTAGCTTTTCGTATTTTGAAGTTCACTATGTTTCTTAACAAGCAAAACTAAACGTGAAATTCTGACAACCTAAAACGCTTCCATTTTTTGTATGCTATGTTGTGCCTGTTTCTTAGTTCCATTATCTCCTGGGTACACCAAGATGCAGCTGGATTCTCGACTGTTTAACATATAATGGGGACATGTTTATTAAAAAGGTCAAGTAAGACACTGTTTAACATATTGATTTGTCCATCGGAAGAAGTCTCATAATAAAATGTCTGCCAATTAATTCTTAACAAGTCTTCTCGAAGTATTTCAACATTTAATGATTTAAAATTTCGGTAAGTATAAGTCTGTGGAGTGTTACAATATCTGATTTTAAAGGTGGCAAATATCAGATCATATTTTGGGAACATTGGTACCGACACTTGGCTGGAAAAAGTATCTTCAAACACACTAGCGAAAAACAGATCAAGCAAAGTACTAGAGGTGTTAGTAAAATTAGTAGGAGCTATAAAATTTATAAGATTGAGGTTAAGTGATCTCATAGTATTAAGTAGTGGAGCGGAGACATCACGATTTAGCACATTACAGTTAAAATCACCACATATAATAATATTTGAAAAGGATGTAGATATATTTTCAAGTTTCAGATATAAAGAAGTTACATAAATTTGATTGCCAGGTCGATAAACAACGCCAAGAAGATTGCTGCTATTTTCATTACATAGTTCAATAAAGCAGTACTGAAATAGGCTTCCAGAAGGAGATAATTCGACTGGTTTACAATTAATTGAGGAACGCACATAGATTGCAACACCACCACCAATTCTATGATGCCTATCAGCTCGAAATAATCTGAAACCATCCATACAATAAAAAGCATCCGCAACATCATATTTAAACCAAGTCTCTGAGACACACACAACATCTACATTTACCCAGAACTACGCCGAATAAGTATTTGTTTCAACAGCATTTGGTTCCAGCAAGATGGAGCAACCGCACACATAGCCAGACCGGTTATTTTTTTTATAATGTGCGAGAGATTTTCGAATACCCTTATAATGTATTAGCTACACAGCGCGGGCGTTAGGGAAATTATGGTTATAAGATAGGGAGAGATGCCGATGCACGTTGGTTTTAAATGTTTGTAGATTATAATGTGTAGAAATCGCGGAGCTCCAACGAAAATTCCCCAACAAATTAATATCCAGAAACTCCACTTTCCGCTGGCCCCCAAGGTCACCTGACCTGAATGTACCAGACTTTCTCTTATGGGGCTATGTCAAGCAAGAGGTGTCCAAAACGAAACCAAGAAATTTTACTGAATTGAAGCAGTCCATTAAAACAATAATTGAGCCGATCCCGACTTCAACCCTTTAGGCCGCAATGAATAATTGTCCGGGCTGGTCGGAAAATAAAACTTTGCTAGCAAACCGCACCTGTCAGCTGCTCCAAGTTAGCTGGAGCACTGACTACAGGAGTTACGGTACCATGTGTAGGATTGTTTGTTGTTAGGATGAGATGGAGGCGCATTAGCCAGTTGGTTAGCAGCCCGGCTGATGGCCCTAAATAGCTTAGTCGTTAACAGTTGATCCAGTTACCGGGCGCCTACGTATATACCTTTTGTTTCCTTACCCATGTGAATCACATGAGAGCCAAACTACAGTCTAAAGCAAACAAAGCCCAAACCGAATAGCTCACCCGATGAGTCAGGAAATGAAAACTCTACGGCTACAGCATCAGGAGAACAAACCGTCATGAATATCATCTGAGCTAAAGATTTAACAAGGATCACCTGGACCATGCGTTTATCCATGAGTCATATACCTATTAGGTGCAGAAAAAGGGACATTCCGGTGAATTAAAACGATTGAAGACCTTTGGATTGCATCCTTATTGAAAATAACATAAGAGCTGATCCCATCATTCCAGAATGTACTTACAAGGATCTGCCAGCGGTAAGAGTTGAGCCACCCACAAATGCAGGAAAGACAGGCACAGTTCTATGCTCAGCCTACATGCCTGGGGATTCCAGCGACATCGACTTTTGGAAGGGACTATTGAACTACTGCGGTGGAAAGAATCTGCAACATTTCATAGATTGCGATGCTAAAGCCTATCATACGATATCAGAGATATTGACAATCCTAATCTCATATGTGAAACCCTCAATACGGTAATCAAGTCCGCCTTTCACCATCCATGCCCAGAAAAGTAAAAAAAACAGGCAACCGCCTATCTCCCTGTTTGAATGAAGCTCTTCAACAGGGCTAAGTGCAATGGAGACTGTGAAACATATAAAGAAAAACTTCCCATGAAATTAGAAGAGCCAAGAGAGAATCATTTAAAAAAACTTCTGTCAAATACTTTGCTTGCGGTACTCGAAGTAGCAACCACATCCACAGAATTCACTCGAAATAACGTACTTATTTGGTAGGTTAAATGTAAAAAGCTAATTGTACGCATGGTAACCGACTGCAGCTCTTAGCCGAACTCCACAGCAGTTCCTATAATCCCAGGAAATACCCTCAGAGGCTGTTAAACAGAACACAAAAAGAGGAAGTGGAAGTGATCAAAGGAACTTTTTCTTCAAGACAAAATAGTCTGGGCGCTAAACTCATTTCAACCCTTTAAGGCCCCAGGAGAAAATGAAATATTTCCAGCACTATTTCAAAAGGGCATCCCATTATTAATCTATTCAGAGCAGCTATGCTTGGGCATACATACTTAAGAGCTCGAAGGAGGCTTTTAACAAATATGCACCTAAGATAGAACACAGACCGTCAGAACTACGGAAGTCATATCGACCTACTAGCCCCATTTCCTCAACGATTAAAATATATCCCCGATAGGCACATCAGAGATGGGGCACTTCAAACGAAACCGTTTTACAAAAATAAATTTGCTTATCAACCCGGAAAACCAACCACCCACACTCTAAAAAATTCTTTCAGTGAGAAAAGATAATGGCTGGTTGTTTTCTCGATATAGAGAAACCAGTTGAAAGTACAGAATTCTCCGAAATATTTACAGGTATCCAAAACAAAGAAGCAGATAGTACCTAACTACTTCATGTAAATGGATAAAATAAATGCTAGAGGATAAAATAAAAAAAAACCTCACTAGGTAGCAACAAACTTAGCATTGTGTTCGCGAAAGGATGCCCGCAGGTTCGAGTAGTCGCACCCCCTCTGTAGTCCATTGTATGTAATGAGCTCCTGATTACTCTTAGTAATGATGGTTTGTATGTCCAAGTATATGCGGATGATATAGCATTCCTTATCAGAGGCATGTTTGAAGACATTATCTCGGAATGTATCCAGAGTGCTCTAAGTCTGGAATGGTATGGTGCTGCATGGTGCACAAAAGTTGACTTAAAAGTCCTAATCCTAAAAAGGGCCCATAATTGCATTCACCAAGAGAAGAAAACGGGACAAAATTATAACGCAGAAGAGTTTTCGAAGCAAATAAAATATCTAGGGGTTACCCTTGATGAAAAACTAACATAGTCTGCAGTCTGCAGTCTGAACAGGCCAAGCTCAAAAAACTATAAATACTAGCCTGTGTCTGCGCAACTGCACCCACTGTTCTTGAAATCATTACAGAAGCAATGGATAGTGCTTAAACGCTTATCACAGAAGATAATTCAAGAAATCAATAATAATTAACTATTCGGAATACCCATAACAGACAAACGTTTGGTGATTCTCATGTATGGTAAAGAGCAGAGTTGCACAAAAGTTAGCTTAACTAATAGCTAAAAAGCTACAACTAAATTAGCTGTAGTTTCTTTGAACGTACATAACTAAACCATAATTTTAGTTGTAGTTGCCACAAATTTTGAACCTAAAATAGTTATTAGTTGCGAAGTGTAACTAAGCGTGTTTAGTTGTGAAAAATTAGTTGCCAGAGTGTAACTAACAATAATTAGCTTTAGTTTTAGCTTTTTAGCTATTGATTAAACACAACTAATAATTTTTTTCAAACAATTTAATCCGAAAAGGCTTACAGGAACAGGAGCGATTCTTTTATTTCGTTATACATTTTCTAGTTTTAATTATGTTTAATTTTAGAGATTATTATGTCCTTACGAAACACGGGGAAAAATAGTGTGGAAGTAGATTTGTCTTCGATAAGTTTTGAATAATTGAGGTTGTATAGCTTGAAGTTTGTTGTACATCAGTTGAAGGTAAGAGGTAACCGATGGCCGATTGAAGAATGCCACTTTAAGTTGTCATAAGGTTATTTACCAAGAGGTCCTTGGAGCACCAAATAAGGTCCTTAAACCCGATTTTTTTTTTTCAAAAACTCCAAGAAAACCACGCCTTGTATCTGTGTTCAATGTTATTTGACTAAGAGGTCCTTGTAATAAACAAAAAAGGTCCTTGAAAATCGAAAAAGGGATATTATTCCAAAATATCATTTGAGCCCACACGGTATGTCTGTGTTCAGTGTAATTTGACTAAGAGGTCCTTCCAACAACAAAGAAGGTCCTTAAAACTTGGAAAAAGGATATTTTTCGAAAATATCATTTGAATCCACACGGTATATCTGCGTTCAATGTTATTTGATTAAGAGTTCTTTGGAACAACAAGAAGGTCCTTAAAAGTCGAAAAAAGGATATTTTTCCAAAATGTCTTTAGAAACGGCACGGTATACATTAGTTCAATGTTATTTGAATAAGGGGTCCTAGAAACAACAAACTTTTAGCTGTCATCCGCAACTAACTTTGGCAACCTAACGAGCTTAGTTACACAACCTGCAACTAATAGCTAAAATTAGTTGTCATTATGATAGCTAACCACCAAATCGATTGCATTTTTAGCTCAGCTAATTTAACGACGTTAGTTACTTAGTTATGGCGTTAGCTAGATAACAAATTAGGTAGCTAACGTGCAACTGTGGTAAAGAGATGGATGCAAAACAGACGAGCGACTTGGATCTGGAGCATACGGTCCTCGCACGAATAAAAAAATAAAAAAAAATATTAGGCATCTACGTCCCATACAGGGCCTAAAACCTAGCTTCTCCAACCACTTTCTTGTGCGAAGTGGAAGGGACCTACAATTTTAAGGCGAATCCGAACGGCAAATTTGAGAAGCTTCTCATGACAATTGATACTCATGGATGTTTGTCGACGTTCGCAAGAGATGGGGCAGCGGAAACTAACTCTCGATGTTACTTGGCCCCGGCGGGAATTGAACCGGCGACCTTTAGATTAGTAGTGCGACACACTAACCACCGAGGCACTGCGCCCGACGAATACCTCTCGTTATACCAGTATGGATCCAACAAGTTCCCTTTTTTTACCCTATTCTAAGGATATATTCATTTTGACTTATAGTTTGTAACATGCCTTAATATTGCCCGTGGACCACTAAAATTTTCTAGCTAGCCAGTCCGCCAGTCAGTTCGTCCGTCCGTCGGCAAAAATTAGGCCTTTAAACTGGAGCTAGAAAGCTTTAACCTATACTCTCTAGGGGCCCAAAATAATAAAATTTGGGAATTTTTAAAATCTCCCTGACACGCCCGCAATTTAAAAAAAAAAAACTATTTTATCGAAAGGTCAAAGTCTGAGCTAGGAAGCTAAAAGTTATAATATATACTCTCTAGAAGCTCTTAATGCTCATATAAAAAGATTTGTGGGTTCAAATTGCGCCGGGGCCAAATAACACCTAGATAGAGTATTTCCACTGACCCACCTCTTGCGAACATTTGACAGACATAAAAGACTATCAATTGTTATGAGAAGCTTCTTAAACTTGCCGCTTGGATTCGGCTTAAAATTAAGGGCCTCTTCCACCTCGCACAAGCAAATTGTTGGAGAAGCCAATTTTTAGGCCCTGTTATGTATATACAAAAACTTTATTTTTCCAATAAAATACTTAGATTTTTGTCACGCTCAGTTATTGAGAGATAGGAATAGGAATAGGGTATCCAATTTGTAGTTTTTCCCTATGTTTTTATACCTCTAGAAGTTACTATATTTATGATCAGTAATGTCGATTGCTATTACCAGGCAATGTCCGTCCGTCCGTCCGTCTGTCAGCAAAAATTAGGCCTTTAAACTGGACCAAGAGAGCTGAAATTTTAACCATAAATAATCAAGTCAAGGCCCGAAATAATCAAGTCTAAGAATTTTTAAAATCCGTCCACAGACACGCCCACAAAATTTTAAATTTTTTTTAATGACCTTTGAATCTTAAAACTGCTCAGAAAATAAAATTTCTAAAATCTGCCCACTGACACGCCCACAATTAAATGAAACAATTTTATTGAAAAGTCAAAATTTGAGCTACGAAACTGAAATTTATAGTATAGACTCCCTAGGTGCCCTTTATACTTATGCTTAAATAGTTTTTAAATCCGCCTACTGACACGCCCATAATTAAATAAAACTATTTTATTGAAAAACCAAAGTTTGAGTTAGGGATCGTTTTTTTACAAAAGCTTTGTTTTTTTTCGATTAAATCCTTTAAATGTTATATAACAAAATATGTAGAGCGTCCTTAACAATTCAACCATACTTAGATTTTGTCACGCCCACTTATGAGGGATAGGAATAAGAATAGGGTATCCAAAAGTTCGCCCAAGCGGACTGTAGCCCGATCCTATGTTTTTATACCCTATTCTAGGGGTATATTAATTTTGACGCATAGTTTGTAACATACCTTAATATTGCCCGTAGACCCCTAAAAGTTACTATATTTATGATCAGCATCGATAGTAATGTCGATCTAGCCATGTCCGTCCGTCCGTCGGCAAAAATTAGGCCTTTAAACTGGACCTAGAGAGCTGAAATTTTAACCATATACTCTCTAGGGTCCCGAAATAATCAAGTTTAAGAATTTTTGAAATCCGCCCACAGACACGCCCACAAACTCAAAAAAACAAAATTTTGGAAAAAATCGAATTTTGAGCTAGAGAGCTGAAATTTTTTATATATGATCTATGGCCCATAAAACTGATTGGGACATAAAATTTTCAAAATCCGCCCACTGACACGCCCACAATTAAATAAAACAAATTTTGGGAAAAATTGAATTTTGAGCTAGAAAGCTGAAATTTTTTATATATGATCTTTGGCCCATAAAACTGTTTGGGACATACAATTTTCAAAATCCGCCCACTGACACGCCCACAATTAAATAAAATATTTTTTTTGAAAAACCAAAATTTGAGCTAGGGAGCTGAAATTTTTAATATATACTCTCTAGGGGCCCTTTATGCTCATGTGTAAATATTTTCAAAATCCGCCTACTGACACGCCCACAATTATTTTTATTTTTATTTTTGAAAGTCCAAAGTTTGAGCTAGGGAGCTGAAATTTATAGTATATACTCTCTAGGTGCCCTTTATGCTCATGCTTAAATTTTTTTTAAATTCGCCTACTGACACGCCCACAACTAAATAAAACAATTTTATTGAAAAACCAAAGTTTGAGCTAGGGAGCGTTTTTATTTACAAAAGCTTAGTTTTTTCGATAAAATCCTTTAAATTTTTGTCACGCCCACTTATGAGATATAGGAATAAGAATAGGGTATCCAACAGTTCGCCCAAACGGACTGTAGCCCGCCCCTATGTTTTTTTTCTAAAATTGTTTCACTCATTTACCAAAAACAATACCTACTGACATTGCACCGATTTGACTTAACAAAGTTAAGTAAACGGAACTGATTGCGTTTTATTTAAGTTCTGTTTTTAATTTTTTTTTTTTATAATTACAGTGCACTATAAGGATTTCTTTTTTTTTTGTAATTGATACAGTACCCTTATTACATATGTACATTTTTAACTTCCCAGTACTGGGTAAGTTATTGTAATTGGTGCGAAAATGAAAATCGTGATTTTCAACATATTTTAAAATTTGAAGGTTCACAATATGGTTTTTAGGAGATGTATGTGTCGGGGTACGTTAATACTTAAGTTAGTACGTTGGTGAACAATTTTTTCGTTCATAGTACCTATCTCGCATATACAAAATAATATCGATTTCGTTCTTGTCCATTGCCTTAAAAAAACAAATTTGCAAGCTATCAAACCAAATGCGCAAAATAAAATGAAAACACATCTTCAGGAAATTTCCAAATTAGCTCATTTCGCGCTAAAGAAAACGTAGTTTAACAGATGGCCGTTATATTTTTAAATCTTAAATAAATTATTTACATCTCAAGGTATTTGTTTTAATTTTCTTTCCTTTGTTTTTATTGTTGTTGTTATGGTTTAGCTTAAATAAATTTGTTATATTCCTAATTAAAACGCAAAACTTCCTGCGTTGTACCTTATGCTTTTTAAAAATCTATTTCTTTTTCTTCTCAAGCACTCAACTTTTTTCTAAGCAATTTTACTGCAGACATTTTTTCAAAAGTTATCCATGAATGGAACTTGCATCGCTGAAACCGATAGACTTTCCATTCTCGGTATGCGTGTCAATGACAATTTTCGTTGGAATGACCACATATTCGATGTCGCCAAGAACGCTGTGAAATATCTAGGCTTCCTTAAGCGACGTAAGAAATATTTCACCCCTTCTGATCCGGCTATAATTTATAAGGTGTTTATTCGCACGAAACTCGAGTACAACGATCATATCTGGCCTGGTGCACCAATAACTTATTTGGAGCTATTTGATAGGATCCAAAAACCCGCGATAAAACTCATTGGCGACCGAGACATCGCGAGATCGATTGACTCTCTTAGTCATCGTCCTAATGTCTCCTGTCTTTCGTTATTTTATCGGTATTTCCACCATACGTGATCAAATAGTACTCAGTTCCATTCCACCTCTTGAAGATTTCAACCGCAATACCCGCCATGCAATGAATGCTCATCAGTTGACCCTTAAGCCTGTATTCGGACATACAGTGAAGTACAAAGAATCTTTCCTCAGCCGTACAACACGAATATGGAATACTCTTCTATGCTCTATTTTTCCTTTACATTATAACCTACAAACATTTAAAACGAACGTGCATCGGCAACTCTCCTTTTCTTCTAATCCTAATTTACCTATCGCCCGCGCTGTGTGATAAGGGTACTAAAAAAAATCCCTTTAGTGCGCGTAAATTATAAAAAAAAAACTGACCCAGAGTTTCTGAGCTAGAGAGCGTGCAAGATAATTAAAAAAAAACAATACCAGCAAATTGAACTAAAATAAAATAATATATTTTGTTTCTAATGTTCGAAATACACCGGCAAAAGAAGATTCGTATCTCAAATAATTTTTAAATTACCGATTTTATAATTCCTTAAGAATTTGACTATTGCATATTATGCATCATAAAATGACGACCATTGCACGATCAAATTGACATTTTCTTGACGTTTTCGAAAAAGGCCATTGTGTAGTCTTCCCCTTACGGCAAGTATTTTCTACAAAGAGACGCAAGTATGAACTTTCATAAATATAATAATTTGAAGTACCTGTGCACTTTGTCCGATTTTTGCTAAATTCACCCAGCAGCAATGTCCAACCACTTAAAACACGAAAAAAAAAATACTGTAAAAGTGTCTTAATACTTTGAAACGCCACTGTTAACATGTTGATTTAGGTAAAACACCGGCAATCAAACAATTTCAACACTCACTATACATGCGAGGATTCTATATTCCAGTACACCTAGGTACATACGCTAAAAGACATATCTATATGCATAGCAGTCTCCGGGATGCTGCTGTTCATGTTGGGTTTTTTTTCTTTCGAATCAGGAGAAGGATAGTGCCGTGCGGCGCTTGTGACGCTTGTGCTGTTCAGGATCTGCCTTGAGAAGTTGCTTAAGTTTCTTTTACCATAGAATAATCAAAAAAAAAAAAAAAAACTGAAGAAGGAAGGAGAAGATGAACATCCTCAGCATAGGAGCAGGAAATTGATTGAACAGGTAATTGCATGTGATATGGGTAACAAATAAGGATACCAATGTTATCCTGAAGTAAAGAAAGTTGAACGAGAGTTCTAGAACCAAGCAAGTACATGGGTGCCCCTACTTCCCCCAAACAGAAAAACAACAATAAGGTATTAAAATGAATGAACACATTGTTGCTTCTTAAGTTGGATGAATTCTCCCTAATTTTTGGATGGTATTGAGTTGTCAAGGATATTGAAGTTTGTTATTGCTTAGCTCTTGAGCACCGAGGCAAGTGGATACATACAAATATGACAGATTAGTCGGGCTTAGTGCATCGAAGTTGCAACGCAGAATGTTGGATAGATAGTTTATTTCAAGTGAAACAGGTCTTAAGCACATCACCAGATGGGGCTCAAGCACATTTAAATTTTGTAAGTGTGCTGAACATAAAATTTTGAAGTAAGTAATACAAAATTGACAAGAAATCTTTTAAAAAGATTATTGTCATTGAGGCGTATAGTTGTTCAAGTAATTAATTAATCATTTGAAACAACGTCAACAAAATTGGGATAAATTCCTTGCACCTTTCGACTTCTACATCACCGCTAGAACCCAAAATAATGTAGATTAGTTTTTGAGTGGAGGTAGGTCGACTTCTTGAGATCTGTCTATGACTCAATCTATAAGTTTTTTTTTTTTTTTATACCCTATTCTAGGGGTATATTAATTTTGACGCATAGTTTGTAACATACCTTAATATTGCCCGTAGACCCCTAAAAGTTACTATATTTATGATCAGCATCGATAGTAATGTCGATCTAGCCATGTCCGTCCGTCCGTCCGTCCGTCGGCAAAAATTAGGCCTTTAAACTGGACCTAGAGAGCTGAAATTTTAACCATATACTCTCTAGGGTCCCGAAATAATCAAGTTTACGAATTTTTGAAATCCGCCCACAGACACGCCCACAAACTCAAAAAAACAAAATTTTGGAAAAAATCGAATTTTGAGCTAGGAAGCTGAAATTTTTTATATATGATCTATGACTCCTAAAACTGCTCGGGATATAAAATTTTCAAAATCCGCCCACTGCCACGCCCACAAATAAATAAAACAATTTTTTTGAAAATCCAAAGTTTGAGCTAGGGAGCTGAAATTTATAATATATACTCTCTATGGGCCCTTTATGCTCATGTGTAAATATTTTCAAAATCCGCCCACTGGCACGCCCACAATTATTAATTTTTTTTTTTTTTTGAAAATTCAAAGTGAGCTAGGGAGCTGAAATTTATAATATATACTCCCTAGGGGCCCTTTATTCTAATGTGTTAATTTTTTTTAAATCCGCCTACTGACACGCCCGCAATTAAATAAAACAATTTTATTGAAACACCCAAGTTTGAGCTAGGGAGCGTTTTTTTTGATAAAATCCTTTAAATGTTATATAACAAAATATGTAGAGCGTTCTTAACAATTCAACCATACTTAGACTTTTGTCACGCCCACTTATGAGGGATAGGAATAAGAATAGGGTATGCAACAGTTCGCCCAAGCGGACTGTAGCCCGTCCCTATGTTTTTTTTTTATAATTTGCTTGCGCTAAAGGGATTTCTTTTTTCCGTAGTGACACAGTACCCTTATAGTGGAAACCACAGCGCAGGCATTTTTGTTTTGTTGCTGTAAGTAGCTCCCAGCAATTGATTCATTGCCTATTTTTGGGTGCTACTTACTGTATGAAAGAATAGAAGGATAGGAAAGAAGTGTGGTGCGTTGGAATTTTGTCTCCACAGGTGGCGCCTAAATTGCTTTAGGGAGATCTGTTTTTATTGTGTGTATTCAATTTATAAAAATTATGGCCCTGGTCGGGATTCGAACGCACGACCTGCCAATCGAAGTTAAAAGGATTGACCAGAGTAGCATAAACCTAACATTTTCGTTGCGTGGTTTTATCAGTTACTTTTTACCGAAACTGCAAACCCAATAATCAACCTACAAAACCGACTGAGTACTAATCTTTGTATAAATTAAAATTTTTGTTTTAGTGAAATGTCATCCATTAAATGTACGAGTAGGGGTGCTTACTGTGTGCAAAACTCAGCCAAAAATGTGTCATGACCTGTTATGATAAAGCAAATAAATTGGGCACCCATTTAGGGTCAGCAAATGCTTACAACCTCATAAATTTTATGTTTTTATGAACAATATCAATCACGTTTTGGTGGAAAACCGAAAATGCGTACATACTTTGTCGAATGTAAGCAACGTTCACGGGGCTAATAAGATACTACATGTACAAGGCAGCACTATCTGATTTATGATGTTTCATTGCTGTAAGTGGTAATAAAATCCGAAATTGCTATTGGTTTTATGACAAAAGTACATCAAACAGTCTGCCATCCTAGGTTTACGGTCATAATCGTTTGAGGTTGATCCTGGATAAGTTTAAGGCATTAAGTAAGATTATGAACTCAAAATTGCTAAGTCTATTTGTTAAAAGTGTATGAAAGCATCATCGGTAGTGTCATATCTGACGCTGGGAGCTATCAATATAATTTACAATTTTCTTAATGAACTTTTCTTATGAGCCGGTGTGTTAGAGAATCTTTTGTTTTATTACATATGAATGGTACAACCCACGACAAAGGTAATGTTGAGCTTTTGAGGTTGATCCAGATATGTACCATAAACATCCTGACAACGTTAATGAATTGTGGGTTCCGAAGCTTACAATGACAAAAGTTTAGCTCACACGCCAACTTTCCAGTAATGAAGTAGTTTTTAAACTTTAAGTAGACGTAGGGGTCTTATTGGTGCCAGATCACCTGAACTCGAACTAATAATCGGCGACTTTTCAGCTTCATTTACGTCTTTATTCATATTTTCACTGGACATTGCTTAAGGGGACGTGAAGTACCTGACAACACCAGTATTTAATTTATATAATATACTAGGTGAACCGGCAAACGTTGTTTTGCCATATAAATAATTACTACCAAAATAGTAGGGAAATGAAAAATAACTAACTTATTGTAAATGTATGGGGATGTGGTCTATGACTGAAAGAGGAATTGAGCGCAATGGACGTTTTGTCCCTTCCAGAACATTAGCGGATATTGGAGAGCGTCGTATGAACGGTGTGTATCAGCATTGAACTCAAGATTATTATTTCTTCTTCAAATCACGATTTGTCGCGTCGCTGTACGGCCGTCAATTATGATTCCAACAACGTCGTCAACAACAGGTGCATGAAATCCACGCATGTGCTCTCCACCTGGTGTTTTATCAGTATTGATGACAATAGCGTGATTGTCAGTTTGTATTTGTGCATGTGTGATTTGAATAATTTCAACAATTCATTGTGCTCATTCAATAGAGCGTCCAGCTCGCCGACGATGCGTCTGGCATATGGCGACTAACCCAAAAATAACAAAAGAACAAAATAAAAACATAGGGGCGGGCTACAGTCCGCTTGGGCGAACTGTTGGATACCCTATTCATATTCCTATCCCTAATAAGTGGGCGTGACAAAAATTTAAAGGATTTTATCGAAAAAACTAAGCTTTTGTAAATAAATACGCTCCCTAGCTCAAACTTTGGTTTTTCAATAAAATTGTTTTATTTAGTTGTGGGCGTGTCAGTAGGCGAATTTAAAAAAAATTTAAGCATGAGCATAAAGGGCACCTAGAGAGTATATACTATAAATTTCAGCTCCCTAGCTCAAACTTTGGACTTTCAAAAATAAAAATAAAAATAATTGTGGGCGTGTCAGTAGGCGGATTTTGAAAATATTTACACATGAGCATAAAGGGCCCCTAGAGAGTATATATTAAAAATTTCAGCTCCCTAGCTCAAATTTTGGTTTTTCAAAAAAAATATTTTATTTAATTGTGGGCGTGTCAGTGGGCGGATTTTGAAAATTTTATGTCCCAAGCAGTTTTATGGGCCAAAGATCATATATAAAAAATTTCAGCTTTCTAGCTCAAAATTCAATTTTTCCCAAAATTTGTTTTATTTAATTGTGGGCGTGTCAGTGGGCGGATTTTGAAAATTTTATGTCCCAATCAGTTTTATGGGCCATAGATCATATATAAAAAATTTCAGCTCTCTAGCTCAAAATTCGATTTTTTCCAAAATTTTGTTTTTTTGAGTTTGTGGGCGTGTCTGTGGGCGGATTTCAAAAATTCTTAAACTTGATTATTTCGGGACCCTAGAGAGTATATGGTTAAAATTTCAGCTCTCTAGGTCCAGTTTAAAGGCCTAATTTTTGCCGACGGACGGACGGACGGACGGACGGACGGACGGACGGACATGGCTAGATCGACATTACTATCGATGCTGATCATAAATATAGTAACTTTTAGGGGTCTACGGGCAATATTAAGGTATGTTACAAACTATGCGTCAAAATTAATATACCCCTAGAATAGGGTATAATTAAGCATGAGCATAAAGGGCACCTAGAGAGTATATACTATAAATTTCAGCTCCTTAGCTCAAACTTTGGACTTTCAAAAATAAAAATAAAAATAATTGTGGGCGTGTCAGTAGGCGGATTTTGAAAATATTTACACATGAGCATAAAGAGCCCCTAGAGAGTATATATTATAAATTTCAGTTCCCTACCTCAAATTTTGGTTTTTCAATAAAATTGTTTTATTTAATTGTGGGCGTGTCAGTGGGCGGATTTTGAAAATTTTATGTCCCAAGCAGTTTTATGGGCCATAGATCATATATAAAAAATTTCAGCTTTCTAGCTCAAAGTTCAATTTTTTCCAAAATTTGTGTTATTTAATTGTAGGCGTGTCAGTGGGCGGATTTTGAAAATTTTATGTCCCAATCAGTTTTATGGGCCATAGATCATATATAAAAAATTTCAGCTCTCTAGCTCAAAATTCGATTTTTTCCAAAATTTTGTTTTTTTGAGTTTGTGGGCGTGTCTGTGGGCGGATTTCAAAAATTCTTAAACTTGATTATTTCGGGACCCTAGAGAGTATATGGTTAAAATTTCAGCTCTCTAGGTCCAGTTTAAAGGCCTAATTTTTGCCGACGGACGGACGGACGGACGGACGGACATGGCTAGATCGACATTACTATCGATGCTGATCATAAATATAGTAACTTTTAGGGGTCTACGGGCAATATTAAGGTATGTTACAAACTATGCGTCAAAATTAATATACCCCTAGAATAGGGTATAAACACAATTACTCGTATGTAACAAAGCTGATTGTGATAGCAGGTTCCGTTTTTGGACGTTTTTATTGGATTTCCAGGAAGCTGTCATGATGCCAATGTGTGGAAAAACAGTTCAGTATGCAAGGCAATTGCAAGTCGCTGAATAGAAATCCCTGAAAATGCTTACCTCCTGGGTGATTCTGGCTACCGTCTTTCCAAATTTATGATGGTTCCCTACAAAGATAATGTGCAGCTGACCAGAGAGAAAAAAAAATTTAATTATTATCTTAGCTCCACAAGAGTGTTTATCGAACAAGCCTTCGGAATTTAAAAAAAAAAGTTTCAAATTTTAGATTATGTAGATATGAGGTCGATAACAGGTGTGTCAGATGTGGTATTTGCGTGCGCAATACTACACAACTTCATCTTAAATCATCAGCATGCAGAAAGTTGGAACCAGATTCAACTCGATTCAACAAGTGTCATTGAAAACGTTGATCCTTTTAATTTACCAGAACCAAATGATCCAGTAATGGAAACAGCTGAAGGAGTACAAATAAGGAACAACCTCACAACACTTTTTGCTGCATGAAGAAACTCTAAAACGAATAAAAATAAGAAAAAACATTAAAGCAACAAAATCATTTCCATTTATTAAATAAAAAAAAACAAAACAATTAAAAACAGTTAAAAAAACCAAATCAATTCTGCCCTAGCATTTGCTGCAGAATGCCTTTCAGGTCATTAAGATGATTAATGCGCTCCTTTTCTGCAACAAGTTTCTCTCTCTCCAGGGCCATTAACTCCGTGTGTCTCAAATCTTCCTTCTTGAACTCTTGTACCAAAAACTCTAAGGTTTCGTTCACTGCAATCTTTCGGCGTTTGGGAGTACGCTGGGTGGTGCATTGCTGCAACACTGGGAGTTCCTCAACTTCATCATCATCACTCCCTGGCAATGGTTCGTTTGTTGTATTGATGGATTCACCAAATGTTGATGACGATCGTAAATATTCCATTGGAGGCTCGACTGAATGCTTCGCGCCAGAGATTTGGTCAATTTCGTCGAAAAACTCCCAATATGTTGCCTCCCTTCCGGTTGATTTATTCCTTTTTTTTATTCTTTCATATGTGATGATCAAGTTGAGGAACTTACGGTGAATCTGGTCTCTAGTGAAATTAAATGTAGGGTCCTCACTTTTCATTTCTTGGAGCACTTGTCCCCATAGAAATGATTTCTTTTTTTTTCCACAATTGAATTCCTCTTCGTATTTTAAGCGCGTTGAAATAAACAATTTAATTTGCACTTTACTTAAATTCTCACTGTGAAACAAAGAAAAAATAAATTTATTTTATTATTACTATTATTTCAGTTTTATTATTATTTATATTTAATTATTATTCACTAGTTTAATTTTTCTTACTTTTCCTTCTCCATCGACTCCATGGCGGCATCAACAAATTTAATGATGCTTTTTTTATGACGTTTGCGCATCAGAAAAAATTATACCAAGTTTTGCGTTTTAGGACGCGATGCAAAGCTAAGGCTGCATCACTACTGCAGTGAGGCGTTTCCGAATTCACCCACCGTTGCCACCCACAACTATTCTGTTCCGATTCCAAAGAATTTGATTAGGCATTTATTTAAATAGCCAAATCGGATTTTACTTGACAGATTTGTAAAGCTATAAGCCCACTCACTTACATGCTGTAGCAATTGTATCTTATCACAAAACAATCTACATATTAAAAAGTAATTCCTTATACATTCAGCGTTTGCGGGTATGTCTACCATCAAATCTGCGTGACATCTTTCATAACACAATGTCGATACATGTATCTTCAATTTAAAATGAAATGTGAATGAGATTTAACAACGTAAAAAGCTACATTTCTTTTGGGCCTGATTATCATTTTTATGGTTCACATAAACTCATGCGTAAGCTGCCGCAATTTCCAACACCTTATGACGCATATTTCTTGCGATTTAATTTGATTTACTTCAGAAATTATTATTACAAGCATGACCTGGGTCCTTCCTCTACCCAGCCGGAAGTGACATCACCGCATCGCGACAGACAAAATTCTACATTACGATTTTAGTGGTCATAAATATGCCGACGATGATAGCAGCACCCATAGCCGAAGCTGCAGCTGGTTCCACCATAAAATCTTCGATATTTTCGAAAGGATTAATTGGGATTTGCAATTAAGTTTGCAATAAATTTCACCGTTCGCGACCATGGGGCAGACTTGCAATCATGATCGGCTTGTGTGTTGTATGTAAATGCCTTACACCCCGATATACATATCTCCGTTGTGACCTTACTTTTCTGTGTTTACTTTTCATTTGTGTTGGCTTAAAAAGAAATCATTTCAACATGACCCTGTGTGAGATGGTTTTTTTGTGTTGACCCTTCAAAATCTCGCTACATTCCCAGAAGTGAGTACGAACGCTAGTGTGCATAGTCATGAGGGTTGAACAGGGAACACTGTAGCTGAATCTATACTAGATCTGAAACAATAAATACACAAGCAGACAAAATATCTCCAGTCCCTACCTCTCCCACAACCATCCCCGAATGTGGCGATACCACACCGACCGGGTCGATATGGTTCGGTTAAGGGATGATGATCTGGCGATGAAAGTGATGGGCTTTGTCATTGGTTAATGGTGTGGGACATCTGTGTGTACGCGTTCGATGTTATTCACGCACAGAAAAAAAGATTTATGTTACATCTTTTATTTGGTCATAAATTCTGGCTTTTTATTTCACCAAAAATTAATTTATTATTTATATTCTGTGATAAATGGCTGTTGCTTGCTTTCAGTGAGAGGTAGAAGTTATATGCTCATGTTGCACTCTTACCAAATGACTATGTTCATATGTAACTACTTGTTGTGTGTAAGTGATTTTCTGTTTTATTTATATAATTTAATTTATGTTCAACATTTTAATTTTTGTTAATTTTTTTTATTTATCCTCGGTGCGAATATTTGGTCTATGGTCTGTAGGTCCGGAAGCATCACTGCTTCTTGCGATTTAGCGTGGCTTCACACGTTTACCTTGTTGGACAGGACCAGATTTAGATTGGCTACTAATATTCTATGGGCTCCCGTCAGTATTACCTTTAGCCTTAGAAAAGTGGTATATTTCAATATTTTTTTATTAAATTGCCCGCAACAAGAGCCATTCTCTTTTTCCCTTGACCCTCCTTTTACACCCTCTTTTATCGGTCTGCGTTCCCACGGTCTGAAGAAGTGGAGGGGCAACCATGGTCCCATCAGCCATGGGTCCACATTTTTGGAGCCTTGGGGAGCAACCACCACAGGTGACTTGAAGGGCAGAAGGCCCAAACCCAAAGAGAGAGAGCTGATACAGACGGACGGTCTGTGAAACCAGACGGACTGTCGGTGAAACCAGACGGACGGACGGTCTGTTGAGAGGAATCCAGACGAACGGTCTCTGGAAGCGGATACAGACGGGCGGTCTGTCAAAATGACTACAGACGGACGGTCTGTAAAGGCGGAGTGCCAGTAAAAAGCACTCTGCAACCAGACGAATTGTCTGCAACGGCGGGGTGGAAATAACACAACACACCGAAACATCCACCCTGCAAATTGAAATGAAATTCGCGGGCGCGGGCGGACGGTCCGAGTAAGTCAAAGACCCAAAAGCGAATAAAGATCTACCATAGACACGGTAGTGAGCCACGAACGATGAGGGAAGGGATGACTCTCCTTTTTGACCCAACTCCGTCGTGGGAGCACCGAAGGAGCAGCAGAGGAGTTCGGGTGGACGGCCCTGTGAATCACCCTCACAAAACACACAAAAACAACAACACCGGCGGCAAAACACGAACGAGAAACGCAAAATATATCACCGTGAAACCGAGTCGACATTGAAATTGGATGTCTCTTTGGACAGCGCACCAAACCTGGCTGAGACACAAAGTGAAGCACAAATTGAAATCAAATGGCTGCGAGCCCAACGTAAATTAAACCTCTGTAAGGATTGACACACGATCAATATGTCCCTTTCCCCAAAATCTGCGCATCATTCCACCGAGGTAGAATAGGGAAATAATTTAGGATCGATTATTAGTCATTTACTTACCAGCTCTTTTTTGCCTCCACTCCTAAATGATTGTTGCGTTTGGTTCTAGGGATGGTTACGAGTATCTTTGTTAAAAAGGTCGTCATTCTATTTCTCCTGAAATTATCCGAGAGATTTTGATCTTTTGGGGGAATATTATTCAAAATATCCACGAATGCAATTGGGTGCATTTTGTCGGAAAACTATTTTTCTCTCTCGAATGTTTGTTTACTTCGCGAAACGTCAAAGGGCATGGGCTGAATTAAGGCAGATTCAGGGTCAGTTTTAAAAAAAAAATCGCTTTTATTTCTTATTTTTTTGGTTTCTTTGTTTCGCTCGTTTTCTTCGGTTGAATATTCCTGGTTTCACAATTAACCTTAAAATTGTGTGGCGCCCATTTTTATTTGATTAATTTTTCAGATCCTTGATCTACACGGGAATATAAATCCTATATTGCCCACCACAGTACCTTCACTTTCCTTTGGGACGAGTACAAAAATCATCATATTTTTCTTCCTGAACCCACCGCGTGCTGAGCTACCGGGAAATCAGCACTTTAATTGCTGATTGTTGCACTCGCGCTCTTCGTATTTTTTTGTCTCATTGACAGTTCGGTGATTCCTCGTTTCGGCGGTGGCGGCCGCAATTTACAATTAAAATTCTTGCGTTTGTTTTCCGCCAATTTAATCTAGTAAAAAGTAGTTTGTTCGGTATAAATTATAGTGCAACAGGTTGAGTATAAGCTCATTATCTGAAAAAAAAACACATTTTTCAAAAAAATTGTTTTGGAGCTTTTATAAGACTAATTTAATTGGGCGCCATTTGCTCTATTGTGAAGTCGGACTGTCGAGTAAGACCACGGTAGATTAAGCATAAGCTTTAGAATTTTATTTTGGCTGATTTGCAGTTTCTTAATATGAGTCTCAGCACCAGCACAGTCAAACCATGCTGGAGCTCCATAAGTTAAAACCGGTTGGAAAATCGTTTTGAAAATTAGAACTTTATTATGTGTGCTTAGTTTAGACTTTCTATTAATAAAGGGATTTAGTTAGGAGGTTGATTTTATGAATAGTATTAGATATATGATTTTCAAAAGCTAGTCTTTTTCTAAAGTAACGCCAAGATTCAAAGTAACGCCAAGACACATTGTAATGGATTTAGATGTTACCCTCGAACATGTTATTGAATTGTTAATGCTGGACCTACTTGTCTTTAGTACTGGGAGAGTACATTTACTGAAATATTAAAAGGAGTCGTTGGCTGTTGGTGAACACAGGAATATGTGTTCCTGGTCATTCTCCATGATAAAAACAAGGAAGTCGCAGAAGCTTGTCTCACATGGCCAAATAGTTCATAGGACTACAACACCAAATCTGTTTATCAATAAAAGGTGTTACTCCATTGAATCATACCGGCCACAGACTCCACGGATGAATCATTGGTTTATTCGAGGGGTGCTGCGTTAATAGGTACTGTGGCATGCTTATAGGGGTTCTTGTACCTATTACGTAGCTGACCATATATGTTTACATGCCTGAAAGTTACAAACGTAAACAAATCTAATTATAGTAGGTTATTCTTAATGTATTGCGATGTGACTACCCCATGAATTTTCATGGTGTTAGATGAGAGACCCTTAAAGCGAAAAAGAATTTGGTGGGGAACCTAAGATGGAATTCGAACCCCTGAGTGTTATCTTACCCTCCCTTAGTCACCATGCCACAAGGGTATGAGTATTATTTGAGAATGCAGAGTTGCTAAACGTGTTTATTTCGTCGTCCGACTAAATCCTTTATTTTAAAGTTAAATCCCAGTTTAAGTGCACAAAATTAAGCACATCTCTCTGTCATCATCTTTTCATCTGGTGTGCATCGTTGCTTTGTTTGAATTGTTGTCTCACTTAATATTTTTTGTATATTTCTCGACAAAAATATTATACATATAATGCCAGCTAATACTAGAGGGACTCGTGTACAAGGCAGTGTAAGCTCTCCGAGAGATGTTGGTGCCCAAAATTCAGCTGGCATAGCTGATAAACTGTGGAGCCGTATTGAAGTTAAACTGGAGAAATGGATGGAGACTTTTTCCCTCTCGCTGGATGCTAAACTCTCTGCCTTAGAGGATCGCTTTAACGCACAGGTGAGAGAAAACAAAATGCTTTTTGAACTACAACTGCAAAAAGCATCTCAAGACATTAAGCGACTCGAGCTCTTTGCTGACAAATAGAGCGTGAGAAAATCAGCTGTGATGCTGTAGTCTTTGGTGTGCCAGAGTCTCATGGGGGAAAACTTGGAGACTTTTTACAACAAAGTTTGCGCTGCTGTAAATATTCAGCCCCCTCGACTACACAACATCTTTCGCGCCAAAACCAACTCTCGCAGCGACAACGACGTTGCAAAAACAAAAAAGCTCCACTAAAACTCTGTGACGTCGCCATCGATTCTTCGAAAAGCTTTTTCATTAATGATAGTCTTACGAAAAGCAATTACCAACTGCGGCGCCATGCTTTGAGACTAAAACAGAAATCTCTACTGTCGCCAGTGCATATGTACAATGGGCAAATTTACATCCGCACCGCAACCAGTCGAACTTCTTTTGTCATACATAACATTGGAGATCTGAGGAATGCTGTCGGAACTGACGTCAACAATGTTATTCATTATGATAATCATAATTAATTATTGCATGCACAAACTTTTTATATTTCTTTGTAAATTCTTAACTTCTTTCTCTTTTCGCACCAGAAGATTTAGTTTATTTCCTTATTTTATTATTGTTCAAGTTATTTCAGTTCATTTTGGTTTTGTATGTTCCCTGTCGCTTTTCTCATCGGCATGTGAAATAGATGCTGAAAAATTATCTGCGTTCGATTGCGACTTCGTTGTGAGCTTTTATAATGATCATGACCAGCAGCAATGACACTAGTTTTGGCAGCATAAATGAAAAAAATAATTTTTTGTTAAACACTCTATGCAAAAGTCATAATGGCTTGCATATTTGTCACATAAATGCACAAAGCCTTGTGAATAAATTTGATGAGTTCAGATTGATATTTGAAAACAGTTTAATTGATATTGTTTGCGTATCCGAGACCTGGTTTCACCCCAAATTAAAAAGTAACCTATTTCACCTAAACGGATTCAAAAAGCCTTACCGAGCTGATCGAACTCATTCTACTGGTGGAGGTGTTGCTATTTATGTTAGAAAATACATAAGATCTAGCTTCATCAAGTGCTCTGACGGCACCCAGTCTTGTGACTACTATTTCATCAATATCCTTAACGGCGAAAATAAATGTATTATCGGAACTTTTTATATGCCTCCACATATTGCAAGCTCGCGTGTTATATCCCCAATTGTTGAAGAAATTTGTCATCTAGCACCTAAATTCATTCTTTGTGGCGATTTAAATATAAATCTTTTCCACTCCTCATCTATTAGTTTGAAAACCTCTATGAATTCACTCGGCCTTTCTTTTGTAAACCTTGCTGAACCAACGCACTTTAAACCAAATTGTATGCCGTCTTTGTTAGACTTATTTCTTGTTAGTGACATGAGTCTTGTTAAATGTTTTAGTCAATTATCAGTTCCCGTTTTTTCGTATCATGATCTCGTTTTTGTTACTCTTGACTTACATTTTCCTAAATACCTGTCTCAGTCCATCCAATATCGTGATTTTCGCAATGTCTACGTTGAAAGTCGTTTTAGTGAATGTTCGTCCATTGATTGGTATCCAATCTGTTTGACACCTGACCGTTAATAAACAAACTGATTTCCTGACCACCACTATTGACTACCTCTTTAACAAACATGTTCCACTTAAGACCCGTGTTATTAAGTTGCACAGCTGCCCTTGGCTTTCGAATGACATTCTCAGGGCAATCAAAACAAGAGATTCCGCATATCGCCGTTGGAAACGCTTCGGCTGTGATGAGATGCTTAGATGTTTTATATCAAATCGTAATATTGTCACTAACCTTATTAAATCCGCTAAGCTCAGCTACTATAGTAATCGATTTGATTCTAATCGATCCTCTAAGTTTCTGTGGAGTGAAGTTCGGAATATTGGTTTGAATAAGGAAAAATCCATAGCCTCGAAAGACAAAATTGATTTGGAAGAGCTCAATCGAAGATTCTCTACTCCAGGCGCACCTCTTGCCACAAGCCTACCGCGACAACAAGAAAATAGAGAAAATGAATTTTCCTTGACTGCTGTTGACATATACAATGTCGGAAACGCAATCTTCTCTATCAAATACAAGTATGTTGGCTTAGATAAAATTCACCCTGACTTCATAAAAATGCTCCTTCCTCTTATACCTCCTTACATCACCCATATATTTAACACCATCATTATGACATCTACCTTCCCGTCCGCCCGGAAAAAATCTAAAATCATCCCGATTCCTAAAAAAGGAACAAACTCTGAATACAGACCTATAGCCATCCTCCCTTTCTTGTCCAAAGTTTTTGAATCAATTGTAAGCTCCCAAATAAAAGTGTTTATCAAAAACAAGCAGCTTCTTAATCCTATGCAGTCAGGTTTCCGGTCCGGACATAGCTGTGCATGTGCTTTACTTAAAGTCTCTGACGATGTTAGACAAGCAATTGACACTAATTATACAACTGTGATAACATTACTTGACTTTTCTAAAGCATTTGACTGTGTTAATCCAAATATTCTCTATGATAAACTTATGACATACTTTAACTTCTCTGACACTTCTAACAAATTAATTTATTCATATATGACTAATCGCTTGCAAGCTGTTTCATGTAATAGTAAACTGTCTTCGTTTCTTCCTGTTAATTGTGGTGTTCCTCAAGGATCTATTCTTGGTCCATTATTGTTCTCTCTATTTATTAATGATTTACCTTCCGTGTTATTGCATTGTCAGTATCATATATACGCTGACGATGTTCAACTGTACATAAGCTTTCCTATTGGTATGATTGAAGATGCTGTTTCAAAAATAAACGACAATCTGTGTTCTGTTTTCGAGTGGTCAACTCGCAATAGGCTAAAGCTGAACCCCGGCAAAACAAAAGCCATACCAATATCCAAACATCAACCACATCTTTCAGATTTTCCTCCTATCTTTTTAAATTCTTGCCAAGTTGAATATGTTAACCAAGCAAAAAATCTGGGAATTATCTTTAACAATAAGTTGACATGGGATGTTCACATAAATTCAATTATTAATAAAATATATGCATCGCTACGTGGTTTATCTGTTACAAAAACAATCTTACCTACCCAAGTCAAACTGAAATTGGTAAAGGCACTAATAATACTCATAATTTCATATGGCTGTGAGCTGTTTGCCGATCCTGACTCATATTCGCTTCAAAAACTGAAGGTTGCTTTCAACTCAATTGCCCGGTATGTTTTCAATCTTCGAAGATTCGATCATATATCATCTGAAGCTCGTCAACTCCTTGGATGTAATTTAGAGACTTTTTTCAAATATCGTTGCTGTGCTTTACTCTTCAAAACAATTCACGTGAAGGAACCAAACTATTTGTTTGATAAAATTAATTTCTGCTCATCAAATCGTTACACAGTCTTACGCCCTGCTACATTTACCTGCTTGACATCACGCAGGCAATTTTTCATTTATGCTGTCAAACTCTGGAATGGTCTACCCATTCCTGTGAAGTCCTTAATCGAACGCCGTAAATTCCTAACAGTTTGTTTCGAACACCTCTCCAGTGTGAACTGATTTAACTTTCTTGTTTTATATGTCTTTTTGATCTTTCTCTTCTTTGGTTGCGCTTCTATTTGTTGTACTCTAAATTTAATCTACGAGTATTTTACTTATATACATGTATTTTCTTTTATTTCCATTAATTTCAACAAAGCATTCTTGCCATTAAATATTATATTCTTCATTTATATCCTGTACTAATTATAAGTTAATCTTGATGTACAGCGTTTCTGAATCAATAAATATCAAATATCAAATATGAGGACGCTTTGGTCATTACCCCACTCATGTCATAGGCATGACCAATGTGTTTTTTGCAAGACTCACTTCCCCTAATGCATTCTAATCTGCGACGACATTGCTAATTCACTTTCAGAATAGCAAATAAAAAGGAATTGTGAAAGTTTCTATTTTCAATTCAAATGTTTTTAATTCCATTTAATATCGTAAAACTAACTTACATCTAATGTTCAATCCGAGAGGTTAATATTGAATAAGCAAAGGAGTGGAACTAAGCTAATCTTATTGTTAGTCAATTCGAACAGTTACTGTTATGTTCGTTCACTCAGTGAGTACTGTAATAACTTCACACTCATCTTTTATACCCGGCAACTATAAAATGTAAACTGGTACGGCCGATTATATTTACGATCTAGCCCTATAGCAGAGTTTTGAAATCGCCAGGAGTACAAGAAATTGCACTTCAGGCTCGAGTCTGCGCTAAATATAATCCCGTATGGATGTTGTATGTCTACGATTGGGGTAAGTGTTTTGATCTACGATGCTTTACACACTTGAGTTGATTATGATTCAAAGTAATTTGTATTATATATATATTGATCGTTAAAGGGAATATGATTGTTTTATACACTTACACATATAATGTAAATATTATAGTTTGATGCAATATAGGATACGTTTAATTTATGTAAATGTTAGGACTCACCAAGTCTGATTGTTTTACTTTTATTACTCTCAGACCTCACCTTATTATTGTTGTTCTTCCACGATGTTGTGCACAGCATGATGGGTATGCGAGGTGTATTTATGTAAACACTTGGGAAAGAAAGGTATTAAGTGAATGAAATTTGGCCAACAGATTGGTTGAACGACCTTTACATTTGGAGTTTATTCTTCTTTAAGTCAGATATGGTCGTACTGATAGATGCAGATGGAATGCACCTCTAATTTATCAAACTACTTATGAATATTGAAGATGTGTCAATATAAACATAACTTTTGTATAATTATATATATATATATTTAGCTCGGATTGATGTTGAGCGCAATTGAATATAAAACAAAACTCTGGCTTAAACTATTTACCCCGCCTTTCGGCTGTTCTGCTGCTGTTGGTTGTGAGTTGACGTCTGGTGGTGGTCTCGTTCTACTCACTGGTGCTTTGGGTGTTCTGGATCTAACTCGCCTGTCGACGTACCATTGGTGTGGGCAGTGGTCAACTCGTTGTTGATTTTTGTTGCGTCATATCGCCGCCTTGGGCAATCGATCTGCTGCATTGTTGTTGTTGCTGCTTGTCGGAGTCTTTGCTGGTACGCTGGTACTGGGCGATACATACATACAGTTCTTTGGACAGTGACGATGCTGGTGTTCTTGCTGCTGTCTGTCGTCTGGCTGCTTCTTTGGGCAGTGAGATGCTGCTGTTTGTCGCCACGCTGCTTCTTTAGGCAGTGACGATGCTGATGTTTTGCTGCCGGTGTTTTTGCTGCTGATGTTGTTGCTGATTTGTCGCCACGCTGCTTCTTTGGGCAGGGACGATGCAGATGTTGTTTCTAGAGTTGATAATAGTCGTCGCGCTGCTTCTTTGGACGGTGACGATTTTGGTGATTTGCTGCTTTATGCGGCCACACTGCTTCTTCGGGCAGTAGACTACTGGAATTGTGGGCTTGGCCCTGGGCTGTTAATTTTCTTTCCTTTTATAACTTCATTTCGCGAAATCACTTAAAGCTTCTTTAGATTATATTATTCAACTCTTTAATCAAGCAATTTAAAACGCATTTCCGCAGGAGATGCCTGGGATTGCGGCTGCTAATCAGAAACTTCTTGTGTGTTTAACATCTAGACTGCAAGAGAGAGAAAACAAGTTCGAACTTGTTTTTTTTATGGTGGAATTTTCCCATCCGCTGGCTTTGACAGGCAGTTCAACTTCTGTGCGGATGGGTTCGTTAATTTTGTTTGTAACTGGGACCAGGTGAATGAAGTTTGAGCTAAATTATATTTTGGAGAAATTTTTAATTTTTTTTCTTCCAAATGTATGCTGTCCCCTACAACATCGGACCACTGAATATCTATAGAGCTAACATTAAGCATGTATTGGGGAAGAATACTTTGCTTTCTGCGTCGAGTGAACCATATAACTTGGCACTTCTAAGCATTGACTTTTATTTTTTTTCGGTTTTGTAGAAAGCTCCTTATAATCTTGATAAGGTGAACAGCGAAGTTAAATAGAATTAGTTTGTAGATAAGACCTTCATGCCATACTGTGTCGAACGCCTTTTCGATATCTAAGTAGTACTAAACCAGTCGAAAGTTTTGAGAGTAAGTTGGTTTTTACGTGATTTTTAATTCTTAGAATTTGGCGGTGAGTAGCGTGGCCTGCTCTGAAACTGAATTATTCCGGAGGATATAAGTTAATAGCCTGAACGTGGCTTAAGAGTCGACGCCGTACAACTTTTTCGTATATCTTATATAAAGTACTTAGTAGGCTTATTGGCCTGTAATTATTATGGTTATCTTTTGACTTGCCAGGGTTGCTAACTGAAATCACTTTGGCTATTTTCCATTTGACGGGAAACTAACAATGTTTAATATATAAGTTAAACATAAAAGCTAAATAAGTTATACCTTGGATCCTTTATCGAAACCAGATAACAGGTTGTTCCACTTTTGATTTTGAAAGATTTGAATTTCATTTTTAAATTCGTAGTTTAAAATATTAAGGTTATTTTTAAATATGTCTAGATTGTAACGAATCCATTTTGTCCTCTCAGCATTCCGCAATTGAATCAGGAGTAATGCATGTACTGGCAGCGGTGAATGATTCGAGTTAAGATAAGAACATTGTCTCTTTGGGATGGATATATCGGCTGCTCTTTTAATTGTTTGTTCGAATGAATCAATGACCATGTCTATCTGTTCGCATGACTGAAAATCCGTCTAACGATAAACGACCTTGGTACAAGTTGTCAGATATGTAGGATCTGTACCTTACCCAATTTGCAGCGGAATAGTTAAATTGGGCACAAGTACAGTTTTATTTCAAACAAAACGAAAGGTAAAATAACTTCTCTTAAAAAACTATAAAATATATAACAAGCTGTAATTGCAACAAAACATATCAGTAAATTAATCTCATTAAAAAAAATGTTATAAGTTTAATGATTTAAAGACTAAAATCTATGTATTCATCTTCCTTCTGTACCCGTATAATAACAAATGAACATTTGAATAGTCTAAGTATGTAAATCACTTTTTCATGAACATGTCCCATAAAAAGTTGAAAACAAATACATACACAAATTGAGAAAAAAATAGGTACGCACAACACAGCTAGTGCAAAACGAACACCTGAGTGGAAAAAAGCCTGTTACTGTACTTCGGTTACTTCAGGCACAAATACAAATAAAATAGTGTTACCGGATCTCAAAGCTTCGTGAATTTTACAATTTCTAAGTTGCGCACTTTTCAGAGCTATTTGAATAAAATATTGAACACACGATATCTCAAGAATGAAAGTGCGCACAAATTCCACAATAAGCCTGAAACGTTCGTGTGGTCTCCCTCTTTCATATGCTTGTTCGGATAACAAAATAAGTGACGTCTGTACGGTCTCTGTATCTGCGTCGTAATTTACACGCATACGCACATATGCATGTGTACTCACTCAAATGCCCATATCTCACACACCGATGCAGATATAGCCAAACATAACAACCTTCGCGCAGACGTCGCCTTTCATGGAAAAAAATTTCATTGGAATCGGTTAACGCGTTTGGCCAAACACCGGCAACAAACACAAATATGGATTGATTTTTATATATAGAAAATATTACACAAAAAAACTTTTTATTATTTCACTTAAATTTGTTTTTTTTTCAAAGCACATGATACCTACATATGAAACACACAGTGTATAAATACATTGTCAATTTTTTTTCTTTTTTTAGAAACACATAATTTACACACCGATGCAGATACAGACATCGCACATACATAACATCCTTCGTATAGACGTCATCTTTCTTTAAAAAAAAATTTCATTGGAATCGGTTAACGCGTTTGGCCAAACACCGGCAACAAACGCAAATATGGATTGATTTTTATATACATATATATATAAATAGAAATAGATATATTCTCATATCAATTTTAATTCACAAAAACTCACAAAATCGCAATGAAGAAACCCGAATCCGACAGCGCCACCAAACATGAAACAAAGTTGGCTTCTCCATTGATCGATAATAGATGGCGTTACGTTGCGTGTCTATCTGACAGTTCAATTGTGATACGATATGTTACATTCAAATGTGATTCTTTATTTGGTTGTTGCCAAAATAAATAAATACAAAATGAAAAAAAAAAAAAAAAATTTTAAAAAAATCGAAAAAAAACTGTCGTAACACGCTGGGTCGTCAAAATAAGCCATTTTGAAATTTAGATTTTTTTTTTCTTCTAAAACCCGTGCTGAGAAAATACCTTTCCAACAAAGTATAAAGCGGTTACATCGCTTTAGGCACTTTCTTTTATATACATATATAGATACTCGTATGTATGTCTTTTTGAGAAAAAAATATTCCACTTTTATATGCGAAAAAAATATTTTCTCTGCAGCTCCAAAACATTCCACTATGCTCATAATGGATCCCGTCCCGTAAGAGGTCTTTGCTGAGACATTGCCGCCTTCCATCCACTGCGGTCCCGGGCATGCTGCTCCCAGCTGGGCAGATCAGCCGTGGTGTTTAATCTCTTGACTGCCAAGAATTTGTTTTGCCCCAATAATGATGATGTTCCAGGAGAACATCTTTTGGAGCCTAAGGATGACAGAAAAAATGTTTTAAAAAATCCAAAGCTGGGGTTTGGGATTTTCATAATATTCTGTATATATGACACCAGTTCTAAATGAAGACGAAATTCCAAATCGTACGTACTAATAATATTTTATCGTAATTAAAAACATTTTTTGTTTTTGTTCTTCATTTCTTTAACGATGAGGTCATGATCGGAACTAAAACCCATCATTTTGAACCGTATAACAAAGGACTTAAGACGCTTCCCTGGTGTACACCCACTATGATTGCAAACAGCTCGGTGACTCCAACGGGGCATCTTACCCTTGACTTAACTCGCTCATACATGTCAATGCTCATAACGTACGTACTTTCATTTGTGTGAATTGGTTAGAATATTATAAACGGCAGACGGCAAAGGCTTGCTTAATTTGATTTTGAATACGAAATGTGCCAAATTTTTGCTGAATATAACATCTTATCTATCTATGTTAGGTTAGGTTAGGGGGTTTGCAGTTCGCATACAGCACTAGGCACCAGTAGGGCCCTTCACGATTCCTAGGGAATCGATTGAATGCAATACTTCAAAAGGAGATAAATCTAAACACTTTCCCTAACAAAACATCCAATCTTCCTTACCAGCCTCCTGTGGTCTGTGCCGCTTAACTCCCCTAATTCCTCGAAGAAGTACTGTTCCAGAAACCTCCTACGATTTCGCGCTATACCCTCGCATTCACACAGTATGTGCGTTATGTCTACCTCAGCTTGCAGGTCATCACAGAACCTGCATGTTTCCACATCTACCAGTCTAAGCCGCCTAACATGCATCTTTCCTTGTCCAAATGCGGCCAAAGTGCTTTAGACACCATATGCTCCTCTAAATTTTTCCATCTAAAGTCAGCCATCTTTAAGATTTTCTCATTAATTATTCCCTTGATGACGCCAAGGTATGGTTTAATGTCCACACCTCCACTACTTCTCTCCGGTTCCCCTCCCCTTCTCGCCAGCTCATCGGCTTGCTCTATACCGCTGTGTCCCGGTACCTAGCACAGTCTTACTCGATTCAATCTATCTATCTAATGATCCTATTAACCATTGTTGTCCATAGATTTAGTCATGTGTTTATTAAGCTTTCGGAGGAAAAGGTATGCTTTCTAAAAAGCATCTGGTAGGGAGGAAAAAGTGAGAGACGTTTCAGCTGGTCTCTGATTGGTAGCGATTGGTTTTAAGTGGAGATATGGGTACAGTTAAGTGGGTAACATCTTCCACTTTAACCCTGAACGCATTTATTTGTGAACGGAAACGAGATTTTGGTCGATGCAAGGGACTCCGCCATTTCGACGAGCTAAACTAAATAATAAACAGGCGTGCTACACGCATTCGGTTCAAGACCCGGTCCAACCTGCTCAGCGAAAAGCCGTTACATAAATTGACGCCCAACCAAGTGGAGCTTGGAAACTTCGTCTTCAGGACTTCAACTTTTTTGAAGTTTTACTTCTTTTAACGCTTTCAGGGTAAAATTTAAGTTTAAAATTTTTTAAAAGTAGCCGAAGCAATAGGATATTCTTCGCAATTACCGGATTTTGGAACCCATGTAGTTCGTCGCTATTTGCCGGATTTTCGAACTTTTGAATTTCCGCTATCGCGATTTGTCGGATTTCAGAACCTGAAGTTTGTTGTATATTAAACGGGTTTTTATTTGGAAATTGATAAAATAAAGTCCGCATACATTGTATTGATTGGAATTGAAATGTACGTCATATGTACGTACGTTGCAAACAATTTTTATGAATTTCATCATGTTTATGCATGAAAATAAAATAGAAAGATTTTTTTTTATTTTTTGTCGGGGTGTGTGAGACTTTCTGCACTGGAGCGCTCAGACTCAATACTGGTCCATTGTACTACCAGGCAGAAACACCACATTTTACTGTGGGAATTTACTCGTTTTTCTAAGAAAAACGGGAAGGCGCTTCAATGATAAGGAGCTTAGGTTTACAGCACTCACCATATCCGCACCAAATACCTGCCACCTGATACGAGCAAAAGCAGGACAATCACAGAGGAAATGTTCCGCAGTGTCGTCGCTTTCTCCACAGGCTTCGCAGTTGGTGGTGTCGCTTAGCCCTAGCACCTTAAGGTGTTTGGCAAAAGCGTAGTGTCCCGTAAGAACGCCAGTAGTCTGTCTGCAGTCTTTTCTGTTGAGAGACAACAAGAATGCCGCGGATTTCCCACAGACGTCGGGAAGCATTTGCTTAGTCTGTCTGCACCCTGGAGAGTCATGCCAACGGCGATTGTGTTTATAGGAAACCCAACCGTCAATGGAAGCCCTGACCGAGGACTCAGGCAGACAGATCGCTGGTTCAGGTCCTGAGAAGTCACCCTCTGAGCCTTGTCTAGCAAGTTCATCGGAGATCTCATTTCCCGTGATCCCGTTATGACCCGGCACCCAGACAAGTTTAAGTGAATTCAGCCTTCCGACCGAATTAAGAGATATCTTGCATTCACGTACTATTTTGGAGGTAGTTAAGGGTTTGAGTAATGCCTTAAGCGCAGCCTGACTGTCGCTACAGACGCAGATACTTCGCCCCCTCCACCTGTTCCTCGTAACATAGTCCATGGCCATTAGGATAGCATAAGTCTCTGTTTGGAAGACTGACACATATTTGCCTAACGGAAAGAAAAGTCTAACGTTATCGCTCTCCACGAAGATACCAGCACCAGATCCTTGATCGGTTTTGGAGCCATCCGTGAAGATTCGACTGCATTCCCTTCCAGGTTCAGAGTCCGGCCAGAGCCAGTCCTGGACGCGAGGAAAGTCGACCTCCTAGTTGCGCTTTAGCCGAAGTTCCGGTGTCAGCGCATCAGACGGCATATCCATAAGACAGGAGTCGAAGGACAACCGTTGCGCAAGTTCATCAAAACTCCAGTGCGAGTTATACCAAAAGCCATCTCTTCTTAGACGTGAGATAGCCTTGATTGTACAGCCCATGATGTAAACATCAAGAGGCGGAAGGTTCAATAGTGCATCTAGGCCGGAGCCAGGCATGCTGGGGAAGGCCCCCGTGCAGCCGAGACATACCTGTCTTTGGAGTTTGGCAAAAGCAGCAGTAACGTATTTACGTGAAAGCTTATTCCACCAAACAACCCATGCGTATGCTATAAATGGTCTTCCCATAGCCGTATAAATCCATAGGACTCTTTTCGGTGATAAGCCCCATGTCTTGCCGAAAATGCCTTTGCACTGGCAGTCTTCAGTTCAACATGTTTGGACCAAAGAAGTTTGCTATCGAGGATGACTCCCAGATACTTTGCTTCATTGGAGGGTTGGATTGTGACGCCTTTTAGCACTGGCTGAGTCAACCCGACCAGCTTCTTCCTTCTCGTAAAGAGAACAACCTCAGTTTTAAGAGGATTGACCGAGAGCCCATTCCTAGTGCACCATTCGTCGATCACGTCAAGTGCCGCCTGCGCCTTGTCGCATACAGTCGCTAGGCATGATCCAACAGAAAGCACGACAACATCATCCGCGTATACATTAGAACTGTTGAGTGCGTTCAACAGAGAGTCGACCAGCATACACCACAGCAATGGAGACAGGACGCCGCCTTGCGGGCAGTCTCTGTTTACCCCCGCCATAACATAGCGGCCACAATCCGCATCCGCAACCAACGTTCTATTCATTAGCATTGCTTTAATCCACAACACCAATGGTTCGTCTACGCCGTGTTGTCTGGCGGAGCTGCAAATGCTATCAAAAGTCGCATTGTCAAAAGCACCCTCAATATCGATGAAAATGCCCATCGCGTATTCTTTTCTGTCAAGCGCGCCCTCAATTCTACCAACTAGATTTTGGAGCGCAGTCTCGCAGGATTTTCCGCGTTGATAGGCATGTTGCATCGGAGATAGTGGGTGCAATCGCAAAGCAGTTTTGCGCACGTGAAGCTCGACCAGCCTTTCCATGCTTTTCAGCAAGAAGGAAGTCAGACTTATTGGTCTGAAGCTCTTGGCGAGTGAGTAGTCACTTTTGCCATTTTTGGGTATAAATGCCACTCTAACTGTACGCCAGGGTGTTGGAATGTATGCCAGTGCTAGGACAGCGATGAAAATTTTCTTCATAGTCGGTAGCAACTGGTTTGTACATTGCTGCAGCATGGCTGAGTATATTCCGTCCGTACCAGGTGACTTGAAGCCGTCAAAAGACGCAAAAGCATATTTAATGGCCTCGTCCGTCACCACGGCCTTCGCAATATACCAGCTACACCGAGTTGTTTGTCTTGGCTCACTCATAGTCTCGGTAATCGGGGCTGGTTGTGAACCAATTGTAATCTGGTTACCCGGAAAGTGAGACTCCAGCAGATAACTAAGAGTTTCCGCTTTCGTCTCAGTGAAGGTGCCATCAAGTTTTCTAAGTGAGTCCAGTTTGGCTGGTTTGCCCTTTTTCAGAACTTTAACCAACCTACTAGTTTCACCCAGCGTTTCAATCTTTTCGCAGAAATTCTTATAAGAAGCACTTTTCGATACCCGAATTAGCCTCTTATATTCCTTCTGCTTCGATCGGTAGAGAACCCAGTCTGCCTCCAAATCAGTCTTGAGTGAATTTAGAAGCTTTCTAGCTTCTCTACGAACTCTTTGCAGTTCCGAGCTCCACCAGGGAACCGGTGTTCTGCCAGGGGGTTTGCTTACTGGGCACGTCAGTTCAAAACAGCTAGTAATGGCACTATTCAGGTCTTGAACAGCTTCCTCTACCTTTTGTCTCGTCCTGAGTTTGGTTGGAGTTTTGAGAGTTTTCCCTAATTCCTCCCTGAAGCGTATCCAGTTGATTTTTCTCGGATTCCTCCCCTCCTGCAAAGTTATGACTTCGCATCCGATTTGGAATTCGATATATCTATGGTCTGAGAGGGACACCTCCGAAGAGACCCTCCAGTTAGTAACCGCCTTAAAGTATCTATTTGATAAACTTAGGTCGATCACTTCCTGTCTTCTTGACGTCACAAAAGTTGGTTGCGAGCCAACATTGTTGATAGTAAGATCAGATGATAGAATGAAATCCAGGAGATGGTTTCCTCGCAAGTTGCATTTGCTGCTGCCCCAAACAATGTTTTGAGCATTGGCATCACAGCATATAACTAGGCCCATCTTCCTGGTGTCGCAATAGTCAATGAGTTCAGCAATTGCCCTCGGTGGTGGAGGCACTACCGAATCATAGGGGAGATAAGCTGACGCCACGACGAAGGTCTTCCAATTTCCATTCGTTTCGTAGCTAATGGCTGCAGCAACCAAATCTTGGCCACAAAATTGTCCAAGCTTAGTCGCTGAGAGAAGGTTCGACACAGCAAGACAAGCCCTTGGTCTCTCGTACCGGTCGTCACAGAGTATCGTAGTGCCACGGACACCTCCAAGGCCACAGATGCGATTTTTCCACACCCATGGCTCCTGTATGGATGTTATGTGGGCTTTTGTATTCAACACAGAAAGCTTCTTACTGATGAGTGCAGTAGCAGCCTTGGAGTGTTGAAGGTTAATCTGAGTAAATCCAATCATTGGAAATACATCAGCTGGAAGTGTTCTAGTGGAAGGGCACGCAGAAGTTGCGCGCGCAGTTCCACCGACAGGAGTGCTTGAGGTCTTCTTCCTCCGTTTTTTCCTGTTCGACCTATTGGAAGGGGAGGCAGCGTTGGTTTCAGTCAGCTGGCTGGTTTCGGTATGGGTAACCTCTGCCGACCTGCATCTCTTTGCCGTCGCCGCCGGGGAAGTGCTGTTCTCAGCGCTTGCGCCTTCAACTGGCGGTGCAGTTTCTTTGCGCCGCACGATAGCCGCCTTTCTCCTTTTCCTCTTTCGCTGGCTCTTAGATGGACGCTGACCAGTGGACGCCGCCTCTGTGGCCCGTTTCACCTGTTCGGTTTCACAGGCCTCTTAGGCAGAATCGCACCTATCGGCTGTCTGTCTATTGGTCTGAAGATTAAGCGTATCAGGTTGAACCTCTCCGCCACTTTCTCCATTTTTCCAGCCCAGTCTACCGAACGTGTCGGAGATAGAGCTGCAGGAATCTTCGGAAGCAAACCTTTTCACAACTCGAAGGTCAACGCCTGTACAGGCGGGGGGTATAAGTATGTCGGTTGGGGCCTCCAGAATCCGTGCCCCGACCGTGGTCGAAAAGACCACGGGTGGATTTTCGCCCATGCGAGTACCACCTGGAGTAGTTATATCTTTTAGTTGTTCCTGCATACTTGTTTTTGGTTTGGTTCGCGATAGAGCTTTGACGGTGTATAAAACGCCGCTATAACTCTAAAACCTCGGATCACGAACGTATCGTACCGAGGTCCCCCTATCCACCACCGGGGGACGCGCCTGGTGGGTAACCAACCCGCAGGAAATAGAAAGATGGTGGACGGTCACACAATGGATTTAATGACACACCCTAATACACCGAACTACCAAAGGCTACAGCTCGCCTCAAGGTAAGAGCAACCAAATCCAAAGCTACCAAAAATCCTGAGAAATACTCAAAAGAAACTTAAAAAACGTACAAAAAAATCAACTGAAAAGTATTAAATCAGTTTTGAAAGGGGTTAACAAGGCTTACACAAGGGCCTACACATTTTCAAATTAAGCAAGTAATATTTTGAAACAATATATGCTTGAGTTATCAAATTGAAATTTTTAATTGCCCATTCATTTGAAAGTTATGAACAATAAAGGTAAACCCCTTTACAGAAATCAATTAATTGTTCGTAGTTGCTTGAGAAATTCCAATGCCAACGACAACTCCACATCGAAGAGATTATGATTTGCAGCCTCTGTTCAAGGATAATCATCAACCGGTGGAGATCACTGCAATCTCAACGACAAGCCAGGATCTACCCAAATACAATTATGTAATCTCTGGCATTTGAAATTCGACTGTTCGTCAGATAGTATAACAATCGATGAGTTTTTATATCGTGCGAAAGCATTAACGAAACAATGTCTATAAATGTTTTTTAGCTGCATTGTTTAAAATCTAATAACTCGGAAAACTTGAGGAAGGATGCCACTAAGAACAGCAGGCATTCGAAACAACTGGCACGGATTCAATAATTTCAATGCCGACAATCAAATAGCTAATCTCCGAACAAAATAAACAGCAGTCGACATTTATAAATCCAGCCTTGTAATGGGAAGGATATCGCTCCATACCATATTCGATTTCAAAAATATAACATCATTTGCAAAAATACATTCTCGAAAATCGAAATGACCAAAGTAATTGGTCATTGGTGCGTATACGTAACATTTTGCGTTCACTGCGGAAAACTCAACAAAAACTTTGTTCAGCCATTATTTTGAAACTGAACGAATAAAGGCCATACACTGAAATTGATGCCTTTGGAAAAACCATAAGCGGACTTTTGGACTTTTGAGACAAATTTGAAAATTTAAAATATCAAGAGTTCAGTTGGCACAGCTGATGGTAGATCGCAGTCTCTTGTCGGTAGGACAATGGTGGAAATGACATTTTGCAACACAATGAAACTAATAGAACTATTATATTGTAACCAGTCTTTCTCATGATCTATACTTAGAAATATACTTCTGGAAGGCTTTTGAATTCGCAACTCATGAATTATACAGTTCACTAGCAGAGAACGTGAATGACCATAAACTGCTACGATTACAGAAAAAATAATTAGAAGTCCCCAAACTTTTATTTCCTTCATTCGAAGAGGAAGGTCTGGGTAAAACAAGTATCCTTGAATATGTTATTTATGTTTTTTTAAATGCTTAGCCAATAAAACAGCGGCGTTTTTCAATCTCACCCGCTGTGGAGATGCTCATGTTCAAAGAGGTCGAGAGGATGTTGGAATCAGGGGTAATAGAGGAATCAAGAAGTTCCTGGAGCTCTCACGTGGTGCTGAACAGGACGCCAGAAAAGTTCGTTACTGTCTGTATTTCAGAAAGTTAAATTCCGTTTGGTCAAGAATGCTTATCGATTGCCAACATCAGGGAATTTAAAGTCGGTTGCCTAAGGCTGGATTCATGCCTTAGCTTGCTTCTTAATGCCTTCGCTTGTATCTTAAGGACGCCCTATTTGCCCTATGTAATGCTGCCGAAACTACTCGTATATATCGGCATGTGGATAAGGTCATACCAAACAACCTCCGCCAAAGAGTGTTCGGGTACCTTGACGATCTCATGTTGATCTCAGAGGATTTCATTTCTCACCTAATTTTTTGCAAGAAGTTGCTCATCAGACGCAAATTCTGGTTGAGCAAAGCCAAGTACCTAGGTTATATTGTAATAAATAAAAAATATTAGGCATTAACGGCCCATACATGGCCTAAAACATAGCTTCTCCAACCACTTTCTTGTGCGAAGTGGATGGGACCTACAATTTTGAGCCGAATCCGAATGGCAAATTTGATAAGCTTCCAATGACAATGCTTGTCAAACGTTCGTAAGAGGTGGGGCAGTGGAAAAAAACTCTAGAAGTTATTTGGCTCCGGCGGAAATTGAATCGGGGACCTTTCGATTAGTAGTCCGACATACTTTTTTTGACTTTTAAATTAATTTTTTATTGTAATTAAGTGTCAACAAAAATGATTAAATCTGACTTAAAATTAACAGGATACTTATTCTAAATTAAAAGTCCTTATGCGGACGCTCTAAGCTCAGCGTTAACCTTATAATTATTGCCTTTCGGCCTAAAAACTATTTTTCTAAGTAATCTTACATTTATGTTAGCTATCATCGAGAACATTTTGAAAAACTCGGCATCTTTATCAAATTTTATATTTTTTTATAAAAATATATTACAAACTACCTACTCTACTTACTTAAACTACTTAACATATTCCAACTAAAATTAGAATTTAGGTATGGTTGGTTGGTATCGCGCTTCATTCTCAATTCTGCGGAAATATCGTGCCCCCTTACAGAACTGATTAAGACAGATAAAAGTTTTACTTGGACAGCTAAGTCTCAGTTATCATTTGATACCCTTAAGAAAGCGTTAACTACAACCCATTTCTTAGCTAACACAAATTTCGATCAACCGTTTATCATACAGTGCGTTGCGTCAGAGATGGAGTAAAAGCAGTGCTGGCACAATTGAACTCAGTAGGGGTAGTGGTTCCCATTGCCTACATGTCAGAAGAGCTCAATAAGACACAACGAAATCATTCTGTTGCGGAACAGTAGTGCCAGCGGGTATTTTAGTTCTAAAGAAATGTCGATCTTATATTGAAGGGAAGTAGTATATAACAATCGCAGACTACGCTGAAGTGGCTTATACATCAAACTGATCTCAATGGTAAGTTGGTGCGATGGGCACTTAAGCTACAAGGTTTCGTATTTAATATTCAACATCGTCATGGTACTGTCAATGTGGTTCCTGACACCCTGTCAAGAGCACATTGCGATGAAATACTTGAACTTGATAATAATAGTTCCCTTATTGATTTATTTTCATAATATTTCAGTTTTCGAAGCTATGAATCTTTAAAAACAAAGATAATTGATAATTCTGGTTTATCGACTTGAAGGTCCAGTCGACTGTAGGAAGAATTATGCTACTGGAGAGGGTGAGCAAGACCAGAACTCTTGGAAACTCTGGGTTCCTTCACAATTAACTGAAGACACAACGCCCATGACGTACTGATCTCAGACCATTGGAAAATTGGTAAAACATTGGAGATAATTCGTAGGCACTTGTTCTGGCAGAAAATGGTAAAACAAGTCACAGACTATGTGTCGACGAATGTAAGTCCATCAAGAGCCCCAATATTTCCCTAAGACCACCTATGGGTAAACAGATAATGACTGAAAGGCCTATTCAGAGGCTTTGAATTGATCTCATCGAACTATCGGGTGTTTTTTTAACGTGCTTTGTCATCAGCTGAAACCAATCCACCCATTTGCACCATAATTTAAAAGAATAGAAAAAAGGAAAACGAAAAGAAAGGAAATAGAGTAAAAAAAAGAAAAACAAAAGTGTTATTCAAGTGCTTCTTTAAGGGCACTTCATGTGCTGGTACATAGAGTTTTTTTTTGCAAAACGGGAAGATCGCCCGACATGTGGTGTTAACCATGCGCATGGCGAGATAACGTATTTGAATTAGGTATAATTAATTTGGATAATCCTCTTTCGCAGTCACCAATGCCAAACAATTTTGTGTCCACTATTTTATAAAGTTTACTTTTTTTAGTGGGACCAAATGAGGATCCAATATATCCATATTTGCTACGTATCTAATTCGCCATCCCGACCTAAGAGGTGCATTTCCCAACACCCAGCATACGGGGCACACACTCGCGTGTACCACCATGCATCTTAAGATTCTCAAATTTTTGCCAACTTCTCACCCAGCCCAACAAACAAAAACCATCAAATAAAAAAAGAAGGAAAACGAAACCATCTGAAAATAAAAGCGAATAACTTAAACTTAAATTTATTAGCTTTTTAACTAAATATTTAGTTAGTTTCGTACGCTAGTGTTTTTTTGGTGAGCTGATGGAAGTATCGTGAATTTAGGCTGGGAAAAGTGTAAACGGAGGGAGTATATCGATATCAACAGTCCTGCCGAAGCAGATAGAAATAGGTACGTACAGTTTGATTTGTTCCTAAGCTCATACATATGAGGTAGCGATTGGTTTGAGGTTGAGATATGGGTACAGTGAAGTGGGCAACATCTTCCACTTTATCCCAGCATGCATTTTTTTTATTTGCGAACGGCAGCGAGGTCTTTGTCGATGCAAAGAACTCCAACATTCCGATGCGCAAAGTGCCGTTACATAAACAACCACGTGGAGCCTGGACAATTCATCTTCACGACTTCTACTTAGACCAAACCATTTTAAACTTATGAAAAACCAAATTGTAATCGCTTATTTATATAAATTTAAATATAGTTTTCATAACTAACTAGCTACTAGCATAAATATTATTTGGCCCATACGGTTACGGCACAAATGATCTTATAGGTCGTAGTGAGTTTTTCATCGTCTAGGCGAGAAAGGAGCTCTTTAAAAAACGGCTAAGTTTTACTTTACCGGAACAAATTAAAAAAAAAAATGTATTAGAACTTTTTAAGGACCATAAATAAAACCCAAAAATTTTAAAAAAAAGTTAGCGCTCTTTTTTGTGAGTTTTGGAACATTTTGAGAATTCGATTTTTGGAAGTAAAAAATGCCTCGCAAATGTCACTTTCAAGCTATTTTGATATTTTCTTTTTCTTTTTTATGCTCTCCTGGTTTGATGACTCCAACTGGATGAGGTTGAAGGATTTCAAGAAACTTTGCATATACCCAACTTACTCTTCATCCAACAGTGAGCCCAAGTAGAGATGCATAACTTTCAATCTATATGAAATTGCCACCAAACATGTTCACTATTATGTTGCTCAGTAAAATATTGCTAAAAAAAAACTTTATCCGGCTCGACATTTTTCATAAAATGTCCCAGCCCCATCCACTATATTGAAAATACTAAAATCGCTTCTGCATATTTTTCTAATCCAAATTCTAAAATGTTGTCAATGTTTATTTTTACATTTTTACAGTAATGCAATTGAAAATTTTATCAAATCTCCTGACGCCTGCCGCCATCCTGTGTCAGACCAATGATGATGATGGCGTGCATGTTCACACATCCTCTATTAGGGGCTTATTGCATTGCTTTTAACATAAGCGTTTCGATTGTTCGTTAATAAATTATTGCCAATTATTATTGAAAAGTAATATTATTGCGCTGCACGCACTGACGCAAAAAAAAAAACATTCAGGAATGAGATTTATTTCGTTAACAAATGCCCAATGAATTCCCATATCCGATTGTGTTAAAAGCTGGCATCATTCCCATTTGGCAGAGTACAACCAGGAACCAGTGTATAATGAAATGCACTTATACACATATGTTCTACCAGCGGCGTTGCGTGGAATATTCAGCTGGGTGTGCGATTTGTGGAATCATCTTTTTAACATTAAATTTTTCGATGTGTGAACCGAAATGCCATAATTTCCCATTTGGTGTTATTTTTGTAGCATCAACAAAGAGATAAGCGATAAATGGGCTAAGATATAAAATTAATTATTGCACGTTTACTGTTTTTATTTTCTTGTTATACGTCAACTCACTTCTTCGATCTATGTTCCACTTCACTCATTTTTCTGCTATCCGAAATTTGATTGGTTCTTATATTGAAACATTTTTCACAACTACAACTGATACAATTTTTTATTGAAAAGTCAACGAATCCAACAGTTTTGGGATCTGTAAGAGTGTGGATCATTTTAACTAATGCAAAAAAATACTTCGGAACAATGGACAGTTAGGACGCCAGGAAGGTATATCACCAGTTGGATTTTCTACTCGAAAAAGGCTAAGAGTTCTTTCATCTAATGCAGCGTCAAATATCGATGATGAGGTCAAATTTTGATAGAGTGAGCAAACCAGTAACCCAGCTGGCCGACGAAATAGGAAACAACACCGAAGGGGTCGGGTCATTGAGAGAGACTTTCCTCAATTAATCAACAGCCAATCAACAAATAAGAAAGTGGCCATGTTAAAGATGAGAAGCATGTCAACGTATTAGCAGTTGTCATCACTGTCAAAGTTCTGAAGATCCAAGACCGACAATCTCTGGAGCTAGCCATATTAGATGACCTCTTCCAAGATAAACTCCATCCATTCATCATAGACGAACAGAACATTACTAGTCTGCTACATAACCTCAGCGCTCAAGGAAGATTTTTGCTTGCTGATCTATTCGCCTGTGAAGGGATCACATTAGCGATCATTTATTTTTCATTCATAAATGCTCTCGTTCTGTGCCCATGTTCTGTAACTTATGCGATAACTCTTCGCATCGAAAACTTTGGAACACAAAATTCCACCGTTTATCGCATGTGAAAAGAATTGATGTTCCCCAGCGATAAAATATACCTTGGTAACTTTTTATATCATGGGAAATTGGAAGGATTATCAAAATACTGGAAATCGAAGGGTAGTTTGGCGAGGAAATTCAGTATGTATTTTTTACATGTTGTTGGGATAGGAGTGGTGTAGCGCGACTTTTTATCGGATAATCGGAAAATTACGTGTTTCTGTTAAATTTTCAAAAATACGATGATCGCTCGTTTTGCTAGACTCGGACGAAATTTTTTGAAATTAATCTGATCCTAACGCTGATTTAAGACAACATTATGTTGATGAATTTAATGAAGTTAAAATGTTTGCATTTATTTTGTCTGTCTATGAAAAAATAAATGAAATAACTTTTTTAAAAAAAACAAGAACCTTTTGCTCTCTCTTGTTGGATGTACCAAGCTGTTTATTTTTGTAGCAACACAGTTCCAAGAATGTTCAAAATGGATCTTATTTAAGTGCTTGCTGAATTCTTTCGACAGAATGTAGATACCTACATTCAGCTCCACTAATTCTGACTGATTTTATTAGTTATATTTTATTTCTTTTGCATTTTTTTAAACGTTGAACTTGATCAACGAACTGTATATTTTGTTAAATAAAAAATCAAAAAGGTTCACTGTCCACTATCCGTTTAAAATTGTTCAGTATCCCTTTCTCGCAAGCCAATTGAAATGTGATACATTTTGACAGTTGAAGTGAATAATTTATCGCATTCGAAAGTTACAGAACACCGATTTATCACATATTTCCAGGGGTTTCATTTCACAATGTTCCATGTGGTATAGTTTTCGCATCGCATAGTTACAGAACACGGAAATCTGATATAATGAAATTTTGTTTCAATTCACACCGTTCATATGATAAATATAACGATGCGATAATTACAGAACACGGGCATTGAGCTTCAATACTTGAAACCCGCCAGCCATGCATCAAGCGTCATATAACATGTCTATCGCAATAGTAATTCATGTCCATATGACTAATACCTATGGTACACAATGGGTATACCGACACCTTCGGTTTCTGTCTGAAGTGGCGACCATGCCCAGCGACATAATCAAATCACATAGATAAGTATGTATCTCGCAAATGCATTTGTCTCACCACTAAAACACCATAGCATATACTGTGGCGGGTTCGGGTTGCACTATGCATTCCGTTGCCAACGTCCGGTGCATAAGATAATAATAATGCTGATAGGGTGATATGCACCAGCAAGGTATGAAATGATTAGGGTTCAAGTATCGAGGGCCGGAATCTGAGTGGATTGGAATGTGAACCAAATCTAAAGGAATATTTCTGTATAAATACTCGTAGCATAAGATTTGGTAAATTCTCCTGAAAGCAACCAAAGTACTAAGACTATTTTATTTTCACGGTTTATGTAAAACTTCCACTCAACATAATTCATTCAGAATGCGCAATTATGGATAAAACTACAGATAAAATACCTACTTTAATTATATTTGAATAACGCAGTAACACTGATGTGAGGTATGTAGGTTATGTTAGCATGTGTAGATATGTGTGCATCATCATTATTGCATTGTTACTACTAAGTTAACCAGTTGAACTGGAACCTTTAAGAGAATAAAACATATCGGAACCAAACCAGCAGGTGTATTTTTATTAACATGTTACAGAAGGTCCATTATAAATGTATTGGACGGATACAACACCTGGAGTGCACAGCCAAGTTTCACACGAGTTACGTATGTTATATGTAAAAAAAAATGAAAAGTTGTACGTGATGTCGTATGGACTTGGGAGTGATGGAGTTGATGAATACTTGAACTAGAACAGACAGTGTAAACATTATCGATGAACTTATTTTGTTCTATTCTGTATACTCGTTTAAAGTACATAAAATGTTTGCATAGGATATTTTTGTTTGTGGATGAAAATGTTGTTTAAGCTGATGGAACATATTCGAGTGTGAACTTCAGTCAAATTGCTCACGAATTTACGTACAACATCTTAAAAGTTATGTTATGAGAGTGAGGATGGATACTAGAATATGCAGTGCAAAAAGTACCGATGAACTTATTAGGTGCGATTCTTTGAGAAATGTATTCACAGGAGTGCTTGGAATTAAACGTTAAACAGCAACAGTAATACTGGGGATAGCTGTCGATAACATTCACAGTAGTGCCGCTTTGGATATATACTGCAAATACATCTAATAATTTGTGTTGCAAACAATGTACGGCTGCTGGCCATAATTCTTGTAATCGTTCTTAATCAATGTTGTTGTTTAACGTTCTAATTCGAGCACTCCTGTGTAAAGAAATTAACTTATTGTCTATGAACTTTTTGTGGGTCGTATGTGTGTTTTTGGTCTATGAAAATTGATATGTAAAGTCTATAAAGTATGAAACACCAAATATATTTCTGTAGCTTTTGCGTGTATTTAAGTTTTATTTTACTAACAAATATTGTGATGAGGGTGTGCAATGCACACCTTGCACAAACTGACGAGACGCCACTGGTTTTTACAAATATTCACATTCATATCTACTCCGTAAATAAGTTGTAAAGTTCAAGAATATTATAAATAACCAAAGCATTATCCTATTTTGATTCGATTGGTGATTATTTTTTTTTATTATATTTTTTGCGTTTTTGTTTTTTATTGGAATTGTGTTAAACAAATTGCATGCACGTATTTTCTTTTATGCATTTTTCATTGCTGCTTTGTTCTGCAAATCCCTTTTAATGGAATCCCGCAATTGTTATGACATGATAGTAATTAGCATATGAACGAGTGCCTTTGTGTGCGAGTTTACCCGGCTGCTGCCACCGAGAAGCTGGTCTGCAAATGCGATTATGGCTGTTAAATAAATAATCATAAAAATATTTTAGTAATATATTCGTAGAAAATTCCCTGAGTACGTGATTATGCAGAGCCAATGAATTGAAATTGCTTTTCAAATTCAATTGTTAATTTAAGGGTATGGTAAATGTATTTGCTGCTGACAGCAAGTACGCAATTATGTATGAGATTTGCTCATTCCTGGTATAAACCACTGGAGGAGGTTCTAAAAAGCTTTGTCAGAAGGTTACACTTCCGCGATTCTGCTGGCCGTCACTACGATTTTTTTTTTAATTTTATAATAATTTAAAAAAAATGATCTAAGAACTAAGAACTCAGAAACTCCAAGACGACTGGATTTTATCGGATCGATTTCAGAGTAAGGTTGAAAAACATAACCATTATTAAAGCTGGTTCTGAGTCAACACTGTCATTGCCGATTACATCAAACTCGATTAGAGACCGCTATAAACACTTTGTTTTCACTTTTTAAGAGACAGTTTTGACGTGGCGAAATCTCTTGACTCTTCCAATGACAATTCTCGTTTTGAGTACCTACATACGACAAAGAACGATTCATATAACTGGTTAATGTCGCATGTAAGAACCCATCTCACATAGTATGTGAACGTCTTAAGTCGTTCTGCAGTACGATAATAGACCAAATGTTCATACTGAGGCAAAACCCGGGAACAGATCAATGAAATTCAAATAGAGACCTACCATCTTTTCATCGACTTTAAATCTGCATATGATAGCATTCAGCATCCAGAGCTCTTCATGGCGAGACCGAATATGATGACCTAATATGATGACCGAATATGATGACCGAATATGGTATCGAACAACTGATCCAGCTGTGTTGCGAGACACTTGTAAACACGCAGTGTAAAGTGCAGTTTGGAAGCAGCTTTCACGAATTCTTTTAAACTTGCACTGCGGATTTCGGTAAGGAGATGCACTTTCATTTGACTTCACCAATCTTGTCCTGGAGAAAAAAAAACACAGGGTAGGTATCAACACGCAAGGCACTATCTTCAATAGATCCGTCCAGGTACTGGGGTATGCGGATAATACGAACATAATCAGCCGTTACCAGCGTGCCGTGTTAGAGGCTGTAACGGCGATTGAAGAACAGCCGAAAGTGGTTGGTATTGCAGTTAATAAGGTGTCATAGCTAGGTGGGAAGGTGAATTTGGGTGTTGGTTGACCTGAATCCCTTGGCAGCAGTAGGCACGCTTGCGATCGCACGGCGTTAGCTCGACGGTGGGGTGGGATCTTGCTGCCTCTCTATGCACACATGAATTTCGTGCCTGGTCTTAGAGGTCTTTTTGAAGAATGAAAAGAAGTCCAAAAAAGATAAAAAAATAGACTATGAAGACGGCGTTAGCTCGACGGTGGGGTGGGATCTTGCTGCCTCTCTATGCACACATGAATTTCGTGCCTGGTCTTAGAGGTCTTTTTGAAGAATGAAAAGAAGTCCAAAAAAGATAAAAAAATAGACTATGAAGATAGAAAGAAAAGAAGTAGGTATATGCTCAGGAGAGAACTAAATGAAATTTGAAAAAAAGGTGAGAGATGAACAAATGAAGCTGATGCTGTTTCAGGTGGTGTGAAACATACGGACTTGCCCTCCCCTTTGCACTCGGTGTTAACCGGTGCACCGTGACTATCCCTTGTCCATTTTGTAGCTGGGGTAGTCCCTTAAATTGCCCTTGCGAGCGTCTACCCGATCACGACCTTAATAGCGAAGAATCTTAACCGTGACAGAAACACATATTTATTTTATATTTAATTATATACTTCAGTTATAGGATATGTAAGACCAGGTTATTTATTTCACCTAATATGTCACGTTTTGATCAAGAACAGATAACTATCTAATAACTTTAAAGGCATAGTGCTATATTAGGTAACTTAGTATGTAGTAAATTCGATTGAATATAAAAATTGTTAATAGAATTTAAGTGATTAGATGCAAATATTTTATTTGTATATCCATGTATGAAACTTGGATTGTATCTTTATGTTAGGCTAGTTAAATTTGTGCATAATGTATATAAAAAAAGGAAGCTAGTTTGCCAAAGAAATCTTAAAATGGTACAAAGCGTACTTACAGTTTTCCAGGAGTGTCGATGAAATTTGTGGCCACAATTTTCCTTCGCTGCTGACGGGCGATCATGATTGAGATTTTTGTCTGATTTTGTGTGAACGCACTTTGTTGCATTCGTTTATGTTTAAATTTTGATAACTAATTTCTTAGGCAAATTATTAGCACTCGTTTGGCAAAATAAGGTTAGGTTAGAAAAATTGAATTTACGCTAATTAAATTTATAGGGGTGAATAATTGAATTTACACAAACACAAAAGAAATTAAGCACTTGTTATTTTTTTTTTTCTTAGATTAGTTTTGAAGTTCAATTAATAATTTTGTGGTGTTTTTCGGTGTGTCAAATTTTTGGGACGGCATCTGCTCGTGTAGGGATGTCTGCGAGTGTGACTACGCTTCAGCTGACCGCATGCACTGCTTCTTATGCTGAACACATGCGTTCTCGTTATTTGCGTAGGCGCGCAGATTTTTGGGTGATCAAATACGATCATTGAAGAAGAAAAGGTATATAGAAATTTTTGTTGCGGACGCTCCACTCGACTTCTCTATACTTTTGTAGAGAAGCTAGCGAGATTTGTATGGAATGCGCCCGCAGTTTCTGTGGACACATAAGAAGGGAATTAGTGCCAAAATTAATCAAAACTTCACTGATTACAAACCTATTTAATTATGGATGGTATGTTTACGGGAGTTTCCCTATTTGAGGGTTTATTATTTGAAGTACTGGTGTACTTCGGCATGCGTTCGGTGTTTTCGGACACGTGGCTTGATAGGGTATGGATTTTAATGCTCGACAACACATCCGTAAAAGAAAATCTATCGAAGCGAAATATTTTGCCAAATTAGTAAATTTAAATGGACTTTATTGAAAAGGGCTGTCTTACCTTTAAAAGGATCTGATTTAAATTTCCTTCTCGGATTTTTTTTGTTTGCCAGAGCTGGAAACCGCCTAACCACTTTCACTGTCTGCACGCTAAAGAAAGAGAGTTGCGCTCTCGGCATGAAAAAATATAAATTGATGGCCGTGTAGGCCACAGTTCAGTGGCAAAAGCCAAATTCACGATGGGCATAGGGGTGTGTTGGTTTTATTTCCTGTTTCCGTCGCGGATATGGGGAGCTAATCGTTACATTTAAAACTTGACGAAAATATTTTATAAAAATTATAATTTTTGCTGTTAAAGGCATTCGCCACAAAGGACAAGTCATGCTATCAACAAACAAACAATCCAACATCAGTCCAGCGCCTAGGATAGAACGTCACTGTTGATAGCAATAACTTCGAGGTAGTTAAGGAGTTCATCTACCTTGGAGTAAACATCAACTCCACGAACATTAGTGGAGATCTGACGGAGAATTATCCTAGGAAACCGCTGCTACTTCAGTTTGGCCAAACAAATGGATTGAAATCTTCTCACTCAAAGAACAAAATGCATGTTCAGTCGAACCTTAATCCAGCCAGTCCTGCTTTAGGGTTCCGAGTTGTTGATGACAAGTATGAAGGGGAGCTAATATTGGCTTCATTTAAAAGAAAAATACTCCATCGGATATTTGGTCGTGTGCGCGAGGAGGGTGAATAGAGGAGAATATACAACTGTGTATACATCTATACAAGTATACGAGTACAAGTCCAAGAAGCTAAATCAGGTCGACTACATGGACTCGGCCGCATTGAGCTAATGGACAATAATGCTCCAGTCAAGAGGATCTTTGACTTCCAGCCCCCAGGTTCAAGAGGGCAAGGAAAATCGAACCTCCGTTTTGAAGATCGAACCTTCGCGGATGCCAAAGCGCTGCAGTGCCCTAGGCAGAGAATCTTCACGGGTCGGGAGCGCGTTAAGTAAGTAAGTATCTACAACAGAGAAAGTTTTGTTATTAATTGAAAATGAGCTCACAACAAATTGTATTGACTTTGAAATTTTAGAAAAAACCGTCACGATGCTGAGAAAATACCTTAGTCTACTGAAGCTCCTGAACCATACCCATTTGAAGACAGCCCTATTACACCTTTACAAGTGATTTTGAAAGAATCATTGTTGTTAATAAATTTTCCCGGGGAACTGTTCCCATTGAATATGTTGGAAAACGCAGTCATGTCCGACATAAAAGGTCTTGTCGACTTAGACCCTTTTTAACTATCAATTCCAGCAAACAAAGATGCTACTGTAGATGTTGATATATTGGAAGAATCTATTTTCAATTAAGATATTGAAATCTGTAGGTATGCATTGAACTCTCCAATTAAATAATAAGCATTTGTTTATGTATTTTAGGTAAAACTTTTTCCAATTATAATGAAGCAAGTTGTTCAAAATTTATCGAAACAAACGCCGGACAATTAAGCTCTCCGAGTATAAGACTAGCCACTAGCATTTCTGAAATATCACAAGCGTAACTACAGCTCGTGCAAAACGTCCACACTAAGTAAATGATTTAATCCGAAGTTAATGGACTCAAAAACATTGGGTTGAACTTCTACAGTGGCGAAAAAGGCGACAAAAGTGATATGCTCCTAAGTGATAACCATGGGTGGTACTCGTAAAGCTTTTTTTGTGTTTTTTTTTTCATGTGAATATAGAATGTGTATTAATAGTTTTTTCTGATCTCAAAGAGTGAGTTGCTACTGAGTTGTAGAAAAAACACCTTTATAGTAAAAAAAATAACTCACCTCTGTCATTGATGGCAGTATTGCCCCATGTTCTCTCTGAATTGTCGTGGGGTGCGCATCTCAAAGAAACTTAAAAATCTATCAAAATGAATAATTGTTCCGTGTGTTCTCAGAAAATTGATCGAAATAGTTCCACAAAAATAAACTGTAGTGATTGCAAAAATTTCTTTCACTATTCGTGTGTAAATATCACTGAACAAGATGTAGAATACATAAAATCAAGTGGAAATCCATTTCGCTGCGATAAGTGTGAAGTGTTGAGACGCCGTTCTCTCCATCTGCCTGCAACGACAATACCCATTCGTGACAACATTGCACAGGCACCGGCTATTGCTAAAATTGCAAAAAAACAAAGCAACAAGCCACTACCAACGGCAACCTCCTCATCTTCGCCTACTCCCATCGATGAGAGTGAAAGTCACTACACTCTTGAAATGATTTACTTGAAGCTCTCAAATTTGGAGGAAACAAATCAACGGTTCCTGCAACAACTAAATGAGCTCCGAACACAAAATGAAGAGCTTAAATCAAAAGTTAATAGCTTGGAAAGCAAACTTAACTGGCACCAGCAGCAACAACTTGAGAATTTCATCGAGATTGTTGGAGTTCCAAATGTCGATGACAATAATGCCTTGGATAAAGCAAAGCTAATTTTCAACAAAGCATTGTCTATTGATGTCCCCGACAATAAATTTGAAAAGTGTTTCATAAAAAGAGTGCACACTAAAGGTGTTAACTCATCTCAAATGAAAACCAAATCAATCATCTGCGTAAAATTCTCTGACCTAACAACTAAGCAACGAATTATGTGCGCAAAGAGGACAAATAAAAAAAATCTCAACACACAACTGACTGGAATCGATGGCGTCGGCAGCAAAAACAACGGTAGCCGTAGCAGCAGCAGCAAAGGAAACAGCATTTATCTGAATGATTCTCTCACCAAGTATACCCAGGCGCTTTTTATGAAAGCAAAAGAAGCAATTAAACAAAAAGGCGTTAAATATGTGTGGTATAAAAATAATCAAATTCTTGTGAGAAAGGTTGAGGGTGGAAAAGTAACTTCAATTAGATCTTTTAATGATCTTGCACTTATTTAAAATGAATGATGTAAATGATTTAATTGAAGACTTTTCTGCCCTTGAATCTAGTAGTATCAACTGTGATAATATCTTTAAATGTAGTTCCTATTGCAATAGTAAACTTTTTATTGTACATCAAAATGTCAGAAGTTTGAGGGAAAACTTTGCGTCTCTTGTCACGCACCTTGATTCGTTCGTTTGCATTCCAGATATTGTCTTTGTATCTGAAATTTGGATTTACAATTTTGAAAAAAGCGATTACGTTATTCCCGGCTTTAATTTCTTTGCTAATACTAATGAAAATTACGCTGCAGGTGGTGTTGGGTGTTTTTTGAAGGAGAGTTACCAGGTTGTAGAAGTTTCCTGTGTAGATTTTGTAAGTGCGGATGTTTTACAAGTTTCTATTGTAGTTAACAACGAAGTTTTCGTCTTCTTGTGTGTCTATAGATTGCAGATGTTTAATGCATCGATTTTCATAAAAGAATTTTCCGATCTTTTATTAAAAATAAAAGCAAAAAATTTAATTATTGTAGGGGATTTTAATATAAACAGTTTAGAGAGTAGCGAAACTGTTCTAACATACTTAGCCTTATTAGCTTCGCATGGCCTTGAATCTTTTATTAATGAGCCTACCAGGACTGTGTCAGGTAGTTGTTTGGACCACATTTATGGTCGATTCAAAATTGCTTCATCTAGTAATTGCGAGAAATGTGTTCTTGATTTGATGATCACTGACCACTGCATGACAGGGCTCATTGTTAAGACCTCTTACAAGAAGAATAGCAATAGTCCAAAGCCTCTGAACGTAGTAAGAAAAATTAACTTCGGAAGGCTCAAAGAAAAGTTGCTTTTTGAGTTTTGGGATGAGGTATATTTGTGTAATGATGTGTCGACTTCCTATACAACATTCATTGAATGCCTTAAGAAACACATTAGTAATTCTTCTTATTTCTTGCCTCCGAAAAAATTAAAAAAAAGGCTAAAGCCTTGGATCTCTAGGGAGTTACTGAACAAAGTCAATATTAAAAACAAACTTAGAATGAAATCCTATAAATTTCCTACTAATCAGAGATTGAAACATAAATACAAAACATTCTGCGTGGTACTAAAAAAGGAGATTCCTAATTGCCGTGATACGTTTTACCGTAATCGCTTTAATTCTGCCAGAGGAAACATCAGAAATGAATGGAAAATAGTGAACAGTTTGCTTAACAAATCTTCTTCTACAAAAAAAATTACTTCCATGCGTATCGATAACCGTGTAGTATCTGACAAATTCGATATTGCTGATGCATTTAACGATTACTACACTAATATAGCCAGCAGTTTACAACCTTGTCCAGCCAATTCTATTTGTGCTCGTTGTTTGCGTGCTGAACCATTTCAAAGAAACAGTTTTGTTTATAAACCCATAACTTCTCTTGAAATGTTAAAAGCTATTCGCAGCTTAAAAAATACTAATTCTTGTGGCGCAGACGGTATCTCGAGTCTGCTACTAAAGAAGATTGCATGCTTCGTAGTGGATGTCTTAACCGACATCTTCAACGGTTGCGTTTTTGAAGGGGTTTTTCCAGATGAACTTAAATGTGCTGATGTTATACCACTGTTCAAAAAAGGTTCTGCGGAAGAAATGTGCAACTACAGGCCCATATCTCTTTTGCCAATATTAAGTAAGATTTTCGAAAAACTTATGAAAGATAGAATTGTTAATTATTTAAACCAAATCAATTATTTTAGTGCTCAACAGTTTGGATTTCGGAAAGGTAAATCAACTGAAGATGGTCTACTACAGTTTTGTACTCAAACAATGTCGAACCTTGATGGCAAAAAGTGTACAGCTGGTTTGTTCATTGATATTACCAAAGCCTTCGACATGGTAAATCATAACATTTTATTGCGTAAACTGGAATTAGCTGGATTTCGTGGTTTTATGATTGATTGGTTCAAAGCTTACCTTAAAAATAGGTCACAAAGAGTGAAGTTAGATGAGATAAGGAGCGAAATCAAAATTTTTAACTTGGGTGTACCCCAAGGCTCTGTCTTGGGTCCGATTTTATTTCTTATCTACATTAATTCACTCTTTGCACTTCACTTCAAAGGCTCACCTACTGCTTTTGCTGATGACATAGGTTTTTCATATGGTCTGAACAGTCCTTTGGATATCGTTGCTGATATAAACTGGGATTTGAATTTGTTAAGAAACTGGTTTGCGAATCACAATTTGGTTATAAGCTCCAAAACAAAAATAATGTTTTTCAGTTTGTCATCACCACAAAATTTGGAAGCGAATATTTACTTTCATGCACCTGAGTGTCAAAAATACAAATTGGCGAATTGTAGCTGTGCCCATAGATCTTATTCTCCCACTTTTTGTAGCAATCTAGGATGCAGTGATAAATGTTTCCTAATCGAGAAGGTAGATGAATTCAAATATCTTGGGCTTATAATCGACTCCAATATGAGTTTCTCGAAACACACAGAATCTTTAAGGAAGTATTTCCGTTCCACACTTAGACACTTCTTTTATTTACGAACTGTGTGCTCAACAATGCTCCTAAAACAAATTTACTATGGCATTTTTCATTCTAAGCTACAATATGGAATAGCTTGTTGGGGAGGTGCTTATCTTAATAAAATCCAGCCTTTATTAGTTCTGCAAAAACATATATTAAGAAAATTATGCCGAAAGCCTGTCAGATATCCAAGTTTTCCTTTGTTCTGCGATCTTAAAATTCTTCCTGTTCGTCATCTGTACGTTTTTAAAGTATTAAAGACATTCTTTATGAAATCTGGTAATTGTAATTTTAGATTAATTTCCAATTACAATTTACGTGGAAACACTTCATATATGGTATCCGTTCCTTTTTTCCGCACTACTGCTTACCGTAATTTTTATTCTGTTTCATCATTTCGTCTATTTAATAAACTTCCGCAGTCAATCAGGGCAATGTCAACACCTGGAATGTTTCTAAAACTTTTAAAAAATTGGCTTCTCAACTTAAACTACACTAGTTTAGAATCTATTACTTCCGACATTCTGATTTAATTCCTATAGATGATTTTTATTTTTTGCCTATTCTTGCCTTGATTGATTTTATATTGAATCTTGAATTTTTGTTAGAATCATTTTATTTTTTGGCTTTCTATTTGTATTTTCTGCTTTTTATATTTTGAAACTTGATTTTTCTTTTTTTTCACTCCATTATTATGTACTTCATACTTTTTTTAACTTGAATTGTATTGAATTTAATTTTTTATTTTTGTTATATGGCCACCCCACCTTAAACTTTATTTATTAATTCAATTAACTCATTGAAGTGGCATTCAAAACTATTTTATTACTTGTGTAAGTAAAATATAGAATGTCTCAAAGTTTTCGTATAATCTACATACCTATGTTAAACTGAAGAATACTGTTTTATTATTGTGATATGCATTGTAATATTATATGGAAATAAATTATTTATCTATCTATCTATCTATCTATCTATCTAAATGTAGTCTGATCGTCAGAAATGATAAGCGTTACGAAGTGATCGTATGTGGACTAGGGTTATCCTTTTTTATTATGTTTAGGTAAAGCTGCCACATAGCTTCATTTAGGCAAATTGCCATCGTTCTGAGAAAATCGTACGTCATTTTCGATTTAATCGATCTGCGCAACCACGAGTTTATTTTTGAGAACGTCACTAATATATTTTTGAGACGTGACATTGGATGGACATCGGGGTGTGGTGGCGATCTGCACCTTGGGTCTTTTAAAAATTGAAAAGGTTTTCTATTACAATATCTGGCGTCTAGTCGTTAAGTCGCTGCTGGTCTTTGTTTTGACATTTGCCTCCGTATCCTCTTGTACGGATAGCGTTACGTTAGCCATGATATAGTGATTTCGAGGGAGCGCGATAACGTGATCCTCTACCACTTGGGTCTTTTCTACTATGAGAGGACAACTCGCTCTCTTTCGTATTGATAGTACCTATAACGCTCATCATATGAATTGCTCTAGAAAGAATATCCCTTCCACCTCAATATTCATTGTCTCAACATACTGTTTGTCATGGTGATAGTTTTAAGGTTCTTGGGGTTATTTCGATCCCAAACTGCATTAATTTAAATTAGTGCCCGACGGCCTTCCTAAACTCCTCTGCAAGAATCCATTGTTCTTTTCTTTTTGACTATCGGCGATGGTGGGATTGTCTACCACAAAAGCAACGTGACGTGTATAAGAAAAAAGAGCAAAAATAAAACTTAATCACAATAGTGATACTTCAATAGTTGGGATCGGTGCATTCTTTAAAATATTATTGAAAAAGGTGTTAAATATTAACTGGAGAACTCGAGTCTTGCTCATTCCCAGAAAGCCATTTTTTTAAACGCGCGTTTGCCACTTCTGAGTGTACGAAGAAAGAGCGAAGAACGAATACTCCACCATCCACCACGTGTCGGCAAAGACCGCTATCGGTAGGTACAAAGAATTGTATATTTCGGAAAAGTATATTAAATGTTTCTATCCATCCCCAAGCCGTCATTATTGGATTTAATATAAGCTTTTTATTGGCTTTTATCGGCTTGTTTATTGTACGGATCCCAGCCTTAACTCGCCTGTTTGAGTCTTAATTTTGTGTCGCTGTTCCGATTCTTCAACCGCCAATCGATCGAGCTGCGAGCTGCGCTGGTTGCAGATCCCCGTCATCAAAGCACCCACGAGATCTACGATCAATCCATCCACGCGAGCAAATCCACCCAGATCGTGCAAACCAACCCAGGCCGATTAAGCAAGCAAAGCGCCAGCGACAACAAAACCCAGATCATGCAAACCAACCTAGGCCAATAAAAAAAAGCGAAGCACCAGCAACAACAAAACCCAGTTTAGCTGTAATACCTGCTTAAGCAAAAAAATAATAAAATAACCCAAAAAAGGACAATCCATCAAAATTAGTGACAAGGAGTTATTCACTCGACCGATTAATGGATCAGATTCGATTAATTCGTCGCGCTCAACACGCACCTGCACCGGAATATCTGTTACCCAATTTTTTTTTTAAACTTAAAAATATCCACACAACTCTAAACATTACAAAAACAAATTTAAAAGCTAAGTATAACCTTTCATAGTGTAAAGGCAGTTCAATTGCGTTAAATTTCTTGTATTTCCTTTTGTTAGCATAATATTTATATACTCGTAGCTAGAACCAGATCGACCAAATGCTGTGCACACCATCTTGGGACATCAACAAAGTCATCATCTTAATCCCTAAAGCGGTGAGTCAAAGTTATTATTTACAATTTAATTGATCAATTGAACAACTTCTAAGTCTAGTCGAGTCACTGAAACATTTTTTTTTTGTGATTACATATATTTTTTTAAGTCTCTGATTTGAGACGTCGGACACATATCTTTTTGGTTTACTGAGTGTGTGGCGGAGAAAGTTTGAGTCGTGCTGATAAGAGCAATTAGCGTAGTGCCTATTTGTAGGCAAAAGTTTTTAATTGAATTTTGTTTGCCGAGAAAAAGGAAATATTAAAATTTACAGATAAATTTATAGTTTACTTATGGATATGGGTTTTTAATGCCTAAAATAATTTTTGAATTGAGATTTGAATTCCTAATACACCTACAATGGTTATTTAAGTATAGTTTATTCATTTTAGTTCTTAAGTTTTTATATTATATTCATCATTTACAATAAAAGAGTGCCATGGCGTAATCACGTTATGAATTACCTCAATTCTTTTTATTTAATTGGATTTTGAGCTAAACGCTTTTAAGCATATTTAGGGACTGAGCGAGTGTCTATGGGTAAGAATGTCGGAGAATATGTGAACGAAGTTTAGTTTATCGTTCATAAGTGAGCATTAGGGGCTATCACAAATAGTATAGCGGTGTATTAGCCATGGATGGGCGCTATTCCATATCCAGCAGGATAGTAGCCTGTGGGAGGGCAATGCTTAGGAAACCAACCACACCTTCCGGTGTCCTCGATTTCAAATCATTGTTTTGGTTTCGGACCTTTATTAACATCTTAAGAAACAGTTCATAGTTTCGTGGTTCCGATTGACAATTAAACTAACACAAGGCATGAAAAATGTGCAGTCGTCCGGCAGTATTGTATTGTATTGTATTGTATGTGCAGTGGGGTCATCAGTAGATGACAAGCACTTAGACCTATTGGTCCATTGTACTTCAGCATAGCTGCCCGCTCGCTGGTTATTGGCGATTAGTAAGATTCAGTGAAGGAGAACCTGCCAGTAGCCTTGGCAAAGCGAAGAATATTTGCAAGTTCAATTTCCCCCATCTCATCTTCGTTAACGAATTGTTTGCCTATAGTGGTGAGCCTGATTCTGGCGAAAGCCGGACATTCACAGCTGAAGTGAGATGCCGTTTCATCCGCCTCCATGCAGCACTCACATAGGCCCGAGCTCCTAATGTGAATGGTTTTGAGGTGCTCATTAAGAGGACTGAAACCGGTGACGAGACCAATCAAGGATCTCAAGTCTTTCCTGTTTAGTCCAAGCAAAAACTTAGCTTTGCTGATTTTTGGACCGTCCACTAGCTTCTTGGAATACCTGCATGAGACCAGGTCATGCCAGTATTCGGAATGTTGTTGGCGTAGAGCCGAATCCATTTCACGTTTGTGGACGGATGAGCAGCATCCTATGGATGGTTGTGGCCCAATGAAGGCTGTTGAAGAGCCCTTCCTGGCCAGAGCATCCGCTCTTTCATTACCCTCGATACCTGTGTGCCCAGGAACCCAGGCAAGTGATACCGAGTTACATCTTCCCAGACGGTCAAGCCTAACCATGGCTTCCTCAACTATTTTTGAGTTGAGAGAGCCAGCCGAACAGGCTTTGATAGCGGCTTGGCTATCTGAGCAGATGTATAATGTTTTACCCTTAATCCTTCTCCTTAGCAGGATATTGGCGGCAGTGGCAATCGCAAAGATTTCTGCCTGAAAAACAGTTGTTTGTCTACCCAAGGCTGCAGATAGATTTATCCGACAGTCTCTAGAGTAGACCCCGGCTCCGGAGATACCGTCAATAAGTGAGCCATCAGTATAGACGATGACATCACCCGGCCTAAAGCCATTCCACCCCTCACTGTTCCATTCCTGCCGTTCAGGAAGGATGACCTGAAAACGGCGCTCAAAGACTTGCTTCATGCACACAGTGTCAAGTGCTCCTCCCCGATGGCCAGGTAGGCTGTCATAGAGAGCTCTGTACCTAGCACCTCTGGCCCCATCGCCGAGATTGACCTGCCGTCCAAGTACTACACACATGCGGTATAGTGATTTTCTGGCCTCACTTTCAGCAAGGAACTGCAGGGGAGGTAAACAGAGCAACACTTCCATAGCAGCAGTGGGAGTTCCTCTCATCGCACCTGTAATGCATAAGCACGCAAGGTGCTGTAGCTTCGACAGTTGACGTTTGAGGATGAGAGCTCTAGCCCACCATACAATCGCACCATACATAAGGTATGGCCTAACAATGCACGTGTAAATCCAGTGAACCAGCCTGGGACTAAGTCCCCAGGTTCGGCTGAACATCCTACGGCACTGCCAGAGAATGTTAGTTGCCTTCGAAATCCTAGCAACCAAATGTTCAGAAAAGTTAAGCTTTGGATCTAGAACAATACCCAGATACTTAACCTTGCTTGATAGCTTTAGTTGAGTGCCCTGGAAGTAAGGCCACCTCACTTGAGGTATTGCCCTTCTACTCGTGAACAGCATCATCTCAGTCTTCGCGGGGTTGACTGACAGAGCTTGCTCGCGGCACCAACTCCCAACACTATTGAGCGCTGTTTCCATCCGCTCACAAAGAGTTGGTAAACTCCTGCCGCTGACAATAATGCACACATCGTCAGCGTACCCAATAACAGGGTGACCTTCCCCATCAAGTCTTCTCAACAAGGAGTCGACCAACAGGTTCCACAATGTAGTGGAAAGTACACCGCCCTGCGCAAAGCCTTTGACAGCGCGCACAGTTCTGACATAGCCGCCAACAGCAGCTGTAACTTCTCTGCTCCTAAGCATTTCCAGGATCCATTCCACAGTTGTAGAATCGACGCCCTTCAGTGTTAAGGCAGACTCAATTCTGCAAAAGGTGGGATTGTCAAAGGCACCCTCAATATCCATGAAGACAGCAAGAGCATAGTTCTTGCGGTCGAGCGCCCTACGCACTCTGGCCGTCAGATCCGTTAATGCCGTCTCAGTGGACTTGCCTTTTTGATAGGCGTGTTGGCTATCATGAATACCCAGCGAAGCTGGAATACTCTTAAGCCGTACGTCAATCAGTTTTTCAAGGCCCTTTAACAGAAATGATGAAAGGCTAATAGTCCTGAAGCTTTTGGGAAGATCATAGGCGGCCTTTCCCGGTTTGGGAATGAAAACCGCCCTAGCTCTTCTCCAGGCTAAAGGAATATGTCGCAGAGCAACGCTAGCTCTGTAGACTCTAGTTAGCAGTGTGAGCAAAATCTCGATACCCTTTTGCAAGAGTATGGGGTATATGCCATCAGGTCCAGGAGCTTTGAAAGGAGAAAAGGACAGGATAATAGCTCTCGCCCTCTCTCTCGTAACAATGCTCGCCGCGACCCGCCACTGCTCAGTGGTAGTTCTGCCTTTGTTTGGCCACACGCAACTATCCACGGCTTTGCAGCCAGGAAAGTGGGTGTCCATTAGCAGTTCAAGTGCCTCCTCATTGGAGTTGGTCGAGGTGCCATCAGGCTTCCGAAGGACGTCAAACCTGGCTCCGGCAGTAAGTGTAAGAACCCACGCCTCCGTCGAGCTAGTGTCGCGCGTGTGCCAGCATGCCTGCTCACACTTCGCTGTCAGGACAACCTACCTTACGACCCATCGATTATGTAGGAAATCCTGTACTCCTAGAGGTCGATGGGACTGCAGTTCATCGCTTTCGTAAGGTAGGGTCAACTTCCGTTACAAAGGAAATCCAAATCCCAGAGCACTCAGACTCGGTAACGGTGCATTGTACTTCCAGGCAGAAATCCTCTTTTTGGTGTAGACGTTGGAGAAACAAGGTGTCATTCGTTTCTCTTCTTTAATGGGTGGCGTATGTTGTTGATTCAAATGAGGATTGAAACTGCACCGCACGGGTCACAGACCACTATACTAACCTCTACACCATCGCCATATTTGTTGAACTACATGTTAGTAAAATTAAGCTTAAAAATAATTTGCGTAATAATACCTACCTTAGTGTCTTAAATTATTTGTGTGATGTATGTCTGGGTTAGTATTATTATACCTGCACTAAATTATGAGACTGTGAGAGCACTTTCAGTGCATGCAAATGTCTGCTCGTGACAGTTGCTTGCTTTAAGCACTCACAGAGCTGATAGTGTATCACAAAACCCTTGATGAAAAAAAAACTTGCGCTATTTCTCACATCATCGTTTAACCCAATTAACGTTTTTAGTAACATAATGTTTTATTTGCCCACGGTGAAAAAACATAAGAGTGAATCTAAAATCAACATCGCGGAATATCTCAGTGTTCCGCACTTCCATTCCACCTCACATCCTTCCAGAGCAAATTCGAATAATATAAACTCATAAAAATAAAACCAAAACAGCTAATTGCATTTATTCACCTAAGGGACCAACTTGGTTTCATATAAATAAGTAGAAAGCCACCTGATCCCCTGCAGTTTCACTCCCGCTCCGATTTTCCTAGATATTCCAGCAAACATTATACCGTTTCGTGTATCTCACTGATGAATACAAATTCATTGTTTGCTACTCGCAGCTTCATTTTCATATTTATCGTCCGAATGAAATTTTCCTCAAGTTTTAATGAACTCGAGTGTACAAAATGTTTTATTCAAACAATTGTTGTTGTTTTTTTTTTTACAAATTTCTTAAAATTTATTGCTGGTGGTTCGCAGTGGTGGTGGGGCTTTCACTGCTTCATACCATAAGCGCTGCTGTGCGAGTAATAAAATCCATCGAACAACATGTTTAGAAAACGAACATTCTGTCCTGCGATTTTAGTAGCCACCTGTTAAAACTGTATTTATAGGTACTCGGGGACGAACCGGCGCGGCGTCGGTGGTTCTAATAAAGTCGTGGACAATTTTATCTAATTGTTGATTTTATAGCAGGAATCAGATAAAGAAACGCCATAACAGACTTCCGTGCATAGTAACGTGTAGGGGAGTGGACAAGCGATACATTGTCAAGTGGTAAGCCCTTATCAGTTCTGATCACGAATGACGTTTTAATGGAATAGGGCGGATAACAAAATTACACACAAATTGTCAATCGATCTAACTATAATCAAGGGGTGTTCTAAAATTCAACAACTAAAGGGCGAATGAAATTTGTCGGTCAATTAAACGCCAGCCCTTGATAATCTACTTACTTTCTTACTTGAAGGTTAAAGTCGACGCATTTCAGCTTTACGTAAAATATCCACATCTTGGTATAGCTGTAGTACTTTGTAGAGCAATTGTTTTGGCAAACCGAAGTAGCAACGGTTTCCTGGGGTTATTCTTCGTCTGATCTACACCTTAAATGTGTCATTCGTGGAGTTGGTGTTTACTCCGATGTAGGTGAACTCCCTTACTACATCAAAGTTGCTGCTATCGACACGGGCGTTTTGTCTGGTCGGTGGAAAGATTTTTGTCTATTTGTTTGTTGAAAGTAAGGATTTGATTTATCCTCATGGATTTCAAGGCCAACCAATTTTTTCTGTTCTTCAATCACCATTAAAACCTTTATCACCCGGACGCTGACATCGGCCGATGTTGTCGATATGCTCCTCGTATCCCAGTAGTTGGACGGATCTGTTGAAGATAGTGCCCCGTGTTGACAACTGCCCTGAGCATTATCTGCTCCAGAATAATATTGACGGACTCACATGATGGTGTGCCGGAAATCGGTGCAGGTCTGGAATAGTTTGGAAGAGCTGTTTCCATACTGCAGGCATGCATTGCACCGCCCTTGATTATCTGCCTGACGGAAAGTTACGAAGAATATTTACTCTTTGCTGGCGATGGAGCCCTTACAAACGAGGATTAAACTTGTCTGCAATGAACACCTTAAGGGTTTTCATGTGACGTCGCGTGGCCTCTGTGATCCGAAATGCCAAAAGTCGTCGCAAAAATCAAAGTTCCGATCCTTCTTTTCATTTCTTATAGGAATAATAACAGAGCTTCAAAAACAGCAAACAAAATATTTTTCTGATAACTCATTTAATTTATAGAGCTCTTCAAAGTTGGTAAAATTGTTTCCAGAGTAAAAAAAATTTTCTTTATTTCCTCTTTCGCAATTATGTCATATTTCATAGAAAATTTCATTTATCTTGAATGCCTCTTAGTTTTTTTATTTTTGTCGTTCGGATTCAGCTTTTAAATTGTAGGTCCTTTCCACTTACACAAACAAATGGTTAAGCTAGGTTTAGGCCTTGACTAGGGTTAGTATGGAAAAAGCTTCTGCAAAGATGATGAGATTAAAACGAGATATGAAATTAAGTGATTGATTTTTACCATGCCTAGGAATTATGTTACATAAAAAAGATACCCTTGAAGGAGGTAGAGTGTGTCAAGTATTTGAGAGTGTTCCTCGAAAGCCAAATGTCAATGATTGAGTTAAGAAAGCAGCAAACGAATCTTCCGCAGAAAGTGGGGACCAATCCGTAAAGTAAAGTATTATATGGATGTATACGACCAATACTCAAATATGGCATCGTTGTCTGGCAGGCCACAGAAAAGGCAACTAATCTCGAGGCAATGACAAAAATTCAGGGAATAACTTGTATAGGAACAACAAGTGCATTTAAGGGCACAGCCCATACAATCCGTTGATCAGTCGATGCGTCGTTCGCAACGGACAGCAATATAGAATTCTATTAAGCTGGCCCATAACTAATGGATCCTTGAGCGTGGACGTATAAAGCAAGTTTATTTTCTACTTTTCTGTCCGTCAACGTACGCACACATTCATACATTGAAGTTCACACATTTTAGAATTTGAGTTCAGATATAGCAAAGTTTGAGTAAGACGCAATCGTTGGTAGAAACATTGCAAAATTAAAAGGCAACTATCATTGCCGATTGACAGACGATCTGCATCTGACCGTTGAATTTTTTTTCTACATTCGGCTAGAGAGTTAGTTAGGTGAGAAAGAACAATTGCGCTTTACTGGCAGCTTGGGCAGTTCGATCATCCACTGGCATTTAGGTAAATGAAGGACAAAAGGCAGATTAAGTGTAGCCATGGGATTGTATGGGACGGTTCCTCGGTTAAGTGCGTTAACGCTGACGGATGCGTCGAAACAACGAATACGACGGATTCTATGGGCTGGGCCCTTAAGAACGACACCGACCATTCTTAATTTGTTACCTCTGGATCTATACATGCATGAATCAGCTGCTAAAAGTGCGTTGAGAATCAGCCAAACAAGAAGCTAGTACTCAGGTTCTTTATGGCAAGCACAGATTTTGAAAATATAGGGAACGGCCCCAGCTCTGACTACAAGTCTCTCTATGTGGATTTTGACAAACATTTTGCTTGCTACTTTCCGAGGAAGAAAGCATGAGATACAAACGAAACCGCAAAAAAAATATATCTATCAATACAGATGGATCGAAGGTGGACTGCGAAAGAAGCTGCCTACATGGTGCCGACGATGGCAATACCGTGAAAGGATATAATCATTTTTGTTATCACACAAGCAGCCATAAAAACAATTTCTGCTACTGAAATTAAATCCACTTGTTCGACGCTATTACGATGGCTCAGGGTTCTGGCACCCAGCGGAATACTGACCTTTGGTGGGTCCCTGGACACAGGCACATAGCCGTAAATGAGCAGGCTGACGAACTGCAAAGAAATGAGTCCGCAATAGACCAAGATCGGGCACTTCAGTCGAATAAATCGCCACTCTGGAACCTCAGAGAACAGGTTGAATACGCGATCCGTATGAAAGCTAACAGCAGGGGGAAATGCTTAACCACAAGTGACATATCACAGAAACTATCTCCAAAGCATGATAAGAGCAGGACCAGAAAACTCTTACGGTACGACAGACCGATCATTGTCTAAGCTGGTCGAAGCCATTACTGGCCATAACCTCCTAAGTAATCACACAGCTAAAGGCTGAGTTGATGAGGACACACACGAGAACGCGCCTCACTTCCTCTTTCACTGCTACAGTCTCTGCCATCTCAGCAATAGAACATTTGGGAGATATTTCTTCCACGATATTCCAGAACTTTCTGATGTTCCATTGTCTAATCTTTACAGGTTTTAAAAGACATCAGGAAGGCTGAACAATGTTGAGTAAGGAGATAAGACGAAAAGGAGGCCCAAAGCCGAAAAAAAGAAGTCTTGACTTTACATTTTTTATGACTTAATTGAAATTGGTATCGACTTATATTCTGTATATCCGCCCCCAAGCAACTAATACCAATCACTTTACTTGCCTTCAGAACTTTCTTCTTCTTGTTTGGTCTATTGCTTTCCTCTCACCCTCTATACTTTTTATATAGGTACTACTACTACTACTACTACTACTGCTACTAACTTTAATTCTATCCATTGAAAATGCTAGGAAACCATCAGCACGTTTCATGATTAACCAGGAAGTATGTATACGCAACCAGTGCAATTTGTTAGCCACTTTCACAGTCGCGCATTGTTGTATTTTTTCCATTCCAGGATCGCATGTTTGTTCTCCATCCGCTTGTCGCTGTCATCGTTTCGGTTGCTGCTTTTTGAACGATGTCGCAGATGGACAATCGAAACGCGGCTAGTACGCGGTTACTGCTTGTTTTTTTTTTGTCGCCGACAACATGCTCGCCTGAATCAGCTATGTAAAGTTTTGGCAATACAATATTCAAGGGAAAAGAGCTCATATAGTACGGACGACTCAGGTCAGTGGTTCCATGAATGATTCTGGTTAGGAAGTGCACCTACCTATGGAACATCATGCTAATTGTGAGTAGGTACCCTCACAGTCCCACCCACACGCATTGTGAACATTTCGCATTCATATGTTACTGAGCATGTATAGTCGCATATGGCCACTCTCGTCAGGATGAGGCGATACACGCCAGGATGATTGGCAAATGAGGAAAATGGAAAATTCATACCCGCATGTTACGGGTAATAATAAGAACAACATGAAAGCGGATAATGGTGACAAGGAATACGATGGCACGATGGCGATGATGTGCGCTGGTTGTTATATCGCATCGCGGTAAAGCATTTCGGGCAAAATATCTCGAATCCTGTAGTCAGTTCAGCACAGGTTTGGTTTCGTCGTAAATTGTTGCATGAATAACTTTGAAGTAATTCCGATTAGAGGAGTGGATTCTGTCGTTCGTGTCCCATGGCCTCTACAATTGGGTTTTATTGCATAGTTTGGCCTAAATTAATGCCCAAACGATAACAGTTATTGATATGAAATTGATGGAGAGCTTGGGGCAACGATTTGATTTGATTTGATTTAATTCGACTAAAGGTGCGTATGCAAATACAGGTATGTTTGAATGTGTGTTCTAAAATTTGAATAATTTTAATTTTATGGGCCTGGTAAATCTTAGGGAACGGAAAGCTTGCGGCATGTTATTGTTGATTATAATTTGATAAAGGGTTATATATAGTTCATCAATATTTATGAAGACAATAGTCGGTTTGCTTGAATTGAGTTTATTAATTTTCATTGTTTTAATTGTGTTTCGAAGACAGTAAACTGCAGTAATGTGAAATGAATTATGCAATTCACATAAAATGAATACAGCTTCAGGACAAAAGAACTCAATGTAAACCAAGGAAAATCGAATTTGATTTTTAACTTTTTGTATACGTTAGTCTTGTTCTTATTTTCTTTTAGGACGTTTATTTTTTAGACTCAAGTGATCATAACCGTACCACTTCACGGCATTCCTACTGCTCCGCATGCGGGGTGCAATATCATTCCGTGGTATCCATTTCGTTGCTAACATGTGTAGCGGAAGATGTCCCTACCCTATGAATGCGATGCACTGCTGTCCCACCAATCTCTAGGAACACAGGATTTTCCTACAGAGATCCGTGGGTCGTCCTCGCAGCTAGATGAGGGCAGGCATGCTTGTATACGCATAAACTAGGTCGACGGAGGCGTGGGATCTGTCACCCGCTGCTGGACATCTGCACATTTATTTAATGCCTGAAATGTATCTATAGAACAAGGAGCTACAACCCGAACAAAGTGTTTAACCATCTCTTAAGATAGATGTTCAAGGAACATAAACCTGTTATATTGAAGAGGATCTGAGATCTGAAAAATCCCGGGAAACTTAGGGGTTAGTGGTCTCCCTTGCGTGACCCTCCACAACTTGTTACCTTTTGGATTAAAAGTCATCCTTGGCTAACGAGCGGCCAGTACTTGCGATAGGCCCTTAAGAAAAAAACCTCAGCGACCGCTCACGGTTCGCTAAGCTCACCACCGAAGATTCTATCCACTGGAATTGCATTGCCCCTTTGCACACAAAAAAAAAATATTGACATATGATCTCGATGTCAATTCTCAAAAAAAAAAAAAGAATAAAGCGAAAACTCAAATATTTTAACATTACGAGTATAAATGCTTCATGAGAGATTTATTCAAAAAAAAAAAAAAACAAAGGAAGTCTTAACTAACATAAGGAAAATATAAAACTAGATACGCATGTGTAATAACTTTTCAAAGAGTATTTGAATATTTTATTTTAAATTCATATTTAAGTTTTTAGTCCTTATCAATCAATTCCCCTATTCTTGTTTTATGTTTTAAGACTTTATTTAGCGCCATTATATAAATTTTAATATATTTAGATAGGTTTTATTAAATTGATTTGTATTGTATGTATTGTTCAATTCTTTTAATTATCGCTTAATACTCATTTGATTCTATGAGGGAAATTAAATTCAACAATTATACTGCCTACTTTCAGGCCTTTTCAGTGTATTCAACACACACACAAAATAAATATTCTTAAATTGTAATAAGGATCAATATAAAAACTAGATAGTTCAGTATAAAAAAAAGTGTGAGACACGCTGCACTCACGGTATAGTTGATGTGTAAACATGTAGGCACAGTTGCGCGTTAGCTACCTAATTTGTTATCTAGCTAACGCCGTAACTAAGTAACTAATGTAGTTAAATTAGCTGCGCTAAAAATGCAATCATAATGACAACTAATTTTTGCTATTAGCTATTAGTTGCAGGTTGTGTAACTAAGCTCGTTAGGTTGCCAAAGTTAGTTGCGGATGACAACTAAAAGTTGGTTAGTTTTTAGCTGTAGCTTTTTAGCTGCCTAGGTAATAACTAATAACTAAATCAGAATTTTTTATTTTGCTATAATGGTGATAATTTATTGGGATTTATTATGCATATTGCGTTTAAAATAAAAATTGATTGAATGCCCCTTTTATTTTACATCAGGTTATTTTACAACGAGGTCCTTGGAGCCACAATAATTAAACCCCAAAAAGGATATTTTCACAAAATGTCTTTAGAAACAGCATGCTATATGAGTTCAATGTTATTTTTTTTTTATAATTTACGCGCAATAAAGGGTTTTTTTTAGTACCCTTATCATGTATTGGCTACACAGCGCGGGCGTTAGGGAAATAAGGATTAGAAGAAAAGGAGAGTTGCCGATGCACGTTGGTTTTGAATGTTTGCATGTTATAATGTAAAGGAAAAATAGAGCGTGGAAGAGTATTCCACATTCGTGTTGTACGGCTGAGGAAAGACTCTTTGTACTTCACTGTACGTCCGAATACAGGCTTAAGGGTGAACTGATGAGCATTCCTTGCATGGCGAGTATTGCGGTTGAAATGTTCAAGGGGAGGAATGCAACTGGCTATTTCGTTTGAGCACTTATGGTGAAAATAACGATAAAATAACGAAAGGCAGGAGACATTACGACGATGACTAAGAGAGTCAATCGATCTTGCGATGTCTCGGTCGCCAATGAGTTTTATCGCGCGTCTTTGGATCCTGTCAAGTAGCTCCAAATAGGTTATTGGTGCACCAGACCAGATATGAGCGTTGTACTCGAGTTTCGGACGAATAAACGCCTTATAAATTGTAGCCAGATCAGAAGGGGTGAAATATTTCTTACGTCGCTTAAGGAAGCCTAGACAATTCGCAGCGTTCTTGGCGACATCGGATATGTGGTCATTCCAACGAAGGTTGTCATTGACAAACATACCGAGAATGGAAAGTCTTTCGGTTTCAGCGATGCAAGTGCCATTCATGGAAAACGGCACTGTATGTGGGTTTTGCTTTAATGACAGGAGACTGCATTGTGTTTTGGAAGCATTAAATTCTACTCTATTGGTTGTACCCCACTGAGTAATGCTGTTAAGTTCGGAATTTAATGAGCTTAACATAAGTTGCCGTTCCAGTTCCACACCCGAAGATGAGGGGCGTGACCCAAAAAACGAATATGAGAAGCTGAGGGTACTGTCATCAGCAAAGGAATGGATTGGATTAGAAGTAAAAGACAGGAGATCATTTATAAAAATGAGAAAGAGAGTCGGGGATAGAACGGAGCCTTGGGGGACACCAGCATTTATTTAGTTAGTTGCAGACTTGAAAACGACCAAAACAACTTGAATTGAACGGTCCGAAAGGTAATTTCTAATCCATTGAAGAAGAGTATCATCGATTCCAAATGCACGCATTTTCGACAAGACAGCTTGATGCCAAACTCTGTCAAATGCCTTTGAAATATCAAGCGCAACAATCTTACTTTTACCACCTGAAGAGATTGGTTCCACTTTTCGGTTAGATATGTCATCAAATCACCAGTAGACCTGTTGCTGCGAAAACCATACTGCCGGTCATTGAGAAGTTTTCGCGATTCAAGATATTTCATTAGCTGACGGTTTATCAGCGTTTTCATGACCTTAGAAAGAAGGGACGTAAGTGCAATTGGTCGGTAGGGGGAGGGAGAAGAAGACTCGCCTTTTTTTGGTACAGGCTGGACAAATGCTGTTTTCCAACTTCCCGGGAAGAGCCCAGAAGATTTGTGAACGTCAAGATCTTGAAGTACTCTAGCTACTGTACGAGTGCGAAAGTGGATTGGTCCCATGGAGTATTCTACGCGCTCGAGTACAGGGGGAGATAAAGCACAATCTGGGAGCGTTGAGCTAGCTGCAAAGTGAGCAGCAAGCAGATTGGCTTTGTCCAAAGAGCTGACGGCTGGAATGTCATTGTAAATGAGTGTCGGGATAGATGACGAGGCCGAATTCTTGATGTTTTTGACAAACGACCAAAAGTTTTTACTACCCGTGGGACTTTGCAGTATTTTTTGCCTCAGCTTTTGGTCATGGGAGAATTTCACAGGATTAATAAGGGCATTGCAGTCATTTCTGACTCGTTTGCATTTTTTCCGGTTTTCCTCCGATGGGTTGGCCGTATAAGACCAAAAGGGTGCTAGGAACAACAAACATTTTGCTAAAATATCCTTTTTTCGACTTTTAATGACCTTTTTGTTGTTCCAAAGACCTCTTAGTCAAATAACATTGAACGCAGATGTACCGTGCGGATTCTAATGGCATTTTGGAAAAATATCCTGTTTTCGACTATTAAGGACCTTTTTTGTTGTTGCAAGGACCTCTTAGTCAAATAACATTGAACACAATATACTGTGCGGTTTTTTAGGAGTTTTTAAAAAAAAAATGTTTGGGCTTAAGGACCTTAGATATTTGGTTCTAAAAGGACCACTTGGTAAATAACCTTATTACAACTAAAAATGACATTCTTAAATCGGCCATCGGTTACCGAAGTACAAATCGATATTTTTCCTCCTACCTTCAACTGATGTACAACAAACTTCAAGCTATACAACCTCAATTATTCAAAACAAATCTACTTCCACACAACCTCCCGGTGTTTCGTAAGGACATATGTAATAATCTCTAAAATTGAACATAATTAAAACTGGAAAATGTATAACGAAATAAATAAAATAAAAAAAACAACGACACGCGGTTGTTCTAAAAACGGCCAGCCATCTACGTACTAACAGCGCCCAACGTCGTTTAATTGCGGTGATCTTGCGAACAGCGATTAACTCACGTGGTATGAAAATCTGACGGTGACGGGAAAATCTGACGACGACGCGACGGTGACGCTCGATATTTCTAACTAGCCCCTACCGAGAAAAAATATATTTACACATCAACGAAAGCAAAAATGTTTACACATTAAAAGAAACAACTGACTCACCGGTGATCATGTACCTTTTTGTACATTACTGAAGTACCGAATTTAAACTTATGACTTACTTATGTGCACAGCATTCATGTGCGGTCTTGATGATTTCTAAATCTGTATCAAAGAAAATAAAGGCAAACATTTGGCACTGAACAAACTTTACATTACTTCGGAACAATACTTAGCTTTAAGTTCACAACATCTACACTTAATTTATTTAAGTAAAAAAAAACCCGAAAAACAAACTACTTATTTAATGTTTAATCGGCGGGATAAACGAAAAGAAAATTTGCGGCCGCCACCGCCCGAGGGAAAAATATCGAATATGGACTGTCAAACAGGCACAGACCATTAAAATATTACACAACGAGTAACAGGTCGCTGCTACTTCCCGGTAGCTGAGTGGGACGGGGTGGGTTCAACGAAAATGATCGCTGATATGAAAGTAAAAGAAAAAAAAAATGTTCGCTCCAATGAATGGAACCAGGAAAATGTAACGAAATAAAGTGGGCGTTACACAATTTTATGGGAAATTGTGAAACCTTGGTACAGAACCACTGAAAAGTCGAAAAATGTAAATTCGAAAAGAATGACAAGACCAAAAATTTCCACAACATTAGGTATAATGCTCCGTTGGAGCACGGTCTTTATTGCGGGGTTTGAAATCCCCTGAAAATGTAGTGGTGGGTACAACGGGTCGATATGGACGGTTGGTATAACCCGCTATCACTTGTCCCGAAGACAAAAATTAAAATTACTTGGTCGCGTGTCCCGTCTATTCTCGGGATTCTCGAAACAAAATCCTACCAGACTATCACTCGCAAAAATAATCAAACGAAAAATCACTATACTTATCTTGAAAATCCTTTGTTTCCCGCTCTGTCCTCAAGCTTCCTACTTTTCTTTCTATTCGTCCTTTCGCCTGTCCTCCAAATTCCTGTCTCCTTATGTTCCTTCATTCCTCTTTTCATTTTTATTTTTCAGTTTTATTTTGCGTCAACTGAATAGACACAAGGTCATTATTTTCACTGCTTACGAGTATGAGTATTCTGTGAAGATTGACACATTAGATCAACAGTTGAATTGCTTTAAGTGAATTTTATTTGATTATTTGTATTTCAAAGAAAAATGAGTAGATCAAAATCTCTAAATAGTGTTGGAAGAGCTTAAATCGATTTACTAACCGGGCGTTCTATAGCTGACGAAATTGGACGAAGTTTTAGTGTGGTCTATTCTTATTTACGAAGCAAAGATTCGTACGGAAAAAAACATGATAGGAGGTCAAAAAACGGCAACAACAGCAGTTGATCGAAGAGCAATTTTAAGATGTACTCGTACTTCCAATTCCTGCGACTCTGCGGCAAAAATAAAGCAGAAAGCCGGTGTTACTGGAAGCGTTTCAACAGTGCGAATGGTTATCAATAGTGCCAAACATCTAAAACTTATGAAAATTCAAAAGAAACCACCACTTAACGAGAAACGGAAGTGTATGCGCTTAGAATTCTCTAGACTCCATATGGGTTGGAAAAATGAATGGCGTCACGTAGTTTTTTCGGATGAGAAGAAGTTTAATTTTGATGGCCCTGATGGGTTTAATTATTACTTTCACGATGTGAGGAAAGAACAACGATTTTTAGCGCGGCATCATAGTCGAGAAGGTGGTGTTATGGTATGGGGAGCAGTTAGCTACTATGGCACTGTTGAGCTTGAGATCCAAACCTCAAAAATGACTGCATTAAGTTATAAAGGAATTTGGGAAAGAAATTTCTCTAAATTTTCAGTCATTTTTGGACCCATAAACTGACGCGCATAGAAGAAAATTGGATAGAGGAGCAGAATGTGGAATTGCTTCAATGGCCGCCGTACTCACCGGACCTGAACCTTATAGAAAAAGTTGGGAATGGTTAGTATGAAAAGTTTATGAGTCTGGCCGTCAATTTGAGGACAGAGAATCCCTTATTGCACCCATTAAATTGGCCTGGAGGGAAATTTCGCTAAACCACATAAAGAGGCTGTACGATTCCATGGCGGATCGAATTTACGAAACTATTACGAATAAAGGTGGCAGTACCCACTACTGAAATGAACCAAAAAAAAACTATTTTAAGAAAAACTTGTTTCATTTAATCCCAATAACTTTTATTTCCAATTTCAATATTTGTGTCTATTCAGTTGACGGAAAATAAAACTGCATTTTTCCATATTGAATGCTTTTGCAAGAGAACCAGGGAAAAAATAGTGGTACTTTTTGAATTATTCTTTCCGATTTATTTTCTCAACATCATAAGCAAACAGTTAGCATCATCAAGTGATATATTACGGCACAAAGTTTCGAAAAAATGGACAACGTAGCTTAGAAAATATTTGTTCTTATTCAGTTGAAGCGAAGTGTATCTGCTGTGTGATGGGGCATCACAGCGTCTCTTCTTTTCTATGCGACCGACTAGATGAGTCTTTTGGTCATAGCGAAGAGTAATAGCTAATGACCCAGCATCCAACCGCCGTTTTGCCTTTTAACACTGCTATGTGACTTTGGTGGATCACCGAAATGTTTGCAATAATAAATTCCAATTTTTCGCTTGAATTGTTTTTGTGGCATACTCGAATCGACATGCCGATGCAGCTGCCATGCATTTTGCGCGCATGCATCAATAAGCCAAGTAAAAATGCAGCTTCACCACTTCTTGATACGATATCCGATACGGTTAGCAGAAACATTCTGATCGAATCTATCGACACCACACATGTATTGGTTATATTCCGACACAACAGATAATGGTGTGGATCCAAAGGCATTAGACAACATACAGACAACGGAATTATCTATCCATTTTGTAAGACGAATACCAGTCTCATTCATTTTTATGGACTTGTAGAATCGGCGTTTCTTTTTTTTTAACATTTTTTTATATGGGATTGGACAACTTTTCGGTATTCGAAACTTACGGATTGTGCCGGTTCCATTGTAGCCACGGTTTTTCAAGTAAGCCAATAAATGGAAACTCGTAAATAAATTCAAAGCAGAATGAAAACGGCAATTGCTGAACATTCTCGGACAAATCGTCATATTTATCATATTTACTAAAGGAGCGGCGTATTTACCGAATTGCTTCTCATACAATGAGTTTTATCGCGGATTCTTTCCTTGATACACTTCGAAATTGATCATGTAACCTTTGGGAGTGCACAAAGACCATACCTTATAACCAAAGCGTATGGGCTTTCCCTTTATAAACTGCTTACATCCGTGCTTCCCGAAATAGGCGACCATACTTTCATATCATTGCCCAAGACTCATCTTTTGACCAAGTGAAAGTTGTATTCCTATTGGCAAAGGGCATTGGAGGTAGATTAATGAACACAACGCAACCGGATTGAGGGTGGCTTATAAAATTCGTTTGTTGAATATGTTGCATGTGGTAAGCTTATAGGTGAATTCGGAGATGAGTTATCCAGAACACTCGCTACAATATCATCATTGAGAATTTTACCCAAATTCTTTCCGGGATCGTCAAATTCTTCAAAACGTCGGCCGTTTTCAAAAACGATTTCACAACCCGATCGCAATTACGCTGGGCAAACATTTGTCTGAGATACCGACTTCTTCTTCTTCATTTGCATCGTCTTCTTCACTCGAATCACCTTCATTCTCCGGTGGTTGAATATACAAGGCATGGAGGTTGTTTGAAAGACCAGTTTCATCATCCGAACTAAGCTCCTCTAAGTAATCTAGGACTTCTTTCAGTGTCAGATTTCTAGAAATGTACAAAAAAATACTGTACTCTGTTGCTCCTGGCGTTGCCATATGGACGGACACACTGTCAATAATTTGAAAAAAAGCACAAAAGCAAACATTTTCTTTATGTTTTCAGTTTTTATATATTTTGCACATCCAATATACTATCAATACTGCAACACTCTACTCACAAATAATGTACACTAAAAATAATATTGATATACTTACTTTTGTTAACTAATTCGTGAAAAAATTTTTTTTTTACTATCAAATTTGGCACACTCTCACCATGAACAACAAAGCACACAATAAAACGACTCCCCAACATGCAACGCAGATGTCTTGCGATGAAAAAAAATGTAAGCCTAAGCATGCACACCTGTGTGGATTTGTTACCGGTTGAGAGTCGCCAAAGTGCATATAAGTCTTGCGTTGCCATATGGACACGCCAGGATGAATCGGGTTAACATTAAAAATCGTTTTCTTGCGTCCAATGGAAAATGAAAACTGATCGGAGATCGAAAATGCAAAAAGACATAAACAAAAGTTGTATAACCTGCGGTTTCTAACAGAACAAAGGAGTTCACGTTTTTCGAAATGATAACGCTAACTAAAGGAATGTATTTGGAACTAAATGCGCTATTGTACTCATTTTTGCATAATTTGATTTATTGGTTACTTTTTTTTCAATTAAGGAATTTCGTTGCAAAGTGCAAACTACAGTTTTACTTCATTCATGTGTCAATTAGCCCAAACACTGTCAACGTCAGCCATATTAAAAAAACATGAAAAGCTATAGTTTAAATTCAGATACGTATTCAAACGCTCTTTGGAAATATTAATATTCACAGCTTACTACTGGAATATTGCATATTGAAATCTTTTAATGCAGCTTCTCAGCTAAAGTCACAAACTCCCACATTATAATCGTTGTTAGCATTTTATGGCTGTTCAGTCGAGACTGCCGCTGCACCACTAACGCAACGCCTACATAAACCGAAAACCACAATGATGCATACACGAGTATCCCTCGACGTTCACGTCGCGTCGTCGCAGCGGGCGGAAATATGAAAAGTTAATGAACATTTCTAATTTATTAATTAATTTTTAGCAAAGGACTGCAATATACTACGTGACGCAGCATGGGGTAGAGTAGAGTATGTCGTTGCTGTTTTTCTTATTTTGGCCAATTCCAGAATGCACGGAAATCGGGATAAACCATTTAGAAGTTCAGCTCTTCACTGGTACGAGACAACAAACCGAAACAAGGACAACACACTGATACTACATATTATGTATGTATTTTGGTAATGCGTTTCGGTGGCATGTATATTACTTTCCTGGGTGTTGTGAATTATTTTGTAATTAATTTTGAAGAATTTTCGGTGGGACATGAATGTCGTGTAAAAAAATTAACTTTTGTATATGCCATTCAAAGGATATATGAAAGGTGATGCATTATTTATAACATGCCTTAATATTGGGTTTCAGCATCGAAAGTTATGTTGATTTAAGCCAGTAAATTCGATCTAGAAAGTTGAATTTTGGAACATTCTCTCTAAAGTACGGATATGATCAAATGTGAAGGTTTTTCAAATCCGCCTTCTGACACGTCTATTATCTATTGAAGAAAAAAACCTGTTTTATCGATTTTTAACTTCCCAATGGAAGTTCTTGTTAAATTTGAATTAAGACTACTCGTATATTTTGTTTTGCCCATTAGAAACTATTCTGTGTGTTCAAATAAGATAGATTAAGGTGGGCGAGGCTGACATTGGCGCCAGCACAGACCCTTAGCGGATGTCCACATACTTTGCATATACTCAACCTCGCACTTACTCCAAATCCAACAGTGAGCCCAGCCCACGGCCGGGTTTGCATACTGCATACATATTGCACTGTTTATTTAGTAATAATTTACCTAATTTTAACCCACAGTGTCCTTCCAACAACTCTTCCATACAAGATCAAACTTTTTTTATCAGGTAATCTTGTTAGAAATCCAAAAAGTTATGTTACGAAAATGACAAAGGGCTCCAACCCGATACCACGTCCATTTTGGTGGATGAGAATATGGATAGGATATCAAAAAGCCTCGCTGTCCTATGTACAGATTATCATGGACATGTAAGAGGGAGTAAGGACAAGAGTAAGATGCCCCGTTGGCCTCACCGAGGAGTACTCTTAAGTACTCTTAAGTCCCTTGATATTACAGTCCTTGATTATCTGCTTGAAGGAAAAGTGACGAACCGTAAAGTGCATCAGTTATTCTTTGCTGATGATGGATCCATCATGCGTATTGCCAAACTGTATACCAGCACAGACATCCATGGTCTGTGCTGAACTATTTTGTGCTCAACAATTTTACCATCATTGTAGAGCAAACTATATCCTTCTTGCTTCTCATACAATGAGTTTTATCGCGGATTCTTTCCTTGATACACTTCGAAATTGATCATGTAACCTTTGGGAGTGCACAAAGACCATACCTTATAACCAAAGCGTATGGGCTTTCCCTTTATAAACTGCTTACATCCGTGCTTCCCGAAATAGGCGACCATACTTTCATATCATTGCCCAAGACTCATCTTTTGACCAAGTGAAAGTTGTATTCCTATTGGCAAAGGGCATTGGAGGTAGATTAATGAACACAACGCAACCGGATTGAGGGTGGCTTATAAAATTCGTTTGTTGAATATGTTGCATGTGGTAAGCTTATAGGTGAATTCGGAGATGAGTTATCCAGAACACTCGCTACAATATCATCATTGAGAATTTTACCCAAATTCTTTCCGGGATCGTCAAATTCTTCAAAACGTCGGCCGTTTTCAAAAACGATTTCACAACCCGATCGCAATTACGCTGGGCAAACATTTGTCTGAGATACCGACTTCTTCTTCTTCATTTGCATCGTCTTCTTCACTCGAATCACCTTCATTCTCCGGTGGTTGAATATACAAGGCATGGAGGTTGTTTGAAAGACCAGTTTCATCATCCGAACTAAGCTCCTCTAAGTAATCTAGGACTTCTTTCAGTGTCAGATTTCTAGAAATGTACAAAAAAATACTGTACTCTGTTGCTCCTGGCGTTGCCATATGGACGGACACACTGTCAATAATTTGAAAAAAAGCACAAAAGCAAACATTTTCTTTATGTTTTCAGTTTTTATATATTTTGCACATCCAATATACTATCAATACTGCAACACTCTACTCACAAATAATGTACACTAAAAATAATATTGATATACTTACTTTTGTTAACTAATTCGTGAAAAAATTTTTTTTTTACTATCAAATTTGGCACACTCTCACCATGAACAACAAAGCACACAATAAAACGACTCCCCAACATGCAACGCAGATGTCTTGCGATGAAAAAAAATGTAAGCCTAAGCATGCACACCTGTGTGGATTTGTTACCGGTTGAGAGTCGCCAAAGTGCATATAAGTCTTGCGTTGCCATATGGACACGCCAGGATGAATCGGGTTAACATTAAAAATCGTTTTCTTGCGTCCAATGGAAAATGAAAACTGATCGGAGATCGAAAATGCAAAAAGACATAAACAAAAGTTGTATAACCTGCGGTTTCTAACAGAACAAAGGAGTTCACGTTTTTCGAAATGATAACGCTAACTAAAGGAATGTATTTGGAACTAAATGCGCTATTGTACTCATTTTTGCATAATTTGATTTATTGGTTACTTTTTTTTCAATTAAGGAATTTCGTTGCAAAGTGCAAACTACAGTTTTACTTCATTCATGTGTCAATTAGCCCAAACACTGTCAACGTCAGCCATATTAAAAAAACATGAAAAGCTATAGTTTAAATTCAGATACGTATTCAAACGCTCTTTGGAAATATTAATATTCACAGCTTACTACTGGAATATTGCATATTGAAATCTTTTAATGCAGCTTCTCAGCTAAAGTCACAAACTCCCACATTATAATCGTTGTTAGCATTTTATGGCTGTTCAGTCGAGACTGCCGCTGCACCACTAACGCAACGCCTACATAAACCGAAAACCACAATGATGCATACACGAGTATCCCTCGACGTTCACGTCGCGTCGTCGCAGCGGGCGGAAATATGAAAAGTTAATGAACATTTCTAATTTATTAATTAATTTTTAGCAAAGGACTGCAATATACTACGTGACGCAGCATGGGGTAGAGTAGAGTATGTCGTTGCTGTTTTTCTTATTTTGGCCAATTCCAGAATGCACGGAAATCGGGATAAACCATTTAGAAGTTCAGCTCTTCACTGGTACGAGACAACAAACCGAAACAAGGACAACACACTGATACTACATATTATGTATGTATTTTGGTAATGCGTTTCGGTGGCATGTATATTACTTTCCTGGGTGTTGTGAATTATTTTGTAATTAATTTTGAAGAATTTTCGGTGGGACATGAATGTCGTGTAAAAAAATTAACTTTTGTATATGCCATTCAAAGGATATATGAAAGGTGATGCATTATTTATAACATGCCTTAATATTGGGTTTCAGCATCGAAAGTTATGTTGATTTAAGCCAGTAAATTCGATCTAGAAAGTTGAATTTTGGAACATTCTCTCTAAAGTACGGATATGATCAAATGTGAAGGTTTTTCAAATCCGCCTTCTGACACGTCTATTATCTATTGAAGAAAAAAACCTGTTTTATCGATTTTTAACTTCCCAATGGAAGTTCTTGTTAAATTTGAATTAAGACTACTCGTATATTTTGTTTTGCCCATTAGAAACTATTCTGTGTGTTCAAATAAGATAGATTAAGGTGGGCGAGGCTGACATTGGCGCCAGCACAGACCCTTAGCGGATGTCCACATACTTTGCATATACCCAACCTCGCACTTACTCCAAATCCAACAGTGAGCCCAGCCCACGGCCGGGTTTGCATACTGCATACATATTGCACTGTTTATTTAGTAATAATTTACCTAATTTTAACCCACAGTGTCCTTCCAACAACTCTTCCATACAAGATCAAACTTTTTTTATCAGGTAATCTTGTTAGAAATCCAAAAAGTTATGTTACGAAAATGACAAAGGGCTCCAACCCGATACCACGTCCATTTTGGTGGATGAGAATATGGATAGGATATCAAAAAGCCTCGCTGTCCTATGTACAGATTATCATGGACATGTAAGAGGGAGTAAGGACAAGAGTAAGATGCCCCGTTGGCCTCACCGAGGAGTACTCTTAAGTACTCTTAAGTCCCTTGATATTACAGTCCTTGATTATCTGCTTGAAGGAAAAGTGACGAACCGTAAAGTGCATCAGTTATTCTTTGCTGATGATGGATCCATCATGCGTATTGCCAAACTGTATACCAGCACAGACATCCATGGTCTGTGCTGAACTATTTTGTGCTCAACAATTTTACCATCATTGTAGAGCAAACTATATCCTCCCACAGAGCGGTCTGTGGTAGCATATAGTTTGCTTGTAATTTGAAGGAAAAACTGGAGCAAACTATATGCTACTACAGATCATTGCGTGTGCATACAACTATTCGTTGTTTATCAGGCTGTTTTGTGGTCATAGAGTTCTTCTATAGAATTGAAATAAAACAGCGTTTAGCAATTAAAATATTAAATATATTAAATATATTATTATATATTAAATATTTCAAAATTAAATTATTTCAATTTATTATTTCAAATTCATATTAATTTCGTTTTTGATATGTGACATAAACAACATTTAATTAATAAGGAATGGATATGAAATAAATAACCGCATGAAAGTAAAAGAAAGAAAATAAGCGAATGAGAAGATACGAGGGCGGGTCAATAAGTCCGTGACTTTTGGAATAAAACACAGATTTTTTGATAAAAAAAAAAAATTTATTTTTAACGTAGTGTCCATTGAGCTCTATACACTTTGTCCAACGCTTCTCCAATTTTTTTATCCCTTCCAAAAAAAATTATTTGTCGAGGTCCTCAAAATAGGCCTTTGTTTGCGAGATGACTTCATAATTGGAGTCAAATCTTTTTCCACCAAGCCATTTCTTCAGGTTTGGGAACAAGAAGTAGTCGCTCGGAGCCAAATCTGGAGAATAGGGTGGATGAGGGAGCAATTCATAGCCCAATTCATGGTTTTTTGCCATGGCAACTGCACATGTGTGCACCCTTGCATTGTCTTGGTGGAAAAGAACTTTTTTCTTGGCCAAATGAGGTCGGTTTTTTTTCAAATCGTCATTGAATCGGTCCAATAAGTTGGCATAATATTCCCCATTGATTGTTCTTCCCTTTTGAAGGTAGTCAATGTGGATTATCCCGCGTGCATCCCAAACAACAGTCGCCATAACTTTATTGGCTGACAAACCCACCTTGGCCTTCTTTGGCGCCGATTCACCCTCAGAAACCCACTGTTTTGACTGTTGTTTGGTCTCTGGTGTGTTGTGATGGATCCATGTTTCGTCCACGGTTACAAAACGGCGCAAAAACTCCTCCATATTGCGATTAAACAACGCCAAACCTTCCTGTGAAGTTGTTACACGATTGCGTTTGTGGTCGACTGTGAGCAAACGCGGCACCCATCTTGCGGAAAGCTTTCTCATGCCCAAGTGATCATTCAAAATTGAAACCACTGAGCCATGCGAGATCCCTACGGCTTCTACAATCTCTCGCACTTTCAATCTTCGGTCGGCCAACACCATATCGTGAACTTTTTCGATTGTTTCGGGTGTAGAGACCTCAACTGGGCGTCCAGGACGTTCGGCATCTTCACTGCTTGTACGGCCACAACGAAATTCAGTAAACCACTTTTTTACCATTGAAATCGATGGTGCAGAGTCTCCATAGTATTTTTCAAGCTTAGCCTTGGTCTCGGTAATGGTTTTTTTTCGCAAGAAATAATGCTTAATAAGCACACGAAATTCACTTTTTCCCATTTTCTCCTCAAATTAGTGAGTAGTCTGATAAAAATAGCTGTCAAACACAAACTAACTGACGCAGCAAGTTTAAATTTTGACAGGAGTCAACTGACAGATGCCTGTTGACAGGAGCAGTGTTGCCGTTTCAGTAAAGAGGTCAGAAATTCAAAAAGTCACGGACTTATTGACCCGCCCTCGTAGATACATTTGATGCTTGCGCAGGGTCATAAGTCCACAATGCAAACGTCCATAATAGACTTTTGACCCACTTCAGTGGGTTACAAGTCAAAAAATCAATTGTGGGCTTATAACCCAAAAGTTCGCAAGAAATTCTTGTGGACTTTTGACTCATCTGTTGTGGTGTTATAACTCACTATGGCTTTCTGAGAGTGAAATAAGGCCATACGAATTCATTTAAACAAAGCGCAATAAGATCAAGTGCTAAAATAAAATCTCGCACCTACTCCAAATCAAACAGTGGCCCCAAGCAGGGGGGTTGCAGAGGGCAGCATGCCCCCCGATAGGCATTGCACTGTTTATGGAATCTACTTGCAATTTCGCAACTAATCAAATAAACAGTGCAATGCATATGGGGGGCATACTACCCCACTGCAACACCACTGCTAATCAATCGCAATCAAAGTACAAAAATAACAGTATAATAACGACAAACTGACTGGAATAATACATATACTATACATACGAGAACATATAGAAAACATAAATATAAAACGCGTGTGTAGCTGTAGATACGTGCAAATCTCTCGAATCTCCCTGAAGTGTCTGTAATACGAGTAATAATAATGTAGAGCGAAATGTATAACGTGTCAGAGCAAATGTAGTTTTCTCTGAGTCGGTATACATTTTGCTCTGCATTTGCATGATCACACTGTTGTATTTTGCAGAGCGCCCGATGTCTGTGCTGGTATACAGTTTGGCAATACGCGAGCTATCATAAGCGAGTATCAAACGTCCCTGCAACGAGCACTTGATGAATGGGTGGAAGTTTTGGACGGGAATGGGTATCGGTATTAGTAAGAAGAAAACAGATAACTTGTAGTGTCGTTCTCTGATCCACTCCGACCTATTCCAGACATCCATATGAATAGAGGAGTGATTTCCAAGCGCGAAAAGTTCAAATATCTGGGATCTATGATCAATAGCGAACTAAGCTGTGAGGAAAGCCTTACACCGCAGTTGTGCGCCCGGCGTTCACATACGGTTCACTATGCTGGAAAGCGTACAAAAAGTATGAGATGAGAACAAATTAACGGCAGCTGAGATGAAGATGCATCGCATGACAGCAGGAGCAACAAAGATTGATCGAATAACCGAGAAAGCCTTCACGTAAAAGAACCTATCTCGAAAAAAAGGAGCGCGAGCTTCTCACTTGGTACTGTCATGTTCAAAGGAGAGATCATACGAACCCTGTCAAAAAGGTAATATCGACCAACGTTCCAATACAAACGCGAAAGAGAGGCAGGCCAGGCCTTAAAACTCCTGGATCATATAAATGCAGCAACACCATGATTGGCCTCAGCGGCGAAATGATGGGCGAAACCCACAGACGGACTAGTAGGGATGCGGTTAAGTGGAAGGTTTTTTTTTTTTTTTTTTTTTTTTTTTTTTTATATAATAAGCGCGCACTAAAGGGATTTGTTGGGACCCTTATAATGTATTAGCTACACAGCGCGGGCGTTAAGGAAATTAGGGTGCGACGAAAAGGAGAGATGCCGATGCACGTTGGTTTTGAATGTTTGTAGGTTATAATGTGCAGGAAAAATGGAGCGGGGAAGAGCATTCCACATTCGTGTTGTACGGCTGAGGAAAGATTCTCTGAACTTCACTGTACGTCGGAACACAGGCTTGAGGGTGAACTGATGAGCATTCCTTGCATGACGGGTATTGCGGTTGAATTGTTCAAGCGGAGGAATGCAACTGGCTATTTCGTTTGAGCACTTATGGTGGAAATACCGATAAAACAATGAAAGGCAGGAGACATTACGACGATGACTAAGAGAGTCAATCCCTTTAACTATGATCATAAGCTCACTGCCATTAAAGAAAGACGAGAAGTACCTGCGTTTACACCGACCCGAAATTCTTTTCTTATGACAACTGCGGTCAAAACTTCGTTGCGTTTTTTGTCGTTGGCGTTTCATTTGAAATCAAAAGTGTTTGCAAGAAAATAGTTGATTCTCCAACAAATAATGAACTTCAAGGCGAATTGGGTGACTCAATTTGAGTCCGTGTTTGTCCCTTTTTTCGTTTTTTCCGAAATGCTGAAAAAATTAATGACGTTTTTTTGCCGGTGTAAGCATGCCACTATCTTTATAATTAAAAGGAAATGCCGTCCGTTGGTAAGCGCATCGCTTGAGACCGTTTTGGCTCATTTTTTTGTAAAATGTTTGTAATAGTCCGGTTCCTAGCTAGGTGAGCTTGGAATACTTTGTTAATTGAAGGAGGTGCCTTCAATTATTTGTTGCAGTTAAATGTCTTTTAATAAATTCAAAAAAGAAAACTATTCAAATACCATGTTATAAATTTCGTTTATTTCGCTAATATGTTGATCAGCGGGGATGTACATCACAGACTCGAATGGCGCAAATTTGTCCACAAGCCAACCTCGTAATCTCGGTACATAGATCTTGCATAATAAATCAGCTGGACTTTTATTCTTAATATACATAGATAGTCATTGACCCTAACTTGCATGATATAAAATAAGTTACGAGTAACATCGTAATTGTCATAGAACCTAGATTACTACGATCTCAAACAATGCCCCTGCTGCGCTGGCTGTTGTTAGAGCAGGATGGCCATGCGTTGCTATAATGTTCTCTTCATTTTCGGTTTGTTGTAACTTTAGATGGCGGTGGTTAGAGCCAGCAAGCTACTCGATGTAATTTTCCTTACGAGCGTTGGTTTGTGTGCGACTGAATCAGCCAATCCTCGATGATTTTCTGCATGTCACCTTTTGACAGTTCTGTGTTGTCGTGGCTTAGTAAGTGGTGCGTGATTTCGTTGGTTGAAAAATAAAGATTTGTTTTGTCGTGAAGTTTTGCTTATATGCAAAATTAAGTGCAGAGTTTTTCGTTTGTGAGCTGTTCCTTGGAGCTATTTGTTTGAAGTGTGAAACGCAGTCCGAGTTTACATTGTTCTGCCTTTCAGCAAATAGCTTCATGTACACTCACCTGTTTCCAGCCCCTACTCCTTTTGACTTTGAAATTCATTTTTTTATTCATTGATAAATATCTACTTACATACTATACAAAAATGATTAAACCTAACTTAAAATTAACAGGATACTTATTCTTATTTATTGGTCCTTATGCGAACGCTCTAAACTTAACTATATCTTAGAATTATTGCCTTTCGGCCTACGAACTATTTTACGAACTAATCTTACATATATATTCCTCGAGAAAATTTACTAAAACTCGGTATCATTATTGAGATTTTATATAAAACAAATTACAAACTACCTATTCTACTTACTTAAACTACTTAACGTATTCTAACTATAATTAGGATTCTGAGCACTCGTTGCCTGGCGCAATAAGTGGTCAAAATCCCAATTGCTTTCCGAGCGCCTGGCAGTCGTCAACGTGCACACGCGCCGCCGTGAGCCGACTGAAGCCTTACAGCGTCAGTCAACTCCCGGAAGCACCACTACACGTTGGCGAGCCCGGCCTCTCCCAAAAACGCCCTAGCTGACTTAATCTAACTTATAAGCTAAGAGGATGTTACCTAGAGTAACGCACCGTCCTGGGAGGGCATGTTGACCCCTCCCCCCTCAACAAGCCACCAAAATTCGGCGAATTGCTTTTCCGTGTCGAATCTATCCCTCTCCGATATTGCGGTACTAAAACGGAGGAGCTCATGAGCATTGGCGACGTCCCCGTCATGGAGGAGCCGCTTATCTCTCGCGCTGCGGTAGCGATGGTATAAGACCGGGATACCATCCCTCGTCTGTACCAGCCCTTTTGAATCAATATGGATAAATGCCTCTGGCGGGATAAAGCCAGACCGGAGCGTACTCTCTATGTACATTTCATTGGGGTAGTAAGCCCCAAATATCAGACTATTGTCGCTGGCCATCGCCCTTGCAACGTGCCTTCGAGTGACCTTAATGAGGAAATTGTCAATCCTATTCAACTGAGCCCCATCGTATAGGACCTTGTTGGGATAGTATTTTATATAGTTGGATTCAGGCGTTCGGAACAACCGGAGACAGGTCCTAAGACATTGTCTCTCCAAAACCCGAATCTTTTCCATATAGCTAGGCGCTAAATTAAGCCATAATGGACAACCATAAGCGATGATCGGCCTTATAAGGGCCACGTAGCAAATGACCTTCACTCTGGAGTCAAGTTGACTGCTATGAAACAGTCTCCTTGTTAGAGCATAAGCCTTCTTGGCCCCAGCAAGACAAGCAACTATATGTCTATCGAAATACAGATACTGGTCAAGCCAGATACCTAGATATCTAACTGCGCTTCTCACCGCCAATGGCTGCCCATCCTGTCCAATAATGGCCAATTTCTTCCAGTTTTTTCTGGTATCCCTAGAGGCCCCAGCCAATGGAGTTCTGAACAAGATTGTTTCCGTCTTCTGAAAGTTGATTTTCAACTTCCAGTCGTCGCAATATCGCTTAATTTGATCGAAGTCACGCTGCAAAAGGATATTAATGACCTCGATTTTAGGACCTGATCTGTATGCCACCAAATCGTCGGCATACGCTATAGCATGGCTGAGTGAACCCACCAGATCACTCGTGTAAATGTTAAACAGGATCGGAGAATTGACCGCCCCCTGCTGTAAGCCGTTTTTAATTTCAAAGACTCTGCTCGAAGTCACGTTGCCACATTTGACAACGAACTTCTTTCCCATAAGCATATTATAAATTACATATAGCAAAGGTTTGTGCATCCCCCGCCTGGTCAACTTGTAGAAAAGTCCCTCTAACCATACGTTGTCGAAAGCCTTCTCAAAATCAACCAGACAAGCACCCGTGCATTGGTTCTTGCATTTATTCCACTGAATGTCGGAAACCAGTTTCGACGCGGCATGAATAGTGTCATGCCTCGCCCTGAAACCAAACTGGTTGTCCGGAATTATGTTATTGTCCTCGACCCACTTTAACAGGGCTCTATTGACAACCTTTTCAAAGACCTTGCTAATATTCGGAAGCAAGCTAATTGACCGGAGATTGGCAGGGTTCGTCCTATCTTTACATTTTTTCGGGATAGGGTGTACCACAGCTACCTTCCAATGCGCCGGATAATATGCATTATTCAGCGCATTGTTAAACAGCGTGGTGAAAATATCTACAGCCTCCAGAGGCAGGTGTCTCAATACGACGTTTGGGACACCATCCATCCCCGCCGACTTTTTATTCTTTAGCGTCTCGAAGATGCACAGAAGATCATCCTTCGACACGAACAAGTGCGATGCATCTCGGCCATTGGCGACAACTGCATTAGCATGGTTTTCATCAGTGAACACGGTGAATCCGTTATTCTCAGATCGCCAATTCTCAAGTTCGGTGCGCAGATCGAAGTGGCTCACCAGAGCCCTATTCTCAATGTCGTGGTTACGGCGAACAGGATTGTTCGCCGTATACACGGCCTCGAAACAAGCGCCCAGCAAATCCACCTTCTCCTGTGGGTCCTCGACCACGAAAAAATCGTCGTTTGAAGCGACACTTTCTGGACTTATTCCAGCAGTCAGTACCGTCTGTCTGTTCTCTGCTGTCTGGGAGATTCGAACACAAGGAATATCATTGTGATCTTTCCTCCTGAACAACTTATTTATCTGTGGGAACATATTCGGACTACAGGTTTTAATAGCCCGAATTTTATTGCCCCAATACAGACTTACAGATTTTTTGTAATTTTCTTTTATCGGCTGTTTCAGGATTCGGATCTCTGAATTCAGCATCCTTACCTCCGGGTCGTTGCGATCAGTAAATTGCCTGTACAGCCGTTTAAGCCTCGAGAGCAGTCTACTTTTCTGTCGGTATAGTGCGTCGATTGTAGGGTTTCTGTACTTTTCTGTCTGGTCGTCGTCGGAACGCCCTACTCGAGGAATAGTTCGTTCCATAGTTCGTTTGATGGCGTCGTTCATTTGCAATAAATGCCGATCAATGTCATCATTTGTCATGTTACTGTTTGTCGGTGGGTCGATCCCAGTCGAACGTATATCTCGCTTTAAAAATCTGGAGAAGCGCGACCATTGTGCCCTCCGATAATCGAATGAACACACTGCTTCGTACTCCTCCAGCAGCGTTTGCTCGTTCGGGATCCGTATTGCGGCGGCGAGTCCGTAGTAATCACTGTCGTACTCAAACGCACGCAAACAGTTCCGCGTGTTTTGATCTATGTTCGTCAGTTGAAGTCTTGCGTCCGTTAAGGCCAAGTCCAGGAAAGCACCGCTTCTTGGGAAAGAAGGGATATCCGTCGCGTACAACTCGAGGTTGTACTCAATCATATTGAGGCGCCACCAGTCGTGAAACTGGTTGCCCCTGGGATTTGCAGTAACATTTCCCCATGCCGCATGTTTGGCATTAATATCTCCGGCCAAGAAGTAATAATTCTCCTCCGAGTTCAGCTGCAGACCACGAAAAAGTGTCTCGAGCTCTGTCATAAATTGGTTTGGTGGAGGTGCTGCAGGTGCGTAAAGCGACACCACATACATTCTCCTCCGGCTATGGAGAGGAATGCATATGATGCATGCCTCCAACAACTGGAACCTACGTACGTCCCCGCTATATATAACCCTATGGCGCAGGCCTTTTCGAATTAAGATTCCAACCCCACCTCCTTGAGTGGAGTGAGGCCGGTCTCTTCTTATTACATGATAGTTTTTGTATCCCAATTTGTGCTTCTGATTTAGCTTAGTTTCGCTAACCAAAAGCACATCCGGGTTTTCGGTTTTCAACAAGTTGGCAAGTGACGTTCTTTTCTCGATCCTGACTAGTGAATTAACATTCACAGCAAGGATCTTTAAGTTTCCCTCATCCAGCGTAGCCATTAGATTTATGGCACACCAGACCCCACAAACAACTCCGAATAGATAAAGTCAATTCGGGCCGCTTGTTCATTTAATTGTTTCTGGAACTTATCGATCTTTCCGTGCAGAGACAGAAGGATCGATTTTAAGTTCAGATCCACCTATGGTGCCTTTTGGGCTACCTTTGGTTGGTTTGATGTCATGTGGGCTTGACCCGGTCCAGCTGCCATTTGGGCAAAGGACACGTTGGGTGCCACAAAATTTGCGAACGAGCGACTCCTCTGACGCCTATCATCTTCAGACTGCTGTTTGCGGGCCTGGACTCTCTTTTTCAATTCTTGGTACTTTGGACAACCCCTGAAGTTGGCGGGATGTCCAGAGTTCCTGCAGAGCACACAGGAGAGTACACTCCGGTCTTCGACTCTCTCCTTACCTAGAGAGCATTCACCATGTATGTGGTCCTTATCGCACTTCACGCATCTAAACTGCATGTTGCAGTTAGCTGCGGCGTACCCGAACCTTTGGCAGCGCATACATTGAAGTATGCGATCTGACCTCTTTATTTTCTCCCACCTTACAGCATGGTAGTACAGGAAGCGGATATTTCGCAGCCTGTCGATTTTGCTGTCGGGAGTAAGCTGGACTAGGAAGAATGGTAAGTGACGGTTACCACCCCTTGCCACAGCGGAGGAAAACGGCTTGACCCCCACGAAATGGAGGTCGTCGCTTTCAAAATTCTTTAGCTCTCTTTCAAGCTCCTCCGTTTTAATTGAGGGATCGATTCCCTTCAGTACCACGGTTTTTAACTTTTGCTGCCTTGGGGTGTACGTGAAGTACTCGGTTTTCACCTCTCCCAAAGCGGCGCGCACCCTCTGGTACTCCTCTATTTTTTCACATATAATTATGTGATTGTTAGCAGAAAGCCTTTTCACATGGAAATTTTTTGTTATTAATTTACAAATCCTAATACTATCTACAATGTCGAAATTACTCACGTTAATGGGTGGTATTTTGTCCTTCCGTGACTGTTTAGATTGTTGTTGTTGTTGTTGTTGTTGTTGCTGTTGTTGTTGTTGTTGGTGTTGTTGTTGATGTTGTTGGTGTTGATGTTGTTGGTGTTGTTGTTGTTGATGTTGCCGTTGTTGTTGCTTCACCTCCAGTTGTTGTTGCACTTGCTGCTTGAGCACAGCTTGTTGTTGCTGTTGCTGCAGCTTCTTTCTGCGCAACTGGTCGCGCTTCTCCAGCAGCTCTTTTATGAGCTTGTCCAGCTGCGCCTCCTCATCATCCTCTTTTTCGTCGTCCATTTGTACGACTTCCTCGTCATCGACCGGTAAGTCCTTGAAGGAGTTTCCCTCTCCGACGTACCGGCCCTCTCCTCCATCATACTCATAAGAGCTGGAGTGTGCTCCGTCATCATCGGATGCAGCCACCGATGATGCCACACTATGGCCTGCCAAGTTTAACCTTCTTTTGGCTGAAAGGTTCGGCTTCGGATTTAACTTCCGCCGGCGTTTTTCCACTGTCCTATACTCCTCGCTTACAGTTACTGCTGGCGTTGTAGCGAGAGCTTTTATTGTTGGCGTTGTTGTTGTTGCTGTTGTTGTTGTTGATGTTTTTGTTGCTGGTGTTGCCTGCGAAGATCCCCGCCTGGGCAACGCGGAACACGCTGTTGGGCTTGGTGTCATGGCATTTAAAGCTGCCTTTGGCATACAAGCTGCCGCTGTTTTTGTGACTGCTGTTGCAGCTTTCGTTACTGCTGTTACTGCTGTTGTTGCTGCTGTTGTTGCTGCTGCTGTTGTTGCTGCTGTTGTTGCTGCTAATTTTTTTGCCGGCTCACGTGTTCGCACCACACGTCGCAACGGCACACCCACACCCGTAAGCGGGACCACCGATTTTCCGGGGTCCATCGCCTGATAATGCGGCACTTTTTTTTTGTTTATTTTTGTGTCTCTATCACTATATTTCCGATAAAAAAATAAAATTAAAAAATTGAAGACTGGCCGAGAATCGAACCCGAGTCTCCGGCGTCAAAGTCGGACGCCTAGCTTACTAAGCCAACTTTGGACTTAAAAAACACTTGGCTAAATCGCTGTTATAATCGATACACTATCCTTTTTCCCGCTGAACACTAACTAGCCGACCTATCTCGATGAGAGCTGCGGAACGACTGAGCCCCTACTCCTCCTGTCATGTGTGCGAGCCTTTTGCCTACTTATCACCCTTAGTGTTTAATAAAGTGCTTTGATTATTTTGTTGGGAACCAACAAGTCCGAATAATTAATCTTCAACTTGTGGGCGTGTACGTGGGCGGATTAAAAAAATATTCAAACATGAGTATATATTCCAAATTTCAGCTTCCTAGTTCAAACTTTAACTTTTCCTTAAAACTATTTTATTTAATTGTGGGCGTGTCAGGGGCGGATTTTAAAAATTCTAACTCCCGCGCATTTTGGGCCCCTAAAAAAAATATATGTAAAATTTTAGCTTTCTAGCTCAAAATTTGATTTTTTCGAAAAATTTGTTTTTTGAGTGGGCGGGTTAAAATCAAAATTAAATAACCCAAAAAAAGTTAAAACCGCAACCGAATTCATATTGAAATTTTAGATAAAAAATAAATAAAATTAAAAATAAAAACCTAAGCTACTCGTATATCAGTTCAAACTGTAAAGGTGTTCTAAACAGACTAAGAAATTTTCTGAGTTTGACTCAGACCTCAAATAATTGGGTAGATTATTCCAGAATTTGACAGCATAAACGAAAAATTGCCTTTGTGATGCCAAGCAGGTATCTGAATAGCAGGTCACAGTATATATAGCGATTGGATGAACAGATGTTAATTTTATTAAATAAATAGTTTAGTTCTTTCTTGTGAATAAGCTTGAAAAGTAAAGCACAACACCGATATCTGGAAAAGGCTTCCAAGTAACATCCAAGAAGTTGATGAGATTTAGATGAGCTATGGTCAAACCAACGAGGATTGAATACAAAGCGCGGAATTGAATAGAATGCAACCTTTAGTTTTTGAAGCGTGAGATAATCTGGATCGGCAAACCACTTAGAGATTATGAAATTATTAAAGCTCGACCAGTTTAAGCTTGAAGTGTGTGTGTAAAATTGTTTTTGTAATGGATAGTCCACGTAAAGATGCATACGTTTTATTTATTACAGAATTTATCTGAGCATCCAACGTTAATTTATTGTTAACAATTATTCCGAAATTGTTTGCATTTATGACGTTTTCGACTTGGCAAGAGATTAAGAAGATAGGTTGTTTGTTACTAAAAAAATCATGTTTATCTTTTTGTTAGGCGCAAAAAACGCACGCCGGGTACCCGCGATAGACAATAGTTACCTAGCCTTCTCGAACATATTGGCCACTACAATTCTTTGACACGTGAAAAGCCGGGCGTGTGCAGTTAGTTGAACAAAATAACATGTATCCAAAATATGATTCTTACCACCAAATGCTTGAAGAAGGAATATTTGTAAAGTAATTTATCTTTCTTAGATTAAAAATAGATGCGTTTTATCGCACCTTGTAGTTCACTCTGACCCATTTTATAATAAGAACTTTATTTCAAAAATTGAACTTTTGTCTTGAAAACAAACAAATAACTGGACGTACAAGTATAATAATAAAGAAATGTGGCAATCATCCCTTACATCCTTAACCCTCTTTATTACCTTCACGAACTCTGTCTTCGTCATGACTGTTCAATACCAAAGAACATAAGATCGATTTATATAAAAATTCCGACATCAATTTTTCAATTTTCACTTGGAAAATTACAATACTTGTCTCTACATTTCACCCGGCGGAAAAACTGCAATTCGACACCCACTTGGGCGCTTAATACGCCCAGCATAATAAATGCTGAATCGACTGTTGTTGCATACAAAAGCCCTTTCACACTAACACGATTCTCTACCAAGGACCAACAAAATGAAAACCGACCCAAGATCAAACTGACAAAGTCCTATCAAACATACGACATTCCAAGACAAAAAAAAAAACAAAAGAGAAAAAAAACTAAATTCCCCACAGATGGATGGAAAGGGGAGATAGTTTGCGTTAACACCAAACATGAAATGCAAAACACATTGACTGCTGACAAATAACATCGCTTGTCAATTTATCACACATCCTTACATTCTTGAAGCCATATCAACTCAATAATCAATATGTAGCGAGGGAAGGACCTTGTTATGCGAATTGGAAATAGGTGTAAGAGTCGAGTATGTGCAACAGGGAGGATGGAAGAATATTCATTTGAAAGGATCTTTCAATCCAAGGCCGCTGGGAATATCTGAAAATAAGAGATAGACTGGAAATGATAAAAACAAAAAGAATCTGTTAAGCTCAACCCTCTAGCTTATCTCGTAATGCATTCTGAATACATGCATCTGTATATGCAACTGATGAAGACGCAGACAGTGGCGGAGTTACGTGGCAATTTAAGGCTGACAGTTCAAGCTTGAGAACGTGCTATAGTGGATATGCGAAGGAATAAGTATCTGGAAAAATGTGTAGCGCATAACGTTAACCTTCTTCGTGGAATTCATAACTTTGCTATAACAATTTCGTCTATGAAATTTGAATTTTTATTTACAAAATGTTAATTTTAAAAGAAAGTTTGAGGCGGAAACGTTTTGTTTGCTGATGAGATAGATAGTGGACAGGAAATTCAGGGGGGCGCCTATCATCTGGACGAAGTCATTTCGGCCACTCACTATTAGCTTTCCGTAGTTTGATAATTGTCGTCGAAACAATGTCATTTGCGCGACAGCTAATGAGGTATTGTCTCGAATCAATTTGCATTTTTTACAGGCAATGAATGCGATTTTGAATAATATTTGAGGTGAACAATTGACTTTAGATCCATTTTATATTCTACAGAATGATATCAATATAATTTTTATAAAAATAAAACAAAATCTTCATTGCTATACACCTCCCAGTTTTAAAATCTCAATCACAAATAATTGAAACCGCTGATTACGTCAATGTGGTTTGGAACATTGAAATGGTTTGGAAATTAAATAAATTTACTACCCCGCAATCATCCACACTCATTTGCTGGCAGTGCATTTAATAATAGAGAGGAAAATTGATTTGGAAAGTGAAAATTAGATAAATTGTACGGTAATAATAAATTCGAGACCTGGGCCCTATTCCACAAAACAAATTGTCAACTTTACACTTTGCGCATATCAAATTACATTTTTTGGCAAAGTGAAAAGTGCTTCTGTTCCACAATATTCTTTGCAAATCTCACTTTGCAATAGCAAATTTTTGCAAAGTCTCTGCGCTTTCATGCAAAGTCTTTGCGCCTTCGGCAAAGTATTTGCGCTCTCCTGCAAAGTGAGTGTGCAAAGTGTTCCACAAAGCATTTAATCATCTTTGCATTTCTGTCATATCACTTTGCACTTTGCATTGCTGTTGGATCACACAAACACACCATACTCACCAACGACAGCAAACCTCGCATTCATCAAAATAATCAACCTAAACTTAAACATTAACTTACATATGTACATTAACACTTACACTACTCCAATTTGCTAAAACGAAACATTTAAAATTAGCGCCTAAAAACCAATGTTCGCCATATTTTTTTAATTACCTCTTTCTACTAAAACTTAAAAAACGGGACTAACTAATGTACTAAAATAACTCTCTTTGCTTTTTAAATGTAAAAAAAAAATGTTGCTTGATTGGTAGTCGTGTCGTTGGCACCAGCAACATCAACAAAGAACAGTCCGAAAACTAGTAGAAGCTGTTAAAATGAGCAGCAAAATAAAAACGAAAAAAAACTTGCAGTGTTATATGTAATAAAAGAAAAAAAAATATTTTATTTGCAAGTTTTCAAAACAACAAAACAAGCAAATTAAATAGGCCTGTTTAGGAAGTTGGGAGGAAGTTTTAAGAAAAGCCCAATCCCTGCGACTGGCGTCGGCCCAAAAAACATGGAATTATGCAAGGGACAGTTTGTTTGGGCTCTGGAAGAGTTGGACATTGGTAAGTAAAACAATTTATTACCTACAAATACCAAATAAAAAATTGTTTCAATTTCATTAAGATTTATCCGTGAATTTAATTTTGTTAATTTTCAGACTAAAAGGGATAACGCCCGAAAAACTAGGCCCGGACTTGGGAAGAACAGCGTTATGGATGAAGCTGATTTGGCCATCCTCGATATTCTGGAATCAGACTCACGTGTGGTAGATGGACTGAATTTGCCAGAAAGCTATGGAAATTCAGAAAATCTACCATTAGCTGAGTCTAATTCCATAATATTGATGACAGAGGAAACACCTGCCCACCCACCTCCAAACCAAAGGAAGAGGAAGAGCTCTACCAAGTTTCCAAGTGAAACTTTGGATAGAGAGAAGAAATGTCGTCTGGAGCTCCTGGAGGTTGAAGTTTACCACAGGAAACTTCAATGCCTGAAATTGGAGAGGGAGCTACAACTTCCAGCCTCAGCCATAACTCGCTAAATTGCAGCGGCAGAAACGCCGAGGAGTCTGTTGTTTGAGGAGTTTTAAGTTTTTTATGTGTTTAGTTTTATTTATTATTATTTTTACTAAACTAGTACTATTTTCCTATTTATTATTAGTTGTTATTTTTTTTATTTTTATTTTTTTGTTTCTGAATAAACAATACGTGAATTCCATATTTTTGTTTCTTATATTATTTATTCTCAGAGATCTTAATCTCAAACCCCAAAAATACCCCAAAAAAACAACGCTTTTGCAGTGGAAAAAGGTCAAAGCCAAGAAAAACAATTTTATTTCAAAACAATGAGGAAAAGTATTGCAGTAGAGAAGTAAGCCTTCCCATTCCACTCGCATGATCCATATTATTAAGGGCATCATTTTCTTTTTCAGCATTTTTCAGATCCAATTCCTCGATTTCATTGTCAGTGTCTTCAGTGGGTTGCATGTTTTCACTACTGCTTTCGATGGTACAGGCAATATTGTGTAAGATGGCACAAACAATAACAACCTTACCTGCAAACTTACGCCTCAGTCGCAAATAATTTAAACACGGGAATCTTTCTTTAGAATGCCAAAACTATTTTCAATTATGCGCCGCGTTTTTTTGTGGCAACGATTGAAAGCCTCTTCAGCAGGGCTATCGGGATTTGGGCGTAATGGTGGTATCAACCAGTATTTAAGTCCGTAACCACTATCACCCAAAACAACAGCATCCGGAAATGGTCTCCATCCATTGTCAAATCTTTGACTTACAGCCAAATTCCGTAACACCCTTGAGTCGTGAACGAAGGCCCGGCCAACTTGCATTTACACTGTAAAATGTGTAGTCTGGCCCGCATATCATCCTCACATTCAATGAGGACCATACCGGTCCACATATCCTTCCTCGTGTTATGTAGGAGCATCAATTTTAATGATTGTGCCATCCACGCAACCACACGCACAAGGGAATCCACCGATCATAAAAAAACTTTTCAGCAATACCACTGATGTCATTGCACTATGTTTTGAAATAAAACGTCTATTATAACGTCGACAACTCTATGTTGATTTTGCAACACCATGCATAGCTGCAACACCATGGTACTGGCAACCATTTCCGAGCCAATGCAAGCACAGTAGCAGTTGATTTTCAGCCGACAAAGCATGATTGCGCTGTGTATTGTGCTCTAATTTTTCTCCAATTTTATTTAAAAGAAAGTCAACTTGAATTTTATTTAAACGAAAGCACTCTTTAAAATTAAAGTTTTGTAGTCCCGAAAAATTAATTCGGTCTCTATAATTTCTTGTTATAACCGCGTCTCCACTGTCGCCGAACAAAAACTCACGTCTTAACATTTTGAAAGCTTCACTAGTTATAACAATATGAACTTGTAAGGCGATCGTTTACCTTGCAAACTTTTGACAAATTTATCAAAATTTGCTTTGCAAAAATAGAGTTTACAGTTTTTGTGGAACGAAACAGCATAATTATTTGCAAAATGTTTGCAAATTACACTTTCAAATATTAACTTTTCACTTTGCACAAGAGAACGTACAAGTATCAATTGTCATGACAAGCTTCTCAGAGAAATTTGCCATTCGGATTCGGCGTAAAATTGTTGGTCCCTTCCCTGGAGAAGTTAATATATATGTATATAATAAAAATATATATATATTATTTATTTTTTATTTTTTCATAACAACGAAAAGATGTTGAAAATATTTAAATTGTTTCACTTTGCAACTTTTCAAATTACGACTGAAAATGAAAAGTTACATTTTTTGTTGGTGAAACGCCTACACTTTTGACTTTGCAAAAAAACATCAAATATTGCAAAGTGCAAAGTCGGGGACTTTTCATTGTTGGTGAAACACTTTGCACTTTTCCTTTGCAGGAAATTATTATTTTGAAAAGTTGCAAAGTGCAAAGTGAAAAGTGGTTGGTGCAATAGGGCCCTGCTTTCGTGATATTCACTCCGTTCCACATGTTTACGAACATGTAGTTCCTTGATTTAATTTTACGGAACTTTTTAAATCTTTCGAAAATATGGGAAAAACCAAAAAAGAAGGAAAGAAGCCTCTATTATGTTTATGTTGTAAAAAAAATTGGGATTAGACAGATAAATTAAAGTTTTATGATGCTTTTCCCAATAAGGTCTTAGAATTAGTAATTTTTTCGTTCCACTTGTTTACGAACAGTAACTAAATCTAGCTGTTATCATATATTACATCAAATATAAAGACATTAAGAGTACCAAGGACCTTAGTTCAAAATATAATTTTAACTATGGGTGAAAAGATTCATTAACCAACGTTTATAGCCGGTAAGATTTGAAGACAACCAACTGTTGTTCACAGCTATCTTAAGGAGCCTGAGAACTATGACAATTATTGATCGTGGGGCGATACTGAGAGCTGCTTCAAATTCAAGACTTTCCCTATGTAAAATCAAGGCGATAACTGGAGTTAAAGCCAAAAGATCAACTGTTTATCATGTCATACAGCAGGCCAACTGTTCCGGACTAGTTGAGCCTGGAATTTAATGTTGGTTGAAGGAGATGCCTTCAACGATTTATGGAAAATTTGAGTATTTCCTGGTGACGAAATAAAACTCTTTGTTACCACGTTATAATATGCTTTATTTCCTGAGTTGGTCGGCTGAGTTCAACTGAACAAAGTAGAGTGCCGCAAATTTCTCTACGAACCAACCTCGTAATCTCGGTACAGTGGCGTAGCGTGGGTTTGGGCCTCCCGGGGCAGACCCCATTTATGCAGCTCCTAGTAATTTTTTCACAAACTAAAAAAAAAAAATTCTACAGTTTCAATCAGTTATACCTACACATATGTATGTCAATAAACTTGGTAAAATTTCTCTTCAATATTTTGACAACTGTTAGTACTACTTTTTAGCAAGTGAAGCAAAAATGAAGCCGCAAATTTAAAATGTTCCCATATTGGTTACTTTCCGATTTCCCAATCTCTATAAGGGAATACAAATTACTGACCTCAGGATATCAAATAAACAACAGTAATTCCCATTAAACTTAAATTATCTAAATTAAGATTCTTCAAAAAAACAGGATTCGATTATTTTTTGTAATTTATTTTCCATTTATTTATTTTTTTTATTAGCTTTTGAAATTTTTTAATTTTATTACATTAAAGTATATTGCATTAAATTATGAACAAGCTGTTCAAATCTTTGCTGTATTTCAGCACAAATAATTTTCGCCGCAATTCATTTTTATAGGATAAAGCAGCATCTATATATCCGTCACCAAAATATGTTTTTTTTTTAATTTCCTTTGACGTTTCTTTAAAATCCAAATTTTTGGGATACATTTTAAGCATAAGTAAAAGCACCGTCTACCTGCATCCGTTCATGTGTTTCGTCTTTCGTCTGCCTCCGGTAGTTTTCCAAGGTTTTAAAAATGCCCTCATAATGATCCCAGGTATTCTCGACTGCATCAGCTCTTACGCTCCATCTTGTTTCTTGCAGCCTCTTCAATGCTTTGCCTGAAGTACAAAGCAGAACTTCATAACAGTGTGTGGATACGTAAAAGAAGGAATATATGCATTCTAAGGTACCGAAGAAAGTGACCGAATTTGACTTAACAGCAGCAGCATGAAAACAAACCAAGTTCAAAGTGTGATTGGAGCAGGGAATAAATTCTGCTTTGGGGTTTATGTCTTTCAGTCTTTGCTGAACTCCCTTTTATTTTCCAGCCATGACAGTAGCATTGTCATATGCTTGACCTCTGCGATCCATTAAATCAAGACGATCAGCTTTTAGCTTATTTAAAATCATGTCAGAAATGCCTTTAGCTGTTTTGTTTTCTGATTTGATAAAATCAATAACAGATTCCACTAGTACTACTTTCTGATTTTCAATTTTAAGATAACGCAATACTTGACTAGTTTGATCTTTGTGTGCTACATCTGGGGTGCTATCCAATACAATGGAATAATATTTGGCCTTTTTAACTTGACAGAAAGTTCGTTGACGAACGTTATCTTGTATAAGTGATGGTTCTTCCACCCATTTTTATTCGTAAAATATGTTGTCGAAGCACTCGATCGTTATTAGTGAGTAGGTGCACCAGTTCTAAAAAGTTGCCCCTATTTGTACTTTCTTCTCTGTGGACACGAAAAGCTAAATTCTGTTTCGCGAGGAATTTACTAATATCGACCATTCTAGTAAGAATTTCCTGCCATTTTTTTGTTCCTTTGGCTACGATATTTTCCTATCTCTTATCAATCGTCTCTTCTGTTCGAAGTTTGGCCTCTAACTCCTTCCATTTGCAAAGATTTGGTTGTGTTGGGGACTTGATTCATGCGTGGCTACTTTGAGATTTAGTTTTTGCCTTATTAAAAACATCATATCAGCAAAACTGTGATGCGTTATTTTTGTCCCGAATTTCAAATAAACTGCAACAAAAGCAAAATAATAACGATTTAGAAGGAGAATAAGCCATCAAGAACGTAATATATTTTCGCCGTTAGTCAACGTGCGATAAAACCATTCTTTCGTTAGCCGCCTCCTCGTTCCTGTCGGTGCAGCAGAAACCGTGTCGCTTACATGCTGCACTACTTCTGGACGGCGTTGCACAAATAGCAATCTCAGATTTTTATCTATATCATTAGGCGACTTTCCAATATCATATAAATTTGTAGCTTAATCAGTCTCAGTGTCAATGTGTTCAATGAGAGAATCAGAGACAGAGCCGGAGTCAGATGCGGAGTCGGAGCCATAACTATTGACAACTATATTTGAACTATATTTGGATTTTGTTGTTAAGCAACACAAGGAATGCCTGATTACTTTACTGTGAAGCAGTTTTAATGCTGGTAAACTTTTTAAATAAATTCGTTGGACTGAAAAAAGAATCCGTTTTGTAAATTTTATATACATACTCGTATCTCAACAAATTAACCTGCCGCCCCGCGCACCTGCCGCCCGGGGTCTGTGCCCCCCTTGCTACCACCCCCTCGCTCCGCCACTGTCTCGGTACATAGATTTTCTCATATAATCAATCAGCTGGACTTTTATTTCTTACATACATAATCGTAGCTAGTCGTTGACCCTAAATTGCATGACATGCATAAATTACATTTACATATTGATTTCTCTGAATTCGCAATTGTCTTGAACAATGCCCCTTGTTCGCTGACTGTTGTTGGAGCGGGATGGTCATATCGCACCTTCGCTCAAATAGTGTTATAAGCCAAAAAAACATTTTTTCGAGAAAAAGCTTTTAAATTTTTCGGCCGCCATTACTTTTGGTTTACATTATAATGAAATATTTGTGTCATCTAGGGACAAATATTCGAGCAATGAATATGACACTTTTTGAGATAATAGTTTGAGGTTTGGGGGACGAAATGGTGCAATATGGATTTTCTATTTTTTTTTTTGAGTTATGACACTATTTGAGCGGACTTGCGATATGTTGATTGGTGTTTTTTTATTTTGGTCATATGGTTGTTGCACCCTTTGTACCCGGTGGTTGGCACACACTTCTCCTTACGCGAGTGGGTTTGTCTTACATTCTAATGACTATCCAAAATGCATGTTCATCTCATTCAACCCTTTCTGCCAGTGCCGCGTGCGCGACCCTTTTCGGTTCCTTTTGTTGGGAAGCAACACCAACAAATTAGACACAAAACAATGAAAAAGAAACGCAGCACGCAAAGTCAGATTTGGCATAAGTCACATCAGGTGGAGTCGAGAGAGGCATACCGTTGTCTTTTCAGATGAAAAGTTTAATTTGGATGGACATGATGGATATAATTATTATTTCCATGATTTGAGGAAGGATCGAATAACCTTCGATAGAAGCAAGGGAGGTGGAGTAATGATATGGGGAGCAGTAAGCTTTTACGGAACGCAAATCTTGATTTTCAAAGCTCAAGAATGATGACCGCAATCACCTAAAAATATAGAGCTTCCCCTCATTTTTGTTGTTTGGTGGACAACGATGAATTTTCCAACAGGACAATGCACCTATACATACCGCAGAATAACCAAAACCTGAATTCAGAGTCAAAATGTAGACCTACTGGCATGGCCGCCATATTCACCGGACCTGACCATCATGGAAAGCGTGTGGGAATGGCTTTCAAAAAAATCTACGAAAAAGGAAAGTAATACTCCAACCCGGAAGAAATAAAAAAAGCTATAAAACAAGAATGGTCTGAAATTGCTCTAAATTACTTGGAAACACTATACATATAAATATCTTCATAGCAGGCTTCTTGAAGTGGTATAGCGATCGGGAGGTAGTACACATTATTAAAAACTATTGTTATTAATTTATTCAAAAAAATATTTTATATATATACCTGTTAGACCTTTTAAGCATCTTTCAGGTAGATTTAGTTACTGTTTGTAAACAGGTGGAAGGAAAAAAAGGACTAATTTTCAGACCTTATTGGGACAAGCATCATAAAAATTGAATTTATCTACCTAATCCCATTTTCTTTTCTATAACATAGTCGTAAACATAATATGGCCTTCTGTCATATTGCCTTTCGATATTTCCATATTATCGAAGGATTTAAAAAATTTCGTAAAATTAAATCGAACGGAGTGTACTTTTAAAAACACATTTTAATTTTACCGAAAACCAGTTGTTTCGTATGTGGCCGAGGTAAGCTCGTCGGAGGCCAGGGTTTCCCAAAGAAAAAACGAAAACTTTAGGCAGAGTACAGAAACTGTAGACTCACAAATAAACAGTTTATTATTTTCTTTCGGTTACTTATGATCTAGCTCTACAATATTTGAGGGAGAAATGCGGATACGGTTGGGGTAGGGACGTCAAACGATAGTATCTGGTCCTGTCGGGTCGGGGCGATGGTTTGGGCATTGTCTCGCTGACAATACTTGACGCAGTCTAAGCAGAGGATCAGACCGTAGCCGTAATAAGGGTCCGCCAGACTCTACGAGTGTACAATGTATACAGTGAGGTGTCACTTCCCTTAAAAATTGGGTCGGATATATCCAAAGATTTCCCTGGAGGTGAATCGCGACTATTGGTCGTGGTACTCCCAAAACCAGGCAAAAGATAAACTTCGCCGACTGGTATTTTTGTGGTCTACTAGTGTGATTTTCTACAAGAAGCCGGCGTGATTTATGATGACGAATGTAAAATTTGGTCGTACTTCGTGTTATCAGGGTCGGGTCGTCGGTGGACAGGATGACGACGGGGCGCACAGTGGTGTCAATCAGGAGCCCATTGGATGGCCGGTCAGGGTCACATTTGTGTATGCAGTGACGACATCGGCCGGTCAGTTGGTTGGCTTCGTGTGGTGGTTGCGTGTCCACAGTGCGGTCGGTCAGCGGCTGCTGGTAGGATCTTCTGTGGACCGGTCAGGGAGACATTCTGGGCGTTGTATTGATTGAGATTATTACATAAGAGTTTTTGTTTTCTACTATATAAAACTAATTTGCATATAGATATTATCAGCCCTATTCATTAAATTTCCTTAATCAACTGATTAACAGTGTCTCCACTAAGTCACGTCAAATGAGTTAATTTGACTTTAACTTAGATCTCAAAAAAGTTTATTCATAAAATTTATTTTGCCATGTAGTAGCTAATCAATCAATTAAGCGAAACTAAGCTGAAAACCTGGCAGCACTCTCGGTCTTCTGTGTTACTTTTAAATTTTGACAGCTCATATAAATTTGGGAACTGGGGAACTAAGGTTAAAATGTATTCAAGGAGAGCATGACTCGGCGATGAAGCAATTTTCTCATAAATGAACAATTGTTATTTGTATTATTTTAATAAGCTTTATTAAAAACAATCATTAAAAATGTAAATGAACAAATAATCTACGATTGATTTCTCGTCGGCTTGGGTTTGACAATATTGGCCAATCTGCTTCAGCTTCCTCTCGATTATAAGGTTCTATAAAGGTAGTAAAAAAGGTAGGTATTAAGTGGTAAAAGGAACTGTGAATGGTATTATTGCCTTGTGGTTCGTTTGAATAGAGTGCTAAGTTATGAAGAACTGCTAGCGCTATTACAGTAGTTTTAACGGAATCTATAGGCCCTCTCATACCATTGAGCAGTATGCGAAACCTTTGCTTCCAGACTCCAAAACATCGTTCAACAACGTTTCTCGTGCCGATATGAGAAGCGTTGTATCTACGTTCTTGTTCTGTTCGAGGGTTCAGTATGGGAGTAAACAGATACGATGAGCAAGCATATCCGCCGTCACCAAGTAGACGTCCTTTAAAGTCTCCGCGTTCAAAACGCTTTTTAATGCGGCTTTCCCGAAATATACGAGAATCGTGTGTACTTCCGCGCCAATGACAAACAATATCTCTAATTTTTAGACACGAATCGCAGACAACCTAAAGAATAATTTTACTTTAAGATGATTAGATTCACGTATTAACAGCAACGAACTTGTGTATTTATAGAGTAATATCCTTTCCTATTTATGTAGTATTGACTTGCATCTCCTTTTACTTTTTGAATTTTGATGTGAGTACAGTCAATCGCACCTATTACATCAGGAAATCCTTTGATACTTCTGAATTTTGAGATCACATCAATTTGTTCTGAAGCCAGTGATGGCATAGTTATATAAATTGGTCTTTCCGAGGCAAATGCTCTCGAAACCTTCGAACATATTCGGCTGAGAGTAGGTTGGCTAAATCCATGAATATTTGCGCTGTCGTCTTGAATCTACGAAATGAATAGAGGATTACATTTTAAGCGGCTTGGCTGACTTCATTCCGATCCCAATATCGAATAGCTGCCATTACCTGAAGTTCAACATCGATATGCCCACACCTCTCCGGTCACCCTCCAGATCACCTCGAACGATTTAAATTGTTTTTTCATGTTTTCTTTACAGAATCTATATATATTTCTGAATTCACTTTCATTGAGATCAAAAGGGTTAAAACGTGGTTTATAGTTTTTTAAACGCCTTCTGTTACCAATATTATTGTTCAATATATTAAAATTATCTAAAAAATTCGAAAACGTATCTGCCATATTTATCTGGTTTTATATTCTTTCTGAGCACAACGGGAAAATGAAAGTTAATTCACTGCTAAATGCGAAATTAGTCATTTGATTTTTTGACATTTGATTAAGTGTGAATTATCTTTAAGAAAAGTTTTCTTAAATTAAACTAAGATTAGGTCTGATTCAGCTTTAATTAAGTATTATGAATAAGGCTGTATATGTTCAATGTAACGGTCTGATGATTTGTTTTTGTTATTGCGTATTGCTTGCCTCGGCATTACAGGTGCGATGCGCTCCTGCCCAATGGCACCACCAGATGCTATTGTTGGGCTATCACCCTTGCAAATCGTCATTAGGCGACGTTACATGGTGTGTAGTTCAGTAAGGCCGGCCATTCACTATACAAAAAAACTGCACAAATTGGCGTTTGCGCAGTGCATTTGTATTGTGAGTGGCGGTGTTTGTACAGTTAACTGTGTAAAAATCAAAACAATTTTGATTTTTGCTCAAATCTATTTGCGCAGTTATTTTGTTTAGTGAATGGCCGGCCTAAGTTGCATTGTATAGATTATTTTAGTATCTATTACTCGTACCTACGATCGAATGTTCCTGAATATTATGAAGATGGACTTTTTGTTATTCTGTCTATATAATGTTATTTGTGATGAAAACAACTTTGATTCAAGTTGTTGTGTACTTATGTAGATATGTCTGACTTCGTTGATTAAAATGCGGAGGTATGTGCCAGTAAAATGTCAACCTTTTGAAACATTTCTAATACGAAATCTCGAAAAACAAAAACCCAAAATGCCGGAAAACTAAATCCCAAAAATCAGTGAATATGAAAGTTTTGCAAACAACAAAATAAGGTTCATAACGGTCGTTTTGATTGACTATTACGAATTTTCATACAGGTCGTCTTGATTGACTATTACAAATTACAAAACACATCAAGAAACACTGACTTATAAGTGAAACAATTGATACAAACCTTTGAAAGTAAATTTGACAGCACCCTTATCCGTTTCAAATAGTTTTTCAAGATAGCAATTTGCTCCCTGCCTAAGGGATAAATACAATAGGAAAGGCAAAGCTCTACAACATGAAACATCCTTGATCTCATGAGCCTCACAAAATAACAATAACATCTATTTATGTTTATCAATCTTCTAAAATAAGCACCGGCATTGCTCCTTAGCTTAAATTTCCTGCCTACATTAATATAACACATTGCAAATCCACAGTCTTATCACTTATTAAAACTCCTTTAACAAAGAACTTGGTCGAAAACACCAAACGCTTGTTGTATGAAACCTATTTCCTCCCACAAGATTGGTTATTATTGCCTTACTTTGGACTGACCTTTGATATGTTTACGAAATTTCCCATTATCCTGAGTATATTCTGATGAAGCTTGCTCGCTCTCAAAGTACTTGTACCATTTCGAGATAACTGAATCATTCACCTTCCCCTTAGCATATGGCAAGCAGCACATTCACATCTGGTAAGAGTGCTCCCCCATCTCTCCCATAAACACTCCGTGGGATATTTAAATTTCATTTCATGTTCAAACTCGAAAAGTACTACTGGCAGAAAAGTAGTTATCATTGTGGCATTGAAGACGATCTCTCATCTCATCTTTGTAGATGCATCCCCCTCAAAATAGGAGAAAGAAAGCGAAGTACCTTCTTCGAATTTGTAAAGTTCCTTGGAAAGTTTATATCCACAAAATGCTTGAATTGAGATTGGGAAGCATAGCCACCAGCAAGCCATTGTGTGTACCACAGCTAACCAACCAGCAGTAGTAGCATCAAACCAAGAAACTACCTTCCCCAGAACCTAAGACGAGTGTTACACGGAGAAGGACGTCTACCCCGAAGACGACAACGGTAAGGAACAACAAAGAAAATTATCTTAATGTAACTTTCCATTATGCAAATTCTTACACTGGTACGACTTCAAGGTTGAGAGGGTTTGGGTCTGAGTACGGGTCCCGGTCCACACAGACGTTCTGAATATAATGCCAACATAGAATGGAAGCGCAAGGGGATTCGGGAAATGTTACTACTTCATAAATTGCTTAAATTGAAAGTCTGTTCTTCTTTGAATATTATTCCAAGAATACATAAGCATTCGTGTAGTTTACTTATGTGAATGGCACGGGTTAGTTACCTTTGTCTTGTTACCTTTTTGGATGGGCTTTCATCTTCTTATTAAGTTTGCATCTCGTATATCCCCAGCAGCGCGAGTACAGTTACAGGTATTGTTGAACTTTGTAATGGCAAAGCTAATGTAGAATCTGATTTTGCAAATGGAAATGCTAACATTTGCTGATAAAATTACCATTCCCAAATGTTTCATAATGAAGGAGCTTCATCTACGAGGAGGTGGGGGACCGCTTCACTTCATATTCACAACATTATGTAAGTTAGGCTGCGTGAATGGGTCAAAGCTAGGTATGGTGCCGGCAGGTGGCGCCTATAACTTCTATACAAATGAAGCACGGTACGGGCTAAGAATATCAGTTGAACCACAAGCTATCTTACCATTCATGTGAGTCCCGCATGTGTGCATGCAAATTTGTGGGTTGATACGACTGAAGATCACCGGTGTCGTAAAAGGAAGATCAAACAATAATCAATAATGGGACATGGGACCAGGCGTACAAACTCCTGCATCAAACAAATGCAAGCCTCAGCTATGAAATCCGAAACCTGGAGGCCTGCCAATATTCAGTAAATTTGAACCCGCGAAACACACAGGCGAACCAGTAGGATTGCAGTTTAGTGGAGGGTTCCGGTATATTTAATTCAGATCATAGCTGCTCCTTGAAGCAGAAGCAGAAGCGAAAGCAGAAGCAGAGGGAGAATCAGATGGACAAGCAGAAGCAGAAGGAGAAGGAGAAGCAGAAGCATAAGCAGAAGGAGAAGGATAAGTAGAAGCAGAGGCAGAAGAAGAAGTAGAAGCAGAAGCAGAAGGAGAAGCAGAAGGAGAAGCAGAAGGAGAAGCAGAAGCAGAAGCAGAAGCAGAAGCAGAAGCAGAAGCAGAAGCAGAAGCAGAAGCAGAAGCAGAAGCGGAAGCAGAAGCAGATGCAGAAGCAGAAGCAAAAGCAGAAGCAGTGGGAGAAGCAGATGGACAAGCAGAAGCAGAAGCAAAAGGAGAAGGAGAAGGCGAAGTAGAAGGAGAAACAGAAGCAGAAGCAGAAGCAGAAGAGGAAGCTGAAGCAGAAGCAAAAGCAGAAGCAGAGGGAGAATCAGATGGACAAGCAGAAGCAGAAGGAGAAGGAGAAGGAGAAGGAGAAGGATAAGTAGAAGCAGAAGCAGAAGCAGAAGTAGAAGCAGAAGCAGAAGCAGAAGCAGAAGCAGAAGCAGAAGCAGAAGCAGAAGCAGAAGCAAAAGCAGAAGCAGAGGGAGAAGCAGATGGACAAGCAGAAGCAGAAGCAAAAGGAGAAGGAGAAGGCGAAGTAGAAGTAGAAACAGAAGCAGAAGCAGAAGCAGAAGAAGAAGCTGAAGCAGAAGCAAAAGCAGAAGCAGAGGGAGAATCAGATGGACAAGCAGAAGCAGAAGGAGAAGGAGAAGGATAAGTAGAAGCAGAAGCAGAAGCAGAAGTAGAAGCAGAAGCAGAACAGAAGCAGAAGGAGAAGGAGAAGGAGATGGGGAAGCAGAAGCAGAAGCAGAAGCAGAAGCAGAAGCAGAAGCAGAAGCAGAAGCAGAAGCAGAAGCAGAAGCAGAAGCAGATGGACGAGCAGAAGCAGAAGCAGAAGCAGACACAGAAGGAGAAGCAGAAGCCGAAGCAGAAGCAGCAGCAGAAGTAGAAGCAGAAGCAGAAGCAGAAGCAGAAGCAGAAGCAGAATCAGAAGCAGAAGCAGAAGCAGAAACAGAAGCAGAAGCAGAAGTAGAAGCAGAAGCAGAAGCGGAAGCAGAAGCAGAAGCAGAAGCAGAAGCAGAAGCAGAAGCAGAAGCAGAAGCAGAAGCGGAAGCAGAAGCAGAAGCAGAAGCAAAAGCAGAAGCAGAGGGAGAAGCAGATGGACAAGCAGAAGCAGAAGCAGAAGCAGAAGGAGAAGGAGAAGGCGAAGTAGAAGCAGAAACAGAAGCAGAAGCAGAAGAAGCAGCTGAAGCAGAAGCAAAAGCAGAAGCAGAGGGAGAAGCAGGTGGACAAGCAGAAGCAGAAGCAGAAGGAGAAGGAGAAGGCGAAGTAGAAGCAGAAACAGAAGCAGAAGGAGAAGGAGAGGTAGAAGCAGAAGCAGAAGGAGAAGGAGAAGGAGAAGGAGAAGGAGAATGAGAAGGAGAAGGAGAAGGAGAAGGAGAAGGAGAAGGAGAAGCAGAAGCAGAAACAGAAGCAGAAGCAGAAGCAGAAGCAGAAGCAGAAGCAGAAGCAGAAGCAGAAGCAGAAGCAGAAGCAGAAGCAGAAGCAGAAGCAGAAGCAGAAGCAGAAGCAGAAGCAGAAGCAGAAGCAGACGCAGAAGCGGAAGCAAAAGCAGAAGCGGGAGCAGAAGCAGAAGCAGAAGCAGAAGTAATATCGAACTTTTCTGTGTACAATTGCAATTTAGAATCAACACTTATACGTATATGTTGAAAGTCCATCGTGTTCTCATTGCTAATTGTATCCCGAACTTTCTACTTATGACTTATCTTGTTTTTACTTATTTCATTCCATTGACTCTGTACAACAGGAGCTATTATTCTTCTTTTTTGAACAAGGTTATGATCTGGACTGAAGCGATCATAACCCTCCTACTTCACTGCATCCCTTCTGATCAGCCTGTGGTATTCGCCGGTTGGACCTCATATCACGAGTTGTAAAAAATCGGGGAAAATAAAATAAATTCTCTTTAGTGCATTTTCCGATGTACAGTGTGGCATCATCAGATATGAATGACAATATCGGAAAGTGCAATGGATTTGACAAACGGCGTCGAATGTCGGTTTTGACATTTGTGAACCAAACAGAAGGGCTGTTTTTCCCTCAAAGTGTCCTTGCCAGCTTTCTGAACACAAAAAATCCCTTTTCCAAATATTATTGTTGTTTTTTTTTAAAGTATTATAGCTAGTTTTCTGAACGCAAAAAAAACCTTTTCTAGACAGTGTCTACTCGAAGCGTATCGACTTCAATAAAAAAAACAACGAATAATTTTGCAATGGGTTATTAATTTGCTAAGGCAAAGGCATCCAATTAAAAAAACCCTTACAAACGATCACAGCGACGAAATGACTGCGCATGTGCGTAGCTGCAGTGCTAATTCGTTTTGTAATTATTCAGTGAGACAACCAAACAATTTCCTCAAAAATTCAGCCGATGTTAGCTCAAGTGCTAATAATAAATTGGTTGGAACACTTACTCCCACAAACGTATTAAAATTCAACTTTCTCATAAAACAGAGAAAAAAGCATTTATTTTAAGTTCTCAAATTTGCCGTTCGGATTCGGCGTAAAATTGTAGTTCCCTTCCACTTCGCACAACAAAGTGGTTTGAGAAGCTAGGTTTTAGGCCCTACATGGGCCGTTAATGCCTAATATATATATATAGAGTGTGAGGAGTCTGAAGTATTTTAAGTTTTTGGATTTGGATTTTTTTCGGTTTCAAAAACAAAAAACTGACAATTTGTCAGTGTGGGTGTGAAGAGTTGATAGTATACCTTAACGAATTTAATGCCTTCAATGCATATGTGATAATTTGAACAATTTCAATATAGAGAAAGCAGAGGAAGAACATGTAACTGTGCTGTTAATTTTAATCTGCATTTAATTCGATTTGCGAATAAGGCCAATCTCCACTGCAGGTTAGAATGATGTGCTGTTAAGCAAGTGTAAGCCTGTCGACGTACTAGGTTCCTATAACAAAGTTTTTGGATTTGACTATGTGATGTGGGTAAAAACAAAAAAACTGGTTAACGACTTTGGAGAAAAAACAGCCAAATAGTAATAGACATAGTTGGACGCGAGTTTGAAGCAATAATTGGGCTTGGAGTTGAGGAGTCTTTGAATAGTGTTAATGGTTAGTGCTCAAGAATTATAAATCATAATGATTACATAATGTGTATTCCTCAAGTACCCTCAAGTTCCAGTGTTGCTTTATGAGCGGCCATTTAATTACAATTATTTCTTATTTCATACTATTTCTATATCAACAACTGTCTTTGTCATCTCTAGACAGAAAACGAGGAACTAGGTGTGAATCTCCACCTTCTCCTTAAAAAGAAAACCAATGGTTGAGCATATTCAATTACGCAATTACAAAACTAAGCTTCGAATTGCGGTTTTGGAAAAACAGCTCTGGTATGCTTCTTCAAACTTTGCTAGAAGTTAAAGCGATGGCATAATCGTTGCGGTAAATGACCCAAATTCCCGTGATGAATCGCAGAAGAGAGGAGAAGAATCATCGGAATTCATTATAGTTATGACTAGTTATTAAAGTTTTATTGTGCAAATATTGTGATGTGCATAACGAGGTGTAGTTTAATTACTATCATAAATATTTATATTATTCTTGGTGAAACAAATTCAAAAGTTGTTGCTGTCATCGTTGGCTTCTCGGAATGGTGTTGTAATATTTCGGATGAGGAATTTTCTTTAATAACAGGAATCTCGGCTTTCATGTAACTTCTCAATCGTGTTATGGAGCAAATAGTGCAGAAGATACTTCGTTAATGCATCGGGCGATTGTCAATTTACCAACACCATGAATGTCACCTATGAGTAATGGTGTGGTACTGGGACACCGAACCGAACCAGTACAACGCAATTGCAAAATGTTTAGTGAAGCTTAGAGGTTTGTTCCTAATACTTGACCGCAACTTTTGCGGAACCTGTTCTGCAAAGTATTCGATAACGGATTTATGCACGCAAAATTGTCCGCAAAACAAGTGGACTTCTATTTCGAAGTGAGTTCTTTCTTTAAAGATTTTAATTCTGTTGTTATTTTCAAAATCGCTATCACTATCTGAATCAGAGTCAAAATTATAAATTTCACTGGGTAGTGGAATAACCTATTAAAATTTGCACGAGTTACGATGTGGTTCATCTCTACACAACTAGCTATTCCACCAACGCTACAATGGCTACACTCAACACTCATCAAACAACAAAACATCATCATATGAAATCTCTGTTACTATGTTACTTTATTACTTGTTACTTTACTACTACTCGTATGTTACTTTTATTTTTCCAAATTATGTTAACTATTAGTTTTAAGTCAGTTTGTAAAAAATTCAGATAGAATAAAGATCTTACTCTGTAAACAGACTAGAATTAATTGTTTCTGCTGATTCATCTTTTATAATACATAACTCACGCAATACAACTTTTATTTGGAATTGGGGTTTTTCCGCACATACGATTTTCAGTCGCGGTGAAAGAGCGACAATTAACGCCGCAATATTTTTATCGCAAAAAAAGAGCAAATGGCTTCTAATACGAGTATGAGTGCGCGTATTTGCAACTAAACAATCGCCGCAATTGAATTAAGGTCTGAATTTGCAGCGGATTTTTTAGTCGCGAATTCAAATTTAGAACTGGAACAGAAAGGTAAGACTTTTTGTACTGGTTCGACTCACTTTCCTCGACTCATGGCTACGGCCTTGAGTGGTGGTACAATACCGGTATACCATCTCTCGTCTGGACCAGCCCTTTGGCATAAATATAGAAAAATGCCTCCGACGGTATAAAGACGGACCGGAGCGTATATTCCAACAAACTTACCACTGAGCGCAAAGTTACGAACTATAATTCGTTAACTCCCTGCAGACATTTAACACACTCGCTGCAGACATTCGAATCATTGGAACATTGAGAGACTATTTATGTTAAACAAACCTATGGCTTTGAATATTAACCATAATGAAATCGAAATCTTGTTGCACTTCATCATATAATCTACATTTAATTATATCCTGTAGCTTTTGTTTGTCATGTTCGTTCTTTTATTATCTGGCAATTACATACCTATATTGTACTTACTAAATTAAATTAAAAAAATGCGACAGTAACTCTTTTTTTTTCATTAAATGTAATATGTCACTAACTATTCTCTAGATTTATGTTTGGTTAACTTTGAATTTTAATAACACTAAGGGCCAGTTTCAAATGATTCGGATAAAGTTTCGAATAGTTAGCCGAAACATAACCCTATCCACCAGATATAAGTTGTTAATATTTTTTTCCTGTTTCATCGTCAAAGTCTCTGATAAACTAACTGGTGATTTTCTCAGTGGTTATCAGCCAGTAAGTTTGTTTTGAAATACATGTCATTTATTTTGCTTTGTTTGTTTCGTGTTTTCTAGAAGCTTAACCAGATAAAACTCATAACATTGTATTGTCGAGCTGGAAAACAAAATGTTGGCAATCAACAATAATCTGTTGACTCTTGTCTAATATTTTATTTTAGGTGGTACAGACACTGCAAACCAAGCAGAAATCCAATTCAGTTAATGGAAGGAGTGGAACCCGAAGGCCCTAAAAAGTAAAAAGCATACTGTTTTGAGTAAGCTGTTTTAGGCCCGTTTGCTGATACGAATCTTAAATATTTAACTATCGCTTAAGCGCCTAAGTAATACTTAACGGGTTGCACGAAAAACAAAGTTAAACTTAAATTTCCGTATGTGACACTTAAATTAAGCCCCAGAAGACTAATATCTAATAATATTTGTATTAATTTATTACTACTAATAATATTTTTGGTCGTTTTAGGTAAACCGAAAGAAAAACAACCTTTTGAAAAATTAACGGAAGAAAAAATTGAAGCAGCGAAAACCCAAAAAAGCGGCCAAGTGTGAGTCGGACTCGCCCATGAAGGGTTCCGTAGCAGCAAGTAACATCATATAAAAGTTATTGTTATTATAAAATAATGGGTTCACGGTTTACGCATAAGGTTTATGTCTATGAAATTAAATGTTTTTTTTTTTTATATATTTGAGTTGATTGAATGAAAGGTAAATTGCGGTTTACGATTTATGACGTATTAAAAAAAAACTACTTATTAGATCTCGCTCAACCCAATTTTCGGCGGAAGTTTGCATGGTAATGTAGGGGAAGGTAGTGTACCTTGGTCCGGATTTTAGTTTTCCAATATTTTATATGTCGTTTTTTCCTTAGTTTTTCTTTTTTTTTTGTTACTACCTGAAGTTTTTTCTATGATATGGCGAAACTACCAAAAGGATATTGCTAACCATTCCTTAGAAAACTTTACTTTTATATACTAACCTCAAACGGTCCAAGGTACAAGACGTGATTGTACCTTGGTCCACGGAGTATTGTACCTTGGACCGAAAATTTTATAGAAAGTTTTCCTATAGTTTAAAGGTGAAAACTTTAATTTATTTCAATAAAAAGTAAAAATGGTACCATTCTTTATTTATTTCAAAAAACAGCAAAAAAACAAACCATTATCTTAAAGTTTTTGTGCTTGATTAAAAAAAAATTTATTTCAAATAATAGTATTAAATGAAAAATACTCTTTTACTAAAAAAAACTTAACAAAGGACTTCAATATTATTTAAAAACTTACTTTAAGGGAACAACATGAAAGAAAAACAAATTTATCACTTCAATATTATTTTAAAATTTTCATTAAAGGACAAACCAATGGTTCAAGGTACGCTTACACCACTTTAGCCAAACAAATTAGATTTTAACGTAGTATTCAAACCACATACGAACGACAATGTGTTCCTACCAAAAGATTATTAATACACTTACCGAAAACGATTAAAGTAGCGGAAAAGAGACAGAAAACTAAGCACTACATAACTTCAGAAAAGAGATAAAAAAAATACTTTTTTCACTGAAAACTATGTTTATTTATTTTTTCTGCCAACTCGTGCAGCTGTGCCTTCAAAAAGAAACTGAGAAGACAAATGAACAGAAGATCAACATTTCACAGGTTTTTGCGTGCTTTGTATTTTTCTGAAAATTGGCACTCGGACCAAGGTACACTACCTTCCCCTACATCATATATTTTTTTTAGTTTTATCATTCTCTTATTTTAGAAGTTACAGGGGGGGGGGGGGGGGCACACTTTTTACTACTTTGGAAGTGTCTCTCGCGCAAACTATTCAGTTAAGAAAAAAATGATATTAGAAACCTCAATCATGCTTATTTTGAGATTCGAATAAATAATCAAGTCGTTCGAATGTCTATTTCGTTCGAATTTTACCGGTTTTTCTCAAATAAATTTTCTATTCGATCGAATCTCAAAATACAAATTCTTCTAATTCGACAAACTTTCGTTCGAATTCGAATGTCAAAATCAGCATGAATATCATTTTTGAAGACCTATCCATAGATACTCCACACGTATGGGTTTGATGAAATTTTTTTTTTTGAGTTTCAGTTCTAAGTATGGGGAACCCCCAAAATTTATTGTTTTTTTTCTATTTTTATGTAAATGCGGTTCACAGAATACATCTACTTACCAAGTTTCAACAGTATAGTTCTTATAGTTTCGGAAAAAAGTGGTTGTGACATACGGACGGACAGACAGACAGACAGATATGACGAATCCATAAGGGTTCCGTTTAATTGCCATTTGGCTACGGAACCCTAAAAAGAATATTAACAGAGAGGTTTGAGCAAGAATGTATACAAAGAAATTTTTTAGAAAAGGAGTTGGAACACAAGGACACTATGTACGAATTAGAAAAACAACATCTTCCTCTTTCTTAAAATTGAATTTAGGAGAAAAGTGAATAAAATGTTTCTTTCACAGTCGCGCTTTACTCTATTCATTCATTTAAGTTATGGTTAAATAAGAACAAAGATAAGGATATTTTGCCAATTTTATTTATTTAAAGGGGCATAAACAAATTTAATTATAGCAGAGACGAAAAATAGTTAATAACAGAATTTCTTACAATATTTCGACTACTATCTCTTAGTAAACTATTACTAACATCATAAGTTTCATCAGTATCATCTGGCATACTATATTCAAAAATTTCTTCCCCCATGTCTGTGGCTATATTGTGGAGCACTGCACATGCAACAATAATTGCTTGTACTTTCTAATGGTTCAAAGTAATTTTCTTTGACAAAACGGGAAATCTACTCTTCCATACGCCATATGATCTACTACATTTCTCGTTCTGATTTGTGACTCGTTGTACAAGTGCTCACCGTGGATTGTGAAGGGGAGTTAGCAAAAAAATTGTGTTTTCATATCCTATATCTCTTAATTCTTTGCTTAATACGCGAGTTATTAAAAATAGTTTGATCATGGCATGATCCAGGCCATCTAACAACTATGTCCATGATTTTTAATTTTGAGTCCACTTCTGTTTGAATATTCATTGAGAAATTGCCTTTCTGGTCCCTGTACAATTCGGCTGTTTCTCCTCCTGCCAACAAGTGAAAATAATTATAATTTCTGGTACCTATTATTCTTGAAGGTACTTACCTGGTGGTTTAATGTTGGTGTGAGCACAATCAATGACTCCAACAACCCTGGGAAATCTTGCAATTTCATAAAAACTTTGTGTTATGTTTTCTATATCTAATGGGAATTTAACATACAAAGGTCTTAATTTAGCTTTTGCTTCTGAGACCTTGTGTATGATCCTGCAAGCGGAGGACTTGCTTACTCCAGCGAAGTCGCCACATACAATTGAAAATGTCCCAGATGCAAAATATCGGAGAGTTATATTATTGGTGGAACTGCAAAACTACTGAAAATCGAATAGGCAATGGTACATTAGTAAATGTCATACGAGTATTTGGTATTCTACTTACTTGTCAATTGAAGTTTTTAAATCACTTTCCATTAATGTAAGGATATTTCTTACAGCCGTTTTGGTAAGCCGGAATCGAATTCTAAAATCTTCATCGTCGAGTGTTTCAAAATAATTTGGCCTTGGGCGAAACGCTCTTCAAACTTCAAACAAATCCATGTTAGGGCACTTGTGACTGCTGTCTACGGTCGTCAACGAAGGAATGCTCTGAAACTATATTTTTTCCAGTCACTTCAAATAAATATTTTTTTTTATCTACGGGATAAAGGATTTACCAGCCACATGAATCCGCCGATAGGCTATCTGAGACTATATCTGTCGGATATCACTATCCGAAACAGACAAGTTCCTTATAGGCTATCCGAAACTTTATCAGCTGGTCTTGAAACTGGCTCTAACTATTTTATTTTTAAATTTGAAAATAAAGAAATATATAGAAAATTTAATTGATTCTCAAAAAAAATTGGAAAGGGTATATTAATTTTGACGCATAGTTTGTAACATACCTTAATATTGCCCGTAGACCCCTAAAAGTTACTCTATTTATGATCAGCATCGATAGTAATGTCGATCTAGCCATGTCCGTCCGTCCGTCGGCAAAAATTAGGCCTTTAAACTGGGCCTGGAGAGTTGAAATTTTAACCATATACTCTCTAGGGTCCCGAAATAATCAAGTTTACGAATTTTTGAAATCCGCCCACAGACACGCCCACAAACTCAAAAAAAACAAAATTTTGGAAAAAATCGAATTTTGAGCTAGAAAGCTGAAATTTTTTATATATGATCTATGACTCCTAAAACTGCTCGGGATATAAAATTTTCAAAATCCGCCCACTGAAACGCCCATAACTAAATAAAACAATTTTATTGAAAAACCAAAATTTGAGTTAGGGAGATGAAATTTATAATATATACTCTCTAGGGGGTCCTGTATGCTCATGTGTTAATATTTTCAAAATACGCTTACTGACACGCACACAATTTTATATTTTTTTTTTTTTTTTAAATTCGAAGTTTGAGCTAGGGAGCTGAAATTTATAATATATACTCTCTAGGGGCCCTTTATGCTCATGTGTTAATTTTTTTAAATCCGCCTACTGACACGCCCACAATTAAATAAAACATTTTATTGAAAAACCAAAGTTTGAGCTAGGGAGCGTTTTTTTACAAAAGCTTAGTTTTTTTTTATAAAATCCTTTAAATTATACTCTAATTATAATTATAATTATAGTTATATGTAGAGCGTTCTTAACAATTCAACCATACTAAGACTTTTGTCACACCCACTTATGAGGGATAGGAATAAGAATAGGGTATCCAACAGTTCGCCCAAGCGGACTGTAGCCCGTCCCTATGGGTTTTTATTGATTTTTAGACGTCAACTTACATACTAGACAAAAATTATTAAATCTAACTTAAAAACATAGGGACGGGCTACAGTCCGCTTGGGCGAACTGTTGGATACCCTATTCTTATTCCTATCCCTCATAAGTGGGCGTGACAAAAGTCTAAGTATGGTTGAATTGTTAAGAACGCTTTACATATTTTGTTATAGACCATTTAAAGGATTTTATCAAAAAAAAAAACGCTCCCTAGCTCAAACTTGGGTGTTTCAATAAAATTGTTTTATTTAATTGTGGGCGTGCCAGTAGGCGGATTTAAAAAAAAATTAACACATGAGAATAAAGGGCTACTAGAGAGTATATATTATAAATTTCAGCTCCCTAGCTCAAACTTTGAATTTTCAAAAAAAAAAAAAAATAATTGTGGGCGTGTCAGTGGGCGGATTTTGAAAATATTTACACATGAGCATAAAGGGCCCATAGAGAGTATATACTATAAATTTCAGCTCCCTAGCTGAAACTTTGGATTTTCAAAAATTAATATACCCTTAGAATAGGGTAAAAAAAAATTATTTTATTTATTTGTGGGCGTGTCAGTGGGCGGATTTTGAAATTTTTTTATCCCGAGCAGTTTTAGGAGTCATAGATCATATATAAAAAATTTCAGCTTTCTAGCTCAAAATTCGATTTTTTCCAAAATTTGGTTTTTTTGAGTTTGTGGGCGTGTCTGTGGGCGGATTTCAAAAATTCGTAAACTTGATTATTTCGGGACCCTAGAGAGTATATGGTTAAAATTTCAGCTCTCTAGGTCCAGTTTAAAGGCCTAATTTTTGGCTACAGACGGACGGACATGGCTAGATCGACATTACTATCGATGCTGATCATAAATATAGTAACTTTTAGGGGTCTACGGGCAATATTAAGGTATGTTACAAACTATGCGTCAAAATTAATATACCCTTAGAATAGGGTATAATTAACAGGATACTTATTTAACGAACTAATCTTACAGCCGACGTAGCCGACTGAAGCCTTACAGCGCCAGTCATATCCCGGAAGCATCACCACAAGTTGGCGAGTCCCGCCTCTCTCAGAAACGCCTTAGCTAACTTAATCGGACTTATAAACTGAGAGAATGTTACCTAGAGTAACGCACTGTCTTGGGAGGGCATGTTGACCCCTCCTCCCCCGAAAAGCCACCAAAATTCGACGAATTGCTCTTCCGTATCGAATTTATCCCTCTCCATTAATGCGGTATACCATCTGGTATCAATGTGGAAAAATGCCTCCGGGAGGATAAAGCCAGATCGAAGCGTACTCTCTATATACATTTCATTGGTATAGTAAGCCCCAAAGATCAGGCTATTGTCGCTGGCCACCGCCCTTGCAACGTGACTGCGACTCACCTTAATAAGAAAATTGTCAATTCTATTCAACAGAGCCCCATCGTATAGGATTGGGATAGTATTTTATATAGTTGGATTCAGGCGTTCGGAAGAACCGGCGACTGACCCTAAGACATAGTCTCTCCAAAAGCCGAATCTTTTCCATATAGCTAGGCGCTATATTAAACCACAATGGACAACCATAAGCGATGATCGGCCTTATAAGAGCCACGTAGCAAATGACTTTCACTCTGGAGCCAAGTTGACTGCTATGAAACAGTCTCCTTGTCATAGCATAAGCCTTCTTGGCCCCAGCAAGAGAAGCAACTATATGTCTATCGAAATATAGATACAGGTCAAGCCAGATACCTGCGCTTCTCACCGCAAATGGCTGCCCATTTTGTCCAATAATGGCCAATTTCATCCAGTTTTTTCTGGTATCCCTAGAGTGAAGAATGGAGTCTGAACAAGATAGTTTCCGTCTTTGATTTCCGAAAGTTGATTTCCAACTTCCAGTCGTCGCAATATCCCTTAATTTGATCGACGTCACTCTGCAAAAGCATGTTCATGACCTCGATCTTAGGACCTGATCTGTATGCCACCACATCGTCGGCATATGCTATAGCATGCCTGAGTGAACCCACCAGATCACTCGTATAAATGTTAAACAGGATCCGAGAAATAACCGCCCCCTGCTGTAAACCGTTTTAAATTTCGAAGACTCTGCTCGAAGTCACGTTCCCACATTTGACAACGAACTTCTTTCCCATAAGCATATTATAAATTACATATAACAAAGGTTTGTGCATCCCCTGCCTGGTCAACTTGTAGAAACGTCCCTCAAACCATACGGTGTCGAAGGCCTTCTAAAAATCAACCAGACAGGCACCCGCGCATTGGTTCTTGCATATATTCCACTGAATATCGGAAACCAGTTTCGACGCGACATAAATACTTTCAGGCCCTGTCCTGAACCCAAACTTGTTGTCCGGAGTTATGTAATTGTCCTCGACCCATTTCAACAGGGCTCTATTGACTGACACCTTTTTCAAAGACCTTGCTAATATTCGTAAGCAAACTAATCGACCGGATATTGGCAGGGTTCGTCCTATCTTTACCCTTTTTTGGGATAGGGTGTACCACAGCTACCTTTCAATGCACCGGATAATGTGCATTATTCAGCGCATTGTTAAACAGCGTGGTGAAAATATCTACAGCCTCCAGTGGCAGGTGTCTCTATACGACGTTTGGGACATCATCCATCCACGCCGACTTTTTATTCTTTAGTGACTCGAAGATGCACATTGGCGACAACTGCATTAGCATGGTTTTCATCATTGAATACGGTGAATCCGTTATTCCCAGATCGCCAATTCTCAAGTTCGGTGCGAACAGATTTGTTCACCGTATACACGGCCTCGAAATCCATTGTGTCCTGCAAATTAACTGTCCCCTGTGGGTCCTCGACCACGAAAAAAACCGTCGTTTGAAGCGACACTTTCCGCAGTTAATCCAGCAGTCAGTACTGGCTGTCTGTTCTCTGTTGTCTGGGAGATTCGAACACAAGTAATATTGTGATCTTCCTAAATAACTTTGGCACATGCAAAATGTATGGACACTTAAAGTTCACAATTAACTTTGGTGTTTGATGGATATTCTATCAGCGTCCATGAAAGAAATATATCTCCATGCAAATAGTTAAAAAGCAAAGCTGGTTAAGAAAAGTATATACCTTATTCTTCTTCTTCCTTAATATCGGTGAGGCTATGATCAGGATTAAAGGGATTCTTCCTCGATACTCTACCCATTGCTCCAGTAGTTTTTCGTTGCAACGATTGGAGATGTGCACGTTCTGTCACCTTTCGCCGGTAAAAGCACTCATCATCATACGACGAGCTCTTTCTGTGGGTTGGCTGGTAACCTTCAGTGCTTTCGGATACCTCTTTGATGATGTCACGATACCGCTTCCACATATTGCTGGCGTCTCTGGGTGGTGAGTGCACAGCGATAAAACTATCGCTCAGGTGCTCTCTGTAGGCTCTGTCTACTTCACGCGTGCTAAGGCAACTAACATCAAATTTATTTTTTTGGACGGTTCGAAGCTTCTACTCGGACAGTCGAGCTCTGATTTCAGCCGCAAGAAAAAAATGATATGAGTCGACGTTTACCACTCGGAATGTGTGCAAGTTTGAGATGTTGAATGCGTGCCTCGCATCGATTAGCACATGTTTGATCTGGTTGGCGGTTCAAACATCTTGAGAGCTGCGTCACGTATATATATGTAAAAATATTATTTTACACCACCTCACCTATATACATATCTATATATTAATACGGAGTTGCCTATAACGTGTTTCCACCCTTTTTTGCTATTATACGTCACATAGATATGCCAACACTATATATACAGTACCTTGCCATTTTATTAGACCCAAGTAAAAAAATTCAAATTTTTTTTTTAAATTATTTAAAAAGTATGAAGTAGGCTTCTTTTATTTTTCATTTATATTTTGCGTTGCCTAGGTAATTATTAGGCTTTATTTGAGACTTCTTTACGGTATATTATGCAACATTTGAAGTTTCAATTAAGTAGTGAATGGTTGTGTGACTAAAAAGTTCAAAAAGTGCCTTAAAATTATTTGCATATAAAAGTTATTTCTGTCAAATAAAGCTCGTGTTTTTCGGTAAGTTCTGATGTTTTACTTTTGTTTATGGGTAAAACTATGCATACAGATAGTCATTATATTCCCTGTTGGCGAAAAAGGTTTCCGATGAGGGAATTGGAATTTCCCAGCGAACAGTGCAGCGTAGATAGGCTGAAATCGGTCTTTTTGCTAGAAAACCAAAGCTGACTGCCACCATTATTAGAAAGCGTTTCGACTGGGCTCATAAATACAAAAAAATCACTGTTGAAGATTGGAAAAAGGTAATAAAATAAGACAAACTTAAAGACAATAAGGTCATAAAAGTACAACTAATTTTTAACCTTAAAATCGCTATTTCTTTAACTTCGCAGGTTTGTTTCTCTGATGAATCTGTTTTCCAAGCAATGATGAAAAAAACGAAGTTTGTCAGAAGGAGACCGGGCGAACAAAATAAACCAGAGTGCATTGTGCCCACAATTAAACATCCCCCATCCATAATGATTTGGTCAGTTATTTCTGGGAAAGGCACAGGGCGGCTCTATCTGGTTGAAAAGACTATGCGGCAGGATCAATACCAGAAGGTCCTGAAAACAAGGCTGCTACCGCAGCTTCAAGAATAGTTTTCTGTGGGCGAGCAACCCATTTTTATGCATGATAGGGCTCCCTGTCACAAAGTCAAGAGCATAACTGCCTTTCTCCAAGAAAGGAGCATCAACGTTTTGGATTGGTCAGGAAATTCCCCGGACATGAATCCGATTGAGAATGTTTGGGAGCTCTTGAAGCGGGCGGTGGCTAAAAGTGCCATAACCACGAAAAGGCAGCTGATGGAGAAGATCATTTTAGAGTGGAATCACAACCCACATATCCAAGTAACCGTGCAATCTTGCATAGAAAGCATGCCACGGCGAATTAAGGCACTTATAGCTGCAAAAGGAGAGCACACCAAATATCGATTTTTAGGAAAAGCATGCATTCCCAACTCTTAAATAAAAAAAATAAATCAATATTAACTAACTAGCAAAACCATTCCGTCTTTTTTTTATTCCTGATATTATATATTATACGAGTAGTAAACAAATTCAATCTAGAACATATTTATTACAAATTTAGTCACAGCAACCATTTAAGACAAACATTTTTTTTTTTATGCTGGGTCTAATAATATGGCAAGGTACTGTATATGGGTAGGGGACAATACATAGAAGTGCACAATAAAAAAATTATCCACATACTCGTATATAACTTACGTAATGAATTACAGCAGGTAAAATGAAGCAAATTGGATGAAATTACAACAACATTGCTGTGTGAGGCAATAATCTGCCAATCGGAACGGACAAATTTTATATTATGAAGTTACTTGAAAATGTTTGAAGTTACATGAAAATGCTTGAAGTTACTTGAAAATGTTTAAAAATACTTGAAGTTACTTGAAGTTATCAACAACATTGCTGTGCATGTTATGCATTTGATAATGCTTGAACATACTTGAAGTTACTTTGACATGCTTGAAGTTACTTGAAAATGCTTGGAGGTACTTGAAAACTCTTGAAGTTACTTGAAGTTACTTGAAAATGCTTGAAAATACTTGAATATACTTGAAAATGCTTGAAGTTACTTGAAGTTGCCTGAAAATGCTTGAAGTTACTTTAAGTTACTTGAAAATGTTTGAAAACTTGAAGTTACTTGATAATGCTTGAACATACTTGAAGTTACTTTGACATGCTTGAAGTCACTTGAAAATGCTTGAAGTTACTTGAAAATACCGGAAAAATTTGATATCATGTGAAATCAGAGAATGCAATGTCGAAAAATTTAATTTCCGATTAATATGTGTCGACTTTGTTTTTTCTTCAACTTATAGAATAAATGGTCGAATTTCGATCATGGGGCGACCCCTAGTGTAATTAAATACACGCCCCAAACCGAGAGCTCTAATTCGAATCTTGCTATTTTCATCATCTTCATATTTTTGTTAGTATTGGCTACTCTAAGGGACAAGTTTAATGACGGAATGGATATGGGAATATATGAAAGGGTTATGTGCAGCTGTTCCCTTTGTTCATCGCCCTGTGATGTTCAGATATGGTTGGGAACAAAATTCTGTCGGGATACAAATTTTGATTTCACATTCTGTTTCGCAAATAATATTTGTTTCTGAAAATAATTCAGTTTTGTGTGCGACCATGACAGCACCACGATGTCTTTTTTGTTTTTGTTTTTTTATCCGTCGTGAGCTTGACTTTCAGTGATACCAATCGAGTTTAACAAATAACTTGCCAGGCCCCTTCAATTACACGAAACGTGTCATCGCATTCCAAAAGAATATCTCTTCAGTCCACCGCTTAGTTAATTTCCCAAATAAACGTGTGTCAGATATCTCAAAATAATCGCCTCCGATTCAAACCGTTGGCAACGTTTTTTGCTATTACCTCCAACACGGAAACTGGCGAAACCAATCGACAAAATCAGATTACAATTAAATCCTAACCTCTAATAGCGCAATCGCCGGCAATTACCAAAATCTGATGGTCGCAGTTCCAGCAAATAAGGTTTGTCCTGCCACACATACGAGTCCCTACAACTATATAAGCACTAGTACATATTGTCAAGTAGTGTAACAGCATACTGTGTGGCTTTGGATCCAGGCCGCAGACTTATCCAATTTAACAATAAAATCGGTAACGAGCATTGTATTGACGTTGTCCTATCGACGAAATTTCCCCCTGTCCGCTGGGATAAGAAACCGTTGGTTATTTCGGTACGGTTTGGTATGTTGAAGTTTTTTGTTTTTTGTTTTCCTTATTTGGAAAACCAAACGAAACAGATATCTCAATTTGTGCAGGCAACCGAGCAACCCACCACAAATGCAATTTGAAAGGAGTCAATAAAAATCTCAATTTTATTTGTCACTGTAACTGGAAGGACGTGACACTTTTTCCCCCGTCCTGTGTGTTCCTGTATTCGACCCCTTTATTAGTCGCTACCAGCGACAAAGAATATACTTAAAAAGCGCATAAAAAAGAAATCGAATCGAATCAAGAGCAAGCACAGGCAGCACCTTTAACTCAGCTGGTGCTACCTTCTTTTCTCTGGCCATTCTGTTTAGAGTGTGAGTGTGGATCTCCGAAGGCCACGTCAGTGAACAAGGCTATAAGGACCGTGCAGTTCTTTCCATTCGTCTTTGCCTTGAGGAAAAAGTTACGAAATGGGGAAAATGGAGTGAATTTAATTTTCTTTTCTTTCTCAGAGTGGAGTGGGGTCTCGATTCGCGTTGTTCCCTTCACCGGGAATGTCGCCCATATGGGTTAATATGCCAACAAAGTGAAGCACATAGTGGTTCGCTTCGATCAACGGAATGGATGGTGGAAACGATTGTATGAGACTGAATTGAAATGTTTAATGGAAAAACAGCAATGGCATGTAGCGCGTCCTGTATGGGACAAGATGGTCGTATGCACGAGTGTCCGAATGTAGAATGAATTGAAATTGAATTTTTAAGTACAAACGTATTTTTCGACGGAGCATATTGTAAAAGGAAACATTTGCCGGCTTAGAGCAGGATTAGAAGTAACTGATGATAGCCAATGACTTAAATGTTGGTTCACATTATTTTCAAAGCGATCGGATGGGGCTAAAATAATTATGGTAAGTTGAACTATTATTTCAATGGAAAATAAAGGAAAAGTTTTTTCTAGGAGTGGCTTTTTAAATCTTGTTTTCTTCTTCTTCTTTCCTTAACGGCCAGGCTTTGATCAGGATTAAGGGGTTCATAATCCTCTCACATTGCTGCATCAGAACTGGTCCGCCTGTAGGGTTGTTTGATCGACCGTCCGGAATAGTTTTTTTTTCTAAATTGTCCGAGTTTTTCATTAAGCATCAATAAAAATAATTGTCTCATATGTTTCATTTACTACCAAAAGAAAAAGTGAGTCGAACAAACCTTCAATCAAGATAAAGAAAAACAAAACAAAGAACTGAAAAAAGGAAATTCATGTTGAACAGAGTTTTTGCAGTGTTCCTTGATATTTCTTAGTCATTGATCATCTGCCTGAAGGAAAAATGACGGACTCCAAAGTACATCAGTTATTCTTTGCTGACGATGGTGCACCATTAGCGAGGATAAAAAATTGCTTGGAACAAGCACTAAATGTATTGGTGGAAGTTTTGGAGGCGAATGGGTATCGTATTAGTCCGAAAAAACAGAATACCTGTACTGCCCGCTCTCTGATCCACTACGACCTATTCCAGAAATTTATATGAATACTGCTTCTCAAGTGCAAAAAGCTCAAATATCTGGGATCTATGACCAATAGCGAAGTCAGCTGTGATGACGACATTAAGCATTTTCTGTGATCGAAAAATGCCGAATAAGCTGAAAGCTCTACTCCGCAGTTGTGCGACCGGCGCTCACACATGGTTCACAATGTCGGACAAATAATAAGGGCAAATTGACGGCAGCTGAGATGAAAATACTTCGCATGAAAGGGGGATTAACTAACATTTATCGAAGGAAAAGTTCCAAAAACCGAAAAAGGCTTCACCTCAACGAGCCTATCTCCAAAAAATGGAGCGCGACCGGGTCAGTTGGTTCAAAGGAGATATTCTGTCAAAAAGGCAATATCAATTAACGTTCCAATACAAACGCGAAGAGAGGCAGGCATATAACCTACTGGCTCACACAAATGCAGCAACAGCAGAATTTAATTGGCCTCAGCGACGCGAATAGCTTTTCTTGATGTTGAAAAAGCATTTGACACTGTGCGGTACGAAGGACTCATTCACAAACTCCTTGTTTTAAATTTCCCACTTTACGTAGTTAAAATGATTTCGTCCTTCCTTACAAAACGCACTTTCAAAGTTTCTGCAAATAATTGGTATTCCGATGTATTTGAAATCGTTGCAGGTGTACCCCAAGGATCCGTTCTTGAACCGTTATTGTATATTATATATACATATTATTTTCCGAAAATCCATAACTGCATTTACCCAACAGATTCAATTGGTTCCTTAATTGAAACCAATATGCAATTTGCTTTGAATTTAGTCAAATCATATTGCGATGATTGGAAAATAAAATTGAATGCTTCTAGGACACAGGATCTCTTTTTCAGTAGGAAAAGAAAAGCATGTTGCTTTCCAAGCAATAGACTTCAGTTGAATGGGGTTCAAACTGAATGGAAATCGAGTGCCAAGTATCTTGGGGTACACCTTGACAAAACTTTGACCTTTAGTCTGCATATCCATGAAACACTTAATAAACTTAACATGGCGATAAAAATCCTATATCCTTTTATAAATCGTAGGTAAATTGATTGTTGAAAACAAATTGCTATTATTCAAAGTAATATTCCAAAGCTTTTATTCTACATATATTCTAATTCTTGTGGTGAGCCTAAAGTTGCCAGAAAAATTAAATGGTTTCATATTGGAAGTTTTCGGTCGGCTACCACATCCGGTGAAATTATTAACTTCATATCAACTGGTCTTGGAAGTGATTCCTCATTTATTATGTGCCATAAGTTAATTAAACTTGCCGATGTCGATCGGGAATTAAAATTCGTTAATTTTAAGTTTGGTATTCCTGTTGAGTACGCCAAAGATGTTTTTGATGATACTTTTTGGCCGATTGGTGTTAAAATTCGTCCCTTCGTGTACAAATCAAAAAACTACTTGGCGGAGAGAGCCCAGGAGCTGACTTAAATAACAACGCACTGCCACCTAATTGCAAAGCTAATGCAGTCCATAATTCTGCTCTTAAAATCTATTACCATAATGCCAGTGGGGTTCGAACTGAAGTGCTGGATTTATTCAACAAATCTAGTCATCTTGATTATGATATAATCGTTATAGTCGAGTCTTGGCTGTATAGTAAAATATATTCGACTGAATTATTTGACCCCCGCTTATACATATAAAGTATATCGTGTGGATCGCTGTAAGTCTGCCAATGAACGTGGTGGTGGAATAATTGTTGCTGTTCTTTCAACCTTCGGCTCAGATGAAACTCCCCTGCCCGTCACCAATGTCGAACAGCTGTGTGTTCCAGTTAAATGCAACAACGTTAATCAGGACCGTGTTTTCATTATCGTTAGTTATGTACCCCCAAGTAGTAGCTTAGATGTTTATGAAAAGCATTTCAGTAATATTGATTTTATTTCAAATGCATGCTCGAGTTCAGATAACATTTGTGTGTTAGGAGATTTTAATCTCACTGATTTAGTTTGGAATTGGTCAGAGAGCGACAAAATGTTGACTCCCCATAATATGAAAAAAGACTATGAATTTTTCTTTATTGACTCTCTTTACTCGCTCAATTTAAATCAAGTAAATCATATTGTGAATTCACTACATACAATTTTAGATCTTGTTTTTATCTGCTGTGAAGAGTTTAAGGTTAATGTAACAAATGTTCCCTTTTCACTTTTAAATTATTCTATTTATCATAAAGAACTTTTTATTGAAATTGATCTACGAGTATATACGAGTACATACTCTATAACAACAAAGAGCACTGAGGAAAAATGTTTTAAATTCTCGAAAGCTAATTTACTCGAACTTAATATTCTGTTCAGTAGTATTGACTGGAATTATGAATTTTTGAATCTTAAGCTGGATTGCATGTATAAACGCTTCATTGAAATTTTACATGGCGGTTTTGCTAAATTCGTTCCTTGTTTTTCAAAAAAAGTTGTCCAAACCTCCTTGGTATTATAGACAGCTTTCAAAATTATTAAATGTAAAGCGAAAAGCTTTTAATAAATTTAAAAAAATAAAATAGTTCATTCGATTATGCCGTTTTTAGTAAACTACGCAAACAATTCTCTATTCTGTGTAAATTTTTTTACAAGGCTTATATCAGGAATATTGAGAATAACGTCAAATATAACAGTAAATCTTTCTGGTCATTTATAAATTCTAAAAGGAAGTCGGTGGGAATTTTAAATAGTAACTCGTTAGCCAATATAGCAAGTAAGGTTGATATTGGCACATTCCACTTATGTTGTGATGATGTCCTTTTGGCGCTTAAGTCGCTTAAACGCAATCCTATTGCTGGGGCTGATGGGATCCCAACTATAATTCTTAGGTACTGTTCTGACTCTCTCTGCTTCCCTTTGCTTAATATCTTTAACAGTTCACTTTCTGAGGGTATCTTCCTTCAAGAATGGAAAATTTCATTCCTTGTTCCTATCCATAAGTTTGGTCCTAAAAATAATGTCGAATACTTTAGGGGAATTTGCAAATTATCCGCAATTCCCAAGATTTTCGAAAGCATTGTCAAAAACAAACTTGAGTTCCTCATCAAAGAGTTCTTATCTGTTGCTCAATACGGTTTCGTTTCTGGTAGGTCTACTACCACTAACTTGGCACTTTTCTCATCGTATGTTATTAACGCTATTGAAAATAAATATCAAGTCGATACGATTTATATCGACATTAGTAAAGCCTTTGATTCAGTAAATCATACAACTTTATTAAAAAAGCTTGAACACTTTGGTTTTCATTTGAAGATTTTATCTTGGTTATCGTCCTATCTTGTTGGCAGAACTCAAAAGGTACGCATAGGCAATGTCTGCTCCAGATCGATTAAATGCACTTCTGGGCTTCCACAAGGCAGCCATTTAGGTCCATTGCTCTTCACAATTTTTATCAATGACATTACTTTGGCTATTAAGCACTGCCAATGTCTATTATACGCCGATGATCTGAAACTGTATCTAAAAATTAAAAGCATAGAGGACTGCCGCCTAGTTCAGCTAGATCTAAATTCTATTTCAGAATGGTGTAACTCTAATGATTTAAAGCTTAACATAAAGAAGTGTTATGTGATAACCTTCTCAAAATTGAGTTCGATCTCGCAATTTGATTACGTTATTGACTCTAATCTACTTTGTAGGGTTGATAAAATCAAAGATTTAGGCGTTGTTCTCGATTCCAAATTTTGTTTTAAAAGTCATATTGACTATATTGTTTTAAAAGCGAATTCTGCCATCGGTTTTATTAACAGGAACTGTAAAGACTTTAAGGATCCATATGCCCTTTTATCTCTATATTTTTCCTTGGTAAGATCGCTTCTTGAGTATGCTGACGTAATTTGGAATCCCGCGTTTATTACTCTCTCCGATCGCATTGAAAGAATACAAAGACGTTTTACAAGACTAATATTTTTCAAAATGCGTTGGAATTTTCGCCCATAATATTCAGCCAGATGCCAATTACTTGGAATTAAGTCATTAAAATCGCGGCGAACCATTCATGATATAATGTTTGTAAGAGATATACTAAGTTATAATATGAAATGTCCACCCCTTCTGTCAATGGTACTCGTACCTATCTACGTACCTGCTAGATTACTAAGATCTAGAGATTTTCTTTTTCAAAACGTGCACAGAACTAAATACGGGTGTAATGAACCTTTAACTAGAACAATTATATCTTTCAATGAAGCTTGCAGTAATATTGATTTATATTTATCTAGAGATAAATTAAAGGCGGTGCTTTTGTGTATTTTCTTTTTTTAATTAATTTGTGTATCTCTAATATCTGTTAGCTTTAAGCGGCTTGTAGATTAATTTAATAAAATAAAAAAAAAATAAAAATAATGCTATATGGTTCGCCCATCTGGGGAACATGTGCTAAGAGTCATATTCGCAGGCTGCAAATTATGCAAAATAAAATTTAAAAAATTATGCTTAATCTTCCCAGGCAGTATTCTACCGAGGATCTCCATGAAGAGGCAAAGATTGAAAAAGTTGAAATTCGAATCACAAAATTATATGATCGATACAAAGGTTTGTGCGGTTGCTCTAATAATAACTTAATTTTAAATTTAACAACTTAAGGTGTTGTGTTTAATTTATATACATTACTGTGATATAAATATTATTTTGATGTTCATAGATTTTATTTGTAAATTGTTAATTTACTTGTTTAATTAATTATTTATCTTCTTTGTTATTTTTTTATTTATTTATTTATCTTCTTTGTTTATTCATTTATTTATCTTCCTATTTATTTATTTATTTGCTTTAGTACTTATTTATTCGATTATATTAATTTACTTATTTATTTATTTATTTATTTATTTTATTTATCTTCTTTTTTATTTATTTATTTGCGTTAGTATTTATTTAATCGATTATGTAAACAACATCTTTATTTGTGATCACACGAACGCACTTCTCTCTCCTAAGGAAAAAATTAATTTATTAATTAAATGAAGGTTTTTTCATGTAGCTTTTCCTTCTATAACACCCTTGAATCTGTGATAAAACTATTGTATAAATGTTATAAGTTTTTCAGTAGTAAGGTAGAAAATACAATTTCTCTGTAAATTGTGCAATCTAGAAATACGACAAAAATTTATATAATTTCAGTTACAATAAAAGTTATCCCACTATGTATGGAGCGACGAAGTGATTCAAAATCCGGAGAGCTGCCGTTATTTTATGAGATCCAACCGGCGAAACCCACAGGCGGACTAGTAGGGATGCGGTTAAGTGGGAGGGTTATGGTCCCATTACTTATAATCATAGCATTACCGCTATTAAAATGAAGAAGAAGAGTCCACGTATTAAAAACCCAAACAATTATCATTTTGTGTTTCTAGCATTTAAATACATATTACATATATCAAACACCACATGATGTCGTCTGCAGCTAACACCCGCGGAAACCTAACTTGCGCGCAACAGGAACACGCAACCGTATCGGAACTGTATTCGACGAACATCAAGCCCAACAAGACCACCTATGGTAAAACGGGAGTCTCCGAAAGAAACCCCTCAAAGCAAACTGCACAAACACTAGCGTCAGAATACCCTTCTACACTGACCGAACAAACACTTTTCTCACGCACATCGGCAGCCTCAACAGACACATGTCTTTTCATTGATGTTCTCCATGAAGAGTTTAAGCGGCACACTGATTCTTTTATTGCATCCTTCAAAGGGGAGTTGGACAAAATTCGCAACGAATTATTTCTCAAGGTACATCACATCGAAACACAATTGACCGAAAACATCAACAACGCTAAATCTGCAATCACTGAATGGAGCTGAATGCGTACTAGTACTCTGCAGTATCCATATGACTAGGACTACTGCAATTAAAATTGAAGGAAGCAACGATCTAAAAATTTGTATACATTTTATTCCATTTTCTCTCATTGTGCCTCCTTTCTGACAAATGTTTCCTGGCTATTCCTGGGTATGGAACGAGAAGAAAATAGAATATCGTTGATGTTGATCTTAAGAGATCATCGGCATCATACCACCGCTAGAGAGTAGAAAGACAACGTTGTTCAGAGAGAGCATCAAAATATTGCGGTTTCCCTCAAAAGTCTACACCATATCACAGCTGGTTTCAGATTGACATCTCAATTAGCTGTTTGTGGATGATGAGGGGCAACTACTTTAATGTTTTCTCCGAATGCTCAACACATACTGTTATGTTAGGTTACATATATCACAGCACTGTGTTGACATTCCGCTTTTTTTTTAAGGACAAATATAGCATCTTCTTCTTGTTATGGATTTTTGAAGGGGACCCTCTGCTGGTACGGCTAGGTTTTTCAGTGTGGCTTCTATGCAAACCAACCAAACTGCGCCGGCTGATATGCTCCATCACTAGTTCGGTCGCCATTTCTTTCAGGAAAATATTACGAAGCTTTCTTTTTTTTGATATATTCCACTCGGGATAAATATTTTTCCAAACAATGAATGAAGCTATGCTGCAGACATCAGCCCCTAGAGAGTATATATTATAAATTTCAGCTCCCTAGCTCAAACTTTGGATTTTCAAAAAAATTGTTTTATTTATTTGTGGGCGTGTCAGTGGGCGGATTTTGAAAATATTTATACATGAGCTTAAAGGGCCCCTAGAGAGTATATATTATAAATTTCAGCTCCCTAGCTCAAATTTTGGTTTTTCAATAAAATTGTTTTATTTTTTTGTGGGCGTGGCAGTGGGCGGATTTTGAAAATTTTATATCCCGAGCAGTTTTAGGAGTCATAGATCATATATAAAAAATTTCAGCTTCCTAGCTCAAAATTCGATTTTTTCCAAAATTTAGTTTTTTTGAGTTTGTGGGCGTGTCTGTGGGCGGATTTCAAAAATTCGTAAACTTGATTATTTCGGGACCCTAGAGAGTATATGGTTAAAATTTCAGCTCTCTAGGTCCAGTTTAAAGGCCTAATTTTTGCCGACGGGCGGACGGACGGCGGACAGACATGGCTAGATCGACATTACTATCGATGCTGATCATAAATATAGTAACTTTTAGGGGTCTACGGGCAATATTAAGGTATGCTACAAACTATGCGTCAAAATTAATATGCCCCTAGAATAGGGTATAAAAAAGAAAAAGGCCACCTGTTGGTCTTGCGCTTCAGCGAATATGCATGTGCCATTTGATCTGAGGTATCGACTCCTCCTTTCGGTGAATTATAATACAAATTTATTTCTGATTTGTTTTTATTTGACAGATCGGTGATGTTGTCATGATACATGGTCGACAAAATGATCACAGCTCAATTTTTTTGGGGAGCGTAGGATACTAGTCATAGCTTTTTGAAAGCCAAATAAGTTGCGCTCTATTTCCCGACGAGGAGTGGGCAAAGAATTTGATGTTATACTGTATACATCTTTTGTTCTTCCGGATCGTTCCTACGCAAGTTAGGCCCTTGGACAGCAAACTGGAAGCAAGTTCAAAGCTGATGAAGTAGTTGTCGAATGTAATGTTTCTGTTGGTCCTAATAAAATGTTCACAAAGCTCTTTAACAACCTTTTGCGCTAAGTTTTCTGATCGCTTTGGTCCTTCCTTTCCCAAGTATGGTATCCTACGTAGTGGATAGCTAAAGCCACTGTCAAAAATCCACCAAATTTTCATACCATACTTATCTGGTTTGCTTGGTATATATTGCCGGAACGATACGCGACCCCGAAAGGGAACCAGTTGTTCATCAATAGTTAGGTTGCAGCCGGGAATATAATGCTTTGATAAATTTAAATTCACTCTTTCCCACAGGTCTCTAATTGGAGCCAGTTTATCCTTTTCCCTTCGAACAGTCCTTGTGTTTTTATCGTCAAATCGAATAAATCGCAACAATTGGGTAAATCTGTTTCGTGACATACATGCTTTATATAAAAAAATCCATAAAGAGGGCACCAGAGTTCGTTGTAGTCAATTATTCCTTGCTTATTTCTTCCGGCAGTAATAAACAGGCCTAAAAATGATCGACTTTCAATATCGTCAACTGGCTTCCATAATGTCCCAATAGTACAAACAGTTTCTTTATTAGTGAAAATTACTATAATACCAATGGTTGCATCTTCAAAAAACAACCTGAATGCTTCACCTTATTCAAATCCGTTTCAATAATGTTGTGCCTTCGAATTTTTCCCTTTGCAATTGATGTTGATTTCCATGCCGTGCCATCTTTTCCAACAAATGTTTCTGAATAGTTTGGCAAATCATGCTCAACTGCATCACTGTCACTTCCCTGCTGTTCATCGCTAACTTCGTCGGCACTTTCTTCAAAATCTATCTCGATAGAAGAAGTATCGTCATTTCGAATATCTTCATCCTCACTAACTCCTTCATCAGCATCCATACCATTTTCCTGTATTGCAGCGATAATCTCCCCTTTAGTTAGTGCTCTATGCCGATCAATCATAATGTCTGTACATTAGAAATTTAGGTAGATACCATGTATTTAGCATATATAATGCTGTCAAAATTAGCATTTTATATTTTACTTACCAGAGTTGCAAAAACACAGAGATTGGAACTAATGTAAGCCTTTGCGTTGTTTGGAATGAACAACCATATTTCTTACAACTGCTACCACGTGAAGTGGACGGCTGGAGTTACAGCGCTGTTTCACGGTTCGCCACAACCGATCATCAGACTCCTTTTTCCTATGGTACTGGTCTGTGTTTTTTCCTTATATACCGAAAATCCATTTACTTCCACTGGGATTCGAACCTAGACCAGCTGCTTCTCAGACAAGCACTTATCCACTGTGTCATTGAAGCCACGAGTTTCAGTTCATCCAGTTTGTATTTTTTGATTTTCTTTGGGCAGCCCATCGCCTGTAAGTATATTATGTTATTCATTCAGATTTTTCTTTCTATACACATTGACATTGTGTTGTCAAGAAACTTATAATTTATGGAAATTGATGTAAACAAAACCAAAAACGGGAAAATTGTGAGATACCACATACAAAACCAAGTTAATGTAAGCCAATTGCAAATCTACATATATATAAAAATCAATCCATATTTGTGTTTGTTGCCGGTGTTTGGCCAAACGCGTTAACCGATTCCAATGTAATTTTTTTTTCCATGAAAGGTGACGTCTGTACGAAGGATGTTTTGTATGTGCGAATTATGGGCATTTGAGTGAGTACACATGCATATGTGCATATGCGAGTAAATTCCGATGCAGATACAGAGACCGCACATATAAAAAACCATCGTACAGACGTCACCTATTTTGTTATCCGAACGCGCATATGAAAAAGGGAGACCACAAGAACGTTTCAAGCCTATTGTGGTTTTTGTGCGCACTTTCAGTCTTGAGATATAGTGTGTTCAATGTTTTATTCAAATAACTCTTATTGAATTTTTTTGCATTTTTTTTTGTTGCGAATCGGACATCGGAAAGTTGCTTTTCCCACATTGATAACAATCGGTGTGAAAGTGCATGAAAAGTGATTCTATCGAAGTTTTTTACTTTCGCTTTGTTGTTTGAGTAAGTCAAGTAAGCTGACATAGGCGCCTGCCCGACAACAAGCACCTACCCTAAACGGAACAACGAAGTTGTGTGAGCGACCTAAGCCATGCGGTGAAAAACGTGCAGTTCCTTTCACCGGTTGAGCTCAAATCAGGCAATTTTCGGTATTGGCTTGGGAGTGTTTCTGTGAAGTTTGATCAAAATCGGTCCTCTTTTTTTAGGTGCAGCAACATACGCCGGATACCCGCTATAGACAATATAAAGGAAGTCATATTGGAAAATAGAATTATCGGGCACGGGCAAAGCCGGGCGGGTGCAGCTAGTATGTAATATATAACAATGTATAATTTACCTATGCACTAAGCACTCAATTAACGGATCAACTGGTTGCAATTTATTTTCACACAAATTGGGGAATAATCCTGCGTATGCAGTTGAAAAAAAAACCTAAAAAGGGGGAATCCCCCGAAAAACGTATAGGGGAATCCCCATAATGCGCGGTGAAAAGAATTTTGAAGAAGGGAAATGTGAATGCATATTTTACGAGAATATTCGTCACACATTACATCGAAAAATGAATTTTTATATGTGCCTCGGGAGCTCACCTTGGTAGAGGGTGTCAGTAAAGTATGTTTATCACGATATCTAAAATGCTGTCAATATATTCAAATTTATTTTAGTTGTTTTATGTGTCAAAAAGCAATTGTTTATAATACTAAAAGACACAGTTCGGTTAAAATTGTATGTAGAGAAATATAGCGCTTTTATAATGGAATGTGCCTCTGAGGCACACCTTGGTAGGATTAGGGTTAAGGGTTGATGAGACATGATGGGAATGACTGAAAGGCAAGAATTTAACAATACGTTGTTGTTTACTTTAGAGATTTAGTACACATACAAATAACCCTTTCATGAGTTTTTGACAAAATGAAAATACATAATATGTAAGCACTAAGTGTTATGTACTATAATTTATATAAAAAAAACGTGAACTAGAGTGAGAAAGTGAGATATATACATCTCAATGGCTTAGCTTTTGGTAACTAATTTGAACAATGCACTATTTTCTTTTTCCCTTTTCTCTTTTTTAACTTTTAACTCTACACATCTATACTAATATTATAAAGAGAAAAGATTTAATTGTTTGTTTGTTTTGAATAGGCTCCGAAACTGCTGGGCCGATTTGAAAAATTGTTTTACCATTAGAAGCCGACATTATCCCTGATGAACATAGGCTACTTTTTACGGCGGGAAAATGCTTCATCCTCTGTCCGGAAGCGGAGATCTAAGCTGATATCTAAGAAAAATTGTAACCAAACTAACGACCATACCACGTCGAGTTAATCGGTTCTACCACAGATAAATAAGTTGTTCAGGAGGAAAGATCGCAATGATATTCCTTGTGTTTGAATCTCCCAGACAGCAGAGAACAGACAGACAGTACTGACTGCTGGAATAAGTCCAGAAGATGTCGCTTCAAACGACGATTTTTTCGTGGTCGAGGACCCACAGGAGAAAGTGGATTTGCTGGGCGCTTGTTTCGAGGCCGTGTATACGGTGAACAATCCTGTTCGCCGTAACCACGACATTGAGAATAGGGCTCTGGTGAGCCACTTCTATCTGCGCACCGAACTTGAGAATTGGCGATCTGGGAATAACGGATTCACCGTGTTCACTGATGAAAACCATGCTAATGCAGTTGTCGCCAATGGCCTAGATGCATCGCACTTGTTCGTGTCGAAGGATGATCTTCTGTGCATCTTCGAGTCACTAAAGAATAAAAAGTCGGCGGGGATGGATGGTGTCCCACACGTCGTATTGAGACACCTGCCTTTGGAGGCTGTATATATTTTCACCACGCTGTTTAACAATGCGCTGAAAAATGCACATTATCCGGCGCATTGGAAGGTAGCTGTGGTACACCCTATCCCGAAAAAATGTAAAGATATGACGAACCCTGCCAATATCCGGTCAATTAGCTTGCTTCCGAATATTAGCAAGGTCTTTGAAAAAGTTGTCAATAGAACCCTGTTAAAGTGGGTCGAGGACAATAACATAATCCCGGGCAACCAGTTTGGTTTCAGGGCGAGGCATGACACTATTCATGCCGCGTCGAAACTGGTTTCCGACATTCAGTGGAATAAATGCAAGAACCAATGCACGGGTGCTTGTCTGGTTGACTTTGAGAAGGCTTTCGACACCGTGTGGTTAGAGGGACTTTTCTACAAGTTGACCAGGCGGGGGATGCACAAACCGTTGCTATATGTAATTTATAATATGCTTATGGGAAAGAAGTTCGTTGTCAAATGTGGCAACGTGACTTCGAGCAGAGTCTCTGAAATTAAAAACGGTTTACAGCAGGGGGCGGTCAATTCTCCGATCCTGTTCAACATTTACACGAGTGATCTGGTGGGTTCACTCAGACATGCTATAGCGTATGCCGACGATTTGGTGGCATACAGATCAGGTCCTAAAATCGAGGTCATTAATATCCTTTTGCAGCGTGACTTCGATCAAATTAAGCGATATTGCGACGACTGGAAGTTGAAAATCAACTTTCAGAAGACAGAAACAATCTTTTTCAGAACTCCATTGGCTGGTGCCTCTAGGGATACCAGAAACTTCCAAAACTGGAAGAAATTGGCCATTATTGGACAAAATGGGCAGCCATTGGCGGTGAGAAGCGTAGTTAGATATCTAGGAATCTGGCTTGACCAGTATCTGTATTTCGATAGACATATAGTTGCTTGTCTTGCTGGGCCCAAGAAGGCTTATGCTCTGACAAGGAGACTGTTTCATAGCAGTCAACTTGACTCTAGGGTGAAGGTCATTTGCTACGTGGCCCTTATAAGGCCGATCATCGCTTATGGTTGTCCATTGTGGTTTAATATAGCGCCTGGTTATATGGAAAAGATTCGGGTTTTGGAGAGACAATGTATTAGGACCTGTCTCCGGTTGTTCCGAACGCCTGAATCCAACTATATAAAATACTATCCCAACAAGGTCCTATACGATGGGGCTCAGTTGAATAGGATTGACAATTTCCTCATTAAGGTCACTCGAAGGCACGTTGCAAGGGCGATGGCCAGCGACAATAGTCTGATATTTGGGGCTTGCTACCCCAATGAAATGTACATAGAGAGTACGCTCCGGTCTGGCTTTATCCCGCCAGAGGCATTTATCCATATTGATGCAACAGGGCTGGTACAGACGAGGGATGGTATCCCGGTCTTATACCATCGCTACCGCAGAGCGAGAGATAAGCGGCTCCTCCATGACGGGGACGTCGCCAATGCTCATGAGCTCCTCCGTTTTAGTACCGCAATATCGGAGAGGGATAGATTCGACACGGAAAAGCAATTCGCCGAATTTTGGTGACTTGTTGAGGGGGGAGGGGTCAGCATGCCCTCCCAGGACTGTTGGTAACATCCTCTTAGCTTATAAGTAAGATTAAGTCAGCTAGGACGTTTTTGGGAGAGGCCGGGCTCGTCAACGTGTGGTGGTGCTTCCGGGAGTTGACTGACGCTGTAATGCTTCAGTCGGCTCACGGCGGCGCGTGTGCACGTTGACGACTGCCAGGCGCTCGGAAAGCAATAGGGATTTTGACCACTTGTTGCGCAAGGCAACGAGTGCTCAGAATCCTAGTTATAGTTAGAATACGTTAAGTAGTTTAAGTAAGTAGAATAGGTAGTTTGTACTCGTAATTCGTTTTATATAAAATCTCAATAATGATACCGAGTTTTAGTAAATTTTCTCGAGGAATATATACCTATGTAAGATTAGTTCGTAATAGTTCTTAGACCGAAAGGCAATAATTATAAGATATAGTTTAATCATTTTTGTCTAGTATGTAAGTAGATATTTAACAATGAATAAAAAAATGAATTTCAAAGTCAAAGTCAAGTAATCGGTTCTCGTCAGATCACCGTAATTAAACGACGTTGGGCGCGATTAGTACGTAGATGGGGACCGTTTGAGAACAACCGCGTGTCGTTGGCCAGTCCCATCTACAGAGTTGAGGTAGATAATTATACGTGGTATCACAGTGGACCTAAATTGGTCTAAGTTGTCGGCTTCTGCCGACATCCACCTTAACCTAACCTAGCCTATGACTCATCCAAATGAAATAGTACTTTTTTTTATTATAAAGTTCAATGCTTTAGTTTACCTTTTTTCCGGCTTAATGGTCTTTTTTGTTTTTGATGCAATTAAAACACTTTAATTCATCCTTGCACTCTAAGTTTCGTCGGTTTTTTGCCAACTTCCTCAGGGGTTTTTGGTTTTCTCTTATTTAAATCTTAAAGTTCAATTATCTACAAAGATTTTAAGATATAAATCATCTTTGTAGGTTATCCTGAAGTTGAACAATAAGCATTAAACTATAAATTTTATACAATTAAAAAAAAAAAAGGAAAGTGTTTGATTGAAGCTAGATCATTAGATTTTCCCACCGATGAGTGGAGGAAAATGTGTGTGTGTGTGCGGCACAAATCTGTTTCTCTCTCTCTGTACCTTTTGTGCTGTGTAGTTTGTGTTGTTTTTTTTTGCGGCGCATGGGATTGTGAAATATAGGGTATGAAATGTAATTTAGAGTGAGAGGGAGTCACACTGAGAGTACATATATCCATATAATGAGAAGGGACACTCTCGACGTTTTCTTTATCAGTTCTTATCAGCAAGTATTTTGTTTTAAATTTGAGAAGTGGCAGACTGGCGAAGCAAGGCGAGCATAGTCATATTATAAAAAGCGCACATTTTCGGAACAATTTCTTTCGTTCTTGATGGGGCTGTGACTGTGATTGCACACGATTGCAGAGTCTGCCTGTATAGTGTCTTGAGGTGGATTATGCCTAGTAATGGGCATAATCGAATGATTCCAAGAATCGAGATATTAGTATTCGAGTGATCTAAATAATCGAATTATCACTCGAGATATAAAAACAAACAACAACACAGGTTTCGCAAAAGGAAACAGCAACAGGAAGCAATTACTAATGCTAACACGAAGCCAACGAAAATTCAATCAGTTGAGCTAATGCACTTATCGCAAACATTATGTGAGTGAAGTAGTAATCTATATAAAAGCTCTCGAATCTCGATTCTTTCGAAGAGTAGTAACTAATTATAAATTAAATAGTAATGCTACTATTTTTTCATTCGAGAATGCAAGAGCGCATTCGAGATCGAGTACGGGGAATACGAAAAAGGCAGCTGCTTATCATTCGAATCAAAAACACAGAGCAAGCCATGAGAATATGACCTATTATCTTTTTATACTTAAATAATATAGAAACAGGTATTCTTCTCACACAAACTCACCATCACCACTCACGAGCTTTGTGATTATGGGTAGTGTGTTCGGTGTTTAAGTATGTAGTTGTGTCTCATCATAAATTGTTCTAAATTTAAAGCAAAAGTAAGCTCTTGATTTTTTTCCCGAATGTTAGGTACTATTTTTTTTCATTCGAGTTACGGGATTTGGGGTAGTTGCGCATCATTTCATTCGAATGAAAACCCACACTCACAAGGTTTTTATCACATTTGCTTTGCGACGAATGGGTTGACTTGGTATGTGCGACATTTTGACATTTTGCTCTAGTGTCGAGTCGAGCGCATGCGAGAGATTATTCGAATGATTTAAAATGAAGTATCGAGATATCTCGAGATATTGCAAGAATCGATTATAATCGATTAAATCAAGCGAATGCGCCCATCATTAATTACGCAGCCGTTTCTGCTGCTTTGGGAAGGAGCAAATTATGTGTAGGTTCTAAGACGCGTGCCGATTAACTGATGGAGTTGAATGTGGTGGTTCTCTTCCAGACTCTGTGCTTGCGCATGTGTCTCTGCACATATATACAATCGCATGTGGTCTGGTTGTGTGACCAGGAAAGTAGCAAGACACTCACAATCTTGTCGATCGCGAGACGCAAGCTTTCGAGTGTCGTTTCTTAGATTATTGAAGTCAGCGTCTTTATAGCATAAGTTAACCCCTTTATTTTAATCGTAATTAAGTACACTATTGTAAATGTCTTAGCTAGAAACTACAGAAAAACTATTTTCTTTCTTTGGACGTATCAAAAAAGAACTTACATGTATACCCAAGTTAGTTTTATTTTCGCAAAGACTTAGTCTTAATGGTTCAAGATCTGCTGTCGAAAGAAAATTTTGGCGAAAATTCATACGCATATACTCAAATTTCGATTGCATAAATCTTTGAGAATCTGTGGCAGCACCGACTACATCACAGTTGGCAATACCGACTAACTGTTGTGACAGCACCGACTCCACGACAGCTGGCAATACCAGCTAATTACATTAGTTAATTATACCAGCTAATTACATCAGCATTCAGCACAATTCAGCGGCAGCCGAATAAGAAGAAGGAGATGCGACGATCCCACAGAAAAAGACAGCAACAAACTAGAATCATGCATAAAAGATTCGAGCATTATGCAGTTATGATTATTAGTTTCCACGGCGTCATTTAGAGACATTCCTTATGATAGTTTATCGTTAGTTGTAATAAATAGTTTATCGTTTTAATAGTGATTGTGTTTCCTTTGCCATTGAAGGCACAACCAGCTATAAATCATTTAGGAGCATGCCATCTAAACGTGAAATGGTTGACGATGTTATGGTCGGGTTGCATGCCGTAGGGTAACTTGTGCAATTATTATTTGTTATGAATTTTGTATGCAACTAGCTAATACTGCAATGTGTAATTCCACACATCTAGCGGTACTTTGCTCCTGTTGCGTTTAAATAAATTTGAATTGTTGTTTACTTGTTTAATGGAGTAATATATTAAGTTTCAGGAAGTTGTTAAAGTATGTACACGCATATTGGTTCAGTGATATAAGGCATATACCTACCCCACCCCATCCTTGACCAAAAAATCTGTAGATCATCTACTTTACTTTCTCCAATCTAGTACCTTAAAACATCCCAAAGAATTTGTATGCAACTAAAAAAAATATTTATTTCTTATTTACCTATTATTATTTATTTTTATTTATTAAAAATTAGTCGCTCTCATCATCCAAGCTTCGGTAGCTTCGGGAACTTTCAATAAGTCGATACTTTCCTGAGGAAGTGGATTTCTTTTTCTGTGGACCGCAGTACTACAGCTCGATAGATACGGATCAGAAGGAAGTAGAAATCTGTTCAGTACATCCCTATTTGTATTTGATCTTGCTTAATGTTTCATATTAATAAGTTCCTAACGAAAAAAAAATTGTACGGGGTGGGCACTCAGAAGCAGCAAAGCTAATGGCTTCTGATAGACAAAACACAGGAGGAGGCACTGAAGAAGATTTCACGACGGGTACATGCGGATACAATTCTAAAACGCTTCACAAAGTTCAAAGATGTAAAAACGGACAAGACAAAAGCCTTCAAACAAAACGACAATTTCTTTCATTTTGTATGTGACCACAAATTTTCACCATACCTTTTGAGAATCACTAGATAATATAAAAACAAAAAAATAATATATATATTCCGTTAGCATCACTTATTACTTGAATCACGCGCGATCAATTTGACTCTTAATATGCAACTCTGATATTTTCGCTGTTTGTGAGGTTGCCCAACCTAAAACAGTACAAGGTACCAAAATATAAAGTGGTAACTATAATTTACTAAATATTTAGAACATAAAGAAGGCACCACAATAAAAGTTCATCTGTTATAAATAATACGTACGTTTTGGTCCTAGTTATGTACTCTTTTTTGGATCATATCATCATTTGGCAAGATAACTAGTTTCTTAAAAATATGTCTGGCAACTCTACTGCGTGGGCAATCTTTAAGTCTTGTTTTAAGTACATAATTACTTTGTGGACAGCTGTTGATTTAATCAGTTAGAAAATATGTTTTATAAAATACCTTTAATTAATGGAAGTACCCCGCGGTGGCATAGATTCAAAAACCATTCAGCTCACCATCTCCTGTAAAACTTACCCATCCGCAAGCTTCACACAAACTTCACAATGTGCAATTTTCACCCAATTTCACTTCAGTTTAAAAGGCAAATGTTTACCTAAAATCCACCGAAACAATTGCATTTAAATTGGTCTCTTTAAACTGTATATGTACTCGTTGATTCGAAAAACTTTCCTAGGCTACGAACACAAAAATACACAGGAAAAACAAGAACCAACGTAAAATTGCATCCTTAACGAACCAATTGCGTTTGGTATTCCTCCTGGACAAAGTTTTTTCCCTGTCGTCTGCACATACGGAGTGAACATGCATTCAATCTGACATAGATGAGAATATATATAGGTGCATACCTATATCAACATTGGGGGAACGGTGAACAAGAAACCGATGATCGTGGGAATGTGCTTCGGTTTGCGGGGGACGTTATGCCTTCGCTCTGAGGGATATGCTAATTAAAATCAATCCACCACTTTTATAATGTTTGTGTAATTTTCTACAAATTTCAACTGTGGCCGCTTCTATAATTTGAAGTCTCGACGTTCATTTTAACATTTTCCGAAAGCAACGTCATGGTGTTGGCGATGTGCATTTTCTGATTTTACTCCTTGCAGCCATGAACTGTTCGTTAGACTGAATGTCTCGAAACTCGCCCATTTATCCACGATGCAGTGTGGTGTGCGGTGTATTGGTTTGTCTGGCGTGTGCCTATTCTCTGCAGTACATATTCCCACTTTGGATTAACGAAAATTTGATTTGAATTTCACTCAGCTTGCAACTCACCAGCAGCCGCAGATCTCGTTTTACAACTTTTGGAGCTAAAAAAAGGGAAACAAAAAACTAGCACCAGTGAATCGTCCTTCGGCCTGGCTGGATATGAATCGGAAATTAGTAGTATTCTGGTAGTTACAAGGCACGGCAAAGTGGGAATGAATTGGCAGAGATTAAAATCGAGGAAAATTTGTGATGAGTTTTATGTTCTCGGTCCGTTAAGTTGAGACTTTTTCTTTTTTGTGTCGTGGACCAATACCAGATACAAGCTTAGACTATCCGTTTGTCGTGCAGCTGAGCACAGTGTGCTATACCTACATACAATCGAAAGGTTGTCGATAGCCCCCAAACGACGACGTACACAGCAGGAGAAGAACAACTTTCGACGGAAAACTTTTTGCGGGCGCAGTGTCCGTAATCTAGGATTTCATTTAAATCGTAAACTGTATTCATTTCATGCCAAGGACAGGCGAGTGGGATGATAGACGAACACACAAATCGATTGGTAGCTCACAATCTGCGATATGAGGTGAGAGACGTCAATGAGGCACACGGATAAGAGTTGATGGACAGTCTTTGGGAGCAGCGACGGGTGGAATATTTATTTTTAATTTATGACTTATAGTTGGACTTACACATTGGCTGAATGTGTTTCCAATGGAAGAACCATGTTTTTTTTCTGACAGGATGAATCGAGAATCAGAACAAGAAAACTTTTCGCAATTGCAAACGTAATTACAAAGTTTTGTGCCCAAGGTATTAAAATAACAAGATTGGTAGGTGGACATCTGATGTGTTCTGTTGGTCGCATTAAAAAAAAACATTATCCAGGATATTTTGCACTTGGGTTATTTGAAAGTTTTCAATGTATGAGGAGGACCGGTGTTTTTTCTCTTGAGGAGTGAGCATACTCCTACATACTTCTGTCTGTGGGAGATATAAGTACAAATATGATTAGATTAACCTTAAAGATGACGATTATAAAAGCTGAAATTAAACGGCAAACCACTGGTCCTGATCTTATCGTAAATAGCGAAGCTCCGACTATTGATTGATTTATTCTTTATTCTCAATTAACATATTATGTACATTTTATAATAAACTTAATTAACACTTGAAAGAGAATAGTTAGTGGCATTTATATTTCAAGAACAAAAATAGTGCTAATGCCACTTCAATGTAAATACTTCATGTGGGGTGAGCAAATTTGTAAATTCGAAAAGTAAAATTAATGATGAAGAATTGAAGAAATAAGTAAAGAAGAAGAAAATAAAAATATCAATAAAAAATTAACTAATGAAAATAACAATAAAAAATTAACTAATGAAGCAAGATTCATGGCAAAAAAGAAAAAAGAAAAAAGCAAACAAATATGTGTAACTAAACAATATAACGCAGCAAAACTTCAATTTCATTATGGTCGAAATCAAGCAGCCAGCATTTCAATTTTCTCAAAAAAGAGCACAGCGTTGATAAGATTCGTATTTCGGCAGGGAGTTTGTTAAACAATTTGCATGAAACAATGGAGTAAGAGTTTCTAAAGCTTGTTGTGCGAAAGGCAGGGATTGGTACATAAAACTGAGAATTGCTCCGTAAGGTATATGCATCAGAGATAGGACTTTGCAAGTTCCCACCTCTCACAAAGAAAATTCTAAGTGTCTTATAATAAAATAAATGTCTCACTGGGAGAATTCTCGCAAGTCTAAACAGTTGCATGGAACCAGCTAGCCGGGTAGAGTTGCAAACTTTTCTTACTGCACATTTTTGCAAAACAATTAACTGCTGAAGTTTACTTAAGTATGCGGCTCCCCAACAGCTTATTCCATACTGCAGTTTAGAATGAAAAATTCCGTAGTATATTATTTTTAAACTATCGTTCGAACAAAACATTCTAAGACGATAAAAACAACGAATGGTGGAAAGAAGATATTGCTTCAGGCTTAAAATATGCTCGGACCAACTTAAATGTCGGTCAATTATAATACCTAGGTATTTAAAGCAGACAACATTTTCAATTATAAAGCAATTGGCATTACAGGCTACATTCGCATCAAAAGAGTTATTAGAATTAAGAACAGAACACGCGTTATTAATTATATTAAACCTTGCGCAATTTGTTGCATGGAAGGTAACAGCAATATTAGGAGTCGCTTCTGCACTAAGGCTAAAGAAAATAAGCTTAGTTTTGTTACTTACTAGAAGTTTATGTCCAGCAAACCAAATCCTAAGTAAATGAACGTCGTGATTTATATCAGCAACTAAGTTCAATGGGCTTTCAGATCTGTAAGCGATTCCTAAATCATCTGCAAAGGCCGTAAATTTTCCAGCAAACGGTAATTCAAAAATGGAATTAATGTAAATTAAAAACAAAATAGGTCCAAGAACAGATCCTTGGGGGACGCCAAGTTTAATAGTTTTAGTGCTGCTTAGACAGACTCCTATTTTCACCTTTTGTTTTCCCTCCTTCACATAAGAAGCGAACCAATCGTAGATACAACCACGGAAGCCCACATTATACAATTTTTTCAAAAGAATGTTGTGATCAACCATATCGAAGGCTTTGGTTATATCCACAAATAGTCCACTGCAAAATCTTTTATCGTCTAATCCTTTATGTAAAAAGGAGCAAAATTCCAAGAGAGCGTCCTCAGTAGAAAGGCCTGATCGAAATCCAAATTGGCTTGAGCTAAAAAAAAAATTATTTTCGAGATAATTCAAAACCCTACGTTTAACTACTTTTTCAAATATTTTTGAAATAGAAGGCAACAACGAGATTGGTCTGTAATTATTTTTATCTTTTTTGCTCCCCTTTTTAAAAAGTGGTATGACAGTGGCACATTTTAGTCCATCAGGGAAATTTCCAGTGATAATACTTGAATTAAAAAGATGCGTTAAAATATCAACAATATTCAGGGCAATTTTTTTTAGCGCAAGATTTGATATACCATCATTAGCACATGAATTCGAGTTATTTAAAGAGTTTATAGTTTTTAATAACTCAATACCAATACTATAAAGGTATTTTAATTTAAAATCGACGAAACAATTTCAATTAGCTTCAGGTTCACTTCCCAGTGTACTTTTTCTAGCCCTAATCCAAAAAGAAATGAAATATTTGGTACCTTCCATGATCGCCTTATTTAGGTTCAGCTTCAACTGGGTTATATATCAAGTACCTGCAGGGAAGTAAACGAAGTTTTCATCCCCAAACCCGGCAACAAACCGATCGAATTACCTAAATCATATCGTACTATAAGCTTGAAAGCCTTTATTTCTGAAAAAAATTGGGATACAATGTGATACAATATGATAGCAACCGAGTAGACGTGTTTCTTTTGCTTCTCCGTTGATTTTTGTTATATCTACCTGAATTTCTTATACCCATAGTCCCAAGCTAGTGTTCTAAATAGTGAAATAAATTGTTGACTTAAATCAGTGTCTTAATCATCCGCTGCATAAATCTTTTGTTCGTTGTACAAAGACAAAATATTCTTCTCCAACTAAAAACTAAAATCCCAATGCTCCGTTCGCCTAAAGCTCGCCAGTGCAAAGTGCAATCGCCTATTGTTCTCTCCCCGGTACCTCTTCTGATCGCCAACAAGAACCCAACCCATATAAAGAGCAACCTCCCCTTCCCCCGACGGCTACTACCATGTCATCTAAACAATCAGGAAAAATTTCTTGCCATCAAGCTTATCCCGCCTTGACGATTCCGATCGAAAGCCTGGATGCAAAGCTTTTGAAACAGAGTGAGTTCATTGTCAGTTTGCTGTCTTCAAAACTGGTAGAATCAGAACAGAGGATCTTCAACAAAATAAAGAAAGAAATTGTTGCTATCAAACGCACTATTGCCGACTTAGATGAAAGAGTCACACATCTGGAAAAAACGAATCCCCTATCGTTGAACTTAAAAACGAAATCAACTCGTTAAAACAATATATCGAGGTACAAGAGAACAAATAAATTGCCGCCGATGCCCTTCTGTATGGTGTTCCACCTGAACAAGGCGAAAACCTAAAGGCACTCTTTAATCACCTTTGCAACACAATCAACGTACAAGCCCCAATTCTTAAAAACATCTATCGGGTTAAATCAAAAAATAACACTCGTAATTCGCCAATAATGATTAGGTAAGTTCCATTCCGCCTACGAAAAAAACTTTATATTAAAATCCGTCACATCTCATTGTAAACAACATAATGTTTCTCTTTGCTTGCGAGACATTGGAATTAAATCTGACACTTCCATACACATCCATGAAGCTCTCACAAAAAACAACCACTTGTTAATGCAACGTGGACTTGGCAACAAAAGAGAAAAGAAATTGGTGTCTGTGTATTCATCGCGCGGAATTGTGTACGTGAAACTGAGTGAAAATGGAAAAGCTTGTGCTGCAGAAAACTTGGACCATCTTCACCACATTGTCAACGGAAGCGAAAGCTCTGCTAGGTGCTTGAATGATCTGAGGAAACAGTAGCGGCCAACATCTTAGTATTTATTGCATTTTTTTTTCTTTTTTTTTATGTTTAATTATTTATTTTCTTTCTTTTTTTTCTATTACTTAAATTTTCCTATTTATTACTTTTATATTTCAGTCTCTTATTATTTTATTAAACTTCTGTTAAATTTTAATAATTGAATCTCGACCGAAATCTTTTTTTCTATTTTGTCCTCTCTGTTTATTCCCCTTTTTTTATATGTCTAATTCAATGGACCGTGACTTGGGTGGTCCGAGCAGGGATTCTCCAGGGACCGGTGGCAGTACCATTTTGCGTTCTATGGTTAAAGTTTTTTCTAAACAACAAAATGGCCTTCAGATTTGCCATATTAATGCACAAAGTCTTTTTCGTTTTCTGTTTGAAGGTTCCAGTGTCGATATTATTTGCATTTCAGAAACTTGGTTTTCTTCACATTTCGACTTGATGGATAGATTATACTGCATGAAAGGTAATCAAATTCTTCGCGGCGATAGAGTCGGTCGTGTGGGGGGGTGGTGTGGTGGCGGTTTATATAAGAAATGGTGTTTTTCGTGATGTTAAAGTAAAGTGTAAGTCGCAGAGTAACAGCGATATGGATTTCTTGTTCCTGGAATTACTGAGCAACACCGATACACTTCTTCTTGGAGTGGTTTATAGACCTAATAAGAATATTGACCTAAGTACCCTTACTTCTTTGCTAGAAGCAATATCTATCACTTCGCGAAACGTAGTACTGTGTGGAGACCTTAATAGTGATCTCCTGTCAGAACGAAACTTAATAGATAGTATGGTCTCACTTGATCTATTTCCCGTCAATTCCTCTACACCAACCCACTTTAGAGATACCTCTAGCACATTACTTGATGTTTTGTTTGTTAGTGATACCGCAAAAGTACTCTTCTATAATCAGTTATCAGCTCCAGTGTTTTCAAAGCATGATCTCATCTATTTAACCTTCGATTTTAGTTATCAAGATTTACCAATCTCATTCGAATTTAGAGATTTTAAACACATTGATTATTTGGCTTTAAAAAGGGATACGCGCAGAATTAACTGGGACCAAATATATGGCATGCCTTCCCCTGATCAGCAAATTGAGTTCCTACAAACCAACATTAATCAACTCTTTAATATCCACGTACCGCTTAAGACAGCATCTGTAAGACATGAATTTACTCCATGGTTTTCAACTGATATCCGAGATCTTATGAAAAAGCGTGACTAGGCGTATAACCGATGGAAGCGCTTTCGAGTAGAAGAACACCATAGGATATACAGAAACCTCCGCAATAACGTTGTTTGCAAAATACGTGCCGCAAAAACTCGATTTTACTCGAAACGCTTGAACCCCTCATTGACTAGTAAACAGTTATGGAAGAACCTGAAGGAAATCGGTGTAGGAAAGCAAAAGAGTAGCCTGCTTGATCACGTTGATCCCAACGAACTTAATAGAAGCTTTGCGTCTTACACTCCCTCAACTGTTCCATCCTCTTCTTATGTTTCCAACCTCAATCATAACACAACGTTGCCTTATGAAGCTTTCGAATTTGTCTGTGTAGAACAAGCGGATGTTGTTGAAAGTCTACTCTCTATCAAATCTAATTCTGTAGGAGTCGACGAAATTCACCCAAAGTTTATAAAAGTTATTCTGCCCATAATATTACAGTATGTTACCCATACCTTTAACCACATTTTTACCACATGTGTATTTTCCTTGGCCTGGAACAAATCTAAAAACTTACCAATTCCTAAGAGTCGCACGGGTAAAGAGTTTCGTCCAATTGCTATTCTTTCTTTTCTCTCTAAAGTATTCGAAAGAATAATGCAAAACCAAATAAATAGTTATCTCAATACAAGTAATATCCTAAGTCCTCATCAATCTGGCTTCCGTGCAAAGCATAGCTGTACCACCGCACTCCTTACTGTGACCGACGATATAAGGCAGCGCTTAGATAATAATGAAGTCACGTTTTTGGTGCTTCTTGACTTCTCTAAGGCATTTGATACCGTCAACCACACTATACTACGCGATAAACTGACGAAAAAATATAACTTCTCTCACACTGCCGTAAGTCTCATGTCGTCGTATCTTGAATGTCGTCAACAGGCAGTACTAGTAAACAATATTATGTCAGAATTTCTTCCTAATACATGCGGAGTTCCGCAAGGTTCTATTTTAGGACCCCTATTGCTCTCTGTATGGTAATGAGTTGCCCTCCATCGCCATATGTTCACAAGTTGAAATGTATGCCGACGATACGCAACTATATATGAGCTGCTCACCTGACTCAATTGATGACTGCGTCAGCTGCATAAATTATGACTTGAAAAAAATCTCAAATTGGTCGGAACAGAATTTGCTTCAAATAAACCCTAAAAAGTCGAAATGTATTGTTATATCCCGAAAAACTCGTAGCACGTCGTCATTTCCACCTATCTTACTTAATGATGGTGTAATCGAATATGTGGATAGCGCAAAAAATCTGGGTATGGTATTCAATCAAACGTTAAGTTGGAATGACCATATTAACCTTACAGTGGAAAAGTTCACGGAATTCTTCGTTCTTTGTGGGCGACCCAACACTTCACTCCCTTAAAAACACGAATCCTTTTAACAAAGACCCTTATTACTCCCATATTAACCTATGGTTGCGAAGTCTTCGGAAAGAGCGATTCGTTGAGTAGCCGGTAACTCAATGTCGCCTAAAATAATGCAACTCGATATATTTTCGGTCTGCGTCGTCACGACCGCATTTCACTCTTCTCTTACCGGATCAGTAACATCACGTTTGATAGGCTCCTACAGTATCGGACAATATCTATGCTGCATAACATAATCTATACACGTCAACCCTGTAACCTTTTTAACAGATTAACGTTTGGTGCATCCACTAGGACCAGACAAATCTTACCCCCGCGATTTTCTTGTTCGACGTCGGAAAGTCAATTTTTCGTAAATGCCACTCGACTCTGGAGCTCCCTCCCTCGCCAAATCAGAGAAATAAGACTGAAAAAGAGATTTCTAACGGAATTAAAATCTTACTTGTCCGCTTATTAAATTTTATTAAATTTCACAAATTTCCGTTAATTTTGCTTATATACATTGTAGGTACTCGTATAACGTTCATTTTCCCGAATTGTCTAATTTTATTTGGCCGGTTATACTCTAATAGCTATATTTCAATTTATTTTTTCAAACTATGCTTTCTCGTTGCCTTTATTATTTCGTTATATTTCATTTGGCCGTATAATTCTGTTATTTTTTTAATAAGCTTATCACTTCTTTAAAAGATAATGTATCTTAATGTGTAAGCCTTCAAAATCAAATTAATAAATAAATAAAAAATAAATAAATAAACAATTAAAGGGATTATCGACTTTCACATCAGAGAATGTCTAACGAACAGCATGCCTCCTATGGATACTAGAAATGCAAATCTACGGGAGGCACTCTACATAAACCGACAACAGAGATCAAAAACTACATCTGGTGCAAAGAGATCGCACTATGCGCCTTTCTGGGTATAGAGGGTGCTTCTGACAACACTGGATATGAATTCATATCAAATGCTTTGCACCACTATAAAATTTATTAAAGATGCTAGAATGTCGTAGATAACTGCTTCGTCAGGAATTAGTTCGGTATCAGTATAAGCCGTAAGGGAATTCCCACAGGGAGGTGTACTGTCACCCCTCCTCTGGTCATTAGTCGTTCAATATACTGAGCAATTTATGCTACAAAGCGACTGGGAACGCTGATGACATAGCCATTATTGTTAGGTGCGCTGAGGCAAACTAAGATGTAAAACAACGCCCAGAAATGTTTCCCCAGACAGACACCACAGATGACCTCACCAGCAGCCCCTGACCGACCACACTATGGATCCACCCACAACTACCATACGGAGCCCAACCACAACCAATCACCCGGCTAGTACAGCATCGAAATTTGCAGTCGACGTGATATCCTTTGCCCTGATTTTGAGAATACCGCGATCATAAGCTGCTGATCATCACAAAGGAAATTTTGGGAAATCTTGAACCAACTTTTAACGGGGAGTCGTATGACATCCCGTAATAAACCTTGTAGCCTCGTAGAGTCTGGCGGACCGGTATTACGGCTACGGCCCGATTCTTCGTCCAGATTACGTCAGGTTTTGATAGTGAGGCCGCACCCCGAAACCATTGATCGCCTTCTTGAAACGCTAAGCTTCAATAAACGGTTTTCCACGGAGATTCCCAAGAGAGAAGCATAGGTTTGTTCTAACCCACCAAATAGCCACAACAGCATAAAGTGGTATTCAGATGGTTCTAAAATGGAATCGGTTGTAGGAGCCGGGATTTACAGTCCAAATACAAATACAATACCAATGGGAAAAAGTTCCAGCGTATTTCAAGCAGAGGTACACGGCATTCAAGAACGCGCTAGCTGCCACATCAATACATCTGGTATTAAAGGCGCCACCATCCATATATTCACGGATAGTCAAGCAGCTATAAATGCCCTTAGGTCGCATACAATTAAATCCAAATCAGTCTTGCACTTTTTAATACCCTTCAAACGCTCGGCTCAAGCAATAAGACAACGAACTGCAAAGAAATAGCTCAGAAACTCCTTTCAAAGGTCCCAAAGCTGTACTCCTAGATAAGCAGCGATCGCTGCTGTAAAATGCTTGGAATGTATGAAACGTATCACCTTTGGATGAGCACTAAACGAGCCAAACAAGTCGCCCGGCCTATTAAAAGCAATGCAATAATTGTCTCAATTTGATTCGGCATGATATCAAAAACCTAAAAGATTATTTTACGGGTCACGGTACTACCTTAACAAAATAAAAATATGCCTGCTATATCTTGCACAAGATAAAAGGTTGAACATCATTTAAGGTGAATGAAGGTAGCTAGGTAGGTGTGACGGTTTGATAAGACAAACCCAATTAGCACCGAGTGCCGTTTTGTTGCCACAAACTCACGTAAACCTGGGTATTATCGATTGGTGGGTGAGGCTAAATCCAACCTGCGGAGTTCAGGAAAGTTATCAGTTCCGTGATACTTTTCTCGGAGACTTCCTCAAGTGTATTGAAGAAAGGGCTTCCCAATGTTCGTAGTCTGGTCCGGACAGGTGCATAAAAAGTGAATTAGGGTTTCTTTTTTAGTTGTCACTTTGCAACTGCGGTGGTAGTGTGTAAGTGCATTGTATAGGATGTCCAGCTTGGCCGCATGGTCACCTATAGGCCAGTGTCCCGTGATGATCGCTGTTATTCTTGCGATGTCTTTTCGGGTTCTACCTAGAAGGTCGGTTGTTTTTGCCTTGTTGTAGTTTGGCCAAGTTTTTCTGTATATGACGCATGTAGTCAGCCTGCTCCATCTGAGGTTGGCTTTCTTGAGGTATTCTGCGGTGATATTTGCCTTAACTGCTCCGAGCGGAATGTGGACTAGTTCCGCCAGAGAGTAGTGGAGAGCTGAGCTTTGCCTGGCCAGTTCGTCGGCATGTTCGTTTCCATAAACGTTACTGTGCCCTGGAACAAAGATCAGGGTAACGGCATTTTAGTACTAACTTCAAGGATATAGTGACCGAAGCGATCACTTTAATGGCAGCCTTTCTGTCAATAAGTATGGCGATCCTTTGCCTCGGTGTTATGTTTGAGTGAAGTTTGATCTGGCGACATGCTTCACGGATAGCCAGTAGCTCCGCCTGGAAGACGCTTGCAGTATCCGGAAGTCTGTACGATTTTGCGATGTTTAAGTATTCCGAAAAGACTCCCGCATCCATACCGCAGTCCATTGTTGAACCGTCGGTGTAGATTGTTTGATCGAAATCCCTTGTCACTTGTCCATTTTACCATTCAGATCTAGTAGATAGGGATTTGAACGACGAAATGTTTTGTGAAAGACATTCTGGGAATGATGTAGTCTGTTGAAGGCGGAACTAGTTTTCTAGGTAGAGAGTCTAGAATACTACTGTGGCCGTAGGGTTTTGCAGTCCAGCAGCCAGACTCTCTGAGTCTGATCGCGCTGTGTGCTGTGATGTTTGTTATATGTAGGTCAAGAGGTAAAAGATGCAGTAAGACTGTGAGTCCGTCTGACGGTGTTGACCGTAGAGCTCCCGTTGTTCCTATGCATGCCGTTCTTTGTACCTTATTAAGTTTGGTAATATTGTACTTTTTCATTAGAGCCGGCCACCATACTATTGAGCCATACGTGAGGATTGGTCGTACCACGGCTGTGTACATCCACAGGGTCAATTTTGGTTGCAGGCCCCACTTTTTGCCGAAGGTTCTGCTGCAGGCATAGAAGGCTATACATGCCTTCTTCACCCGTTGTTCTATGTTTATTTTCCAGTTGAGTATAGGATCTAGGATAAATCCTAAATACCGGGCACTGGTTGAAAGGGGTAGGGCTGTCCCGTTTAGGCGAGGAAGCGTAAAGTCAGGTAATTTGGTTCTGTTGGTGAAGGGCATCAGCAATCCGCTTGGGCGAACTGTTGGATGCCCTTTTCATATTCCAACCACTTCAGTGGGCGTCGCATTATGCTGAGAGTCCTTTTTAATTTTGGACCTTTTTTCGTTTCTTACAAAATTACAATTTTTTATGTCAAAACCCCCCAAAAAGTGAGCGAGTCCAAAAAAAGGTTTTTTAGGCGACTTTTTAAGAGGGACATTACCTAGATATTTTTCGTATTTTAAGTAGTTAATCGAAATAATAAAGTGTATCTAAAATATGCCAATAAAAAGTGGGAGTGGTTAAAACTTTGAATGATTGAAATTGTTGAGAAAGATGTTGTCTACATACCTTGCGAAAAACACGACCTTCATTTCCATCGACGTCTTTGATGAGCGGTTTTCTTCCCAAATAGTGGGCGTGTCAGTGCGAGGTTTACAAAAGTCTTTGCATTAAATAATGTCAGGCCTCTAAATAGAATATTTTCCAAATGTCAGCTACATAGCTCGAATTTAAGTGCCCCGAAATCGGTGAGGGACATGGCTAATTCGACAAAACTTTCGATACTGATCACATCTTCTTTCCTATCCTTCTATTCTTCAAGTAGCACCCAAAAATAGGCAATGAATTGCTGGGAGCTGCTTGCGCAACAAACTAAATGCCCGCGCTGTGGTTTTACCATTATAAGGGTACTGTGTCACTGTTTTAAATAATACCAAGTCAGTTTTTATTATTCATTATAATTTTTATTTTAGTTATATGTACTTATTCAATGACGTTTGGAGTAGAACTGTCGACTTAATAAATATATAGATATCCAACAGAGAGAGTAATAACATGTATACAAAACCTACATTATAATGGTGGTGGTGGTGCTTACTCGAACATTAACATTATACTGAACATTATTACACGCTTCGTTTTTTTTTTTTTTTTTTTTTTTTTTAATAAAGTTTAAATATCATTAAAACCAAATCGTTTAGGCGGGACTATTACGCGACCACTTCTTGTGCGATATGGACTTGTTATTACATTTTCAGGTATCTTAACCCCCACTTCCTCACTGATAGTACGATCAGCATCACACACAACCTAATTATCAGATGTCGTTGACAAGTTATTATTACAGGATTGGCCTTTGTTCGTTATTGATTCATTTGCATTTTCTAAGATTGAACCTACTGGTGTTATTGTTTTACTCTGATCTTCATATAATATTTCACTTGGATTATATTCGTTATTTTTTGTTTTTGCGATAAATCTTCTATTTCTTCTAAAATAATTTTCATAGTTATCCTTAATAATATATGATCTCCTATTAACATTACCTATTATAATTCCATAGTTCCAGTCTTTACTCGTTTTTTTTTTAAAAAAATAACTCTATCTCCAATTTCTAATTCAGGCAAATTTCTTGCATTCCTATCAAAGTAGAACTTTTGCTTTTCTTTTTTTCTTTCAATTTTGCTTTGAATCGCATCCTCTTTTAAGTTCATTCTACGAGTATTCAATAGTTGCTCGGTTATAGGTAATTTTGATTTAATTAATCGACCAAAAAACAAATGTGCTGGTGTTAAACCCATAGATGCGACTGGAGTTGTATTGTATTCCAGTAATTTGTATTGATATTCGTTTACTTTTCCCTCTTGAACACATCTCTTAAGTAAATTTTTGCGATTGCCACACCTTTTTCGGCAAGACCATTACTCTGTGGGTATCGTGGACTTGAGAAGCTAATTCGGGTGTTGCATTCTTCCGCGAATTTTTCAAATGTCAAGGAACCAAATGGATTATTGTCACATCTGATATTTGTTGGATATCCCAGATGATTAAATAATTTTCTCAAACGCTCTACTACACATTCGGTGGTTTTCGACCTCAAGTATTCGACAATCAAGTACCCAGAATAAGAATCAATAATAGATAAGTAATTTCTTCCGGCATATTCAAATATGTCCATAGCAATTCTTTGAAACGGATATTTCGGTGATTCGTCCTGCTTTAAAGTCTCTTTACTATTACTCCTCTTAAACTGTTCACAAGTAGTGCATTTTTCAATGACATCCTTAATTTGTACTGTCATTCTTGGCCAAAAATAAAGCATTCGTGCTCTCGCTAATGTTTTTTCTATACCTAGGTGGGGTGCATGTAACCAATTAATAATAATTTTTTGTAAGTCCGCAGGGATGACAAGTTTGTGATTCTTAAAAAGGAGTCCATTTTCAAAATGCAAGTCCGATTTATATCAAAACAGTCGTTCCGCAACTCTTTTAGAGACAGGTCGGCTAGTTAGTGAAGATCGTAAGCGGAAAAGTTTTTAATTAGTGGTGATTAGCCTAATATTTTTATTTGTGTAATTGGCTTGGTAGTCTGAGCCTCTGCCTCTGACGCCAGAAGCGTGGGTTCGATTCCCAGCAGAATTTTAATTTTTATAATTTATTAAGAAACGGTGATAGAAACATTTAATAAAAGTGCAAAAAAAAAAGTGTGAAAAGTTCCGTACGGTGTAGGATGGACCCCCGGAAAACGGTGGTCCCGCGTACGGGTGTGGGCGTGCCGTTGCGACATGTGGTGCAAACACGTGAGCCGGCAAAAAAATCATCGCCTGTAATAACACCAACAACATCAAGAGCATCATCAACACCAAAAACAGCAGCAACCGTAGCAGCACCAGGAACAACAACAGCAGCAGCAGCAACAATATCAGCAGCGTGTATGCCAAATGCATCAGCTGCAAGCATATTCAAAACTGCAACAACAACACCACCAACAACAACAACAACACCAACAACAACAACAACGGGCCGGTCGTTGCCCAGACGAGTTCTTTCGCAGGCAATACCAGAACCAACAAAATCAGAAGTAGCAGCTGGAAAACCTGCTACAGAAGTAGCGAATGACGAGTTTCGTAAGGTGGAGAAGAGGCGACGGAAGGTAAATCCGAAGCCGAATCTTGCTGCCAAGAGAAGGGCGAACCTGGCAGGCCCTAGCGTAGCATCATCGGTGGCTGGTACCGATGATGATACGGATAATACCAGTTCCTCCGAAGCTGAAGGGGGAGCGGGCCGGTACGTCGGAGAGGGAAACTCCTTCAGGGACCTACCGGTCGACGACGATGGAAGCAATGCCATCCAAATGGAGGATGGAGATGTAGAGGATGAGGTAGCTGAGCTAGACAAGCTCATAAAAGAGCTCTTGGAGAAGCGTGAGCAGCTGAGGCTGAAAAAAGTGCAGCAACATCAACAACAAACAGTGCTGAGGGAGCAAATCCAGCAACAATATCAACAGAAGCAACAACAACGACAACAGCAACGAAACCAACAAAAACAGCAACAACAGCAGCCAAAGCAGCAACTGCAGCCAAATCAGCAACAGCAGTCAAAGCAGCAGACGCAGAAGAAGCCAGCAAGGAAGGACAAAATTCCCCCGATTAATGTAAGTAACTTCGATATTAGTGATAGTATTAGGTTATGTAGGTTAATTACTAAGAATTTTTATGTTAAGAGGCTTTCTGCCAGTAAACATGTAATTATGTGTGATGATATTGAGGAGTACCAGAGAGTGCGCACCGCCTTGGGAGAGGTAAAGACCGAGTACTTTACGTACACCCCAAGGGAGAAAAAGCTTAAAACCGTGGTATTAAAAGGAATCGATCCCTCAATTAAAACAGAGGAGCTCGAAAAAGAGCTTAAGAATTTTGAAAGCGACGACCTCAAGTTCGTGGGGGTCAAGCCGTTTTCCTCGGCTGTGGCAAGTGGTGGTAACCGTTACTTACCATTTTTCCTGGTCCAGCTTACTCCTGACAGCAAAATCGACAGGCTGCGAAATATCCGCTTCCTGTACTATCATGCTGTTAGATGGGAGAAATTAAAACGGTCAGATCGCATACTTCAATGTATGCGCTGCCAAAGGTTCGGGCACGCCGCAGCTAACTGTAACATGCAGTTTAGATGCGTCAAGTGCGATAAGGACCACATACATGGTGAATGCTCTCTAGGTAAGGAGAGAGTCGAAGACCGGAGTGTACTCTCCTGTGTGCTCTGCAGGAACTCTGGGCATCCCGCCAACTTCAGGGGTTGCCCAAAGTACCAAGAACTGAAAAAGCGAGTCCAGGCCCGCAAACAGCAGTCTGAAGGCGATAGGCGTCAGAAGAGTCGCTCGTTCACAAATTTTGTGGCACCCAACGTGTCCTTTGCCCAAATGGCAGCTGGACCGGGTCAAGCTCAAATAACATTAAACCAGCCAAAGGTAGCCCAAAAGGCACCAGAGGTGGATCTAGACTTAAAATCGATCCTTCTGTCTCTGCACGGAAAGATCGATAAGTTCCAGAAACAGTTAAATGAACAAGCGGCCCGAATTGACTTTATCTATTCGGAGTTGTTTGTGGGGTCTGGTGTGCCATAGATCTAATGGCTACGCTGGATGAGGGAAACTTAAAGATCCTTGCTGTGAATGTTAATTCACTAGTCAGGATCGAGAAAAGAACGTCACTTGCCAATTTGTTGAAAACCGAAAACCCGGATGTGCTTTTGGTTAGCGAAACTAAGCTAAATCAGAAGCACAAATTGGGATACAAAGACTATCATGTAATAAGAAGAGACCGGCCTCACTCCACTCAAGCAGGTGGGGTTGGAATCTTAATTCGAAAAGGCCTGCGCCATAGGGTTATATATAGCGGGGACGTGCGTAGGTTCCAGTTGTTGGAGGCATGCATCATATGCATTCCTCTCCATAGCCGGAGGAGAATGTATGTGGTGTCGCTTTACGCACCTGCTGCACCTCCACCAAACCAATTTATGACAGAGCTCGAGACACTTTTTCGTGGTCTGCAGCTGAACTCGGAAGAGAATTATTACTTCTTGGCCGGAGATATTAATGCCAAACATGCGGCATGGGGAAATGTTACTGCAAATCCCAGGGGCAACCAGTTTCACGACTGGTGGCGCCTCAATATGATTGAGTACAACCTCGAGTTGTACGCGACGGATATCCCTTCTTTTCCAAGAAGCGGTGCTTTCCTGGACTTGGCCTTAACGGACGCAAGACTTCAACTGACGAACATAGATCAAAACACGCGGAACTGTTTGCGTGCGTTTGAGTACGATAGTGACCACTACGGACTCGCCGCCGCAATACGGATCCCGAACGAGCAAACGCTGCTGGAGGAGTACGAAGCAGTGTGTTCATTCGATTATCGGAGGGCACAATGGTCGCGCTTCTCCAGATTTTTAAAGCGAGATTTACGTTCGAGTGGGATCGACCCACCGACAAACAGTAACATGACAAATGAAGACATTGATCGCCATTTATTGCAAATGAACGACGCCATCAAACGAACTATGGAACGAACTATTCCTCGGGTAGGACGTTCCGACGACGACCAGACAGAAAAGTACAGAAACCCTACAATCGACGCACTAAACCGACAGAAAAGTAGACTGCTCTCGAGGCTTAAACGGCTGTACAGGCAATTTACTGATCGCAACGACCCGGAGGTAAGGATGCTGAATTCAGAGATCCGAATCCTGAAACAGCTGATAAAAGAAAATTACAGAAAATCTGTAAGTCTGTATTGGGGCAATAAAATTCGGGCTATTAAAACCTGTAGTCCGAATATGTTCCCACAGATAAATAAGTTGTTCAGGAGGAAAGATCACAATGATATTCCTTGTGTTCGAATCTCCCAGACAGCAGAGAACAGACAGACAGTACTGACTGCTGGAATAAGTCCAGAAAGTGTCGCTTCAAACGACGATTTTTTCGTGGTCGAGGACCCACAGGAGAAAGTGGATTTGCTGGGCGCTTGTTTCGAGGCCGTGTATACGGTGAACAATCCTGTTCGCCGTAACCACGACATTGAGAATAGGGCTCTGGTGAGCCACTTCTATCTGCGCACCGAACTTGAGAATTGGCGATCTGAGAATAACGGATTCACCGTATTCACTGATGAAAACCATGCTAATGCAGTTGTCGCCAATGGCCGAGATGCATCGCACTTGTTCGTGTCGAAGGATGATCTTCTGTGCATCTTCGAGTCACTAAAGAATAAAAAGTCGGCGGGGATGGATGGTGTCCCAAACGTCGTATTGAGACACCTGCCTCTGGAGGCTGTAGATATTTTCACCACGCTGTTTAACAATGCGCTGAATAATGCACATTATCCGGCGCATTGGAAGGTAGCTGTGGTACACCCTATCCCGAAAAAATGTAAAGATAGGACGAACCCTGCCAATCTCCGGTCAATTAGCTTGCTTCCGAATATTAGCAAGGTCTTTGAAAAGGTTGTCAATAGAGCCCTGTTAAAGTGGGTCGAGGACAATAACATAATTCCGGAAAACCAGTTTGGTTTCAGGGCGAGGCATGACACTATTCATGCCGCGTCGAAACTGGTTTCCGACATTCAGTGGAATAAATGCAAGAACCAATGCACGGGTGCTTGTCTGGTTGATTTTGAGAAGGCTTTCGACACCGTATGGTTAGAGGGACTTTTCTACAAGTTGATCAGGCGGGGGATGCACAAACCTTTGCTATATGTAATTTATAATATGCTTATGGGAAAGAAGTTCGTTGTCAAATGTGGCAACGTGACTTCGAGCAGAGTCTTTGAAATTAAAAACGGTTTACAGCAGGGGGCGGTCAATTCTCCGATCCTGTTTAACATTTACACGAGTGATCTGGTGGGTTCACTCAGACATGCTATAGCGTATGCCGACGATTTGGTGGCATACAGGTCAGGTCCTAAAATCGAGGTCATTAACATTCTTTTGCAGCGTGACTTCGATCAAATTAAGCGATATTGCGCTGACTGGAAGTTGAAAATCAACTTTCAGAAGACGGAAACAATCTTGTTCAGAACTCCATTGGCTGGGGCCTCTAGGGATACCAGAAAAAACTGGAAGAAATTGGCCATTATTGGACAAAATGGGCAGCCATTGGCGGTGAGAAGCGCAGTTAGATATCTAGGTATCTGGCTTGACCAGTATCTATATTTCGATAGACATATAGTTGCTTGTCTTGCTGGGGCCAAGAAGGCTTATGCTCTGACAAGGAGACTGTTTCATAGCAGTCAACTTGACTCCAGAGTGAAGGTCATTTGCTACGTGGCCCTTATAAGGCCGATAATCGCTTATGGTTGTCCATTATGGTTTAATATAGCGCCTAGCTATATGGAAAAGATTCGGGTTTTGGAGAGACAATGTCTTAGGACCTGTCTCCGGTTGTTCCGAACGCCTGAATCCAACTATATAAAATATTATCCCAACAAGGTCCTATACGATGGGGCTCAGTTGAATAGGATTGACAATTTCCTCATTAAGGTGACTCGAAGGCACGTTGCAAGGGCGATGGCCAGCGACAATAGTCTGATCTTTGGGGCTTACTACCCCAATGAAATGTACATAGAGAGTACGCTCCGGTCTGGCTTTATCCCGCCAGAGGCATTTATCCATATTGATGCAAAAGGGCTGGTACAGACGAGGGATGGTATCCCGGTATTATACCACCGCTACCGCAGTGCGAGAGATAAGCGGCTCATCCGCGGCGAGGACGTCGCCAATGCTCATGAGCTCCTCCGTTTTAGTACCGCAATAGCGGAGAGGGATAAATTCGATACAGAAAAGCAATTTGCCGAATTTTGGTGGCTTTTTGAGGGTGGAGGGTTCAACATGCCCTCCCAAGACGGTGCGTTACTCTAGGTAACATCCTCTTAGTTTGTAAGATAGATTAAGTTAGCTAGGGCGTTTCTGGGAAGGGCCGGGCTCGCCAACTTGTGGTGGTGCTTCCGGGAGGTGATTGATTCTGTAAGGCATCAGTCAGCTCACGGCGGCGCATGTGCACGTTGACGACTGCCAGGCGCTCGGAAAGCAATTGGGATTTTGACCACTTGTTTCGTAATGCAACGAGTGCTCAGAATCCTAATTATAGTTAGAATATGTTAAGTAGTTTAAGTAAGTAGAGTAGGTAGTTTGTAATTTGTTTTTTTATATAAAAATATAAAATTTGATAAAGATGCCGAGTTTTCTTAAAATTTTCTCGATGAAAACATAATATGTAAGATTAGTTCGTAAAATAGTTTTTAGGCCGAAAGGCAATAATTATAAGATAGAGTTAAGTTTAGGGTGTCCGCATAAGGATCAATAATCTAGAATAAGTATCCTGTTAATTTTAAGTTAGATTTACTCATTTTTGTCTAGTATATAAGTTGATATAAGCTAATAATTAATAAAAATGAATTTAAAAGTAAAAAAGTAAGTCCGATTTATATTTGTGAACGTTTTTTTCTAATTCATTTAGGCGATCGTATGATCGCACAAAGATTAACTATTTCTTCTTGTTCTGGAAGCTGTGCCCGTGAAAGGCAATCAGCTACTAACAATTCTTTGCCGGGTTTGTATAAAATTTTCATGTAAGGATATTTAAGTAAAAACATAAACATCCTCTGAAACCTAGGGGTCACATCATCTATATCCCTTTTATCTAGACTTTCTAAAGGTTTATGATCACTATGTACGGTGAAATCCCGACCGTATAAAAACAAATGAAAGCGAGTACACGCAAAGACGATAGCCAACAATTCTTTTTCTATCTGCGCCTATTTTTGTTCATTGGAAGCTAACGTACGTGATGCATAAGCCACCGGGTGTCCGTCCTGTAACAATACACAGCCTAAGCCGTATTTTGAAGCATCAGTTTGAATTAATATTTCCCTTTTTGGGTCATAGGGCTTCAAAACTGGCTCAGATGCGATTATTTGCAGTAATGAAGACAATGCGCTATCATACTTTTCATTCCAACTAAAGACAGTGTCGTTCTTGGTTAACAATCTTAGATCGGCTGTCATCTTAGATAAGTTAGGTAAGAACCTGGCAAGATATTTGAATAGACCAAGAAGTCTCATTATATCCCCTTTGTTTTGTGGCTTAGGCATTTTAAGAATTGCTTCACAATGTTTGTGGCAAGATTTGATTTGATTGGCAGATATAAGGTGACCCATAAAGCTTACTTCACTTTTCCGATACTGTATTTTTTCAGCATTAAACCTGACGTTATGTGCTCGTGCACGATTTATGACAGTCAATAAAATTTCATCATGTTCCTTTTCATTATTGGCGACTATACAGATATCATCAAAATAAACAATTATTCCCGGTATGTCACCAAAGTGTTTCACCATCTCCCTTTGAAATATTTCAGGTGCACAGTTTAATCCAAATGGAACGCGATTGAATTTGTACCGACCGAAAGGAGTCATAAACGTTGTCAAATTCGAGCTAGCTTCATCGAGCTCCATTTGCCAAAATCCGCTTTTCAGGTCTAGAACCGTAAATATTTGTTTATTGGCTATTTTTGAGAATAGATCTTCCGCGGTAGGAATTAAAAAATGTTCTATTTTTATGCACTCGTTAAGAGGTTTTGGATCCAAACAAATTCGTATTTTATTATTTGCCTTTTCCACTATTTGTATGTTATTAACCCAGTCAGTTGGATACTCTACTGCTGAAATTATGCCATCAGATTCCATTTTATCTAGTTCTATTTTAAGGCGATCAACCAAACTATGAGGAATTCGCTTTTTGTAATGCAACACGGGCCTAGCATTTTCCTTCAAGTGAATAGATACCGTAGAGAAATGGCCTAGACCCTCAAATACGTCATTAAAGACACTTAGAAACTCACGTTCAGTGCTTGGAAGCTTTTTAATATTGTAAACATCCAGTCGCTTAATGAGCTTAAATTCAACACAGGTCTTTAAACCGAGAAGTGGTGTAAAACAATTATCTACTACAAGAAATTCAGCTTTATTTTTAATTTTAGAAAATGAATCCATACATGTTAGTACAACAATTCCATAAATTTTTATCTTGTTATTGCTATAATCGTAAATAGAAAAATTGATGTTAGTATTGTCGATTTGTTTTTTGATTTTCTTGGCAATATTGATAGGAATGCCGTTTACATCAGATCCAGTGTCTATTTTAAATTTAACAAATTCTGTGCCTAATTAAGTATGTTTTGGTCGACTGGTTCAACTTTTCAACAGTATTTATTCTAAAAGAAGTGCACGAACTTATTAAACCAACCATTCCACCATTATATTGACCTAAATTACCTGAACTATCCCACCTAAGTATTTACATCTTTGTGGTTTCCATTTTTCTTCGTATTGACTCCGCTTTTTTCTTGATTTCCATTGACTCCATTTTTCCCTTGAGTTTCTATTTTGTTAAACTCATCCTTTTTCCCTAGTTGTGCTCTACGATTCCCTCTGCGGAATTAAGAAAAGTGTCCGACTCTTGAGCACTTATGACATGTCGCTCGCTTTGCACGACATTCCTCCATATGTCCGTATCTATATGCTCCACCACAGTTGAAACAGGCGCGATAAACTGGACATGCTTGACCATCACATGTGTTATATTCATCTTTTTCTCTTTTGACCTCATTGATTGTCTTCACAACTTTATCAAGAATGCTTTTGTTGGTATTTGCAGCTTCGTATGTTTTGCACTTTTCAACAACATCTTTTAATGGGTCACTTTTTCCATCTAGCAGCTTTAGTTGCAAGTTCTTATCACTAACACCAATGATTATAAGATCTCTCAGCATGCGGTCTTCGTATGAAATTCCGCACACAGAATTGAATTCGCACTGACTGACCTGCTTGCGGAGTTCGGTTTCGAATTCAGAGAAGCTTTGTTTGTCTTTTTGGGCGATTGTGTTGAACTTAAAAGTTTCCATTGTGGTGTTCTTTCGGGGCAAGCAGTATTCGTCAAACTTTTTAAGCACGCGTTCCAATGTGCATTGTACTCCTTGTTCTCTTGATGCTTCAGTTGACTGTTCGTTGGCAAATACTGATACCAGAATGGTATCATTAGGAAACAATGTGTTGTAGATGTCCGATGCTTTCGGACCAACAAGCCACAAGAAAGTAGCTATTTTCCGTGCTTCGGTCTCCTTAATTTTGTTTGTGGCTATCATGTACATTAGGAAATTCCTCTTCCAGTTTTCCCATTCGGACGCAAGGTTGCTGCAGTCCAGCTCACATGGCAGACGATCGTTTGACATCTTTTCCTTTCGGTTTTTTTTTTAGCACGATCCGTTTAATTTTCAGTTTTTTTTTTTAACCGTTGTGTGTACAACAGCACATGTTCATATATGTTCACTATTGGCAAAGAAAACTTTGCTTGTTTGGTAAATTTTATTATTATTATTCTTTTTTTTTTACATTTTCACTTCTGACACCATGTTTTAAATAATACCAAGTCAGTTTTTATTATTCATTATAATTTTTATTTTAGTTATATATACTTATTCAATGACGTTTGGAGTAGAACTGTCGACTTAATATATAGATATCTAACAGAGAGAGTAATAACATGTATACAAAACCTACATTATAATGGTGCTGGTGGTGGTGGTGCTTACTCGAACATTAACATTATACTGTGTATTATTACAGTCACTTCAGAAAAAAAAAGGAAATCCATTTAGCGCACGCAAATTATATAAAAAAAAAAAAAAACATAGGGACGGGCTACAGTCCGCTCGGGCGAACTGTTGGATACCCTATTCTTATTCCTATCCCTCATAAGTTAAGAACGCTCTACATATTTTGTTATATAACATTTAAAAGATTTTATCTAAAAAAAACGAAGCTTTTGTAAGAAAAAAAGCTTCTTAGCTCAAACTTGGGTTTTTCAATAAAATTGTTTTATTTCATTGTGGGCGTGTCAGTAGGCGGATTTAAAAAAAATGCGCATGAGCATTAAGGGCCCCTAAAAAGTATATATTATAAATTTCAGCTCCCTAGCTCAAACTTTGGATTTTCAAAAAAAAAAAAAAAAAAATTTATTGTGGGCGTGTCAGTAGGTGGATTTTGAAAATATTTACACATCAGCATAAAGGCCCCCTAGAGAGTATATACTCGTATTATAAATTTCAGCTCCCTAGCTCAAACTTTGGATTTTCAAAAAAAAATTGTTTTATTTAATTGTGGGCGTGTCAGTGGGCGGATTTTGAAAATTTTATCTCCCGAGCAGTTTTAGGAGTCATAGTTCATATGTACAAAATTTTAGCTTCCTAGCTCAAATTTTTTCCAAAATTTTGTTTTTTTTGAGTTTGTGGGCGTGTATGTGGGCGGATTTAAAAAATTCGTAAACTTGATTATTTCGGGACCATGGAGAGTATATGGTTAAAATTTCAGCTCTCTAGGCCCAGTTTAAAGGCCTAATTTTTGCCGACGGACTGACGGACGGACGGACATGGCTAGATCGACATTACTATCGATGCTGATCATAAATATAGTAACTTTTAGTGGTCTACGGGCAATATTAAGGTATGTTACAAACTATGCGTCAAAATTAATATACCCTTAGAATAGGGTATAAACATAGTGCTTTTTAGGAGTCACTGATCAATATTAGGTAATGTAACAAAGAATGAGCCAATATTATAATACCCATAGAATAAGGAAGGTATAGGTAGATAGAAATAAATTTGATTCAAAACTTTTTTTCACGCATTCCTTGGGTATGATTCGAAAATATCCTGGAATTTGTACGGTCCCCTAAATTTTTCCGAAAAAACGTGTGGTTTTATGCAAAGTTTCACTGTTAAGCTAATAACAATCAACCTCTTAATTCTAGATAATTTTTACCCATCCCGCCTTAAAGGGGGACCCCCCTCGGGTAAAAAAAAATTCTTTTTTGTTTGTCTCTCTACAAGATTTTGTTATTATTTTGCGGCATCAAAGTTATCGCACTCTTACCAAAATGAAAAATAATGCAGAGGATATACGGTACTTCTTTTCGTGTCTGCATGGAAAAAAATCTGCTTGAAGTATTTCTGTTTTTTCTATACACGCTTCGTAATTCAATATTTCGAAAACTGAATTTAAGTTCTCATCTTGTTCCAGCAATTAATAAAACTGAAAATTAAAAATGGCTACAAAATAATAAAAAACTAGTTCAGAAGCGGATATGATGAACACAATAGTCCTATCATAAATTTGTTAAAAAAAAAAAAATAAGTGAAAAAAGACAGCCGTTACTTGCCCGGAGTTTTCGTCTTAAATGGGGCCGCATGAGCCCATACTTGGCAGATGATTTGGTGCATGCGCCTAACCAAAACATCACCTCCGTATTTGAAAAGCTCTGCTGGTAAGCCACCGGCGGCCTTACTGTTCTTAAGCTATCTTATAGCTAGGCCAACCTCCTCTGTATCGGATAGTGAAATCTATTATTCATTCACAGGACGTAGGTTCTCTTTTTGCCCTATCATTCTCTCACGCCGTCTACACTTGCTATAAATTTCCAGCAGAAAGCTGAAGCAAAAGAAAAAAGCTAAATCAGAGTAGCTGTCAAATTTTGTTTGCTGGGCATTGCTGGGCATTCACATTCAATGTGGCAATGATTTTCATGGAGAGCATTACTGCACTAACAGCATGGAACATCTCCTCATTTTTGTTTTTAGCATGCGATAAATAGTATGCTATCATAGCATGCTTTCTCTCGCAAACTCTCGAAATATAGTTGCTAGAGTGGTCTCCACTTGAGATAATGGCAGCGTGCATTAATGTATGCTATCAATAAATCGAAAGTGAAGATCGCGTGTGATGCAGCTGTTGCAAATGCAGCTTAAAGAAATCTTCTATTCCCTGCCCTTCGGTGACTAGATTTACGCCGCTGTTTCGAAGAGCCTGCGTTCCGATCTTAAAGCCAGCGATCCTGAGACTCCTTGATTTCCTTGAGCTAGGAGACTACGTACGCCGTCTTCTTTCTATGCAGGATCTGCTTCTTCTCCCTTCTCTTGGCTCGATACTTTTCCCTCGCTTCCCTTGTTTTGCGCTGTAGCGTTTTTAAATGTGCATCCTCTGTCACCTTCTTCCGGTAAACGCATACATCATCACACCGCGGGTTTTTTCTCTGGGTTGGCTGGTAACCTACGGTGGTCTTGGCTGGAACTACCTCCTTGATAATTTGACGTTATCTGTTCCACATATTGTTGGTGCTTGCTGGTGGAAAAAGCACATCCGCTCTCTGTTGACTCTGGCTGCTCTCGGTGTGCTAAGGCCCATTTTATTCACTCGAAGTTGAACACAACTCGGGGATTTTTCTTCTCAACTTGAGAAATTGCTTTAATACACTTAAAGTTGACACACTGAACTTTGGATATTCGGAAGTTGAGAAAACTGAATGTTGATCAACTTTGGATTTGCTCAACTCCCCGAAATAGTAGAAGTTGTAGAGCAAACTTGAGATTTTACGTCAAATGTCAGATTTTTTTTTATTTCTGTTTTTGATTGTGCGAACTTCAAATCAAGTGGCGTAAATAATCAAATATTAAGTTTTTGAAACTTAAATAATATATCGTTCAAATTATTTCTGGGAAGATTGGCCAACATATAATGAATCGCAGATTCGCACTCGCAATTGCGTAGAAAGTTCTTACGGCATTTGGAAAAGGCGTTTTCCAGTGTTGGCCACTGGCTTAAAGTGCAGAGTGGAGACTGTACAGTTAATTACAATTGCTTGTGCCGTTCTCCACAACGTAGCTATTGACGAGAATGAGTCGGAACCACCACCGGAAGTTTATGGATTTTTCGATATGCTGGCCGGCACATAATATGTTCCTTCGGGTACGCCTTTGCAAACAACATCAACAGTCACTGATAATGTTCGCTCTCGATTGGTTCGCATATATTTTCAGCCGATTTTAGATCAAGCTTAAAACAGTCCAATCAATGTAGAAGAATTAATGAGAAAAGGAAAATAAACAAACTTCAAAAATGTATGCTTTTTTACATATATTTAAACATTGGGGCAACATTGAATGTTTTCGTCATTTTCTCCCACGCCTGCTCCTTGTCGCGATTTGTGGCACCATCGGTTTTTTTGTTTTCAATTATACCACGGTATTCCATTACATTGGTAATGAGCCAATTTTTTTACTTTTTTACTTTTAAATTCATTTTTATTAATTATTAGCTTATATCAACTTATATGCTAGACAAAAATGAGTAAATCTAACTTAACATTAACAGGATACTTATTCTAGATTATTGATCCTTATGCGGACGCCCTAAACTTAACTCTATCTTATAATTATTGCCTTTCGGCCTAAAAACTATTTTACGAACTAATCTTACATATTATGTTTTCATCGAGAAAATTTTTAAGAAAACTCGGCATCTTTATCAAATTTTATATTTTTATATAAAAAAACAAATTACAAACTACCTACTCTACTTACTTAAACTACTTAACATATTCTAACTATAATTAGGATTCTGAGCACTCGTTGCATTACGAAACAAGTGGTCAAATTCCCAATTGCTTTCCGAGCGCCTGGCAGTCGTCAACGTGCACACGCGCCGCCGTGAGCTGACTGATGCCTTACAGAATCAATCACCTCCCGGAAGCACCACCACAAGTTGGCGAGCCCGGCCCCTCCCAGAAACGCCCTAGCTAACTTAATCTATCTTACAAACTAAGAGGATGTTACCTAGAGTAACGCACCGTCTTGGGAGGGCATGTTGACCCCTCCCCCCTCAAAAAGCCACCAAAATTCGGCAAATTGCTTTTCTGTATCGAATTTATCCCTCTCCGCTATTGCGGTACTAAAACGGAGGAGCTCATGAGCATTGGCGACGTCCTCGCCGCGGATGAGCCGCTTATCTCTCGCACTGCGGTAGCGGTGGTATAATACCGGGATACCATCCCTCGTCTGTACCAGCCCTTTTGCATCAATATGGATAAATGCCTCTGGCGGGATAAAGCCAGACCGGAGTGTACTCTCTATGTACATTTCATTGGGGTAGTAAGCCCCAAAGATCAGACTATTGTCGCTGGCCATCGCCCTTGCAACGTGCCTTCGGGTCACCTTAATGAGAAAATTGTCAATCCTATTCAACTGAGCCCCATCGTATAGGACCTTGTTGGGATAGTATTTTATATAGTTGGATTCAGGCGTTCGGAACAACCGGAGACAGGTCCTTAGACATTGTCTCTCCAAAACCCGAATCTTTTCCATATAGCTAGGCGCTATATTAAACCATAATGGACAACCATAAGCGATGATCGGCCTTATAAGGGCCACGTAGCAAATGACCTTCACTCTGGAGTCAAGTTGACTGCTATGAAACAGTCTCCTTGTCAGAGCATAAGCCTTCTTGGCCCCAGCAAGACAAGCAACTATATGTCTATCGAAATATAGATACTGGTCAAGCCAGATACCTAGATATCTAACTGCGCTTCTCACCGCCAATGGCTGCCCATTTTGTCCAATAATGGCCAATTTTTTCCAGTTTTTTCTGGTATCCCTAGAGGCCCCAGCCAATGGAGTTCTGAACAAGATTGTTTCCGTCTTCTGAAAGTTGATTTTCAACTTCCAGTCGTCGCAATATCGCTTAATTTGATCGAAGTCACGCTGCAAAAGGATATTAATGACCTCGATTTTAGGACCTGATCTGTATGCCACCAAATCGTCGGCATACGCTATAGCATGTCTGAGTGAACCCACCAGATCACTCGTGTAAATGTTAAACAGGATCGGAGAATTGACCGCCCCCTGCTGTAAACCGTTTTTAATTTCAAAGACTCTGCTCGAAGTCACGTTGCCACATTTGACAACGAACTTCTTTCCCATAAGCATATTATAAATTACATATAGCAAAGGTTTGTGCATCCCCCGCCTGGTCAACTTGTAGAAAAGTCCCTCTAACCATACGGTGTCGAAAGCCTTCTCAAAATCAACCAGACAAGCACCCGTGCATTGGCTCTTGCATTTATTCCACTGAATGTCGGAAACCAGTTTCGACGCGGCATGAATAGTGTCATGCCTCGCCCTGAAACCAAACTGGTTGTCCGGAATTATGTTATTGTCCTCGACCCACTTTAACAGAGGGTAATGAGCCAATCTTCCTCCTCCGATGTACATATATATTATTTTCGTCATTTTTTTCGTAATCTTTGTCTCTGCCATTTTCCTTAAAAAAACTAATCTGCACACAACGAAAATGACGCGCGAAATGCAATTCTAAAGTTGAAACTGACATTATGTGTCAGCTGTCACAAATATCCCAGGGATATTTTAGGCCGTCCATTCACTACACAAAATAACTGCGCAAATAGATTTGAGCAAAAATCAAAATTGTTTTGATTTTTACACACTTAACTGTACAAACAGTACAAACACCGCCATTCACAATACAAATGCACTGTGCAAACGCCAATTTGCGTTGTTATTTTGTATAGTAAATGGCCGGCCTTAGAAACTGCAAGTAGGCCAACTTTTGAATTTCAACTGCGGAGTTGAGAATTAAAGTGGTGAATAAAAGCAATTTCCAACTTGCCGTTTAACTCTTGATTTCAAATCAACTCCGAAGTTGGCCAACCGGGAGTTATCGGCAAGTTGAACAATAGTGAATAAAACGGACCTAAGGCATCCAATATCGCATTTCTTTATTTTGGGCAGTTCGCAGCTTCTTCTTGTTCGACAGTCGAGCTCTGAATTTAGCCACAACAGGAAAATGGTCAGACTCGACGTTTGCCCCTCGAAATTTATGCACATTTAAGATGTTTGATGTTTGATTTTCATGTGGTCGATTTGGTTGGAGGTTCGACCATCTGGGGAACGCCAGGTTGCTGTGTGAATCCTGTGCAACCTAATGAAATGAAGCTTTGATGCCGATCACCACCAGGCTATCACTTTTGTCCTAAGCTGATTTCCCACGAGGAATCCGCGCCCCAATATATGCAATTATGGCAGCTGTAATAAATGTCGCAATTATTCCTTTTTTTCATACCCTATCATATCTATCGTGTCTCCTGGATCGCGGTTATTATCGGCTGCTCAATGCAAAATGAAGAAAAATGCCAGATCGGCAGGCAGATTATATCCAACTATTGAGGTATATTTCCTCAGCCGATCACTTCAGTCAAACTACCCTTCCCGAAAATCAAACCAGGTTTTCAACCAGAAGAAAATATCTTGCAGACGTGCATATAATATATGTTACAAAAAATGAATATGCCGGTAAATACTCTTGTTTTCACTTTTCGGCGAGGCGTCTCAGCTTTTTTTACGAATGGAGTCATTCAGCCCAATTCTGCTATTCGCGTGAATCGCGAATTCACTTCAGCCATTCGATTCCAATTTACTGAACCATTTGATTCTGCTTTCCGTCGGGTGGACTGTATTATCACATCTCGATTTGACATTTACTTAAACGTGTTCATTATGATAAATTACACTGCCACGCCCTATCACGTGATACGAGTGGGATGCTTAATACTAAACACTCAGCAGACGGTAAGGGTCGGCACTACCTAACATGCAAAAATGTATAACGGTTTTTTTGGTCGGAATTATAGGAAATATTGGCGTCCTTTAATAAAATGAACACTGCTGCCGTGTTGAATACTGCCATTATACTCGTATATACTAAGAGTTTGTGTTTGTTTTCTGTTTTGCTTACATTGAGTAATTTGTAATTTGTAATAAATTGTAGCGGACATATTACATTGTTTTTAAACTGCATTGTTTGGCGTACCTCCTCAAAAATATAGTTGTGTTTTATAGTGAGGTGACCCGCACTACCTTACCGATATATCGTTGATCAAATTTCCAATCAAACATGTTTTTTTTTGGAACGGTAAACTTCTCTTAACAAACAAGTTCGTCATATTTAAATGAGGAGATTGAACGAAACGTCATGTACGCCAATACCTACTTATGCTAGTGCAATTCTGGCCAGCGTTCTCTTTCATTTTCACCCTGCAACAAGCTAAGAACCAGTCATCAGAAATATGTACTCGGAAGTAATATAAAGATTTCGCCAACATTATTCTGGAATATTGTTGGATTTGTTTTTAGAAACTTTAAATTGATTAATATCTTACGCCTGAATAAGCTCCTGCAAGTGAAATTTCATTATCAAGAAACCTAAACCGGATTTCAAAGAGAATTATATTCGCTATAAAGGTATTCACAATAGCAATCCCTCATTAATTTCCCTCGCATAATAAGATTGTTTTTCACAGGAAACCGACGGATGAGCTGTTGATAACGTCCCACTGATGCTTCACCAAATCTACGTCAGTTGAATACAGTACATTATTTCAACCTGATCCAACCTGATTTTTGGCCAACCGTAATCCTTACATAAATAACATATCAAAAGCCTTAGAAGTGATTCTAGGAAATTATTAGAAAAAAAAAAAACAGAAGCGGAACTTTGTGCACAAAGAAAACAATCATTTGCTCCATCATTGCTTTGGCTTATCACATATTTTTATTATTGTTTTACCTAAATTATAAATTTCCTACAGTAGCGTAAACAACCTTTTACTCATAAACATAAAATGAATAAATTCTTAAAATTAAATTAAAATGTTGAGAAATAGGTACCTAACAATTTTAATGATATATGTGTATACATACAAATTTTGCAGTTAGAATCGAAGCAAAATTGATTAATTAAACAAAACAATTATGTACTAGATAACCCAAAATTGTTAAGATGAGTCTTAATTGAAGTGTGCGCGGAATGAGTAGGTTAGGTTTAGGTTAGGTTTATGTGGCCATCGGCAGAAGCGGACACACTTAGACCAATTTAGGTCCATTGTGATACCACGTATAGCATAGCTAGGTGGGTGGGTGAACTTGGGTGGTGGTTGACCTGGATCCCGTGGCAGCAGTAGGCACGCTTGCGATCGCACGGCAATAGCTCGACGGTGGGGTGGGATCTTGCTGCCTCCCTATGCATACATAATTAACGTGCCTGATGTAATGAGTGTGTTTTATAAACACATAAAACAAAGGGTTGAAAGAGAAATTATTAAATTGTTCAAGAGAGAACTTTTAAAAGCTGAAGAAAAGAATTATATGAACAATACATTGCTGATATCGTTTCTGATGTTGAGAAACATAAGGACTTGCCCTCCCCTTTGCAATTGGTCGAACCGCTTGCACCGTGACTACCCAGTGGCCAAATATGTATCTGAGATAGTCCCTTACGACCCCCTTGCAATTAGTTAACCGATCACAACCTTAACTACGCTGAACTTAAACGCGAATGAAATACATGATTAATCTAAGCCTTAAAGGTATATGAAGAGAAAATTCATTTTTTCTTTTATTAAAAAGATATTATATACAAAAACTATTAAAATATTTGTTGTTTTTTTTGTAAAGGCATTATGCAGACGCGAGTACTTATTTTCGCATGTAAACAGTATGTTTCGTTTACTAAGATGCAACTTTAAATTAGTATTTTAATTAGATAATTAAGTACTTCAATTATTATTTAAGTATTTTTTTAACTTTATTTTTACTTCTCTAATATATGTATAAAATATAATGAAAAGAAAGGAACAAAGAATTTTGCCAAAGAAATTATTTAGTTGTTGTAGTAAAAGTACTCACTGTTTTCCCGTATCGACGAAATTTGTGGCCACAAGTTTGCTGTTGATGACGGATGATGTTGATTTGTTCATTGTTTTATGTGTTTTAAGTTTCTTTTTGCACTTTGCTGCGACTATTTGTTTTGTAAACTATAAAATTTATATATACAATTTCTAAGGCAATTTAGACAAAAGTATTACGCTACAACAAAAAGTAGGTATGGCAAATTTAATTATATGAAATAGGTAGGTATGTAAGTATAGGTTAGATCGATGTAATCTAAGCGTGACTTCGCGTAACAAAAGGATAGTTAAAGAGCACTCGCACTTACACTTGTAATTTTATAATATTTTTTTTTGGTGTTTGTTTGAAGATGAAGATTGGGACGATGGGTATCGTATTGTGTGCAGCAGGGAAATAGCTGCCGCAATCACAGCCGCGTTTTCTCGGCGACTGAGCCGTGTAATCAAACACGTGTGTCTTCGTCAATTTGCGTAGTAAAGATAGTATATTAGATGACGCTCTTCACGATCTTAGAAAAGCATGTATGATTAAATGCTTGATCGCGGACTTAATAGCATTACGGACGCTGCAACTCGACCTCTCAACGCTGTCCTAGAGAAGTTAACGAGTGCATGTATAGAGTGCGCCCGCACTTTCTGTGGACACAAAAGCAGCAAATTACTACCGGTTGGATTAAATATATCGATAATTTTTTTGTACTTTACCTTTTTGTTTTTGGGTGAGAAGTTTTGGAGATGAATGATAAAATTTACAGATGTAGCAGTTTATCTGTTGAAGGGTTTAGAAATGTTCGCATACAGGCAGGCGGATGGCGTAAATTCAGGTGATTTTTGTTTCTCTTTGCTTCTAGACTCAACCGACTTTTCAGAAATCTTAACGTATATTTGGATAATATTATTATGAATTAAAATAATTCAATAGTTTTCTTACCTCCTGGAGGGGGATTATTCCAATTACAATTCTCGAGGTTTCTTTGGTTGAATTGTCTTTGCCGAGAACACCTTACCTCGACCACGGTCTGTATGCAAAAGAAGAAACGAGGCGATCGTGGATCCGAAAATAGCTCTTTCATGCCCGTGTAAAACATAGTTCAGTGGCGAAAATTATGGATTCACGATAGTCGTAGGGGTGTGTTGATTTAACGTCCGGTTCAAGTCGTGTCATGGGGAGTCAGGCGTTAAATTTAAAACTTGACGAAACGTATGTTAAAAAACTATATGTTTAAGGTGTACGCCACACACGTAGTATTATCTACCTCAACTCTGTAGATGGGACTGGCCAACAACACGCGGTTGTTCTCAAACGGTCCCCCATCTACGTACTAACCGCGCCCAACGTCGTTTAATTACGGTGAACTGACGAGAACCGATTAACTCGACGTTGGTTGGTTAATGAATGAGTAAGGGACGATCCCAACAGATGTTGAGGAGGGATCCGTCATGGAGCATTGGCAGCGGCCATTTGCAAGAGAAGGGCTCCTCGGGTTAAACTAACAGCGAACCCCTCACCATTGCTGATAAGATTTCAATTCCATTTTTCACTTTCTTGACTTATATATTTATTCCTTTTCGCGTTTCATTTGGATGTGAACTTAACTACTCATTCGATGTGCACGGACATTTTGTTCCCCTCTCTCGGCAATTTATATATATTCTCCAATTTATTCTCTATTGCTATATTTCTCTTCTTCTGGCACGATAATTTTGATAACAATGGGTAGCAAGCACCCACCCCACCGTCGAGCAAACACCGTGCATTCGCAAGCGTGCCAAGAGCTGCTTCGTGCTGAAGATCATAACAGCCGATCTTCGTTTGCATTTGCCTTTCGGGCAAATACCTACACCCTTCACTTGCACAATTTACAGATTCTCTACGTTACTACTGAAATATTAATTATAAATGCTTTAAAGAATTATTATTAAAACTACCTTAGAAGGAAAAACTACTATAAAAGTCTTCTTAGCATTTTAAGATCCGAGGAACCTAGGGCTGAAAGAAGAAGAGGTTGGAAACGCAGAAGACATCCTGAGTTCATCAGATAACGCTTACCAACTATTGTGACAACAATTTAAAGTAACAATTGATAAAAAAATGAACGAAAAATCAACAGAATAATAAGTAGACAAACGAATTAATTAGCAGATAAATAAGTTAACAAAGGAATAAATAAATATGTCTACACAAAAAGTTTAAAAAATAAATAAATAAGTTGACAAATAAATAAGAAGAATAAAGAAATAAATAGTATATCAATAAATAAATAAATAAATTAATAATTCAATAAACAAATAAATAATAAATAATCAAATAAATAAATAAATAAGTAAATAAATGAATAAATAAGTAAATAAATCATCGCAGTTCCATAATCAAAAAGCTAGATTTGAAATCAGGATGTTGTCGAAAGAAATACATGAAACATTGCATCGATCGTGTAATTTTAAAATTCTTTCTGATGGATATGGCTTATTGCACACTTCCCCCAAAAAGATGATCGATAAAACATTATCGCCTGCAAAATAACCTTGTATATGATCAGCTTGTTTTCAATTGTGACTTACGACTTATAAACGGATAAAGCGTCTTTATTGTTATGTTTACTTTCGTCATTATTTCCTGGATATGTAGACCGAACCTAGATACCTTGCACCCTGTTTCGATTTTGTCGGAATATCATTAATTTGCAGTCTGCTGCTTGGTAAGAAACAGGTTTTTCTTTTTCTTGTAAAATAGACAGCCTTAGTCTTTAAAGCATTTATTTTTATTTTCCTATTGGCATAAATTGTATTGCAATCTGCCTTGAGATTGCAAATTGGTTGCAATGTTAGAACCGATTGCATCTGATGAAAGAATACAAGTATCGTCTGCAAACATAGCAATCTCGCAATCACTAAGCTCTGGAAAGTCAGCGGTGTAGATGATGAATAATATAGGAACAATCACCGAACCTTAAGGTACACCATCAACAGTGGAATAATTTTCTGTAAACCAATTATTAGCAGACATCTTAAAAGTACGCCCACTTAAAAAGGACTCAATTATTTTGATAAGGTAGATCGAGAAGCTAAAACAGATAAGTTTGTGGAGCAAGCCATTGTGCCATACGGTGTCAAACGCTTTCTCAACATCAAGTAAAAACATACCTGTACTGCTTCCTGAGACCAAGTTACTTTTTATGAGATGTGTAATTCGATGAACCTATTAAATCGTGTTGTGATGAGCCCTAAACCCAAACTATTCTGGTTGAAGGATGTTATGGGAATTTACATGAGCTAGCAATTTGCATTTTATAATTTTTTCAAAACATTTGCTCAAGCAACTTAGCAAGGTTATCGGTCTATTGCTACACGCCATGGTAGCGTTCTTGCCCTGCTTTAAAATTGGAATAACTTTTGCTGATTTCCATTCTTTAGGAAAGCCAGTTTGATGAATCTATTGACCAGACATTGAAGAAACTTTGTAGCTAAACTTGGAAGATTCCTTAGGTACATGTTCTTTATTTGATCTAGACCCGCAGATTTATTATTTCAAGCTTGTTAATACGTCCTTCATCTCATCAATAGATACAATGTTGTCCCCCAGAACGCTCACCTACAGAATTTGTATTACTACTGCTTTAAATGTTGTTTGTTTTATAATAATTTAGAAAAAAATCGCGGGCTAATGCATTTATTTTTCCTGCGTTTGTGAGCATAATACAATAGCCCTCCCTGGATGCAGGAATGTGACAGTTTTTTATTTAAATTACGATGTTCCAGAAAGGTTTACTCCCTTTCTCTAAACCTTGAGGCTTATAGTTCCAGGCCTTGTTTCTTAAATTCAATATTCAAATTTTGATGAGAGCATTGAGGCTTTTTATTTCGTAAAAGTAAATATAGTTTATTGTTCTAATCCAGTTCGACCTTAGAATGTTTCTAATCTTAATCAGTTTGTAGTGTACATGATGGTAGTAAACTTGCGTTCAATTTTCAATTTCAATTTCAATTTCAATTTCAAAAATTTATTGGTAGAGTACGAGTAAGACCAATTGTCTTTTATAGTACATTAAGAATTTAAATAAAAGAAAAAACATTATGTAGGTACTAAGAGAAGTTAAGATTAAAATAAAAATTAAATAAATTTTAAATGATTATACAATTAAAGAAATTTAAATACATATTTGGAGAAAGGAAAGGAGGGACAGGGTTAACAAAAGAGAGAGAGAAAATTAGGATAGATAAAAAATAGTAGAGTGAAGTAAGTGAGAAAAGAAGAATATGCACTGATTACAATTAGGCGAAGTGTGCAAATAAAGCTCTTTTAAATTGTTCAGCTCCTATTGTCTGTTTAATCGCTACAGGTAGAGAGTTCCAAAGTCTGGCTGTGTGGACTAGAAAGAGGCGCGACGTATTCAAGTAGTTGGAAGGTGACGGTATAAGATTGAAAGTTCGCTGCAACTGAACAAATCGTAATTTCTGGAAAAGATAGAGCACAGACTGGTCACGTATGATCTTGTGCATGAACACACAACTCTTATTTGCCAAAAATCCTGAAGGGAACAGCCGATGACGAGTTTGTGGTAACTGGATATATGTTCATATCTTCTTCCTCCAAATACATATGGCACCATGTCATTAAAAGCAACAAGTAGTTTGTGCTGAGAACGGGAATCTAATTTTGGATACACAACAATGGCATAGTCAAAGATTGGAACAAATAAGGACTTAACCAACCTCAATTTAGTATCAACGGGTGTGAAACTAAAAAATAAATACAGCTTACGTAAACCCTGCATAGATACGTCCCACAATATAATTTGCATGGTCAGTAGCGGAAATAGATCGATTCAATTTGTACCCAAGGTTTGTTAAAGTATCTGAAAACTTAAGCATCGTAGAATTAAGATAAACAGGCGGTATCGCTTCAGTGTCGTACAATGTTTTTGAAATCCGAATCAATTGACTTTTCATTGGGTTTACTTGGGTATTCTTCTTGTTTGGTTGGATACCAGTCCGAATTGGTGCGAATCATCGAAATCGGTCCAGGCGTTCTTGAGTTATAAGCGTAGTACCTAACGTCACTCTCTTTTATATATTAAGATAAGCACAATTATCAGAAATGGTTCTCAGCTCAATTTTCATTTTTATTTGGCCATGTTTAACTTCAAAATAATAATTTGAAATCAGGTAATCGTACCTAGGTATGTACTATATATTGATTTCCTATACATTTTAATTTTATCTGATCTTGTGTGATTATTAATGGCAGAGTAAAAAGAAGTTGCACAATGATGCATTCACCTACATTACATACTTTGAAAAACAAAATAATATCTAGGTATAATTATTCACATATGCAATCATATTATGATAGGTAGATATGTATTTGATTTTTATGATGGCAATGAAAATGAAAACAACATTTTCAAATCGGATACCTAGGTAGTGCAATGGCAATGGTAGTGCAATCAGAACTAACACTTGTCAAATTATCATTTATCAGTAAAACCAGAAGCAAATAAAAAACATAGGGGCGGGCTACAGTCCGCTTGGGCGAACTGTTGGATACCCTATTCTTATTCCTATATCTCATAAGTGGGCGTGACAAAAATTTAAAGGATTTTATCGAAAAAACTAAGCTTTTGTAAATAAAAACGCTCCCAAGCTCAAACTTTGGTTTTTCAATAAAATTGTTTTATTTAATTGTGGGCGTGTCAGTAGGCGGATTTAAAAAAAAGTTTAAGTATGAGCATAATGGGCACCTAGAGAGTATATACTATAAATTTCAGCTCCCTAGCTCAAACTTTGGACTTTCAAAAATAAAAAATAAATAATTGTGGGCGTGTCAGTAGGCGGATTTTGAAAATATTTACACATGAGCATAAAGGGCCCCTAGAGAGTATATATTAAAAATTTCAGCCCCCTAGCTCAAATTTTGGTTTTTCAAAAAAAATATTTTATTTAATTGTGGGCGTGTCAGTGGGCGGATTTTGAAAATTTTATGTCCCAAGCAGTTTTATGGGCCAAAGATCATATATAAAAAATTTCAGCTTTCTAGCTCAAAATTCAATTTTTCCCAAAATTTGTTTTATTTAATTGTGGGCGTGTCAGTGGGCGGATTTTGAAAATTTTATGTCCCAATCAGTTTTATGGGCCATAGATCATATATAAAAAATTTCAGCTCTCTAGCTCAAAAATCGATTTTTTCCAAAATTTTGTTTTTTTGAGTTTGTGGGCGTGTCTGTGGGCGGATTTCAAAAATTCTTAAACTTGATTATTTCGGGACCCTAGAGAGTATATGGTTAAAATTTCAGCTCTCTAGGTCCAGTTTAAAGGCCTAATTTTTGCCGACGGACGGACGGACGGACGGACGGACGGACGGACGGACGGACATGGCTAGATCGACATTACTATCGATGCTGATCATAAATATAGTAACTTTTAGGGGTCTACGGGCAATATTAAGGTATGTTACAAACTATGCGTCAAAATTAATATACCCCTAGAATAGGGTATAAAAAAGGTGTCCATGCTGCACTCACGGTATAGTTGATGTGTAAACATGTAGGCACAGTTGCGCGTTAGCTATCTAATTCGTTATCTAGCTAACGCCATAACTAAGTAACTAACGTAGTTAAATTAGCTGCGCTAAAAATGCAATCGATTTGGTGGTTAGCTATCATAATGACAACTAATTTTTGCTATTAGCTATTAGTTGCAGGTTGTGTAACTAAGCTCGTTAGGTTGCCAAAGTTAGTTGCGGATGACAACTAAAAGTTGGTTAGTTTTTAGCTCTCATCAGATCACCGTAATTAAACGACATTGGGCGCGGTTAGTACGTAAATGGGGGACCGTTTGAGAACAACCGCGTTTCGTTGGCCAGTCCTATCTACAGAGTTGAGGTAGATAATATACGTGGTATCACAATGGACCTAAATTGGTTTAAGTGTGTCGGCTTCCGCCGACAGCCACATAAACCTAACCTAACCTAGCTGTAGCTTTTTAGCTGCCTAGGTAATAACTAATAACTAAATCAAAAATTTTTATTTTGCTATAATGGTGATAATTTATTGGGATTTATTATGCATATTGCGTTTAAAATAAAAATTGATTGAATGTCCCTTTTATTTTACATCAGGTTATTTTACAAAGAAATCCTTGGAGCCACAATAATTAAACCCGAATAAGGATATTTTCCCAAAATGTACTTAGAAACGGCACAGTATATATGAGTTCAATGTTATTTGAATGAGTGGTGCTAGGAACAACAAACATTTTGGTAAAATATTCTTTTTTTTACTTTTAAGGACCTTTTTTGTTGTTGCAAGGACCTCTTAGTCAAATAACATTGAACACAGATATACAGAGTTTTTGAAAAAAATGTTTTTTTCTGGCTTAAGATTTTCAGCGTCACCGTCATCGTCAGATTTTCAGCGTCACCGTCATCGTCAGATTTTCAGCGTCACCGTCATCGTCAGATTTTCGGTCGGACGGCAAAAAACCAAAGTTTGAGCTAGCGAGCTGAAATTTATAATATAGACTCTCCAGGGGCCCTTGATGCTCATGTGTAAATATTTTTTCCAACAATTTAACGAAAAAAGGCACAGGAGCAATTCTTTTATTTCGTTATACAATTTTAGAGATTATTATGTCCTTACGAAATACCGGGAAGTTGTGTGAAAGTAGATTTCTTTTGAATAATTGAGGTTGTATAGCTTGAAGTTTGTTGTACATCAGTTGAAGGTAAGAGGCAAAATATTGATTTGTACTTCGGTAACCTTTGGCCGATTTAAGAATGAAACTTTTAGTTGTAATAAGGTTATTCACCAAGTGGTCCTTGGAGAACCAAATATTGTTGGAAAAAATATTTACACATGAGCATCAAGGGCCCCTGGAGAGTCTATATTATAAATTTCAGCTCGCTAGCTCAAACTTTGGTTTTTTGCCGTCCGACCTGACAATCTGACGATGACGGTGACGCTGAAAATCTGACGATGACGCTGACGCTCGATATTTCCAACTAGCCCCTACCGAGAGAAAAGATATTTACACATCAACGAGAGCAAAGATGTTTAAACATCAAAAAACACTCCAATAAAACTCTAACAAAAATTCCAAAAGTAACAAGGAAATAAGTACAATCGAAGCATATCGACAGCAAAGACAAGCATGAAATATCCTACCTTAAACTTGGTTACAACAAAAAATTCCCCATCCAGCATTCCTTGAGTGATATTTTTGTTGGGATATTACATTTTGGTTTTTATGCAATCCATTTCACAAACCCGCACAAGCGATCACACCGACCGACGTATGGACCGCGTAGCGGATGTTTGCATCGGTGCCGTTTCTATTTGTAGTTATTCAATGACAAAAGTCTTAAATCCGACAATTGGAATTTTGTTTCTGTTGTCACAGATGCAACATTGTTTAAATAATCTACAAGAATTTCTAAAACTATTCAATATTGGCAGGCAGTGCATGACACTACCATATTCGCAGTCACATAAAAGACATCAAAAGATCTACCATCTATGGTTAGAGTTCTTCACGTATCACAGAAAAAGCAATTTACCACACTTGTGCCACTCGTTTTTGTCACAGTGTTATACCAATTGCTCCAGGAGAACAAATGCAGAGACAGACATCAGGACAGAGTGTAAAGGAAAGCAGCGCCGCAAAGAAGCTTAGGAGCTTAGAAGAACAAAACGCGTGACAGCATCATACCAGTAGTGAAACAACTCACACCATAGCGTTTGCTTTATTTATTCATTTGACATTTCTTACCGCAACCGCACATATAGAATCAGAAGAAAAGGGCATATAGAGCGCAAATATACAAAAAAAAACAAAGAGAAAAAGTCCCCAAAAACCACAAAATAGATGCAAGACATGGTGCAAGGGATCAGAGGAGCAGAAAAGTTGTGAGAAAACCGCATCCCCACCAAATTGCCGAAAATGGGTTGTGTTCTGTTGTTTGTTTGTAGGTAGATATGTGTCGCAAGAAGGCTTCTCCAATAAACCGAGAGAAACTCCGTAAAACCGCCGCGTAAATCCTTTCAACTTTGTTTGGTTTTTAGCGCCACGAATGGCTCGTTCGCCATTATTGTAATTGCTTTCAGTTTGGCGCGGCAAAAAGCATACAGATACAGACCTACATGCTGGATGCTCTCGAACAGTCACAGCCGGGCGCTATTCATTTCTGAACACACGCGAGAATTCTGCGATTTTGAATTGCAATAAAACGTAATACGTTCCCAACTAGATGCAGGATGTACAAGTACATGTAGGTAGCCGCCACTGCTCACGTTCGCCACAAGCTGGGTTATACTCGTAGCCTTTGACAAAAATACAAAACAACGCGTCCATCGTCGTTTGTATCTGTGCTTTTTATGAGTGCCCCACTGCTAGTCCTTTCCAGCTACCAAACCACCACCAAGTGAACAAATTACGCAGAAAACTATTACCATTAAATGCATATGCGACCCATTGAATTTTAGCTGTGCAAAGTCAACTCCTGCATCCTGCGTCCAATCCAGGTGTCTGTGTACTCGCCGTGAGAGAATAACAATCGGCTTTCCATTCCATGGCTTATTTGAAAAATGCGATGCATACAGGATGTTAGCTACAAATGGAATCAGACCAGTCACCCATTATCCCCGGGTAAGTGTTAGCTGTTCAGCCAACCTCTGCGACTCATTCACATTAACTTATCCTTTCTAATTGCCATTTGAGAAGTGAGTGTTGGCGGAGTGCATTTCGCACTCTACTGCTGGCGGGACATTGCTCCAGAGTATTGCTGCACACTGCGGGGATTATAAATTCTTTGCTCATTTAATATGGATCCCGGAATGGAGCCTTCCTTCGAAAGACCTCCATTTCTACAGGCATCGTTCTCTAATGGACATTCACGAATATCAAGAAATTCATAATGAGTTTTAAGTGGAATTATGAGCACACTTGAGTGAGTTTCCCGTTTGCGTTCTCCCTCCAGCTCTAGAAGGTAAAAGTTTTTCCTCAAAGTCCTTAATCCTCCTTTTGTTTGAACACCTATTTGTGCATGTGCAGAGGGTCGGTGCCGAAGTAAATCGGGTCCTGGGTAATCATACCTTCCCACTTATTTAAAATTTATAAAGTCCTCAAGTTGTTGAGTGATTTTCTAGTGCGACTAACGAATGCTTTGTGCTATTCGATTCAACAGTGTAATAGTATCCGATACGACAGAAGGTGAGAGTTCAAGTACCTATTTGAAGCTTGAATATCTGAAGTATTCTGTTTAAGATGATTAGATATGCGGAGTTTTTGCTAATGAAGAGCTTTTCTGTTGTTATTACAATTTTTCCCTCAACGCATTCTAAGGATGGGAATTGATCTCCTGAAATTCAGATCATGTAAATGAAAGGAAGACTCATACGTTCAAGGATAACTTTGTAAAGTAGAAAGAAATATATATTTTAATCTTGCGCGAAATAGGTTCTTGTAATGGACACACGTTCATGTGTGAGTGTAGAAGAGTTACTAAAAGAAATCCATATAAATATGTGAGGTACGAAAATCGAATGCTCCAACATCAATTTGAATTAAGGCTATTTTGATTGGATATAGCTAGACATCAAATTTGGAAGGATACGAGTAGCTTCCTTGGCTGAGCAACAGTATACTTTTTTCTAAAGCTGCTCTCTCTCCCAAGTCATATCGGGAAATAAATAAATAGTGAAGTAATTTTTAATTTTAATTCGGAACATATCCATTTCCAAATATACTATTCTTCAGACTTATTTCCAAAGAGTTTTAATTTGCAACATCAAAAGAGCGGGATTAACCATTTTTTTTTTTTTTAATATTTTTTTAAAAAGGAAATCCAAATCCCAGAGCACTCAGACTCGATAACGGTCCATTGTACTACTAGGCAGAAATCCTCCTTTTGGTGTAGAGGCATGTGATTGGGTGGCGTATGTTGTTGTTCCTCATGGGGATTGAACCTGCACCGCACTGGTCAGAAGCCAACACACTAACCTCTGCACCGTCGCCACCCATAAATGGAATTAACTATAGTAAATGTTGGCATTTATGAGCATTATTATAGAATTAATGTACAATGTACCAAATAAGGACTAAACACACTTACCATTCAATCTAACTAGAAACGTGAGCTATCAAAAAATTGCCCGATCCCCATTATAAACTTCCCAGGATTGTGGAAGTTATTGGAATGTATCCAATAGCGAAGCAAGCTGTGATGATAACATTAAGTATCGCGCAAGCGTGGGGTAGATGAAGTGTCGGGAAAACTCAGCCATCTTCTGTGATCGAAAAATGCCCCCAAGCTGAAAGGAAAGCTCTACAACGCAGTTATGCGCCCGGCGCTCACATACGGTTACAATGTTGGACAGCGTACAAAAAGTATGAGGGCAAATTAACGGCAGCTGAGATGAAGATGCTTCGTATGATAGCAGGAGTAACAAATATTGATCGAATAAGAAGTTCCAAGATCCGAGGAAGCATTCACGTCAGAAAACCTTTCTCGAAAAAATGGAGTGCGACCGGCTCAGTTGGTACTGTCATGTTTAAAAGAGATACCCTACGAACCCTGTCAAAAAAGCAATATCAATAAACGTTCCAATACAAATGCGAAAAAGAGGAAGGGTCTAAAAACACCTGGATCTCACAAATGCAGCAACACCAGCACTTAATTGGCCTCAGCCACTAAGTGATTCAAAATCGTGAGGCCTGCCGCTATTTCCTGAGGTCGAACCGGCGAACCCCACAGGCGGACCAGTAGGGATGCAGTTAAGGTGGGTGGCTATGATCCCTTTAATCGCGATCATAGCCTCATCGCCATTCAAGGAAGAAGAAGATTGTAATTGAACCTAAAATGAAAATCGTAAAGTTTTCAAAATTAAAGGGTTCCATATGTTTTCCAAATGTCTTTAAGAGTACGAATGTGTATGTATGTGTTTTTTTCTGTTTTTTGTTAGAAAGGTGGAAAGCATCGAAAGCCGGTGTGTGGGACTTTAACCCGAACCAAAAACACATCTTGTTGTCACTAACCTGCTACCAAAATAATTATCGTGCCTAAGAAAGAGATGCGCACATGATCAAAGATAACTCGAAATTGCCTGGTGTACTGGCGACGAAGATAATTGCTTCGTTACAGGTCTTACCCGCCCTTTAATGCACCGGGTAAAGTGCACCTCGGTTGCTTTGTCTATGTGTTTTTAAGTAGCAACCTAAATTTCACACGCTCCGATTTAAATCACGACTGATACCACGTCACACCATTAAAAGGAATCTAAAAAGCCATGTTTAGAACCGATTGCAACAAAATTTTATGAGTTTATTGATGAACAAAAAACACCGCTTTCAAAACAGTGCATAATTCAATCGACATTATAATATTTATTTATTTATTTATTTATTTATTTATTCATCAAATGAGTAAACATTCACTGTTCTCTTTAGATTACATAATACAAAAATAAATACCTATTAACTACCACCAGAGTTGCTTAATGCTAATATTAAACAGCTTTTAAATGAATACCTACTAAGATGAAATTCTAATAAATCACAGTAATTATTAGCCTCTCGTAGACATCTAGATATAGGTTCATTATAACCATAGTTAGCCCTATGAAAGGGTACATAAAATACATGACGATATCTGAGTGCTCTTGACGGAGCATAAAAACCAATTTGAGATAACAGAAAGGGGCAATCGATATGACAGGTAATTAAATCCCTCACAAACATTATAGATAAGTATTTCCTACGAGTCGATAGAGGTAAAATTCCCAGTAGTTTACACCTAGTATCATAGGAAGGCATTTCAATATTCCAACGAAGCCGTCTTACTGCAACTCTAGTCAAACACTTTTGGATCCTCTCAATTCTGATGGAATGAACTTCATAAAATGGATTCCAGACAATGCTGCAGTACTCGAGGTGAGATCTAACAAATGCAAAAAAGAGGCATTTGAGACTATAAGGATCCTGAAATTCCTTTGAATTTCTCAATATAAATCCTAGCATTGAGTTGGCTTTAGCAGCTAGAAACTCAATATGTTCAATAAAATTCAGTTTTTGATCAAACATAATCCCAAGATCTTTTTTTGATCGTATAATGGATAACGGAACATCACCAATCGTATACGAGACAGGAATTGGGGACAGATTACGACAAAAAGTAAGGCTCTGACATTTAGATACATTTAAGTGCAGGTCATTGTTATGGCACCAATTCGAGAGTCTATCAAGATCATCTTGTAAAAGTCTGCAATCTAACACCGATGTTATTTGACGAAAAATTTTCAAATCATCGGCAAACATCAAACATTGAGAATTCTGAAACATTTCCGGAATATCGTTAATAAATAACAGGAAGAGTAAGGGGCCAAGATGACTACCTTGAGGTACACCTGAAGTAACTTGAACCGGTGTTGACCGAATGTCGTTTAAGCATACAAACTGAATACGCTCCGTAAGATATGAGCTAACCCACTTCAACAGATTGGAATGAAATCCGAATCTTGCCAGTTTCTGCAGTAAGATGGCGTGATTTACACGATCAAAGGCCTTGGAAAAGTCAGTATATATGACATCAAACTGAAAACCTTTCTCCAAACCGTTTAAAACGTGATTACAGAATATTGAGAGATTAGTTGAAGTTGATCTACCACCCACAAAACCATGCTGGAATGGAGAGATGTAATTCTTGAGGATAGGTGCAAGTTTATCAGACACTAATTTTTCGAAGAGCTTGGGTATACTTGGAATTTTGCAGATTGGGCGATAATTTGAGATATCATGTCTGGAGCCAGATTTAAAAATTGGTGTAATTAAAGAATTTTTCCAGACCTTGAGAAAGTCCCCATTTTCAATGGATTGATTAAATACTAAACAGAGGGGTACAGCAAACGCGGAAGAACAGTTACGAAGAATAATTGGCGGAATTCCATCAACACCAGGATTTGTATCAGTCTTTAAAAAAGAAAGTGCTAATTCCACTTCAGAAGACGAAAACTCGAATTTGCCAAGATTTAATGAATTACTTGACAGTGAACTATCGTTAAAAGAAGAAGATCCAGAGGAAGTGTAGACCGATTGGAAGTGCTTAGCAAACATATTGCAAATTGTTAATAGGTCTGAAGAAGTTTCGTCATCTTGGCGCATAATTCTTGGAATACCAATTGATTGTTTTTTATTTTTGATGTACTTCCAAAAACATTTGCTATTATTCCTTAACTTTGACTCGACTGATAGAACATACTGTCTATACAGGAACTTATTTAAAACATTAAATTGCTCCTGGAGTCGGCGGTATTGGATATAAAGCTCAGGATCATTATTGTTTTTCCGAAACTGTTTGTAGATCTTATTTTTCCTATTATTAAGATTTATAACCCTTTTATTAAACCAAACAGGTTTGGTGCCAGTTTTGGCTTTTACTTTCGGCGTAAACATATCGATTGCTACTTTCACGATTTCTATAAAAAGGTTGTAGGAATCATTTAAATTATGGTTACTAAAAACATTTAACCATTCAATGCTATTTAGATAATTTGAAATGCTATTAAAATTAGCTTTGGAGTAGTTATACTTAAAATTACATCCAGATGAAGACGGTTTAATAAATTCACAAAATTGTAATCTTATAGAAAGTGCTACATGAAAAATATGCCCAATATACGAGTAGAACATTTTAGATAGTTTTAATATATATACATAGTTGTGTATTCTCAAATAGGTAGGTAAATATATTTAATGGTTTAATGTTTTAGAATAGATAAGTTTAATTTTGTAAGTTCAAATCAAATATATCAAAAAAAGGAAAACTTAAATTCGCACATAAGGCGATACCATAACCAAAAAAATGTGCCAAAAATATATTCCAAAATATGAAAAAGTATGTTTTGGGGCTTACCCTGATCAACCGCAAATCAGGAGTGCACTCTGGATCGCTGATGACTTATAGATGTTTTGCTGTATGTTATTTTGTTTTGATGAAATTAAAATCTTGGCACTTTTTTAAAAGGTTAGGCACTAGGCAGGTATAAATTAGGTTAGGTAGACTAAGGTTAAATTAAACGTATGTATTTTAGAACATTAAAAACTATTTTTTTTGTTCTTTTTTTCTTTTTCTTTTTCTTTTTCTAGTAAATTTATCTTCTGGAAACTTTTCTTGCATAATTATCTCTGGGTAGGGGAGTTTTCTTTTTTTCTTTTTAACACTTTTACACAGGTGCAGGTAATATCTTGCAGGAACTGTGGATCAGGTTGAAGAGAGTGCAGGCTTCGTTGCAGAGATTACTTCGACGGAGCGCTAGGACTGCCGTTGTTCAGTTTGTCAACTGCTGACGCTTGGTGCTCCAAATAACGTGGGTTGATTAAGCCGTGCAAGACTCGTTCCACTATTTTCCACTAAATGAAGTCGGGGAAATGATGCTTGTGGCTCCGTTAATGGTTCCAAGACTCCACTGAATAAGACTTCAGCTTATTAAAGTTGATGTCTTCGGATTGATGTCTTGCACGTGCCTATGGTAGTCGAGAAATTGAGACTAGTAGTCAAGTTTGTAGTTTTGAAGTCACGTGCCTACCCTTTTTCTTTATAAAAAAAATCCAAAATTCAACAAACAATTGCCCTTTAGTAATTTTACTTTGGTTTAAGCGCGCAGGTAATTGATTTTGTTGTTTTCCTTTTTCACGATAACGTTGAGACACACTTTAAGCGATCGTTGACATTCTCTACGGTTGCTGGTGAAATGAGACTGTGTGTAAGCTCAACATGCCGGAAGAGCAAGTCAGAGCAGTGAAAATAACACGCCTACCAACTAAAGTGGAGACTTAAATGGTTCTCAAGGAAACTGTGGCGCTTTAAGGATGTGACGTAAGCTTGAAAAAAGACATGGATGTAATATTAAATTTTGCTTCCTTTTTTTTTAGTTTTATATTTTGTTGTGTACAAGGGATTGCTACAGTGCATACAAACCCGTGGGTGGATACGACAGGAGATCACCGGTGCAAATCATCAATATTGGAGGCTTGAATGTGTCGAAATCGTAAAAAAGAGGCAGGCTACTCCTGGATCACAAAAATACAATTACACTAGCATATGATTGGCCTCCGTGAGGAAGTTATCCGAAACCGAGAGGCCTGGCGGCGTTCATTGAGATCAAATCGGCGAACCCCACAAGTGGACCAGAGTGGATACAGTAAAGTGGGTGGGTTATGATCCCCTTAATCCTGATTACAATCTCGTCGAAAGGAGGAAGAATTACAGACGTGACAACCCTTGCATGCAGTAGCCTACGACTGTATCTTCAATTTCAAAAATTTGGCATAATTTGGGAGAGCTTGACTACTGCAGATTCTTCTTAAAAGAGAGTCTCAAGTCGATCATAACGCCCATAGGTGTTTGATAGGTGATGCTTCCTCATGCCCGCCTACCATGGTTTTAATTGTCTCCAAGTGTATGTGTATATGTGTGTATGAACAATTTTCACGTGTTTAAAAAATCGTATGGATTTCGTTGCGCTGCAAATCGACGTGTATTGAGCTCAATAAAATCTGAAAGAAATTACACTGAATTCGGTCCATAATTCGGTTTTATAATGATAAAAAATAGTTTAAGAAAAGAAGATAAATCGAATATTATAGATTTAAATAACTTTTCGCTTATTGTTTCTTTACTATTTTTGTTTATATTATTACCAGCAGAACTGCTGAAAAAAATGCATTGATATATTTTCAATTTTAAATCTATTCATCACTTTACTCCTAATTATTATTATTGATTTCATATTCATATCACGCTGACCTTGTGGACCTGAAGGGTCGAACTCACCCCCCCCCCCCCCCCCCCCCCCCCGGCTTGTTTTAGTGGGGAGACTTCGAGAGGAAGTCGGAACATTGCATTTTGCAAACAGGTTCCCAATGTTTGGCTGCCAGAAAATGCACCAGGTTTCCACCACATTTCTACATGCATTGTAAAGTTTTCTGATAGTAGTCCAAAATTATAACTTTCACCAAGCAAATATGTTTTGGAATGCCGCTAGATGAACTTGAGGAGATTCAAAGAGGTATCCTGCAAGATCGTAGTGTACCGATGATGTGAACGTCAATTCAAGCCAGTACAAAAGAAAGTCGTAGTATATAGTAAATCATTCTGATGGTTATGATTTGTGTCAAAGATTGCAGACAGGATATTTTTCTTTAAAGGAGAAGCCTCTGGAAGGTCGGCTCACATCCATTTTCAATCGTCATGACATATTCAAAAACAATTTTTATTTCGCAATGATTGTAGCTCATCTACATAATACAGAGTGTTTCCAATTTGAATTTCACACTTCGAAAAATGATTCTTGAGTATTATCTAAGAAAAATATCGTTTAACAGCAAAACTCCATCTGCAATGTGGACATCATTTTCCAAGAAAGTAAGAAAATATTAAATTTGCGACAGAATCTTCATTTAGGGCATTTTAGAACAAAAAGTGGTCTGGGTGCGACCCGCAAGGCCCACACGACTAACTTCCCAGTGGGATCAATATGATTTATGCAATTAGTGGCAAATTTTGAAATGGTGAAGAATTATTTAATATTAAAAAATGTTCTTTAATATTGTTCACGGAAATTAATTGTTGTTAATAACAGCGAAGTGTGGTATATATTAATGCGACCACAAGGAGACCTGTAAATTTACATGTATACGAAATAACGGAGCACGTTGTAATAATGATTTGCTCAAGACAAATGACGATAAATAGTACAAATAAAGCCAATTTATTTTAGTTATGTATTTAATAACAAAAAACGACTGGACCGATTTCGCTGGAAACTTAATCAGTTCTGAGTTACGTAATTACGCTTCGAATAAACCCGGTCCCATGTCAATATCATCTTTGGTTCTCGAGATAATCGTGGCGAAAGAAAATTCCGAACGCACATACATCTCTATAAAAACGTTGAATTTGGATTCTGGTGACCTTGAAACGTGGAGATATGTCAAAATCCGCGATTCACAAAATCGGCCCCATTACAAGAACTTCCACTGGGAAGTTAATAATGCTCCTTTTCAGTGCGTCTATATAAAATTGATGTCTTTTTCGGCTTTGTAGATATTTAGTTTTAGGTGAGTTTAATTTTTCCTGCATAGGAAAATGCTTTCAGGTTGCTTTTCTACAGAAAATGCGGAATAAACATACATACCTTTTTTTATTTGATTCTTATGAACGTAAAAATAATAAAAACAAATCTTTAATAACTTTGCTGAAAAACACATACACCCATATCGTGGAATCCGTCGGATCTGAGATTCACTTCACTTATTCGTTTCACGTGAACAGAAAATTGGTATCGTGGGATCCGTCGGATACTCTCCCTTCCCGACCACTATTGGTGATTAGGAAATTCAATAGTGACAGCTCATTTCAAACACATTTGTTTTGTAAAAATTAAATTCAGTGAAAATAAAATAAAAACTGCGGATGTCAAATGCATGGATAGATTCGATCCGTTCGTTTTCCACGATACAGTGAATTTCATTCACGTTACCGACATGTGGATGGTTCACGTCTGCGGATTACACGATGCAAATTGTTCAGTATTAGCGGATCGTTCCCCCCGACGGATTCCACGATAGGGGTGATAGTTTATATGATACTTGGGAAAATTTCCAGCAGGTTATAAAGGAAAATATGATTTTTGTTTAAGAAGGTTATAAACCATGCTAATAAATAAAGGAGGACAAAACAAAGTATCTATCATAAAATCTATGTAAGGTTAGGTTAAACAGCTGTATGCAGTTCGCATACAGCACTAGGCACGAGAAGGGCCCATCGCGATCCCTAGGGAACCGATTGAATCCAAAACTTCAAAAGGAGAAAAGCTTAAACACTTTCCCTTACAAAACATCCAATCTTCCTGCAAAATTTTACCAGCCTCCTGTGGTGTGTGCCGCTCAACTCCCCTAATTCCTCCAAGAAGTACTCTCCTAGAAACCTTAGCATACTTAGTGATACATTCAAACATTTTCCTGGGTCAGAAAAATTAAAAAAAACTAAATTAAAAATAAGTATCCGGACAGTCAAAAAAGATATCAAATTGGTTATTGGTTGGTCTTGAAATAAACGAGGGCAAGACAAAGTACATGATATCAACAAACAAACAAACATCTGTCCACCGCCTAGGACAAAACGTCACTGTTGATAGCAATAACTTCCAGGTAGTTAAGGAGGTCATCTAAACATCAACTCCACGAATGACACCTTAGTGGAGGTCCGGCGGAGAACTACATTAAGAAACCGCTGCTACCTCGGTTTAGCAAAACAAATTGGTTCAAAACTCCTCACTCGAAGGACCAAATGCATGCTTTATCGAACCTTAATCCGACAGTTCTGCTTTATGGTACCGAGGGATGGACGAAAAGTAGAAAAGGGGAGCTAATATTGGGTTCTTTTGAAAGAAAAATACTACGTCGGATATTTCGTCCTGTGTGCGAGCCAAAAGGCTAAAAAGCTAAATCACGTCGACTAATGGAAATTAATGCTCCACCCAAGAGGATCTTCGACTTCCAGCCCCCTGGTTCGAGAAGGCAGTTAAAACTGAACCTCCGTTTTAAAGACCAAGCCATCGCGGATGCCAGAGCGCTTGGTCTGGTGACCTGGAAGCAGCGTGCCCGGGATGGAAGGCTGCAGTGTCTCAGGCATTAAGTAAGTACATAAGTAAAAGGAGTATAATTTTTTTTTTAAATTAAAACCCTAAATGAAAGTTTTGTCTTAAGTTTTAGCTGAGATATTTATGTCAGCATTTGTCAAGGTACACCAAAGTAAGTCTTTTCTTAAACTCTCGGTAAATGATGTCCACATTGGAGATAGACTCTTTCTGTAGCACGATTTTTTTCTTAGATTTTATCCAAAAATCATTTAACTAAGTCTTGACATTCAACTTGGAAACACCCTGTATATGCATATCCTTAGTTTCGTTTATGTACTGGGGAAAACCATTATCTAACATTTTCCTAGGTTCACTCTCAAGTCTCAAGATTTATAGTAGTTGTTTATGTTGTGAGCCGCTAGTAAAACAATATGAGATGCGTAAAGTAAGACCCGGATGACTTGTTCAGCATTCCTGCCCTGTGGGGAGATGTTCCCATATGTCATCTATGAACAGAGCAGGTTGTTTGATGCATGTAATTGTAATTTTTTTTTCAAACCTTATGCATTTTCGTTTATATACCATCCTGTGACAATACAAATATACGTTGCAGTTAACTGAATCAAATACAGCCCTGAAGTCTCCTATTTTTCAAATAGCTCTTGCGGAAACCTGCTTGATATTCAGTTAAAATTTTATTTATAGCTGCAGGCAAATTGCTTCAATTGGAAAATAAATTCACATCTGTTGCGGAAAACCTATTACCATTGTTGTAGTGGTCACAATGAGAATAAAATTTTAATTTCTTTGGTTTCTGGGTTCTGCGATGTTTTATGCACGGCAATATCGATATAAACCATCTAAATAAAAACTCTTCGAACGCTTACAGCGTGGGCCATGATGACTTCTGCCACCATGATGAGAAAGCGGCGATTTCCCGTTTCCTGATCCCTTTTACAATGACCCAAAGATATCCGATTGGATTGAGGTAAATGGTATTCGCTACAGAGACATGCAATTGCATGAATTGGACATCAGTGATATGTGGTTTCAAGAAGACGGTGCCACAACCCACACACAAGCCACAAAGAAGCCACAATCGAGTTATTGAAGTTTCAGTTCGGTAAACGTGTTATCTCAAGAAAAAGACCCGTCTATTGGGTGCCGAGATCGTGTGATTTAAAGCCTCTAGACTTTTTTTTATGCGGCTGCATTAAATCATTGGTCTATGCCAACATGCCGGCGACTGACGTTAGAAGAGCTCAGACCCAATATTGAACGAGAAATAGCGGCCGTATCGGTCGTAATGTGGGCCGACTCATCGAAAATTGGGTTAAACGTATCGACCGCTGCATACGTTCCCTTGGTGGACATATGAACGAAGTCGAATTCCATTGATAAATGTTTTGATAGAAATTTAAGCCAATAAAATTTTTTTTTTGAGATATCTCAATTAGTTTGCATTATATTTAAAAAAGAAATTGTCAAGTTTTTAATGAAAGGCCCTTTATTTAAAATGTGGCATAAAGCAAGGACTTGTCGGAAAACTGAATTCTCATTCGGGAATTGTCTTTGCATGGCGGGCACAAGGATATAGGTCAAGACGGTGGAGTGAAATAACGCCAATCGAAATAAGGCCAAAGGTGTGCAGTTTCTCTTTTGAAAGTGAAACATGGCCAGATTTCAACGTTTGGCTTTATTTCAGTCTGTGAAAGATAAATGTAAACATTTGGCCTTATTTCGTTGGCGTTGTTTCACGCCATTATTTCATCATTCGGATTAAAGGGCTCGCAGAGCCGAATCCACCCATAAACATTACTTTAGGTGGGTGTGGAGCGCTCGGCGTAGTGCGACCAGGTTGGAGCTTTTCGCTGTCACTTGATCCCAGAATACTTACTCCGTAGTCCTGAACTATTTGAAAAGAAAACTTTTGCCCATTCTCCCACTGGCCACTGACCCAAAAACACAGGTCTGGTCTTTCATCATCATGCGCTCAGTGAGAAGTTGTTCTTCCAGAGGTCTCCTGACTTTGCGGCACACTTTCAGAAGACGTTTCGGATCATTTGATGAATCTAGCACCACACCTCCTGATGCCAATTCACTTAAAAGCTGAGCAGTGCACACTCAAAGCAATGATTTTAGACCTATTATCCAGAGCGATATCCATTCTCAAATTTGTGTGAATAACATTGAAAAAAAATAATAAAGAAATAGATAAAAGTCATAACTTTTATAAAATTCACAGGAAATTCGAAATACCCAACAAAAATAATTAAATTGTAAAGTTTAGTTCAACTTTTTATAAAGTAATAAAACAAAAAAAACATTTACTTTGTATTATGATGCTCTCAATTAATTTGCACAGCCACAACCATATTCCTAATGCCGCTACTACACAATAAATTAAATTTTGTGAAAGATTCATCAAATAAATATTTCATTAAGGAAAAGTGGAAAGTATAATCATCCAACTTTGATATTTTTGAAATTCGTTTGAAGTAGGTTGTCAAAGTAATATGTTCAAATATTTTATCACAGATACTTAACAAATATCATTGACTGTGTAATTCCAGAATAATCCTCTTTATTTTATGTCGGCAATTTTAACTGTTTGTTGAGCTCCGTTGCTACTGATTTATAAAAATTTTCGCGTTTGTTTTTGCAGAGGTATTTGTAATAATTATTTTAGCTAATTTATTTTGTTATGAGAGGCTTTTATTTGGGCCTAAAGATACTTTCAATTTCCTTACTACTTTCACAACCTTTTACTTCTGCGCGATTTCGATGAGATCTCTTCAAATAAAAAAAATCATAGGATTGCTAAAGCAAACACATCTTTCGATACACTCATTACTTTTCACAAAGGGGCGTATTGACAGCTTGGTTTTAATGGGAGTTGTCGAATTATTTCGAAATTGCCAATATCATTAATATTTATTTTAGCGGTATAATTAAATTTAATTTATGACTTTTGTTAGGAGAACTAATTTTAACCAAACCCAATTTGGCCTAGGTATATTTTCTATTTTTTGTAACATTTTGGGGCGGTTTGAACCCACATAAGGCCAAATTTCGAGATTTGGGCTTATGACGCTTGGGGTTATGTCACGGCACCGATTTTGTTATTAACTTCGCAGTACTGGGTAAGTTATTATAATTGGTCCGAAAATTAAAATCGTGATTTACAACATATTTTAAAATATGAAGGGTCACAATATGTTTTTTAAATGTTTTTAAGAAGATGTATGTGTGTGTATGTGTGCGTTCGTACGCATGTGGCTTTTTTTTTGGGCTGTGCCAATGGATGTGGTAATCTTCGCAAGATGGCATGCACGATTCGCAAACCCGAATAATCGATGCCAGGAATGCGGCTACGTACTAATCCACACCCAACAGACTTCCACCACTCTCCCCGTGGGACTGCCGTTCGGTATTACTTCGCCGGGATGGTAAGCATATCATGCTATTCGTCTTGTGTGAGCTATTGTTGCTACTTCTGTTTCGGCTTGATCTGTTTCTACTGCTTCTGCTGCTTTGTGAATTTTTTCAATTCTTCGCAGCTCACTTTGCACATTCGTTACAGATTTCAATCCTCCCAACTGTTGATGAGGTACTTGAAGACGTAGTAGCTAAGAGACTATCGAATTATTGAAAGGTACTCAATTTTGCATAAAAACCAATTTGGATTCAGGAAAAATAAAAGCATAAACAGGTTGCTTGGAGATTTCGCAAACTCACTTTACACTAGTCTAGATAAAAATCACAACTCAATTGTTTTATTTATTGATTTTAAGAAAGCGTTTGATACCTTAAATCATAAACAGATTCTAAGTGATGAAGATATTAACTGGATAAAATAGGTGTGCGGGGTAATTTTTTACCATGGTTCGAAAGCTACCTTAGCAACAGAAAATTTAAAGTCAAGGTAGCTGAGCATACCAGCGATGAAGAAGCTATTAAATACGGCGTTCCACAAGGTTCAAAACTGGGCCCGCTACTATTCATAATTTACATGAACGATCTACTCTCAGTCCTGAACCAGAGCACGGGCTACGCATATGCGGACGACACAGCCATTGTAGTTAGTCATAGAAATGTGGAAGAGGCAATTGATATAACACAAAAAGAATTCAACGAGGTAGTAGCTTGGTGTCATGATCATGGGTTGGTCATAAATGCACAAAAAACAAAGGTCATGCACATTCGACCACCACATATCCTGAAAACCCATATAAAAATTAAGATGCATGACGTACCCTGCTTGCACCGTAGCAGATGCCATGAACTTTTAAGAGACAGAGATAGTTGTTCTATGTATATCGAAAATGTATCGACGTATAAATATCAGGGCGTTACGGTGGATTATAATCTTAAATGGGGATACCATATAGACGCGTTAAGCAAAAAGTTGAGGCAAGCGACTTTTGTTCTCGCACATCTAAGATATCATTGCCCACCAACGGTGCTACGACAATTCTACTTTGGATTGGTTGAATCCCATCTGAGATATGGAATATTGGCTTGGGGAAGAGAGAAGCAAATGCAACCTTTACAAAAACTTCAAACTCGAATTCAAAGAATGATACATCAAGAGACTTTTGTTCAACAATACGAAGGACAACAAATCACGAACGATATGAAATTGCTAAATATCTCACAACTATATAAATTAGAGATATTGACAAATTTCTATAACAATAATAACTTGCTAATACCAACACAACACCAGAAGACGAGAACAGCAGCGATATACCATCCCGACCCGAGGTCATGGAACGAGTATGGCAGGAGAAGATACAACGTAACGATACCGACAATATTAAACGAACTTCCGAATGAAATTCGCAACCTAAATAAATTGCAATTTGTGAAAAAAGCTAAAGATTTCTATCTAAGTTCAATATAGTAATTTAATGTATTTAATAATAATAAGTAAAAAATAATACCAACACATACAAGAGACTCAACAATATTTATAACCTAATTTTGTAACTAGTCCTCTGCAGACAAGCCGTTCAGGCTTTGCAGATAATACAAGGTGGCGCAAAAATAACCTTCCGATGTTTTTTGGCTGTAATTTAAATTATTGCTCAAATAAATAGTCACCAATATTCCGCGTTCTGGAGCAGTGTAGCGTAACATTGTTTATTAACGTGTATTTCGCATGTGTTTACTACACAAATGTCAAAACAGAACTGACATTAGGGGCCAATCGCAAAATTTATAGCATTTTTCTGATAGGAGGATTACTTTTGCGCCACCTTGTACAAAAATTGTAAATCGTATCTTATGAATATGAAAATAAAAAAAAATAAAAAAAATGCGCAAATCTCTTCTCAAGTCACTTCTGATGACAGCATATGGTCGATTATAGACGATGGGCTATGTAATTCTATTCTCCCGTGTGCAAACCGCCCGCAGTGGAATATTGCGTGCTCCGTTATTTCTTCTTCTTCTGGGCATTCCGGGCAAAGTGGTGAGATATCGTGTCCAAATCTGTATAGGTACATGCGATATCCCCCATGATCGGATGGGAACTGTGTAAGATGGTTATTCCAGTCTCCGTGTTTGCGACATATCCAATCTTTTATAGAAGGTATAAGTTCGCCAAGTAGCTACTGACGCTGCTTTTTCTTCGACCTTTATCCTCTGGATGGTTGTAGCATCGCGTTGGTTCAGGGATATTCTGTTATATATCCTGGTCATCTCATATGCGAGAATGTCGATGGGGACCATTCCAGCTATAACAAATACAGCCTCGTCTGAGATGATACGAAAGCCGCTAATTGTTCTTAGCGTACAGAGTCGATATATGGATGACAATCTTTTTTTTAGTCACCTTTGTCCTTAGTGCCCGCACCCAGACTGGGGCGGCATATAACAAAACCGAAATGATTACTCAGGAGAGGAGCATCCTTCTAGCTTAACCAGGTCTCCAGGTCCACCGATGTTAGGCAGCATGCACGAAATAGCTCCCCTTAGTTGCGCTGCCTTTTTGTCTAGCTAGTCAACGTGAGACTTAAACTGACCTGATGGGTTGGCTACCCACCTGAAAATTAGCCAACTCTACGATTTTTCTACTTGATATAAGGACGGCTTCTGTTTTATGGTCGGCCAATTCTAGTCCGGCGGATAAAAGCGAGTCCTTTATCTGGGAAATGGCTTTCTTTGTAGCTGATTCTACAGTACGGATATGTTTAGTCACTGTCACGACGGCAATGGCATCAGCGAATCCAATTATCGTTACTCCGCGAGGTAGCGACAATCGAAGGACTTCGTCGTACATAATGTTCCACAGCAGCGGCCCTAAGACTGACCCCTGTGGGACTTCCGCGGTGATTTTGTAGCACTTGACTCCTTTATCAGTGTTGTACTTAAGCTTCCTATTGTTGAAATAATTCGTCACTATTCGCGGCAAATAGTAGTGTTTCCATTCTGGCGAGTGATTTTCTGGTGAACGACCAGTTTGCCGAATTAAATGCATTTTTAACATCCAATGTTACTACGGCACAGTACTCTTTTGTGCCATATAGCCATCTATCTCCTTCGATGGCATTTTCTGCGATATCAACTACCGCTTTTATGGCATCATTTTATGGCTCCTTTTTAGGCTTCCGTAGCCAAATGGCAAAAAACGGAACCCTTATAGATTCGTCATGTCTGATTGTCCGAGAATGTCACAGCCACTATTCTCCGAAACTATAGGAGTTATACTGTTGAAACTTCGGAAGTAGATGTATTCTGTGAACCGCATTAAGATTTTCACACAAAAATAGAAAAAAAACAATAAATGTTGGGGGTTCCCCATACTTAGAACTGAAACTCAAATTTTTTTTTTATCAAACCCATACGTGTGGGGTATCTATGCATAGTTCTTCAAAAATGATATTGAGGTTTCTAATATCATTTTTTTCTAAACTGAATAGTTTGCGCGAGAGACACTTCCAAGGTGGTAAAATGTATGCCCCCCCCCCCCTAAAACTAAAAAAAAATATATGATGTACATTACCATGCAAACTTCCACCGAAAATTGGTTTGAACGAGATCTAGGAAGTACTTTTTTTTAATACGTCATAAATCGTAAACCGCAATTTACCTTTCATTCAATCAACTCAAATATAAAAAAAAAACATTTAATTTCATAAACATAAACCTTATGCGTAAACCGTGAACCATTAATTTCTAATAATAAATCTGTATAGGTGCCTAAGTAAATAATAATTATAATACGCGCGGAACCCTTCATCGGCGAGTTCGACTCGCACTCGGCCGCTTTTTTCTGCTACAGCGACTAATCTATTATATATTTTCTCGATATCTCGAATATTTTTCCCGTAGTAGTAGGCATATTATGTGATAGGACGATGATTCTTCTGGAGGTTTCTTTCCTTTTGGTAACAGGACCAGGTGTTGTGTTTTCCAATTTTTAGGAAAGGTTCCTTCATCGAGGTTCTTTCTGCATAGGCGACATGAATAGGCTTGTCCTCTTTTTTAAAGCCATCTGTACTGCCTTATACGGGGCCAGTGAGCCACTGCGCCCGACGAGTACCTATGGTCATTACGAACCAATATCCAGAATGCTGCGTGTCATCAAAAATTACGCCGACGTATTTGACCTTAAAAGCACCAAGCTCTCACTCAAACAAACCATCGTAAACGCTCTTCGATCCTAATTCTTGATCCCATTTGTCACCATACTTACCCCGCCCACCTCTATTTTTAAGTATAAATATTAGCCGTGTTTCTTTGCACGCGGATATAGGCATGACATTAAAAAACGACCATCGCCGCTTAAGAATTCATCAAAAAAAACTTGGCAGCACACATGCACCTATGACGTTTATTAGTGACACAGCTGTAAGTTGAGTTAAGAAATTTGTATTGAAAATCGTGAAATTCAAAAATATTAATTTCCCACAGTTGAAATTAATGCCAAACATTTATTCTAAAATTATAAAAAAAACAGTTTCACGTTGACAGATTTACTTAATTTTGAAAAAATAATAATAATAAAATCACGAACAAAATATTCGGCGGGACGTGCCAGTGGTCGGCGGGATGTCAAACTTTGGCATTTCCTGAAAAACTCATCGCAGCAGTTCATCAGAAACGAAGAAAATGGGTTTTGGAAGCAGTGTTTATCCCCGCTAAAGGGCGATGGCTATCCCCGCTAAAGTAAGCGTATATAGGATAAGTTGTTGTTGTATTCTACATGCAAATTTCAAATTATCCCTCTATCCGCGTGCAAAGAAACACGGCAATAGTTAGCTTCCAAGCGTAGCATATAGGCATTTTTTTAACTTTCAATAAGTTTAATGAATTTGTCCGAGTTTGTCCCAGGCCAATAATTCAATAATTCAATAATTAAAATTTGTACTTGCTGACATAAATAATATAAAGCGCACAAAGTAGAAAATGGACTGGCGGACATAGCTATATCGATGATTGGGGGTCTATAACCAGGAATTATCACTGTTATTTATAATATTATTTCTGAATCAATATCCTTTTGTTATAGGGTATGAAAAGGGCAGTTTCCTCTACCTAACTAATCATTTCCACGTAGGTACATTTCGATCCAATAGTAATCAATATAATGTCGTTTAGTTGTTATTTCCACCATACTTATCGGTCTATCTAACCCTCATTAGTGTCATACATCATTGAAAGAAATTCAATAAAACAAATTGTATTACTGAGTCTGAGTGTCGATTCGTTATCGTTATATCCGGATCAAGGCAATTCGAAGTAATATCAATAAGAGGCACACAAATAAAACAATTACCTGCAACGCCTCCGCGACCCGGAAGTTTGCCCGGCAGAGCGACCTTGGAATTTATCATCTCTGCGGTAATTAGTTTCAATTTTGCTAGCCGTTCTGCTTTATTGAAGGTGAAAGTCAAACGGCAAAAATAAATATTATTTTACGGTTTCGATAAAGACATAGCGTGTGAGCCTTATTAATACCTATAAGCTAGGCAGGCCAATTGAATACCATCTAAAATACGCATTTAGATTCTCAGCGCGAGTAAGAAGGTAACACTAAACTGTTGATTCGAGTTGATCGATTTCCAACTTGAAGAACGCAGTAACCAACATATTATATAGGTATTAAGTGTTTCGTGATTTGGAGCCATATATCAGTTCGTCGAATAGAACTAAGGGTTGATTTCCTTTATTACGGACCGGAATGGAATCATTTTCAGAGTTTCGTCCCATTCTCTTTGATATTAGATGATGATTCCTGGCTGTGCAGAGCAATCGCAAATTGAATATTCGAAATTATTTCGCCTCCGATAAAAGCGGTCTTTAACGGTTGCTTCAACGAAAAAGTGCAACGCTAAGGAGTGTGTGTCGTTGTTGAGGCACCAACAGCTTTTAATCGAGTGTCGAAATGTTAAAAGGATTTTTTTTGCAAATTCAGTTATTTTATTGCGGGTGAAATTGTGAATCACTCCTTAAGGAAATTAAATGTGTAGACGAGATTGAGCTCATAATTAGGAAATGTTTTTCTATTGGAACAGTTGAATAGCTGAGAGTCTGTCAAATTCTTGTATGAAGAAAAGTTGAGACAAAAAATACTACAAAGTCCCCCTTTTGATCATTTTCTTAAAAAGATTATGATGTCGGTCTCGATTTTATTTTAGCTGTTGGCTTATTAGACATAACAGTCAAAATGCTTGCTATTCACTTTGCAGCTAGCTCAACTCTTCCAGATCATGAGTTATCTCCCCCAGCTTTCGAGCGCGTAGAATACTCGGTGGGACCAATCCACCTTCGCACTAGTACCGTGCTAAGAGTAGTTCGAGATCTTAATATACAGTAATCCGCTGGTCCAGATGGAATTTCCCTATCATTCTGAAGAGGTTTACTTCTACGCTGGCAGAACTACTGCGTAAGCCTTTCTGCCCATCTATCCGTGAAGATAGAAAACAGCATTTATTCAGCATGTCCCAAAGAAGGTGAATTTTGTTCTCCCTGTTCCTAATAGACCAAGAGCCGATAGCATATTTTGGGGAGTGGAGGTATAACCGAAATTCATTTACTTGTTTGTAAAGGTACTAGCATCGTGATATCAAATGCAGTCGTCTGGCAGGGTTTTTTTTCGCCGGGGCTGAGGGCGGGGGTTTGAAAACTCTGATTTTTCGGATTTTTGTGTCAAGGGTATAACCATTTTTAAATATACACAAAATATAGAGAACTATGCACTAATTAATTAGAGGTGGCGACGGTGTAGAGGTTAGTGTGTTGGCTTGTGACCCGTGCGGTGCAGGTTCAATCCCCATGGGGAACAACAACATACGCCACCCATTCCCGTGACTCTACACCAAAAGGAGGATTTCTGCCTGGTAGTACAATGGACCGTAACCAATTCTGAATGCTCTGGGATTTGGATTTCCTTTACAAAAAAGGGGGCAAAAAATCATTTTTTGATGTATTTTTTTTTTTGGTTATACCTCTGACACCAAAAAATGATTTTTTGCCCTTTTTGGGGGCGCCTGGCGGGCGATGGCGTCATTTAAAACGTCTGGCACTTACTTTTTTGTAATGAGGAATTTTTCCCGATTTTTTGATGTAATTTGTTTTTGTTATATCTCTGACAAAAAAAGTGATTTTTTGCTCCTTTTGGGGGACGTCTGACAAGGCGAATGCGACACTTAAAACGTCTGGGACCCAAAAATTCTTAATGAGTGCATAGTTCTCGATAATTTGTGTATATTTAAAAATGGTTATACCCTTGACACAACAATCCGAAAAATCAGCGTTTTCAAACCCCCGCCCTCAGCCCCGGTGAAAAAAAAACCCTGCCAGACGAGTGCATTTGATATCACGATGCTAGTACCTTTACAAACAAGTAAATGAATTTTGGTTATACGAGTACATCCACTCCCAAAATATGCTGTCGGCTCTTAGACTATAAGGATCAATTGCACTTACGTCCCTTCGTGCTGAAGCGATGGAAGCGATGATTTACCGTCAGCCAATGAAATATGATGAATCCTGAATTTTTTTATGTTGTTAGATTATTTGCTTTACGATGACGCGTAGGCAAACTACTCATTTAATCTTTAAGAGACGGTATAAATAAAATTATAAAATTTTGCGGCCGCCACCGCCCCAAAGCAAAAACAATCGAATATGGGCTGTCCAACAGCAACAGACCATAGATCATACACAACAAGTAGCAGGTAGCTTGCTACTTCCCGGTAGTTCAGCGGGATAGGGTGGGTTTAGCGACAACGATCACTAGCTGAAAATAATTTCCCTTCCGAACGACAGAAAACATTTGTCCTCCAAGTCAAGTCACGGAGAATGAAATAAAAAAAAAATGTGAAGAAAATTGAAACCAGAAAAGAAGGAAAAGACAGAGGTTTAAAACTACGTTATAAAGCTCCGGGGGAGCACGGTCTTTATAATGGGGTTTGAAATTCCGACTAATTTAGCGGTTGGTACAACGCGTCTGTACTGAAAATCACTATACGTAGCTTTGATAACTTTGTTTCTATGTTTCCTATTCCGTCCTCAAGCTTCTTTGTTCCTTTCGGCTGTCTTCCAAATTCCGCCTCCTAAGTTTCCTTTCTTCCTTCGTCCTGAGCGTTTTACTCTAATGTAAACCTCTTTTTCTTTTTCTTCAAAAAAACCAAATCGCTTCAGCAAAATTTTCTTCGAGAAAACTATTCTATGACTAGGTTAAACCACTGGTCAACCAAGAAGTGGTTTTCCAGATTTTTCTATTGTCTAAAGTCGGTCATTGTTGGACGCTTTCACAATGACAGTGCAATTCCACTGATGACGTGCAATGGACGTCCACTCGTATTGCCATCCCACTGTCCACACACATATTGTAAGGCGAACCAACGAGCGGCGCATTCCAGCACCTCCAAAGCTATCTTGCAATGGTGTGTGCATGCCCGCCGTTACCGTTTCGCTCTTACTTTCCATTCTCTCTTCTGACTTACTACGAGCTCCGAATTCAGCACGACTGGGAAGATAGCTTGCGATAACTTCTCTGACCGACCTTTGACAATCTGTCCAATCCAGTGTGATTGGTGTTTTCCGCGTTCATACTAAAAATCGATAGGCAATTTTATTGAATGACCATCAACCGTAGCTAAAACCCGCTACGTAACAATTAAAAATGCGAAAGACAAAAGAAAACAACGTAAACGCCGCAAAGAAGAAAGACGAATATAAATGGCTCATCCGCATTATCGCAGTTAAACCTTAGCTATTGAGGGCGGGCGTAGAAACAAAGTCCGCTATCAACCGCGTCAATTATCTGAGTTTGGTGGAATTCTGCGCTGACCGCTTAAAAGCTACCTCACCGTGGACCAATAAGAATATTGGCCACTCCATTATTCTGGACTCCTTTGAGTCTCTACCTAGAAACATAGACTACACCATACCCCACTTCGGAAAAAGCTTCCAAATCACCATTCCTTAAAGATAATTCTGGGATGAAGAGGCATTTGACGAGGATAAATCGATCCACTTCTACACCGATGGATCAAAAACTAGTGATGGGGTAGGTGGAGGCGTTTTCTCAGCAAAGCTAAATCTTAGCCTCTCTTCCCGTCTTCCAGATTATTGTAGCGTGTTCAAGGCGGCCATTTGGCGATAAAAGAAGCCCTGACGTGGCTAAAGAGGAATGTGATATCCTCAAATGATATCCTTATCTTCTCAGATAGTCAGGCCGCGATTAGGTCCCTGAACTCAGTTTCTTCAAATTCCATCGTAGCCCTAGATTGCCGCTCATCTCTTTCGGAGATGGCAGAGCAGTTCAACATTCACCTCTGTTGGGTGCCGGGACATAGAAACTTCCAGGCAACTGTAGGGCAGTTATTCTCGCTAAAAAAGGAACCACATTACCTCTTTTACTTGATAAAGGTTCCCTATTCATACCATTCGCTACTTGCAAACTCTTGTTCAAGCTATCCGCAATCGAGAGAACAAACCTTAGGTGGACAAGTAGCAATACAAAGCTGGATCTGCGACGCTCTAAGTGTCTAATCTCATTAAACCGACTGCATATTAGCTCCACTATAGGTGTCATTACAAGGCACTGCTTAATAGGCAGACACGCATCTAGACTTGGCGTGTACTCAAACGACTTCTGCAGAAGTTGCATGGACGAGGAGGAGGAGGAGACTATACTTCACCTTCTCTGCACTTGTTCTGCGCCTCCCATAAAATAAATCTCTGTCCAGGAGACTTCTTGTTCAATGATATAAGTGGCTAAGCCAACACTGGCGTTAGAAATCTATCGCGCTTCATAGGAAGCTCGTACTGGTTCAACCAGCAGTGAGGGAAATCCCCAGATCTGTGCGGTACCACAATGGACCTAATATTGGTCTTAGTGTGTTGGCCTTTGCTGACAGATACGTCAACCTAACCTAACCTAACTTGGGAACACGGGGATCTGTTGGCATGCCATACCTTACAAAATGTCAACATTTAAAAATCGGCTTATAGGGTGTCAATGTTTTCGTGGTTAGCTGTCCACGATTATTCAGTGTTGAAGGGTGTATTATAATGTGACCGTCCGCCCACACGTCTCTGCTGCTCCTTTGGTCCTCCCTCGGCGGAGTTGGATCAAAAGGGAGCGTCATTCCTTCCCCAAACAGTTGTTGATTGTGAGGGGCGGTCAGCGCGCACTCTCCAATTGCTTACATCCGTCGGTCCGGCGATGTGTAGTACGCGGAGGTCTTCAATTTGTTTAAAGGTCCGCCTATATTCGTACTCATACGGTCGTACGGCCCACGTGTTTGGTTGGGCATCGCAGATCACTATCTGGCACGAGCCTCCTGACCGTCCTAGTTAGGCTGCGATGACTAGGATTTTTCGTCCGGGGCGGCCTTCTCTTGTCTGGGTGGACCTCTCTTCTTACGTCTCCCTGGTACTTGTATTGGTTGCTCTTCCAAGTGTTAGGGGAAGTGGACCAATAACTGATGGTACCTTGACTCCCCCCCATGTCCGAGCATCTTGGTCGCACAATCCAATAAATAGACGGACAAGGTATGGACAGGGAAGGAAAATAAGATGGCTCTTGTCGCCGGAAAATTAACCGCAACACCTAGATGACCGGCACTACGGCTTTCGGAGCAATAGGTCCACTGGTGATTTGAAGACATATCACCGAAAGGTGGAACAATTCTCTTCACCAGGGTGGTGAAAGTAAGATGCCTGATATTTCAGGGCATTTAACAGAGTTTGGCATCAAATTCTCTGTCGAAAGTGCATGCAATTGGAATCGATGAAAAGCAAAAACTGAAATTTGGAAGGAATACTGTCTGACTATAGAAATGCTCACGTGTAAAGATTTTTAAAATCCGCCACAATTTTAAAATAAAGCGGGCATTGCAGATATTTCTGTTATTAAAAGAAGAATAATTACAGTTAATATCACCTTTTTTACTGTCATTGATATCATCTGCATATTTTCAAGTACCAATTACGCACATTGATATTTATTGTCAACCAAATGTCGTTGAAATTCAAAAATTTCAATCTTCGAGATTCCTTTGTTTCCATAATCTCGAGAACCTCATTCAGATCAACACACCAGCTCCCATGGATTGACAGACGGCGCGGCGAGTACACTGATTCTTTCGTTGCCAGTTGAGTTCCGTATGTAAGTTTTGATTCTCTCCTCACTCACCGGAAGAGTCGCAAAAAGTGTTAAAAGATATTTGATTGTTGGAAATCTGCTCGTGTCACAAAAATCCTAAACACCGAAAATCCCGGCATCTTTCTCGAGTCCTGATAATTTTCCACACCAACATTGCTCAGCTCTCAGTGCGAATTCTGAAACTCGATCATTAAAGTTTGGATCACGATGATCCATGTCATCTACTTTTTCAGTTGCAGCAAATCCAGGGAGTAGTATCTGTTAGTTTGAAAGGATTCTGCATTTTCATTGAAAAAATTGTGCCACAAATTCTGAATCAACGTATCGACGCAAGGAATAAAAACAGCAAAACGAAAGTACCATTCAACGGAGCCTGTTTCATAAAAAGAAGGAACTGTTTGGCCTGAACGTGAGTCTCGGAATTCTGAATTCAACAGGTCTTTCGCTACCCTTCAACTGCTCCGCAAATTTCGCCAACTGATTATTTCTGCGTTCTCCTTGAAGCGTTACCCACAAACTCGAACTGACAAAGGAAGCTTGAATCTGAAACCAACAGACTAACAATGAACTTGCTTTTCTGAAGTGTTACAAGTAAGCGGACTGCCGTTTTTGAAATGTTCCAAGATTTCCTATATATTTTTTCTTATCCCATGTGGATGATGTTGTCATGTCGTTTAATTAATCTAGTTTTACAAATACCAATGTTTCAGATCTATTGGAACATACTTTAATTCGCAGGGTCCTATGGCTGGCTACGGCCTTGCCAACTTGCATCTTGCAGCGGTTTCTCGCCCTTCTTTTTTTTTTTTTTTTTTTTTGTCGGGGTGTGTGAAACTTTCTGCACTGGAGCACTCAGACTCAATACTGGCCCATTGTACTACCAGGCAGACACACCACATTTTACTGTGGGAATTTACTCGTTTTCCTAAGAAGAACGAGAAGGCGCTTCAATGATAAGGAGCTTAGGTTTACAGCACTCACCATATCCGCACCAAATACCTGCCACCTGATACGAGCAAAAGCAGGACAATCACAGAGGAAATGTTTCGCAGTGTCGTCGCTTTCTCCACAGGCTTCGCAGTTGGTGGTGTCGCTTAGGCCTAGCACCTTAAGGTGTTTGGCAAAAGCGTAGTGTCCCGTAAGAACGCCAGTAGTCTGTCTGCAGTCTTTTCTGTTGAGAGACAACAAGGATGTCGCGGATTTCTCACAGACGTCGGGGAGCATTTGCTTAGTCTGTCTGCACCCTGAAGAGTCATGCCAACGGCGATTGTGTTCATAGGAAACCCAAGCGTCAATGGAAGCCCTGACCGAGGACTAAGGCAGACAGATCGCTGGTTCAGGTCCTGAGAGGTCCCCCTCTGAGCCTTATCTAGCAAGTTCATCGGAGATCTCATTTCCCGTGATCCCGTTATGACCCGGGACCCAGACAAGTTTAAGTGAATTCAGCCTTCCGACCGAATTCAGCGATATCTTGCATTCACGTACTATTTTGGAGGTAGTTAAGGGTTTGAGTAAGGCCTTAAGCGCAGCCTGACTGTCGCTACAGACGCAGATACTTCGCCCCCTCCACCTGTTCCTCGTAACATAGTCCATGGCCATTAGGATAGCATAAGTCTCTGTTTGGAAGACTGACGCATATTTGCCTAACGGAAAGAAAAGTCTAACGTTATCGCTCTCCACGAAGACACCAGCACCAGATCCTTGATCGGTTTTGGAGTCATCCGTGAGGATTCGACTGCATTCCCTTCCAGGTTCAGAGTCCGGCCAGAGCCAGTCCTGGACGCGAGGAAAGTCGACCTCGTATTTGCGCTTTAGCCGAAGTTCCGGTGTCATCGCATCAGACGGCATATCCATAAGACAGGAGTCGAAGGACAACCGTTGCGCAAGTTCATCAAAACTCCAGTGCGAGTTATACCAAAAGCCACCTCTTGTAAGACGTGAGATAGCCTTGATTGTACAGCCCATGATGTAAACATCAAGGGGTGGAAGGTTCAATAGTGCATCTAGGCCGGAGCCAGGCGTGCTGGGGAAGGCCCCCGTGCAGCCGAGACATACCTGCCTTTGGAGTTCGGCAAAAGCAGCAGTGACGTATTTACGTGAAAGCTTATTCCACCAAACAACCGATGCGTATGCTATAAATGGTCTTATCATGGCCATATAAATCCATAGGACTCTTTTCGGTGATAAGCCCCATGTCTTGCCGAAAATGCCTTAGCACTGCCAGAAAACAGACAGCGCCTTGGCAGTCTTCAGCTCAACATGTTTGGACCAAAGAAGTTTGCTATCCAGGATGACTCCCAGATACTTTGCTTCATTGGAGAGTTGGATTGTGATACCTTTTAGCACTGGCTGAGTCAACCCGACCAGATTCCTCCTTCTCGTAAAGAGAACAACCTCAGTTTTAAGAGGATTGACCGAGAGCCCATTCCTAGTGCACCATTCGTCGATCACGTCAAGGGCCGCCTGCGCCTTGGAGCATACAGTCGCTAAGCATGATCCAACAGAAAGCACGGCAACATCATCCGCGTACGCCTGAGCGTAAATATTAGAACTGTTGAGTGCGTTCAACAGAGAGTCGACCAGCATACACCACAGCAGTGGAGACAGGACGCCGCCTTGCGGGCAGCCTCTGTTTACCCCCGCCATAACATAGCGGCCACAATCCGCATCCGCAACCAACGTTCTATTCATTAGCATTGCTTTAATCCACAACACCAATGGTTCGTCTACTCCGTGTTGTCTCGCACTTCTTACTTCCTTATTACTTTAATGCCCTTGCTGTGTAACTATCTACATTATATTATTCGCGGGTGGCAACGGTGTGATGGTAGTCTATTCACTAACTAATTGGCAGGACGTACGTTCGAATCCCGGCCAAGGTCAGATCTCCCTAAGCAATTTAGGTGCCATCCGTGGGGAAAAAACGCTACAAAAGCATCATATATCTTTCCTATAATCCTATTATTTCAAATAGTAAGTAGCACCTAAAATCATGCAATGAAATAGTTCATTGCAGGTGCTGCTAACCGTTCAACAAAAAATGTTTGCGCTGTGTTCCAAAACTATAAGGCAAATTATAAAAAAAAACATAGAGACGGGCTACAGTCCGCTTGGGCGAACTGTTGGATACTCTATTCCTATTCCTGTCCCTCATAAGTGGGCGTGACAAAAGTCTAAGAATGGTTGAATTGTTAAGAACGCTCTACATATTTTGTTATATAACATTTAAAGGATTTTATCGAAAAAAACGCTCCCTAGCTGAAACTTGGGTGTTTCAATAAATTTTTTTTTATTTAATTGTGGGCGTGTCAGTAGGCGGATTTAAAGAAAAATAACACATGAGCTTAAAGGGCCCCTAGAGAGTATATATTATAAATTTCAGCTACCTAGCTCAAACTTTGAATTTTCAAAAAAGTTTTTTTTTTAAATTGTGGGCGTGTCAGTTGGCGGATTTTGAAAATATTTACACATGAGCATAAAGGGCCCCCTAGAGAGTATATATTATAAATTTCAGCCCCCTAGCTCAAATTTTGGTTTTTCAATAAAATTGTTTTATTTATTTGTGGGCGTGTCAGTGGGCGGATTTTGAAAATTTTATCTCCCGAGCAGTTTTAGGAGTCATAGATCATATAAAAAAAAATTGCAGCTTTCTAGCTCAAAATTCGATTTTTACCAAAATTTTGTTTTTTTGAGTTTGTGGGCGTGTCTGTCCGCGGATTTCAAAAATTAGTAAACTTGATTATTTCGGGACCCTAGAGAGTATATGGTTAAAATTTCAGCTCTCTAGGTCCAGTTTAAAGGCCTAATTTTTGCCGACGGACATGGCTAGATCGACATTACTATCGATGCTGATCATAAATATAGTAACTTTTGGGGTCTACGGGCAATATTAAGGTATGTTACAAACTATGCGTCAATATTAATATACCCTTAGAATAGGGTATAAAAACAAAAAACAAAGTATATGCCATGATGATATTTTAAATTGCCATATTTAGTTTAAGATCTCAATCCGTTGTTCGAGAGACGTTTGTCGAATCAAAAAGTGTAGCATATTTTATGCATTTTGAATGCAGCCTGACATGAACATTATTTTTTTTTCATTTGGTTTTCATTTTAAATTATTTCAATTTTATTTCTTATCAAATTCATATGTATGCATATTTATGTTTTACTAAATTATAAATATTGAAGAGAGAAATCATAGACTTTTTTTTTTTTTTTTTTTTTTTTTTTTTTTTTAAAAAAAAGGAAATCCAAATCCCAGAGCACTCAGACTCGGTAACGTTCCATTGTACTACCAGGCAGAAATCCTCCTTTTGGTGTAGAGGCATGTGATTGGGTGGCGTATGTTGTTGTTCCCCATGGGGATTGAACCTGCACCGCACGGGTCACAAGCCAACACACTAACCTCTACACCGTCGCCACCCATAATCATAGACTTACTGACATTAATTATTTTTAGGAACACATGTACTTAAATGGCACTTTAACGGGCTTAAATTCAATAGACAATTATACGGGTTGGGTGAGGGTGACCATGTCAATAGTGAATAATATAAAATTATCATAATGCAAAAAATACAAAAGCAAAATGAAGTACATAATAAAATTACAAGGTATTAAAAAAAAGGGGAACCAAATCATTTCACCAAAGCAATTGAGGAGGTACACAAGAGGATGTACAAAAGTGTGTATAAAAGCATTGTACAGTAAAATGTAATGAAATTTATCTTTTGTAACAATGATAAGCAGTACCGGAGATAATAGAGAACCTTGAGGAACAGTACGATTTATTTGGTGGAGTGCAGAACAAAAAGCGTCTTGTGTGCTCGGAAGATTTTTTATTTTCGAAATGACAGAGTACGTTTAGGAAAAAAAAACAAGAGACATAAACATTTGAGCATACAAATGGACTAATCCCAACAAGTTTCACTTGCAATTTAAATCAAAATCAATCATTGCTTGGCAAATTACATACAAGACAATTGAATAATATACACAATATACATTGCTTGCTACGTACTACGAGTAATTAAATAGTATAAAATGTTACACCTGCAATATAACAGTAAATAGGATTAAATCTACTTTACTGCTTTTCATTTCAATAGATGTTTATGCTCTTACGTCTAATTAGGTAGGTACATAATTTCATATTATTATTACTCATAAGCCACGTAGTGCACATATTTATTTCACAGCAGAGACTTAAATTTAACTCCTTTCCATTGGGGAGCGACTTTCCTTCCTCTCGATCTATTTTCCGCACAATCCTTTTTGCATCTCACTCCCTGCTCCACATGCAGATAAATCCTCTTCAATTTCCGTCGAGAAAAGCATCAGCGTTCATTTCCGCTCAGACATTGTGACTTCCTTTTTTCTGCTCAGGATTATTTGCCACTTTAAAGGAACCAACCAACCATAGGGTGGTCGTCGGTTCTGTTAATCCTGTGTAGAAAAAAATGCATCGTAAAACTCTAGAAAGGAGGTGCACAATGGGGGTTTTGGACAATCAAGAAGGATGATACGAAGAGGTAACTTCGGAGTTTCCTTTTGAATGTCAAGCAAGGAAATTATCCTGTGGTTAATGTCATGGTTAATGGATGTGAAGGAAACCCAACCTGGCTTACGAGCTTAAAGACTTGCAGTGATATTAGTGCAAACTTTCTTTTGTATGGTTATTTTTTGTTTGTATAATCCTTAACACAAACATATCCTTGGCAAATTCCAATCAAGAAAGCTAGCCCGACATATAATTCTGAAAATAAAACAATTTTAATTTTCTTCAGTGCAGCCATGATAATGATCGGGATGCGTGTTTATACTTGCCGTACCACAATTCAAAAGGATTTGTTTTAACAAATTTACGGCTTTCAGCAGTCAAAACTTTTATAAACTGTTCGACTGAAAAATAAATAAATAATAATAATAATAAACATAGGGGCGGGCTACAGTCCGCTTGGGCGAACTGTTGGATACCCTATTCTTATTCCTATATCTCATAAGTGGGCGTGACAAAAATTTAAAGGATTTTATCGAAAAAACTAAGCTTTTGTAAATAAAAACGCTCCCTAGCTCAAACTTTGGTTTTTCAATAAAATTGTTTTATTTAATTGTGGGCGTGTCAGTAGGCGGATTTAAAAAAAAATTAAGTATGAGCATAAAGGGCACCTAGAGAGTATATACTATAAATTTCAGCTCCCTAGCTCAAACTTTGGACTTTCAAAAATAAAAAAAAAATAATTGTGGGCGTGTCAGTAGGCGGATTTTGAAAATATTTACACATGAGCATAAAGGGCCCCTAGAGAGTATATATTAAAAATTTCAGCTCCCTAGCTCAAATTTTGGTTTTTCAAAAAAAAATATTTTATTTAATTGTGGGCGTGTTAGTGGGCGGATTTTGAAAATTTTATGTCCCAAGCAGTTTTATGGGCCAAAGATCATATATAAAAAATTTCAGCTTTCTAGCTCAAAATTCAATTTTTCCCAAAATTTGTTTTATTTAATTGTGGGCGTGTCAGTGGGCGGATTTTGAAAATTTTATGTCCCAATCAGTTTTATGGGCCATAGATCATATATAAAAAATGAGTGACGTTTCAACTGTCAAAGTGGAATTGCAAAAATTTTCGAAGCTCCGTATTTTTTTTCAAATTAAATTATAAATCCAAGTAACTTCCTAAGAAAAACAACGTAAAAACACTCATTTAATCACTTTGAACTAACACCGCAAATTGCTAGTTAAATTTACTCAAGTAAACAAGCTCAAAAAGGAAAACAAAAAATAAAAAAAAAAGTTTTCTCCGTGTTGCATCGAAATCAAATTGCGGTACAACGATTTGCCGATGAACCGCAAGCGATACTTATGTGAAATTTCTCCTGAACAAAACACTACCAACAAAAAGATTTCTCATCTAAAAGCAGCAAATATGGGAATAGGCGATTTATCAGTTGCTGATCTAAAAACTATCTTAAATGAGAGTCTCGAAGAAAAGCTTAAAGATCTAGTCACAAAAAATGACTTGTTGGTGCTCTCGAACGAGATACTTTCTTTGAAGACACTTAACACCCAACTCAGCAGAAAACTCACTTTAATGACAGAAAGATGCGATTTGCTTGAAACCCAATTGGAAATTCTCTCACGAAAATCAAACGATAAGTCTATTGTGGTACACCTTCCTTTAGACACAGAAACCGATGCAATCCAATTAGCTAAACAGACTTGCAAGGGGCTTCTGAAGTTAAATGAAGACGAAGAAATCCAATTTAAGAGCTCCAGACAAATACGCAACAACAACACTGAAAGAGCAACTGTCATCATCGAACTTCCAACAGCGGCGATCACCGATAAACTTATTACCTCCGCGCACACGCTCAAAGGCTCCGGAATAAGTATATTTCGCGAGCAATCACTTTTATCAAGAAGAAAAAGAAAAACACTAATAGAAATAAAAAACAATCTGCGGCAGATAAATCCAAACGCCCGAATTTTCGTTAAAGGAGACAACAAATTGCAAATCAACAATCAACTTTTTGTTTATCAAATTTCACGAGGTTTAGTGGTCAAATCAGCAGCGGACATGTCACTCATTAGTGAACTATTTGGTGACAGTGGTTACGAGTACTTTGACTGCAGCGAGGGAGCGAGGTTGGCCGTGGTTGCAAGCTCTTCTTCCGCTTTTGGCCTCCAACCGCAGCGAGCGCCATTTGGAAATCAGAGTTCACACCATGTTAGGGATAAAACACAATAGGTAAATTCTGTCGTCTGCCATAACACAACTATTTTTCAAAAATTAAATATATGCTCGTATAATATAACTGGTCTCAAAAGTAAGCTTTTACATTCCGATTTTTTTAAATATTTACACCAATTTGATGTTATAATTCTTATAGAAACTTTTATTGAAGAAAAGAATCAAAATGAATTTCTAAAATATTTCAAAGACTTTAAAGTAATGTTTACACCCGCGATAAGATCTAATTTGCATGGAAGAGCCAGTGGGGGTATTCTATATGGGATTAAAAAATCTTTATGGGGTAATCTTATTAATTTTAAAATTATTGAATCTAAAATTATTTTTCATATGGTTAGCAACAACCTAAACTATTATATTATTCCTATTTATTTAAATTGCAATCATTGGCTTAGCGACTTCGATGAACTAGTGGAATTTATGAATAACACTTCTCTTGACCATGTGTTAATCGTCGGTGATTTAAATGCTAGGATTGGTGAATATCAAAATTCTTCCGCCAATATTATACGAGCACGAGTTGCACTGGCCGAGAGTAGATGTTCTAAGGATAAAATTTATAACCGCAACGGGGGGAGTTTAACAGAATTTTTTGAAGTTTTCGGTCTATTTGTTTTGAATGGGTCTTCTATTAGTGATGCATGTGGCGAATTCACTTTTGTTAGCGGGCAGGGACAATCCGTGATTGACTTTGCTGCGATTTCAGGGGACTGGCTGAACATTATCGATGACTTTGAAGTTGCACTAGTCAACTACTCGGCTCATTTTCCAATTGTAATTAAAATTCAGCTAAAGGAGTTAAACCAGCAAGCTACACCTTCTAGTTTTAATAAGCTGAAGTGGTCGGAGAACAATGCAACCCTCTATAGAAGCCTCCTTTCTCGGCACTTACTATCTCTGCCCCAACAATCCGCAGTCTCGTCTGAAGTGGTATGTGAAAGTATAGAACGGGTTATAAAGACCGCAGCCCCTTTTGCGTTGAAGAGTACACACACTTTTGTAGCTAAAAATGTATGGTTTGATAAGGATTGCAGAAATCTCCGTAAACTTTCGTTCGTTTACTTAAAACTGTTTAGAACGACCAATTCTCAATTTTTCAAAAACATCTATCTTCGCGTTAATAATGATTTTAAAAAAATGTGCTCAGTTAAGAAAATCACCTATTTAAAAAACGTGGCTAAGAAATTGGAAAACTGCACAAACTCAAAGATATTTTGGGAGACAGTGCGCAATCTTGGTGGGCGCAATCAGGGTATGAAGTTCTCTTTAGAAGCTGAGACGTTAGCAGCTCATTTTAAAACTCTACTCTCAGCTGATGAAGACCTTCATACCTTTGATTACGCGCTACCTGATACTAGAGTCAACGAGCTGGATTTAGAATTCTCATTGCCCGAATTGGAAGTAACGCTCCAAAGATTGAAAAACAGCAAGGCTCCTGGCCTAGACGGCATACCAGTCGAGTTTTATAAAAACAGCACTATTGATTTTAAAAACTACCTCGTGTCTTTCTATAACAAAATGTACAATGATGGATGTGTCCCTAACAGTTTCAACGAATCTGTAATTTTTGCCATTTTTAAAAAAGGTGATGCTAACGCTGCGGAAAATTATAGAGGTATTTCAATTTTAAATTCAATAAGAAAAACTTTCACTGCAATCCTATATGAAAGGCTCTCAAAATGGATTGAGGATAACAGTCTTTTGAGCATCTTTCAAGCCGGTTTCCGCCCAGGTTTTTCAACCATGGATCATATCCTGGCCATTTCAAGCATTGCTCAACAATTTATAGATAGAAAAAAGAAACTATACACTTGCTTTGTTGATTTTAAAGCTGCATTCGATAAAGTCAATAGACAAGCTTTAATATACAAACTTTCTTGCATTGGTTTGTCAAGAAAGTTTCTCGAAGTGTATGCAAGTCTTATTTCGTCAACAAATGCAAGGGTATGGGACGGTTTCACATTTTCAAATCGATTTGATACAATTACAGGTGTTCCTCAGGGTTGTATCCTCAGCCCATTATTATTTGCCCTGTTCATAGATGATGTCTGCGAGCTTCTTCCGGGTGGAATTAATTTTGCTAACATTATAATCAAAGTCCTGTTGTACGCGGACGATCTAGTTATGCTTGCTGATAATCCTTTCACGCTTCAATTGCAAATAAACCGTCTAAGTTCATTTTGCGAGTCTTGGGGCTTGCAAATTAATACCCAAAAAACTAAGATTGTTATATTTGAAAAGAGACAATCAAGAAGGCGAGCGGAAGAAAAATGGTCTCTAAACAATACACACATTGAGGTTTTACAAGAGTTTAAATATTTGGGTGTCCTCTTGACCTACAATTTAAGCTATCTAAAGCACTCCAAAGAAAAAAGCAACGAAGCTAAATTGGCTCTTAATATAATGTGGCCAAAGTTTTTTTCGAACCAAAATGTTGATTTAACGTCCAAGTACAAAGTTTTCAACGCGACAGTAAATGCATGCAAGGCATATGGCGTCCAACCCGTCGGATACACACACTTCGAAGCTTTTGAAACTGTACAAAGGAACTTTTTTAAGAGGATATTTCGTTTGCCTAACTCAACACCCAACTACGCCATATATGTAGAGTCAGGAATAGTCCCTATATATATACAAAATTTGAAGGCAAATGCGAACTTCATTACTAGAGTGATGAAAAGAAGTGAAACTTGTCTTCACAAAATCATCTTAAGAAAATTACTTCGAGTGAATGCTTCCCCGTTTAAAAACTGGAACGAACTAGCTTTATCTTACGAAACAAGTTTAAACTTAACAGAAACTAATGTGACCGATTGGCAGGCTCAGTTTTCTGATGTGATTGCTAAGGTGGATCACAAAATGTTTCTGGATAACCTTTCCAGAGCATCTTCATCTACTTCAATAGCTATTTATAGTCATTTAAACCATGAACTGCCCTCGGAAGTCTCTTACTTTAGTAATGAATTTTCAGCCTCGGTTATAAGTATTATTTTTAGAGCAAGAGTTGAAATTTTAAATTTGAACTTTATACCTCATCGATCAGACTTGCCCCAGCTATGTGATCTATGTAACGGAAGAGTGAATGAAGATATATACCATTTCGTTGCTGCTTGTCCTATTCTACAAGAAATTCGCCGGTTGCATTTTCGGGAAAGTTTTATATCTTTGGACAAACTTTTTGAAATTTTAAATGGAGCAATGGGCTGGCTCAGCCTCTTTAAATATTGCCAACATGCTCTTTCTTACCGTAACAGTTTCACATATTAAACATAGTCGATTACCCACTTATTGCAGTTTTGACCAAATTTTATACCTAACTATTTATTGTTTTGTTGCTGATCATACTAAATTTGATAATATCTCTTTTGTGTTTCAAATCACGTTAAAATTGATAATATTGTATAAACAGCTATTTCTAACCAAATTGCGTATTATTTTGTGTTTCAAATCACGTTAAAATTGATAAAATTTTGTATAAACAGCTAATCAAATTATCCAAATTGTATAATATTTTGTGTTTCAAATCACGTTAAAATTGATAGCATTGTTTTATATAATAATATTTCTTCATATCTTTTGTTAAACATTTTTTCTTTTTTTTTTTCTTTTTTCCTTTTCTTTATATTTTAAAATTTTTGCTTTTTATTATTTCTTTTATTTTTAAATCATATTATGAAATGTCATCTCAGGCAGACGGCAGTATTGCCATGTCCTTATTCTTAAGTATACCAATTTATAAACTTTATGATGAAAAAATAAAGAATCTATCTATCTATCTATCTCTATATAAAAAATTTCAGCTCTCTAGCTCAAAATTCGATTTTTTCCAAAATTTTGTTTTTTTGAGTTTGTGGGCGTGTCTGTGGGCGGATTTCAAAAATTCTTAAACTTGATTATTTCGGGACCCTAGAGAGTATATGGTTAAAATTTCAGCTCTCTAGGTCCTGTTTAAAGGCCTAATTTTTGCCGATGGACGGACGGACGAACGGACGAACGGACGAACGGACGGACGGACGGACGGACGGACATGGCTAGATCGACATTACTATCGATGCTGATCATAAATATAGTAACTTTTAGGGGTCTACGGGCATTATTAAGGTATGTTACAAACTATGCGTCAAAATTAATATACCCCTAGAATAGGGTATAATAATAAGATTAGGTACTACTAGGTGGTTGGTGACGGTGTAGAGGGTTGGGTGTTGACCCCACGGGTCGGTGCAGGTTCAATCGCCATGGAGAACAGCAAAGTACGTCATCCATTAATAGAGAGAAACGAATAACACCTTATTTTCTCCAACCTCAACACCAAAAACAGGATGTCTGCCTGGTAGTACAATGGACCGTTACCAATTCTATAAAAGAAAAAAAGAATATTATATATAGAAAATGTTTTTTAATATTCTTCGACGGAAAGCAGTAACGGAATGTCAAGGCGATGCATTCCAAAACCACACTACTGACATTTTTTAAGTTATTGAGGAGCCATTGAGAATCGTGCTCTGCGAAATTATTTTATCAGATAGGTACCTACCGTCAAATATCTTGAGATTGACTGCGTTTCTAACATTGACCGAAAATCAACGTATATGTTTATCTACCTACTGTCGCCTTTATCCAGGAGCCGTATGTCCTAAAGGAACAGGTAAAGGGACTGTCAGGTGAGCTATTATACGATTCCACTAACCCTGGAAAACCCAAAGCATGTATCTTAACTAATAGTAATACTAAACTCTTTCCAATTCCAGATTACACCAAGAAAGGTAGCTGCTAAAGCTGAGCTGCACACCAGTGCAGGTAAAACAGAAGCTTTCCTATGCTCAGCTTACCTGCCAGGTGACTCCAGTGAAATGGACTTCCTGCCACTAAAAGTACTCGTGGACTACTGCGGCAGAAAGAAATTCTCAATCAGGGAAGCAACCCTACTGTTCTGAAATGGGCTCTTAGATGCCAACATCCGCAACATGCACTAAAAATTCATCAGCGTTTTATAATATTTATTTCTATTCCACAACATTTTTTGCTATTATTATACAGTAATTCTCTTATTCATAGCCAAATTGAGTTTCTTGCATTTCTTGTGTACATTAAAATGTATACATATATGTATATATGTAACTTCTAACGTCATACTGCCTAAATCTAAATTCTATGTTTTTTCTCTTAAATTTCACACTAACATTCATTCACATGTAATGGTCATATAGTTTAGTTATTGTTTATGCCGCTATTTACGCTCTCACTAATTTAGTCACTTGCGTTGTAATTTAAGTTTATTCTTCCTCTTTTGCATTTGGACCGCGAAGCTGACAACATCATTGTATGGTTAAGTATAATATAAAATACATTTGTGTGTACTTGGAGTTTGGTTTTTTGTACTCGTCGCCTTCTAATGGAAATCTTCTTGACTTCCTGCAACACCTACCTTTATAAATAGAATCAGGACAGAGGTTTTAGATCTCACCCTGACCATCCCCACATCCTATTCGACCTTGAACTAGGTAATATTCTCTCGAAGAGGTACAGACCACCCAAGTCTACAGATTGGGATACATACCGTCACTCAGAACTCAGAGACAACCTGAGCAGATGTAACACAAACATCAGAGACACTGACAACATCGAACTAACGTGTGAAAATCTCAATACGGCAATCATAACTGCCTTCCACCAAGCCTGCGCAGAAAAAGAAAAAAACAGGCAACCGACTTACCCCCTGGTGGAACAAAAAACTTGCCACGCTCAGGACAGAGACGAGAAAGACGCAATGGTGAATGGGAAATATATAGAAACACACTCACCATGTATAACCAAGAAATTAGAAGGGTCAAGAGAGAATCGTGGAGAAACTTCTGTCATACCATCAATGACACCAGAAGCTGTGCCCGCATTCATAAGGTACTCTCTAAGCAGCACACTAATCCTAATGGTTCTATGAAAAAACCTGATGGTACATATGCCGACAACGAGCTACAGACGCTCCAGCTCTTAGCCGAAACACACTTCCCAGACTCCTTGATAATTCCAGAATATCAAGAAACCCCTCTCCAGAGAAGGTTACATAGACCGCTCAGAGAGGGCTGGATACGGTCAAAGGAAATATTTTATGAAGGTAAAATAATTTGGGCAATCAACTCTTTTCAACCCTTCAAAACCCCTGGAGAAGATGGAATATTTCCAGCTTTACTACAAAAGGGCATCCCGAAACTGCTACCCGTACTTATCAACCTGTTCAGGGCTAGTAACGCATGGGGATATATACCAAAAAAATGGAAAGAGGTTATTGTTAAATATATACCCAAGGTAGGATGCAGACCGTCTGCTCTACTAAAATCATATAGACCAATAAGCCTCACCTCCTTTTTCCTCAAAACTATGGAAACAATACTTGATAGACATATCAGAGACGGGGCCCTTCAAACGAACCCCCTTCATAAATACCAATATGCCTACCAACCCGGTAAATCAACCACACACGCCCTTCAAAATCTCACCCCGAGAATTGAGAAATACCTCAAAGACAAAGAGATAGCGATCGGTTGTTTCCTAGATATAGAAGGAGCATTTGATAACACAGAATTCTCCCAGATATATAGAGGTATCCAACACATGGGAGTTGACAACACTACATGTAAGTGGATAAAATGCATGATAGAGGGAAAAACAATAAAAACCTCATTAGGCAAAAATAAACTCAGTGTAACAGCTACGATAGGATGCCCCCAGGGAGGAGTACTCTCACCCTTGCTATGGTCCATCGTAGTAAACAAGCTACTGATCATTCTCAGTAATGATGGTTTCTATGTCCAAGGATATGCAGACGACATAGCTATCCTAATCAGCGGAAAATTCGAAGACACAATCTCGGATCGTCTCCAGAGAGGTCTCCACCTGGTAGCTGAGTGGTGCACAAAGGTTGGACTTAAAGTCAACCCCAAGAAAAGCACCATAGTTGCATTCACCAAGAGAAGAAGGCGAGGACGGCTCAGAAACGCTACACTCTTTATTGAAACAATAGAGTTCTCAACGAAAGTTAAATATCTAGGAATCACACTAGACGAAAAATTTACATGGAACTCTCACCTTACCAAAACCATTGATAAGGCCAGGACATCGTTATGGACCAGCAAAAGCCTACTTGGTAAAAACTGCGGACTCAACCCCAAAATGACACTATGGATGTATATGGCAATTACAAGACCTATTATCACGTATGCAGCCGCTGTCTGGTGGCACAAAGCAACGCAGAGGTCGGCACAGCTCAATAAAATTCAGCGACTAGCCTGTGTCTGTGCAACAGATGCCATGAAAACTGCACCAACAGCTGCACTTGAAATTATACTAAACATCCCCCACTTCACTTAGAACTCATGAAAGAAGCAATGGTAAACGGCTATACGCTCATCACAGAAGATGAATCAAATTCCAAAATAGCTAACTCTGCAGTCCTAAGGGAACTCAGAGAACACGAACTACTTGGAATACGCCTAACAGACAAATGTCTACCAAGATATAACTTCCGACACAACTTCAGGGTTACCTTCCCAGACCGTCTAAACGGGGAACAGAATAAACCTACTTTTGATAAAGACTCTCATGTATGGTACACAGATGGATCGAAAACAAATGAAGGGATTGGAGCAGGAGTCTACGGCCCTAACACCCAAACGTGCCTATACGCTAGTATGGACACAAGCAGCACCGTATTCCAGGCGGAAATCTACGCGATAGAGCTATGCATTCGGGAGAATCTAAAGAGGCGTTTAAAAAACAAAAACATCTACATTCTCTCCGATAGCAGGGCGGCCCTACGCGCAATCAACGCCTTTGAAATTATGTACATCAAAACTGGTCTGGGATTGTCTCCAACTCCTACAACTTTTTTTTTTTTTTTTTTTTTATAAAAGAAAGGAAATCCAAATCCCAGAGCACTCAGACTCGGTAACGTTCCATTGTACTACCAGGCAGAAATCCTCCTTTTGGTGTAGAGACATGTGATAGGGTGGCGTATGTTGTTGTTCCCCATGGGGATTGAACCTGCACGGCACGGGTCACAAGCCAACACACTAACCTCTACACCGTCGCCACCCTTACTCCTACAACTACTGGGCACCACAAATAAAGTTCAACTGATCTGGGTGCCTGGACACAGGATACGAAGGCATACGAAGGCAATAAAAAAGCAGACGAACTAGCCCGAACAGGATCCGCATTCCCATTCATGATGCCAAGACCATTCTACGGGCTATTAATAAGCACTATTAAAAGTTGCATCAAAACTTGGCTTGAGGAAAAGAAGCTCCAATTCTGGATGGAAACAGAAGGAAACAGGCAAGCTGAAAACTTTATGCCAAACAGCTCCCACAAAAAAAAAAACGAAACAACTACTACAACTAAGTAGAAGTCAGATTCGACTAGTCACGGGCTTCCTCACAGGGCATTGCCGTGTTAAAAAACACCTGATGACTATGGGCCTAGCTCAGGATAATACCTGCAGATTATGCAACGAAGGCGTTGAAACAGCAGAACACATATTATGTGAATGTAACTGCTTAATCAAAACGCGTCAACGTTATCTAGGTAAATTCTACCTTGAAGCAGCAGACATAGCTGCCAGCTCTCCCAAAGAACTAGCCGCCTTCCTAAAAAATTGCGGCATTACGGACGAGCTCTAAATGGAGGACATCACAATAGGCAGACAAGCGGCCGCAGTGATCTGGCTACAATATACCACCTACCCCCAAAAATCTAATCTAATCTAATCTAATCTACCTATTGTGCCTCTTTTGAATCCCTGCTTATTAACATATACGGAGGATATCAATGACTATAAAAAAGGTGATTTTAACTGTAATTGTTAAGCACGGCACTGCTACTAAGCTTCATTACAAGCTCTAACTGGTTTAACGAGTAAGGGGAACAACCATTCCCAGATCCACGTGGTACCACAACGGACCTCATAGTGGTCTAAGTGAGTCGGCCTCGACTTACAGCCACATCAACCTAACCTAACCTGCAGCTATGTATTTTGTTTTTTACAAAAACTTTGTTTTTTTAATAAAATCCTTTAAATATTGTATAACAAAATATGAAGATCCTTTTTAACATTTCTCGTATACTTAGATTTTTGTCAAACCCACTTAATGAGCAATAGTAATTGGAATAGGGTAACCAACAGTTCGCCTAAGCGGACTGTAGCCTTGCCCTTTCTTTTAAGATAATTCTATAAACCTAAGACTTTAACACACCTAGTGAAAAATACTACTTTTGATTCCCTCACATTCCAAACCCACTCCACTTAATTTTTATAGCAAAGCGGTAACTACTGCTATCCACGCGCAAACATACTAAACTGTATAATTTAACATTTTATGACAACTTACATCTCAAGACGATATGTTTACTCTTTTCGGACAATTTTATGGACGTTCATCAAAGAATTACTTTTTCGTTTTGTCGGCTCGTTGCTCAAACAGTAAGTTTTTCATCGACCCCCACAGTTGGGAGGAGTTTCATTTTTTAAGGCAGCTTTTTATGTGACTTTTATGTTCCGCGAAATGCATTTTCAATTAGGGTAATATCCTCAGAGTAAGCACTTTTATCGTTTATGTCCTCCATTTCGTTTAGACATCATCCCAGTTTAGGGAATTGCATAAACGTTATACGTCTCCCTCTATAATTCATGTGCTTCCTTCAATTTCCTGGAGCTTAAAAGTTACCAAAAACAATCCGCCCCACTTTGAAAAATATAATACAATTTTAAAATTTTGCAAAAGTATATTTCATATTTGGCCAATTTTAGTTGAAATCGACTTTTGTCTAAAAGGATCTCACGTTATATATCCAAATAGTTGCTGCAGCAAGAGAAAAACCATATCGTGTTCTGGGATACACGCATAAAAGCAGTCACGTGTTATTTTCCACTCTAACTCCACTTACAAAAGTAAAGAAGAAAAAAAAAAATGCATAACTTCAGACGAACAGAGACTTTTGATGATTATTCCATCTATCCTGTTCGCCGTCTAGAAAGCGCTATATCTTGACTGTTGTCTTTGTTTGTAAAGGGCCATGGGCGGCCAATGGAGACACATTCCTCGAGGTCGCCCCAGTTGTTGTCGTCCTTCTCATTTTTTGTGATATTTTACCAAACGTAATAAAAAAAATTCACTTAGACATACTCTCCTGCATTAAAATGCTTATCCTAGTTCTTTTGCTGGAGAAATCCCCATAATATCTAAGTGAACTAAAGGCTTTTAACGGGTAACAGGGGGAGCAAAAAAATAAAAAATAAACTAAGTGCCCTCTAAGAATGCTTTGATAGATTCGGGAGGTGAACATAGCACAAGTCCTTTGTCAGATCTTTCAATGCACTGTTCCCACCTATGAGCTGGGTTCCTTTGACAGTTATCATCTTCCTGCTGCCAGCTTCTTACATCTTTAACAAAAAGTCCTCCTCGAAGTTGAACCCTTTGAGATGAAGTTCAACCGTCTTACAGGTGGTGAGCGCATCTGATTGTTGGTTTCTGAAAAGCGTTAAAGTTAAGAAGTTTATCGCAGTTAGCTGTCGTACTTGTATCTTAATGGAAAGATTACCAACAGCTGATGGTGCAGATGTACCCCAAGTCAACTTGAATACCATGGGCAATAAAATTTTGTTTCCATTGCATAGTTTGAGTTTAAAGGGGATGCGGCGCACTGGCCGGATGAAAGGTGGACATTTTCAAAGTGCGCTCCACTTTGAACATCCATTTGGGTTTGGCGCTATGAATTATAGAAAACATCTTAATTCAAGATCCCTTTGGTGAAATGAATTCCAGATTTCAAACAGAATGTAGTAACTTTGTGGATAAAGAAAGTATGAAGTCGAGAGAGTTGGATGGAAATAGGACTCGCTTTTCATAAATTTGGAAATGAATTTGCCAAAGGGATGAACGAATCAGTATTTTACGAAAACTAATTGAAACTGCATTTGCCAATGGGCAGTAGGAAAGTTTGCAAGAGTTTATTCTTCGAAAACTGAAAGGGTCATGAACTTTTTTTATCGCTCGTAATAGCTAATAGGGATGTGAGATTAAATTCAGTCATCATTCTTTACTAAAGGCGTGGGTGAAGACAAATTAGTTTCAAGGGTCAAAATATGTTCAAGAAAATACTTACATTTAGCCTCATAGGCGCTCGAATTTAATAATGCAACGCAACAGATTTTTTGGAACATTCCATATGAATATAATACCATGATTTTGCTTTGAGGTGTGGCTTCATTTGAAGTTGGCATATTCGAGCAAGTCATGTAGCAGCAGTTTATTAGCATTCGTATTGGGAAAAGCTAGATTGTGATTATAAACATAACAGACACAGGTATATAAAATTTTGCTTTGCAATGAAATTGCTAGAAGTTCGTGGAAGTGTTATAGTTACAGTTACAGTGTAGCGTTACAGTGCATGAGGTGGGATAGTGAATAAATATTTTTAGTTCTTGAACCTCTTGCTGATTCTGGAACAATGCACCAACCACTGCCCCCACTCCCTAATACGCCAATTCATCTCTACTCTTCTACTATTATTTTGGTGTTAACAATTGTACAATAAAAAATCAAGTGCCCGACGGGATGTCAGTGAACTCTCTCGCCTTTGTAAGGAGCGTTTTAGAATCGCATTATTTTACCTGCAAAGTTTTTATAATTATCGAAACAGTTAAAAATAATTAGATTAAATTAGTTAAGAATAATTAGATAATTATCCTATTGTGGATTTTTTTCGAAGTTATACCTCTTTTGATAAACTTTTTATTTTGCCGGAAGCAATGTAGCGGATGCAGTCGGATATCGGAACCTACCGCGCGATTATCGGATATCGGAACCCAATTACTTCGTTGCTATTTGCCGGATTTTCGAATTTTCGAACTTCCGAACGATTTTCCACTTGCTTCCATTATCAAAATGAAATGAAGTTTGTGTAAATTAACCGAGATTGTATGTATATGGAAATTGATAGAATAAAGTCCGCATATATTGCACTGATTGAAATACTACTTTGCATTCAATTTGTTGCGAATTTCATCTTGTTTGGCATGAAAATAAAATAATACAATGAGGGACAGTCAAACATTGGCTTTAATCACATACTTAAATACATCGAACTATCTATAATCTAAAGCTACCAAAAAGTCCGGGAAAATACTCGAAAAAACTTAGAAAAGTATTAAAAAATGTATTGAATAGTCGCCTGAAAAGTATTAAATTAAGTTCGAAAGACCTTAGCAAGGCTTACACAAGGGCATAGGTTAGGTTAGGTTGGGGTGGCTGTCAGCCTAAGGCCAACACACTTAGACCAATGTTAGGTCCATTGTGATACCACACGGATCTAGGGGTTTCGTTAAATCATTTGTAGCTTCTTATGAAGCGCGATAGACTCCTAACATCAGTGTTAGCCAAGCCACTTAGGTTAGGTTATGTTTACGGGCTGATGGAACAGAGCGAATCTGTTACACCACACTTAGGTCCATGTGGTCCCATTGTGATACCCTTTGTTGGGAGTGTTGGCCTCGCTGTTCTGGCCTTGGTCCTTCGTCCTTGGTTTTCTTCCTACTCCAGGTTTTCCAGCCATTTGGCCAAGCCGCTTTGATCATTCAGCAAGAAATCTCCCAGATGGAGATTTCTTTTATGGGAGAGAGCAGGATATGTACAAAGAAGGTGAAGTGTAGTCTCCAGACGGTGCCCTGCAAGGCACCTATAGTGGAGCTAATATGCAGTCGGTTTAGTGAGATTAGACTCGTAGATCCTGAGACCCCTAAATTAGTAGTCCAACTCATTAACCACTGAGCCATTTGAATGAGTAAAGCCCATATCCATCAGAGTGTCAATTTAATTCAACGCTCATTATTAGTTCACATCTCGGCTATACATAAGCTTTCGATTTGTTCTGTGCCTTTCGTTGTGCCACGATTAGTCTAACACAAAACACTTAAATATAAATCAAATTTCCTCAGCATTTGCTCTCGTTTTTAAATAAAATAAATAGTTCACCTTTTGTTTAACTCAAATTTCGATGCCCCATAATCCCCATGTAAATACAATTGTGTTGCCTGCTTAATAAGGAGCAACCCATATTATTATCATGTTACACTCTGTTATCTATTTACATTAAAATACAAATGTAATCCTTTGAAAAATGCATAACCCCTTTAATGCTATTCAATAGATAATACACCCGATTGAATATAATACTATCTGCAAAACTTATGACTTCTTGCAATCATTCGCCCACTCTACTCTGCTGAACAGCAGCTACTGGTACTACTACGACGATGATTTCAATGACATTTGTCGTAGTTGTCGTCGTCGGCTATGGCATCAAAAGATACACACCCATTTATAAACCAATAATTTATTCATTTCGACAACAAAGAGCATAACGTAAACACTTCCCACCCACCACTATGTGCTCCCCCGGCGAATCTTTCCATTACCGATTTGCACACCTACCCATTACACCCACCCACTGAGGTATATACAAGTGAAATTTCCAAGCCTGTGAGCTTCGGATATAGACATGGATCAGCACGAGCTTGCACAACCTAATAGATGGAACGAGGCACACTCATTTCAATCGTAGATAGATTGGCGAAGTGAAAGGATATACCAAGCGTTGCGATGGTACAGGATGTAGTCTCACAAGTGAGCGGGCTACCGAACTAATGCCATTTAAAATGACGCAGAAAATATTTGACTTTGCTTTGAAGCTGAATGCAATGGTGGCGGATGTGTATACGAGCGCACCCATATGGTAACTGGAAAGGAAGTCGAACACTATCAACGCCATCATGCCTAATGCAAAATATAAAGGAATGCGGAGCATATCCATCAGCATTCCTTGCTAACGCTGTGATGATCTCTGCACCAAGCCGTCGCTTTCACTAGAATTTCGGATCTGTACTTCTGTTCGTGTATTCCGCTTGCCATCATTTGCGCTCGGGAAAGAGTGGAGTCGGGGCCCCTGTTCTCCTAATTAATTTATTACATTGATAACATTAGGGAGTTAGAACTTTTGACAGCTTCACACACACCGAACTCCGTGCCAGAGACAAAATAGATCCCTCAAACAATTTGGCGGGTGGATTGTGGATATGTTGGTGTCTGTGTTCTCTGCACAATCTAGTGTGGGAGCGTAATCAAGTCATGCGAACATTTATACACTATTGCCATAATTTATTATTATACCCTATCCTAAGGGTATAGAGGTATTAATTTTAACTCATAGTTTGTAACATGCCTTAATATTGGTCGTAGACCCCCTAAAAGTTACTTATCTGGGCAGCGTCGAAAGTTATATTGACCATGCCATGTCCGTCCTTCCCTCCGTCCGACCGTCCGTCTGTCACCAATTTTGAGGGTCTGAAATTCGAGATAGAAAGCCAAAATTTAGACTATTATACTGTATATAGGCTTGAAATGTGCAAGTGTTAAGATTTTTAAAATTCGCCAACTGACGAGCGGAGGAAGTTGAAAAAAAGGATAGTCGTGTTCTTCGCAAAGTATGCAGATAAAATCTCTCTTAACAATACGGCCATACAACGGTTTTTACACGCCCATATTTTGGGGCTTTTTTGACAATAACCGTTTTTCGATAAACTGTTTGAGTTAAAATAGTTCTTACAAAATATATAGACAATATCCTTCTTAACAAGTAGCCCATGGTTTGTGACCCGTCCACTTGTTAGGAGCGTTTTTGTCAGAAACCTGGTTTTGTTCTTGATAATTTGCTTAAAAAACGAGGACAACAGTAATGTGAAGCAACATATTATTTCAAAATATGCAACTCGCGGAAATAAAGATTTTTGCAATGAACATTTCTGGGGGCGTTTGGACATTATTTGAAAATATTGGTAATTTTGTAAGAAACAAACGGAGTGTAGCCTTACCTTATGTTTTCTCTTTATGGTCGCCACTCAAATGCGATGATACACAGCCGTAGACTCTCACACACTCATGAGTCATGATTTGCCGTCGTTGTCCTTGGTACCGTTCATATAGGAGGAGGCGAAAATTATGAATAATAGAAGGAAAATTAAACAGAACTTCGCCGACGCATTTTGGAGTTCGGTTTATGTACAGACACACTACAGTCGTACTGGATTTGAATTTAGATCGAGATGGAGGAGGAGGGAAAAACTGAGTGGAGACGACATGTTCAACGAAATTAACATCTATAACGCAGGGTTATAGAGGCCTTTGGCTATGGTTTTGGGAAGCCGACACGGGCCAGAGGTTGTGCGGAATATTAGCCAAGAATTCGGTGTGCTCTTTCACACTGGATATCGTATGCATGGAAGGATGATTGGTGGTGGTGCTGCTGGCTGTCGATGGTGTCGGGGCAATGGGTATATCTTTCAGTAGATTGTTCTGTTTGTTGATTAAATTGAGTGTCGAGTGCCTAGATGTGGAACCTGCAAATTCCTCGCAAATATTTCATCATAATCAAAGTGGATGCCGTACAGGCATTTTTTTTTTTGTAATTAACATACTTGTAGGTTCTACTTTTCCGCTGAAGCTGTGAGGATGTTTGCACTTGTTACGGTCGTGTGGCTAGAATTCTTGATGATCATAAGTCGAGGATAAGTCGAGGATAATCCTCCTCAAGAGTGACGTCAGGTGACTTTCTATCGGTAGTTTAGTTGGAAAGCTTGGGTAGTGTGATTTGACTTTATTCGTTATGAAATATCGTTACATTCTCAAAAATAACCGGCACAATCCTAAAATCCACCCTACTTTCTCATTTATCTTACTGGCAGCACACCATGCATTTCGAGGGATATGATTTTACACTTATTATTGATTCAATATAGCTATCCGTTTACAGAAGTAATATTTGTTTAATTAATATGGTTAGCCGGCTAACTACATACTGCACAATGTGCAGTCTTATTGTAAATTTAAGTAAATCTCAAATAATGGTTTTAGGAAACGTAGGCCGTAGAAATCGTCCAAACGAGAGAGGAGTGCAGTTAACAAAAAACCTTAATGTGGAGAGTCACCTGAGTGAAAAATTGGTTAAATTGAAAATCGCTATTATGGCTTGGAGGAAATAGTTCAGCAACAGATTCGTCACCCAAAGAAGCAAGTTTAAAGTTTTCTGAATCTTTTAGTGCACTGCGCAACCAACGACCATACCACGTCGAGTTAATCGGTTCTCATCAGATCACCGTAATTAAACGACGTTGGGCGCGGTTAGTACGTAGATGGGGGACCGTTTGAGAACAACCGCGTGTCGTTGGCCAGTCCCATCTACAGAGTTGAGGTAGATAATTATACGTGGTATCACAATGGACCTAAATTGGTCTAAGTGTGTCGGCTTCTGCCGACAGCCACATAAACCTAACCTAACCTAACCTAGTGCACTGCACAGAATTTTTTAAAAGAATAAAATTTCTAAAACGATAAAATTATCACCCTACATACACTTCCACTTTTTGTCCGCACTGTACTTTACGACTGAAAGACACTATTGGCAACTTCGTCACGGAAAAGCAATACTCCGAATTATGGTGGCTTGTTGGGAGGGATCAACTTGCCCTCCCAGGACGGTGCGTTACTCTTGGTAACATCCTCTTAGTTTATAAGTTAGATTAAGTTAGTTAGGGCGTTTTTGGGAGAGGCCGGGCTCGCCAACTTGTGGTGGTGCTTCCGGAAGGTGATTGACGCTGCGAGGCTTCAGTCGGCCCACGGCGCGCACGTTTAGGAATTACGACTGACAGGCGCTCAAAAAGCAATTGGGATTTTGACCACTTGTTGCGTAAGGCAACGAGTGCTCAGATTTCCAATTATAGTTAGAATACGTTAAGTAGTTTAAGTAAGTAGAGTAGGTCGATTGCAATTTGTTTTTATATTAAATATAAAATTTAAATAATGATGCCGAGTTTTTTTAAAATTTTCTCAATGAAAATAATAATATTACTTTCATCAAGAAAAATTATTTTACGAACTAATTTAACATATTATGTAAGTATGTAAGTTGATATCTCATATTGAATAAAAAAAAAATTATTTAAAAGTCAAAACACTATTGGCTACATTCCTCACAAGGCCTGAAATAAGTCGTCCGGATTTTGTTTTTGTTGTTTAGTAAAGAATACAAATAATTTGTTGTTTAAATAGTTAAATATCTTTTTAAGGACATTATTACTAATATTTAAAGAATAAATAAGTGTAAACTCCCTTAGAGCTGTGATGCCATGATCTGATAACAGCCAAGGAAAGTGGGAACAATACTGGTGGGTGAAAACCCCGCGAAGATAGACATATCGTCATTGAAGTAATCAAAATGTATTCGAGTACAGCCTTTTCATTTTCCATGAGGTTATCCGTTAGGTGAGCAATATATATGTGTATATATTAGGGTAATCCTTAGAAATTTAAAAACCTATACACATATTGTTTTGTAGTTATATCTTTCATAATAAGACAGCGGCAGCTGCTAAGAATCTGTTGACATACTTATTAGTCAGGAGCAAGAATCCTCGAATTGTTTTTTCCCCTGCTGGGATATGACCCATAAAGGTATTCTAAAAGTGACAATTAGAATGTTACAATAAATGATTTTTGGGACGATCCTCAGCGCATTGGAACTGGGATCGTCGAAGGAAGGGCGGGTAACGCGATTCAAAATATTCAGAATCCTGATCGTTAGGTTTTCCTCTTGCTCTTTTTTTTCAAACTCCTCCTTTTTTTTAAAACTCCTCCTTATCATCTGTACGCTAAGTCTTATTATGTGTTAAAACGATGCCGGACTGAAGCAGCTGTAGATAATACAACGTTCGTATCAGAACCTTTGCGGGATTCCACCTGCATTAAATGCTAAATGGAGCTTATCGAGAGGCCACACTATATGTGTGGGGTCTCACTCCTATACCATACTATTAGAATTTTTGTTCCTCACCAGACTGCAACTAACAAATGGCGCCCAAAATGGGGCCACCCTCTGTGAAGGAATGTTTCAAGAAGTACATCCCGTCATAGACCATGAATCTATTAAGCAAAGACAACATTATAGCATAAAACAAGAGGTATGAGAGGATGGTTGAGGTTTTAGATAATTATATCTATACCAGAAACAAGGTTGTTACCTCTGTTTATTAAAACGCTTAAACGGTAATGAAATACATCCTTAAAGTGCGAAGCATGTCACACCATTAATTATCAAGGAAAGAGGCGCTACTTATGTACCTGAAGAAGATTGGCGGGTACAAAATTGGCTTGAACTGGCAAGGTGTTATGGAACAGAGCTAAATCTAGATGATACCTCTAGCAGTTGATTAGCTCAAACTGTACGAGTTCATGGTTTGGATCGATGAAAAGATGAGGGATAATTTGCGCGAAAAGGCAAACTGTATCACAGCATAGATCTATTTTCAGACATTTATGCTTCGACCAACGAGAAAACAACTGTTTTCAGGACGAGCACACCACTGATGAAATCGCGGCTGTGCTCAGTTATGCGGGGACCTCCCTCGATTGAATTTCATACCTTTCGGTGATGACCTACTGCTGATCCGTGCTTTCTGCAATCTGGGAGGAAGGAAGCACATCTTTCATATTTGTTGGCCAGTGTCCAATAATGCGGGAAACGAGATGGTCTGTTCTTAGAAGCGACTTTTAAGAGAAAATTCAAGTCCTACAGGTCCTTAACCCAATAAATGCCCCAGTAATTTCAATGAATTGCGAAGCCGCTCTTCATTTTAACCATCTACTGCATACGAAGCCAAATATGGCTTTTCACTTTTTTTCCTTTTTTACTCCTTATTCTCACAAAAAAAAATATAACACAATTCTTTTCTATGCATTTCTGAGAACACATAGCGGTACTTTTCGCGCGAGTGCGACAAAAAACAAGGAAGATATTCCTGCTTGTAGGTCATTGGTTTGCTTGTTGTCGTTGAAAACGAAAGCGTGAACAATTTTCTGATTTAAAAAAATTATAACTTTGGTGTAAGGTGTGTTAAGTAAGTGGTGATAAAAATATATTTGTGATTGGATATTTATTTCTCTTTGCCAAAAATAAAATTTTATTAAAAAAAAATATTATCTTGCTCGTTTGAGAGGTAAAACTGCATAAGCCATATTTGGCTTCGTATGCAGCAAGGGGTTGTAAATCTACACATTTTGTTCACTTGACTCTTGTTGTGGTGCACATGTGTTTTTCGTTTTTTTTTATCGTTTCGTATGTTACTTTTTTGCTTAGAAAAATGGAATGTCGTCGTTTTTATGAAGGATCATCAGTCCTTAATCCCATTCCTGGAGACGGATCGCGAAGCGATGATGAATTGGCTGGAGATTCAGATGTGGAGTTAGAGACAGAATTGCATATCAATGATCGAAGTGTCAACGTTACGGTTGAGGAAACGGAATCAGATTCAGATGGTGAGCCTCTTGCAGCGTTGAAATCAAAATCCGTGAAAAGCAAGACAAAAAAGGGCAAGTAGCATGAAAGGGGACATCTTCCTGATTACGATGAAGAGCTTTTCAAATCAGACTTTTTTTTAAAAAAAATTTCTGACGATTTGTTGGCCTTCATTATAGATCTAATAGAAAAGCCCGCCAAGATGATATAAATAAGCCAGTTAATATCACAAAGAACGAAATGGAACAATTCATCGGGATGGTGATATTCATGACGTCTTGTTGTCAACTTCCATCGTCCAGACATTACTGGAATAAGACGGTATGACAACAAATGACATATGAAACAATAACGTGCAATAGGTGGAAAACTATCAAAAGGTCAATGCATTTCAACGATAATCAAAACTTCAAACCATTGGGAACAGAAGGACATGACAAACTCTTCAAAGTAAGACCCCTTTGGAGAAAATAAGGGAACGTTTGCTGTTGATTCCAAAAGAAGAGTTCCTCGCCGTAGACGAACAAATTATTCCGACGAAATGCCGCCATGAACTGAAGCAATATATAACCCAGCTAAGACACATAAATGGGGCTATAAAAATCAAGTCCTTAGTGGAATTTCGGAATTTACGATTTTGATGTATTTAACGGACACCAAAGCAATAAGTATCCTGACGGAGCGCCAGATCTGGGGGTCAGTGGTAACGTTGCCACAAGGCTTATGTCAACAGTTCATGAAAATGCTAATCCCAAGATTTTCATCGACAACTGGTATAATAGTCCAAATTTGCAGGTTTATTCGTTGAAAAGTAGACTTTTATAACTAGGGACTATAAGACTCAACCGAGTGTCAAACTCCAGAATTCCGAAGGAACAACTTATGAAGCAAGGACGTGGAAGTATGATGGAAAAAGTGGCAACTATCAGTGGAGTAAAATTGAGTTTGGTGTCCTGGTTTGACAACAAAATAGTAACTTTAATGCCGCCTTATGTTGGAATGAATCCAGTTATAAATAAGAGCCGTTACTCCAGAAAGGATAACGAGTATAAAATTATTCCTGCTCCACAACCTGTTGAGGTCTAGGTACAACAAATATATGGGTGGTGTCGACTTGCTAGATTTGATGCTGGGCTTATATTGCATACAATTACGATTCAAGATCGTCAACATGATTTACCTTTATTTGATTTTAACCTAGAAATGGTCCAATATTTATGTAAACCTGAAAAGCAACCTTTGAAAAGACGTGGACGACCCTGTATTGGATCTAGACTTGGATCTCCTACGACTTCAACACCAAAGAGAAAGCGCCCTGAAAGACATGAAGATTTTCCATTGCTATCAGTTCGATTCGACAACGTCGGTCATTTCCCACAAATAAAAAAGAACCGCCAAATTTGTCAAAACGACTGTACTTTTCGTTCATTTACTTTTTGCCAAAAATGTTAAGCTTATTTATGTTACAATGAAAAGAGAAATTGCTTTTCTAAATTTCATGGCGTATAAACACACAACTTTCAACCATTAATTTACTTTTTTATAATACAATGAGTTGTTATGTTTTGTTTCATTTATTTATTTAATAAATGAATTGTTCTGTTTTGTTTATAAATATTTTTTTCTTTATATTTTGCTGCTTTTTTATATATTTTTTTTACTTAAACTGAAATCAAAAATGTTCTAGCTTTACAACCGTTAATGCACACGAAGCCATATTTGGCCTGTATTCTTATTATTTAAACAAATTATTATTTTTTTGGCTTTTTAATAAAAGATGTCTTAAAACAGCCCAAAGAATCTATTTCAAAGTTATTTTATTTTTTTTCTCTTAAAATAATAATTCATGCAGTAGAGGGTTAAGGAAAATATTAAAAATGAAAACTTTTAGTAGTGACAAGAAATATTGGATAAACATAAAACATATGTTTGTGTATCTTTTGTCAACCTGGCAGGCGGAACTGACATGTCAAATGATTTTTTGTTTATTTAATTGCATATTGCAAATTGAATTGAGTAATAAACCTAATGAAAATTACATACCTGCATTTCATTAAACAAAGAAACTAATTAGCACGGGCGCTGGCCGTTCCAACACCAGAAGTGTCCCTCTTGCAATTTTAGCTACAAAATCGTGACAACTCCCTAACTGATTGTTGTAAACGAAAGCAAAGCAATTTATCGCTCCAAACATAAACCAAATAAACCTTCAACTGTCAGTTAAGAAACTCAGCCATTTGCCTCTCAACCCGACCTAGACAAAGCAAAAAGGCGCGGGCAAAAAAAAAAACAGATTTCAGCCAATTGTCGGCAGTTCATTTTAGAAAAGCTGCCGCAAATTACGAAGTGCCTTCCGCTGGAAAATGAATCATGAAAACGACATATACATGTAAACCTGCCGGATGCACTTTCATCATCAAAATGCTTCAAAATGCGAAAATTACCTCCTGTGTGCATGTCATGTTGCAATTGCACGAACTTGCGACTACGAGGAGTTCGAAGTTCTTTGAAATAACTTAAGAATGGAATTGGATCTACAGAAGCGTTGCGGCGGTACAGCGTGCAGAAGGGCGACGATGGCGAAAACTTCCAACAACCACATCGGAAATAATTGTCATCACGATTTAAATTTGAATGCAAGAAAATTTTATGTTGCCGCTAAAAAGTTCAAAAGTTATCCTCCAAAGTTATTAGTTTTTGCGCTATGTTTCCGTAACGTCGCTTCCACTTGAACTGCATCCTTTCTTTATGTGTGGCTTAGGGATGAAGGCCATGGTGGTGATGGTTGACGTTGCGATGTCAGAGCGCTTAGTTGTTATTTCTTAAGAAATATGATTTAGGATTTTTTTTGATAAGATAACGGCTTTTTAAAACGAATGACAAATAAAGAGCTAAAGTTTTATCAGGAAAACGTATTTATTAAGGTTGATGTGAGAAATACAAGGTCATATGTGGATTACATTCTTTAGATGATTTCGATTGCTTAAGAATCTGCGGAAAGCTCTCATTTAGAAACAAACAGGTACGTTCGCGATTAATTAATTTGCAATTTTGAAATCATCATGTTACGTCTGGAGGTAGATAGGGTAACGTGCACTTAATTCCACAAAATCGCTTCCAAAAATATCTTCTTAATGCATGCCAACTGTGCTACAGGAATACACCCTTCAAGTTGTATGGTTTGGTTGGTGCATTGCTGAGTGCGTTATTCAATCTGGACAAACTCCTTTATACATAGGGTATCCCAGTCAAGGAGATCTACCTGGTAGGTGAAGGCGATTGAAGTTCCACCGAACAACTAATGGTATTGCAGGGAGTCCGTTTACACCCCCTTTAAAGCTATATTCCGTTGGAGTGCAACATCTCCTATTAGGCTTAGGTTGTACCATATGTTACTAAAACTCTTAATTCATTCTAACTCAAAACATAAGGAAAGTCTTCTTGTGCGAACTGTTGGAAACCCCTAAAAAGTGCATGTGGCAAATTTCTTAGTATGGGTGAATGTTAAGAAGGATATTATCTACCTATATATTTTGTTATATATAATATTTTTTTTTACATTTTTTAAGGGATCTTATCGAAGAACAATGTTTTCGTTAAAAAAAGTCCCTTAAAAGTGGGGCGGCAAAAAACTTTGCTTGAAGAAATTGTTAAGAACGACTTTATCTTCATACTGTTACATCCAGGCTAGGATTCGAAAAGATAAAACGTAATTCTATTTAATTAAACTTTATTTAATTCTCTTTCAATTTAATTCCTGATTATTATTCTAATAATTCACTTATTTAATTCATCACTTCACTTTCACAATTAATCACTTTAAATACACAATCACTTTTCTCTTACTCAATACTTATACTTTTCGCTATACTTTTCACTACTGTCATCTATCGCACTTCTTTATCGCGGTTCACAACTAGAATGTCCTTTGTGCTCCTGCGACATCTATTTATATCTCCTCTCGAAATTTCCAGATTCGTTGAGTTTAAAAGGTTCGAGAACAACATACATATTCCACAGCTACTCAAACTGCTATTCAAATGCTGCCAAAATCGGTAATATGGCTACTTTCTACTAGATGACGCTACAAGTTGACTAATGGATGCTGAATGACACAGTTTGAGCAAACATGCAACAATACTTTGTAAAGACTATAACTTTTATTTTCATTGAGTTTTGACATTGTTTTTTTGGACAATAAATTGTTTTTGAAGTAAAACTTCTTTACGCACGCTTGACTTGGGGAGAAAGTTGGTGAATGTTACTGTGATCGGACGAGGCAAACGGAAGTTTGAGAGGGAAATATAAGTTAGTGAAGATAGAAAGAGAGAGAGTTGCGTTTCGTATATTACTGTAGGGGCAAGAGAGAGAGGTGCGACCACACATTTTCTTTCTCTCATAGCCAGTTACGTTTCGTATAATACGAGTATCACACAATGCAGGCGTCATAGCCAGTGCATGAAATATATAGATATCTCAGTCAGAAAGCGATGAGTGTAGATATGTTGAATAGTGTAGAGATGAGTAGTCAAGAGGTAGTTGTTTACATTTCGATAATAACACCGTTAACAATATTATAAAGTTTTTATATAAAAGACTGATGATTTACTTGAGATTTCAATGTTAATTTCGCGTCCGAAGATGAACAACTCTTGGTAAACTTTTTATAAGATAAATTATAACTAAAACATAGGGACGGGCTACAGTCCGCTTGGGCGAACTGTTGCATACCCTATTCTTATTCCTATCCCTCATAAGTGGGCGTGACAAAAGTCTAAGTATGGTTGAATTGTTAAGAACGCTCTACATATTTTGTTATATAACATTTAAAGGATTTTATCGAAAAAAACGCTCCCTAGCTCAAATTTGGGTGTTTCAATAAAATTGTTTTATTTAATTGTGGGCGTGTCATTAGGCGGATTTTGAAAATTTTATATCCCGAGAAGTTTTAGGAGTCATAGATCATATATACAAATTTCAGCTTACTAGCTCAAAATTCGATTTTTTCGAAAATTTTGTTTTTTTTGAGTTTGTGGGCGTGTCTGTGGGCGGATTTCAAAAATTCATAAACTTGATTATTTCGGGACCCTAGAGAGTGTATGGTTAAAATTTCAGCTTTCTAGTCCCAGTTTAAAGGCCTAATTTTTGCCGACGGACGGACGGACGGACGGACGGACATGGCTAGATCGACATTACTATCGATGCTGATCATAAATATAGTAACTTTTAGGGGTCTACGGGCAATATTAAGGTGTGTTACAAACTATGCGTCAAAATTAATATACTCTTAGAATAGGGTATAAAAAGGAATAATAACCGAAATGAGCCTTCCACAAGACATGGAACAACAATCGATGCAGTTTTCTCTAGATATCTTTCCAATAATTTTCGAAAATATATGTATCTTATTTCTCGTACCATAAGCCTATTGTCTCGATCTTACAATCAACCACAGTAATTATGATGTATCCGATAATGAAAATATTGAAAATAATGAATTTTCGGCGTTTTGTGCAATTGATAAGTCATTGCTATTAATTTCTTGTGGCGTTATAGGAAACATCTATTTTGTATCCCGAAATAACCTTTAGCTTATTTTATTTATGTTATTCTATTTTCATTTCATCTCAAGGTGTATGCTACAAACTCCCTGTTCGTTTAACATGTCTTTCAGCCGATCCTTAACATGTATAATAAATGTCGGCTGCTTAGTTGTTGATGCAGATGAAGTCAAAGAAGAAAGAAGGTGTTTTTCTTAAATACTGGAAGAAATCTTTTGTCAGTAAGATGTCACTAATTGTAAAATTTCTTCCATTCCAAAAATGTGTGAAAAACTTATTTGCAATAAACTTAATTGTTTTTTTAAAAAAAATTAATATCCCCTCATCAACATAGATTTGTAGCAGGCAAATTCACAACTTCCAACTTAGCTGTTTTCTCCAATAGTGTAATTAAAAAACTCGAACAAGGCGTATAAGCTGATGTAATTTATACACATTTTTCCAAACCATTTGATAGGGCTAACCATGGAATACTGCCTAAGAAACTGAACGACACTGGTTGTAATTCTAAGATATTACGTTGGTTTTGTTCTTACCTTACTGGATGTATGTACGAGTATTTGATATAATGAAATTTTGTCTGATCTTATTAACGTATCATCTGGCGTGCTCCGAAGAATACACTTTCGCCTTGTTTCTCCTTATATTTATAAATATGAATATGAATATCATAAAAAATTCTCAATGTCTAATGTATGCCGATATACATTTTTTTATGGAAATAAAGACTGATGAGGATTGTATCCGGCTTCAGCAGGATCTGAATAGGCTGTGTGAGTGGTGTGATAAAAACCAATCATTTAAATGTTTCTAAGTGTCACCGCTTTTCATTTTTTTATGTTCTTTCTTGTGTGACTTTCGCCTATTTAATTGGGTACAACCCCTTGGAAAGAATATTTGAAAAAAAACTTGGGTGTCATATTTGACTCCAAACTTTTTTTCTCTAGTCACATTGAGTACGTTGATGTTAATTCGATTTCTATGTTAGGTTTTATCAAGCGTAATGCCAATCCTTACACAATCAAATTATTAAATCGTTGAATATTGTTGCGTTATTTAGAACCCATGTATATTTCGAAAGAATTGAAGGCGTCCAAAGAAAATTTAAGCGATTCATTGTATTTTAGCTGCAATGGAATATCGAAATGCCTTCTTTCAAAGCTCGCTGTCAACTTATTGGCTTACAAACGTTAGATAGTCGTCGTAAATATTTTTCTGTTATATTCATTAGTGACATTTTAACGTCCCATATAGACTCTTCCATTCTTTTGTCCTTTACTGGTATAGAATGCCACTAAACTAAGAGTACGTAATTTATTTTATGAACATTTCTAAAGAGCTAACTGTTTAAGGACTGAACATACTGTGAGCGTCAACAAAAAAAATTTACACCTCTGTGTATTACGTTTCCAATTCAATTATAGAATTTATTTAAGGTTTTTCTTACATCTAGTTTAACATGTTCGTTAGTATCTAAATCTTAATCGAATCAAATGTATAAACTACAAACAAAATAACAAAACAAAAAATTTTCAACAAAAAAGGAAAAGTACTTCACATTTCAGGCGTCAAAAGAAAGTTTAAACTAGCGAAAAAATAACAATTTATGGAAATAAACCCTGAATCAATATTTTGTTTGTTTTCCTTTTGCCTTAATAACAGCCTTCAACCTATTGGGCATGGACTCCACCAATTTTTTTGAGAAGTCAGCGGGAATTTTTTCCCACTCTTCCAACAATATGGAGTTTAGCGAGTCCTTACTAGTGATGACCCTTTTTCGAACCTGCTTGTCTAAATACTCCCACAAATATTCGATGGGGTTAAGGTCTGGGGATTGTGGAGGATGATCCAACACTTTCGGAGTCTGATACAATAACCTTTCCATCACAATTTTGTGCTTAGGGTCATTGTCCTGCTGGAATACGCATGTTTGGTCCAAACTCAATTTTGCGACGCTAGCGTACAAGTTTTTCCTCAAAATGTTTAAGCAACCCATTTTATTTATTAGGGACTCAATAAATACCAGGTTTACCACTCCTGTTGCGTCCATACATCCCCAGACCATAACCGACCTTCCCCCAAGCGTAACCGTAGAGATAATGTTTTTTTCCCCGAACGCCTTATTTTTGGCTCTCCAAATTTTTGGTGGTGTTCTATGTTTGAAAACTTCAAATTTACTTTCGTCAGTGAAAAGTACATTTTTCCAAAACGAAATGTCTTTTTCGTCGTACATTTTTGAGTACTGAAGTCGACGTTTCTGATTGACTGCTGATATAAGGGGTTTCTTTCGCGGTACCCTGCCATGTAGCCCATTATCATGTAGTACTCTTCGCATAGTACTTGCACTAATGGGAACATCTGACGCTTTTTGAATGTCTTCTGAAATTTTGACAGGACTAGCAGATGAACTTTTTTTCACTTCTCGCACTAAGGATCTTACAATTTCAGATTGGGAGAGTCGCTTGGGTCTACCAGTGCGTGGACGATCTTGGAGGTGTTTAAAATGTTTGTATTTATCAATTATTTTTTTAACACATTGATGACTTGTGCTATTTCTCTTAAAGATTTTCCTTCTTCGCTAAATTTTAAAACGAGTTTTCTGGTTTCAAAAGGCGTTTGCTTACCCATTTTAATGACACTTTTAATTTAACTCTTGACACTACCTTTTTCACAAACAACCAAACAAAGAATGTCTAAAAATGCAGTATTTCCCCGATGTATGGAGATCAGCTAAGATTGTACCCATACTTAAAGTTGGCAAACCGTCCGAAAAGCCTGAAAGCTATAGGCATATAAGCTTACTTAATAATTTAAGTAAAATTTACGAAAAAATAATTAAAGAGAAAATATTAAAAATTGTATCTGAAAAAAATATTTATCCCGATGAGCAGTTGGCTTTAGGAGGTTCCATAGTACTATTCACCAGGTGCTTAGAATCTGCAATCACATTAAACAAAACCGTGATATCGGTAAATCTACAGGAATGTTGTTACTCGATATTGAAAAAGCATTTGACTCTGTGTGGCACAACGGTCTTGTCTATAAATTACTTCGCTATTCTTTTCCTTCGTTCATATGTAAAATAGTGCAAAGTTTTCTGTCTAACCGTCGATTAAGTGTTTACGTTAATAGTAGTCCTTCTTGCTCTAATTTTTTTAACTCAGGTGTTCCTCATGGTTCTGTCCTCAGTCCAATATTGCACAATCTATATATCTCAGATTTCCCACAACTAACTTTATGTGAAGTCGCTATCTATGCTGATCACAGAGCAATATTTTCATCGCATGAATTTGGTCTTAACATTGAGACAAATCTAAACAATGCGATAAGAATATTAGAAACATATTATAACAAGTGGAAGATCAAGTTGAATGCTGATAAAAATCATGCAATCTTTTCTACTAGAAGAAAGAAAACTTGTTTTCTTCCTAGCAATCAGTGCATAGTCAATGGTACTCAGGTTGAATGGGAATCCTCAGTAAAATATTTAGGTGTATATCTCGACTCAAAATTGACTTTTAATACTTCAATACACAAACTATAAGGAAGGTAAATATTGCTCTTAATCTTCTTTATCCCTTCATTAACAGAAAATCGCTATTATCGGTAGAAAATAAGATAATCATCCACAAAGTTATTTTCCAAGCAGTAATGATGTATGGATGCCCAGTTTGGGGTAATTCTGCTAAGCTATATTAAAAAACTACAAACTTCGCAAAATAAACTTCTGAAAATGATGCTAAATCTCCCATGGCATCATTCAACCGCAAACCTCCATATTAGAGGCAATGTTGAATTGGTCTCCGATAGAATACATAAACTTACCAATGCATTTAGTACGAGATGCGTTTATGTAGATAATCCTCTCATTAACGCAATGGCTTAGTAAGAATGCCTCATTTTTTGTTCTTTTTGTGATATAACTGGTATTTCATTCCTTTGATTGTTAAAATGTTAACCATAATAATTGTTACTTTGTTATTTGTTGTTTATATAATTGTTGGTTAATAATTTGTTACTTAATTATTTATCTATTTAATTAATCAACCAACCATCAAACTAACATCCAAATTTGTTAGCCCTACGTCCTCGAACAATGACCTCGACGGCCGTTACGTTATGGCTCGGCTTCGAGATCACAGACTCTTTGAAAACGTTCGCCTATACCTTGCCTACTTGCACGACAAGCCTGAATCAATCTGCATTGACGGAAAGACCAAGACGAATATTCAAATCTCAATTCAGAAAGAAGGCCTCCCAACTGATCCCATTGCTCTCCGTGATATTTACACCCGCTTCCAGAAAGCTTTAACATTTCCTCTACTAATGTGGCTAAGGTTTTATCTGATTTTGCTTCTCATATTAACTCCAAACGTATCTCATATCTTCAACGTAACCGAGTTGATCACAATAATTTTTTTCGTCCCTAAATCAACTTTGGCCGCCTCAGATCTGAAATTGCCTCTATCCTTCTACTATCAAAACGTAAGAGGACTACGCACCAAAACTCACGCAGTTTTCCGTCGTACTCACACTCTTCCTTTTGATGTTTATGTTCTTACCGAAACTAATCTTTCCCCGAATATCTTAAACCAAGAGTTGTTTCCAGCATCTTTCAACGTCTTTTGTGATGATAACGTCACTTGTCTTCTAGACATACTTCCCTGCCGTGGCGTTATCATTGCAGTTCATAACAGCTTGAACTCTTCCATCATCTCAACATCAACCTCCCCTCTTCTAGATTTTGTTGTAGTAAAAATCTCGCTCGTTAACCGTTCTCTGTACGTAATGTGCTTCTACATACGTCCGTCTGAACCCATCGAATCCTACCAACTCGTCGTGGATGCCATCGACCATTTACTTGATACTTGTAAGCCAAACGATGACATCATAATTTTTGGCGATTTTAATCTCCCTAATCTACAGTGGAGCTTATCGGAAGATCAATCTTTCTTCGTCCCAATAAACCCGATATCTAGCAAGGAATGCCTTTTTGTCGACCGCGTAACCGATTCTGGTCTTTGTCAAGTCAGTGGTGTTAAAAATTATATGGGACGACAGTTGGATCTTGTTTTCACAACTGACCCTGTAAACTCCTCAACCACTGAAAGTTCTTTACACCTTTCTACTATTGACGCTTACCACCCTCCTCTGCTCCTTTCTTTCTTTTATCACCCCTCTTCCCAATCCCTGCCTCCAACTAACCTGTACTCCTACAACTTCCACAAAGCTAACTTCCGAAAGATCAATGACTTTCTGAGCAGAATCGAACTCAACTTCTCGAACTTATCCGTTGATGAAGCTGGCACCCGTTTTTATGACGAAATCTTTAAATGCATTTCCTTATTCGTTCCTTATTCGCGCCATAAAATCTCACCATCTTCCCCTCCATGGTATAATAGGAAACTGCGTTCACTTCGTAATAAACGTAACAAACTATGGGCAATCTATCTTCTAACCAGAACTACTACAGATTATTCGAATTATCTCGGCTCGTACTTACAGTTCTCTAACCTTTTTCACTGTCTCTATCAACTGTCTATCTTTCTGATGCTCAAGCTAACCTCATCAGGTACCCACGGTCATTTTTTCATTTTGTTAATTATAAAAGGAAATCTGATGGATATCCCTCGTCACTCTTGTTTGAAGGCGAGTCTTTAACGGACCCATTTGTAATCGCAAACTCTTTTGCTACCGTGTTAAGGCAGTCCTTCACTGACGACTGCCCTGAACCGGATCACTCTTACTTCAGTTATCTGAAAAACTATACCGTTGGCCCATTCATTTTACCCACCTTTGACCATTCCATGGTGTGCGACAGACTTCTTCATCTCAATGATGAATTTGTACCCGGCCCAGACGGCCTTCCAGCCATTCTTCTCAAAAAGTGTTCTGCGATTCTTTCACCTTTCATTGCCAATCTCTTTAAACATTCCTTATCTCTTGGGAAATTTCCTAAAATCTGGAAAACGTCCTTCATTTCACCTGTTCACAAAAAGGGCCAAAGAATGACGTATCTAACTATCGACCTATTGCCAAGCTGTCGCATTTACCCAAGGTTTTCGAAAGTATGATGTACGATTCATTATCCTTTCAGTGCAAGTCTCTTATCTCCCCCCTTCAGCATGGTTTCCTTAAAGGTAGATCCTCAACCACCAACCTGGTTGACTTTGTCTCCGTTCCACTTTCTGCTTTAGAAAGTGGCAATGAAGTGGATTTAATCGCTACTGACTTCAGTAAGGCGTTTGACAAAATATCTCATCGTTTGATTCTTTTCAAACTCTCCTTTCTTGGCTTCGATCCCCCACTATTGAATTGATTTTCTTCTTACCTTGAGAACCGATCTTATAATGTTCGTTTTCGCTCTGTTCTCTCGTTGCCTTTTAAAGCCACCTCTGGTGTTCCCCAAGGTAGCCACCTTGGACCTTTGATTTTTATTCTGGCTATAAATGATATTGACAACGTCATTAAGTTCTCCTCCATCTCCCTCTATGCCGATGACGCTAAATTCTTCAAAATCATTTCTTCTCCACACGACTCTGATCTTCTTCAACAAGACCTCAATAGTTTTTCGGTCTGGTGTCAAAAAAACTTTATGGAGCTGAATATTGCTAAATGTGAATTTCTTACTTTTTCACGTAAACGGATTCAGTCTCCCCCCAGATGTTACCTTTTGAACAACCAACCCATTGTTACCGTTCTAACCATTCGCGACCTAGGAGTTCTGTGTGACAGAGAGCTTAACTTTCGGTCACATATTGACGAGATAATCAATAAAGCTAACTCAGCCCTTGGTTTCGTCAAACGGTGGTCTAAAGAATTTACCAATCCCTACGTGACAAAATCCCTTTACATTACCTACGTCAACGTCGATTTCTCCGTTTTGCTCCTCGTGGGCTCCTGTGGTATAATCACCTTATCCTTCCACCATATCACGAGCGCCTTAATTTAATAAACCTTCAGACCCTTGAAAAAAGAAGAGATGTGGCTGACATTCTGTTTATACATCGTCTTCTCACTGGCTCCGTTGATTGTTCCTATCTTTTGAACTACATTGCCTTTAACACTAACCCTTGGAATTTAAGATCCCCTCCTATTTTCTATCTTTCCACCCGTAGCACGTCGTACGGCTTGAACGAGCCGATATACCGTATGTTGCAGAAGGTCAATTCTAACCACCTCCTCTTTGATTTTAATCACTGCACTTCCTCCCTCAAATCTACCCTCCTTCACCCCTCACCATCCACCTAATTAGTTTTAAGTATTAGTTTTTAAGCCCTAGCTGTAAGTCTTAGTGTAATTAGTTTTTAAGACCTAAAGCTTGCATTAAGCTGAATAAATGGGGGTGTATGCCCTCACCAAAATTAAATTAATTACTCATTGATTTATTTAACTGGATTTACTTGTTTTATTTGTTTATTTATTTATTAATTTATTTACTTATTTATTTATTTATTTATTTATTGATTTGTGTATTTATTCATTTATCTATTTATCTATTTAGTTATTTATTTATTTAATAATTTATTTATTTATTTATTTTATTTATTTATTTATTTATTTGTTTATTGGTGTATTTATTTATTATTGTAACTTTTAAATTATTAACAAATCAACATAATTGACTTGAGTCATATGCTATATTTTACATGCTTGAATTTAACTTAATGTTATTTACTCTGTTAGTCTGTAAAAGTTTGCATGCTCTGTTTGATGGTACAATAGTAAATAGCAGTCAGTGCACACCATTTAAACAATTCGCATTGTAAGTAAGTAGCATCATTCTAACTTATGTTCGCACGCCGTTTTGGTATGGCTTTACAAAATGTCTGCCTTACTAAGCGGATTACTGAGATATCTCTTCTCGAAAGTCTCCAAAATGCCATACCATCTGTTCCCGAATATATCAATTCATTGTACCTATTCTTTGAAAGAAAATACTGGAAATATTTTCCAACTGCAAATACCACTACGTTCCGCTATGATTGCAATTTCCCCCAAAAAAAAGTCACTCACACCCATCTCGATACTGCTAACACGTAAAGCCAACAAGCCATCATGACTACTATATCGAGGATAAATCCTATGAAGACATCCTCGTATTTAAGGTTCGGATTATAGGACAGAACCGATGCTACATATGGCTAGTCTTCCAGTGGCAGCAGTAGTGCAGCGTTCATGGTCAGATTTCTGTTTAATTCCAGAATATTTATACAAATGTTGGTGGTCAAAGAGAAAACGTATAAAAAATATTTGGCCAATTTATATTGCTTCAACAAGACAGAGTAAATCCCTTTGTGAGATTGCGTCACAAACGTTGCTTCTACGATTGCTAGGTTATACTGGAAGGCTATGCTTCTCTTTTGGAAAAACATCCCGAAATAAAGAAGGATTCTGCTCGGACGTCGAACATAAAAATAAATAAATTCCTTCGGTCATTCATTCCAATTTACAGAATGTGGCAAGCGACGATGATACAAAAAAGAGAGAGAGAGAGAGAGGGAGAGAGAAAGTGGGACAAAATTGTTTGATTGTGCATTTTCGACAAATAAATTGTTGTTCTGGGTTCGGATACTTGGCGAGCAATGGGGGAGCTATTCGAATTTCATGAAAATGGAATTGTAACAAAGAAGGCGAGAAACAGAAAATACGTTAGGAATTGAAAAAGGTTTATTTAATAAATCTAACCACTGAAAGATGAATGAGCAAATGCATTCGATTGGATGAGATTGAATTTTAGGAATATCCTGGGATTTTTGAATCTCACCCGTTGAATCCTAACATTTCATCTAGAGAACAGGAAAAGGGTCTTCACGTAGCTGGAGACAAAAAATTTGGTAGCTTATAAATAATTATATCTATACACATCGTTGCCTGATAACTGTTTTGTTCCATATGCCATTCAGATCATTTCACGAACATCGAAGCTAAAGGTTTGCATACTTGTACAAAATTAGGTCCGTTTTATTGCGAGGTAACATACCAATTTTAATCGTGTTTTGTCATACTGTTAATATGTCATTCCCACTTAACCAAAATCCGAGATTTCGACAAGAAGATTTCGAAATCTCATCGGCGAACCAACAAGCGGACCAGTAGGGACGAGAAAAGTGGGATGGTTATGATCACTTGAGTCTAGATCATAACCCCGTCGTTTAAGAAAATATAAAAACATAGGGACGGGCTACAGTCCGCTTAGGCGAACTGTTGGATACCCTATTCTTATACGTATCCCTCATAAGTGGGCGTGACAAAAGTCTAAGTATGGTCGAATTGTTAAGAACGCTAGAGATATTTTGTTATATAACATTTAAAGGATTTTATCGAAAAAAACGCTCCCTAGCTCAAACTTGGGTGTTTCAATAAAATTGTTTTATTTAATTGTGGGCGTGTCAGTAAGCTGATTTAAAACAAATTAACACATGAGCTTAAAGGGCCCCTAGAGAGTATATATTATAAATTTCAGCTCTCTAACACAAATTTTGGTTTTTCAATAAAATTGTTTCATTTATTTGTGGGCGTGTCAGTGGGCGGATTTTGAAAATTTTATATGCCGAGCAGTTTTAGGAGTCATAGATCATATAAAAAAAATTTCAACTTTCTAGATCAAAATTCGATTTTTTCCAAAATTTTGTTTTTTTGAGTTTGTGGCGTGTCGTGTCTGTGGGCGGATTTCAAAAATTCGTAAACTTGATTATTCGGGTATATGGTTAAAATTTCAGCTCTCCAGGCCCAGCTTAAAGGCCTAATTTTTGCCGACGGACGGACGGACATGGCTAGATCGACATTACTGTCGATGCTGATCATAAATATAGTAACTTTTAGGGGTCTACGGGCAATATTAAGGTATGTTACAAACTATGCGTCAAAATTAATATACCCTTAGAATAGGGTATAAAAAAAGTTTAGAAGGCACAATTTTCTTTCAATTTGCTTACGAAATGCTATTTAGCAGTGTTCCAATCTTGCCCATTCACCTTATGCTCATACAGCCGCATTAATAAAATCATTTGATTTGCCTCCAATTCACAAATTAACTACAACGTGAATTAAAAGTTAATTCACGGTTCATATATTAAAAATGATATCCACGCATTAGCTGATTGTCGTTAAGTAATAAATGGTATGGAAATTTGGAATCGTTAAGTAATAAATTGTATGGAGATACCACATCCAACATTCCCATCGGGTGGCAATGGTGCAGTAGTAGTGTATTCGCTTACGGAATGGAAGGTCGTGCGTTCGAATCCCGGCCAAGTCCATTACTTCATAGCGAATACATGAAATCGTAATCTCCCTAAGTAAGTTAGACACCACCCGTGGAGAAAAACCCTACAACTGCACCCAAACACTTCTTTCCTATCTCTCTATTCTTTCTAATACCAAGTAGCTTACACTGTGTTTTGTTTTGTTGGCTGTCAGTTGTCAAATGTAGTGGACCTACCTCACCAATTAAACAAAACAATACTATTCGATAAGACAGCCAATACAACTGATGACGCTGCAATAAAACAAGCAAAACGGAATAGTAAAAATAAACACAGAGTGCACTGCCCGAGTCAGTGGGGAAATGTAAATAACACTATGCACTGCACTATTCTGATTTCAATGACTTGATGACGCACCGCACTGTGCACACCGTAGATTGAATAATATCTGATATATGATCGTTAGCCCAATTCCGATTCATATGTTCTTCGACACCTCGCAACCCAAATTAATTCGCTGTATCGTTATGCATGGGAAATGCTCAAAGGGCACTAGTATATAAGCTAGAAGTTTTGACTAATAAAAGAAGAATCGCTTTAGACACCAAACTCTTGCATTCTCACTTATGGCTTTTTAGCCTTGCTTTTAATAGCAAACTTTGGCAGATCCCTATGGCATAAAGCCCTGCCTGTTAGGAAAGTCGATATTTTAGATTGGGAAGTTTGTCATATTCCTTTATCTAGGAACCATTACCTTACACAAACATACTGTCAGTTATAATTTAACAATATTACGCGTTAATTCACCTACTTCGGTGAATTAGTTGATTGCATGTTTGTCAACGTCACTTGATTAACTTTGTAACGTAGCAGCTGTTCCCACCTCACAAATGTGCGATCTCATGCAATCCCACTGATCTCTACAATCACAGGAATTTGTAAAGAAATCAGTGGGGTGTAAGGTGGGTTGTCCTGGCGAGGAAGTGCGGGCAGGCATGCTTGCATATTGCGCGACAGTAGCTCGACGGAGGCGTGGGATCTTGCACTTCATCCCGGACCGACGTTAACTTTTTATTCATGCCTTACAAAACTTAAAACGGAGAAGCAACAAATCAATAAAAACAAACAAACGTACCATATATGTATGTACCTAATACGCGATGAAATTCTAGCAACTGAAACCGAAAGACAATATTGGGGTACCGAAGATATTGTTGGTTCCCTTGGCGAAACCCTCCCACATTCTGATAACCTTGAAGAGGTCTAGAACGGCCATGGCTATCACATCGCCTTATTCACTGCAATAGCCCCTAATCAAAAATAGTAAGCGCCCTTTAAGGCATGCTTAGGTCGCCGATGTCCTCCAAAACTATCATTGCACTACCCTTTTGCACTACTAATTGTCTAATCAGAGATCATAATATCAGAAATATATTCAAACCTAATAAAACGATAAATTTTCATATCACTTGAGGATAAAAATACATTTTTATTTAATCAAAAGAAATAACTTAAAAATAGCTTTAGTAATTCAAATAAGTTGTCGAAGAATTCAACTCGTGCATACTATTTATATTTCTTGTATTTGTAAGTATCTGTTTATCTTAATTGTTGAAAAATTAGTTAGATTTATTCTTAAAATTAATTCATATTTTTGAATCTTGTGTTTGTTCATGTTACTTAAATTGGATAGCGAAATACATTTGGCATGCACTTCGTTTTTAGCTGACTTTAGTTTTTTTTTTAGAGGTTATTTAGTTGTTTTTCTGATTGACTTTATAGATACTCCTTTTTTATGTTTAAATAGGAAGTCTGGTATATTTTATGTGTTCATTAGGTTAAGTTAGATAGACCAGTTATTTCATTTAAGTTCAAGAAAAATATAATTAGACTTAGCTACATAGGTAACTCCAGTTTCAAATAAGGTATAATAAAAATTAAGAATAATGACTCTATGTATCACTTATCAAATAAATGTTATTTCGCAATAGGAAAATACATGTCTTAATTAAAAGCTCATTGAAAAAAAAAGCAACCTAAGTTCGTTCAATGACAAAAATTGTACAAGGAATGTGATCGACTTACCGATACTTTTGCATGCTGTTTTTTTACATGCGATTAATTATTGTTGATGAAGTTAATGATGATACTCTACAGTGAATTCTGTGCACAGCATACATTGAAGGTCCGGATCTATATTCACTATTAAAAAAACAAGAACGGGAAATTTTGTGATTGCACGAACCTTCCTGAATATAAAAAGAACAAATACTTAGCTTATAAATAAAGTTAACGTGCATATATGATCGACTAAGTGAGTTTCTAGTCTGCTTGTGGAAACGGGAAACATGCGCTGCTGATCTCACGATACTGATGTGTGTAGCAGGATCCGCTGATGAATTACTTCCTCCTGTTGCACCTTGCTGCTTGCGTTGCGGCCGCTCTGGTGACGTTTAATGTGTCGTCGCCTGTTGGGTTGCTTGATGGTCAAAATGATACGCAGCCGGGATGATGATGGCATGCGCTGCTGATAAGCTGATCGCGTGTATTACCAACCGACACTGATTGGTGGTACTAGCATTTGTGGCTGGCTTCGCTTGTCGCGCTTTGATGGTCCATACTCCAAATTACCATACTCATCCGCGGGGTGTGGGAATTTTGTCACTACTTCTGGCCGGGTCAATGTAGCATGAATTTTTTTTGTGGTGAATATTGGCACCGGCTCTACCACGCTGATTACGTTGATTAGCTAGGAACAAATTTAATATTTCCACAGCGCAGGCAATAAAACAGACGCCTAACTCGATGCCGCTGGTGATGATGATGGTGGTGGTATCACAAGAGCAGAGAATTGCCCTGTTCTGCCGTCGAATCAGCCTTACTGGTAAAACGGTGAAGCTCTCCTTTCTTGTCTTCCTCTTTCTTTCCTTTTTTTTTTTTATAAAAAGTGACTTTTATTTTGGTACGCTTTAAAAATCGTACTTCAATTGGTTTTTTTTTTGGTTTTTTTTTTGTTTTTATAAGCGGTAATACGCACTATTAATTTTACATAAAAACTTATACGCTTTATGTTCTTCGGAGAGGTCAGACCACCACCTTTGACGAGTAAAAATAAAAAGAAAGACAAAGCCCTTCGTCAAACTCTCAATCGCTCGGATAGCCACGCGGAAAAAAAACTACTTCCTGCGATTTGACGTCTTAGAACTAGACGGAACGATTCTCGCTTGGAATTCGGTATGTGAAAGTTATTACAGGGTGGTCGTCTTAGGTGCTAGTTTCTTTACAAAAAAATTGTTTCTATAATTTTTTTTTCCGGAAGATCTCCCACAACTTCCATAAACGTTCGTTATTAAGAGTTCTTATTTAATTTGATTAAAGACCCTTAATTTGCGTTTATTAATTCGGCTATTGAGTGTTTATCTTTTAAATATGACACATTCAAAGCGAATGTTTATGCAGCCCTTATGTAGTAATAACGTGACTTGTAGCTCCAACCTATCTCAGAGATGGCATCGTCTTGTTCCTTAATGGCGGCGAGGCTATGATCGAACTGCATCCCTACTGGTCCGCCTCTGGGATTCTCAGAGATGTCATAACTAATATTTTGGAACCGAATGCTGCAAATCAAGCAGGAACCACTTCGTCACAGCCAGGGGAAAGATTTGTGTTATTTGTTAATCCTCAAAGAAAAAGGTGAATAATTGATTATGTGTGAAGTGCGGAAAAGCCGTTTGTGGCGAGCCGAAAGTTGAGGTATGCCACTCATGTGCAAACATTTTTGTTGTTGTTTGTTTTTAATTTATTGTAACATGATCTTTTAATTTAAAGAAAACAGCAAATAATAAAATTTCTGATTTTGTTTTTTAATTTCATTGCTTACTAGCTACATTCGCCCGTTGTATAGCAGGGGGTAATTTGGGTGTTGTTTGTCCCTGTTAGCAGAGGTGGCACGCTGGTGGTCGCACGGATTTTATGCAACTTACCTGCCTACAAAATGATTTCGTGCCAATAAATATATTTGTATCGTCTTTAGACGATCGCATGATGCTTCGCCTAATTAGATGGATGTGGCTTGCTCTATGCTTCTTAAAAAGGTGAATTGTGCTCAGTGTACTAAATGACAAGGTATTAGGAAATGGCGGATAGGAATGGAATAGAAAGGTAAAATGTTCAAAGATTGAGAGATGGTGGCGTCAGATGTTTGCGACACATAAGGTGGGTGATCGTTGCTGTTGGGAACGAGCACACAACCTAGGCTATCCCTCCCTGATGCATGACCGAAGTCACGACTCCTCGACTGTCACTTGCCTGACCGTTGTTTGTGATAGTCCCTTAAACAAACTCTAATCTTCATTGACACTCACACTTCCATTCCTCATGATTGATGTACCCGCTTATCGCCCTTTTATCGCCGTTAGAATTCAATTAATCCATATCGAAAGACTGTTCTTTCCACAATAATTCATTTCACAAATTTTATTGGAGGTATAAGTAAATATATATGTAACTAGCTGACCCGGCGAACTACGTTCCGCCCAAATTCGTTAATGTAGGTAGGTAATGAAATTAATAATTCCGAGCTTTCGCTTCATGTAATCCGGTCAATTAAAATTCTTTATTCAAAAGTTATATTAAAAGTAAAATTAAATACAATTCCAAAAACCGTAGCAATTTACTTGTCGGCCAACCTACCGCTTTTTCAGTGAAGTGCTTTATGGTAAAAAACATTTTTCGTTCCATTATCGGGTGCGTACACGTACAAAGCGCGAGGTTTGCCGACACGTGACCACGCCACATACAATTGACCATGTGAGAAACATGGAAATTCAAGATTTATGCCACACATATCCAGCGATTGTCCTTGCGACTTATTAATTGCCATAGCAAAAGCGAGACGTACGGGAAATTGAAGACGCGTAAATACGAAAGGCAAATCGTTCTGAATAAGTGTAATCCGCGGAATAAGAACATCTTCGCCTTTAAATTTTCCAATCAAAATCGTAGCTTGAATAATATTTGATTTCAGATTCTTCACAAACAAACGCGTACCACTGCAAAGTTTTGGTGCATTTAGGTTGCGCAACAAAATTATTACTGTGCTGACTTTTAATTTCAAATTGTGTGGAGGCAAGCCTGAAACATCCAAAGAATTCAAAAATTCCGTGGTATAGTTGGTGGCTTCGTTTTCATCCATCACGGAGTCGACTGATTTGTATGAATGTAACTCACCAGCTATTTGATTTTGAATGACGAAATTCAAATGATCGACATTCTTGTTTTTCGTAGCCAAAATCGCTCGTACACTCACCCAATCATGGTCAACATAATTCTGAGCGACATTCTGTGGAAACTCAATCAGGCCGGTGTTTAAGTCTGCTGGAATCTCGCCATTGCCCATCACCAACAATTGCCTGGAGAACTCTGCAGCGGACTGGTAATTTTGTAAAGCAACTCGCATGTTCGTTGTCAAATGCAATTTCTTTACGTATTGCCATAAAGCAGACGCTTTCAAGCAAGCATTCAATTCATCTGCCGGAGTTGATCTCGGAATGACAGACAGCGTTTGACGAAAATCGCCTGATAGCAAGATCATTGCGTCACCGAAATGTCGGTTATCATTACGTAAATCTTTCAAAGTACGATTCAGGGCCTTCAATGCGCGTTTGTGAGCCACTGGCATTCGTCCCATATGATAATCTTACATTGCTGCAGTACTTTCGCCATCGCAGTGTTCTTTGAAATGTTGCATGTAGGTTCTTCATCCACTTGCAGATTCAGTGGCAATTTCAATGCAGAATGAGCTGTTCGACCGCCTTCTAACAAAGTAGCCGTAATCCCAGAAAAGGCGAGTGTCAAGGCAATCGCAGATCTCGAACGAATCGTAGCTAAAATCAGTGAAATCAGGAATGTTTTTCCACTTTCACCGGGCGCATCAAGGAAGAATATTCCGCCATTTTCGTTATCGACTGTTTGCAATAATTCATCGTACACTTTCTTTTGTTCTTGATTCAACATTGGCACATTTGTTCGAACAGCTTGATTCAATGCGATTCGATCGAAATCCATTTCTCGCCCCAATTCTCGTTTAAATGCGTCTTGCATTGCGCGATTTGGCTGTGGCATCCCCAATTTGCTCAACAAATTGCTACTCATGAGCAGACACATATCCTCGATCAAAATCAAAGCTTTGTTGCGCATTTCATCTGACATCTCCAGTTCATTATCTGATGTCACAGTGCGAATTCGATGCAAAATATCAGCGGCCATATCATCCTTATATTTATTCCACAAATCTTTAGGATTTCATGGAAAACATGTCGAAATTATGATTGCGAAGAGTGTCCGGAGTTGATTCGCAGGCGCAGTGATAGTGGCATCGGCCAGCGTCATGTCCCAATGATTGTCGTTTTGAAGCAATTGCCTGCGTTGGCAGGCTTCTCGATATGTAGCACACAACACACCGTCAACAGTCCGCAGCGCTTCGAACGAAATAGGGCCACAAACATTGACCAAAAGCATTCTCAAATAGAAGCATTCGTCGTTTTTCGGGTGAACTGTGTATATTCTACCAAGTGCATCACTTGCATAAACACCACGGAATCCGGGAACTACGTCACCTTGTTTCCGCCGCTGGAACTTCTTCGACGACGCATTCCATGTGAAATATCGGGGCATTTCGGAATAAATAAGTGTTCGTGCAAACTCATCGCTTCGGCAAGTGTCGAAAAAATTGGTTAATGTTGTTGCAGGTGGTCGTTTGGCTCGCTGGGCTGCATTTGCTGCGGTGAAATAGACACGTTGACCATTTTCCAAGTGAACTGCCAAATGGACGACAGTTGGGTGACGCTCATGAATTGGAAACGAAAAAATTCGCCACACAGCTTCGTTACAGTTCACGTACAGGCCCAATTTAGAGCGAGTCACCTCATCATGCTTATCAGGAGCCTGAATGCCGAACACCGCCATATCACTACCTTTAGTCACGTATTTGCACACACATTTGATCGACTTAATTGAGCAACATACTTCAACATTTATATGAGTCTTCAAGACTTTCGACAAAAACGGGCGGTATGACACAATTCAACTATTGTCGACGACAATATTTGCTCCTTTCACTTTCATCGTGAACGTTTTTCCATTATCCGCTGATTGTGTCTGATACCAATGCACGTGGATAGCGTTTTGTACATTTATTTCCAGACATACACGGTGATAGTGGATTGTGGTTACCGCATGGGCCATGCATCATATGAGTCTTGATAATATCATAAAGTTCTTGGTCAGTCTCCTGATCGGGAATCTCAGCAGAAACGCTTTCATTAATTTGGTCAGGACGCAGTTTGTCGACTAACCACAAAAGCATGTGTGAATGTGGTAGTCCCCGTTTCTGCCACTCCACAGAGTACATGCAGCATTTCACTGCTCCAAAAATCATTTGCTTTGTTATCAAATTCATGAGAACCGTTTGTTTCTGCTTGAAAACACGTGCTACGATGTCATGGCGGTCGCTCGATGTCTGGCCGGGATGAAGCAACTGCGTGATTTCTGTCCATTTGGGATTACACGTGAACGTTATGAATAAATCCGGGCGCCCATAATTCCGTACGTACGTCATCGCATCTTGAGCATATTCGTGCATGTGCCGTGGACTTCCGATGTGAGTGGCAGGAAGAACAGTCACACGACCGATCTCGGCTACATTTTCATCCGAACTTATAGCAACACGCAAGTGGATGTATTCTTCAGAGCGAAGTTTCGTTAGGTTGATAAAGGTAAGGCGCTCTGTTTCGATCTTCACGTACATATCAACGATGTATTGCTGCAGTAAACGTCGAAATCGCAGCAAATAGTTGTCAACCACATGAATCATGAGTCGATATGCGTAATAATTCATCGCGCTGACCTTTTTATTTGATTCCGCTCCTGTAATACAACCGAAATTTTCATATGCTATCCGAAAAAGTCTGTTAAAACGAATGTACAAACCATTTAACGTATTAAACAATTTTATATTGTGTGGTAACCATCGTCTCCTCGCCAAAATAGTATTGGGTACTGCAGTGCATCGTATGACGGATGGATTTCGGACACGCGCTGTAATTCGCCGTTATTTCGTCGCTTCAGTACAATATCATGTCTCCCAACTGGATCACCAACAAATATGATAGCAATTTCATCGACTGTTGGCGCATTAAATTGACGTGCATGAGCACCAGCTGGACGTCTGTCAGCGGAAATGACAACTTGATGATCATCTGAATGTAGATCCGTTTCCAACGCAGTTTTGAATTGGCGCACGTAAGCATTGTGCTCATGCAATACGTCTCTCAAACTTCTGATGATATCTTTATCCATTTTCTGATAAATTGCACTTCGCATTTCGACTTCCTTGTCCACATTACCGATGAAATACATTTGAAGAAATTTGTGATCTTCATTTGGTGCCGGCAATAATGAACCAAAGCGATGATGAATTTGTCCTTGTATCTGTATCAATAACGACAAATTCGAAGCAGATGAAACTCTATTCACAATATTCATATACAATGTGGACTTAATTAACGAATTTACCTTGAATGTAGGATTATATTGGCGATTGTCTTGAATAACTTTTGCTCCGAAAGACGTCATTTGAAAACAACCGTTATATTGTTGAGCTCTCATCAAAAATTGTCGGGATTTGAGTGTATTTTCGTAAATCAATGAGCGTAATGGCTCAGGTAGATTTGGCAAAGACGGCAATTTAATTTTTCCACTCATGCAGCAAAATCCAGACTGTCATAGCACCAATCGAGACACATGGAAGTGTGCTGTATTCAACCGTGCATTGGTATTGTAATGCTACTCGCCACAATTCTACATTCACGACGTTTCTTCTTCTTCGTTAGTTTTCATTTATTTGAACGCTATGCTGATGACGATTATGTTGTTGTCTATCTCGGTCTCCAGTTCGGTCGACTGAACGTTGTTCTTGCGATATTCTTTCCCGAAGTTCCGACATACATATTCTCTCGATTGTTTATATGCCGATCTGACTGTTCATCCTGATTTTCATTTTCACGAACACTCGCCATATGTTGTGCATTGCGGCTGCGACCTGAAACTTTTGACCTTCTCACTGGTGGCATGATCAAATTTGTCTTGGGATCGCCGAATTCAGTCAATGAAATAATTTAAAGAATTTAAAATAAAATAATTTTTGTCGTATTGGAAAAGCACACTAATCGTTTTTGCTATCCAGTTTATTTTCATACCCTATTTTTTTTTTTTTTTTTTTTTTGTCGGGGTGTGTGAGACTTTTTGCACTGGAGCGCTCAGACTCAATACTGCTCCATTGTACTACCAGGCAGACACACCACATTTTACTGTGGGAATTTACTCGTTTTTCTAAGAAAAACGAGAAGGCGCTTCAATGATAAGGAGCTTAGGTTTACAGCACTCACCATATCCGCACCAAATACCTGCCACCTGATACGAGCAAAAGCAGAACAATCACAGAGGAAATGTTCCCCAGTGTCGTCGCTTTCTCCACAGGCTTCGCAGTTGGTGGTATCGCTTAGGCCTAGCACCTAAGGTGTTTGGCAAAAGCGTAGTGTCCCGTAAGAACGCCAGTAGTCTGTCTGCAGTCTTTCTGTTGAGAGACAACAAGAATGCCGCGGATTTCCCACAGACGTCAGGGAGCATTTGCTTAGTCTGTCTGCACCCTGGAGAGTCATGCCAACTGCGATTGTGTTCATAGGAAACCCAACCGTCAATGGAAGCCCTGACCGAGGACGCAGGCAGACAGATCGCTGGTTCAGGTCCTGAGAAGTCCCCCACTGAGCCTTGTCTAGCAAGTTCATCGGAGATCTCATTTCCCGTGATCCCGTTATGACCCGGGACCCAGACAAGTTTAAGTGAATTCAGCCTTCCGAACGAATTCAGAGATATCTTTCATTCACGTACTATTTTGGAGGTAGTTAAGGGTTTGAGTAAGGCCTTAAGCGCAGCCTGACTGTCGCTACAGACGCAGATACTTCGCCCCCTCCACCTGTTCCTCGTAACATAGTCCATGGCCATTAGGATAGCATAAGTCTCTGTTTGGAAGACTGACGCATATTTGCCTAACGGAAAGAAAAGTCGAACGTTATCGCTCTTCACGAAGACACCAGTACCAGATCCTTGATCGGTTTTGGAGCCATCCGTGAAGATTCGACTGCATTCCCTTCCAGGTTCAGATTCCGGCCAGAGCCAGTCGTGGACGCGAGGAAAGTTGACCTCGTAGTTGCGCTTTAGCCGAAGTTCCGGTGTCATCGCATCAGACGGCATATCCATAAGACAGGAGTCGAAGGACAACCGTTGCGCAAGTTCATCAAAACTCCAGTACGAGTTATACCAAAAGCCACCTCTTCTAAGACGTGAGATACGAGGGCGGGTCAACAAGTCCGTGACTTTTGGAATAAAACACAGATTTTTTGATAACAAATTTTTTTTATTTTTCAACGTAGTCTCCCTTGAGCTCTATAAACTTTGCCCAACGCTTCTCCAATTTTTTTATCCCTTCCAAAAAAAATGATTTGTCGAGGTCTTCAAAATAGGCCTTTACTTACGAGATGACTTCATCATTGGAGTCAAATCTTTTTCCACCAAGCCATTTCTTCAGGTTTGGGAACAAGAAGTAGTCGCTTGGAGCCATATCTGGAGAATAGGGTGGATGATGGAGCAATTCATAGCCCAATTCATGGTTTTTTGCCATGGCAACTGCACATGTGTGCACCCTTGCATTGTCTTGGTGGAAAAGAACTTTTTTCTTGGCCAAATGAGGTCGGTTTTTTTTCAAATCGTCATTGAATCGGTCCAATAAGTTGGCATAATATTCCCCGTTGATTGTTCTTCCCTTTTGAAGGTAGTCAATGTGGATTATCCCGCGTGCATCCCAAAAAACAGTCGCCATAACTTTATTGGCTGACAAACCCACCTTGGCCTTCTTTGGCGCCGATTCACCCTTAGAAACCCACTGTTTTGACTGTTGTTTGGTCTCTGGTGTGTTGTGATGGATCCATGTTTCGTCCACGGTTACAAAACGGCGCAAAAACTCCTCCATATTGCGATTAAACAACGCCAAACCTTCCTGTGAAGTTGTTACACGATTGCGTTTGTGGTCGACTGTGAGCAAACGCGGCACCCATCTTGCGGAAAGCTTTCTCATGCCCAAGTGATCATTCAAAATTGAAACCACTGAGCCATGCGAGATCCCTACGGCTTCCACAATCTTTCGCACTTTCAATCTTCGGTCGGCCAACACCATATCGTGAATTTTTTCGATTGTTTCGGGTGTAGAGACCTCAACTGGGCGTCCAGGACGTTCGGCATCTTCAGTGCTTGTACGGCCACAACGAAATTCAGTGAACCACTTTTTTACCATTGAAATCGATGGTGCAGAGTCCCCATAGTATTTTTCAAGCTTAGCCTTGGTCTTGGTTCGCAAGAAATAATGCTTAATAAGCACACGAAATTCACTTTTTTCCATTTTCTCCTCAAATTAGTGAGTAGTCTGATAAAAATAGCTGTCAAACACAAACTAACTGACGCAGCAAGTTTAAATTTTGACAGGAGTCAACTGACAGATGCCTGTTGACAGGAGCAGTGTTGCCGTTTCAGTAAAGAGGTCAGAAATTCAAAAAGTCACGGACTTATTGACCCGCCCTCGTAGCCTTGATTGTACAGCCCATGATGTAAACATCAAGGGGCGGAAGGTTCAATAGTGCATCTAAGCCGGAGCCAGGCGTGCTGGGGAAGGCCCCCGTGCAGCCGAGACATACCTACCTTTGGAGTTTGGCAAAAGCAGCAGTGACGTATTTACGTGAAAGCTTATTCCACCAAACAACCGATGCGTATGCTGTAAATGGTCTTATCATAGCCGTATAAATCCATAGGACTCCTTTCGGTGATAAGCCCCATGTCTTGCCGAAAATGCCTTTGCACTGCCAGAAAACAGACTGCGCCTTGGCAGTCTTCAGCTCAACATGTTTGGACCAAAGAAGTTTGCTATCCAGGATGACTCCCAGATACTTTGCTTCATTGGAGCGTTGGATTGTGATACCTTTTAGCACTGGCTGAGTCAACCCGACCAGCTTCCTCCTTCTCGTAAAGAGCACAACCTCAGTTTTAAGAGGATTGACCGAGAGCCCATTCCTAGTGCACTATTCGTCGATCACGTCAAGGGCCGCCTGCGCCTTGGCGCATACAGTCGCTAGGCATGATCCAACAGAAAGCACGACAACATCATCCGCGTATACATTAGAACTGTTGAGTGCGTTCAACAGAGAGTCGACCAGCCTACACCACAGCAGTGGAAACAGGACGCCGCCTTGCGGGCAGCCTCTGTTTACCCCCGCCATAACATAGCGGCCACAATCCGCATCCGCAACCAACGTTCTATTCATTAGCATTGCTTTAATCCACAACACCAATGGTTCGTCTACGCCGTGTTGTCTGGCGGAGCTGCACATGCTATCAAAAGTCGCATTGTCAAAAGCACCCTCAATATCGATGAAAATGCCCATCGCGTATTCTTTTCTGTGAAGCGCGCCCTCAATTCTACCAACTAGATTTTGGAGCGCAGTCTCGCAGGATTTTCCGCGTTGATAGGCATGTTGCATCTGAGATAGTGGGTGCAATCGCAAAGCAGTTTTGTGCACGTGAAGCTCGACCAGCCTTTCCATGCTTTTCAGCAAGAATTAAGTCAGACTGATTGGTCTGAAGCTCTTGGCGAGCGAGTAGTCACTTCTGCCAATTTTTGGTATAAATGCTACTCTAACTGTACGCCAGGATGTTGGAATGTATGCCAGTGCTAGGACAGCGGTGAAGATTTTCTTCATAGTCGGTAGCAACTGGTTTGTACACTGTTGCAGCATGGCTGGGTATATTCCGTCCGTACCAGGCGACTTGAAGGCGTCAAAAGACGCAAAGGCGTTTTTAATGCACTCGTTTTTTTCAGAACTTTAACCAACCTACTAGTTTCACCCTGTGTTTCAATCTTTTCGCAGAAATTCCTATAAGAAGCACTTTTCGATACCAGAATTAGCCTCTTATATTCCTTCTGCTTCGATCGGTAGAGATTCCAGTCTTTCTCCAAATCAGTCTTGAGTGACCTATTTAGTAGCTTTCTAGCTTTTCTACGAATTCTTTGCAGTTCCGAGCTCCACTGGGGAACCGGCGTTCTGCCCTATTCTAAGGGTATATTAATTTTGACGCACAGTTTGTAACATACCTTAATATTGCCCGTAGATCCCTAAAAGTTACTATATTTATGATCAGCATCGATAGTAATGTCGATCTAGCCATGTCCGTCCGTCCGTCCGTCCGTCCGTCCATCTGTCGGCATAAATTAGGCCTTTAAACTGGACCTAGAGAGGTGAAATTTTAACCATATACTCTCTAGGGTCCCGAAATAATCAAGTTTACGAATTTTTGAAATCCGCCCACAGACACGCCCACAAACTCAAAAAAACAAAATTTTGGAAAAAATCGAATTTTGAGCTAGGAAGCTGAAATTTTTTATATATGATCTATGACTCCTAAAACTGCTCGGGATATAAAATTTTCAAAATCCGCCCACAAAAAAATAAAACAATTTTATTGAAAAACCAAAATTTGAGCTAGGGAGCTGCAATTTTTAATATATACTCTATATGGGCCCTTTAAGCTCATGTATAAATATTTTCAAAATCCGCCCACTGACACGCCCACAAATAAATAAAACAATTTTTTTGAAAATCCAAAGTTTGAGCTAGGGAGCTGAAATTTATAATATATACTCTCTATGGGCCCTTTATGCTTATGTGTAAATATTTTCAAAATCCGCCCACTGGCACGCCCACAAATATTATTATTTTTTTTTTTTTGAAAATTCAAAGTGAGCTAGAGAGCTGAAATTTATAATATATACTCTCTAGGGGCGCTTTATGCTCATGTGTTAATTTTTTTAAATCCGCCTACTGACACGCCCACAATTAAATAAAACAATTTTATTGAAACACCCAAGTTTGAGCTAGGGAGCGTTTTTTTGATAAAATCCTTTAAATGTTATATAACAAAATATGTAAAGCGTTCTTAACAATTCAACCATACTTAGACTTTTGTCACGCCCACTTATGAGGGATAGGAATAAGAATAGGGTATCCAACAGTTCGCCCAAGCGGACTGTAGCCCGTCCCTATGTTTTTAAATAATTTTAAGTTATTATTTATTAGGTACATATCATCATTCTTTAAGATTTTTTTATTACAAAAAGTATTACATAACATGTAGGTAGGAATCTTTTTATAAAATTAAATTTAATCTTCTGGCTTTCTGCGCTCCAAATATATCTAAAACTTCCTCAGTGTCAATCATTAACGCCAATCCTGTTAATCTTTTTTCACCGGTAGAATTTCTTAGATAAGTTTTTAGACGTTTCATTATCGAAAATGTTCTTTTAGGTGTACATGTTGAAACCGGTAGTGTCGCCACAATTTTAAGAAACTTGTGGATGTCAGGAAACAGATCCTTATTGCATTCCCCAAGAGCTGTTATTGCACTCTTTGAACGCTCTATATCTTTTTGTGTATGGCATTTTGTCTTCCATAGCGTAAATTCAGCTTTTAAAGTGTCCCAATCCAAAAAAGATTTATAAAATTTGAAGTTTTCTTCGTTATAATTTTGTTCGTTTTTGCCAAGGATCGATGGAATCAAAATGCACAAAGAGGAGAGTATGGACTTATGGTTTTCAAATCTCATTTTAAGCTGACTTAAAATGTCATCTAAAAGAGGAATCATTATACTTATCCTAAAATAGGTTTCAGGATCTGTTGTGCTCATGTTTCGTCTGTGCTGCTGCCTTCACATAATTCGTGGAATTTTAAGTTTTTCATCCACAACATTTACTAAGTTTTGTGCATTCCCAAAAATTGTTTTGAATTCCGGAATAATTTTTCTTGGAATGTGTTTGTTAATAATTCTACATGTTCCAATCCAGATACTAAGTCGCATGAAGGAGATTATAAGATCTTACAAAGTGGCAATGTATATGTAAGCAAAACACTCATCCAACACAAACTTACTGCAAAATCACTAGTTGAAATAGATCTTAAAAAGCAGCTCGCCTTCGATGACGTATCAGAGTCCTTATCACTGCACAACTCTTCCAAAGCATCAATTATCGCTTCAAAAATGTCCTTAAACCTCTTCAACCCATTATGGTTTTCCAACCAGCGTGTTTCACACATTCCTTTAAATTTTTTATTTATTTTGAGGATAATTTTTTTTAATCATTTCCTGCAACAAACGTGTGCGCTTTGCCGATAATTTAAAAAAAATTCAACGGAATTTTTGGTACCAATAGTGTTGCGAATAGGCTGAATTTGACAAGAATGCCCTAATGCCAGGTTTAGAGAGTGTGCGATACAATGCACGTATGAGGCTTCTGGATGAGACTCGCGTTCTACAGGTTGAACTCCGTTGAAACTGCCTTTCATACTCGTAGCTTAAAACTAAAATCAGAAATTTTTAACATAATCAATAATTATTTGAGTACAAATTTCATACTGATGCGGAAAAGTATGATTCACGGATGCATTTTTAAAAAAATTCAGCGGGGGGGGGGGGGGGGGGTGCAAACCCCTGTGACCCCCCCCCCCCCCCTGGCTACGGCCTTGATGTAAATAGAAAAGTGTATTAGTGTAGTGTAGCACTACTCTAAGTTATTAAATTTTTAGATTTATCTTATTTTAATAAAGGTTTACTCAAATTGCATGAGCCATGCATGAATAATCTATATATTTTAATTTGTTTTTAGAAATGCCAAAAGAACTTACGTTTTCAATGCTTAGATGTTAATTACTGTCGTTAATGATGTTAATTACTGGCGTAACTGGCGTGTTGATTGATGAACGTTGTTTAATGTTGACTGCAGATTCGATGTGCGCATATCGGTTCTAGAGGTCACTATTTGTACTGTTTGGGAACTAAAGTTATTGATAGGAGCAATATATGTAGATATATATATGATCTTTTGGTGCTTCTTACCTTAATATATGTATAAATACCTACATATAGTACTAACTAAAGTCAACACTGACTACATATACATTTGTAATATGAATTTGTTATGCGGAATTAATATCACTGATCATGGATTGGTGATAAACTGGTGTGATGTCTTGTAGATGCATCAATGCAGGTGGGATGAATTAAGATCAGATGTCTGTTGCGCTTATTTTCTCGGCTGTGGTCTAGATGTTTTGGAGCCCTGCAGACGTTTCAGGGGCAATTCTTGAAATGTGTGGATGCACTCAGGTACTCCTGGAAAAGGGTGTTACATATATCTCCAACTGCGCCCAGATTAGGTTATGGATGATTTGATACGAATGAACGTTTTAGCGGCACCAGTGAATTTCTACATTGAAAATCACACCGTGTTGCCTCGAGGTTTCCCCAGCTGTCACAATTTCAGATATCAAGTCAAGCGTAACTCCGCCACCAGCAAAAAGGGATAGGTGATTCGTAATTACTTTGCTGATTTCTCCAGGCTCTCTGAACTAACTCATATGCTTAGTTTTAGCTTTGCGGATTTAGGTCTACTCGTGATAGCGGACATACAATATAAATTCCTGCACTTTTGGCAAGTTTGGTTTAGGAAACTATGAATGAAAATCTATTAGTCATTGAAACTAAAATGTCATGAACACGCGCTTTACCTATGAAATTGAGTGGTTAAAACTTCACGTACCAAAATCAAGCGTAAATCCGCCGTCAATTAACATGAATAATGATTATATGTAATCCCCTTTTGTTCTTTTTTTTTTATTCGTCCTGGCTCTCTTCACGAACGTCTGTGTCAAGCTTCCAAGACGTTTGGCGAATTTAAGCCCAATAGTTATATCTGAGGGGGCACATTTATTTTAATTGCCTGTACTTCGGCTAGTTAGATGGTTGGAAACTGTAAGAGAAAAATTGTAACATTTTGAAACGAAAATGTCTCATACACGCGGTTACCAATGAGTTCGATGATGGACGGTCGCGCTTTCACTTAACCTCTCACTAACCACAAGAACAAAAAAAAGACCTACCGCTCGTGATACACAGACTTTATACCCATGGTTGGGTAAGGTGTGGTGTAGAGTTTAAAAACAAAATGTGTACAGGGGCTTAAAGCGTTACCATCAATGTTATTGATATAACGTCAAAACGGACGTCACCAGTTATTTTAGAGAATGTGCGATTTTCGATTTTCAAGGCGATCGCTACACCGCCTCTGCCCGTGCCCAAGAATCGTATTGATTTGTACGAGTAAACTATATAATTATTGTCCGTAGCGGATACCCGGCGTGCGTTGCTGCGTCTAAGAAAAAGAGAAACGATTTTGAACAAACTTCATAGAAACACTCTCAGACCAATACCAAAGATTGCCTCATTTGAGGTGAATCGATTCTGTGGTGAAATGGGCTACACCTTTTTCTCCGCATGGCTTAGATCGCTAACGCAACTCGTTGCTCTGCTAAGGGTAGGTGCTAGTTCTCTGGCAGGCGCCTATTTCAGCTTACTTTTTGAAATCATTCAGCAGCATGAAAGAAAGAAACTTCGATAGACTCACTTTTCATTCTCAACTTTCCGATGTTCGATTCGCGATATAAGATGCAACCGCAGAGAAAAGCGATGCCTAATAAACAAACTTAAGTCAGAACTGTGATAATTTTATCTCACAACGCCATCTTAATCATTGCAATATCATTCTAATGATTCTCTATACAAAGTTTCCATACAAAACGCTAAATTTCCATTTTTTCGATTTCTCGGGTTTTTCTCTGCGTTTTTCTGAAATTTCTTTTTTCCTAAACCACCCCTGTACTGTGACAAATAAAACAAAAAAATATATAGTTAAAGGCTATAGTCCGCAAACTGTTGGATACCCTATTCATTCCCCCATTAAGTGGGCGTGACAAAGGATCTTCATATTTTGTTACACAACATTTAAAGGATTTTATTGAAAAAACTAAGTTCTTGTAATAAATAAAAAGCCATTTAAAAGTGGACATGGCGGAAAACTTTATATAAAGGAATTGTTCAGAAAGAATTTAACTACATACTTTGCAAATGATTTCTTTAATAAAACTGTTTTTTCTTGTTTTAGAGTGGCCCTGTTAGGGGGCGGATTTTAAAAATATTTACACATGAGCATTAAAGGCCCTTTAAAGAGTATATATTCCCAATTTCAGCTTCCTACCTCAAATTGTGATTTTTCAAAACAAAACTTTTTTTTTTGACATGACCGTAAGGGGCCTCTAATGGGTGGCGACGGTGTAGAGGTTAGTGTGTTGGCTTGTGACCCGTGCGGTGCAGGTTCAATCCCCATGGGGAACAACAACATACGCCACCCAATCACATGCCTCTACACCAAAAGGAGGATTTCTGCCTGGTAGTACAATGGAACGTTACCGAGTCTGAGTGCTCTGGGATTTGAATTTCCTTTTTTATAAAAAAAAAAAAAAAAAAAAAAAGGCCTCTAGAGAATATATATGATATATTTGTATAAAAAATGTTTGCGAGACTAACGCACGGCAATTGATTTTTATATATATAAATAAACTGCTTATAAAAAAAGGTAAAGACTGTGAAGTATTGTTATTTTGTATAGATAGATAGATATTTTATTTCGTATTCATAATTGTGTTTAAATAAGTATTATCACCGCACATTTTACAATTTAGAGATGTTATAACTTATTTCTTTCTTCTAAAACATTTAATTTTATAATTTGGGGGAAAAAACGGGAAAAATCTCCAGTGTAAAATAAATAAAAAAAGAAATAAGTAAATAAATATAAATATAAATAAATAAATATGAAGTAAATGTTATTAATATAAGGAATAAATAAATTAATAAAAATTAGACTAGATTATACAAGAAAAATAGTAAATATGTATACCAATAAATAAATTAATGCATAAATAAATAAATATATAAATAAATAAACTCATTTATAATAAAAATAAATAAATCAATAAAGAGATTGACTAGATAAGCACAAATTTGACGTAAATAAATAAATAAAATCAATAAATGTGATAATTAATGAATAAATAATAGTAAAGATAAATAAATAAGTCGAAATAAATATATGGAAGTACATGCATGATTTAACAAAAAGCAATTATGTATGTAGCAAATAACAAAACATTAAATAAATAATAAAAAAAGAACACGAATGTGGAATGCTCTTTCCCGCTCCATTTATCCTACACATTATGATCTACAAACATTTTAAAGCAACGTGCATCGGCATCTCTCCCTATCCTCTAACTCTAATTTCCTTAAAGCCCGCGCTGTGTAGCTATTTCATTATAAGTGTATTCAAAAATCCTTTTAGCGCGACTACTTTATAAAAAAAAAAAGGTTAGCTATTAGTTATACAGGAAACGTATTTAAATCTGTGTTGAGGAGATTTTGAGACAAACTACAGCATTCTATAAATTTTAAGTGGAGATTTTGTATCCTATTTGAAATCAATTCAACATTTGCCTTAGAGTAAACATCTAAGGTTGAATGATGCCATGATAAATTAAAAATAATTTTTAACAGTTTGTTTTCAGATACTTGTATTTTTGTACACCCTATTCTAAGGGTATATGAATTTTGACGCATAGTTTGTAACATACCTTAATATTTCCCGTAGACCCCTAAAAGTTACTATATTTATGATCAGCATCGATAGTAATGTCGATCTAGCCATGTCCGTCCGTCGGCAAAAATTAGGCCTTTAAACTGGGCCTAGAGAGCTGAAATCTTAACCATGTACTCTCTAGGGTCCCGAAATAATCAAGTTTACGAATTTTTGAAATCCGCCAACAGACACGCCCACAAACTCAAAAAAAACCAAATTTTTCGTAAAAATCGAATTTTGAGCTAGAAAGCTGAAATTTTGTATATATGATTTATGACTCCTAAAACTGCTCGGGAGAAAAAAAAATTCAAAATCAGCCCACTAACACGCCCACAATTAAATAAAACAATTTTATTGAAAAACCAAAATTTGAGCCAGGGAGCTGAAATTTATAATATATACTCTCTAGGCGCCTTTCAAGCTCATGTGTAAATATTTTCAAAATCCGCCTACTACACGCCCACAATTTAAAAAAAAAAACTTTTTTTGAAAATCCAAAGTTTGAGCTAGGGAGCTGAAATTTATAATATATTCTCTCTAGGCCCCTTTATGCTCATGTGTTAATTTTTAATTTTTTAATTTAATTAAATAAAACAATTTTATTGAAAAACCAAAGTTTGGGCTACAAAATATGTAGAGCGTTTTTAACAATTCAACCATAATTGGACTTTTGTCACGCCCACTTATGAGGGATAGGAATAAGAATAGGGTATCCAACAGTTCGCCCAAGCGGACTGTAGCCCGTCCCTATGTTTAATATGACATTTTGAACATTTACAACAGCCAAACATAAAGCAGAATAGCCTAAAAGATTACCTTATGGATGACATTTTGTTATTGTCTGAAAGTAATGATTTCCTTTTTATAAAAGGGTATTATATTTTGATTGCAATACCAATGTTTTTTAGTCGTATTGATATGTTCGTTAAAGTAAAGTTTTGCATTTAAATATATTCCCAAATATCGAAAGAGGGCTTGCAATTTATAAATGATCCATTTTTCTGCAACTAACTATTGGGAAGAAAACAGGGCCTGAGGTTTTTCTCCCAGTAGTAATTTCTTCATTTAATTTAAATTCCCATTTGATTCCTCTCAATATTAAGAGCGAACTCATGAAAAGAAAATACCGCAGCATCATATGCAAATATTTCAGTATGACATTCAGGCAACTTGGGAAAGTCTGAGGTATACAGGTCATACAAAATTTTGCAAAGAACTGAACCTTGTGGAATATCCAAACGAAAATGTTTCAAATCAGAGACACCACTATTGACGTGAACTTTAAAATTACGACGAGAGAGGAAACTGGACAATTTTACAAATGTAAGACGGAAAGCTGAAATTTATTAATTTACATAAAAAGGCCTCATGCCAAACAGTGTCGAATGACTTTTCTACAGCAAGTAGAACCATTCCAGTTGATCTGACCACTGCGCGATTTCTCTTGACATGGTTACATATTCTAAGCACCTGATGTGAGGGGATATGCAGGCGCCTGAATCCAAATTGTTCCTTTGGATATATATTATCATCACAGATATATTTTGACATTGCCTCTTTAAGAACTTTTTCATAAATTTAGCTTAGCTATGTAAGCTTTTTGAACTGTTACTCTCCGGATTTTCGGGGGCTTTCTAGCTTCAATCATAACGACTACATTGGCTAATTTTCATGCGTCAGGAAAATATTTCATTTAAGACATGCGATTATAAGAAATGTTATAAACTTTATTCCGGTCGTAGGGAGATTCTTGATATACGTATTTCTTATCCAATCGAGACCGCCTGTTTTTCGAACTTATAAGTTATTATTACAAAATTACATGTCTTCTTCGGTAACATTGACAACAGAAGACATTTGGTTAGAACTGTCCGCCAAAAAGTTTTGGATACTGTTGCTCACTCAGGTTACTCGACACAGTATGGTTTTTGTAAAAATTTAATGCAAATGCTTTTGCATTTGCTTTCTCGATATCTGTACAGAAGGTCAAGGTGGTTACAGATTTTTGAGAGAGGGTAATTGCCTATTTTTATTCCAATAAATGAATTAATAGCAATCATGTTAAAATAAATCGTTTCTCTTTGAAGTTTTTAAAAAAATGGTATTTTTATGTTTTGTAGTCGAATTGACAAAGGTTAGTACTACTGCAATAGAGTAGTAATCTAGGGTTAAGACAAAACTTCTAATGTCTGCATGCCCTTGGGCAATGCAGCAAATCCTAAACTTGATGAAAAAAGTCCCAACATTAAGGAGTTTTTTTTTATCTGTAATAATCATCATCCATTTTGTATTGGAGTTAATTCCTTTGAAGCTTATTCATAGAGCCCTGTGAGACCTTGGGAACGCTTGCCAATGTTACAGGGGTTTTACTAGCTACTGAGCCACTTCACGCACCCGCAGCTAGCTAGTAACTGATTATTTAATAACTTCTGAAAGGAAATGCAAACCTAAATGCGAAAATAGCGTCATAAATGCCTAAATCCGTTTTGTTCATCGTGTTATTGTTGTTTTGAAATTCTGGTTTTGGGCTTCGTTTTGGGCAGATACGAGTGGTAAGACAATATACGTACATATGTATTAAAATCCAAGAGTATCAATTGTCATGAGAAGCTTCTCAAATTTGCCATTCGGATTCGGCTCAAAATTGTAAGTCCACTTCCTTCCACTTCGCAAAGAAAGTGGTTGGAGAAGCTAGGTTTCAGGCCCTTTATGGGCCGTTAATACCTAATATATATATATGTGTACCCACATCATACTATGCAATTAAAAGGATATAACTCCAATGTCACATTTAAAAAGTAGACAAACATACCAAACTAACTACAAAGGAACCCTATTACCTGAGGGAAAACCCCCCTTGAATGCGGGAATACTTTAAGCGATAACAATCTGTCTATGGAAGCAATATTTACACAATTAACATAAATAAAATGTAACAAATAAATTTGTCTACGTCATTGCTGAAAAATAACGGCAACGAATAATGTGCAACCATTTCGAGTGCTGGTCCTTAGAGAATGCTGCGTGTGTACACGGTGTACACGCACGCATTTATTTGAGCAAATTAACCGAAACCATGTGTCATTCTAGATGACATAATTTAATTCATTAAAAATCGTTTCATTTCCTTTTCCCAAAGGGAGAAGTTCGCTCCCCTGTCTTTCAGTGTCATCGAGGGCCACACAAGCACACTCACTAAGAGTCACAATGTTCGTGCGATATTTCAATTGCAACTTAAAAAAAAGAAAAATTCCAACAAAAACAACAACAAATAATTTTTTAATTTTTGCTTTAAAGTTGTCAATAATTTACAGCACCTCATGGACCTACTTCACTTATCGCATTCATTTTGATATGTACTCCGATGAGCGTTCGCGCCTTGGATGAAGGACATTACGTAGCGGCACGAATCCTGTCCATTTTATGATAATATCCGAATTAATTGACTTGGACGATTTGCATTTTTATTTGCAATTTTTTTCGATTTCCGTCTCTTGCCTTCGCTGGAGCGGTACCGGAGCCAGGTTCTATCGAGTTTTTTTTTCATTTTAATTTCGTTGCGTTATTATTAATTTAATTTTTTTTACAAAAAAAAAATATTTCTGGGAGCAGGAAACACATTAAGTTGGCGAAATTAATTACTGTTGACATGAGCTTCAATAATTTAATATAAATAAATAGTTGTACATTCGTGCTTAATGGACAGAAAGTGGGACATTATCATTATCTGGCCTTAAACAGATAATGCACATATTTTTACAATTCGAGGGCAGGAATAGGTCCTGACGTGTTTTAACATCGACGACGGTTACGGTACGGAGCCAGAGACGAGCGGGACAAGCTGAACACTTGGCCAACTAGATGTATAACAGGTACTTCAGATAGTCTTTAAAATTGTGATGAAATGCATTTGAGGGTGGTTAACTAATTTCAATTTGATAAGTGGTTAGCACTGAGGTTTTTAAAAGAATGCAAGAGAATGACATTGCAATTCAAAGCACAGCTTTGGCAATATTTTATTCAGTTCATTATGTACGATGCTCATCGATGTGAATTAATGATAAAGTCATAATATTTTTTTTTTTTCTTTGCAAATTAAATTGCCATGAAGCAATTTAATGATTTAGAGTGGCAGTAATAAAGTACGGCTTTGATCAGTATCAAAATGCAAATTGTTTTTTCTTCAAATAGGTTGGGCAGTAAATTGAATTTTAAATTTCTAGGTTCTTTGGGAATTTTAAATTAACCATTTTGCAAACCAATCGCAAACACACTTAGGTCAATGTTTATGCCATGGGGGTTATGACTCCCTTATTGTGGAACCTTTGAACCTGTGCTAAGATTCATTTTCTCTGTCCCGTGATTTAACTCACTAGAGAGGACAACGATTTGTTGTAGGATTCTCTCAGTTTTTTCTTGCTGTAAAACGGACACATTTTCTTGGTTATAGCACAGGAGTCGAGCTCACCCACCTTTTGTTTGCTGAGTATTTTGTTCCCGATTGCCTGTTAAACATTGCAGATTGGGGTTTTTGCTGAAGTATCTGCCTGGTTTTATTCAAGGTGATCCCTTTCTTGCCAATTCATCAGCTCTCTCGTTTCTCGGCAAACCACTGTGTCCGGCGACCCGGCATTGTCTTATGTAGTGGTGCTCACCAAAAATCCGTTGTTCATCGCGATAGAGACTTACAAGCTTCGATTTCACTTAAATTGCAAAAATCGCTTTTATTGCCGCTTTGCTGTCAATGAAAAAGGTGATATCAGCTTGTGGTATTACCTAAATTGCAACCTGTTTTGGAGCTGTTGTCACTGCCAGGACATCAGCTTGGAAATCGTAGCTGTAGTCAGGGAATTCTGATTGAGCCGGATATCCCTAAAACTTTGGAATAAAAACCTGCGCCGACGCCAGTGCCCATCTTGGAGCCATCTGTGTAGATAGGTAGCGTTGCATCTGCGCATGTTCCGTTTGACTGGGTTTCCAGCTTTGTGTCCGGTAGGTCCAAGAGCGCTGTTTGCGCGGATTCATGAACAAAAAGATCGAGGGGCCTAAGGTTGAGTATTACCTCTAGCCCTGCTGTGGGGCCGATCTCATCGCCCCGTGGTGCCGATGTAGGTCATTCTTTGGATCCTAGCCATACTCTTAAGGTTGGTATCTTTGCGCAACGTTTTTCTAAACTAAAATAAAAGAGGCTGTTTGTTTTCTGTTAAAAAAAGGTTTGGTTTTTTTTATTTGTTTCCCTTTTTTACAGATATGAACCTTTGAACCAGTGCTATTGAAATATAATACTAACTGTGCTCCAGCTCCTTAGATAAAGGCAATATAACTAAAAGTTTCAGATGGAGCAAAGTAACCCCGTCCCTTGAACAACTTTGTCCCATTTTTCAACTATAAAAAAAAGTATTTAAACTGTTATTTCAATAGTTTTCGCAGCATAAATGCATTATTTCATATCTTATTAATGAAAGGGTAAAAAAAAATAGATCAAAATCATTTGTCTAATACTTTTTAGAGGTTTTCTTAAAATGGTGCAAAACAAGGAGCAAAGTAACCCCATGTTACGGTATATGAATGATATCCCTGTATTTATTTTTTTATTGTTCTTTGAATATAAAACTGATTATATTTTGTTTCTGCGGCCCACAAGTCCTGCCCGTATACAATGCTGCACTGACGACCCTGGTGTACCTGATAACGTTTGTAGGAACCTAATGTCAGTTTGATATTTAGTGAATATGCACGACGCAAATGCAAATAATATGATTTGAGGCAGCCGGTATACAAATAACAGAGGTGAGTCGCTACTAGAATATTTAGTAATAACCTCGTCTTTCTAAATAAGGGAAATAAACCCACTTTTAGAAATTCCATAAGAGAAGAAGTGCGAGACCTTACTATCTCATCTCCTTTTATGAAAGATATCATGGCATGTGTCTGGCGAGGCATCTCAATCGGAACATATGCACATTCGATTCGAGATAAGTTGCAATGCCGAACACGCGTCAGTCCGTTATGATAACAGACTGACTAACTGGAGAACTTACCGCGAAAATATAGCGGTTAGATCTGATATGTTGCCAGCAGCACCATCAACAACAAATGATGCAGACGCCGCGCAATGTCAAATAAATGATATTATTCTTGACTCCTTCAAAAGTAGTTGCAAGGTAAAGCGAACTGTGGTTAAAAGGTGCGTAACATGGTGGCATGACAACCTCGAAAGAGAGTGAGAAAGCTTTTTAACAAAGTCAAACGCACCGGTGCATGGGAACAATATAAATCCTTGCTGACCATGTACATTTCAGAGTTGCGTTGATCCAAAAGGACCTTCTGGTGTGAAAACTGCGAGAAGATTGAAAAACTTCCAGCGGTGGCACGCCTCCTAAGGGCTCTGTCAAAGGATCAAACATGTTAATCAAATCAGATGGTTCAATCACACGCGACCGGGAACAAACGCTGAAAACTTTGCTTCAGGCTCACTTCCCATTGTCAATTCCGAGAAACCACAGCAGAATCAATAGTTTATCCGGAACACTTTTACTCCAGATAAGGTTAAATGGGCAATTAACTCATTTAAGCCATTCAAGGCATCAGGACAGACGATATTTTTCCAGCCCTCATTCAAAATAAAATGGAAGTTTTATTACCATTCATGATTGCCTTATTTAGGTTCAGCTTCAAATGGGGGTATATACCAGTTACCATGGAAAGGATTATTGACGTTCTTATTAGAGAAGGCATATCAAAAATCATGCCTCTGCACCCAAACCAATGTGCGTACCAAAAGGGCAAATCAACGGAAGGTGCTCTGTTAAAACTAACAACAGAGATAAACATAGGGACGGGCTACAGTCCGCTTGGGCGAACTGTTGGATACCCTATTCTTATTCCTATCCCTCATAAGTGGGTGTGACAAAAGTCTTAGTATGGTTGAATTGTTAAGAACGCTCTACATATTTTGTTATACAACATTTAAAGGATTTTATCAAAAAAAAACGAAGCTTTTGTAAAAAAACCTAGCCCAAACTTTGGTTTTTCAATAAAATTGTTTTAAAGGGCCCCTAGAGAGTATAAATTATAAATTTCAGCTCCCTTTGGATTTTCAAAAAAAGTTGATTTTAAATTGTGGGCGTGTCAGTGGGCGGATTTTGAAAATATTTACATATGGCTTAAAGGGCCCCTAGAGGGTATATATTATAAATTTCAGCTCCCTAGCTCAAATTTTGGTTTTTCACTAAAATTGTTTTATTTAATTGTGGGCGTGTCAGTGGGCGGATTTTGAAAATTTTATATCCCGAGCAGTTTTAGGAGTCATAGATCATATATACAAAATTTCAGCTTCCTAGCTCAAAATTCGATTTTTTTTTCGAAAAATTTGTTTTTTTGAGTTTGTGGGCGGATTTCAAAAATTCGTAAACTTGATTATTTCCGGTCCCTAGAGAGTATATGGTTAAAATTTCAGCTTTAAAGGCCTAATTTTTGCCGACGGACGGACAGACATGGCTAGATCGACATTACTACATTACTATCGATGCTGATCATAAATATAGTAACTTTTAGGGGTCTAGGGGCAATATTAAGGTATGTTACAAACTATGCGTCAAAATTAATATACCCTTAGAATAGGGTATAAAAAACGCCTACAGATGCAAAGAGATTGCACTATGTGCCTTTCTGGACATAGAAGGTGTTTTTGACAACATTGGATATGAATCCATATCAAATGCTTTGTACCAGAGAAAAATAGACAAACCAACTATAAATTGGATCAAAGCGATGCTGGGAAGTCGCAAAATTATTGCCTAGTCAGGAACGACCTCAGTACCAGTTACAGCCGTAAGGGTCTGCCCAGAAGGGGGAGTACTCTCACCCCTCTTGTGGTCCTTGGTCATCGATGAGCAATCTGGGCTACAGCACAATTGGGTACGCCGATGATATTGTCATCTTTGCCAGGGACAAAGACTCAATTGGGGTCACATTAAAAATGAAAAATGCTGTAAAGACAGCCATAGACTGGTGCATCAAGGAAAATCTTTCCATAAATCCCAGTAAAGCCGTCATCGTTCCTTTTCCCCAAAAGGAGGAAATTAGACCTAGGTCTAATCACAATGACGACACGGTCGTAGAGTATTCCGAAGAAGACAAGTATCTTGGAGTAATCCTAGACAAGAGACTTAACTGGAACTCTCATATTATCAATAAAATCAGTAAAGCTAATAGAGCTTTATGGGCCTGTCGCCGCACATATGGCTGAACCTGGGCAATTTCTACAAAGATCGTCCACTGGATCTACACACTGATGATAAGACCCATTATAACATACGCCCCCATAGTATGGTGGACAAGATCCACAGAAAAGATCGCAATAGAGAAGCTCGAAAAAGTACAACGGCTTATGTGCCTAGGTATCTCCGGGGCCATGCGAACCTGTCCAACAGCTGCCATAGAGTGTAGTGATCACCTGCAAATAATATTTCAGTATAGCTTAGCAAACGTGTTATTAGCAGCACTATCCAGCGCCCGAGGGTGTTTCCTTATTCCTTCTTGTACTTTTGGGATTCGAAATTAATATTATCTAAGTGGTGATTATTTAATTTGTTTTCCGAATTTGAGTAGTAACGATTTTCGAAATGACGTGACGTCACATCCTTAACAACCGCTGTAATGAGAAACAAAAAATACTTCTTGCGCCCATCCATGCTCAGTGTTGGCATAACTGGTATGCTAGCTCTCATTCTCATTTCCTGGCTGAAAAGTCAAAACGTATTCAAGTGGTGATTTCACTAGGTTGCTCTTCATACCGAAATAGTAAAGGAGAATTCAATAAACTCTGCAAATTTGCAAAAAATTAAAAGTTACTCCGACTGATGTTAGAAAGGACACCACTCAAACGATCTTAAATTTTAACCAAAGTGATTTACATAAGAGGTAAGGATTTTATTCACCGTGAAATTATATTCTTAATTGTATCCAATGTACAGTGTTTGGTTAGGCACGTGCAGAAGACAATCGGAACACATCAGAGTAATTAAGCTCAGGTCTTAACTAAACGAGTCATTGCAGTCCGCAAAGTGTTAAAATCTGCTCCTGACCAGATGTATTTTCTAAAAAAGCTGTGTTTTCATATGAAACGTGTCAACGACGAACAATCACCGTGTTAAAAGAGTCGCAAGAACGCTTAAACACCACCCATACTAAACGTGAAAAGCGAATCACCAGCCATACTTTTGCTTCGCCCATATAAAGTACGCCACAGATCACCTCCAACGCAAGAAAAAAAAATACCCTGACAGACATCCCGAAACCTGATAGACCAAGCGGATTCGGTTGCCATTTAAATAATCACCTTACGCTGTAAACCGCCGACCATCACCAGATTTTTCCCACCTGACATTCCCCGGACGTACTTTTTGTCCAACCAAGTCAACCCCACCGGATTTTTCCAAGAAAGAAGTGCATAAATTTCCTTCTGTACCTACAGGGAATTATACGGAACTTCCAACGTACCAGATACTGATTTTCGTTTATTTGTTTGATCTATAAACTAACCTAAAATAATCTTTAAAATCTAGACTTAATTTAATATTGTAAAAGAAATTTGCCAAAAGTGCAGTGCTAAAATATCAACCACCATCCAACACCTATCAAGCGATCCAGTGTGCACACCAGGTCTGCAGAATTTTCAGGACACCAAGTAAGCTTAACTTCAATCTTTTTTGTAGTTTGGCATATTTCATTTTCTTTTATATTCTACCATTGGATTTATTTTTCATTTTGTTTCTACCTATTTATGTTCGTTATTTGATAAGTTTACTCAGATGAATTATAATTTTTTTTTTTACTTGAATTAATCTTAACAGTATAATTATCTCTCAATAAGCTGAAATCAAACAAATAAATATTAATTTTCTTGAATTCATGAAATTCTAAATTCGTAAAATGGCTTCTTAAATTTGTTTTCAATTGGCATGAAGTGAAGTAGGTTGGCGTAACTCGGACGTGAGTTAGACAAGGGGGTTACCGTAGCATCGTAGGCAAGGTGACTCAGGTGCACAATGTGCATAGTAGGGTGGGTTAGTCCTACAAGAGGTGTTTTGCATCACCTCTGGTCAACACCAACTGACCAGTCTTAGTTTGGTATTTGTTTTGAGCGTGCTTCCTTCTAGCTGGCACGATAATATTTTTGAGGGATGGTAAGTAACAAAGGACCCCCCCCCATCGACGAGCTACTGCCGTGCATCGCGAGCGTGCCAACCCTTGTTACATGGATATAGTCATCCAATCCTGCCTCCCACAAATGGCGCCCAACGTGGGGCCCGATAAATTTTGGCCTCATGAAGCATATCGTTATTTTAAGTTCTGGTTGACAAAAGTCGACAATTGTCAATCCATAACTTCACACGAATCTCAATTTCACCACCTAATGCTTAATGGAATTTTTCTACCGACATGTCAGCACTGCTGCAATCAAAGTTACTTAGGAGTCCTATTATTTCAAGTCATCTTAAGACATAATATAGTTGCACTAAGGTCTTGTAATCGCATGCGGTCGATAAGTCAATAATTTACAACATTTTATACACAGCAAAGATGTTCACCCATCAGTCTTTACGTAAGCATAAGCTTTTCCTTCAATCGTAAATCGCGATGGGAAGATATTTTGCTGTGTGGTTGTTTGAGGCGCGCTCACAAGCAAATACTTATTAGACTAATCACGTCCTTATTATTTTTCAACCTAACTCATGGAGTGCCAATTTCTCTATGAATTTCAATCCGAATTTATAATCGAGTGGTAAACCCCAACCATAAACCTAAAATCTATGAAATAATTCATATTCATTTATTACTTGTTTTGTTTACAATGAGTTTCAATGACAGTAGAAGTACCGGCGCAATTGCCAAAAGTAAACAAACAACACCTAGGCTCACTCCTAACGAATACAACACCAGATCAGCTGGCAATATAAATCTATCAAAGGTTTCGAAATCTCTTTCTTATAACAGGAATGAACCGGTGCAACGCACTCCCACACAAAATACAGTTCACAAGAAAAGTGTAAATAATTCCTCTCTTAATTTCGATTTACCTCTTGATAGAGGCATCATTAGCAATACTCTTCTTGCTGATATAATAGTAACATCAAATACAAACTCTACGGTGCAGTTTGCATTTACAACCGCTACCGTTAGCCAGTTGACTACTACGACAACTTACTCTTCATCTCTCCCTGTTATGACACCAATGATAAATGAATCAGCTGTTCTGCAAAGCTTAAATATGATTCAAAACAATGATCGCGGATTTAACACAGGGCAAGAGAGTCACGAAAACAATATGGAAAGTCAGAGTACGACCAGTCCCCTTCATACACACATACAAAGCGTAGTTAGCTCCAGCTTAAATAATCTGCAAAGCTCGTTATTTAGGGAATTGCCTGGCTTAATTAAACAGAATGTGGAAAGTTGTATGAAAAATATTTTCAGTCAACAAAGGCTACAAAATACACATGATTTTTTTATACCGGGGCACACAAATTCACGCACATTCAATAGAATTGCAGCAGAAAACCTATCTTTGAACTCGGATAATATCTCCACGAGTTCACACGTTAACAGAGATAGAGAGAGAATAGTCGTAGAAGAGGTAAATCACCGTTCTGCGAATTCGTCAGATAATAATAGACTAAGTAACAGACGGTTTGAGTTAGATCGTTGGGGGTTACGGTTTGACGACTCAGTGAAAGGTATATCGATCGAGGATTTTATATTTCGAGTGGAGGTTCTTAAAAGAAACTACAATTGCCCATGGTCCGAGATCATAAAGAACTTTCACCAGCTGCTTGCTGGATCCGCTCAAGATTGGTTTTGGGAATTTCTCAGAATGAATCCAAGAAGCGATTGGAATGGGTTGAAATCGGCTATGCTGAAACAATTTCGATCATTTGAAAATGATTTCGAAATTCTTAAACAAATCATGGATCGAAGGCAAACGCCTAACGAAACTTTCGATGAATATTTTAAAACCATAGATTACCTGAAACGTCAACTTCGTAGCCCTATTAACGACTTAGACCTCATCAACATTCTGCGTGGGAACATCAACGCAAGAATGATGAATTTTATATACCCAATGAGAATAGAATCCTTGCAAGAGTTCCGAGAGGAGTGTAGACGCACTGAAAAAATGCTGCAAACCCGATATACTATGCAAAATAGGTTCAATGCTAGAGCAACAGTACATGAAATAAGTGATCCCTCAGAGCACCAACTAGGCGAAACAAGTAGTGAAGCCAGCAACAATATCTCAGCTTTTCAGCCAAGACTCCATTATACTAAGAACCCAATTCAAACCGATAAACCAAATCCAAGTGTTTCCTTTTGTTTCAATTGCAAGAAGGCAGGACATATTTTCATAAACTGCCGCGCTTCTGTGCGAAATCTCTTTTGTTACCGCTGTGGTGCAGACAATTTTACAGTTTTAAACTGCCCAAACTGTAGCAAGGAAAACGAGAAGACGAACGAGACGAACTCCGGAAAGTCTCGTTCGACACAAACCGGACCGGACTAGGAAAAGTAGACGCATCCTCTAACACTGGTTCAGACGATCAGTGTTCTAATACCCAGACATTCACAACCCAACACATAGATTTGAGAAAACCTTGCGATAATAAAGAAGCCTGTACTAAACTAATTGAAGTTCCCTTATACAGAAGATCATTTGAGCAAAGGTTACGGAATTACGAAAAAGTTAAACAAAGAATTTTCAATCTATCTTCATTGCAATGCTGTTCAAATGTATCTACAAAAGTTATAAACACGAGAAGAAGGCATATAAAAAGAAAAGCCTACCAAAAACTTATAAGTGAAACCTGCTTGGCTCAGCCATTAGATGTAAGACCCCACGCAACAATTCTTTTAAATGGTAGTGAAATGAGAGGATTGTTGGATAGTGGTGCGTCCATCTCCTGCCTCGGGAAAAATTGCCTCGAGGTTGTAAAGAAGCTAGGCATTCCTATTCTTGATTTTAAATCATCGGTACAAACAGCTGGTGGCCAAAATCACTGCATCGTAGGGCGAGTCAGAATGACGGTTGAATACAACAATATGTCTGACGTATTAGATTTGTATCTGGTCCCTGATTTGCTCCAAACTCTGTATCTGGGAATTGACTTTTGGGTTAAATTTCGTATCGCTCCACATCTCGTTAGCGCAATTGACACAACAGCCGCAGTTAATGAATCTTCTGACTGTGAAGAGGAGACTGCAAATGAACCACCAATGCACGATCTTTCCGATGAGCAGAAAATCAAGCTTCGGGAAGTAATATCGCAATTCTCGTCCTCCTCAGAAGGAATTTTAAGCAAGACAACCATAGAACAACATGTTATTGATACAGGGGACGCCGAGCCGGTAAAACAACGTCACTACCCGGTATCACCTGTTATTCAGAAGTTAGTGAACGCGGAATTGGACCGCATGCTCTCTTTGGGAGTTATAGAGGAAAGCGAGAGTTCGTGGAGTTCTCCCATAGTTCTGGTTCGCAGAAACGGGAAAAACAGACTGTGCCTGGACTCTCGTAAGCTGAACTCGCTCACAAAGAGAGATGCGTATCCGCTTCCACACATTGAGGGTTTGCTGAGCCGGCTCAGCGACACCCATTACATAAGCAGCGTCGATCTTAAAGATGCTTTTTGGCAAATTCCGTTAGAGAGTAAATCAAGGGAAAAGACCGCGTTTACTGTGCCAGGCCGACCCCTCTATCAATTTGCTCGCATGCCTTTTGGTCTGTGTAATGCAGCCCAAAGGATGTGTCGGCTTATGGATAGGGCGATCCCCAGCGCACTAAGAGAACACGTGTTTGTTTACCTTGATGATCTTTTGATCATATCTGCGGAGTTTGACCAACATCTTGAGACGCTTAAGAAGGTTGCCAGCTGTTTGAGACAGGCTGATTTAACAATTAATGTGGAGAAATCACACTTTTGTTTTAGAGAACTTCGGTACCTCGGGTACATTGTTGGACAAGGCCACATAAAGCCAGACCCTGCGAAAGTAACTGCAGTTCGCGAATTCCCAATACCAAGTTCTCAGAAACAAGTGAGACGATTTCTCGGACTATGCGGGTGGTATCGTCGATTTATTCGCAATTTCTCTTCCATTGCCACGCCCTTATCTGATACCTTGAAAAAGAAAAAAACATTTACCATGTCCGCAGATGCTTTGATTGCTTTTGAAGCTTTAAAAACAGCCTTAATATCAGCCCCACTCCTGAGCAATCCGGAATATTCAAAACCCTTTATAGTGCAGTGTGATGCCTCATGTAACGGCATTGGTGGTGTATTATTTTAGTACGACGAAGACGGAAATGAGAAACCTATCGCTTACTTTTCACAAAAACTCAATAGCTGCCAGCGCAACTACAGTGTGACGGAGCTGGAGTGCTTCGCTGCAGTTAGAGCCGTACACAAATTTAGGCCTTATCTTGAAGGAACAGAGTTTACAATTATAACAGACCACGCAAGCCTAAAATGGCTAATGGGCTTAAAAGATCTCAGCGGGAGATTAGCGCGTTGGTCTCTTAAGTTACAATCGTTTTCCTTTAAGATTGAACACCGTAAAGGAGCTCTGAATGTGGTGCCGGACACACTGTCACGTATGTATTTGGAGAATATCTCTAAGGCGTCAAAATCAAATAATTTTGTTGACCTAAAATCCCCGGAATTCAAATCCGAAGAGTATATGGATCTTGTAAACACCGTCACTAAAAACCAAGACAATTTGCCAGACTTGAAGGTTAGTAACCAATTGGTATACAAATGTCAGTTACCAGTAGATCAGTACTCAATCGAAAAAGAATTCCAATGGAAGCTTTGGATTCCTTCTACGCTTACTGAATCGGTTATAAGCAATGCACATACTCCACCCAATAAGGCGCATGGCGGGATTCATAAGACTTTGGAAAGAATACGTGAAAGTTTCTATTGGCCCAATATGACAGTTCAAGTAAAAACCTTTGTAGGAAGTTGTGAGGAATGTAAAGGGAACAAGGCTGCGAACATGATTTTAAGACCGCCAATGGGTAAATCCCAATTGATGGATCGTCCGTTTCAAAAGATTTTCATCGACTTTATGGGACCCTACGTTAGGACCAAAAGTGGCAATCTTTATATACTTGTGATTTTAGATCAATTCTCAAAAGCAGTGTTTTTAAAACCCGTTAAAAAAGCGACTTCTCAAGTTGTTATGCATTTTCTAGAGAAGGACATTTTCTTAAAGTACGGAGTACCAGAGTATCTCCACAGTGACAACGGGAAACAATTCGTCTCTAAGGATTTTGAAAAGTTTTTGAAAAGTTACGGCACCGATCACATCAAGAATGCCTTATATTCTCCACAAGCTAATGCTTCTGAAAGAACAAACAGATCGATTCTGGCAGCCATAAGATCATATCTGAAAGATGACCATAGAGAATGGGACAAACATCTACCAGAAATAGAGCATGCACTTAATACTTCGATTCATCAATCCACCGGTACTACACCTTACTACACACTGTATGGATTCAATATAATCTCCCATGCAAGTGCCTACAAAATTGCGAAAAATCTTAAAGCTTTAAGCGACAGTGAATTCGATTACCTACCTAATTCAAAACGGCTATCTTTAATCAGAGAAAAGGTCAGAAATAACCTCAGACTAGCTACGAAGCGGCAAGAAAAATCGTACAACCTGAGATGTGCAGTACGAAGCTTCAATATCGGAGATGAGGTCTTTAGGAGAAATTTCGTTCTCAGTGATTCTTCAAAAATGTTTAATGCAAAACTGTGCGCCAAATTCGTTAAATGCAGAGTTCTAAGAGTTTTAGGCAGATCTTTGTATGAGGTAGAGGACATGAAGGGAAATAAGATTGGCGTATATCACGCAAAAGACCTAAAGCGTTAGATATGAAACAAAAAGTGCGTGGGTCGATTTTTTTTTTCCACAATCATTATTACAACGTCCAGGTTATCTTTTTTTTCGTGTCTTCGGCGTATAAGCAAGAACATGCCAAATCCACGATTTTGTAGTGATCACCTGCAAATAATATTTCAGTATAGCTTAGAAAACGTGTTATTAGCAGCACTTTCAAGCGCCCGAGGGTGTTTCCTTATTCCTTCTTGTTCTTTTGGGATTCGAAAGTAATATTATCTAAGTGGTGATTATTTAATTTGTTTTCCGAATTTGAGTAGTAACGATTTTTGAAATGACGTGACGTCACATCCTTAACAACCGCTGTAATGAGAAACAAAAAATACTTCTTGCGCCCATCCATGCTCAGTGTTGGCATAACTGGTATGCTAGCTCTCATTCTCATTTCCTGGCTGAAAAGTCAAAACGTATTCAAGTGGTGATTTCACTAGGTGGTTGTGCGTTGCTCTTCATACCGAAATAGTAAAGGAGAATTCAATAAACTCTGCAAATTTGCAAAAAAATTAAAAGTTACTCCGACTGATGTTAGAGAGGACACCACTCAAACGATCTTAAATTTTAACCAAAGTGATTTAAATAAGAGGTAAGGATTTTATTCACCGTGAAATTATATTCTTAATTGTATCCAATGTACAGTGTTTGGTTAGGCACGTGCAGAAGACAATCGGAACACATCAGAGTAATTAAGCTCAGGTCTTAACTAAACGAGTCATTGCAGTCCGCAAAGTGTTAAAATCTGCTCCTGACCAGATGTATTTTCTAAAAAAGCTGTGTTTTCATATGAAACGTGTCAACGACGAACAATAACCGTGTTAAAAGAGTCGCAAGAACGCTTAAACACCACCCATACTAAACGTGAAAAGCGAATCACCAGCACTACTTTTGCTTCGCCAATATAAAGTACGCCACAGATCACCTCCAACGCAAAAAAAAAAAAAAAAAAATACCCTGATAGACATCCCGAAACCTGATAGACCAAGCGAATTCGGTTGCCATTTAAATAATCACCTTACGCTGTAAACCGCAGACCATCACCAGATTTTTCCCACCTGGATTCCCCGACTTTTGATTCCCCGGACGTACTTTTTGTCCAACCAATTCAACCCCACCGGATTTTTCCAAGAAAGAAGTTCATAAATGTCCTTCTGTACCTACAGGGAATTATACGGAACTTCCAACGTACCAGATACTGATTTTCGTTTATTTGTTTGATCTATAAACTAACCTAAAATAATCTTTAAAATCTAGACTTAATTTAATCTTGTAAAAAAAGAAATTTGCCAAAAGTGCAGTGCTAAAATATCAACCACCATCCATCACCTATGAAGCGATCCAGTGTGCACACCAGGTCTGCAGAATTTTCAGGACACCAAGTAAGTTTAACTTCAATCTTTTTTGTAGTTTGGCATATTTCATTTTCTTTTATATTCTACCATTGGATTTATTTTTCATTTTGTTTCTACCTATTTATATTCGTTATTTGATAAGTTTACTCAGATGAATTATAATTTTTTTTTTTTACTTGAATTAATCTTAACAGTATAATTATCTCTCAATAAGCTGAAATCAAACAAATAAATATTAATTTTCTTGAATTCATGAAATTCTAAATTCTTAAAATGACTTCTTAAATTTGTTTTCAATTGGCATGAAGTGAAGTAGGTTGGCGTAAATCGGACGTGAGTTAGACAAGGGGGTTACCGTAGCATCGTAGGCAAGGTGACTCAGGTGCACAATGTGCATAGTAGGGTGGGTTAGTCCTACAGGAGGTGTTTTGCATCACCTCTGGTCAACACCAACTGACCAGTCTTAGTTTGGTATTTGTTTTGTGCGTGCTTCCTTCTAGCTGGCACGATAATATTTTTTGAGGGATGGTAAGTAACAAAGGACCCCCCCATCGACGAGCTACTGCCGTGCATCGCGAGCGTGCCAACCCTTGTTACATGGATATAGTCATCCAATCCTGCCTCCCACAAGAGGCAATATCGGGACTAACACCTCTCCACATATACATTTAAAAAAAGGCGATCCGCAGTTCAATAAGTCTAATACAGATAAACGAGATAAGGCTTAGCGACCACCCGGAACTTAAAACCCTTCTCGATGAACTTCCGGAACTTAATATGAACTGCGCGGTCACAGACCGCATTCAAAAAATACTATGCTTCAACAAACGACTCTCCACGGAGTTCCCTAAGAGAGAAGCATGGGTTAGTAATAACCCACCAAACAGCCACAACGGCATAAAGTGGTATACGGATGGTTCTAAAATGGAAACGGGGGTAGGAGCGGGAATATACGGACCAAATAAACGCTTACGATATCCATGGGAAAAAGTCCCAGCTTATTTCAAGCAGAGTTCTACGCCATTCAAGAATTCCCCAGCCACATTTATTCATCTGGCATAAAAGGCGCTATTATCCATATATTTACGGATAGTCAAGCAGCTATTAATGCCTTTAGCTCGCACACCATTGACTCCAAATCAGTCATGTACTGCTTTAATACTCTTCAAAAACTCGGATTAAGAAACAAGACCAAATTATGGTGGGTTCCGGATCATGTCGGGGAGGAAGATAACGAAAAGACCGACGAACTGTCAAGAAAAGTTTCAGAAACACCTTTCATAGGTCCCGAACCCTTCGGCTGCACTCCTAGATCAGCAGCAACGGCAGCAATAAATAGCTGGGAACATAGAAAATGTATCTATTATTCGGAAAGCATCCTAGGTCTAACTCTGTCTTGAAGAGGACGAGTCAGCTGAACACATTTTATATGAATATCCAGCCCTTAATGAAATTAGAAAGATGATCTTTTTTAGGGAACATATGATTCCCGAAGACATAAAGAAATCTTCTACTGGTAAAATTATCCGCTTCACACGGAAAGTAGGAATTTTACTAGCTAAAACTTTTTCTGGCCCACATGGTACAAAAGATCTTCTAGGTCGAAGTGGCGCCCTTTTAGTGAATATATTTGATTTTCTAACGAGCAAGGGTAACAAATTAGTCACTCGTCTACCAACCGGGGAAAGCTATTTGGTGTGTTGTGTTGTGTCCAGTTCCAGGAAGAGTGTTGAAAATATTTAATCAGCTTGTAAAAGCATTTTGTTCTCATAGGGGGTAACCTTTCGGATGCAGTACTAGAGATAGATAGATAGATAGATTCTTTATTTTTTCATCATAAAGTTTACAAAGTTTGTTGTGTTGTGTCCAGTTCCAGGAAGAGTGTTGAAAATATTTAATCAGCTTGTAAAAGCATTTTGTTCTCATAGGGGGTAACCTTTCGGATGCAGTACTAGAGATAGATAGATAGATAGATTCTTTATTTTTTCATCATAAAGTTTACAAATTGGTATACTTAAGAATAAGGACATGGCAATACTGCCGTCTGCCTGAAGGGATTGCAGTACTATAATACGCTTCTACTCGCAAAATCAATCCTCTCCTTGCACCGAATGATTCATATCGGCAGTTTTTGATGAATAAGCAAATGGTTATTTGTCATCGCTATTTTTGCAGTCCTTCTACCGTTGAACCAGGATACAGCGAACTGTGAACTCAAAATCAGCGCTAGTATAAACCTAAACTTTCAATTCGATGATTTATGGTTTTTTTCTGTTCATCGAATGCGCGCAGACAAACGACAAAATCCCCAAATCAATTCGGGGTCTGCTGTGTTCATAAGCCTTTGCAAAATCGCATACTTAATTCAAACAACTCAATAACATCTGTCTCGAGTCTCACCCACATTAAAAACTTACCAACACATACACAGGGCCAAGCCGCAAGAGCACATATGCAACCTGCCATCGTTTTTCCACTTTTAGCGGTCATAAATCAACACGTGATGCGAAAATCTAATGAAAAACCGAGTCGCGAATAAAAAGAAACAACTCGCATAAAACTGACACACATTGAGATTTTCGCACCCTTCATCCTTTTCTGGCTCCCACTCCATCGCATATCTTCGCTGACAGTCAAAGGACAGAGACAGAACGATAGGCATTATATTGCCAGACGCACTTTGGAATATATCATCTGATTCGTACGAAAAGCCAGCCAAAGTAAATTATAGTCCTCCGAGTGCTGGTAGTCACCGGAAAAGGACATGAGACAAGACATTTAATATGCAAACCCATAACCGCGTATTTTGTCTCCCTACGCAAGAAAGTGCAATAAAAAACCATTGAATTCTAAAAGAAATAGAACGGAGCACATCGCCTATCCTAGCCTAGTGAATACTGTTTGTTTTTTAAGGTGAAATTTATACACCAATCAAAAAAAAAAAAGATATTTTTTTTGTCGATTCCGAATAACGAATTTTATAATTGAATCACGTACGACGTTTTGTATGTGTTTCCCCTAAGGGGCTGGAGTTCATGCAGAAGAGGTGTTCCGAAGCAAAGTTGAATCTAACCACACAAACATAGAACCTATACCCCGAAGGGAAGAAATTCAAAATTGGATCTGTTAAAATCACACTCATTCCATGGGGTATCCTTTGGAGTTACGACTTGAAGCATCAGGACGAGCACGAGCACCCTCTTTATAATGCAAAAAGAAAGAGCACCACAATAATATCCGAGATATTTTATCAGTATCATTCAGAGACGAGCTTAATAAATCAGGACTAACAATAATGGAGTGTCTTCGTTTAGTGGTGCGTTCTCTTTATGGGTTTTTGTGGTCTGTGCGCAGTGCATATTCGTTTTATTTTAACTATTGTATTGCATTTGAAAGTAATGCATCTTGTGGCCTTAACCCCTTTCACCAAGCCCCAACACTCCGAAGGTGATGTATGGATGCTTATTTTCGAATCTATTTGCAATAAAAACTTTACTTGACGTCAATGCAGATACATGCGCCTTTAGATTTATGCACATCCCTTCTGCTGCTTTGGCGCTTTTCGAAAGTATCAACATATTTTTTGTTTTTAAAATATCCCGTGTGAAAATAGGGTAGCTTAACCCAACTTGTGATGCGATCATTAAAGGACGGCAGAGTGTTTCGGAATGGGTAACGAAATGTCGACTTTTGCATTACGTGTTACGGCAATGGTTTAATGCGCCGGAAGTTAACGGTCAGGTAATAAGACAAATTTGAATTTTTTGGTGTTTCTTCGTAAACACTGACATTTTCATGGTGACATTTAATTGAACTTCTTGGGGAGCTCGAAAGTCATTTGCTTTATAAATCAACAGTTGCTCTTTGGACTAAAAAACTGTTTACAACTATGGAATTAATATTTTAGTTTGTAACATTTAAACAGGAAAAAAGTAAAAAAAAAAACACAGGGATGGGCTACAGTCCGCTTGGGCGAACTGTTGGATACCCTATTCTTATTCCTATCCCTCTTAAGTGGGTGTGACAAAAGTCTTAGTATGGTTGAATTGTTAAGAACGCTCTACATATTTTGTTACATAATATTTTTTTTTTTTTTTTTTATAATCTGCTTACGCTAAAGGGATTTTTTTTTCTGTTGCTACAGTACCTTTATAATGCTAAGAACACAGTGTAAGCTACTTGGTATTAGAAAGAATAGAGAGATAGGAAAGAAGTGTTTTGGGTGCAGTTGTAGGGTTTTTCACCACGGGTGGTGTCTAAATTACTTAGGGAGATTACGATTTCATGTATTCGGTATAAAGTAATGGACTTGGCCGGGATTCGAACGCACGACCTTCCATTCCGTAAGCGAATACGCTACTACTGCACCTTTGCCACCCGGTTTTAGGATTTTATCAAAAAAAAAACGAAGCTTTTGTAAAAAAACGCTCCCTAGCTCAAATTTTAGTTTTTCAATAAAATTGTTTTATTTAATTGTGGGCGTGTCAGTGATTATTTCGGGACTCTAGAGAGTATATGGACGACGGACGGACGGACACGGACGGACGGACATGGCTAGATCGACATTACTATCGATGCTGATAATAAATATAGTAACTTTTAGGGGTCTACGGGCAATAGTAAGGTATGTTAAAAACTATGCGTCAAAATTAATATACCCTTAGAATAGGGTATACAAATGGTTAGCATTACAGAGAAGTCGAGGAAGGGGAAACCAAAACACACCTCATATGCAAGTTTTTCGCACTTGCAATTATTAGGACGCGAAATCTAGGTGATTATTTCTTCCAAGATCTGATTAATCTTTAGTAACATCGACATTTGATGCGTTAGCAAATTTAATGCATCACCAAGTCCAAATGGTTCTACGTAAAAAATAAATATTAGGCATTAACTGCCCATACAGGGCCTAAGACCTTGCTTCTCTAACCACTTATTTGTGGACCTACAATTTAAGGCCGAATCCGAACGGAAATTTGAGAAGCTTCTCATGACAATTGATATACTCGTGGATGTTTGTCAGACGTTCGCAAGATGTGGGGCAGTGGAAAAAGCTTTTTTAGGTGTTACTTGGCCCCGGCGGGATTTGAACCTGAGTCCTTTAGATTGTACCCCCTATTTCTGCTCCACTTTCAATGAATCGAGAATAGTTTGACGTGCGATTGTTTCAATCTGCTCCTCTCCCATTCCTCTCCCACTCAAATATAGCAGTCAGCCATGTCGAACTAGCCTGTTGCACTTTAACTGCTTCGGAAGATGGCACTGGAAAACCGCGGACGATTCTAGTTGAAAAAAGGGATAAAAAAAGGAAACCGTACAAAGGGCAGTAGCCACCGCGCCGAGGGTTTTAAGACGACCTCTATATTTCTCTGACGAATGTCAGGCGAATATTACGGGGAGAGAGAGAAGGAAGTTAAAAGCGAACGGGCGGTATGGTGATGCTGCAATTTGTCTAGTCAGCTAGGGGTGGGTTCGTTCACAATCGCTGTCGACGGAACTAATTTTTGCTGAAAATTAAAAAGAGGAAATGGGGGCCACGCAGTCTTTTAAAAGGAGGATTGCGAAACCTTTATTTAAGATTTGAGAAGTGGTGAAATAAAAGAAGAATGTTATTTCCATAATGGGGCATTTAACAATTTACTAGAGTTCAAACAAAATAACAAACGGTGGCCACTAGTTGTGGTTGGAAAATATCACAGAGCTGGGGAGCGGGGCTGCGTTATGTAACGGTTCGCTTTAACGACCAGATAAAAGAGACGAAGTGAAAGCTAACCCGATCGAATTACTAATCAATTACCCGGAATAAAATAAATTAGTCTTCTACACAATCACTCTGCTTTTTCTTCCTCTATAGGGGATGTTTCCTGTCAACGATTCCAATGTCCTGGGGATGGGGTGGGTTGAGACTTCCGCCGCAATCACTCCGATTTATCCCCAAGTATTCTATATAACTTTGTTTTTTTTTTCCAACTTTCTATAGTCGGTTCTTCTTTTTTTTTGAACTCCACTATACTTCTTTCTTCTAGTTACACTTTTCCTACCGTGAACACTAGCACGTTCTTTCTCATAGGCGGACAACCAAGAATTGAGGTAGCCGCACTGTCACATTATCTCCAATCATACACACACACATGCAGACATACCGATCTGGGGCGAATTCAGCCATCTTTTCTTTCTTCAGAGAGCTTTTACTCAGCTGGTTGTAATCAGATGCCAGTTTTTCCTGCACACCTATTTTAATATTGTTCTTTATGATTTTTTGAATCGTTTTCGCATTATCTTTAGTTTAAAATTTGACGTTCCTGCCGCCCTGTCATTTTTGGCGGGAGAAGTCCTTGTAGTATTAGTGCTGATTTCGTCCCACATCTTGCCAATGCGATAGTACGGTGAACCTGCTTTCGTCGTCTTCCAGGAGCTTATGATATGGCGTTAGAGCTGGATAACACTGATCCAGGAACTTCCCACTGTACCATCGATCGGGTCAGACAACAGAAAAAAAAGCGGCCAAGTGCGAGTCGGACTCGCCCATGAAGGGTTCCGTGCGTATTATAATTATTATTTACTTAACCACCTATTACAGATTTATTATTAGAAAATAATGGTTCACGGTTTACGCATAAGGTTTATGTTTATGAAATTAAATGTTTTTTTTTTTTTATATTTGAGTTGATTTAATGAAAGATAAATTTCGGTTTCCGATTTATGACGTATTAAAAAAAAACTACTTGCTGGATCTCGTTCAAACCAATTTTCGTTGGAAGTTTGCATGGTAATGTACATCATATATTTTTTTTAGTTTTATCATTCCCTTATTTTAGAAGTTAGGGGGGGGGGGGGGCAACATTTTACCACTTTGGAAGTGTCTCTCGCGCATACTATTCAGTTTAGAAAAAAATGATATTAGGAACCTCGATATCATTTTTGAAGACCTATCCATAGATACCCAACACTTATGGGTTTGATGAAATGTTTTTTTGACTTTCAGTTCCAAGTATGGGGAACCCCCAACTTTTATGGTTTTTTTTTCTATTTTTATGTGAACATCTTTATGCGGTTCACAGAATACATCTACTTACCATCTACTTACCAAGTTTCAACAGTATAGCTCTAATAGTTTCGGAGAAAAGTGGCTGTGGCATTCCCGGACAGACAGACAGACAGACATGACGAATCTATAAGGGTTCTGTTTTTTGCCATTTGGCTACGGAACCCTAAAAAGGGGTGATGGCGAAAAATATATGGAGGAGGTTGGGGATGGGGGGGGGGGGGGGTGGAGAGGATCAAGGTTTTGTTCGTTTTAACGCAACAAGCCATGACCGTCCGTATGGAATTTAACTTATATCTCAGATGTTGTTTAGTTAAGCGTGCTTAAATATTTAAATTGTCTGTAAACAATGTTGATAAGCAAAGAAACTTATCACTCTAGTATCAAAAAATATAAGACTGTACTCTATTTTATTTAAGCCAATTTCTGTTGACAGATTAATTTTGAAATAGGAAACGATTTTTTTGAAATTTTTCACACATTCACACATTGACATTCGCACATTGTCCATTGGTGAAAACGGTGCGAGAATGGGTTAAAACTGTTATCGGCCGTTTTTAAATAAACCTTTAGCAACCTCTAAACGCGTTCGATGGCGTTAAGGTTTTGCGGCCTTTAAACAACGTTGTTTAAATATGAAAATCGATAGAGGTGTTTCAGGTGTTTCAAATTACTTGCTTAAATAAGGCTATTTTTCTTAAGAGGCCAACAAAGATCAGAATTAAAGATCTTACAAATCCGCCCACTGACGCGCCCCTATTTAAAACAAGTGGGGAATTTTTTTTTTATTAATAATATATTTTAATTTGAGAATTAACTTTTAATCAACATTTTTATTAATTTGTGAGTTAGAGGCAAATTAATTTTGTTTTGTTTTAAAACTGCTGTCCATTTGTCTCTTATTCACGAATTGAGTAAAACGTGGATAAAAAGTAATTTAGCAATTAAAATTTATTATCAATAAAAAAATTGTCCGTGGATAGCTTGTTGTCGTTAAGTTGTTTCAGTTATTGGCTACTTTTTTACTTCCTGCAAGCAACTGCATATCCAACATTTTTTTTTAATAAAAAAAAATTAAATTAAAGAGAAACTAAGAAGACCACTCCAAATGCTACAACAAATAGTCAAATCGGTTTCGTTGTCTCGATGTTGTTTTTGAGTATTACCTTGAAATAAAAATGCAGTTAGCTAGGTACGAGCAGTTGGGAAAAATGCAAATCATGTAATTTTGTATTCTTTATTAGTCGAGTTTGCATCGTGACAAAGAAAGTAAGCCAAGCAATTAAAAAAAAAAATGATTTAGGTCCATTTTATTCACTATTGTTCAACTTGCTGATGAATGTGACAGATGACACATAATATGTCAGTCTCAACTTTGGATTTGCTGAGATCCAGCCGGTGATTGGTAGTAATTAAAGTAGTTTTTAAGTTTTTGGTGGTTAAACGAACAAAAGTCCCCAGTACCTCTTTGAGAGTTTGCTAGCGGTGCCATGGCATAAAGCCAAGTGACATACGGCCAAATTTTAAAATTTAGCGGCATAAGGCCAAAATATTTTGAAACGTAAGACCAGCTAGACCATGCTACCCGCCTGTTTGGGCTCTCTGTTGAATTTGGAGTGGGTGCGAGGTTGAATATATGCAAAGTTGGAGTTGTAGTATTTTATTGAGATATATTACTATCAGTGCTGATAAGAATCATGATTCAAACGGTAAAAACAAGTTTTATTTTTATTTTTATTTTATTAATTTGATTTTGAAGGCTTACACATTAAGATACATTATCTTTTAAAGAAGTGATAAGCTTATTATAAATATAACAGAATTGATGGAATTGATGAAAGCTACCATTAAACAACACAAATACGACTTAAAATATAAATTAAAATGTATATATATACGGCCAAATGAAATATAACAAAATAATAAGGGCAACTGTGTTTTCAGTTTGAAAAAATAAATTGAAAGATATTAAAGTATAAACGGCCAATAAAAAATAGCCAATTCGGGAAAGTGAACGTTATACCTACAATTTATATAAACAAAATTAACGGAATTTTATAAAATTTAATAAAATTTAATATTTAATAAGCGGACAAGTAAGATTTTAATTCCGTTAGAAATCTCTTTTTCAGTCTTATTTCTCTGATATGGCGAGGGAGGGAGTTCCAGAGACGAGTGGCATTTACGAAAAATTGACGTTCCGACGTCGAACAAGAAAATCGCGGTGGTAAAATTTGTCTGGTCCTAGTAGATGCACCAAACGTTAATCTGTTAAAAAGGTTACAGGGTTGACGTGTATAGATTATGTTATGCAGCATAGATATTGTCCGATACTGTAGGAGCCTATCAAATGTCATGTTACAGATCCGGTGAGAGAAGAGTGAAATGCGGTCGTGACGGCGCAGACCGAAAATATATCGAGCTGCATTATTATAAGCGACATTAAGTTTCCGGCTACTCATCGAATCGCTCTTTCCGAAGACTTCGCAACCATAGGTTAATATTGGAGTAATTAGGGTCTTTGTTAACAGGATTCGTGTTTTTAAGGGAGTGAAGTGTTGGGTCGCCCACAAAGAACGAAGAATACCGTGAACTTTTCCCACTGTAAGGTTAATATGGTCATTCCAAGTTAAGGTCTGATTGAATACCATACCCAGATTTTTTGCGCTATCCACATATTCGATTACACCATCATTAAGTAAGATAAGTGGAAATGAAGACGTGCTACGAGTTTTTCGAGATATAACAATACATTTCGACTTTTTAGGGTTTATTTGAAGCAAATTCTGTTCCGACCAATTTGAGATTTTTTTCAAGTCAGAATTTATGCAGCTGACGCAGTCATCAATTGAATCAGGTGAGCAGCTCATATATAGTTGCGTATCGTCGGCATACATTTCGACATGTGAACATGTGGCGATGGAAGGCAACTCATTGACGTACAGAGAGAACAATAGGGGTCCTAAAATAGAACCTTGCGGAACTCCGCAAGTATTAGGAAGAAATTCTGACATAATATTGTTTACTAATACTGCCTGCTGACGACATTCAAGATACGAAGACACGAGACTTACGGCAGTGTGAGAGAAGTTATATTTTTTCGTAAGTTTATCGAGTAATATGGTGTGATTGACGGTGTCAAATGCCTTAGAGAAGTCAAGAAGCACCAAAAACGTGACTTCATTATTATCTAATCGCTGCCTTATATCGTCGGTCACAGTAAGGAGTGCTGTGGTACAGCTATGCTTTGCACGGAAGCCAGATTGATGAGAACTTAGGATATTATTTGTATTGAGATACCTATTTATTTGCTTTTGCATTATTCTTTCGAATACTTTAGAAAGAAAAGAAAGAATAGCAATTGGACGAAAGTCTTTACCCGTGCGACTCTTAGGAATTGGTAAGATTTTAGATTTCTTCCAGGCCAGAGGAAATACACCTGTAGTAAAAATGTGGTTAAAGGTATGGGTGACATACTGTAATATTATGGGCAGGATAACTTTTATAAACTTTGGGTGAATTTCGTCTACTCCTACAGAATTGGATTTGATAGAGAGTAGACTTTCAACAACATCCGCTTGTTCTACAGAGACAAATTCGAAAGCTTCATAAGGCAACGTAGTGTTGTGGTTGAGGTTGGAGACATAAGAAGAAGATAGAACGGTTGAAGGAGTGTAAGACGCAAAGCTTCTATTAAGTTCGTTGGGATCTACGTGATCAAGCAGGCTATTCTTTTGCTTTCCTACACCGATTTCCTTCAAGTTCTTCCATAACTGTTTACCAGTCAATGAGGGGTTCAAGCGTTCCGAGTAAAATCGAGTTTTTGCGGCACGTATTTTGCAAACAACGTTATTGCGGAGGTTTCTGTATATCCTATTTGTTATTTAAAAATATCAAAAAAAACACGTTTGGTCTTTTGTAAAAATAAACATGATTTAAAAATGTTAAAACCTGGTTGAGCCTTAAATTGTAGAGTATTTCAGAATGATAAATTATGATTATGATTATTTCCGTAATTGGATTAGGCAAAGGAAGATGTATTGGAAAGTGATAAGGGGCTAAACGCTATACTATAGCTCACTCCCTTCCGATATCAGGCGATTGAACAGCAGGAGCAACTTTGAGCAAGATCCAAGCCAAATTTGAAGATAACAAATACAGTATCAAAACTATTTTTAAAGTAGGGTATTATTGTTTTTTTGTCTTTATATTTAACGATAAATTCTTTAATTAATTTTATATAAAATATTATAAATTTTGAACTAAAATAATTTTTGTCGTATTGCCTCAAAGAACAAATAGTCTTATTATGCTATACATAATGGAAGTAAATATAATTGAAATTGATTGTTTATAGATTTTTTTGAACAGGCAAACATTTTTCTTGTCGCCAACAAGTATACTGTAATTCATTCGGTTTCCTTCCATCCCGCTTAGGATTCATTAGCCAACAATTCGTTCGACTGAATGAGAAAGGGGAGAGGATGAAAGAGTTAACACTTTTTTCGGGGTTCGAGACTTTTTACACTGGAGCACTCAGACTCAATACTGGTCCATTTTGCTACCAGGAAGACACACTAAATTTTGCTGTGAGAATTTACTCGTTTTCCTAAGAAAGACGAGAAAGCACTTCAATGATAAGGAGCTTAGGTTTACAGCACTCACCATATCAGCACCAAATACCTGCCACCTGATACGAGCAAAAGCGGGACAATCGCAGAGGAAATGTTCCGCAGTGTCTTCGCCTTTTTCCACAGGATTCGCAGTGGTATCGCTTAGGCCTAGGACCTTATGGTGTTTGGCAAAAGCGTAATTGCCCGTAAGAACGCCAGTAGTCTGTCTGCAGTCTTTTCTGTTGAGAATTTGCTTAGTCTGTCTGCACCCTTTAGAGTCATGCCATCGACGATTATGTTCATATGAAACCCAACCGTCAATGGAAGCCCTGACCGAGGACCTAGGCAGACATATCGCTGGTTTATTCCTGAGAAGTTCGCCTCTGAGCTCTGTCTAGCAAGTTCATCGGAGATCTCATTTCATGTGATCTCGTTATGACCCGGGAAACAGACAAGTCCAAGTGAACTCAGCTTCTGACCGAATTCGGAGAGATCTTGCATTCACGAACTATTTTGGAGGTGGTTAAGGGGTTGGTAATAATGGTTTACTTTACTCCTTATGTTATATTCGTGCTGGAAGAATATGAACGAAATGGGAGATTTATATTGGACTTTCTAGTGGGGTGAGTTTACTTTGAGTATAATTTTGTTTGATGTCGTCAAATGGGAAAACATAGCTCAAAGTAGTGACCGTGCGTCAAAGAGCGATTGAAATTCAAGATCCAAATGAAAGCCAACAACAGGTGTAAATCATTACCCACTTGCAATATATAACGCTAACTGTGACCTAAATACTCACACCCACAAAATTTTACGTTATGACAAAACGTAACTGTCCAAGTTGGTCGGAGCCAGCGTTGTGCCGCTAGTGGCAAAAAAAGTCACATTCTGAAAAGTTGGGTGTCACAATAAAGTGAAGACCAAATGTATGTATAATTATATGCATCTTGAAATTAGTAGTAGATTCAAAAAATATGTTATTATTTTGGTCAACGTACGAGAGTGCCATATGCAATTTGTTGGTGCCACAGTACCAGTCAGTTCAGTTCAGTTTTGTTTTATTGAGGCATTTATAAATCAGTACATTTGTATTCTTATAAAACTAAAATTAACAATTTGGTCGACTTAAAGATATGCCTGACTTAATCAACTATATTTAAATAAATGTTTATAACATTTGAATCATTGAATTCATTGTGAAATTAATAAAATTAGTATTATAGTGTACACTTGCTCCCGGCGTACAATCTCAACTTTGCCTTTGAAGCTTTTTAACTTATGACTAGAACTTAAAATTAAAAACTTAAAACTGAATTAAAACTAAAAAGGATAACCTTATCTATATACAAAGCGTGAAGTTATCTAAATCATACATGCACAGGAAGCACAGCCATAAATATTCTTGAAGAAGATATAAATATTTATATTATCTAAAGAATACATAAAACTGATGCGTTGTAAACAAAGGTTTATGTGAGTATATATATATATATATTTTTTAATCAATATCATCCCCTAAAATTTAGTGAAGATGCTTTATCATAAAACGGTACAGAGAGGGTCCTATTTGTATCTAGTCTCAATAGAGGTACTGTTTGTTCATTCATCAGATTAAATGGTGATAAATAATAGTAATTTGAACTCATATTAATATGAGAATCAGGTAAAGATCTAACTAGTGGTTTGGGGTTTAAACTGATTCGTTCCATTTTTTTAAAACGATTTGATAGACCATAAGGGGTGCTATATTTGTTGTATCATATATGAATTTATTTGAGTAGTATTTTTTGTCAGTTTTTCTAATTTTTCCACAACAGAATCTCAAGAGTTTTCTTGTGAAATTGTAAACCAACCAATGAAGTGAAAAAGTGAAATGATGAAATGATAGTGCCACAGCGGCAACGTAGGTTGGAACTCTACCCGGTTATAATTTGCTTAGGAACCGCACTATGAAACTTAATCTGAAAGATGGCGTCATCTGTAGAGGCTACCGTGATGGATACACCTCACTTTCTATGTCACTGCAAAAGCCTCTGTCAGTTGAGGAACAGAGCACTTGGAAAATACCTCTTAAAGACATGGGTATTCCTGATGTTTCACTATCTTGTCTTTACAGGTCAACAATAACATCAAGATGGCTGGACAACGTGGGTTAGAGAGAGAAAAGCAAAAATGGAGGACCAACAACAGAACAACAAGGCTAGCACTCCCACCTATTGTGATCACAAGAACCTAAGTGTTTTGTAGCTGAGTCGCTCTGTTCTACCAACCCGGAAACTAAACCTAATAGCTAACCAAGGTGCATCCACTCAATGAAGAATGCAGAATTGTTATGTAGAATTTTATGAAAGGCGCTCCAACAATATTCTGAAAAATTCCACATGTATTACTTTTCACGCACAAGTTCAATAAATTTGTCTATATTGTACGACTGAGTCGCTCAACTATAGTGCATACTCTCTTGCAGAAGTACAAAGCTATAAATGTCTGCTTTGTGTCTTTCACGGTGAATATTCAAAAAACTTAACAGCAAACGTGGATCTTGGAGCTTCTAATGAAGCGATATGGTCCTCTAAAATCAATGTTAGCTAAGTCGTAAAGATCATTACGTTGGAAGTCTCCCAGATGGAGTCTTCCTTTAAGTTTAAGGACATGTACAGTACATGTACTCCTCCTCTCCGTCCATGCAGCTTCCGCAAAAATCGTTCAAATATATGTCAAGCCCTGATGCGTGCTTGTCTATGAGGCAGTGCCCAGTGATGGCACCTACTATTTATCGAGATTAAACACTTAGAGTCGGCCAGAACTGCTTTCTCGCTAAACATGGGGAGCGTATCGGAATCCCATTTTTTGAAATCCCGCTTTTCAAAAATCCCGAAAAAAAAGTTTTAAAATCCCGCCTACTAAAATACTGCTTTTTTAAAATCCCGTCTTCTATAATCCCGCCTGTACAAAGTCTCGATCTATTATAATCCCGCTCTTTAAAATCCCGCCAAATCCCGCTAATCCCGTTTTTTTACAAAACATTCGTAATGGAAGTGCAGTAGGTACTCTCCTAACTTTTGGTTTGTGTATGACAGTGCAGAAAAACAATTCCCAAGAACACAAAATAATGCTGAAGCGTGGCATAGCAGACTGAAAGTTTTGGTTGGACGAAAAAGTTTGCGGTGCAAACTGAAATACAAAAATTACAAAATGGACAAGAAAAATTATATAAAAAAACTACTGTTATAAAGTCACGCGCTGTAAAAAAATTAATGAGAAATAGAAAAAAAAATGAGTAAAATAGGTTTTTTATGTCGCATTGCTTATAATATACACTTGAACTAATAAAATAAAAAATGTTGTTAATGGTTTGAAGTTTTTTTTGTTCCCTTTTGCAGAATATATACTCGTAACATTACTTTATATTTTTTTTTTAAATTATTAAAGATTGTCATATTTATTACTTAAAAATTTATTTTGATATTATTTATTTCTTATTTTTTTACTTCCTATAAAAACGATAAATGTTAAAATAAACTGCATTTCAAAAAAACACTCATTGCTTAATTTATTTTAATGTTCTTATTATCCCGCTTTTACTTAAAAATCGCGGGATTTTTTTAAAATAATGCAACTACTTTTGATTGTAAAAGCGGGATAATAAGAAACGGGATTATAAAATGTGGGATATCGAACCCAATCCCTAAACATGTTGTACCACTTGTCAACTTAAATATAAGTTTGCATATAGCTGTTGGCATACCAATGATAAATTTTTAGGTAAAACAGCAAATTCTGTTCCCTCTTTGGCGAATCATCCGCACTATAGTTCCAAGGAATGCCCCTATGCCCCGGTAAACAGCAAAGGTGAATAGTGAACTACTCCGCCATCTCCTCAAGTTAAGGGATACAATGGAGTATGTAAAATCATGCGGCAATAGAAATTTGTTCGTCATCTGCACATCTTAATAGTGTCTCATGTCCTGTAACCTTGACATGCTTCATCAACTATTCAGCAACAAAGTAAATATGTATTTTAAAAGACCATGGAAGAATTCATAAGACATCGAATATTTGTCTACATTGCGGAGTCTACCATTTGTTAATCAAATTTTGTCTCGAATCAAATTTATTTTTGATAACGCCCTAATGAAATAAAAAAATTTCCGACCATTGCAGAGCATGTCACATCAATTTTAGGGTTGAGAGCAAAACCAATCGTCAGGGGTCTTCAATCCAGTAAGACTGTACACACTCATTAACAACCATCCTGCACAACATACTCGTACTTTGGACAAACTTATTAATATTAACGACTAAGGCATTAAAAACTGTAAACTACTTTCCTTTTCGTAGTCATAAACGCCAGATTGCGGTTGTCGGAATTTTTCGAATTTATTGTGAGGCTCCGTGCTTCTTGCTTAAACGGAATCATCATAGTATAACTTCATTAGGTAAATGGCGCACCTTTAATACAAACTTCATGCACTAATATTTGAAAACTTTATACACACAAGAATAATAGTTATTTGCAATTTTGAAACTTTCTATTAGTACTGTACTGTACATATATCTGGCAAATAGTGAAATATTTTTTATTGGAAAAGTTAGCCCATTTTATGCACCGACTGCAGCGTTTATTTACGAGTACATATCCCCAACCATGACGAAGAGTAACAAATCACAGAGTCAGGCCACCATTCACAATAGGGGTGTGGCTGGTGGCAGAAGGTTGAGCGTTGCGAGAAAGCCAAAGTGCACTTAATAAAGATTAGCTGCGGGTAGTAAATCATCCTAACTTACTTAACTAAAACATTGGCACACATGCACGACTGTAAAGTGCAGATTATCTGTCAAGCGTTGCGCGTTTTAATCACTTTTTTTTTCAGTTAAATCTCGCGCGCTGAATGACTTTCTGTATCTCCTCGGGCATAGTTATTTTTTTAATATACATATGTAGATACATGTACACGAGCATAGGGTTTATTAATTTTGTCAAACAAAAAAAATTTACAATAGGTTTAATTTTTTCCTGGTAAAACTGGCGTATTCAGGTCGATGAGTTTAATTTTTCATCAGGACATGCAGTAGCCGAGTGGAACTTTTAAATCGGCCAAATTTGCATGATGTGACTGAGAGTGAAAAATAGTACCTATCTGATGTAATTTGTTTGGGGGCATACGATTTATTCAATGCTCCCAACATGGAAGATTTAATTTCAATGCATGCGCCTGGTGTATTCAGTGATTAGCCAGGATGGCCAATGATAAATTGTGTTAGACCACTAGACCGTCATTATATAATAAATTAATAATTATTTGAAGGCTGCTGTTTGAAGCTTTTTGAGATGCTATTTTTGCATCTATTCTTTTGAAGGATAGAACTTTTGAAACGGTAAACGGAATTGTTAAGGAGCTTTTCTTGAAAAAGTGTGCAAAGAATGTAAGAATCGAAAAGTTTTAAGTCATTTGGATAATCATAAAAAAACTAAAATAACAAAATTTTACAAGAAAAAAACTGAAGCATTTGTTGGCTTGAAACACGCTATTTTTTTAAGGCCGACAGAGGAGCTTTAAATTTAATTGAATTACCCTTAAATGAACGAATAACCGAAATGCGAAAGATATATTTTTAACATTCATCTTTATATGCTTAACTACCAAACAGGCTCCCGACCAGTGAAACGCTGCTTCCAGTAGTTCAGACGAAGCGCTCTGGCATTCGCGATGGCTTGGTCTTTAAAACGGAGGCTCGGCCTTTCTTGGGGTATGGGATTCGAAGATCCTATTGGCTGGAGCAGTATTGTCCATTTGCTCAATGCGACCGAGCCAATGTAGTCGACGTGATATAGCTTTTTGCTCTACACCGACATAATGGTACAGCTCATAGAGTTCGCGGTTGTATCTTCTTAATACATATAAAAGCCAAATAGCACATTCTTCAGTGATTGCTTATTTCAAAAAAGATTAAAATAAGTAAATATTAGGCATCAATGGACCATATAGGGCCTAAAACCTAGCTTCTCCAACCACTACAATTTTACGCCGAATCCGAACGGAACATTTTGAGAAGCTTCTCTTGACTATTCCCTGGGGCAGTGGGAAAAACTCTAGATATTATTTGGCACCGGCGGGAATTGAATCGGGGACTTTCGATTAGTAGTCCAACACACTAACCACTGACCCACTGCGCCCTCTCAAAAAAGACTAGGCATGAAAAACAGAAATTTTGCAAGATAATTCTCCTCATATCAACCATGTGGAACAAATTATTCTCGCTATTTATTATTTGTTAGCACCGATAGCACTATACAGTACCGATATGTGAATACCAGCAGAGAAAGGGTCACGATACGACAGGAAATCGATGAGAGGCAGCAAAAATGGTTCGGACATCAGCAAAGGATGAAAGGGTTAAGAACGGCCAAACAGGTAATGGGGATGAGAGTGGAGCGTACCGCAACATGAGCACCACGAGGAACTTGGGCAAATCACATACAAGGCGTGGAAACAAAGAGGGGAAAATACCTGATATGAATGACAAGAGAGAGAGGGGACCGAGGACATGGGGAAAATGGATATCCCGAGGCTACCACGACGCTTAATAGCAAATGTGGATCGAAGACAAAAAAAAAGGCTATTTCTTAGATAAAAGAAGTATCGGCACCGAATACTTATTTTCAAAAGTATTAGGTAAATTTGTACATATTTGCATTTAAGGGATGTTCGGTCACCCTCTTGGTAAGGCCTTTAGCCGCCAATATGACCTAGATTCTTTTCTCTATAGATCGCTGATGCAATCATCTTTATTGCCATCCACCACCAATCCCAGTTCCAAAACTCCGTCTACAGCACATGCATGTATATTCCTTTTCTTGCAATTTCACCCAATTGCAACCCCACTTTGCTTGATCTAATTTTTGTATCTAACACTTCGTCGATTCTCCTTATAGATCAATGCTCTTTAGAAGGGCTGTCTGACACGATTTAATTTTTTGCACCCTCGACAGTTTTTTCCTATCGTGATTTTAAATCAATTGACGTCCAGTCGCTTATTGCTGATTGTTGTCAAGTGAATTGGAATAGTTGTCAAATGGTCGCAGAAGTAGATGAAAAGACTAATGTCCTAGAAGAATCAATTACATATCTTTATAACAAACATGTCCCGGAAAAAATTGTCTCAATACGTAACTTGAAATGTCCTTGGTTTATGTCGGAGATCTGCGCGGCCATAAAAGCAAGATCAAAAATGTATAAATTATGGAAGCGTGTACCTACTTCAAGCAACTTGGAATTTTATCGAACTGCCCGCAACTATGCTAACTTTGTTACACGTAGCTCTAAAATTAGATACTATGAAAGTAAATTAAATATAAGTCTTCCAGGTAAAAAATTGTGGAAAAATTTAAGAGACATCGGTTTGACTAAAAAAACAGTTTCCATTTGTGATGTTGATCCCGGTGAACTTATTGACAATTTCACTTTACAAAGTGAGGAGGTGGCTACTTTTGATCTCGCTGAAAACCTTGTGTTAGACCCTGTCATGGAATTTGAAGAGGTTAGTATAGCTGAGGTATATACATTTATAACTTCGATTAAATCGAATGCGATTGAACATGATTGCATATCAGTTAAATTTGTAAAATATATACCTTCTTACATAGTTCGCCCATTAACGCATATTATTAATTCTTGCATTATGTCATCCACTTTCCAGTTGCAAAGAAGGTGAATGCTACGGCCCCAACTGATTTTCGCCCTATAAGTATCCTACCAATACTTTCAAAAGTCTTTGAAAAGGTATCTACTTGCAAAGCAGATTACTAACCATTTAAAGAACCACAATCTTTTGGCTGAAACTCAATCTGGTTTTAGAGCAGGTCATAGTTGCTGAACAGCTATAATGAAAGTAACGGATGACATACGGATGGAAATGGATAACGGTAATATAACTGTATTGTGTTTACTTGATTTTTCGAAAGCATTTAATAAGGTCAATCATGATATTTTGTGTAAGAAATTGCATCATTATTTTGGTTTGAGAGAAAGAGCCGTTAACCTTATCAAAAGCTATCTGCAAGATAGATATCAAAGGGTGGTGATAGGTGGAACTTTTTCGGAATGGAGACTGCTTGAAGCTGGTGTTTCACAGGGTCCAATTTTAGGTCCGCTACTGTTTAGCATGCACATTAATGACCTTCCCGCAATATGCAAGAGTGCAAAACTTCACCTCTACGCTGACGATGTACTGCCTTACATGTCACGTCGTCCGGTTGGATTGTGCAAAGATTTGTGGTTTAGATTGAATGAAGACCTTTCAGCAATATCTGGATGGTCATTCAAAAATGGACGCATTTTAAATCCAAATAAATCGCAAGCTATTATAATCTCGAAGAGTGTAGTAGATACCCGGTCTGTTACACCGATTTATATTTGTGATGGGCAGATTAATTTCTGTGAAACTGTCGTACGTCTTGGTTTTATTATATAAATAAAAATCTGTCTTGTTGTGATCACATTAATTCTGTTACCCGTCGTGTGTATGGTTGTCTACGTAAGTTGTGGTTTTCTGCTGATTTCACCCCGCGGGAAACTCGTATGAAGCTAGTCCGAACATTAATAGTTCCTATTTTAAGTTACGCTGTAAATGTATACTGTGGCTTAGACTCGATTTCTAGTCGCAAGATAAATGTGGTCTTTAATGATGCATCCAGATATATATACGGTTTTCGTAGATGCGAACACATTTCCATTTATAGCCAAAATATTCTAGGATGCTCACTGGAAAGCTATTTAAATGCAAGAAACAGCTTATTTTTACATAAACTCCTTACAACAAAAGCACCACCTTACCTGTATTCAAAACTCATTTCCCCCAAATCTGTAAGATCCAGAAATCTTATTGTTCCACGTTTCGTTTATACTAGTTCAAGCAGATTTGTCTTTATTCATACAATAAGGTTATGGAATTCCTTACCATCGTATATAAAACAACATTATTCGTATAATAAATTCAAAGAAGCTTAAATTTTTTTATTAAATCTAAAACTGCTTATTGTTATTTTTGTTATTCTTGTTAATTCACTGGGCTTTCCTTTTTTACTAGTTTTTTTACTATTTTCTAAAATGTTAACGAATTTATTGTTTAATTATTCAAACACATCTATTTTCCTTTGTTTCTGATGTTTTTCTCTTTGTAAGTACGTCAAAAAGATTTACTCTTACTTGTACTTTATGAATATCAAATAAATATGAAATATGAATAAAAATATGAAATATGATGTATACTTTGTCGCCTATCACCAACCAAATCTACATTCCTCACGACCACATATTGAAGATATCGACGCTGGAGTCGATGTGTTCATTTCTTCTCTCTTAGCACTGAGACCCGATACTGCACATAGTCTCTGGGGCGATCGTTAGCGGTGAGCAATCAGCTTAAATTAACACACACGGATGGCAAGAAGATATTCTATTCTACGAATATCTACCGACATGCCAGACCCAGCAATATTGACGGTGATTGCGGCGATCGGCTCCCAACGCATGGACGTGGGCGCAGCTACTGGACACCCTACACCTATGGGATATGCTGTGATTCTGATGACGTGGCGGCTTGGCGGACTTTACGACTTGGTGGATGGATGGAGGATATTCTCATGGAGAATAATCATCTCAGTCTAGTTTACATCGTCACCAAGCAACCCTTACTCTTGAGATAAACGAATGGTGTCATCGCGCCATGGTGAATTTTTGAAACTTAGAAGAATAAACCTAAGTTGTTGATTTTATTTCTACGATTGTGGTACGTAAGTTCATGGTGCAATTCCGCTTGGGTTTTCTGCTTCTCTCCTTCATTGTGGTAAGCCGGTTATTGAAGGTAATTCCCCTCGGGATTCTTGACTTAATTACAGATTCACGCTCACATCCCACTGGAGTTCGGAAGTTTAAATCCCCGACAAGGGACACCTTCCAACGACAAAAAATGGTCCACCTTTTGACTAGTTGCATTGAGTTTTTCCAGCCAAGCCTCTCCTGTGTATTATACCCACTATTTGCTGCGTTCCAATTTCGAAGTTGATTACTAGGCAGTCAAAACACAACAAATAAATGCTCCGATTCAAGCCTGATTTATTCCAATGGTCCGAGAATGAAATCGGCCACGCATCTATTCTGAAAAAATTAGAATCCTCCCCAGTAACATAGACTACACCACCCCTCAGACCGTTTTTGACAAAAACTTCAAGGTCAAGATCCCTCCCAGAACATTCTGGGAAAGGCCACCCGTCGAAAATAAATCGATCCATTTCTATACCGATGGATCCAAAACTGACGCGGGGTAGGAGGTGGTGTGTTCTCTGACAGGCTGAATCTCAGCCTCTCCTTTCGACTCCCTGATCACTGCAGTGTGTTCCAGGCAGAAATCTTGGCTATTAAAGAAGTCCTGTCGTGGCTGAAGAAGAACGTGATATCCGTTACGGATATCTGGATCTTCTCAGATAGTCAAGCTGCATTAAAATCCCTGGATTCTGGGTCCACAAACTCTATCGTAGTCCGTGACTGTCGATCATCTCTAGTGGAGATGGCGAAGCATTTTAACATCCACCTATGGTGGGTGCCAGGACATACAGACATTCCAGGGAACTGTAGGGCGGATGAACTCGCCAGGAAAGGAACCACACTGCCCCTTTTACCTGATAAAGGTTCACTAGGCATCCCAATCGCTACATGCAAACTCATGTTTATGAGACAGACCATTGAGAACTGTAACCTTAGGTGGACAAGTGACAACACTTGTCTAGCGACAAAGCAGATTTGGCCAAAGCTGGATCTGAAACGCTCTAAGTGTTTGATATCTCTAAACAGACTTCACATTGGTGCTATAATTGGTGTGATCACCGGACACTGTCTCATAGGCAGACATGCAACAAGGCTTGGCGTCCACGCAAATGACTTCTGCAGAAGCTGTATGGACGAGTAGGAGGAGGAGACAGTTATCCACCTTCTCTGCACGTGCCCTACTCTTTCTCAAAGGCGTAAACTCCATTTTGGATCCTTCTTTTACAATGATCTTAACGATCTCATTAACACCGACATAAAAAGTCTGTCAAGCTTCATCAGAAGCTCCATCTGGTTCAACGAGTAGGAGGATGATACATCCGTGTGGTATCACAATGGGCCTGTCACTGGCCTAAGTGTGTCGGCCTCAGCCGACTGCCACTACAACCTAACCTAACCTAACCTAAGCCTGATTTATGGCTGGGTAACCAGTTTGAATATAGCGAATACCAAATATTAAAAATTATGTAATCAGTAATAACTCATTCCTTAAAAGTAATCAAATTGTTTTTATCATCTTGGGTATTGGTCAGATGTTCGCAAGAAGTTGGGCACTGAACGAACTTTTAGATATTCCATCCTGAGTCGTTTTCGTTCGTAGAGCCCCTCCCTCAGTATCCCAAGTTTCGGCAGAACATTTATTAAAAACGGACCGGTGCAGTGAAAATTAGAATGGCCCCTACGCAAGGATGACATTCAAAATCGTAGAGCGCTTCACATTTTGTAACAAACATGCTAGAACAATATTTAAAAGGCGAAAGCGGAAACAGCAACTCTGATACCATTACTCAACTCGATAGGACTATCAGGTAATACTTAAACATTTATATATACAACCCTTGTAAGACCGGGTTTAACGTACGGTTTTTGGTATCGCCCACTGTAGACAAGGAGATTGAAATTTATGAACGGAAAAAAACAAGATTTTGCTGCGGAAAGTTTAGAAAACTGAATAAAAAACTGTTTACAACTGAATTTGTATACGACACATATACAACCCAAATTAAACCACTATGATGAAAATAGAAATGTTTTGAAATAAGATCGAACGTATCGGTTCACACCCGAGGCCATTAGTAAGGTCTTTAATTGATAGTACTATGGATGATAATGTAAACGACAACTATTATTTGTCACCAATCTATTTAATTTGCGAAGCTTGACTTTTCTTAGACCTGATGCAAACAGGAATATCGTTGATGCCTTTTTATGAAAAAGCATTCTTGTTCAACTTAAGGGGGTTATGTTGATTTACAAGGCAGTTTTAAGATTTCTTTTGTTTATATGGGTAAGCTACTTTTTATGTTAAGGGTCTTTTATTAAGGACTTGGCAACTTCTATTTAAAACAAAATGCAAACCAATGAAGATATCAATGGAATTCGACTTCGTTCATATATCCACCACGGGAACGTATGCAGCGGTCGATACGTTGAACCCAATTTTCGATGACTCGGCCGCACATTTCGTTGGTTGGCATAGACCATTGATTTAATGTAGCCCCATAAAAAAAGTCTAGAGGCGTTAACGATTTCGGCACCCAATAGACGGGTCCGTTTCTCGAGATAACACGTTCACCGAACTGAGACTTCAATAACTCTATTGTTGCACCCGCTGTGTGGCTTGTGGTGCCATTTTGTTGGAACCACACATCACTGATGTCCAATTCATGCAATTGATCAAAGAAATAACGTTAAAACATGTCTCTGTAGCGAAAACCATTTACCGTAACGTGTCGGTCATTTTCATCGGCGAAAAACAGCCCAATGATGCCACCGGCATAAAAACCGCACCGAACAGTGAATTTTTGCGGATGAAGTGCTGTTTCATGTAGCACATGAGGGTTTTCACCTGTCCAGTAACGCATATTTTGCTTATTGACGAAGCCGTTTAACCAAAAATGCGCTTCATCGCTGAAGATGATTTTGCGATGAAATTCTTCATTTTCTCCCATCATGTCCAGAGCCCAATACGAGGACATACGTCGCTTAATATGATCAAGTGGCTTTAGTTTTTGAGTCAACTTGATCTTGTAAGGGTGTTGGCGAAGATCCTTACGCAAAATTCGCCATAATGTGCTCTGGGAGAGGCAAAATTCTTGAGAACGCCATAAAATTGACTGATTTGGCTCGTTTCCGACAGTCGTCTCTACGGCAGCAATATTCTCCATACTTCGGGCAAAACGTGCTCTCACTGGCACGGCAACATAAAGCAGCCAATATTCTGACTCAATTTTTTTTACTAGACTATGAATTATTTGTCTGCTGGGACGTGAATTACGGACAAAAATTGTCGTTAACGCTCTTAAAGTTGCGAGCACCGACTCGGAAATTCGGTAGTAAATTTTAATTAATTGTAACCGTTATTCCTTCGTGTTCTTCGTCATAATTAAAATATGGTTTAAGGGTGTGTTCACACTGAAAGTTGGAAGTTGTCAAGTCGCTAATGAAAGAACCTGTAAATTGATTTTTTTTTCGATATAATGTTATCTTAAGGTCGATATCATAAAAGATAACCCCTCCCATTAGTTTTACGTTGAGTTACGTTTACAAGATCGATGCCCTGAATGTATGCCGAGAGCAAGCGTACACTCCAAAAAAAAAGAAGTTTTCAATCCAATGAATTCATATTGTGCTCAAGTCAGTCATAAATTGAAGTCGACCATATTCTAATTTTAAGATGTGTAAAAACGAAAACAATGTATTTATTTATATTTGTCTTAATAAAGTTAACTTGAACCTGAACTTGAAAAAAAATATTTTAAATTATTTTACATAAAAATCAAAGAGATTGTCATAGGTTAATGGATTCAGGGGTGGGATATACCTTTACCCGTCACACTTAGGTCAATGTAGATTGTGATGCCCCGGGGTTATGACTCCCTAATTGTAGGAACTACGAACTAATGGATTTCCCACCCAGAATGAGGCAATTCTGAATGTGTGCAAAGGCTTTCCAGAAAGTTATTCGAAATGTTGAAAGAAATGCCTTCGGAAGTTTTTTTTCTTAAGTGGCAGGGTGATGGAATTGGGATTTTTATACAAATACTGCATTTGTATCAAATACTGCGAGGTAGTAAAGTGTAAAAAAAGAAAATTTATTCATTCTTGAAGACAAAAAAACCTTTAATACAAAACTATGATTCAACAATTGCTAGTTGGCAATGTATTTTAGGTGGAAAATATAACTTTATGTAAATACACATCAGTGACCCTTTTTTCCAATTTGACGTTCGACACAGATGTGGTGGTTGAGATTTGGTAATCTGACCTCTCTTATCGAAAATATTTACATAGCGAACTAGCAATGGATTGAAGTGGTTTCATACCCCATCCATTTACTTTAACTTTAAAATTAATTTTTATTGTTTTCATCTTTCCCCAAAAAGTGAGCGTGGTTTATTTTGTTATACGTAACTGTTTTTAGGTTTTTTTTTGAACGCCACTTAAAAGTGGGCGTGACAGAAAATTTTGTGTTAAGGAATTGTTCAAAGCAACTTTATCTACATACTATGCGAAGAATAGGACTTTCATTTCCAATGGTTGCCGATCGTCTCTCGTCGCGATCATACGTGCTTATTTCTATTTTTTCTGTCAAGTTGTCGCAAAAAAAAAACAAATCGCGCAGTGTCGGTGCCAGTGCAGTGCAGTGCAGGTGCAGTTTTTTTTTTTTTGTTAGATATTTAGATATTTATTTATTTAATTAAACAACCATATACAAAAGATTACAATGCAAAAAAAAGCCACAGCGTTGGGAAATCCCTCGTGCCCCATCTCCCATCCCACTCCATCACTGTTGTTTTTGCTTGGCTATTACAAGTGCCGTACGATTTTCGTGTGGTGTTGATTTTGTTGGTAGACCAAAGCAAATTCCCGCACGGGCATAACACCTGCAGTAAATTGTTTTGGAATTCCAATGCGAGTCTTCACTGCACGGCTCTGCTTAGGTTATTAGCGTCAGTTTTTGTGTTTTTTTTATGTTTGTAATTTGTAATGTGTAGAAATTTTGTAGTGGATGTGAGCAACATCCGTGGGTTGAGGAAACATTTTTTTTCATTATACGCCCATGTCTCCCTTAATAAACCAGGCTGTTTTGGCACTAGGTGAAACACAGGTTAGCGTTGACTCCGATTTAATGGAGTTTAGTCTACCTGGCTACAATTTAGTGCCATTATTCTTTCCCCATCGCGGTCGGTAGTGACGTAGCCTATCAACTTCAGCCTCAATATGGCCAATGTGCCAATCCTTCAATTTCAATTCAACTTCATTTGGCTAAAATTTCATGTCCGTGGGCAATTAATCCACTACCGTTTCATTTACAGAAGCCCAAATTTGGACAGAGATTCAACTTATAATGAGTTTGATGCTCTGTCTGATTCCATCACCAGAATTGTGACCCTTCACCCTCGTACTGAAATCGTCATCGCGGGCGATTTCAATATACACAATTCAAGTTGGCTTCGACCGACACTCTGGATAGAAAACACCCGAAGGAAGGAACGTCGAGATCTTTGCTGAGGTAAATAACCTCAACCTCGTTCGTAAATGAGCCGACACGAATACCGGACATTAGCAGTCAAACTGCCAACACACTGGACTTGTTTCTTACCTCTCATGTCGATAAATACGCTTTGAACGTATTATCGCCTCTAGATTCCTCAGACCATTGTATCATATCAGCTGTTTTCTCGTACCCCAACCACATTGTTAAAGAACAAACTCCTAAAAGAACCGTATACGGCAATACGAGAAAGCCGATTGGGTAAAACTAAACGGTTTCTTTAAGAGTTTTAACTGGACGCTGTGCTTCCTCGACAGCGACTTGGATGCAGCTGCTGATATGATCGCAAACATAATTCACCTGGGCATGAAGTCTTTCATCCCTAACAGGATAAAAAGTATCAAACCCTAGGTAAAGGCGTGGTGTGACTCGAGCTGGAAAGAGGCTATCAGGTTAAAAGAGATAATTTTTCGGTCATTCAAAGCCATCCCGTCTGAGGAAAGCCGAAATATGTTTAAACGAGCCGGAAATGACTGCATGCCCACATTAATCGTGTCAAATTTTCCTATGACCAAAAGTTGAGGCAAAAAATACTACGAAGTCCCACGAGTAGTAAAAACGTTGGTCATTTGTTAATAACATCAAGAATTCGGCCTCATCATCTATCCCGACACTAATTTACAATGGCATTCCAGCTGTCAGCTAGAATACTCCATGGGACCAATCCACTTCCGCACTCGTACCGTGGAGTACTCCAAGATCTTGACGTTCACAAATCCGCTGGTCCAGATGGTATTTCCCCTATCGTTCTGAAGAGGTGGTCTTCCTCGCTGGCAAAACCATTGCGCAAGCTTTTCTATCTATCTTTTTCTTCAGGGCTCTTCCCGAGAAGATGGAAAACAGCATTTGTCCATTTGGCGAATCTTCATCTCCCTCCTCTTACCGACCCTTCTTTCCAAGGTCATGGAAACGCTGATAAGCCATCAGCTCATGAAATATCTTGAATCCCGAAAACTTCTTAATTACCGGCAGTACGGTTTTTGCAGCAACAGGTCCACTGGTGATTTGAAGACTTATCTAACCGAAAAGTGGAACCGATTTCTTCACCAAGGGAGTGAAAGTAAAATCGTTGCGCTTGATATTTCGAAGGCATTTGACAGAGTTTGGTAGCAAGCTCTCTTGTCGAAAATGCGTGCATTCGGAATCGATGATACCTTTCTTCAATGGATGAGAAACTACTTTTCGGACCGTTCAATTCAAGTTGTTTTGGAAGGTTTCAAGTCTGGCTGTCTGCAACTCACTAAATAAATGCTGGTGTTCCCCAAGGCTCTGTTTTTACTCCGACTCACTTTTTCATTTTTATAAATGATCTCCTGTCTATTACCTCTAATCCTCTAATCTTTGCCGATGACTGTACCCTCAGCTTCTCATATTCGTTTCTTGGTTCGCGCCCCTCATCTTCAGGTGTGGAACTGGAACGGCAACGTATATTAAGCTCATTGCATTCCGATCTGGACACCAGGGGTGTTACTAATAGAGTGGAATTTAATGGTTCCAAAACGCAATGCTGTCTTCTGTCATTAAAGCAAAACATTAATACCATGCCATTGTCCATAAAGGGCACCTGCATTGTTGAAGCCGAACGGCTTTCCATTCTCGTATGTGTTTTAATGACAACTTATGTTGGAATGACCACATATTCGATGTCACCAAGAACGCTGCGAAATGCCTAGGCTTTCCTTAAGCGCTGCAAGAAATATTTCACTCGCTCTGATCTGGCTACTATTTATAAGGCATTTATCCGCCCAAAACTTGAGTACAATGCGCATATCTGGTCTGGTGAACCAATTACTTATTTGGAGCTACTCGACAGGATTCAAAAACGCGCGATAAAACTCATAGGTGACTGTAACATCGCGAGATCGCTTGACTCTCTTAGTCATCGTCGTAATGTCTCCTGTCTCTCGTTATTTTATCGATATTTAAACCGTAAGTGCTCTAATGAAATAGCCAGTTGCTTTCCACCCCTAGTACATTGAAACCGCAATACCCGCTATGCAAGGAATGCGCATCAGTTTACCCTTAAGCCCGTATTCGGGCGTACAGTGAAATACAAGGAATCTTTCCTTAGCCGAATTAACACGAATGTGGAATGCTCTTCCCCGCTCCATTTTTCCTACACATTATAATCTACAAACATTTAAAACCAACGTGCATCGGCATTTCTCCCTATCTTCTAACCCTAATTTCCTTAACGCCCGCGCTGTGTAGCGATTACATTATAAGGGTATTCAAAAAGCCCTTTAGTGCGAGTGCATTTTAAAAAAAAAACATAGGGGCGGGCTACGGTCCTATATCTCATAAGTGGGCGTGACAAAAATTTAAAGGATTTTATCGAAAAAACTAAGCTTTTGTAAATAAAAACGCTCCCTAGCTCAAACTTTGGTTTTTCAATAAAATTGTTTTATTTAATTGTGGGCGTGTCAGTAGGCGGATTTAAAAAAAAATTAAGTATGAGCATAAAGGGCACCTAGAGAGTATATACTATAAATTTCAGCTCCCTAGCTCAAACTTTGGACTTTCAAAAATAAAATAAAAATAATTGTGGGCGTGTCAGTAGGCGGATTTTGAAAATATTTACACATGAGCATAAAGGGCCCCTAGAGAGTATATATTAAAAATTTCAGCTCCCTAGCTCAAATTTTGGTTTTTCAAAAAAAATATTTTATTTAATTGTGGGCGTGTCAGTGGGCGGATTTTGAAAATTTTATGTCCCAAGCAGTTTTATGGGCCAAAGATCATATATAAAAAATTTCAGCTTTCTAGCTCAAAATTCAATTTTTCCCAAAATTTGTTTTATTTAATTGTGGGCGTGTCAGTGGGCGGATTTTGAAAATTTTATGTCCCAATCAGTTTTATGGGCCATAGATCATATATGAAAAATTTCAGCTCTCTAGCTCAAAATTCGATTTTTTCCAAAATTTTGTTTTTTTGAGTTTGTGGGCGTGTCTGTGGGCGGATTTCAAAAATTCTTAAACTTGATTATTTCGGGACCCTAAAGAGTATATGGTTAAAATTTCAGCTCTCTAGGTCCAGTTTAAAGGCCTAATTTTTGCCGACGGACGGACGGACGGACGGACATGGCTAGATCGACATTACTATCGATGCTGATCATAAATATAGTAACTTTTAGGGGTCTACGGGCAATATTAAGGTATGTTACAAACTATGCGTCAAAATTAATATACCCCTAGAATAGGGTATAAAAATGATTCCTTCAATAAATAGTTTTGTTTTGAAATAGAGGGCGTGTCAGTGGGCGGATTTTAAAAATCTTTAGGTACACATGAGCATTTTGGATCCTTATAGAGTACGGATTCCAAATTTCAGTTTCAAACTTTTAACTTTTTTTTTTAACTGTGGGTGGATTTTGAAAAATATCCAAGATGGGTATTTGGAGAATATATCCCCAAACTCACCTTTCTTGCACAAACTTTAAGTTGTATGGAACTGTTTATTTCAATTGCAGACTTGTCAGTTTGCGGATTTTAAAAATTTTTACTCCTGCTTATTTCGGGCCCTAGATACGTTCCAAATTTCAGCTCTATAGCTCGAGTTTAAAGGAAACATTTTTGCCGACGGATAAATGGACATGGCTATATCAACATTACTATCAATGATGATCACGAAAAAACTTTTACCGGCCCCGGGCAATATTAAGGTAAGTTGCAAACTAGGAGACACAATTACTTTATATAGTCGAAGAATTTCCCTTAAAGCATCTTCTCTTAAAGCTCCTATTGTTATCTTAGACAATAAAACCAACGTTAATTTTTGCTCAATGGTTTAAAAAACGTGTGGCGAAAAACTCGAATGTAAATCGGTGGTGACAATTTGAAGAAAAGCTTGACAGTGGGACAAATGTCTCTCGGCGGGACAGCCCTGCAAAAAAAGCGAAATGACTGGAAGCCCTACTTCCGACTTAAAACGACAACTTGGTTTTAATATCAGTCGTTGGTTTAGATAAAACTAAATGCCAACTAGGTACTTAACCTACCTTTGTCTTGAGCTGCTTCGAATAGAATAACTGAAACAGGGTCTCGGTCTATATGTCCCTCGCCTCGAGTGGAAACCATCTTAAATGCCGCATGGAAGTCTGCACCATGTGGCGCTGGGAGAGGTTACAAAGCACCCTTTCATGTTCGCTAGCTCGGTTTGTTCTAAGATCCACTAGTGGAACACAGCAAACTTAAACAAAACTAAGTAGTTGCAATGGGGAGCGATGCTGTATAGGTTAAGGTGTTGGCTTGTGATAGTTTCGATGCAGATTCAAATCGCCACAACGAAAAACAATTACCGCTACCCGTAACAGAGGAAAAAACACTTCACTTTCTACATCTAATCATAAAAAGGATCGTTGACAATATTTGAGTCCGGCGTTTGAGGGATTGGCGTTTCGATGCACAATTATCTATATCACTTTCCAAAACATCTTCGTTGCCTGATCAGATTACGGAAATAATCATTCATCATTCTGAAATGTTCCAAAATTGTAAGGCTTAAAAAGGGAGGTCTTATATTTGGTCTTGTTTAAAATCTGTCAAATGAGAACGGATGGGAACTTGAACCTTGTTGCGGGATTGCGACGTATGTGACATAGAATTGCAGGATTCTAAGCAATTACAGCGTATTTCCAGAAAATCCAAAAGTTCAAAAATTGTAGTATAATCCCGCGTCCCTACCTCTTTCGCCCACGCACATTGGGGCAGAATGCCCTAAAATGTGACATCAAATCAGCCGTTAGAGTTATAACCTGAAATTTTGCACGATAGCTTCGGAGACCATTCCCAAAATATTTTCAAACCCGCCCACTCGACACGCTCACTAAAACGCCCTCTTTTTAGAAATATGCTTATTATCCAATATTAAAAACTTAAAAAAGATTTATTGAAGATCTATTTTTTGTCCACTACACTTACCTTGCACACTCACTTTAAGGCCTCTTTTATGGTGAAGAAAAACAAATTAATAAAACGAATCTTAAATTTTGCATTGGTATTTATTATTGAGACTTATAATTAAAAAATGGCCCATTAAGTACAAAATCGAAAATTTGTATTGCATCCTTAGAAATTATCGCTATCATCACTGTTATTATCATGGTCATCATCATTATCATCAGACTCATCAGACTGTTTGATTCCTGGACACTTGGCGCTTCTTCTTTGGGAAGAGACTGGAATTGTCGTCTATGTAATTTTTGCTTGGATGTTATAATGGAATCCGAGCTCAGTAAAAAGAAATTAAATACGTCTTTATTTTTTCACAACTTGATTTTCTTGAGAAGTTCTCGCGTAAATTTTAAAAATCTTTGTTGCGCGCTTCTTGCGCTTCCTCCGAAAGTTGGCCGATCGGCAACAGTGCAGATGATATAATTTCTGGCCAATGAATAAAATATTTATGCAAAGTTTGAGGCATATGATAATAGGGATATTTACTGACGAAGCATCTTGCTGTGTCATGTCCGAATACCCTGAATTTGTATACATCAATATCATATCCACTGGCAACTGCAATCATAATTGTGTGCATTTTTTTCTACTCGACAAGCTTTACTCAACGCGATTTAAATTTTGATTTAAACTACGTTCTATTCTATTTAAAACAAAACAAAAAAACGGTAGTTTAAGACAAAGCTCAATTTCAAAATTCGATTAAATGCCAGCTTCAGAGGTGTTTCGCCCCAGTGTGCCACGCCTGCTTAGTAGCTTGATCAACCTTTTGCACTAAAAGGTATATGAGCCAGGGGTCCCGACTATTCGAGTTTAACGCGTCGAGTCCTCGAAGGATTTGATCGGCTCCATCAGTGGTTTTGCGAAGCGTTTGTATGTTTCCCGATGCGGGCAACGAAAGAAAAGACTGGACGAATGACTGGACAATTAGATGAGTTTTAACGAAGCGTGCTTCTAACTTGTCCCATGCTTCAACATAATTGTCATCGGAAATGGTCGGAAAAAATCGCCCGAAAATGGAGAGATGACAATTTTTGGTAGATTACCCGATGTTGATGTTATGGAGGTTGTCGAATTGAGCGTTTTGAGAAATGTAGTTTGTTGGCTTACTAATGACTCAACCAACGAGTTTTGAATGTCTAGTTTTTCAGGCAGTTTTCTTTTACGAATCTCATTTGTGAGAACTGAATGAGTGGAAAAGAATTTATTTTCGTATTCCCCAAACTCGTCTTCCGGGTCTACAAATTCAGGGTCATTGCAATGATCACAAATCTGGTTGTTTAAGGCCACAAATTCATCCCACGCTTCGTTTAATTTCGCGAACCGTATTTCAATTAAAGATAGAGGAGTTTGCTCTTCTATAGACGCGGCGAATGTCTCTGCACGTGTTAAACTACCCTTTGCATGCCCACGTTTAGCTTTTATCACTTCACGCAATAAAATATCCAAAAAAATAAATTAACGTTTAAAATAGAACGAAGAAAATTAATCCGACTGAGAAGGACCAAAAAATGTTCAAAAAATTCTTGAAAGAAGCAATTCAATAAAAAAAGCGGCCAAGTGTGAGTCGGACTCGCCCGTGAAGGGTTCCGTGCGTATTATAATTATTATTTACTTAGGCACCTATTACAGATTTATTATTAGAAAATAATGGTTCACGGGTTACACATAAGGTTTATGAAATTAACTGTTTTTTTTTTATATTTGAGTTGATTTAATGAAAGGTAAATTGGTAAACTACTTGCTGGATCTCGTTCAAACCAATTTTCGTTGGAACTACATGTACATCATATATTTTTTAAAGTTTTATCATTCCCTTATTTTAGAAGTTATAGGGGGGGGGGGGGGGGGGGCAACATTTTACCACTTTGGAAGTGCCTCTCGCGCATACTATTCAGTTAAGAAATAAATGATATTAGAAACCTCGATATCATTTTTGAAGACCTATCCATAGATACCCAACACTTATGGGTTTGATGAAAATGTTTTTTTTTGAGTTTCAGTTCCAAGTATGGGGAACCCCCAATTTTTTTTTTTTTTTTTTCTATTTTTATGTGAACATCTTAATGCGGTACACAGAATACATCTACGAGTACTTACCAAGTTTCAACAGTATAGCTCTAATAGTTTCGGAGAAAAGTGGCTGTGACATTCCCGGACAGACAGACAGACAGACATGACGAATCTATAAGGGTTCCGTTTTTTGCCATTTGGCTACGGAACCCGAAAAATGAAACAAACGAAATTCCTTGTAAATGTTATAAATTAAATTTCTTTATTTGCGCGACAAGATGTTGATTCGATGATGGTTAAAGGTAAAGAGAGCGAGCTATTGGCTCAATGAGATGCACTTGCTGTTCACCATAGTAAAACGGTGTTTTTTTTCTGTTTGTTATGTAGATGGGAACAGTAAGACTTAGGGCATGTTATCTGTTGTCTTTTATATGTACCACATTTTACAACAGGTCTTATGTCCCGCCTAGTTCAGCTAGATCTAAATTCCATTTCAGAATGGTGTAACTCCCTTAACATAAAGAAGTGTTATGTGATAACCTCCTCAAAATTGAGTTCGATCTCGCAATTTGATTACGTTATTGACTCTAATCTACTTTGCAGGGTTGATAGAATCAAAGATTTAGGCGTTGTTCTCGATTCCAAATTTGTTTTAAAAGTCCTATTGACTATATTATTTTAAATGCGATTTCTGCCGTCGGTGCTATTAACAGGAACTGTAAAGACTTTAAGGATCGTTATGCCTTTTTATCTCCATATTTCTCCTTGGTAAGATCGCTTCTTGAGTATGGTGACTTCATTTGGAATCCCGCGTTTATTACTCTCTCCGATCGCATTGAAAGAATACAAAGACGTTTTACGAGACTAATATTTTTCAAAATGCGTTGGAATTTCCGCCCAGAATATTCAGCCAGATGCCAATTACTTGGAATTAAGTCATTAAAATCGCGGCGAACCATTCATGAAGTAATGTTTGTAAGAGATACGAGTATACTAAGTTATAATATCAAATGTCCACCCCTTCTCTCAATGGTACAAGGTGGCGCAAAAGTTGTCACCGATGTTCTTTCGCTGTAATTTTTTTTATGAATGAAAAACTTTGGTTCTGCTTTTGGATTATGTTAATTGGTGTCTTAAGTTTTTTCTGTATCAGTTAACTTCACAAATGTCAAAGTAGAATTTACATTTGCTGCCATTTGCAAAAATTATGCTTCTTCCGATAGGAAGATGACTTTTGCGCCACCTTGTACCTATCTACGTACCTGATAAATTACTATGATCTAGAGTTTTTCTTTTTCAAAACGTGCACAGAACTAAATACGGGTGTATTGAACCTTTAACTAGAACAATTATATCTTTCAATGAAGCTTGCAGTAATATTGATTTATGTTTATCTAGAGATAAATTAAAGGCCATGCTTTTGTGTATTTTTTTAATTAATTTGTGTACCTCTAATATCTGTTTTAAGCGACTTGTAGATTAATTTAATAAATAAATAAATAAATAAATAATATGGCCTTCATTATGTTACATTATGTTGCATTATAATTTGGTCTTGTGCCACTTGGCCAAATGTCACGGCACCATCGTTTTGCAAAGCGACATTAGGCGAAATTCTAAAATGTTTCCTTATTCCAAGGCACTGTTAAGATGCGTTCGAGCAATCTCAAGGTGTAATGGTTAATTGGACCATAAAAACCTGCAGGTGTCAAAGTTGTTTGCACCGAAAAGTAATTAAGAAAATAAGGAATAAGCTATCAAGGGCATTAAGAAATACCGAATGTTTGTGTAGTGCAACGATACGGGAAGATGATCTTGGGAAATCAATCCCAATTGATATTACATATCCGCAATCAACTAAGTATTCTATTTTAACCAAAAACACCCAAAATCCTTTAACTTTTTCAGTTTTCACTTTAACCTTTCATTAAAAAAAAGATTCGCCAATATTAAACTGAACCAATTTTGTTATATCATTTCTTTAAAATTGCATCATCGAATACAATTTGCAAGACCACCTCAAAAACCTAAGTGAAATAGCGCAATTCCTAACTTCCGAGAATATAACCGCAAAAAAAATGATGTTAGTTAAGTCTTATTTAAGGCCACCAAGCAGCCAACGAACAGCGAACCAAAAATTAATTTCAAATTTTATAACTTCATTGCCATGTTGGACACGTATCGACATTAAGCTGCAACCAGGCGAAAAAGACATAACTAACTACTTGATTCTGTGGCTCACCGTTAACCATGATTGCAACTTGCTGCACAGGTACTTGCAGGTCCTTCCATTTAAATTTGCAAGGTTTTTGCTACAGAAATTCCAGTTTCGCTATAATTTAATTAAATCCTTTTGACAGGTAAATTAAGTATTATATTGCAGCCCTGCCGGTAATTGGCTTCATTACTCATCCATCTTTCATTATTATCTAATTGACACTTTAATTAGAGAATTGTATAATGTTGTGTTTTTCCCAACCATCAGCAGCTATAAGCGAATATGTTCATTTCCAAAAGACAGGCTGGGCTTCCATCCTAGACAGAAGGATGCAATTTTTTTAAAATCATTTATCCCAATATACTCCTAGACTGATTCAATACACTCAATCGATATGACTCTATCTGTCAGTTTCTCTCAATGAGGACGACGACGATAAACGACATCACCTGTATCGATTCACAGTGCGGCGTTGGGGAGCAGGCTCCTGGAGAATGTTGAAAAATTATAAGTCCCATTCCCGGCATCCACCCACCCACTGGAAAGGCATCATTTACGCTGACTTTATTGTGTCAAGTTGATTAATCGTTGTACTATTTATGTGCACTTCGAGTGGCAGCAGCGGTGGTGGAATAAGAAATGTCCTTCACATTCCTTTTCAGAGATGGCATCCCATCGTCACTGTTAAAGGCACAGCCAATCCACCCGACGTCTAAAAGCCAAGCTCATCGGCAATGACTACCCACATTTATCCTCAAATTATCATCAACTCACTACGGAAGATAGGGAATTCTATCATTCCATCGTTGGTATAGGCAAAAGGAAAAATAGAATTCAATTCCGATTACCGTGGAGTTGTTCGTCTTCTTAGCCCTTTTGTCGTTATGGCCCTTGATACGATATGATACTTCCGTTCACGTTCTGCCGTCCATTAATTCTCCGGGCGGGTGAATATTTCGTCTTGGTCGTTTTTTGTTAGATTTGTGTATAATATTTGGCTGGCATTATTTAAGAGTTAACGCGAGTGATTTTCTTTACATTGGCGAAACATCGGCTTCAGGGATCGTTTCAAGTTTTTCGGGACACTGTTGTCTCCTTTGCATTCGGAAGGGTAAGTTGCAAAATGCTTTGCAGCATTATTAATGAATATCATCCGCTTTCGTGGTGGAGTAGCTAAAATTAAACCGCGCTTGTTGACCAAGCATTTGTTCCCTAATCCGCATGGTAAGTGGGTTTTCGGCTGAAAAGCAAAAAGGAAATTGTAATTCCTGCTTTAACAGTAACGAGCCAAATTTCGTGTAGCTTCTTGGTCAATTTGATGGGAAGTCTGACCCGACTTACCGATGGCTTTTCGGTGTGCATTTCAAGCGGCTTTTCGTTTTACCTTTGCACAGTGCGTTGTAAACTTATTGGTCGTTGGAAATACGTTTTTAAAATAAATCCGCACCTACATAGCTATGGTTAATTATTCAAAGCCCCTTCAGGATAATTATTCCACTCAGTCCGCACTCCATTATATGCTTGATAAAAGCTCAGTGCTCATTTTTAGCGTCAACGATGTTTTACTTGAATTAACAACAAAAAACCCGATTGACAATAACTGCGGTAAGCAACGAGGTAAAAAAATACATACACACATATGTACATCCTTGTCGCTCCTGTTCGGATCAGCTCCTCCTGCAATACTATTCCAATATTTGCTCACATCAACGCCATCTGCAATTCGAAATTTATTTTCACCGGATTTCAATATGCATGGCCTTTCCTCTCACCACAACCATGCTTATCGTCCCATAAATCGAATCCTTTTGCAATGTTTGCCATCGGATTTTTATCCATCGCAGAACGAAAAAATCGACCGAATATAAAAAAAGAAAGAAAAAAAAATTGTTATCCTTGTAATTATTTTTTTACAATCCCAGTCACAAGCCATCTTCCTGTGAGTTTCAGCAGGCAAAATAAAATCCGCATACAAAATCAACAGAAATATCCCAATCACAGCGTGCATTCATTCAGACATGCACGGACACACTTACGTACGTATCCTTATCCCGGTCTCAGCGATAATTAATTGTTTTGTGCACAAATTGAAAGCTCCCAATAAAATGTTTGCCATTGAACATTTTTATACGCAAATGGAACGACATCGCACGATGAGGGGATGAGTAACCAATAAAAATAAATTCCCAGGGTTTTATCTGCAGATGATTGTTCTGCGAATATATTATATGCTGCAACTACTGCAAGTGTTTTTTGTATGCATAGTCATGACTTGCATAAATCGCTTATAACAATTAAAAAGTCAATAACGATTACCTAAAAGCGTGACTGTAATACTTGAAATTTTGAAATTCCTTCTACCAGATCCAACTTTTCCAGGGGCCCACGCCGATTTGATGATTTTAAGGAGCCAGGAGGAGCCACCGAAAAAGTATCAAAATAACGATGTAATAGGTATAAATATATAGCTATAAGTAAGGTTTCCAAACAAGTTCAGTCGTTCGTCACCTAACTAGAAATTGAAAAGTCTAAAGATTGGGAAAGGACAAAACGCAAATTTTTTAACAAAGTGCCTATTTATTCAAGAACTGAAATTTGACTTCATAATGACTTAAAAACGGCGGCTGTAGTATTTACAACAACAGTATAAACAAATTGATTTAGAGATTCGGAAAGGCAATTTTCTGCCTGAAATGTTTAAATATGTGCCAATTATGTACGCAACGATTATTCGATATGAAGTCGCAATAGAATGCAAATACTGTTTTCTACTGTCATTAAAATGTTACCTATTATTTTTGTTCTCTGCAAATTTAACTTTAAAATTAAGGCAGGCTTTTTCATTTATCGGAAGCCCAGTGCTGCAAAGGAGCCCTTCGACAGCGCTGATCCCTACTGCTCCGCCGATTCGGATTACTTCTTTGCTGAGGCCAATAAAATTATGGTGGTATAGTGTTAGCATGATCGCCGCCTGCATCTTTCTAACGATTACGACACATGCATGGCTCCTACTATTAATTTTAGTTTGATCCTCTTTTGCTCTAATCGTGTCAACCCATGGATTTGCATGCACTCTAGCGGGAGAGTTTCAAGATTTTAAATGCTTCGCTACGCTCATCTGGGCAAACAATTTGAAAAAAGAGTACCATAAGGTTTATTTGTCAGTTATTAGATTAGAATCAAATATCACGAGCACATATCGTTCATAAAAATGTCGTATCCCTAAAACTTAACACTATACTTTTAAAACTCATTTACGGCCTCTGCTGAAAGGTATAAAATTTAATTTCAAGATGTTTTTTTTTAAGTTTCCCATTCACACATGCAATTAAAACAAATGAAATATAGCTATCTATCTGTTTTTATTTCTGTCCTCTGGGTGATAATTACACAATTGTGTATGCAACTCTCCTAACCTAACCTAACCTAACCTATCTACAGGTAATCTACATTGTAACGATTCCTTTTTTTGCTAATTTAACGAGTATAGAAAATGGCTCATGCAAAAATGTGATGCGAAACCAATTCTTATAAAAGCGAGAAAGTTATCGTTGAATTCAAAACAAGCAAATAATTTATACGCGACGTAATAGACAATTAATGATGAAGGGTTGATCTTGTCCGCAACATTGCCTTTTATAGCAAAGCGTACACTTACTGTCTGCTATAAATTTATTTTATTTTGTTCACATCATCAAAGCTCAATTAATGGCTTATTATAATCTAATCTTGAGCATACAATCATGACTGAGTAAGAGCATTAAGCAAATTCTTTTTTAAATTAGTAACCGATAAATTGAAATCAATTAAGTTAACGCTAGCATTGTAAATCAACATGAAACCATTTATTGAAGATGAACGGTCAGTGTTAATAAAAGGTGCTTTGTTTCGTGAAAAAGAAATCGCAGAGCATTTATCCACATTTAAGGACATATTATTTTTGGAGCACCTCATGCAATATTTTTGTAGATTAAGAGTTAATGTATGAAAGCTGCAAGTATCTTTACCTGAGGAATGAATTTTAAAATCATCAGCGAACAATAAAATATTACATTAAGGCAAGAACTTAACAACATCGTTTACCAACAAAATAAACAAAAATGGACCAATATGACTTCCTTGGGGGACACCAGAAGTTACAAAAATTTTGTCAGAGATTTTATTTCGAAATTTTACGTATTGATATCTTTCGCTTAGACAAGAGGATAGCCATTTTAAGAATGAAGTCGCAAAGCCTAAGAGTTCCTGTTTAAATAGTAAGATTCCGTGATCCACGTGATAAAATGCTTTTCTAATGTCCGTGTAAATAGCATCAACCTGATTACCGTTACCTATTTCGGAAATTACAAAGTTGGTGAAAAAAATGAGGTTTGCCACGGTTGGACGCTTTTTAATAAGCCCGTGCTGATTGTTACAGATTAAATATCTGCAAAAAAAGTTCAATTGCTCAGTGATCAATTTATCAAATAATTTAGGGATAGCTGACTGTTTACATATACCCCTATAATTTTCAACTTTATTTTTCCTACCTGATTTGTAAATAGGTACTGTGGCGAATACCTTAAGCCATGAAAATTAATCTGCCTTGATTTTTCGTTAGGTTTTAAACGTAACGTCTAAATCCCCACACCTTTGAATCAAACCGGAAACGAAACCAACGCACCCCTGCGATTATTGTGAATGTATTCCCTTTTTGCCACTGAACTATGCTCCACACGGCCAGGAAATAGGTATTCTTTTTTTTTTGCCACGATCACCACGATCTTTTGTGGTAAGGTGTTCTCAGCAGAAACCGTTTCACCAAATACCTAATACCATAGAAAGTATATAGATACTTGGAATCGAACCATTTTTCTAAGTATACATGGTTTAATAGGGTTAGTTTTGGGGCTAGAAAAAAAAGGAGTGTTGAGGCACTGGAACAAAAGACTTTATAACTGAAGTCTCACACAACCACGCTGAAACTCCAACCGATAGAATGCTTGTCCACCATCAGCATACTACAGTCATACATCCCTAAACTGGGATAGTTCATTCCAGAACTTACCAGCAAAACGTTATGATAAATTGCGGACGCTCTCCAAACAAAGCTCGCTAACTTCTCGACGAAAGTATAGAGAATTTGAGTTGTAGCGTCCGCGACAATAAACATTTCGTGGTTAGGTTAAAGTGTCTGTCAGCGTAAGGCCAGGGCCGGCCCAACCATATGTGCAAGATGTACAAATGTACAGGGCGCCAAATTCCGGGGCGCATTGCTAGGAGTTAGAAAAATTAATTTTACCTTGAGCGGATACTGCCATAACAAAAAACTTGTTCAAATAAGCCCAAAATAGCAACATCCATCACAGCTGTGCTGAATTTTTGCACATTAACTCACATCCCTTGCAATATTGCAACTTCAAGGAGAATTTAACTCAAAACAGGGCGCTTTCTGTAAATCTTGCGCAGCGCGCTTGTTTGGCTGGAGCCGGTCCTGCGTAAGGCCGATACACTTAGACCAGAGTTAGGTCCATTGTGATGCCACACGGATCGAGGGGTTTCCCCCGCTACTAGTTAAACCATTTAGAGTTTCTTATGAAGTGCGATAGACTTCTAACGTCAGCGTTAGCCAAGTCGTTAAGATCATTAAGCAATAAATCTCCCAGATAAAGATTTCTATTATGGGAGAGAGCAGGACATGTGGAGAGAAGGTGAAGTATAGACTCCTCCTCCTCCTCGTCCAAACAACTTCTGCAGAAATCGTTCGAATAAACGCCAAGCCTCGATGCGTGCTTGCCTATCAGACAGTGCCCTGTAATGTAATGAATGTTAAACTGCTCCGCCATCTCCTTAAGAGATGAACGGCGGTCGAGGGCTGCGATGGAATTTATATACTGAATCCACGGACTTGATCGCGGCTTGACTGTCCGAGAAGATACGGATATTCTTTGTGGATATCACATTTCTCTTCAGCCACGTCAGGGCATAATATCCGCCTGGAATACGCTACAGTGATTAGGAAGACGGAAAGAGAGACTCATATTTAGCCTTTCGGAAAAAACGCCGCCACCAACCCCGTCACTAGTTTTTGATCCATCGGTGTAGAAGTGGATCGCTTTATCTTCCTCAAATTCAGCGTCCTCCCAAAATGATCTGGAAGGAATAGTTCTTTCCGAACTGTCATTCGGGTATGATATAGTCTAGGTTTCCTGGTAGAGACTCAAATGAGTCCAGAATGATGGTGTGGCCAATATTATTGTTAACCCACTGCGAGGTAGCCTTAAGGCGGACAGCAGAGGCTGCTGCTTGCCTGCTGAAAATTTCGAGGGGTAACAGATGTAGTAAAATATCTAGTGCTGCTGAGGGGGTGGTTCGGAGTGCTCCCGTTATGCAAAAACCTGCTGTGCGTTGGACTTTGCCCAGCTTAACACAGTTTATAGCTTTACCTAGGGCCGTCCACCAGACAGCAACCCCGTATGTAAGAATCGGTCTTACGACCGATACATATAGCCAATGAAGTATGCGGGGTTGTAGACCCCACTTGTTGCCAATGGCTTTATTGCAAGTGAAAAGTGCTACTGTGGCTTTTTTTACTCTTTCTTGTATGTTGGGTTTCCAGCTTAACTTCCTATCGAAGATAAGACCCAAGAACTTAGCTTCGTTAGAGAATAATAAGCTTATTCCATCAATAGAGGGTGAGTCAATGTGCGGGATTTTGTGTTTCCTGGAGTAGAGGACTAGTTCGGTTTTGTGGGGGTTGATACCCAAGCCACAGCGATTAGCCCATCTCTTTAGCTTGTTGAGAGCGTTTTGCATAAGTTCTTTTATAGTATTGAGGTATTTTCCGGAGAAGGCTATAGCAATGTTTCCTGGTACTCACTTCGTAAATGATCATCGCTGATCATTACGAGCATTTTTGTTTGTGAATTTGAGCTTTTGAATGCTTCAGCTCCAACAAGAAGAGGAAGCACGCAGCCAGCAAGAGCACGCGGTCACACCAAGCAAAAAAAAAAAAACAACAAATCGAGATCTCCAAATTCATCTTGTCCCACATCACAACACCTTTCCAAAAGCATTTCAGTGAATAACAAAAAAATTCAGTTAAATTAATTCATTTAAATTAAATACCATACAAGTGATAACCTAGGAACATTTTTTTTTTGTGTGTGATTGCATGGTTTTGTTACTTAACCTATTTTTTTTGGTTTTGCTTAAAGTACCTATACATGAATCCTATCTCACACAACTTAACTATTTGAAATTTCCTATCCTAGTGTTAAATAATACAAACAAAAATGTTTGCCTTAGAAATTATATTAACTTAATATAGTACAAACGTGATTAACACAAAACGAAAACTGAGTATAATTCTAATCAGTCATCAACTCTACGATACAGCATCACAGAAGGAAACTTGTGGCCACAACTATTCATCGATACCGGAAAAACTGTAAGTACAAATTGTACCAATTCGTAATTTCTTTGGCAAATTCAAATATAGCATACCAAATACTTTTTCTATACATAAATAACTATAAAATTTGCATATCCAATTGTCTAATAAAATATAACGCTCAGTAAAATTTATTTACTTCAATATTAACCTACTTTGATCTACATACGAGTATTATAAGTTATCTTATCACTATAAAGCAAGCAACATGCAATTACATTTAGAACATATGCTGAAATCTCCTGTTTATCTATTAAATGTCCTAATATGACCCCGCACCCACTTGAATTATTAAGAATAATAAACCAATATCTAATCATGATATTGTGTGATTAGCTAAATAAAACATGTATTTCATGTTCGCTTAAGTTCCGCAGCTGTTAAGGTCGTGATCGGTTAATCGTCTGCAAGGGCATATTTAGGGACGAACCCCAATATAAAATCACTAGGGGTAGTCGGGGTGCTCCCGGTAACCACCGTCTGCATGTGGGTAGGGCAAGTCATAAAGTTTCACAACATCTGAAACAAAATAAGCTTCCTTCGTTCATATAATTCTTTCCCCTAGATTTCAAATAGATCTTTCTCGATCACTCTCTATATCTCTTTACTCTTCACATCCCGTCCTTTTTTTATATTCCCCCACATAAACAAATCTAAATAACCAGGCATGAAATCTTATGTGTGCATTGGGAGGCAGCAAGATCCCACCCCACCGTAGAGCCAACGCCGTGCGATCGCAAGCGTGCCTACTGCTGCCAAGGGATTTAGGTCAACCAACACCCAAATTCACCTTCCCACCTAGCAATGCTAGAGTACAATAAATGAATCTTTCCAAATGGATGGGAATGTTTCGGTTAACAGCGATAGATTAAATATGTGGCAAATAATCTTAGATAATGATTGAGAACAGTTTCTTACAAAACCGGAAGGTACGCCATCGTGGCCAGGATTATAATTTAAATCCATTGAAATTAGATTCTCTAATGTGCTTTCTTCTGAGATTTCCAGCCTGTTAAAAATCGGAGTATGGGATACATTGAGATAGCTAAAGAAATCTTCATCAATGTTTAGGTTCATATGTTCGCAGAATTCAGGGCTCATTGTGCTTATTTACATTCCAAATACTTTATCCACGAAATCAGTAGAAAAACTTGATGTTACCTGGGCCCGGCGGGATTTGAACCGTTGAACTTTAGATTAGTAGCACAACACACTAACCAATGAGCCACTACGCCCTCCAATCCTGAACTTTATTCCATTCCATTCCCTCTGTTACCGACAATGTTTGAAATGGCGGCATTATATGTTTACGAATCCTTGGTGCTTGACGTTGCTTTTCAAATAACTTTTCTTATTGGATATTAATTATTTCAAACAGTACGAAATTCAGGGTAACAAACAAGAATCTATGGACAGAGCAAATTGTCGTCTGCCATTTTATATAAAAGAAAAATTAAATATATTATTGGTTTCTAGTTCAAAAGTTAAAGTTAAAAATTTTTGCAAACTATAGCACTTCAACTAAGTAAAAGTTGAACAATTAAAACCACTGCTATTCAATTATCTCAAAAAAACTATTTCGATAGATAAGAGCGTGGTCACAAAACTTGAAGAGGTTTGCACACCCTGCCGATCCGTTTATTACATCTATGGTTTGTGATATAGAGAAGACACTGTGTTGGAAGTATAAAGCCTTCGAAGCATCTGCGAAATTGAATAAATAGCTATAAAATGATAAAGATCATCTCGTTCGGATCTGTTGCAGAAGTTATACAAGAGTGCTAGGCCTGACCTGATAGGGCAAGAAGAGAACCCACGTCCAGTCAATGAAGAACTTTTTCCACCACCCAGTATTGAAGAGGTAATCTGTAAAAAAGCTAAGCAACAACAAGGCTGCCGGCTCTGGTGGTTTATGGACAATAGACCAAATCTTCACACTAAGGCAAATCCCGCAAAAGACCAATGAATTTCAAGTCGAGACCCACCATCTTTTCATCGACTTTAATCCCTCATATCATAGCATTTATCGCCAGAAGCTGTACTTGGCGAGGGAGGAATCGGGATCACGGCAGGACTGATCCAGGTTTGTCGCGTGACGCTGGAGAACACGCGGTGCAATGTGCAGAATGGAAACAGTTCTGCGGAACTATTCCAACCCTGTACCGGATTCTGGCAAGGAGATGCGCGGTCATGTGACTTCTTCAATCTGGTTCTGGAGTATATAGTACGTAGGCCAGGTGTCAATACGAAAGGCACTATCTTCTACAGATCTGTCAAAGGACTGATATACGCGGACGATATCGACAAAGTCGGCAGATCTCAGCTTGTCCTGCCTGATCGATTAGGTTAATAATTAAGGCTAATAAATTCCACTCTTGCTCTAAAAATAGTCCTTATTGCTTTTTACAGGGAAATCGATTTTAAAATTATTAGCAGCTTGAAGACGATGGTTAAATTTCCTGTATGTAAATCTTGTTGTGGATACCGATGAACGATTTAAATGTTGAAGATAAATTAGTTTATTAACTTTTGAAAAGACTTGTGAGAATAGCTTATGCCAATCATCTTTATTTTATTTGGACAAATTGAGATAGAGAGAGAGAGAGGCCATGAGAACATGCAAGTGCACTTCATTCTTCAAACAGTGAGGCTTTTGTGCGCAAAAGGGTAGTAATTATAGACTTATGAAAATTAGTACCGGATTTTTTTATAATTTTTATCAAAAAGTCGGAATTAACCTTCAAAACACATTTCCGGGTGCAAGTCAGACATTCTTTAGAATGTCAGTAACATTTATATACTCATTGGTACAACTGAGAGTTATTATTCGGCTGTAGGATATAAATTCCCAATGTAATAACCCCCCAAATGCATAAGTGAAATAACCTATGAAATAAATCCCCAAAATTGGGGTTTAATTTCGTGGGTTTTTGGGTACTTATTTCATATATAAAATTGACGGGTTATTTTATGATGAATGGAATCCTTAAACACAACTTTGCATATATCCAACCTCGCCTACTCCAATTCTATCATTAACCCCAAGAAGGGGGGTTACAAACAGATTGCACTGTTTATAGGATCTACTTCTGATATTCATGACGGTTCATGGACGTGGAACCAACGACCATACCACGTCGAGTTAATCGGTTCTCGTCAGATCATCGTAATTAAACGACGTTGGGCGCGGTTAGTACGTAGATGGAGGACCGTTTGAGAACAACCGCGTGTCGTTGGCCAGTCCCATCTACCGAGTTGAGGTAGATAATATACGTGGTATCACAATGGACCTAAATTGGTCTAAGTGTGTCGGCTTCTGTCGACAGCCACATAAACCTCACCTAACCATGGACGTTATGTCCGTCCGAAAAGCCACCCAATACGTATTTTGTGTTGCGTTCTAAGTGGGACCCAAGCAGAGCCGCTATTTCTGTAATTTCGCAGCGCTCTGTTCCACCATACCTATTTGGATACTAATTTCATACCTTTTAGGGGGGTTATTTCATTTTGCGTTTTTGGGGTTATTTCATTGGGGAGTTATATAAGCTCATAATTCATTCCTCATCGCGCTTAGTCGTTTATGTTAATTAAGCCTAAAATTTAGAACAAAAAATATATTCGTACATCTACCTATATTCAAAATCTTAGTTTCCTAGGCCTTAGGGGTTCCGAGGAATTTCGGATCTGACAGGAGGATGCATAACAGAGGGCATCGGACATAAAATTTGGCTTGGCTGTTATTATATTGGGGATTATAAACGATTAAAAAAAAAGTTATTTTTTAGAAAACGTAGCTTTTGTAGAAATTCGTGTGTTCAAAATTAAATTTTGGTCACGAATGAGAGAGACCTCTTGTTGAGTTTCTAGCTGGGATTCAAACCTTGAATTCCTCGCTCAGCATTCTAAAGCAATAACTACTGAGCCACTTCTATGAAGCTTAGAATTTGAAATTCGTAATATTAGCTTGAGTAAAAGAGCAAAGGTTTTACTATTCTGGTTTTCGTTACCTTAAAAGGATCATAAGGATCTCATTTCATATAAAACGTCGATGACAACAATATTTTGAAACATAGAAAGTGTGGTCAACAACTTCTGACAAAGGACTACTTTTCGGCATTCAATAAACAATTTTATATTTCGAAATAGGTGAAGCATGCATCAAGGAAAAAAACACAATTTCACCACGATTATCCAAAAGGGAGTAATACATCTAAACGAAGAAAATAAAAGCCAAATTGACGCGGCAATTTCAAAAGTCATCGATTGAATTGATATGCCTGCAATTTGCAATTCGCTGTCATGCCACTCCAATTAACTGATGTGTACTCGCTTACTTTTTTCCCTCTTATTTTCTGTATGAGTTTGACAGCTACCCCCTCCGGCAACACGGTTTATTCTTCATCCTTACAAAGGTATGGAGAACAAAAAATCTCCATTTCATTCCTATCGCCTCTTTGCGATCTGCAATTTCCGTCAATCAATGGTGAAAAGTGGCGTCGAAAACGTGTCTCTTTTTCCAACCCTCCCAAATGACTCATAACACACCATCAGCAGCAAAGACTCCAGCGCTGGTTAGAGTTCCCCACATTTTTAATGTGGACGAGAGAACAGTAGCACTGCTATTGGAATGTTAGCCTGTAATTTAAGTGAATACTGATTGGCTACAGATTGAGGGCGATCGACATGAATTGGACGTTGTGGCATGTGCGGCCGATAATTGCCCTCATCTATCAAATAGGATTTGTGTATGCTCGACTTGCAAAAAACGATTCTCTGGTCATTTGTTCTAAAAATACACACATCGAACTCTGGCACTAAGCTGGTTGGTTTTTCTTGGTTTTTTATAGGTATTCGTGAATGAAAATTGTCAGAAAAATCCCTACAAAATCACTATAAATATGTTGGTTCAATATCAACTAATGACAATAATCATAACACTCTTTCTTGTAGGCAAATCAATTGATTTTGGATATTCATTGATGTGGATGATACACATGGGAGCCCGATCGGAACGTTTACAGATATCCAAAACTACTATTACCATCCATTCAGCTGTAATAACCCGTAAAAAATGTATCGAGAAAGCCAAACAAAGATTTGGATCTGGATATCCTTACTGAATGGGGCACAAGGCGAATGAAAATAACCATGTATTAGAGCCATATATTTACGCGAATAGTGTATAGCTCAAAAGGATTATTTGCATACTGATATGCTTTTCTGAAAGAAAATCATAGCAAGAAAGCAATACTGTAGTTATCAGTGAAGGAGACTGCTTTGGGCTTGTTTTCGATATTGATGGGCGCGTTTTAAGGCATGGAAGTACATTTTTATAGAAAAGCAGCCAATATATATTATTCCAACATGTTGCATTTTGCTGATGTATGCATTATTTGTGAATTTGTGATATGATTGTATGTGTAATAGATATGAAGATTTTTGTCGTATATTACAACTTTAAATATATCTTCTCAGGCCGAGAACATTTGGTATCACTCAACGATGGACATTCACGGTAAAGCGAATATTGTAATGACCTTAGATAGATTCCAAAGACTTAACTAACGTTTCCTAGACCGCTGTAAATTTGCTGACAATCCTCTTTTAAATAATTTAAATACCTAATAGTGGAGATGTACGCTATTATTTCTTTTTTTTTGCGTTTTTTCGTTGCTTGTAAGACTATATGTACTTATTTGTGTATTTAATCATTAATTATTGATTTATTTATTTGTTTAACTATCTATTTACTAAGAAATGAAAAAGCGAATAATCTTATTATTCTTGGCGATCTAAACCTGGATATCTTAAGTTCCTGCCTTGGAGCAGATTCGTACAGTTCCGTAATGGCTGAGCATGGGTTTACATCATTTATTAATGAACCTACCCGACCAGCTTCTGGCACTTGCCTCGACCATGTATTTAGACGCTTTATGAAACTGGAAGCTAATCTGTGTGCTGCTGTTAACTTCGATATGCAAATAACAGATCATTGTCTTACTGGATTGATCCTTACTTACCTAAACAACAAATCTAGTGTAATCGTTACTCCTAATAGAGTAACAAAAATCAATTTTAGACTACTTAATGATAGATTGTTGAGTGAATTCTGGGAGGAAACTTCCACCTCAAATAACGCCTCTCAAGCGTACGAAATTTTCAACAAAAGCTTAACATATTACATTAACATCTCTAGTGTTTGCGTAGAGCGAAGAAAATCAAAAACTAAATTGAAACCATGGATGAACAATTCTCTTTTAAGAAAAATCAAATTCAAACACAGGTTGCGTATTAAATGCTTGAAGCATCCACTTAATCTAGCTTTGAAACACCGGGTCAATCATTTGCCCAAACAAATTAACAAGGACAAATTAAACAATGCACACGGGAATCTTAAAAAAGAATGGGAAGTGGTCAATAGTATCTTAAATCGTAATATACGAAATCATAGTGCATCTATTTCACTAAAAAGTGAAAACTTTACTATCACTGATACTGCTGAAGTGGCTAATGGGTTCAATGAATATTTTACCACAGTGGGTCAAATGTCTTTTCCACATGACTTTCTCCGACCCTGCAGTTGTTGCTCTATAAATAGTAGATACATCCCTGTAAATAACTTCTTCTTTTTTGCACCCATTACGGGGTTTGAGCTGTTGAAAATAATAAATTCCCTCAAAAACTCGAATTCCTGCGGCTTCGATGGAATTTCTAACAATATCTTGAAAAAAATAGCGCTTAATGTTGTTGATGTGCTGGCCCATATATTTAATTTCAGCGTTTTCTCGGGTGAATTTCCTAATAAGCTGAAATACGCCAATGTTATACCCATTTTTAAAAGGGGTAACAGAAACGAAAAAAGCAACTACAGACCGATTTCCCACCTTTCCGCTATTTCAAAAACGTTTGAAAAATCGATTAAAAGCAGAGTTCTGAAGTTTCTTACGAAAACCAATTTTTTCAGTGAAAAACAGTTTGGGTTCAGGGAAAGACGTTCGACGGAAGATGCGCTCCTGCATTTTTGTACGTTTATTTACAAGGGACTTGATACTTCGAAATGCTGTCCAGGGTTATTTCGATATGGTTGAGCATAGAATTCTCTTGGAGAAATTGCATAGTGCGGGATTTCGTGGATTTGTACTACATTGGTTTGCATCTTATCTAAGGAGTAGAGTACAAAAAGTCAAAATTGGGCATAGTCTCAGTAGTTCCAAAGAACTTAATCTAGGTGTTCCGCAAGGATCAGTCCTTGGTCCAATTTTGTTTCTGATTTACGTCAACTCACTTTTTGCGCTCCCCTTTGAAGGAGAAGTTAAAGCATTCGCCGACGACCTAGCTTTTGCATATGGCTCAACTAATCCCCTAAACTTAGTTGCTGACATTAACCACGATGTTCATTTGCTTAGGATTTGGTTTTCTGAACACAGGGTAGTAGTAAGTAACAAGACTAAGCTTATGCATTTCAGTCTTGCAGTGCAAGAATCCCCGGATATCGACATTGTTTTTCATTCTCCCAGATGTTGTAGACATAGCATGCCCAACTGTGCTAACGATGTACAAAACAGCAACGGTTTATATGACGCTAATACTGATTGTAGTGTAGATTGCTTCTAAATTGAAATAGTCGAGCACTATAAGTACTTGGGTGACAGTATTGACAATAAGCTGAATTGGAGCGAACATATTGCAATGTTGAAGCAATATCTGCTTTTGTCTTTACGGTGTTTCTACCGTCTAAGGAAATATTGCTCTACAAAGATCTTAAATACCATCTAGTTTGCACTTTTCCATTCTAGGTAACAGTACGGAATAACCTGTTGGGGAGGTGCTTACCGTAATAAACTACAACAGCTAGTTGTCCTACAAAAAAGTGCCATTAGGAAGGTATGCAAATCGACTCGCTTAGCCCATTCTATGGAGCTATTTAGGAAAATGAGAATTTTGCCAGTAAGGCATCTCTACTACTTTAAAGTCCTTAAAATTTTTTTCATAAGAGGTGGCTACCTGCAGAGCCCTAACACTGACTCCCGTAACCTAAGAAGCAACACAGGAACCCTCGTCTGTATTCCCTCCTTTCGCACCTCTAGCTACAGAAACTTTTATTCTATTGTTTCCTGCAAACTATTTAACAGCCTTCCCACGAATATACGAATCATTAGAACTCTTCCGAAATTTAAAAAAAATAATAAAAGTGTGGCTTCTTGATATGAATCACAATGAAATTGATTCCTTAATGCGCTTCATTACTTGAAGAGAGTTAATGGTTTCATGGTTCTGCTTCTCCCCTTTTGCACTGAATTTAATTTTAATTTTAATGTTTTCTCAATTTTAAAAAAAAAAAATTGGATGTACATGTTCTGAATTAGATTGAATTTAAATATACATAAACTTGTTCGCCCCCACATTGATTTCTTATCTGAAGTGACATTTATCTCTATTCATCTGAATACCAATGTCACTAACTATTCTCATAAGATAGATAAATTATATGAATTTGTTATAACTTTGAATTGTGAGAATAAAGAATAATACAAAAAAAAAAAAAAAATATTTATACATCTATTTTTGCTAATTATTTATTTATTTATTTATAATATTGATTTAAGTTAACACGATCCAACACGCACATGTCCAATCCAATCCATCCACACACGACAACAATAATAGCTGCGTCAGGACCTTTCCACGATATGCAGTAGATCCAATGCAATGACTGTATACCCGATACGGGCGGATGCATGCGAGGCAGATAAACCTGGTGACTCAGCAGATTGGTCATTGCAAGACGAGGCTACCTGTTTCAGTACTTTGGATTGGGTATTTTAATGTGAATCTATACCGTGAGGAAATCGCAAGAAACAACAAAGTGCATAAAAAATGGGAAATAAAACAAAAAACAAAAAAAGGCGGGGAAAGGAAGAATTTTAACATACATTATTAATTTTATCATTGTAAGTTCCGCCCCATGAAAGATATATAACAAATACCATACAAATGTATGATGATATGCCGTACACTTGTATGATGAAATGCCATACACCTATATGATGATATGCTATACACAAGCCTGATGAAGACATTAAGGATATGGGAAACATATACAAATGTATGATGATATGCCATACACATGTATGATGCAATAAGTTATTGTAACTAATGAACTTTTCCATCCATATCATAAAGATTTGCTTGCTTGCAATGACCATCCAGGGTTTTCAAATCTACGACTACAAGGTACCAAAGGATGGAAAGGGCTGGATAATCGTCACGGTTACCTTAAACTCGTGCATGTCATCGACCTAGGGAAACTTGAGAACATGCTTATGCTTAATCTAATGACAAATGCAACAGCAACCAGCATCACTGGACAAGAAGAAAAATCGATTGTTCAATTCCATCTGCGGCATTGACCTATTAAAAGCCCCAAGGAAGACTAGGTCAATCGGAAATGGGAAATGGGTAGCATTCAATCCGGACGCAACTGATTGGAACAACATTGTCCAAAGCTAGGAGGACATAATCGAAAGAAACAACCCCCAATACAAAATCAACGATGAATTCTTCAGAAGAATGGAAGAGTTCACGCAAAAAATTAACCAAGTAATCGAAAGGGTTAACACCGTTAACACTGGAATCCATGACAAAATTGAAGGAAGATTCGTCCAGGGCATATTGAATGAGGTTATGGTCATGAAAGGAGAAGTCGATGAAATCATGCGAGCTTGCCAAATGGCTAAAAACGGCGTTATCAACACCAACATTCTGGATAGAAAGGAATTAAATCGAGTAGTTTGCGAACTCGAAACCTTGCCATACGAGAATGAAATCGAGGCCATCGAACACGGCACGCCCTCGATTTACATAAACAATTCAATCTTTCTATACATCATCTCAATATCAAAAGTAAGAACGAAGGATTACAACCTTTTGCTGACAAGATCATCGATAATCGAAGGAAGACAAGTCAACCTGGAATTCGACAGGATGTTGATCAACCATAGAGAGACATATGGGGTTATCGGCAGCTGCTCATCCTTAGGTAATACAGCGTTATGCAAAGTGGAAGCGCTAAAGAAGATTCCAGAAAACGACTGCGTATCAAAGCTACTGAAGATAGGACAAGCAGCCTGTACTTTTCGCTCAAACAGCGAAGAGGTCATCGAATTTATTAAAGATGACACCATTTGTCTTTGTAATTTTAATGGCTCTTTAACTTACAGCAATATTTCAAGGTTTTAACCAGGAATCTACATCATTCAGTTGAACAATGAAAAGATACTTCTCAAGAACAGGACATTTTCAAGCTCAATATTTAGTGATGTTCAGGCCCTTCCTCCAGCGATGACAAACATCAGCGCCAACGGACATGCGATCTATGTGCATGACCTTAGCGTCAAAAATATACAACGGCTAGGTAATTTGGCAAGAATGAACATTTGTCTAATTACAGACACTGGCATGTTCCTTCTGATCCTAATTCTTGCTAGGGAGCATTACGAAATTTCAACGCAGGATCAAAAATCTTAACTTTCAACTGGAGTCATCAATTCCGGTCTGGAACCAGCAGTTGGTCACTGACCTGTCATAAGTTACCAGATGATTTTTAAAGAGGGAGGAGTTAAACGGTCAAACACGCCCATGTCAAATCCAATCCATCGACACCCGACAACAATAATAGCTGCGTCAGTACTTTCCCACGATATGCAGTAGATCCAATGCAATGACTGCATACCCGATACGGGCGGGTGCACGCGAGACAGATAAACCTGACTCTCAGCAGATTGTTCATTTCAAGACGAGGATACCTGTGGCAATACTGGATTGGGTTTTTTAATGTGAATCTAGACGCTTCATGTATATTACGAATTAGATATATTTAATTATAACATGTTGAAAGAGTGTTTTATTGAAACATACGAACTAGTTGGACCAGTCTCAGGTTGGTGTTTGGTTTTTTTAGTGTCCTCGGAAAGGACATCCTCAACTATTTACTTAGGTATCTATTTATTTATTTTCGTCGGGCGCAGTGCTCAATGGTTAGTGTGTCGGACTACTAATCGAAAGGTCCCCGGTTCAATTCCCGCCGGGGCCAAGTAACCTCTTGAGTTATTTTCCACTGTCCCACCTCTTGCGAACGTCTGACAAACATCAAAGAGTATCAATTGTCATGAGAAGCTTCTCAAATTTGCCGTTCGGATTCGGCGTAAAATTGGTAGGTCCCTTCCACTTCGCAAAGAAAGTGGTTGGAGAAGCTAGGTTTTAGGCCCTCTTTGGCCGTTAATGCCTAATATTTATTTATTTATTTATTTATTTTAATTTATTTATATCTGTGATAATTTTCTTCTTTATTTATTTATCTTATCAATTATTTATTTACTTATTTATTTATATATTGATTTATTTTTAGTTATATATTTATTAGTATGTATGTATATTGATTTGCTTATTTATTTATTTTAATTTATTTATATCTGTGATAATTTTGTTGCAACATGTTAATTTGTTAATTTTTTTTTAATTTTCATTTTTGTTAATTCATTAATTAGTTTTTAATCAGTACCTGATTTGTCGCCTTTCTTATATAGATACAATACATAACTTCATAAATTTGTTAAATATTATTATACAAATTACCGGCTGGATGGGTTCGGTCGGTGGGTGTACTTCCGTTGAAGTCCCTGGTTCAATTTAATAGTCGTGGAGTCGGTACACCTTGTTTCGGGGCGTCTACCGGTCTGGTATGGTCTGAATGGGTCGACACGATATATGGGTTCGGCTGTTATTTAAAATCAAGGGGTTGGTACGAGTTGTGTCGGGGCGATTTGCAATCTAGTATAGTCTGGTACGGTCGGGGATGGTCGGCAAAATATACAGGTTCGGTCGGTGGGTATACTTCCATTGAAGTCCCTGCTAATTTGCCAATTTGTGAGGTGTTTTTTTTAAGGGCTAGGGTATGCTCGTCGGTGCCAGGGTTGCCCCCAAGGAAACACGTTAACTTCGGGGCGGAGTAGAATACTCAGTTGTTTATTAAACAAATAAGTTCTTACAGCTATTTTATACTTTCACTTTGAGGGGGAGGGTTAAAGACTGTACAGAGTTAACTACCACACGAATGTCTCAGGCGGATCGACGAGAAGTCGACAATACCTTCCTCCATGGATCTTATTGGGGGATCGGACGGCAAGTCAAAAATACCTTTCTCAAGCGTTGGGTTAGCGGATTGGATGGAAGTCAACAATATTTTCCTACCAAGAGCTGGTTTACGGATGGGACGAAAGTCGACAATACTCTCCTTCAATCGGCTGATCGCAGAAAAGAGTCAACGAACAGTCTTCCCAGCACTAGTGCATAGTACCTGAAGCCTTTCTTCTCCATACTGTTATATTTTTGATATAAATAATTTTACTCGGAATCCGAACTCTAAATTTCATGATATATCTCATGACATTTATACTTTAAGTGGTTAGTCAGATTTTCGCAAGAGGAGGGGTGAGTGAATACACTCTAAGATATTCCTGGGAAGAATCCAAACCTCGCTCAGTAGTCCACCGCACCATTGCGAAATAGCGAATCAGTAATGGTAATTTGTAAAAAGCTGGTACACCCAATCCTGATTTTAGTGTTTAAAAATGTCAAATATCTTTCTTCATACAGAAAACTTTCAAAATTGCTTGTCCTTATGCAACAAAACAATGCAACCTTGACACCTTAGCTCTACTGTATATGTATATGTATATGACTAATGCTTGCTTAGCAAAAAATTCGTTCGGCCCTAGTGTCAAAGAAATTATTTGGCATCGCGATTGCAAATGCATCTGCCATCTAGCATCTAGGCACGGTAAAATGCAATGAATATCGTCTTTGAACGTGAATTCATTTGCATAACCCCGGCAAAAACAAAGTTATGCATTTGCTTCTGAATGTTATTCAACCACATAATTTGTGTCGCAGCCATTCGTGAAAATTCCCAATGGGATTCCAACGACTTCGCTCATAAAGTGATTCCTCCGATTCAGCGAACTGCGAATACCCACAGTGCCTGTGTCAGCCATGGCAAAGGGTTACAGTGTTACAAACATACAAAAGGGAAACGATTCCTTTGCCAAATGATGCAGTGCAATGCTACTAAACATTTTTGACATCACGCAGCGATGTCGTCAACATACCATATATCCTTAAGAGCAGCACCACCCACGAACCAAGCAGGGCCCGGTAACCCCCTTTGTTCAAACTGAGCAAATTGCATTTCCGATGAAAAACATATTTGCATTCGCATTCATCCGCAAAATTCCATTCCAAATGATAGGGCACCTCCAGGATGCGCTGCCTGCTACCTTTCCTTTATGGCGCTTCGCTCATATCATTTTGGTGTGTGTCGGTACACAGTGAGTTCTTTCGATGCTAACTTTTCCAGAGTGTGGATAAATGCAGACTTTGAATCTAAATTTTCTTCTTGCGTTCGAGAAAGTGTCCAGCAATTTCCATGAAATTCCCCAAATCAATATAAATTGGGATATCGGGCAACCGCATGGGGTATGTCCTTCAATGGTAGATTGGGGGCATTGGGGTGGTAATTTAAAAAATTCCAAAAACAAAAATCATAGACCGAAGATCGCTCGCAAAACTCTTACAAAAGGGAAACTTTAAACACTTTCAGCATACTTTGCAAACGACAACAACGATGATGATGACGCCGACGATGACGGCGACGGCGACGAAGAGAATGAATGAAGAAAGTGGCTCGAAGGAGAGTAACTTCTCGTCGTCTTTAGCGATTTCCATATGAATGGCAGGCGCAACATACAACCGAAGCATGCGGCGCGGCGCAACCAGCTGTGGGGAACGGAAAATTAAATTCTACAGTTCGTTTCGTTACAGGTTGTTTGGCAATACCGAGGGAAATCTTCTTGGACGATCAACTGCTTTTCCTTGAACCAACAGACACCTGCAAGAAAAAAAGAATGTATTATACATATGAACAGGATTACGTTGGAAGTTTCTGCTACCAGTGTTGGAGCGTGAAGTGGGGGAGGAAAAAGTTACAGTTGCATAGACTCTTCAAGGAAACGGGCATTTGAGATCGGAGTCGCAAACAGTAGCAGTTATAAAATATTATTCGAGCTTTCACAAATAATAATGGATGTACCCCCAGCGATTGCTTTGTATGTCTATTTATGAGACGAGCTGTTGCTGGACGAGTGAGTTTCCTTTCACTTTGTAGTTTTATGCGGAGAAATAAATATGTTTGATATTTATAAGCCATTCGTTTGCCTTTTAGCGATTCGCAGTTTGAGAATGGAGTGAAGATGCGTATGAGGGGGAAAACGTTTTGTTAGTTGTAATTTTGACAATCCTTTCTCGCAGTCACTCAAATGATAAGCAAAGGATTTTTAAATTTTTCCTCCTCACAAACAGCAAAGGATGTCTAGATTTTACGCGCTCGTTCGACTTAACATGAAATGAACATCCTTACGAATACAAAGAGAGAATCAAGGTGAATTATTTATAAATCATCAAGGAAACTGCTTTTTTTTCAATGCAAATGTCCGATCCAAGTCCTCTTAATTTTTAATTTAATTTATGTACAGTCGAATAAGTATTAATGAAAGTTGTTTCTTTCAGCAATAAAAATCTAATAAACTACTGCTCTGTGTAAGCAATTATAATTAAACCCCGAAATACTCAGTTCCACCCAGTTATGACCTTTATGAGAGGTGCAGGGGCATAAGTCCACAACATTTGTGTCATATCCCCATTTTTTTTGTGTAATTAAGGCGCACTAAAGGAACTCTTGGTACCCTTACAAAGAAGATGTGTTTATAATTACATAGTGCGGGCATTAACCCTAGAAAGATAATCATATTTTTTAGGGCGTAGAAAATAATCATACGTCTCAGAGACGTATGGCACTTTGTTAGTTTATGTAATGAAACCTATGAGCTTATTAAAAAATATTAATGTTTTATTTTTTAAAATAGTTCATATTAAGAGAGATAAATCAATGATTCAGTAAAAATAAATACAAGTAAAAACATAGGGACGGGCTACAGTCCGCTTGGGCGAATTGTTGGATATCCTATTCTTATTCCTATCAATCATAAGTGGGCGTGACAAAAGTCTAAGTATGGTTGAATTGTTAAGATCGCTCTACATATTTTGTTATATAACATTTAGGGGATTTAAAAAAAAACGAAGCTCAAACTTTGGTTTTTCAATAAAAAATTTGTATTTAATTGTGGGCGTGTCAGTAAGCGGATTTAAAAAAATATTAACACACGAGCATAAGGGGGCCTCTAGAGAGTATATATTATAAATTTTAGCTCCCTAGCTCAAACTTTGGATTTTCAAAAAAAGTTTTTTTTTTAAATTGTGGGCGTGTCAGTAGGCGGATTTTGAAAATATTTACACATGAGCATAAAGGGCCCCATAGAGCGTATATATTATAAATTTCAGCTCGCTAGCTCAAACTTTGGATTTTCAAAAAAGGTTTTTTATTAAATTGCGGGCGTGTAGTAGGCGGATTTTAAAAATATTTACACATGGGCTTGAAAGGCGCCTAGAGAGTATATATTATAAATTTCAGCTCCCTAGCTCAAATTTTGGTTTTCAATAAAATTGTTTTATTTAATTGTGAGCTGTGGGCGGATTTCAAAAATTCGTAGACTTGATTATTTCGGGACCCTAGAGAGTATATGTTTAAAATTTCAGCTCTCTAGGCCCAGTTTAAAGGCCTAATTTTTGCCGACAGACGGACGGACGGACGGACATGGCTAGATCGACATTACTATCGATGCTGATCATAAATATAGTAACTTTTAGGGGTCTACGGGCAATATTAAGGTATGTTACAAACTATGCGTCAAAATTAATATACCCTTAGAATAGGGTATAATAAATATCCCTATCGGCAAGGAGAAAAATCCTTGAAATTCAAAACAGTCACCATCTAATGCTAATATGAGGTTAGGGTTTAAGAAATCAATTTCTTTATATTGTATTATTTTTTATGGACAAACTTTGTTGAATTTCTTTCAAAGATACAATGCAATGCAATCTAATTTGCATGTTAATACACTTGTACTACACTGTAGGTAACAATAATACTATATTAATTATAGTTAAGCAGTCAGGTTAGTATGTAGGAATAATGAAATAAATATTTAGTCTTAAGTGGGCACCAAAGCGTTTCATTTCTCTGCTCGTGTTCCCAAACATATTGCAATCAATATAAGATTATATATAAGTAATCCATGACCTTACCTTATCTGAAAGAAGTTTTACTGAAATAAATCATAGGGGAAGCCGGAGTATAATAGACCCTCCAAGGATTATTTTTAATAAAAACTTGAAAAATGTTCTTGGAATATCTGAAGAACTTGTATTTAAAAGAAATTTTATTAAGTAATACGTACAAATAATACAGTTTGTTAAAAATAAATAAATAAATAATAAATCATTGAATTTGCCAATTGTGCACCGGTACTGTGGCGTATTGGCCATAGGTGGTGCATGATGGACACGGACCTAAATTGGATTGAAACGTGCGCATATCTGTTTAGATTTATCATCCTCTCCAGCACAAGAACAGTGAGCCCACTTCCCACAAGCTCTACAGGAAACCCAACCTTCTGTGGACTGGGAGTATAAATACCCGCAATAGAAGCACTCCTCGTCTTCTTCGCTTTCTGAACTTTCTTCCTTCCCGTGTTCTTTTTAAATTTTGTTAAATTTTTTTTTTTTTTTTCATAGTGGGAGTTTCCCCCGGCGATCAGAAGGTCTTTTCTTTTACGCGACTTTGGGAACTGCTACGATCTGAAAAGGTGAATAATTATCGAAAGAAGTTGAGGGCGTTAGCGTATCGTTAGTAGCCAAAAACAGGGTCTGGACATACATGCATTGGCTTCGATATAACGGATTTCTAGTTAGAAACTGATAGCGTGGGTGGATCATTCATTGCCATAATTGCTTTTATTGGAGCTTCTGTTAATATCAAGGGATCAGTGGTTGATGAGTCCATTGGTGGCACTTGTGAAGTTTGTGAATAAGGGCCAGCAAAAGTTGTTTCTTCCAGAACGGTAGGTTGCTCCTCATGTGGCATATCCGTGGTTTCGCAAGGCAAAAATATCTTCCAATATATTTGAGTTTACCAGCCATATTTCGGTCTTCTGAAAGCCGTTTATCGCAACTGGCATTGTAGCAGATCTTAAATAGGCTTTACCAAACAATTGTCCTACCTGATAGCGTGAAACCATTCTTCCAGGGTGTTGTCAAAGCCATTTATTTACTTCGTCTCCATAAAATGAGCTCAGAGGCTTCATAAATGTCACATCCAATAGTTGCAATCGATGAGTGCAGTGCGGTGGTAAACAGAGCATGGCAACACCACTGGCCCTTGCAACATCTATGACTTCAATGCTCATTACATGGCTTGCATGCCCATCTAAAAGTAACAGAACACTTTGGCGCGTGACCATTCAATTAACCGTTTCAAAAACAGTTCCTTAGTTATCCATCCATTTTTCTTACATTCGCCCCCTGAATTAGTCGGTATTCCATTCATCAGCTCAGCCTTCATTATGTTTGGAGGGAAAATAAACATTGGTAGCATATATGACCCATCAGCGCTCATACAAATTTTCACGGTTAAGAGTTTTCCTCGCTCTGAAGAAGATAACGATCCTACTTGTTGCCGAAATTTTTTCCCAGGCTCTTTGCAACGGTAGTGATCTAAGTTTCATCTACGTTAAATATCCTGTTTGACGAAAAGCCATATTTTTCGAGCACTCTTAAATAATAAAAAAATTCGCCAGTGCTGCGGTTAAGCCCGAATATATATAAATAGGCCGAGCCGCAGATGTTGCTTCCCGATTTCTTGATGAAATTGTTGCATTTCGGTTTAAAAAATTGTTTGCCCAGTCTTCTCCAGAAATGCGCGCTTCAGCATCAACCCATTTTTCCCCTAGCTCATACGCCAGTTCACGAAATTCTTTAATCGAAAAGCCAAGCAAACGCCCTTCCATGTGTTTAAAATATTCTGCTAACTGGACCAAGAAAAAGGGTCCTATGAATAACACAGGCTTAAAATTTTCCACTTTTGTAACAACAAGTGGAAAGTCGGGGTTTTGATCCGTTTTTTTTATAAATCGAGGAATTTCATAATTCCTAGCAGCAGCCTCGTAGAATCATGTGATCTTTCGCGAAACACAAGCGTTGTCTCTTTCTTGCGTCATTATGTGGTTTCTTCTTAAGTTTCAGGCGCTTTAAGTGTTTAGCTCGGCGAATGGTGAGGTAACAGTGGATAAACTGGCCTTAACGTTAGCTTTCTCTCCAATTTTAGCTGCCGATAAAGCTGAATTTGACGCTATTCTAAGGATACAGAAGAAGTGTTTCCTTTATAATTGTTTGTGTAAGACGAAGGGTTTTTAAAATATTTGCTGACACAATGATCACTTCGCTTTATTTTTCTGGCTATAGCACGGCATGAAAGACCTTCAGAGCAATAACCTTCTATTCGTGTCCCTTCCTCCACAGTTAAACATTTTTTCTTTCCCATTTTTATTAACACTCAATCAAGAACAATAAGTTTATAGTATGTACCGTTTAAACCGAAAAAAATATCCTCACTTCACAAAAAACGTTGATTTGTTCACTGCGTCTAATCTAATGAACCTATTTATTTCTGAATATTCTTTACTCAATTTAAAGTTTGTCTTCAAAGTTCCGTTAGCTAAATCTGTCCTTTACACAAATTTCATATTTTGTTGTTAACAAAACAGTCTCTCATGTACCATAGTCGTTTTTTTTAATCCATCATGTAACTGGAGAAATATCGATTTTACTTCTCAAAAATGCCTGCGTCTAATCAAATGAATCGCACTGTATCTCGATCGCTATATTTTTAAGAAGAAAGCAGTCCATACCTACAGTGTTGGCCAAAACTTAAGCACGAAATGATTTCGCCTTGGAAAAAGATAAAGAACTTTCAAAAAATGTACGAGAATTTTTCGTTTCTAGATTTTTCTAATGAAAATATATTTGTCTGCAATTTACAAGTAACTATTTATATATTAACATAAACCAATTTTTTTAAAATAAGAAATTGATTGGAGCTCATTGAAAAACAAGTGGACAAAACTAAAGCACATGCACCCTGTACTATACTTTATCCAACAAAAATTGTCAGTACAGGCAAGATAGGATGCTTGTCTCTCAGTCTGGTTGCAATGACTTACATAAATCGGTCCCTCTTTAAAGCTCTCACAGGGTTGCGGTAGTATGTATGATAATTCGCCTTAACTCAGAGAGCAATTCTATTAGGGTTACCATCTTCCAAATTAAAATAAATTTTTCCTTTCTGGTAAGATAATAATAGGCGCGTTTTTTTAAGGGTATCTCCAGTAAACCAACAAAATATATAAATTTCGTAACAAAAAAAAATCGAAACAAAAAATATATCACTTTAATCCAATTTATTCATTATAAATATTGTAAAACATAAAATACTAACTTCTAATATCACTACTCAACTAATCCGATGAGTAATTACTGCTACTGCTCTCGTTATTTAGATCTATTATTAACCTTTCAACTCGGGTTCTACTCGGCAAAAACGTCCATTTCCCACATATTTGGCTCAACAGCCTGTTCAACGTGTTGGACACCTCGATGCCATTTTTCCTTGTCAACCCTTGTAAGTGCTGTCGTTAGTAAGTCTCTTATTTCAGCCATTTTAAATGACTTTTTTTGGCTTGCTACAAACCCTTTCACTTGAGCCCAAACCAATTCTATTGGATTAAGGTCACAGTGATAAGGCGGCAAGCGAAGCACTTTATGATTTCAAGCAACTCTGCTTTAACCATATCATCCTCGAAACTTATCACATTAGACCTCAACCACTTTTTTATTTCATCTTTTCTCCTGGAAGTGGATGGTGCTTTATTTTGTTTTCTGGAATGATAGGAAGCATTGTTCAAAACTACGACGGAGTTGGGTTCCAGGCGTATTAAAATATATTTAAACCATTTCTCGTTCACATCAGCGTTCATGTCCTCGTGGTAGTCTCCGGTTTTTCCCGAAATAAAGCTTAAAAGTCCTCCACTGACGAAACCTGTAGAACTTCCAATATGGGTTATAATTAATCGCTTTCCTTTTCCAGATGGTGATGTTGACAATCCTTCATTAAACGCCTGTCGTGGTGTTATAATAGTTGGGTCTATCCAAATTTGTCCTCGAGTGTGGCCCTCGTTGAGCCAGGTCTCATCAGTAAAATAAATTTTTCTTTTCTCTTCTCTAATTTTGTTTACTTCGCGTAAATATCTTCGTCTCCAAGAAATAATGTCACTTCTTTCCAACAACAGATTCTTTCGCTGACGTTTGACGAATTTAAGTCCGAGATCTTTTTTTAATATTGTATGCAAAGTTGATCTGCTTATTTTTGTTATATTTGCATTTTTTTGTACTTCCAATAAAATCTTGTCTAGCGTTGGAAGATCAGGTTAGGTTAGGTTGACGTGGCTGTCAGCTAAGGCCAACACACTTAGACCAATATTAGGTCCATTGTGGTACCACACAGATCTGGGGATTCCCTCACTGCTCGTTGAACCAATAGGAGCTTCTTATAAAGCGCGAAAGGCTTCTAACGCCAGTGTTGGCTAAGTCGCTTGTATCATTGAACAAGAAGTCCCCTAAATGGAGATTTCTTTTGTGGGAGAGCGCAGGACATGTGCAGAGGAGATGAAGTGTAGTCCCCTCCTCCTCCTCGTCCATGCAGAAGTCGTTTGAGTGCACGCCAAGTCTGGATGCGTGCCTGCCTATTAAGCAGTGTCCTGTGATAACACCTATAGTCGAGTTAATATGCAGTCGGTTTAATGAGATTAGACACTTAGAGCGTCACAGATCCAGCTTTGGCCAGATCCGCTTTGTCGATGGAAGGTCATTATCCATAAAAAACTGATGGACTATCCGCCTAATAGCACATTTGTCAAAATCATCGACCTTGCTCTTGATACTGGACTTATTTTTCTTCTTTGGTGGTGAATTTTGGCCTTTGATTGTTTTTTCCCTTTAAAGTTTCAGTTGCATCAACAATTTGTTGTTTCTTTTCTACACTTAGATCCTTTGAAGACTTTGTAGCCATGTTTCTCTTTATTCATATAAATTATTTTATTATATAGAAAATACAGATCATGCTTTTATAATTGGCAATAAAATTTCTAATAAAATCCTACCTAACAGCTTTCAATACCTAGAATTTTAATAAAATTTGACATTCTTATTATACCTCTATCGCTAACTTATTGTATGATTGTATCCCTACCTAACTTGAGATCTTGCTTTTGGGAATTCCCGTATTCATTGGCAAAACAGGCGTCATTCATCGGAAAAACAAAGACATCATACAAACAGGTACATAATGAGATGAAAGGATGTATTTACGTTTTTATTTAAACAGTTCCCAGTCCTTTCCGCTATATGTATGTATATTGTGAAAGGAAGACACAATCAGGCAATTAGATTACAAAATTATATAACCACGACGCAATGTCATATACCTACCTAAACAGATAGTAAAAAAAAATGCACTTGTGCAGCTGTCAATATACAAATACAATCAAATTAAAACCGAATGGCAACACCCCACGTAATAATTCGTTCTCAAAAGCACCAAAACCGAAAGTTCTTTGACAAAATCCATAGAAAAACCCATATGCTTCATTGTAGAGATGGTAATACTCGGATGTGCTTCAGTCACACACACTGCTTATTTTGGTAGATGATAATATCAAGCGAACACAAGACGATCATGCTCATTCCCATTCTTCTGTGTGGGAGACTGGTTGTGGTGGGTTCTATGCGAATTTAAGGAAAATTACAACAACAATTCCTTGGTATGACAGTGGTTTGGTTTTTATTTCAGTGGCAATTCTTGCGATTGAGTGCCGTGAGAGTATCTACAGGCACTACCGGTAGAAAAAAAGCTCCTCCATAAGGCCTGTACTGACAATTTTTATTGGATACAGTATAGGAACAACTCGCCCGTTTTTAGTCCATTCTATCGTTTAATTTCAATGTGCTACAATTTTACCGTTTTTTTCTTTCTTAGGCATGATCTTAACAATGAGAAAAACAAATAGTTGTGTGTCATCGCAGTTATAGATCAAGATTGATTATAATTTAAAAACATAGGGACGGGCTACAGTCCGCATGGGCGAACTGTTGGATACCCTATTCTTATTCCTATCCCTCATAAGTGGGTGTGATAAAAGTCTTAGTAGGTTGAATTGTTAAGAACGCTCTACATATTTTGTTATATAATATTTAAAGGATTTTATCAGAAAAAAAACGAAGCTTTTGTAAAAAACGCTCCCTAGCTCAAACTTTGGTTTTTCAATAAAATGTTTTATTTAATTGTGGGTGTAATGAACCCACAACATAATTCCATACTCCTACATTGTACTACATAACAATGCACACAAAAACTCAAATATCACTTCCTACTTTGTGCTTACATTATGTAAGGCAGTCCAAGTCAAGTGGCTCATAAACACCACTGACCCACTGACATAACAATCGGATTTCATTGCCACACTACAGTGTCGGGTATCGCATACAGAAAGTATGGATAGAACATCTGGCGATTACACTGACATTGTAACTGGATCGATGAATTGCACGATCTATGCTTTGGGTGACAATTAAATGAGTGCAATGTGGATGAGTATGTTGACATTGATTTAATTTTAGGGCACGCGACTGATTTCCGTATCAATGTGTTTCGGTAATGCTGGGAGGGAAAATTTAGTATATAAGGCTTAGTATTTTTAAGAATAAAGATAGATTCTATTAGACTCTCAACTATTGTGTTTCCATTCTTTTTGGCAGATCCCTATGGCATTCGTGCCTGGAACACAGTACCTTTTGGCAATACCTATGGCATTCGTGCCTGCCTGTCTTACCACGTTGTTTCAATCATCTACTGGGAAGTCATTCGAGTTATTCCACATTTAATCTATAATTCTATATAGAAACAGACTTCCATTACATGGCGATCCTGCCAGCCATCGCCATCCATTACATGGCCATCCTGCCAGCTTCGCCATCCATTACATGGGCGTGTCAGTAGGCGGATTTAAAAAAAATTAACACATGAGCATAAAGGGCCCCTAGAGAGTATATATTCTGTGGCAACAAACAATAACATCATAAGTCGACTTATGTCGAAATTGAGATTTTACACAATCTGATGCGCAATAAGCAAGTCTATCTGTCATATTTTTTTTGTATTTTTATCTCTTACGGTTTTTGAAATACACACAAAAGAAAAATGACATAAGTATATGTCTACATATATTGCAGAAGGAAAAACAGCATAAGTACAATCCTCTAATTTCTATTTTCTACTTATGCTCTTATGCCAAAACAAAAAAACAAATTAACATACACATAAGTTCACCTATGCTCTTTTTCCAAAACTATACAATTTTAATTCGCGATCATAAGTTTACTTGTGTTCTTATTCCAAAATAAATTTGTTAGTCATGAGAAGATAAGTTGACTTGTGTAGTTTTTCCTTCCTCCTTTTTGTAAAAAGACCGAACATAAGTTAACTTGTGCTGTTATTCCAAAAAACGTAACTGTTTATCTGTGGAAATAAGTATCCATGTGCCGTTATTCTGAGAGCAAACTCATACTCAGTTGTGACTTATCCTGTTTTCTTCTTATAAACGTTCTGTTCTGGTAGGTTGTCGTGTAGCAGTTTTGTTCCGATTTTTATCTATACACCTAATTTGTGAATTGTCTTCGAAAGTGTTATTTGTGTTAAATAAAGTAAATTGTTTTAACAAACTTAAAAAAAGTGAAAAGACCCTTTTAATTAATAAAAATGGGGTAAGGTCCTTGAAAATTCTGTTGAGAAAGTTAGTCAGGATTCAGTGCAGGTTTCACCGGAATATGTAAATCATTTTGATATTGATAAAACACTTTCTACTCAAGAAAACAATAATATTGCTAACACTTTAAATAACAAAATAAAAGGGGCTAACAAATACCGACAGGAGCAAAGAAGCAGAGGTTTACCTTGCAACACCCTTAAAGAAAAAAACATTCCGGCGAAAAAATTAAAACCCTTGTCGTCATGCCGAAATAAATGCTGTAACAAAATATCTCTTCAAAATCAACAACTATTATTTGCAAATTATTGGGCCTTAGGAAGTTATAATAGAAGAGTCCTTTATATTTCTTCACTGATAAGTATTAAACCAAAGACTTCATCAAAAATTAAAAAGTGTGGAATTAAGCACAGGGATCGACAATTTTCTCCTGAATACATAATTCAACTTGCAGGTAAAAATATCAAAGTATGTAAATCTTGCTTTTTGAGTTGTTTTGGTGAATCAAATGGATTATTGTAAGATCCATAATAAGTAAGAAATTAAGTTCACCTGCCACTACTATGGTTGACAAAAGAAAAAGTGCGAAACCCCCAAATGCATTCTCTACAGTACACAAATAAGTGATAAAAGCACACATCCAGATATTTCCGGCTTACGAGAGCCATTATACGAGGCGAGATACATGAAAAAAGTATTTACAACCTGGTTTGACAATTTCCAAGATGTATAGCCTTTATTGTTTGGAAAGTGAAGATCCAAAGAGTTTATCAAGTTACCTATACTAAAGTTTTCCATGAGCTGAATTTAAAAATAAAATCTCCCCAGCTTGATACGTGCGGAAGGTGCGACAAGTTACATCATAAGATATCAGCTTTGGATATTTCTGAAGAAAAGTCAAAGCTTGAGGAAGAGCTTGTGAGGCACCAAGAAAAAGCTGATTTTGCTTATGCATGCAAGAAAAAAGACAAAATGTTGGCAAAAACAAACAAAAATGTTGCAGCGTATGCATTTGATATGCAACAGTGCTTGCCAACCCCATTTTTAAAATCAATTATTGCCCTTTATAAGCGTCAGTTATGGACTTATAATTTAACGGTCCATTATTTGGATGCCGATCAACCATACTGCTATATGTGGCACGAAGGAATGGCAAAGAGGGGTGGTAATGAGATTGCGTTTTGTATTTTTAAACATATTAATGAAGAAGTGTCTGTTGTCGTCAAAAACTTAATTTTTTATAACGATTCCTGTCCGGGTCAAAATAAAAACTCACATGTAAGTTGTATGTTTGTAGCCGCTTTAGCGAATAGTGAACAATTTGAAGTTATTGACCACAAATTTCTGGAACCAGGCCATACTCACATGAAATGTGATGTCGACCATTTCGTTATTGAAAAAAAGAACACTTAAGTTTAGATTCACCATCCTAGAGACTGGCAGAACTTAATTTCCGAAATAAGGGACAGATATCCCCTTAATGTTAAGAAAGCCAGATTTCTTTGACTTTTCATGGAGAGAAGTATTCATGGCGAGAATTTAGATGGCTCAGATATAAAAAAAATGAATTTGGTTCATTATTGTACAAAAACACATTAGAAGCGGATGAGCCATTCAAGACAATTAATTTAAGAAAACGTCGTGGAAATACTATTAACAAATCTGACATTAAAATGATTCAACAAGTCCCTCCTATTTCAAAAGAAAAAGCTCAAGATATTCTTTTTTTGCTGGACTTTGTAGATCCCCAGTTTCATGCATTTTATAGAGGTTTGGTTGTTGATACCATTACTAACTGCGAAAACGTTCATCCAGATGTATGTGATAGCGATGAAGATAATGCTTATGATTAAAAAATTAAATTTTTGTTAATTGCATCTTATCTTTAATTTAATTTTTTATTTTATTTACCAACAAATACATCAATGTCTGTGAATTTCTATAATAAAGTAAAAATGTTGGTTCTTGTTTAATTATTATTGATCAAATTTATTTTCTTTATTGTTGCTTGTTAATAATTATGATGAAATAGAAGGTAGATTGTGCCATTCAGTGAATTCATTGAAAGTAAGTATTATTTTTATCCTTCTACGATTATTTTTGAAAATTTCAATAATTAGCTTTGGAAAAAGGATATAAGTCAATTTATGACAGTCCACTATTTTAATTTTTATTTGGAAAAACAACATAACTCAACTTAAAAAAAAATTATTTCAACATACTCATTTAGGAAAAAAGGTATAAGTCGACTTAACCGAGATTTGACTAAATGTTTAAAAAAGTAAAAACGACATAATTCATATTTTTATCAAAATCAACTATGAATGGACAAAAAAGGAATTATTATTAATTAAAACTAAAATCCTCTAATAATATTAGTTATTTTTGCGTTTCCACTTCGTCCATAAGTTTTGTACTTGATTTGTAATCGGAAGCCAAACATTTAAATTGCTCTCCTGAAAAGTTGCAAAAACTGACTTATGTCGTTATTCCTTGCTGCCACATATTATAAATTTCAGCTCATTAGCTCAAACTTTGGATTTGCAAAAAAAAGGAAATTTTAAATTGTGGGCGTGTCAGTGGGCGGATTTTGATAATATTTACACATGAGCTTGAAAGGCCCCTAGAGAGAACCTATATATTACAAATTTTTATTGTTTCAATAAAATTGTTTTATTTTATTGTGGTCGTGTCAGTGGGCGGATTTTGAAAATTTTATATCGCGAGCAGTTTTAAGTGCCATAGATCATATATAAAAAATTTCAGCTTTCTAGCTCAAAATTCGATTTTTTTTCCAAAATTTTGTTTTTTGAGTTTGTGGGCGGATTTCAAAAATTCGTAAACTTGATTATTTCGGGACCCTAGAGAGTATATGGTTAAAATTTCAGCTCTCTAGGCCCAGTTTAAAGGCCTTAATTTTTGCCGACAGACGGACGGACGGATGGACGGACATGGCTAGATCGACATTACTATCGATTCTGATCATAAATATACGAGTAGTAACTTTTGGGGGTCTACGGGCAATATTAAGGTATGTTACAAATTATGCGTCAAAATTAATATACCCTTAGAATAGGATATAACAATAAAGTGGTGAAATGGCGCGCAATGAGTATTCCGCGCAGCTTAAAGAAAAAATCATGTCTGCTTTTCATAACGGTGAATAAGTTACATTAATAGCCAATAAATTTGGTATAAGCCATACAGTGATTTCCCACATAATTACTTGATACCATGCTCGTGGAAATGTGCAAACGGTTCATAGTGGCGGTAGGCCTTGAAAAACCACCAGCCGCGAAGATAAAAGTATCATCAGGCTAATCAAAAGTACCCTTTCATATCGTCAAGAAGTATAAGAAGTGAATTGAGCTTACAGATCTCAAGCAGGACGATCTGGCGAAGAGCGGTTGATAATGGTTTGTCATCATATCGAGCGGTAAAAAGTCTTTTATTTCACCGAAAAATCGACGTGCAAGGCTGGAGTTTGCAAGGGCTCATTTAGAGTAGACTGTGGCCAAATGGAAATCGGTGCTCTTCACTGACGAATTCAAATTTAATTTGAATTGTTTGGACGGCTTTCGGAGAGTATGAATACCAAAAGGAGAACGATTCAATCCTCGTTTCGTAAGGGGCACAATCAAGCATGGTGGAGGCAATATTATTGTCTGGGGGCGTTTTTCCAGTCGAGGAGTCGGCCCGATAAGATTAATGGCATAATGGATCGTTTTATGTATCGAGACATTTTTCTAAATGTCATGCTTCTTCATGCAGAGGAGAATATGCCGCTGTGATGGATGTTTCAACACGACAACGATCCTAAACATACCGCTTATCTTGTGAGGGATTGGCTAGACGAAAACCATATTGCTGTTATGAAGTGGCCAGCACAATAGCCTGATCTCAAACCCATAGAGAATATATTGGAAATTGTAGATCAGAGAATTGATCGCACGAAATGCCCTAACTTAGACTCCATGCTTCAACAAACTGAAATAGCCTGGAATAACATCCCAACGCATATAATTGACAACCTTATTGACTCCATGCCTCGTAGATGTGTTGCAATTATACAAAATAAATGCTACGCCACCAAATATTGGCAATACAATAATGTTTTCTAATTTTTTTTATTTATGAATTCGAATGTGCTTTAGTTTTGTCCACTTATTTTTCAATTAGTTTCGATTAATTTCGTATTTTAAAAAACAGGTTAAGGTTAATAATTAAATAGTAACTTGTAAATTAAAGACAAGTTATTTTGATTAGAAAAATCTAATAACGAGAAAATTGTCATACATTTTTTTAAATTTCTTTATCTTTTTCCAAAGCGAAATCATTTCGTGCTTAAGTTTTGGCCAACACTGTATATCCACAATTGTATCTTCTTACTTTTTAATTTACCTTTGTTTATATTTCTCTTTTTTAGTTAATCTAATTGAAATACAGAATAGAGCTGACATGGGAGCCTGCCGGACAACTGGGTCATATGTCCACAGGCGTTTCATGTCGACTTATGGCCCACCCTAGTGAGTTTTATAAGTTTACAATTGATCTGTGGAGTTATGGCCTGCGGACTTATAATTCTGTACCTATATGAGATAGTCAACCTCCATATCTCCCGTCCTCTAAGACCCGTAGACGTGTGGTGCCTAATCCTCTCTCGAAGTTCCCCATCGGTGAATATTATACCTCGCCCAAGAATTGACTTAATGTATGAATTCGCCAAATTACTTACATAGGGTGTTTTTTATAGAGGCATACAACTTTTTTTTAAAAATAAAACACAACAAATTTAATGGAATGACCGATTTTGGCATTATTAGCTCACAAATTTCATGGCATTTAATGTTTAAAAATAATTTCTGGCATATGGCCTCCGCGACTGCGCCTTATAAACGCCATCCTGTCGGTCCAATTTTGCACCACTTTTTCGAGCATAGCAGGTCTTATTTCGTCAAAAGTGCGTCGAATGTTGGCTTGCTGGTTTATCAGCATAGACCAGAGATTTGACGTACCCCCACAAAAAGTATTGCACAGCTGCCAAAACACACGAATAATGTGGCCAACTCACAGAGCCATTTCTTGATACGATTCGGTCAGCAAACGCTTGGCTCAACAAAGTCATGGTTGCACGCGCTGCTTGTTCAGTTTGGCGAACAGAGCGCGAATTTTGGAAATAAATTTCCACGATTAGTAAACATTGTTCTGGTGTAAGTCTTTCAATGGTGATTTGCCAATGTATACTGAAAACGAAAGTCAAACACACTTTATTATTATGACAGCTAGTGTGACCGTTATCCCTATCAGAAGTTTTATACCTCCTATACATACGTCAAACCAATTCTCGGACGACAAATTTTGAAATATGGAAATGACATTACATGGCGTTTACTTGAAAAGTGATGTCAAGAGTACAGCTATATCTTGCAATATTTTTGGGAAACAAAAAATATGGATTCTGGTAGTTACGCGATGTCTTTTCTGCTTTTAACTCTGTAAAATAAGTTTGCTCCTAACGTCATACTTAATGAAATGGCTGCACCCATGAAGAAAGAATTAAGAATCCAACATGTGTGCTAGCTTCCTATTGATTTTTTTTTGCTATAACAACTTACACATAGTCCGTTATGGCATTTTCAGCTGTTTTTTTGTTTAGTGACAAATCGAAGTCGACTTTCTCTTAAAGCTCATCAGTGGTCTCACCAATCATACCCATATCTGACCGTTTGAACATGGACCGCCTCTGGTGAATCCTTATAATGAAATTGTAATTATTTCATTTTAGTCGCAGCTAGTGTCGCTCAGATATTTAATGGACCTTTTAATTTGCCTCCAAGATTTTGCGATTTGACGTTTCGTGCTTATTATTTCTTGGCAAATGGACGCATTGGAAGCCAACATTATTCGTGTTTTTGAGGATATACGGCCACAAATGCTAGAAAAAGTGATCGCAGACTTTGTAATTTGGATGGCATTCATCGGATCAAGTCTTGGTGGTCATATGCCCGAAGTTGTGCTTAAAAACGAATTGCAGAGTATATCGATTCATCATGAGCAACATTTAAAAATTTTCTTTCACTGCCACACCTATTGCGCACGTCTGACAAACATCCAAGAATATCAATTGTCAAATAAACTGGGATGTATCTCATACAACATATTATATGACACAACGTTTTCCAACTGAAATTGTTAAACGTATTGCCTAGTTTTAGATGTTACGAGTAATTCTATTCGAGTCGAACGGTCGATTCGCTAACCGTAATAGGGAGGATATTTATTTATTTTATTGTTTCGACTGAACACAAATTAATGAGTGGAGGCCTTAGCTCTTCATTCCTTGACCACCCTGTGTCCTTACGTATATAATTAGACTTTCTTCCTATCCATTTTTTTGTCCGCGAAATGCCGCAAACTTCTCCACTGTAACTGTAATTTCAAATATATTATCGGCCGAAATCTTCTGATCGCCAATAAAACTATGGAGGTACCTCAATAGGCAAATAGGGGATAAGTGCAATTATTCGTCCGATTCCACCAGTATGGCATGCGTAGAGCTAGAGATACAGCACAGAAAACAGACTCTACTGACAGTCCCGACAAATGCACATATTTAAGCTGGCATATCAAATATTAATTAAAATCTGATGTCATGATTTGGTCATAATGAAAATTCTAGAATATGTGTAAACGTTGTTCTGTGTCTACTCCTCGCTAAGCAATGTTCCCGGTCTGGGTGCATTCGGTTGGCTTTTCCCATGAATAGCGGGTAAATGTATGAGGTTTATGCAACCTACATGATGGCAACTAATGCTATTTGACATGCCAGTCAAATGCAGTGAAGCTGCATTACTAATCAAAAACAACCCTGCCTCTGTTTTAACACTATACCATGCATATACGGTACTGGGTAGAGTGGTATGGGCTGCTTCAAAGGACGAAACAGAAACATTCAAAGACGCCTTGTTGAATCTGTATTTTGGAACTAATAGTGGTTTGCTGGCTGACTGATTTTATGGTCGGGGAAACACCGCAGCAGTGTGCTGATGGCATACACTAGTGTTGATGACTTCGTACCGAGCGTATTCTTTATGAATTTTAGATAATTTGTGTGCCCCATTTGGCCTCGAAGTGATACTAGTTGGTTTAACTGGACGAGGGCGTACGGATGGAGGTATGTTATACAAATAGATTTGTTCGTTATTACGAGCTCGTCTCCACCTTCTATAGAAAATGTTTTCCTTGTTAAAGTTCAGTGTTTTTTTTTTATCCAGATTCCTATTTAATTATTTGCATCTGAACGAGAAAGAAAACTATGTCAAGCTAAATCAAGTAGGAGTCTATCTTTGACATTGAGTGTGGCTTACGGGTACGGCCGGGAAAGTCTTATGACTAAGTGGGGCGGAAGATGAACTAGATCTTTGGTTTATTTTCGCATATTTTATATTCCATTAATTATTTCCAATTCGCGAGGGGAGAGAGAATTAGTGTTTTAAACTTTCTCGTTTACTTTAGTATAGTAACGACAATCGATCAATCGACCTGAAATTTTGAACTCAAACAGAATGTCCAAAAGAATGTGTCCCGCATTTTCTTCCATCGCGTCGGTGACCGAAGCTCCAGCCACAATAAGTAAACCGGTTTATTTCAAACCTCGTATTTGGGGGTTTCTCGCCGCCATTTTTGTTTTATTCCATCATTTTAAATACCTACCATACAGCTTATTTTTATAACACCGATTTGCTCAAAAACGGCTCTAACGATTTTGATCGTTTTTGAAGTTATAACATTATTGAGATGAGTGTTAGAAAATAGGGCATCTATGTATTCAGGTTTTCACAAAAAGGTTCAATAATGATACATTACAAAAATACTAACTAATACCTCAGAATATTATTTGTAAAAAAGCAAAAACATAATACTGCCATTTTGAACTAGTTCGCATTTCGAACCTGAAAAAAATTAGAAGGCAAAATAAAACAATTGAATAGAAAAAAAATAAGCATTTATTAAAAAGAAAAATAGCACAATAAATGAAAATTAAATTATAGTAGCATTAAACAACCAAGAGCCGTAATAGCTGTCCGGGATTATTACTTAAAGAGCCTTGAATGATCTCTCTCCTCGAGCCGAAACCAGTGGAGCCCATTTCAAATTCTCTACATCATTAATTTCAATGTAATCGGGAAGTTTTTAATAAATGTCGCATTTACTTACAGCTAGTGACCGACCGAAGGTCGATTTCTAACCGAAGCCGAAGCTGAATGTTCGGCTAAACAACAATCTTCGGCCGAAGCCGCAGCTTTAATAACTTAAAGAATTTCCGTTTAAGATTGACTAAAAGTGAATAAATAGTGATTTTTTGAAAGTTTTTTTGCCAAATGGTTCTTAATATTTGTCGTGGTCTGTTTTTTTGGTAAGACACTACCAAGAAACAATGCTTTTTTACATATTTTACAAATTGCTTTATTATTGTTTTGTACCACCACCACAAACTGGCGAGCCCGGCCTCTCCCAGAAACGCTCTAGTTAACTTTAAAAACTTAAAAAACGAAGAGTATCGCGCCGTCATGTTGATTCCATCCCCCTCAACAAGCCACTGGAATTCGGCGAATAGCTTGCCATTATCCTCTTGATGGTGTAAAATGGAAAAGCTGATTAGCATTGGCGAAGTCCCAGCCGTGTATGAGCCGCTTATCCCTCGCGCTGCGGTATTATACCACCGCTACCGCAGCGCGAGAGATAATCAGTTCATCCGCGGCGGGGACGTCGCCAATGCTCATGAACTCCTCCGTTATAGTACCGCAATAGCGGAGATTGATAAATTCAATACAGAAAAGCAATTCACCGAATTTTGGTTGCTTGTTGAGTGGGATGGGGTCAACATGCCCTCCCAGGACGTTGCGTTATTCTAGGTAACATCGTCTTAGTTAAATAAGTTAAATTAAGTTAGCTGGGGTGCTTCTGAGAGAGGCTGTAAGGATTCAGTCGCCTCACGGCGGCGCGTGTGCACGTTGACGGCTCCCAGGCGCGTGGAAAGCAATCGGGATTTTAACTAATTACAGTTAGAACACGTTAAGTAGTTTAAGAAAGTAGAATAGTTAGTTTGTAATTTGTTTATATAAAATATAAAATTTAAACAATGATCGCTAGTTTTAAAAAAAATTCTCGCTGACTATATATGTTAGATTAGTTCGTAAAAAGTTTCTAGGCCGTAAGGCAATAATTTTAAAGCTTTAGTTAAATTTAAAACGTTCGCATAAGGACTATTTCTTTAGAATAAGTATCCTGTTAATTTTAATTTAGATTTAATCATTTTTGTCTAGTATGTACATAAGTTGATATTTGATAATCAATATAAAATTAATTTATAAGTACACGTAATAGAACGATTTGTATCATTTTTGTGAATTGATTGGGAAGTTTAACAGAACTAGTTTTCCGTACGGAAAAATTAATGAATTCGTTTTCTAGCCAATTTTATGTCCAATTTCCTAATTATTTGTTATCTACATATTAGTTCAATAATTTACAAGCAATATTTTAAGACAAAGATTGTGTCGATCTATTCAATTAAATCAAGAAAACAATTCGACATTTTTATGACTATAACTGGGCGTAACTGAAAAAAAAATATGGAACTCGCTTAAAGTGTAGCGTAGAAATTGAAATACAATAACCAGTAGCAATTGAATTTTCTAGAAAAATAAAAAAAAAAACAATTCATTCTTCTCTGTCAAAGAAATGATACAAATCGCTCTCATGACCTGTTCGTTTCAATTTATTTGTTCCACTTTTTACGTATTGCTATAATTGAGTCCTAAGTTGTTAAACATTTTACAAATTGGTTTGAAAAGCTGAAAGATTGAAGAGAGAACTTGGCTGGGCACTTTCTTTCGCCTTGATAAAGAGCGTCAATTATGATCCTTACAAAAAGTTACAATTTTCTGAGAGCTTGAGTTGGCAGTGTCAACGGATCGCTGAATGCCTAGCAAGTACTTTTCTTTGGTATCTTTGTCTACCTCTTCGACCCTTGCTATTTTGATTTGTAGACACGAATATTTTTTGAGAAAACATTCATTTTCCCGAAAGTACGATTAGACTTGCACAGTTGGTTCCACAAACAATTTGAATAATTGAGATAACGTTCCCCCGACGTAAATTTGAATAATTCCATTAGCGTGTGCATTTACTTCCCACACATGGTAATTGTTGAGATGTTCATATCAATGCCTAAAAATTGATATAAACACCTTGACCAAGCAAATTAGGAGCCTTTGTCAATAATTATTGCTAGCACACTTCATCCTCTTCATGGTATGCATGTAAGACAACTGCGTAGGTATCTCAATCATTTATTATCTATTTAATAACGGCAGGATGTGAACGGGATATGCGTATTAATTGAATGCCTCTGATTGATGTCCGAATTCATTATGCAAATGCCCTACATTTTCTGGATTTATTTCATGCCACAAACGCACACACAAGTTTGTGTATATGTAGATATACTTGAGATTCATCTTCGGTTTAAATAATGGTTCAGACTCAAAAGATCTATTGATTTTGTGATATTGACAAAACCCTTGGAACACCAACCAAGGAAAGGGAATCTATTTTTCCTGCCTGCTGTACGAAAGCAACACAGAATCACACACATTGCAGCGGAATAAAGTAATAACTCAATGAGGAGATCCAAGCCGGCCGGATCAAGTGTCATCTGGAATAGTTCGGTTATTTATGATCTTTTATTGGCTTCCAAAATAATTTAATGACCGACAACTAGGTGCTGCTCCACACGCACAGAAGTAGGTACATATGTGGAGGAAATCGTTTTGAGACAAACAAATCCATAGGATTTATTCGACTATAGTGGAATCTCCGCACACACATAGTATGTCATTAAACCAATAAAAAACAAACGGGTGTATACTCGTATTCATGTACATGATAACGGTACTTGAAGGCCTCCTCGGCCCGGCTACGAGTAGACAAGAGCAATTAATGTAAAGCATATGCATAACACTCCAGGGAGATGGACGACCGAGCTGCGATGGATGGGCGATAGATAGAAGATTTTAGGACCAAGCGTCCGGACATTAGTGCATATATGGTTCTAGAGATAATAAGCCAAAGGATTGGAAAACAATGCGGATTGGGCAAGAAATTTCCTCTTGTTTCTTCGCATGGCAAAGCCGCACATAAATATTGCAGGCAATGACACGATGGTCCAACGAATTTCTCCCAGTTTGCCATTCATCGTTGGTTCCGTTTCTTAGCCGGTCGCATGATTCTGCAGCATGCAACTAGGGACATCATAGACGAGCGTATTGATGTGCAAACATTGCCGTTGTCCAGCATCTATCTGAACTCCTAGGACTGGCCTACTCGTACTACCGGGTGTGGGTTTATCTTTCCAGTTCTAATAAACGATCTTTTATGGGATTGAAATGCCTTTAACTTTTGTGGCGCACTGCTTCACCCCCTAAAAATATGCGATATTGAAATAAATTGCGTTTTCAGTGCTACGAAATAGTGTACAACGGATGTTGTGTGTGTGTGTGTGTGTTTCGTGTATGCACTCCAAAACGATAGCCAAATTTACATTTGCAAAGAAAAACATGTTCGCATAGAATATAGATGGATGCAGATAGAGTATATGTATACCTTATAAAACTGCAAGTGCATTTGCTGAGGGAGCCCAATTCCAATCCCGAATTCTGTTCTTCAATAATATACAATAAATATCCGGGTGACTAAATCCGACGAACGATTCGATTTGGGACTCTGCTTTGAATTTTATTGATTGATGTTATCAACGAGGGAAGCATCAAAGTGAATTTAGTCCAAACTTGAAGAAAAGCCATTTTTTTTTGTTTTTTTTTTATAATAAGCGCGCACTAAAGGGATTTGTTAGGACCCTTATAATGTATTAGCTACACAGCGCGGGCATTAAGGAAATTAGGGTGAGAAGAAAAGGAGAGATGCCGATGCACGTTGGTTTTGAATGTTTGTATATTGCAATGTGCAGGAAAAATGGAGCGGGGAAAAGCATTCCACATTCGTGTTGTACGGCTGAGGAAAGATTCTTTGAACTTCACTGTACGTCCGAACACAGGCGTGAGGGTGAACTGATGAGCATTCATGGCATGGCGGGTATTGCGGTTGAAATGTTCAAGGGGAGGAATGCAACTGGCTATTTCGTTTGAGCACTTATGGTGGAAATAACGATAAAATAACGAAAGGCAGGAGACATAACGACGATAACTAAGAGAGTTAATCGATCACGCGATGTCTCGGTCGCCAATGAGCTTTATCGCGCGTTTTTGGATCCTGTGTAGTAGCTCCAAATAAGTTATTGGTGCACCGGACCACATATGGGCGTTGTACTCGAGTTTCGGGCGAATAAACGCCTTATAAATTGTAGCCAGATCAGAAGGGGTCATTTACACACATACCGAGAATGGAAAGTCTTTCGGTTTCAGCGATGCAAGTGCCATTCATAGATAATGGCAGTGTGTGTGGGTTTTGCTTTAATGACAGGAGACAGCATTGTGTTTTGGAAGCATTAAATTCCACTCTATTGGTTTTACCCCACTGAGTTATGCTGTTAAGAACGGAATTTAATGAGCTTAACATACGTTGACGTTCCAGTTCCACACCCGAAGTTGAGGGGTGTGACCCAAGAAACGAATATGAGAAGCTGAGGTTACTTTCATCAGCAAAGGAATGGATTAGATTAGAAGTAACAGACAGGAGATCATTTATAAAAATGAGAAAGAGAGTCGGGGACAGAACAGAGCCTTGGGGGACACCAGCATTTATTTGGTGAGTTGCAGACTTGAAACCGTCCAAAACAACTTGAATTGAACGGTCCGAAAGGTAATTTCTAATCCATTGAAGAAGAGAAATTTATATCATCTCTTTGAAGGCAAGAAAATCTCAGCAAAGTAATTATTCTGAACTAAGGTAATGTGATTCAAAAATCTTAAAATGAAATTATAAAAAAAAAAATAACAAAAAAATGCATTTATAGATACAAAGGTACCTATTTTTTATTTATTTGAACAAAAAAATCAAAATATAGCGTAGGGTGGGACACTTTTGACTCTAACGGTTACAGAAAGGTGGTTGATTTTTAAATAAAGTCTTCGATAACAAATCATGTCGATCTTCTTGTAGATCATACACAAACTCCCACAGCTCTCCTTCACAGCTGTGGTGGTAAGAACGATTTTAAATTTTTCTTTGATTTTAAGTAATTTCGCATTCTTACTAAGTTAGTTTTATTCAGCGGTTTCTAATTGAAGTTTTTGTCTTGTCAGTGTCAAACCTTTGTGTTTATAATTTATTTAAGTTATTTATAACTTGGGAATACAATCCCGAAGCAAATTCTCAATCTCGGCGTTCTGGGATTTCAAAAAATGATTCCCGGGATTGAGCGTAGGAGTTTTTAGGGTGGTGTTGCATGCAAAAAGCGCACTTTGATCTGTCAAAATTGCTTAATATCCTCACATTAAAAAAAAAAAAATTGCAATAGGAAAACAAGTGCCATAAACAAAAGAGTATTTACTATTCAGTTCAATTCAATTTTATTTTTCTTGAATTAGTTAAAAAACAGAAGGGCGTAGTGGGTCAATGGTTAGTGGTCAGACTACTAATCGAAAGGTCCCCGGTTCAAATCCTGCCGGGGGCCAATTAACATCTAGAATTTTTTCCTCTGCCCCACCTTTTGCGAACATCTGAGAAACATCCAAGAGTATCAATTGTTGCTTAAAATTTGCAAGTCCCTTCCACTTCGCACAAAAAAGTGGTTGGAGAAGCTAGGTTTTAGGCCTGTATGGGCCAATAATGCCTCAAATTTATTTATTTTGTATCTCGCAAAATATAGGTATTGTACTATACGAATAAAGAAAAATTATAAGTAAAAATACAAGTTTCAAAAAAATAAAAATTCAATAAAAACAAAAAAAATAAAAATTCAATAAAACACCAAAAAATTCGAATTCACAAAGGCAGTACATGAAAAGTGATCAAATCATATATCTTAGATCTTAGACTTCTGGTAATATGATCTCAGGAATACCAACGCATTCAGAGTGTCATCGCCGAGCCTGCTCCGGAAGTATTGCCAATATAACCGGCTGTCGAAAACGCACGCTGTGCTCCTAGACTTGTCGGTGGTATGGACAGTAAATATTTATTAGGCGAGATCTAGATAATGTCCACGGATACCTCCATTCTCAAAAAGAACCAGTTCCTTTTCTTGTTGTAGTTGCTTCTTTATTGTAAGTTCTGTGGGTTGTCTCAACAAAACAGGACTACCTTCTACTTCATTGTCTCTGCCAGTTTCAGTAATATTTTCATTTTGGCTAGGTAATCTTTGAATGAGCGATTTAATTTAGTTTCTTATTGACGCTTGACTTGGAGCTTGGAAAACATCACATTTATCTGAATATTCTGATTAAGGATTTTGGAGATAGTTTAATAAACTGGTTAGACCTGTGCGTCGCGTCGTCTTTGCTTAATTATTAGACAAAGATTCAGTAATTTGTCTGGCAAATATGGTGTTTCTTGTCTTCAATCGATCAAACGAAAATCTGAATGCTGCATCAGTTGTACATAGATTAGAATCTCGTCGCAGATTGCCTCAACAGCGACTTTCAATGGTGATAGGATGTCGATTATTTCAACTGCTAAGTCAAAATCAGAGTCTCTGAGCTGAATAACGTGCTTAGTGTCAATAAAGGACTTTTCAATGTTCATTATCAGCAAAACGAAGCGTTCAACCTTAATCAGAAGACTGTTGCACCCAGTTTTACAATCTATAATTAGTGAGAGCTGTTATTTATTTTCATTGTTGGGGCTCAAAGAAGACATCACAATTCATTATTAATTATTTAACTTACTTGTTACATTCAATTCAGTTCTACTAAATGTGTGAAAGTTTTATTGTATTAATTTATACCATTTAAATATGAATTCAAATTTGCCGCCAATGAAATAATATTCGCCATATCTTCTTTAATGTTTTTGTACTAAACTATTGTACTAAGTATTAACTTATAGCAGCAGCTGCAATAAAAATGGCTTTTTCTTGTTCAACCATTGAACGTATCGGTTCTTTTTATTCGCTCGTCGTCTACATCTTCGCTTGGGTAATTCGTTTGCGATCTATCGCCAATCACTGCGCTCCAAAATCTAGTTGGTAGAATTGAAGGCGCGCTTGACAGAAAAGAATACGCGATGGGCATTTTCATCGATATTGAGGGTGCTTTTGACAATGCGACTTTTGATAGCATGTGCAGCTCCGCCAGACAACACGGAGTAGACGAACCATTGGTGTTGTGGATTAAAGCAATGCTAATGAATAGAACGTTGGTTGCGGATGCGGATTGTGGCCGCTATGTTATGGCGGGGGTAAACAGAGGCTGCCCGCAAGGCGGCGTCATGTCTCCACTGCTGTGGTGTATGCTGGTCGACTCTCTGTTGAACGCACTCAACAGTTCTAATATTTACGCTCAGGCGTACGCGGATGATGTTGCCGTGCTTTCTGTTGGATCATGCCTAGCGACTGTATGCGCCAAGGCGCAGGCGGCCCTTGACGTGATCGACGAATGGTGCACTAGGAATGGGCTCTCGGTCAATCCTCTTAAAACTGAGGTTGTTCTCTTTACGAGAAGGAGGAAGCTGGTCGGGTTGACTCAGCCAGTGCTAAAAGGCGTCACAATCCAACTCTCCAATGAAGCAAAGTATCTGGGAGTCATCCTGGATAGCAAACTTCTTTGGTCCAAACATGTTGAGCTGAAGACTGCCAAGGCGCTGTCTATTTTCTGGCAGTGCAAAGGCATTTTCGGCAAGACATGGGGCTTATCACCGAAAAGAGTCCTATGGATTTATACGGCTATGATAAGACCATTTATAGCATACGCATCGGTTGTTTGGTGGAATAAGCTTTCACGTAAATACGTCACTGCTGCTTTTGCCAAACTCCAAAGGCAGGTATGTCTCGGCTGCACGGGGGCCTTCCCCAGCACGCCTGGCTCCGGCCTAGATGCACTATTGAACCTTCCGCCCCTTGATGTTTACATCATGGGCTGTACAATCAAGGCTATCTCACGTCTTACAAGAGGTGGCTTTTGGTATAACTCGCACTGGAGTTTTGATGAACTTGCGCAACGGTTGTCCTTCGACTCCTGTCTTATGGATATGCCGTCTGATGCGATGACACCGGAACTTCGGCTAAAGCGCAAATACGAGGTCGACTTTCCTCGCGTCCAGGACTGGCTCTGGCCGGACTCTGAACCTGGAAGGGAATGCAGTCGAATCTTTACGGATGGCTCCAAAACCGATCAAGGATCTGGTGCTGGTGTCTTCGTGGAGAGCGATAGCGTTAGACTTTTCTTTCCGTTAGGCAAACATGCGTCAGTCTTCCAAACAGAGACTTATGCTATCCTAATGGCCATGGACTATGTTACGAGGAACAGGTGGAGGGGGCGAAGTATCTGCGTCTGTAGCGACAGTCAGGCTGCGCTTAAGGCCTTACTCAAACCCTTAACTACCTCCAAAATAGTACGTGAATGCAAGATATCTCTGAATTCGGTCGGAAGGCTGAATTCACTTAAACTTGTCTGGGTCCCGGGTCATAACGGGATCACGGGAAATGAGATCTCCGATGAACTTGCTAGACAAGGCTCAGAGGGGGACCTCTCAGGACCTGAACCAGCGATCTGTCTGCCTGCGTCCTCGGTCAGGGCTTCCATTGACGGTTGGGTTTCCTATGAACACAATCGCCGTTGGCATGACTCTCCAGGGTGCAGACAGACTAAGCAAATGCTCCCCGACGTCTGTGGGAAATCCGCGGCATTCTTGTTGTCTCTCAACAGAAAAGACTGCAGACAGACTACTGGCGTTCTTACGGGACACTACGCTTTTGCCAAACACCTTAAGGTGCTAGGCCTAAGCGACACCACCAACTGCGAAGCCTGTGGAGAAAGCGACGACACTGCGGAACATTTCGTCTGTGATTGTCCTGCTTTTGCTCGTATCAGGTGGCAGGTATTTGGTGCGGATATGGTGAGTGCTGTAAACCTAAGCTCCTTATCATTGAAGCGCCTTCTCGTTTTTCTTAGAAAAACGAGTAAATTCCCACAGTAAAATGTGGTGTGTCTGCCTGGCAGTACAATGGACCAGTATTGAGTCTGAGTGCTCCAGTGCAGAAAGTTTCACACATCCCGACAAAAAAAAAAAAAAAAAAAAAAAAAAAAAAATCGCCAATCACGGTGTCGGTTGGGTTTTTTAACATTAATTGCAATTTCTACCCATATTCGTTTCCCGCAGGAATAATATAGGAAGATCTCTTAAGATCAAGCTAATGTTCCATAGGAGCAGGCCGAAAAAGCTCTGCCTGTACATTCAGCTTAAACATATTTTTAAAGAAGCTCGTCGTTTTTTGTCGGCGACCTTTTGAAGAACGTAACAACAATAAATAAAAATAAAAAATGCTATAAATGGACGAGGGAGTGTAAGGTCAACTACCTCTTCGCGGATCGCATTTATACGGTTTGGTTTTGAACCTTTATTAACAATATCTACATTATTAGTAGCAACTTATATTTCCTTTTGATTTGAACCATTTTAAACAATCAACATGACCGGGACCTAGGGATATATATTTTCCGCCCAACAAGTAACATAAATACAGCTGGTTAATAATTATACAATCAAGACGAAGATGAAATGGCAGAATACACGGGACGTTTTCTTAAGATAATAAAATAAAATTATTCGTCCTTTTATTGTTTCTTTATTGAATTATTTTTGTTTTATTTGCAAACAGCTATAATACAAGATTTCAGAGACGAACATATATAATGTCATTATCAATTTATATACAATGTGGCAATAAAACAATTATGGATATTTATTAGCTGCTTTCATAAATTATTTGATATTCGCCACACAATAGATCAATCTTAATACTCCCCATGGGACAAGTTTGAAAAAAATGTTGGACACAAATTTCTTCTCTGTTCAAGCTTGGAAAGACAAGGTGATATTGCCGCAATTATACCTAAGTTAATTGTATACACCAAAACGTAACCCACTATCATATTCATGAATAAAAAAAAACAATTATTCCAGAAATTCAAGTCCTGATTTATGTTGGTCGAGATTGCGAGTTATTGCATAGTTCTAATTAGTAGATTGCGCCCATGTATATCGTCTACTAAAGGACGTAGTCAGATACAGCAACATACCACAGAAAGTCTACTTCTCTCACCCTCGATCTAGCAATAATTTCTCAATTTCATTGCACCCCCAGGAATCCCAAGGTGCGAGCGATAGAGTGGGAGGCAAAACGTTTGACAGCGTTGCTGTGCTCTGTTACAAAAGGAAATCATTTATTCCGCAGGTAATTCGAGTGCGATAATAATGTGTAATTTATCTAAATAATCTGCAATGAAAATGTTCTCCGCAAGAAATTGTCTCACAATTAGAATCATAAATCGATAAGCTGGAGTGTTTATTCCAGCCACTTTGTGGGTTGGCAGGAGACGGCTGCGGCTATGGATTTGTATCTTTTTGGCACAATGGAAGAAAAAATCAGTGTTCAAAAGGGGCTGAGACACGAAGGTGATGGTGAGTCGTTAGTGATGTTGGAGACACAGTAGTACATTCCCATATTCCAGCTATTTTTGGATCCCAGAAATACGACAATTTTTCTTCTTGTATTGAAGCATGAGTATCTGCGGTCATTTCTTCGGACGTGACGTGGTTATTCTTTGAGATGCTGTCTGATTAAAAAGATTAAGGAGATGACCCACTTTCTGATGGAGCTTTGGACCAGAGCGTACATTTACAAGATTGGGAACAAAAGAAAGATTGAATTCAGTACATTATAAATAAGTAAAATATTATCAAAATCGTATCCGGGAATTTGGTTCAGATAATTGGGCTTGAAGTTTGACAGGTCCCGAGCAAACTACTTCGGCTTTTCAAGGTTATACGAGTGTGATTTGATATATAACCACGGATGTAGAAAATGCTGGTATTTGAAAGACAATCTTTTAATTTTTTAAATGTAATTTAAAATGTTTTGCTTTAGAGATATGTATTTGCTTTTTTGCACAACTCGCATACATATATCTCGAAAAATTCAGTGATGTGTTTAAGGCTTGATTTTATGTACAAAAAAAAATATTTTCCTCAAACAAATACTTTACACCAACACTAGCTTTACAATAAACTACGCCAAATGCTTACGTTACTAAAAGACATTTGCCGCCGAGACAAGTGGTCGCGAGTACACCAGTTATCCTAAAACGAACGAAGAGACGAAAAGTGAAATTAAACAGAAGATTAAACGGTCAGCGCTTAATGGGCGTTTTTCTTTAGAAGTTTATTTTTTTATAATGGTAGTACACTTCTGATATAATGGCTAAACAGGTATACCTACCTCTTTGGAGGTTTAAATTTTAATTGTAACGGAAGCATTGTAGCGGACGCAATGGGATATCGGAACCTACTTCGCAATTATCGGATTTCGGAACCTAATTAGCTCGTCGCTATTTGCCAATTTTCAAATCTTAGCTGTCGATGTTTGTCGGATTTCGGAACCCACTTGCTTCCGCTATCGAAATGAAATTAAGTTTTCTGTAAATTAACCAATGGTATATGGAAATTGGTAGAATAAAGTCCGCATGTATTGTATTGATTGGAATACTACTTTGCATTTAATTCATTCCGAATTTCATCACGATTAAACAATGGCTTAAAATAGGTATACACCCATTTTCACCGAACTGCCGAAGGCGACAGCTCTCCCGCAAAGCAAGAGCAACCAAATCTAAAGCTAAAAAAATGTCCTGAAAAATACTCAAAAAAATTTGGAAGCGTATTGTAAAATGTATTAAATAGTCACCGGAAAAATTTAAATCAAGTTTAAATGCCCTTAACAAGGCTTACACAAGGGCCTACACTTTTCAATTAATAAATAAATATTGTTAAACAATCTATACTTGAATGTTCTAATCGAAATTTTAAAACGCACATTCATTTAAAAGTTATAAACAAAAATCAGTTAATACTATGACAGGTATTTTTTATTAAATTATACAAGCAGAATGGCAATATGAAAGGGACGATTTGTGGCATGTCTTTGTATAAAGCGTACCTACTTTGTAATAAAAACAACAACAACAAAAACCTTTCCCAAACTGGATGACTCAATAAATTATACATGAAGCCTTTTGCGATGTGATATTTCTTTTGCTATAGTAATTTGCTATTGCACCTAATTTATAAAACTCTTACCAGCGAACACAGCGATGCGTTGACTGCAGACGCTCTTAGCGGATATTAGCTAACGTGACGATTATATATGTAATTATTCAATAGCAATACCTAAAAAACAAAAACAGAAAATGCTGAACTGGAAAGTCTTGGCGGAACACTCTTTTAGTGACCACCGTTACATTTAATTCAGTTTAGCTTATGATTCTCCCTGCCAACCAGTAGGGTAAACTAGCCTATTGTTGGCACTCCTCCATTGATTGGCATTTGAACTTTAAAACAATGTTAAAACGCATTTCTTGAAAATGTTTCCATATAATTTTTTTTCCATAATTCTTGCTTGAATATATATTTCGTAAATCTGGCAGCACCAGATTTATCTTTATGTTGGTACTATTGAAAATATGTATTAAGATATGTCTTAATGCATTCCCGCCTTTTTTGCCAAAACCGTTAACGATTTTATTAGAGTGGCAGTGAAATAGAAGTGTCTTTTTGTGTTCCTTGGTTAAGAAGTTGATTGTTTTAAGTGCTATTTTGTGTTAATAAGACATTAAATTAAAGGTTTGTTTATTGAAATTAGTTAATATTATTGCATTTTAACCTAAATTAATTGTGCCAACGATGGGAAAGAGAAATTAGGAGCTTTTGGTAGTAGTGCCAATTACCCGGTTATTGGCACTGTGCCAATAATTGGTAGTAGTGTCAATTACACGGTTATCGGCACTGTGTCAATCATTGGGTTGCGCTAATAACTAGTATAAATTACACTGCCAATCTTAAACTTCCTGATTTAACTGATTCTTAGATGCCAAAAGTTGGGAAAACACACAAATATGCAAAAAAAATATGACGAAGGCTTTGTTCAAACAGCTCTTAAAGCAATTAAGGCGGGTATGCCAAAGAAAACAGCGTCTAAAACATTTGGTATTCCAAGGTCGACGCTACAATTTAGATTTAGCAATACATTTTCAAAGGCTAGACCAGGTCCAAAAACAATTTTAACCGATGAAGAAGAGCAAATACTTGTAAAATGGATAAAAGCATGCGGTAGAAACGGGTTTCAGCAAAGAAAATTTTGTCTAAAGATTAGCGTGCAACAGTTTTTGATTAAAACAATAAACCAAACCCGTTTAAGGACAATTTCCCTGGAGAAAAATGATACTCCGCCTTCATGAGAAGACATTCAGATGTAGCCCTTCGAGTGTCCGACCATGTCAAGTTAGGTTTGCAAGAATAGAATCCTACCTGAAGGATGCTGGCTATTTTGAAATACTCCAAGATCCCAAAAGAATTTTTAATGGTGATGAGACAAAATTTCAATTGAGCCCCAAGAACGAAAAGGTCCTTACCGAAAGGGGAAACAAAAATGTATACGAGACTGGTCACTGATCAGTTATGTTTACATTTTCTGCGGGTGGTGATTGTGCTCCTCCTATGATAATTTACCCGTACAAAAGGATAACAGTAGAGATTTTATCATCTGTTCCCAAGGAGTGGGGCATTAGTAAAACAGAGACTGGTTGGATGAAATCTGAAGTAGCTATTTTATGAATATATGTACCTATTGCGAATGTATTACACCCGCATTTAAAAAAACAAAGCTTGCAATTTGCTGTTATATTGTTTGTGGATGGTCACCAAAGTCATTTGAGTTATGAAAAAAATGATTTAGAAATCCTACAACATCTCATTTGTAGTGATTCTGACGTTTAAAAGGTAGGTACTAGTTGCTGTGTAATATATATACCTACTTACTTATTTACTTATTTTTATAGGTACCTAGGTATTTCCAGTTTGTTATGCCTAAGAAGCTAAAAGATGCCAAAACGTATGTGTGCCAATAATTAGAATAACGAATGCCAATGAATGGAATGGAGTGCCAATAACTGGTGAAAATTGACTTCCCTTTATTTTTTTTTGTTTTATTGTTTATGTTTTAAAAGAAATGTTATTTATTCTTTATTTTTTATTATAAAACACCAATAGAAAGGTAAATAAAGTATTTCATAGGTGTTGGGATGTTTCATTTAGTTTTTATAGGGAAATAAAGCCGTACATTTGCTTAAGGTGCCAATCATTGGGTGGCTTACCCTATTTATAAATTATAGGAAAACTGACTGGCTCAAGTACAGAGAAGTACTGAAAAGTTCAATGAAACCTGAACTATTAAGTCCCCCCGTAACACAATTGAGTTGGAAAAGAGGGTTAGGGAACTCACCTTGGACCCCAATAAGGCACTGACTTCTGCCTGCCCGTGTTTGATATCTTTGAACAGACTACACATTGGTGCTACAATTGGTGTAATCACCGGACGCTGTCTCATAGGCAAGCATGCAACAAGGTTTGGGGTCAATAAAAATGACGAAAACTCCATTTAGGATCTTTCTTTTATAATGATCTCAACGATCTCATAAATATCGACTTTAAAAGTCTTTCAAGCTTCATCAAAATCTCCAACTGGTTCAACGAGTAGGAAGAAGATAGATCCGTGTGGTATCACAATGGACATTTTTATTGGTCTAAGTATGTCGGCTTCTGCCGACTGCTACTATAACCTAACCTAACCTAACCTAAAGATCGACAAAATTATTTGCACAAGTGCAAGTGAGGGCTTTGAGTGTATAACGGGAGTTTTATTCATCGGCTAATCAAATTAAAGCGCTGTAATTTGGTTTCTAAGATTGTGTGAGTCAAAATTCTGCATGTCGAAACTCTGGGCATCCTAAATTCTGTTAAAATTTTGTATGTGCCAAAATCAAGTTTTCCAAAATTGTGCGCACTTTTTTTCGTTATCAATTCAATTTCTCTTTTATCATTTACAAATTTTTAGAATACAGTTTCTCATTAGGCTTAGTTTCGTGGAATGTATATTTGTGAAATAGGTATACATATACTCGTAATTCCTTATGTTAGTGTTTTGTTTTTTGAAACTATAATTTTGTTATAAAATAAAAGGATATGGGAAAAATGTAAATCTTTGCTGGAGCTGCGAAGTTACGGCCAGGAAATAACATCCCAAAAGTCAAAATAAAATAAGGCCCCAAAATTGAGATATTTCTCCAAATGGTCAATTTTGTCAGGGCGAAATTAGCCCAACAAATAAATAAAATAAAGCCCCTGAGAGCAATTGTATTTTTTTTTATTTCAAACAACTGAAAATACACCTCAAAAATTAGAGTAGCCTAAAAAACGGCTTTTTGAAATTGGCCCCAATGCCAAATGCGTTCAAAAAACTATAAATGAAACAACATAAACGTTTTGTAGCCCAGTTAGGGCAGTTTGCATTACTTTTTGGCCATTTTGCACAGCTTCCGTTTTTGAATCAATCAGTGTTTGGGTCAACAGATTTGCCGGTTAGAGGGATTTAGCCATTTGCTGAGCAATTTTTAAGGATTGAATTTGTGGATTGATGCACTGTAAACGTGTGAATGTAGTAGAGTATCACAAGTAGATCCCATAAGCATTTGTATTTGAATGGGGTTCATGCTGCACCTTGCAACACACTGCTTGTGGGAACAGGTACGTGATTGGGTATATGTACAGTTTCTTGGAATCCATTGCATATATTTTGTTCAACCTCATCCAGGTGCAGTCAACAAACCAGGAGAGCATAAAAAAAGACAAAAAAAAAGAAAAATGAAAAAAAGCAGCTCGCAAGGTAATTTTTTATCTCCAAAAATCAAGTTTTTAAAATGCGTGCTAACACTTTGGTGCCATTTCGCATTAATGGAAATTAGGCAACGAAAAAAATAACAATTTTGGTTGTTTTTGAAGATAACAAAGCTGAATGTTTTTTGGGAAAAAAAATTCAATATTAAATTTTCCAGAATTTCAATACATACAAAGGAATTTACAGAATTTAAAAATACAGAATAAACGATTTACAGAATATTGGAATACAGAATTTCGGTAGCAGAACTTTGGCACTCACAGAATTATGATCATATAGAATTTTGGTCATACATTTTGGCCACAGCTTGCGTGATATGTCACAAGTGGATAGTGACAACCGCCTGTTGTTGGCTTTCATTCGTGTTTTGTATTGCACTCTCTCTCTCTGAGGTTACAGAGTGGTGGTTTGACCGACTGAAGTGCCTGTTCATGGTCCATCGCAGACCCCTTTCTTGCCAGTTCGTCAGCTCGCTCGTAACCGGATATGTCCTTGTGTCCAGGGAACCAGCAGAGACTCGTTCTATGCTTCGTGCCAAGAGCTTTGAGCTCCTCGCGGCAACGGCGAACAAGCAGAGACTTTATTTCGGTAGCTCACACCGCTTAAATGGCCGCCTGACTATCAATATAAATGTTAATATCACTATGTGGTATCGCCATCATTGATACCATGCTTGCAACTTCAGTGATTTCTAGGACTTCTGTTTGGAATACAATATAGTGATCAGGTAATATAATCGATCTGTTAATGTTTAGTTTCTCTGAGAATAGTCCAGCGCCCGTTCCACAGTCCATTTTTGATATGTCTGTAAAGATGGATATCGATTTCTTTTCCATGGGTTCGTTTGCGTACCATTCCTCATTGCTCGGAAATAAACAAGAGAATGGTTTTTCAAAATCTAGGTAAGGAGACATGTCGTCACGTGAGTTCTTATTTATCCTACAGACTATTTTGGGCGAAAATGAGTTATATGTATATGCCATCTTATATTTTCGGTCATGCTCTTTAGATTGTTGAAATCAGAATTGTCCTATATCTTTTAGTTTTTGAAATAAATAATAATAAAATTTGAATTTGTCCTATAGACCAATTGTTGTCGATCAATTTTATGCTTATTTGTCCTATATCCATTTTTGTATGCAGTAGGACAAATGTTATACTGGCATTATAATTATGTAAAGTTTGTGCTTAAATGTCCTATATCCAATGACATATGGATATAGGACAAAATGTATATAAACATTTTAAGATTTGCAGTTTGGAGTTGGATTGTGACGCCTTTTAGCACTGGCTGAGTCAACCCGATCAGCTTCCTTCTTCTCGTAAAAAGAACAACCTCAGTCTTAAGAGGATTGACCGAGAGCCCATTCCTAGTGCACCATTCGTCGATCACGTCGCTAGGCATGATCTAACAGAAAGCACGGCAACATTATCCGCGTACGCCTGAGCGTATACATTAGAGCTGTCGAGTGCGTTTAACAGAGATTCGACCAGCAGTGGAGACAGAACGCCGCCTTGCGGGCAGCCTCTGTTTATCCCCGCCATAATATACGAGTTACGGCCACAATCCGCATCCGCAACCAACATTCTATTCATTAGCATTGCTTTAATCCACAACACCAATGGTTCTTCTACGCCGCGTTTTCTGGCAGAGCTGCACATACTATCAAAAGTCGCATTGTCAAAAGCACCCTCAATATCGATGAAAATGCCCATCGCGTATTCTTTTCTGTCAAGCGCACCCTCAATTCTACCAACTAGATTTTGGAGCAATGGAAAATAGTGGGTGCAATCGCAAAGTAGTTTTGCGCACGTAAAGCTTGACCAGCCTTTCAGTCAGACTGATTGGTCTGAAGCTCTTGGCGAGCGAGTAGTCACTTCTGCCAATTGTTGGTATGAATGCCACTCTAACTGTACGCCAGGGTGTTGGAATGTATGACAGTGCTAGGACAGCGGTGAAGTAGGGTCTCGGTAGTAGGGGCTGGTTGTGAACCAATTGTAATCTTGTTACCCGGAAAGTGAGACTCCAGCAGATGACTGAGAGTTTCCGTTTTCGTCTCAGTGAAGGTGCCATAAAGTTTTCTAAGTGATTCCAGTTTGGCTGGTTTACCTTTTGCAGAACTTTAACCACCCTACTAGTTTCACCCAGTGTATCAATCATTTCGCAGAAATTCCTATAAGAAGCACTTTTCGATACCCGAATTAGCCTCTTATATTCCGTCTGCTTCGATCGGTAGAGATTCCAGTCAGTCTCCAAATCAGTCTTGAGTGACCTATTTAGAAGCTTTCTAGCCTCTCTTCAGATTCTTTGCAGTTCCGAGCTACACCAGGGAACCGGCGTTCTGCCAGGGGTTTTGCTTACTGGGCACGTCAGTTCAAAACAGCTAGTAATGGCACTATTCAGGTCTTGAACAGCTCCCTCTACCTTTTGTCTCATCCTGAGTTTGGTTGGAGTTTTGGGAGTTTTTCCCATTTCCTCCCCAAAGCGTATCCAGTTGGGTTTTCTCGGATTTCTCCTCTGCTGCAAAGTTATGGCTTCACATTCGTTTTGGAATTCGATATATCTATGGTCTAAGAGGGACACCACCGAAGAGACCCTCCACTTGGTAACCGCCTTAAAGTATCTATTTGATAAAGTTAGGTCGATCACTTCCTGTCTTCTAGACTTCATAAAAGTTGGCTGCGAGCCAACATTGTTGATAGTAAAATCAGATGATGTCATGTTGCATTTACTGCTGCCCCAAACAGTGTTCTGAGCATTGGCATCGCAGCATATAACTAGGGCCATCTTCCTGGTGTCGCTATTTTAAAACTTACATAAGTTACTAAGTTACCTAACACACACTATTAGTGATAAACAATATGAATACGAATTGTGTTTTTGTTATGCTTTTTTTAAATTTATTTATTAAGCTTGGAGAACAAAGTTCCTTTTATTTATTTTTACTTTGTTATGAAACTTTATAAACATTATAATATTTTCGTTTATTTTTTTTAAATTCAAATAAAGAAAGAATTGAATTTTGATTTCAATAAAAATATTTGATATCCTGATTTTTGTATTTTACTGTGTGTATATCCAATACAAATTCCACTGGAGACAATATTTGTAACTTTGATTTTTAATGTGTCCGCAACTGTATGGACAGGTGTCCTATATCCATTTCACTACTTTTATTTTAAACTCAATTAAATCAATGATCAAAAACCATAAAATGCAAAATGCTTTATGTATGGTTGGCCGGATACCCAATCTTTCAAAAAATATAAAAATCTCTGTGATTATGCGCAAAAAATAAGCAAACCATCACTTTTAAGTTTAAAAACGCTCCCCTGAAAAGTTACATTAAAGGTCTATAGGACAAATAAGAACTCACATGACGATGTAGTCAGATATGACGTTGTTCCCTATGTACATGTTCAGAATCAGTGCATGTCCAAAATGACTCGGGTTCCAGCTGTTTGTTTGACTGATCCTCAAGGCACTTTTTGAGCTGATTCCTGCATGTATAGATCCAATGGCGGCAAATTGAGAATGGCTTCCAAACCAGCGGTTGGATTTGTTCTCATTGCACTAGTTGTCCCTATACATACTTATCTCTGTATTTTTGTCATCGCCTTGAGTATGTGGCTTGCCACCAGACTAAGCTGCCGTATGCGAGTATTGGTCGCACGATTGCCGTATACATCCACAGAATTATTTTAGGGTTTGGACCCCATTTTTTGCCGAAGATACGGTTGCATGCGTAGAAAGCGTTGGCCGCTTTCCTAACTGTGTCATCGACATTTGGCTTCCAACTCAGCTTCCTGTCGATTATAATTCCTAGATATTTCGCACTCTCCGCCACCTTCAATTTCTGGTGGTTTGAATTCTGGTATTCTTCTTTCATTAGTGAACAACACCATTTCAGTCTTTTGTGGATTGATCCCGAGACCGCATTGTTTTGTCCACTTAGTGAGTGTCCGCAGTGAGTTTTCTAACAGTTCGCTCAGAGTTGATAGGAATTTCCCTGTCGCGAGCAATATTACATCATCCGCAGATGCAATTGCTTTGGCCGCTCTGTTTTTGAACTTTAGGAGTATTTCGTTAACGACAAGGACCCAGAGTAAGGGGGATATGACTCCACCTTGTGGTGTGCCTCTGGAAGCCACGACTCTTAGGACATTATCGCCTAGTGTTGCATTGATGTACCTTCCAATGAGCAGGCTCATAATCACCTTATTGAGAGACTGATCGACGTTGGACTTCTGCAATGCTCTTTCCACTGCTCACTTTTCCACATTGTCGAATGCTCCTTCAATGTCTAAGAACGCTGCAAGTGTGTATTCTTTGTCCTTGAGAGACTTTTCTGCTGCTGACGACATCGTGTGGCGCAGTTTCCACTCCTTTGCCTTTAATGTAAGCGTGTTGGGCGGTGAAGATCGCGCTGTAGTCGAGTCGACTGCGAATATGGATGTTCATTAGATTTTCAAACGTTTTTAGGATGAAAGATGTCAGACTTATCGATCTGAAGTCCTTGGCATTGGTGTGACTAGGTTTTCCTGCCTTGGGAATGAATACCACCTTCACTTCACGCCAGGCTTTTGGAATGTAGCCACACTCCAGACTTCGTGTAAAAAGTCGTTTGGGAACCGGTATGATGACGATCTTTGTCTTCTGGAGCATAATAGGAAAAATCCCATCTCTCCCAGGTGATTTGAAGGAAGATAATGTATCAATTGCCCAGTTAAGCTTTTCTTCGGTTATTACTCCTTCTGGAACCAATGATACAGTTGTAGGAGTAATATCCGCATCTATATTATTGCCTAGACTTGGGTTGCACCCTGGAAAGTGAGTCTGTAATAAGAGCTCGAGGGTTTCTGCACAGGACTGTGTCCAGTTTCCACAACTGTCCTTAATAAAACCTGGAATACAGGGTTGTTTGGACAGAATTTTCCTAAGCCTGAAAGATTCCGTTGTGTTTTCTATGTTACTACAGAATGTCTGCCAAGCCATGCGTTTAGCACTTACTATGGAGCTCTTGAATTTCCTGTGACTGGCCTTGTACAGGTCCCAGTCAGTTGGGGAATTGGAGGCTTTCGCTGCATTGAATAGAGCTCTAGTTTTCCTCCTAATTTTAGACAATTCCTTTGTCCACCATGGTGGATGCTTTGTATACTTTATTGTCCGTAAGGGACAGGCTTTATCGTACGCATTTGCCAGAATTTTGTTTAAACATTCTGTAACCGCGTCGATTTCTTCAGTGTCTGTCGTTCAAGTTTCCTACTATTTTTTTTTTTGTCAGTTTGTCAATTAGGGATTCCCGAATTTCCTTATTGGGTCTACTTTCTCGTCGATTAGGAACTCTATCAGCCTGTGGTCTGAAAAGGCCGTTACCGTAGAAACTTTCCATTCTCTCACATTCAGAGTTTGTGAGTTGTTACAGAGTGTAATATCTAGAACCTCACGCCTATTCCTAGTTAAGTTATGAAGGTTGGTTCATTGCCAATATTGGCTATCAATATATTGTGTTCAATAATAAATTCAAAAAGGGACTCACCTCTCCATTTGTGTCGGTGCTACCCCATTGAGCATGATGGGAGTTGGCGTCGCATCCTAGGATGAAATCCCATTTTACACGGTCAGCATTGTCCACCAGCAGCCTGGTCAGATCGGACGGTGGACTTCCTGGAGAGTCGTGTGGCATGTAAATCGGCGCGAGTATCAGCGGGCGTCTACCTGCTCGCTCCCATATGACCACTGTCTGGTTCGTATTGCTGTAGCTATATAAGAGAAATAGGTTAATTTGTTTTCTAGCGACAATACATGTGCGTTTCTTACTCTGATCTGGTATGTTGGTGTTGTAGACGACCAGATCCTTACAGTTCAGCCCTTTTATCTGACCCCGGATGATGCAGGGTTCTTGAACTAGGGCGACGTCTATGATTCTCATGAAGAGAACAAGATTGGCGCTGGCCGCCTTACTGTGGTGAAGATTGATTTGTCCTTTCTTCATGACGCGTTGCCGCTAGTAGCCGTAGCTTATAGCGCGTTATGCCTACGCTAACCTTAAACTGCTTGTTGCGTAGAAGCGGAAACGAATTGTGACTGAGGAGTATAGTGACTTCCATGCCATTCTCGGTGTGTTCCCCCGTTTCCAGAACCTTCCACTCCTTGCTTTTCAATTCCGGGTTAAGGAACTGCAGATTGCGTTCGATTCTGTCCACGGGTAAGTAAGGTCCTTGAATGAGAATGCGTCCTTTTGGTCTTGTAATATAGAGAATTTCTTTCCTGTCAACGACGCGAATGTCAGCGTTAGACCAGGGTGCGTCTGTGTTGACGACGAAATTCTTCAACCAATCGAGGGTGTTGTTGTTGTCGCATTCCATGATTTTGAATCCTTTGAAGGTAGTTAGCTGCCCAAAGAGAGGGACTGTGCCATCAGCCTTCAGGATAGCGTCGTTGACCCCATCCAGGATCCTTAGTTCGATTAATTTTCATTGGTCTTCGGTGAGTCTTCGCTCTGAATTTCTAAGGTCGATAATTGCGACACGAAGACCCTCCTTGACCTTTTCCGCGTATTTCGGTTTTTTAGCCTGCCTGCCTACACCCGGGGAGAGTGTGTTGTCATACCGACCTCTTTTGGAGCAACCAGGAGCCCCCTCAGGTTCGGACGAATCCTTGCCTGGGGCAGCTACCGAGCGCTTTGGAACAGCTGCACCCTAGTAGAGCTAGGCCCTGACCTACTTTTTTGCAGAACCTTCTTGGAGCCAGGTTCCTTACCAGTTTGGGACGTATCCTTTGCTGGATCGGCACGTAGATTTTCGGGTTCTGACCGAAAGGCGGTTGGCATTTCTCCCTTGGTCCAGTCAGACTCCCTGTATCTGTCCAGTTCTGCGTCCTATCTTTTAGGCTGCTGCGCCACGCTGCCTCGGTGGACTTAATAGTCTCCCGAGCCCTAGCTAGCTGTTCCATTTCCCTTTCCGTGAAGGAGCTTGGGTCACGGTTTTTAAACCTATTAAGCAGTCGGCGCGCATTCCTGCGCTGCTTTGCTGGGTCGGACTGCTTTTTGCCAATCGCCGGGTTTACCTCCGTAGCAGGTATGTTTGGCTTATCGACAACTGTACGTAAACTGTCAAGCGTCGAGTTGGCCTCTCCCGGGGAAACGTTTTTCACCTCGTCTGCTTCCTTGGCGGGTTCAGATGCGACAGACCCGTGCCCCGATAGGCTATGGCATATCACAGGCATTGGTGGTCGCATGAGTGCACCCTCACTGAATGCTTCGGGGAAGGCTGTCTTCGGTGGCGAGTCAGCACGGGGCTTGTCGCAGTCCAAAGACTGACTTTCCAGAAAGTCAAAAGCGTTTTGAAGCCGTCGTTTTTCCCTGTCCTCTACGGTATGCTTTTTCCTCAGCTTACTGATCGTGTTTTTGCAGTTGATGAGTTTTTTCCTCATCGATGCAGTAGACGATACTGAGAATTTGGATGAGCTGGCGATGGAACGATTGTCGTCCTCTTCGAGGAAGAGTTTCTCAAGATTGAGATCGACCGTTCCTACGCTTCCCCCAGCCGAAACTGCCCTACTGGTTGACGGTTCCTATAGTAGAAAACTTTCTTCCTCCTCCGTCATCTTTGTCAATGTCACTGCCGTCGTCTGAGAATCGGTTTTTATGAAGTTCTTGGTGCCCGATTCATTTGCACCAGTTCCTTTGTTTGTTTTTTTGTTGTTTGTATTAATTTTGGACCCACGAGTAAGGAGGAAGAAGATGTCGCTCTGTACTCACCCCCTGTATACAGAAAAGGGTAATTAAATTGAAACTAGAGATCCCCAGGTATCTAGAGTTCACCGTTAAAAGACACCATAACATTGTGCCATACACATACGTTCTTACCCGGGATTACGGGGTTTTATCGAGTTTTCCGCTCTAGATCCGTCATATTTAGTCGAAAGCAGTGGCACTTCGTGCAGGATGTGATTCTTCACCACGTATGACGGTCTTAGGAACAGCGTTCTTTGCCAGAACCATCTGTACCTCTGGTTTCCTTTCCGAGCCCGGTGACTACTCAGCCCAAGCTGGGCAGGCACCCGGTCTCCGGGATTTATGGGCTGTGACGACTCACTCAAGGGGAGGGGCTGTGGCCTTTCCTCCTTGGTCAGTCATTTACCCATCTGACAGAAACCTTCGCCACTCATTCATTCTGATAGAACAATTCAGCATTTGATAAAATCAATCCCTGGACTCCTATGAGAAGTTATTCCCGCAAAAGCCAAAACAACACTATATATATGGTAATATGATGCCAATAAAAATTGCGTTTGGTGTAAAAATATTTTTCATTTTTGGTTTTCAGAGGTGGAAGCTGAAGTAAATAAAGAAAATAAAAATAAATATTAGGCATTAACCTACCCCTAGCTTCTCCAGCCATTCGCTTGTGCGAAGTGGAAGGGACCTACAATTTTAAGCCGAATTCGAACGGCCAATTTGAGAAGCCTCACATGACAATTGATACTCTTGGATGTTTGTCAGACTTTGGCAAGAAGTGGGGTAGTGGAAACATATTTTAGAAGTAACTTGGCACCGGCGGGATTAGAACCTGATACCTATAGATTAATAGTCCAACACACTAACCTCTGCGCCACGTCGCCAACAAAAAACACAACGTGTCCAAATAATTTTGCCGGTGTTAAGCGAATTTGATTTTTTTATTTACCGTTTTAGGAACATTTAAAAGACTTAAAAGTTGTGTAGCATTTTTGCTTTTTTCCTATCTATCTATTCTTTCTAATATTTAGTAAATAGCACCTAAAAGCTAGCAATGAATTACGATATTGCCAGGTGCTGCTTGATGTTAAACACAAATGCTTGCGCTGCGCTGTGTTCTTACCATTATAAGGGTACTGTAACATTTACAGCAAAAACCCCTTTAGCGTAAGCAAATTTAAAAAAAAAGCTTTTTTGAAGTGATGCCTTTGACTGTATGTTGATTTCTTTTCCAAATTACAAAAATAAATGTCAACGCTGGGTAATTGCATTTGTCGAAAAATCATCTGTTCACCTTTGACAGAGCTACAGTAGTGCCATATTCAATGAAGTCAGCTCTTATCTTACTTTCATCCTTGTAGTCTTCTTGGCGCATACAATTTCATTTCCCCCTGCATAAACATCAGCAGCGTACACAAGAAGAACACGATTAAATGTTGCACAACAATTTAACCAATAAGTGGTTATCTATAACCGGCTTCCTCCGTTCCTTGCTATCGGTAAAGTAAATGACTATCATCTCTGTGCGCACATAAAAACGGTCGTTATTCTGTGAAATTTATGAATATGAATAAAAGTGTTACGATATACAAACAGCAAGAGCAACATCAAGGCCAAGAAATCGAAAACGGTGACAAGGACGATGAAAAGCAACCCGACGCAGCCACCTACACAGTAAGGAAAACATTTAATCGATACAAAAGAGTAAACCGATTGGGGAATAAGGAGAATTGGAACTCCAGAAGCGAACGCATAAAATACTATCACTCAGGATTTGTCCTGGCAACAGGGTTTGAGTAGATATTCTTCTCTGAAAATGTCGTTTCGCCAGATTATTCTTATTTCACTTGGTGGCAATGGCAAGAAAGATGGCTGCTCTCCGACGAATACAGCAAATTGCTCCAACTCCTTAGAGTTCCTTAACTCTTATTGAAGATTTTAGTTGACATTTAGGGACGAGCACGACTCCACACCCACTCACTTGATTGCACATAGATCTCATACGCTCCGTAAAACTTATTTCCATTTTGTGGAAACACCTCAATTTCCAATTATTTGAGTAGGCAATTTGGATAAGACATCTTCAGCGCCAGCAACCAGCACGCAACAACCAAGACGAAGGCACATACACGCTTGGAATCTCTAACAAGAAGTACAACACACTATGGGAACTGGGTAACTGAAAGACGGTAGTAGGTAAGCTCACCCAGCTCAGTTCGGTTGCTTGGTTGGTTAGTAATTGGTTGGTTGCTCTATCTTGTGTCCTGTGCAAATGCCAGCCGAGGGGAATATAATAATTCACTCGACAAGTTCACATAAATTGTATCCTGGTGTAAATTCAGCAAACGACAACCCGGTACTCGTTATATAATTTTTGCTAAGCATGTCGAGCAGATACCCCGATACGCCGCACCATAACATTGTGCGTCGCCATTGTAAGGAATGGGATATAATTTTATTGTTTGTTTTCAGTGGGAGCATGGCGGGTGGGAGCTGGGAGGCTGGGCGTATTTAAGTGCGTACAAAGCAAACTGCACACAAAATTTTCGAAAACTTTAATCTGAACATGGATTTATCTTGGACTTACACTCTGTGCTCGTAAATTATGTGTGTGTGTGGTGAAAGTTGTTTGGAATTATTTTGTTGAACAAACATACACCAGTAGTTGGAATTGGCGTACGAGTACCTGGCTTACGTGGAGTCTGTTCGGAGTGGCATTGAATCGGGGCCCCTTACCACTTGAATGTGTAGGCCATTTATTTATATGTAGAAAACGTACGAACATAATACGGCATAGTCATAAGAGGATAATATTTATGTGCTGGCAGCAGAAGGGGTGGCAAAAAGAAAAACGTTTCTGTGCATTTTGTAGCTTAGAGATGTATAGTGTAGGAACTTGTAGACGAAGATTAGCACATAGGTATCTATGTATATTGCGTTTTTATTTATTTGTTTTAATTTTGGCATTTTTTCTTTTTACAATCTGCCCTGGATGAATGTGGTCGAATAAAAGTCGTACATACGAGTACATAAATGTAGATGATTGGTATTGAAAAGGAAATGAGGGAGATGTGACATTTTACGTTTGCATTTTTTAGTTGTTGCACTCAAATTCTTAATTGGTGCAGTGCTAATGATGTGAAAATAAATGCAGAAATTTCTTATTGCCATGGGGTGGCGACCGGATTGATTATTAGGTATTTAAAAAGATATTCAGAGAAAATAGAAGATACAAATGGAAAAAAAAGCTAATCACACTTTTTGATTTTGTCAATGAAGTGCTTTTGTGCATACCTAACAGTGGCGGGCTTTGTTTTTGCTTTTGTTTTTTATTATCTCAGCTTGAAATTATTCTCCATGCTACTTCTTATGAAATTGCTGCTTTATATAGAAAGAGGTTTCTGCTTATGATCTGAATGTGTCCTTTAGTTCTCGTTTTATTCTCTTTTTAGCAAACAGATTTGAATGAGAGTGGAGCGAGTTCGACTTTCATTGATAGTGACAAAAATGGGGTATTGCGACTAATATTTTGTAGTCGTAGAAAAGTTTTAAGGTATGCCAGCTAAGTGCGCAAATCCTGAACCAAAAACTAGATGAATTTTGAAATATTTTAATAAATTTAAGATGCAATCTGCGTATCGGAAACTCGGTTTGTTGATGGTGTGAACGATGCGGTTACAAACTTTTTCGAGCTGATAGAACCGATCGCGCTGGTGGCCGCGTGGCTATTTGTTTTAGAGAGGCTTTTTCGCGATGTTGCGGTCACTAACGAGTTTTATCGCGCGTTTTTGTAACATGTCAAGTAGCTCAAATAAGTTATTTGTGCAGTAGACCAGATATGAGCATTGTACTCAAGTTTCGGGCGGATAAACGCCAAATAAATAGTAGCCAGTTCATAGGGGGTGAAATATTGCCTGCATCGCTTAAGGAAGCCTCGGCATTTCGCAGCTTTCTTGGCGACATCGAATATGTGGTCATTCCAACGAAAGTTGTCATTAACACGCATACGTACCAAGAATGGAAAGCCGTTCGGTTTCTGCGATGCAAGTGTCATTCATTAATAATGGCAGGGTGTTTGAGTTTTGCTTTAATGACAGAAGACAGCATTGCATTTTGGAAGCATTGAATTCCACTCTATTAGTTATACCCCAGTGAGTTGTGCTGTCGAGATGGTTTCCAGCTCCACACCCGAAGATTGAATCAAGAAACGAATATGGGAAGCTGAGGGTACTGTCATCGGCGAATGAGTGGATTGGATTAGAGGTAACAGATAGGAGATCAGCACCAGCATTTATTTGGTGAGTTGCAGACTTGAAACCGTCCAAAACAACTTGAATTATTGTACGATCCAAAATGTATTTACAATCCATTTGTTGAGATGACATTGCACGAGAAATAAAAATGATCCCTTTTCCTCAGTCAACTCAACTAGCCACGGTTATTTACCCTCTTCAAGAAAGAGATAGCGGCCAACGATCGGGCGGTCTGAGGAGAAGAGCGTTGAAGTGAGTCAAGTGAGAGCAGGGATAAGCGAATCGGAAACTATACAACACATAATATCCGGTTTAAAGGATACTTCCTTGACGACTGTGCTCGATGCCAGAAAGCCAAAAACCCCCAACGAGTTACTTCATGAAATAAAAGAACAAGAACATGCGGAACAGTATAGGGAAACAAGGAGAGAATTTCAATCAAACCGAAAATAGTGTTTAAACCAAAGACAACAGGGAGGAATTGCAGAACGAAGATCTTCTCGTTTTGTTCCATATTCTGATGATCGTCAAATTAATCGTAGAATAGAAAACTCTAGAACATCGTCGTCGTCGGAAAACCGATCACGGTCCAAGGTTCGTGGTTCCTAGATCTGCACGATGGAGGATAATTAAATCAATGCACGATGATGTGGGTCATTCGGGTCTAGATAATACTATTTCTCTGGTTGAACGAACTTACTGGTTCTCTAAAATACGAACACTCTGCAGGAAATATATTGAAAGTTGTGTGGACTGTCTTTACAATAAAGAATGTATATTTTCAACTTATCTCCTTATTGGCTGGTCTCAACTAATTTAAAAAAAGGAAGACGGCACTAATTATCTCCAGAAGAATACCTGAAGCCTGTGTGGCAACTCAGCTGCATCTGTATGGCAACTGGGTGATTTGGATGGTAAGTGGGAAGTCTGTGTGGCAACTTGGTTGTATCTGTGTGGAAACTGGGTAAATTATTGGATGGTAAGCGATGGGAAGCCTGTGTGGCGATTCGGTTGTAACTGTGTGGCAACCGGGTGATACTTATGAGCTAAGTGGACAGCCTATAGATTTTCCTGCTTCGTGTCCTTGAAGGAAACATTAAGTGGAAAGCCTGTGTGGCAACTCGGTTGTATCTGTGTGACTACTGAGTGTTACCTGTGTGGTAAATGGGAAGCCTGTGTGGCAACTTGGTTGTATCTGTGTGGCAACTGGGTAAATTATTGGATGGTAAGTGATGGGAAGCCTGTGTGGCAATTCGGTTGTAACTGTGTGGCAACCGGGTGATACTTATGAGCTAAGTGGAATGCCTATAGATTTTCCTGCTTCGTGTCCTTGAAGGAAACATTAAGTGGAAAGCCTGTGTGGCAACTCGGTTGTATCTGTGTGACTACTGAGTGTTATCTGTGTGGTAAATGGGAAGCCTGTGTGGCAACTTGGTTGTATCTGTGTGGCAACTGGGTAAATTATTGGATGGTAAGCGATGGGAAGCCTGTGTGGCAATTCGGTTGTAACTGTGTGGCAAACGGGTGATACTTATGAACTAAGTGGACAGACTATAGATTTTCCTGCTTCGTGACCTTGAATTAAATCTTAAGTGGGAAGCCTGTGTGTCAACACGGTTTTCTGTAGTAACTGTGTGATATCTATGTGATATAAAACAAAAAAATTGTCAAATTTGGCAAGTTCATTGGATCGATGAAAAAGTCGGATGGCCGAATGTTGAGATGACATTGCACGAGAAATAAAACTTATCCCTTTTCCTCAGTCTCTCACTCAACTAGCCATGGTTATTTACCCTCTTCAAGAAATAGAGAGCGGCCAACGATCGGGCGGTCTGAGGAGAAGAGCGTTGAAGTGAGTCAACTCGGAATCACAAAAGGGTACGGTCGTTGGTTAGCTCGGTGGTGTTTATTTCGATTTTTATACATTAAAGCAAGCTATTATGGATTCCAAATGCACGCATTTTTGACAAGAGAGCTTGATGCCAAACTCTGTCAAATGCTTTTGAAATAACCCACCGCAACATTCTTACTTTCACGACCTTGGTGAAAACATTGGTTTCACTTTTCGGTTAGATATATTATCAAATCACCAGTGGACCTATTGCTGCGAAAATATTGAAGATATTTCATTAGCTGACGGTTGAACAGCGTTTCCATGACCTTAGAAAGAAGGGACATAAGTGCAATTGGTCGGTAGGAGGATTGAGAAGAAGATTGGCCTTATTTTGCTATAGGCTGGTCAAACGCTGATTTCCATCTTCTCGAAAAAAGCCCTGACAATAGAACAGACAAAGGACAGATAGAAAAACGTACGCTTGGTTTTGCCAGCGTAGAAGAACACCTCTTCAGAACTATAGGGGAAATACCATTTAGACTGGCTCTATATAGAGAGCTAACAGCTGTAATGTCATTGTAAATGAGTTTCGGGATAGATGACGAGGCCGAATTCTTGATGCTTTTAACAAACGACCAAAAGTTTTACTACCCGTGGGACTTTGTAGTATTTTTTGTCTCAGCGTTTGGTCGTAGGAGAATTTGACAAGATTAAAAACTTCTTCCGATTTTCCTCAGATGGGTTGGCCGTATAAGACCGAAAGCTTACCTCCCCTAACCTGATAGCCTCTTTGTATTTCGAGTCACACCACGCGTTTACCTTGGGTTTGATACCTTTTATCCGTTTAGGGATAAAGCATTTCATACCCAATAAAATCGTATTTGTTATTATATCAGCAGCAGCATCCACGTCGCTGTCGAGGAAGCACAGCAACCAGTTAAAACTCCTAAAGAAAGCGTTTAGTTTTTCCCAATTGGCTTTCTCGTATTGCCATACGGTGCTTTAGGGAGCTCGTTCTCTAAGGATGTGGCTTAGGTACACAATGGTCTGATGAACCGTGAGGCGGTAATACATTTATAGCATATTTTTCAGGGAGAGAGGTAAGAAACAAGTCCACTGTGATGGCGGTTTGACTGCGTATATCCGGTATTCGTGTCGGCTCATTAACAAGTTGAGTGAGATTGTTTACCTCAGCAAAAATGTCAAGATACCTTCCTTATTTTTGGCGAGGTTATGATAGTAAAGGAATTATAGCCACACTGGATCTATAAGAGATAGTCGACTTGCACAACCCCCGTCATCTGCTACGGATTCTGATATATAAGTTCGCAAACATGGCGCATGTTGGTTATAGTTAGTTAGTAAGTTAGTTATAAAAACTTTATTTGAATTCAATATAAATAAGCGTTAGCAATTTGTTGTAACTCAACTTAAGCCAAGGTTGCCATTCAACATGCACAAGATCTCACTCATATCCATCGAAGGCTTGCCGAAGTATCTCACACGAAAATCTTTCAGAAGGGGGCATTTTGCAATAAAATGATTCACATCTTCTATCTATCTGTGATTACATAGGTCGCACCGAATTTGCAGGTCAGGTCGATGTGGAATGTAGTTTAGCTTAATTATTTCACTTTCCTTTCTTTCAATATATAACTTATTATCTTCTGGGGAAATCGATTCAGGAAGTACCTACGTATTTTCTGGAAGATTAAAATTCAGCTAACTTTAAATCGTCCTACATAATGTTGTGAAGATTGTAATTCTATCACACATTTTTTGAGAACTTTTGTGATTATGGTTTCTGAACGTTTTAAGAAAAGCACATACAGTGCTCTTCACTTGATTAGACGAACACATTTTTTTTTACATAAATTTAAGTTTTTTGGTACTGTGTGTAACAATTATCAAAAAATTGCATTTATTAGAAAGGTTATTAAGTTCTCAACAAAAAAAAACACACATAAATGGTAGGTGAGTGGCAGTTAACGAATATTTTTTCTCTTTCTTGCCTATGCTGTAAGAAAAAGTGCAGTTTTTTCTGTTCACATGATTAGACGCACCTGTAAAAAAATCTTAAAAATGAAACTTAGACTTTTTAATTTACTTTTTTCTCTTTTATTTTTATTTTTGTTGTTTTTTTTATATATTTTCAGTACTTTGTACAAACACCATGTTTTAAAATCACATCCAAAAATATATTTTTAAGTGAATCATACGGTTTTTGTTAAATAATTTAGTGAAATCATCCTCCAGGCTTCTTTTATTGCGACAGTTAGCTCTTCACAGATCTCATACTGCATACCTCCTTCGTAAACTTTACGCGTGAGCCATCCCCAAACATTTTCAATTATATTTAGGTCAGGTGAATAAGGTGGCCACGGCAACAATTCCACAACATCTTCGGCAAGAAAGCTTTTCACTACACGAGCGTTGTGGATTGGCGCATTGTCTTGTTGTAACAACTACTGTAGAGGTTCGAACAGTTCTTTCATGGCGGGGAAGGCTGATTGCAAAAGGGCTTTGTAGGAAACTCCCGTCATTTTGTTGGAAACGAAAACCAAATCGAACGCCCATAGTACGAAATGGCTCCCCAAACCTCCCCAAACCGCTCTCCTTGCCTTGAATGGTGACGTGTCAAAAAAAATTCTTTTTTTCTCAGATCATGGAAGTAGTAGTTGTTACCATCAGGGCCATTCAAATTAAATTTTTTTCATCTGAAAAAAACACATTTCGCTAATTTAGCGCTCTTCCAAGGTTGGTATCCCATGTCATGTGAAGGCGTGCGAATTCCAACCGCTGTACTTTTCTTACGGCGCTTAGTGGGGGGATTTTTTTTTTAACTTTAGATGTTCTGCATTCAAAATAGCTCACCGAACAGTTGATGTGCTGGCAGTTATCCCAGGTTTTTCCTTTATTTTGCTTGTGAAGACAGCTGAATTTGACGCTATTCTTATGACTTTTCTTTTGTCCTGAGGTGTTAAAGCGGTTTTTTTTTTTCTTTTCTTCCTTTTTTCCTTTTCTTCCCTTCCCTTGTAATTTTTACCGTATGAAGCACTGTTTCTTATGTAATTTCTCACAACGTGGTCACTTCTACCTATTTTCTTGGCAATGCTTCTCATTGCAAACCCTTCAGAATGCAACGCGTGAATTTTGCCTTTTTCTTTCGCGGTTAAAACATTTTTTCCCCCATTTTTATTATAAATTAATAGAAAACCCTCCTACTCTCTAAACTTTGTAGCTAACTAAAATCTACGTAACAGATCGCGACCAACTAACTAATTTAACGGATGCGTCTAATCATGTGAACTAAAAAAAAAACAACTGCACTTTCTCTTACAGCATAGGCAAGAAAGAGAAAAAAGATCCGTTAACTTCCAATCACCTACCTTTTGTTTTTTTTGTTGAGAACTTAATAACCAACCTTTCTAATAAATGCAATTTTTTGATAATTGTTACACAGAGTACCAAAAAAATAAAATGTATGTAAAAAAAATGTGTGCGTCTAATCAAGTGAAGACCACTGTATATTACATTAAACGTGAACTATTTTTCCCGTTCTTTTGATTAGTTTTCCCTTCTTTTCCTGAGAGTCGAAAAAAGCACAAAAACGGGAAAAATTCCTCAATCGCTGCCATCACTCCATGTATTTAAAACACCAACACATATCAAAACCGTTGAAGCCGTTAAAGAAGATTTTATATTTTTTAAGACATTGGTTTTAAATTAGGTAAAACATTTTATATAAAACTTTTCAGAATCTGAGTATGCAAATGTCTTCAAAATATGCAGTAGTAGTAATATCAAATTTATTCAAATCACGTTACCTTTCAGATATAGCTGTTATTCGTATGTGCCGTTGTTAGAGTGTTTTGTTAAATTCTAAGTAGGTATAACATATTCTTACCCTAAAACAACCATAACATGTAACATGTAACATCATACCTCATACCTACTCAATTTCAGCACGATTGCAATATCTTACTCTTCAGAATACAACAGTAGGTAGGTACCTACCTATACGAGAAAGTTAAATAAGGAGTAAGCGGACAGACGGGAACTCAAACCAATTAGTTATTCATATTTAATTATTTTTGTAAAATTTCATATTTTGGTTTAACCAGTTTTGATTTCAGAAAAAAAAAAATCAGGATGAACCAAGTTTTGACCGTATCCTGCCATATTGAATTTTGTCTGTTTATTGGGAACAGTAGGTAGCTGAATTCCAAAAATTTTGTCTTGAAATGCTGAAATTTGCTGAACGTAAGTAGGTACTATAACTGAATGTTTGACACGCCGCATTCAAATTTCTGAGAGTGTTATTTCGTTCCTTCTACTTGAATTAGTAAACCAATCGATACAACAAAGAAACAACAACTGCCCAAGCAAGGGGAAATCTCTTTTCATCCTTCTTTATCTTAAAAATAATACAGAAACCAACCAAAAAGTAACAAGTAAGTGCAACCAAGTGTAATTGTTCGCATTGTTAACCTTCGATTGCCTTTCTTTTTCCGAAAGAACTGCTCTCAGCTTTCACTTCTTGCAAAAGGAAAATAAAATCCGACTTCCCGTCTCCGGATTCTCATTTTCATCTGGTTTTTCAGTTAAGTTTCATTTCATTAGAAACGGTAAACAAACAGAAAATGCAAAAACAATCATAACACAGGAAATAATGCCACCGTATACAATCCAATCATCACGCATACATGCGAATTGCAAAATGCCCCCAAGGATGTTTTAATAAAGTTCACCCGATTGTGCTGCTCCCGTTCACAGTTGGGCGGAACTGCCTTTGCCTTCACTGTAAAGAACTGAAAACGAAAAACTCTATGCAACTTGTTCAATGGCAAGTTGTGACTTGTGAATACTAAATGGAATAACTTTGTCTGTTTCAACTTTAGTTGTTCTTTGAGGGTTCTACACACCCCACCTCCTTTGTCTATCGTTCCAGTTCCAGTGCTACTCAATCTCAATCCAAAATGGTGGGGGTAAACATTGAACTGGAATTGCAGGAAATTATTTTTGAAAAAAAAAGTAAACAAAACAGGAGAAACTTTACAAACGAATTGAAAATATCTGGTCAGACGAAAAGAGCGAGCAATCATCATTCTTTGCAACTGGAACCAACTCAAGCACAGCGCAAAACTTTGCTCACTCTTGTTGTACAATGTACAATACTCCATTATATACGCCGTATGTACCTTGGAAAAAAAATTATTGATTTCAGTAAATATTTGTTTTTACAAATTATTGTTTTTGGCCCTGTGTTGTGAAGCATTATGTTTTAATTTTAAGCGTTCCCTTGGAGTTCTGTTTTACGGTTTAACCCCTTCCTTAGTTTAAATTTAAATCACAAGTAGGTAGCAGCCGAAGAACCTCCTGTTCTCAAGTTTCGCGCTCGGATATAAGGTCGTCAATAGCGGAGATAAATTTATTCTTCAAATTTGATGAGTAGCATGTTATCCTGAATGTAAAAGAAGCGAACATATTTGCTTTAGATGGATATACCTAGCCTTACATACATGAATATGTAAATTCACATTGTTGACTCAGGATATACGAGCATCAAAGGTATTTCAATATCTGGGTCGTGATGAACAAACAGGTGTTATTCGAGGCGATATTTTAAATGTTTGGATAGAACGATTCGGCGTTTTTTTAACAGATATACTCGTAGCTATCTGCAACCTGTATCCTCGTACACTATATATATTTTCTTTTGTAACTGGAATTGATTTACATTTATACAAATTGTGGAATTTGTTAGCTTTGATTTAGGAAGGCGGCGTAGGAAGAAGTAAATACAGTTTAAACAAGTGTGTGTGTGGTGAATTTTGGTGTTTGAATCATGAGTGTAATGTCACAGAAACATGATGTAGGTGTTATGGGATATATGTATTTGAGGGTTCCCTTGATTTAGGTTTCGGAAAAAATGTGATTAACTTCTTGTTTTGTTTAACAAGAGATAAGGTCAGGGATACATTTTTAAAATAAGTTATAAAGTTATGAAAATTCAAAACATTTTCTGGCGCTTTGATATTGGTATAAGCTGTTGTATATGTAATCTTTTTGTGTACTTTTCAATAACCAAATGGCTATGGTAAACTTTTTAGACAAATTAAAGTACGCTTTAAGGCTTACACCCGTATAAAGCTTTTCAGAGATCAATATAATTGATAAACGACAAACGTTCTCAACTGATCAACTTGTTTTTAATATGAGTGTCAACTGATAAATTACTGTACAATCTATTGTGAAATGTTAGCACTGACCAGCAAATTCAATCGTCAAACTGTATTTCGTTTGACATTTAAGTTTTTGCCTCTATATTAAATTTTTTTTTTTTTTTACATTGTGGGCGGATTTTAAAAATCTTCAAACATAAGCATAATGGACCCTAAAGGGTATTATATTATATTTTAATATTTATATTATAAAGCTGACAAGTTTGTTTGGTTGAACACCCAAATCTCAGGAACTACTGGTTTGAATAGAAAAATTCTTTTTGTGTTGTACCTTCACGCTGCGACCAGTAGGAGCGAAGCATCATTGGAAAGTGTTGCAAAACGGGCAAATTATTCCTTTTTGAGAGAGTTTCCGTTGCGCCCGCTGCTTAAACGGTTTAAGTTACTTAAAAATCATGTATAATGGAATTGTTGCTCTTTTAAAGTTCTAAAAAAAGTTCGGGACAGTATATCGTCGCCTGAGAATTGTTTTGTTCCATACGCCACATTTGTCGTTTTTGAGTTAGGAACGGATTCTATGGTCATTTTGTATGCTATTTTTAAATCTGTGATTCGATTTGCTCTTAGTCTTTCCAATCCCGAGATATCGAACATCGACTTTGTCCCACATCTACCAAAATCAACAGTTTGTAGAATTGTTTTGTGCCATAAACCATTTCTTGGCGTTTGGGACAAATTTTCCATATAATTTCTAGCAATTTTTTTTTGAGAATTGTTTTGTTCCACGTGCATATAACTGCGACAAGAGAAACAGAAAATATTAACAAAGTTGGGAATTGGTTTGTCCTACGTGCACTCGTGTTAAAGAAAAGCTATCTATTTGGAACACTGATCGCAAACAAAATTTTAGTATTGGTTTGTTCCACCTCCATTACAGTTGTGTAGATAATATTCGATATTATGAAGATATGAATTCGGTGCGGTGATGAATAGTGCTGCAAACGCAAAACCTAGTTGCAGACGTACGAGCAGTCCATCATTGAATACATATGGTTTCATTAGACGTGTTTAATGAACCTTAGCTGCACAGATAAGTACAGAAAAATTCAGAAAAGTACAAGATTTGGTGTTCCATGAGTAAAAAACTTGCCGCAAAGTGTTCTACATTCTGTCAATTTGTGTTAAATGAAGCTGTGCAGATCAGTTTAGCACAAGTTTTTCTGTACCCAGTTTTGTGGTAGGGCAAGTGAGTGAAATGTGTCAAATTTGAAAATGCAAATTGTACTGATGCCAATTGATTTATTTGTTTGGCATGAGATATCATTTTTCTTAAATTAATGTTACAAATTTTCGCATATAGCTATATAAAAAAAAAAAATCGAAAGAATAACATGGAACGAGTTCAAATTGTGATCAAATCGATATCAGGCCAAACATTGATGGTACAATGCTCACTCAAAACCCGAAATTCACTAGAAAACAAAGAGGATTATCTATTTGAAATTTCACTGCTGAGAGGAGAACATTATGACTCGAAGCTGTACTTTTCTGATCTGATTTGATCTGACATTTTTCACTCACTGGTTTAATGCTAAACACTTTGAACAATTTTCTTATTTTATTGTATTTTTTGAATAAAAACTTTGTTAACAAAAAAGATGAAATCAATTTTTTTTTCAAATTTTAGCATCCAACTCCATGCTTTCAGATATTTTGGATGAGAATTGCTTCGTGCCATATCCATTTTTTTGTGTTCCACGTGTATGAAAAAAATCAATTTCAAAATGTATGAGGTGGGACACAGATCAAAAAAGGAGACTTTTACGTTAATTAACGTGGCTTCTTAACGGTTTGGCAAAACACTTTGGAAATTGGTAGGTGAACTTTTTATAAGACTAACTTCAAATAAAAAAAAATAAAAAAAAAAAATCGTATCACACAGTTTCGGAGTACCAAGTACGCAAACCTTTAAATGCGTTTTTCTCGAAATAGTGCCAATGGCGTATGGAACAAAACAATTCTCAGGCGACGATATGTCTATCTTTTAAGATTGACTGACTGTTAAATTTTAACTTCCCACTGCAAGTTGTTGTTATGGGTCCGATTTTGTGAATGGCGGATTTTGACATATCTCCACATTTGAAGGCCACCAGAATCCAAATCCAACGTTTTTATAGAGATGTCTGTGTGTATATATATTTTTTTTTTTATGGGCTGTGTCAATGGATTTGGTAATCTTCGAAAGATGACATGCACGATTCGCAGACCCGAATAATCGATGCCAGAAATGCGCCTACGTACTAATCCACACTCAGTAGACTTCTACCACTCTCCTCGCGGGACTGCCGTTAGGTATTACTTCGCGGGGCTGGTGAGCATATCATGCTATTCGTCTTGTGGAGCTATTGTTGCTTCTCCCGTTACAGCTTGATATGTTTCTACTACTTCTGCGGCTTTGCGAATTTTCTCAATTCTTCGCAGCTCACTTTGCACATTCGTTACATATGCGCCAATCTCTTCTCAAGTAACTTCTGATGACAGCATATGGTCGATTATAGACGATGGGCTATGTAATTCTATTCTTCCGTGTGCAAACCGCCCGCAGTGGAATATTGCGCGCTCCGTTGTTTCTTCTTCTTCTGGGCATTCAGGGCAAAGTGGTGAGGTATCGTGTCCAAATCGGTACAGGTACTTGCGATATCCTCCATGACCGGATAGGAACTGTGTAAGATGGTAATTACAGTCTCCGTGTTTGCGACATATCCAATCTTTTATAGAAGGTATAAGTCTGTACGTCCATCTCCCTTTTGCGGTATTGGTCCAACGAGTTTGCCAAGTAGCTGCTGACGCTGCTTTTTCTTCAACCTTTATCCTCTGAATGTTGTGGGAGATCTTCCTGGAAAAAAAAAATTATAGAAACAATTTTTTTGTAAAGAAACTAGCACATAAGACGACCACCCTGTAATAACTTTCACATACCGAATTCCAAGCGAGAATCGTTCCGTCTAGTTCTAAGACGTCAAATCGCAGGAAGTAGTTTTTTTCCGCGTGGCTATCCGAGCGATTGAGAGTTTGACGAAGGGCTTTTTTCTTCCCTTTTATTTTTACTCGTCAAAGGTGGTGGTCTGACCTCTCCGTAGAACATAAAGCGTATAAGTTTTTTATGTAAAAATAATAGTGCATATTACCGCTTATAAAAACAAAAAAAAAAACAAAAAAAAAACAATTTAAGTACGACTTTTAAAGCGGACCAAAATAAAAGTCACTTTTTATAAAAAAAAAGAAAAGAAAGAGAAAGACCAGAAAGGAGAGCTTCACCGTTTTACCAGTAAGGCTGATTCGACGGCAGAACAGGGCAAGTCTCTGCTCTTGTGATACCAATACCATCATCATCACCAGCGGCATCGAGTTAGGCGTCTGTTTTATTGCCTGCGCTGTGGAAATATTAAATTTGTTCCTAGCTAATCAACGTAATCAGCGTGGTAGAGCCGGTGCCAATATTCACCACAAAAAAATTCATGCTACATTGACCCGGCCAGAAGTAGTGACAAAATTCCCACACCCCGCGGATGAGTATGGTAATTTGGAGTATGGACCATCAAAGCGCGACAAGCGAAGCCAGCCACAAATGCTAGTACCACCAATCAGTGTCGGTTGGTAATACACGCGATCAGCTTATCAGCAGCGCATGCCATCATCATCCCGGCTGCGTATCATTTTGACCCTCAAGCAACCCAACAGGCGACGACACATCAAACGTCACCAGAGCGTCCGCAACGCAAGCAGCAAGGTGCAACAGGAGGAAGTAACTCCAGCATTCATCAGCGGATCCTGCTACAAACATCAGTATCGTGAGATCAGCAGCGCATGTTTCCCGTTTCCACAAGTAGACTAGAAACTCACTTAGTCGATCATATATGCACGTTAACTTTATTTATAAGCTAAGTATTTGTTCTTTTTATATTCATTAAGGTTCGTGCAATCACAAAATTTCCCGTTCTTGTTTTTTTAATAGTGAATATAGATCCGGACCTTCAATGTATGCTGTGCACAGGATTCACTATAGAGTATCATCATTAACTTCATCAACAATAATTAATCGCATGTATAAAAAAGCATGCAAAAGTATCGGTAAGTCGATCACATTCCTTGTACAATTTTTGTCATTGAACGAACTTAGGTTGCTTTTTTTTCAATGAGCTTTTAATTAAGACATGTATTTTCCTATTGCGAAATAACATTTATTTGATAAGTGATACATAGAGTTATTATTCTTAATTTTTATTATACCTTATTTGAAACTGGAGTTACCTACGTAGCTAAGTCTAATTATATTTTTTTTTTAACTTAAATGAAATAACTGGTCTATCTAACTTAACCTAATGAACACATAAACTATACCAGACTTCCTATTTAAACATAAAAAAAAGGAGTATCTATAAAGTCAATCAGAAAAACAACTAAATAACCTCTAAAAAAAACTAAAGTCAGCTAAAAACGAAGTGCATGCCAAATGTATTTCGCTATCCAATTTAAGTAACATGAACAAACACAAGATTCAAAAATATGAATTGATTTTAAGAATAAATCTAACTAATTTTTCAATAATTAAGATAAACAGATACTTACAAATACAAGAAATATAAATAGTATGCACTAGTTGAATTCTTCGACAACTTATTTGAATTACTAAAGATATTTTTAAGTTATATTTCTTTTGATTAAATAAAAATGTATTTTTATCCTCAAGTGATATGAAAATTTATCGTTTTATTAGGTTTGAATATATTTCTGATATTATGATCTCTGATTAGACAATTAGTAGTGCAAAAGGGTAGTGCAATGATAGTTTTGGAGGACATCGGCGACCTAAGCATGCCTTAAAGGGCCATGGCCGTTCTAGACCTCTTCAAGGTTATCAGAATGTTGGAGGGTTTCGCCAAGGGAACCAACAATATCTTCGGTACCCCAATATTGTCTTTCGATTTCAGTTGCTAGAATTTCATCGCGTATTAGGTACATACATATATGGTACGTTTGTTTGTTTTATTGATTTGTTGCCTCTCCGTTTTAAGTTTTGTAAGGCATGAATAAAAGGTTAACGTCGGTCCGGGATGAAGTGCAAGATCCCACGCCTCCGTCGAGCTACTGTCGCGCAATATGCAAGCATGCCTACCCGCACTTTCTCGCCAGGACAACCCACCTTACAACCCACTGATTTCTTTACAAATTCCTGTGATTGTAGAGATCAGTGGGATTGCATGAGATCGCACATTTGTGAGGTGGGAACAGCTGCTACGTTACAATGTTTGTATAGTGTATGTACATATGTGGGTATGTGCATATGTGCGTATGTTCGTATGTGCGTTCGGAATTATATTTCGCCACGATTATCTCGAGAACCAAAGATGATATTGACATGGGACCGAAGCGTAATTACATAACTCAGAACTGATTAAGTTTTCAGTGAAATCGGTTCAGCCGTTTTTTGTTAGTAAATAAATCTATACTTAATAGGTATGTTCGGGTTCACACGCGCTTGATGCGCAAGACGCTTGCCTGCGGGCGAGGGGGAAGGGCACATGCCAGCCGGCGGTAGCTCTGCGAGGTACCATGCCGCGCGGCTCAGACACGTGGTCGGCCCCCTACGGAACGGTTGAACTCAGCGAACTGATTTTTTGCGATATCTCATTGTATAATAATAGTACTTTTTAAATACACTTTCATTTTGTAGTAGTTTTCTATTGGGTATTGTTTTGTGAATTCTTTTAAAGGTTGTTTTTTTCTAATATTTTTACAACGACTTACCGCGATTGGTTTTGAATTTCGTCTTGTATTTCAGCAAAATTGCTTTTGTTTTCGCATGTTTATTTTAAGTTTTTGTTCTTATTAATAAAGAGTCCGAGCGAAGCCGGAGTGGTAAGCTAGTATTATATATTTCAGCTTCCTAGCTCCTTTGACATTTTGATAAAACAGTTTTTTTTTTTAATTTGTGGGCGTGTCAGTTCGCGGATTTCAAAAAAATGTCGAGTATATTAAAAAATTCAGATTTCTAGCTTAAAACTCGTTTTTTCGATAAATTTGTATTTTTTTGAGATTGGAGACGTTCCTAAACTTGATTATTTCGGGCTCTCTATGTAAAGTTTGAATACCTTTTTTTGCCGACTGCCGACGGACGAACGGACGGATAGACATGGCGAGGTCAAAATTACTATCGATGCTGATCAAGAATATAGTAACTTTTAAGGGTCTACGGGCCGTATTTAGGTATGTTATATACTATGAGTCACAATTAATATACCCTTAGATCAAATTCAAATTCAAAAATTTATTTAATTACCCTTACACAGTAAGATAGAATACCATTAGAATAGATTATATAAAAAACCTCTTATTGAATAAATGATTGGAAATTAAAGTCCTACTTTTCGCAACGTATGTAAAAAAAGTCGTTTTAAACAACTCCGTCATGCCAACTCGTCTGCCATGGCCACTTTGTAGGATCGTTTTTTTACATATTACATGATTGTTTTTCGATAAAATCCTATAAAATTTCTACAAAACAGTTATGTTTAACAAAATATGTAGACCATTTCCTTCTTAACAATTCACCGATACTTAGATTTTTGCAGGTCCCACTTTTTGGGGTATAGAATGAGGAATAGGGTATCCAACATTACACCAAGCGGACTGTAGCATTTCCTTGTGTTTTTTCTTCAAAATTGATCAATCATCTTTTTTAAGGTCTGACACAGTTCCTATTCGCAAATCACGTATTTCGGTTTTTCTACGCTACGCAATATGTCTATCTTATTACGTTACTATGCACTAGCTCTCGAAGGGACTAAGCATGTTATTGAAAGCGTTTTGACAGCTACGCCTTAGGCAACAAGATCGCAAGGCACTAACCACGTATCAGTCAATTAAATGATTCGCTTATAAGACGAACTGTATCTTTATGTCGTCTTATTAACATTTGCAGCTTCGTAATGTTTTTGTTTTTACTTCGATTGATAGCTTGTTTTTTCAGTTTTGGGCTCATATATTTTTCTCAAGTAGCAACCTAGCTCATAAAGCCTCGACAAACACTCTGATGTCAGAGTTTATATATTATGTGTTAGTGACGTCGAGTAGTTTAAGATCATGGAATCCTTTTTTATAAAAAAATATAATTGTTCGTTCTCTTTTAGAGACGCAACCACTTTTTGAATGAAACGCAAGTTTTATTTTATTTAGTTTAAATATTTATTTGAAGCATCAGATCCCTTACCACTGGAGCGGGAAAATCCTAAGTTTATACGAAGAACTCAGACTAAAAACTAGAACTAAAGCTAATCTCAGAAAGAAATCCTTTATATAGTGAATTATTTGCTGTTCATCAGTTTGATCAAAGGTCATTTATTTTATCTTTATTACTGCTGATTCAATAAATAGTAGTTCTTTAGTTTTCTATGCAAGAAAGATTTTGCTACTCGTATTATGATACATTGAAGATGTAGGTACACTTGTGTCAATTTTAGATCAGATTACATTTAATATCTTTTTGTTGTTTATGAAGACTTTGTCTTCAGTTTATAATATATAAAAATATATAATTTATAATTTAATGCGTGTGTGTTGTGGGAATGTAACCGAGTGTCTTATGAAATGAAATTGGGCAGCAAAAAGCATACCCAAAAACGTATTCCGAGTGTTCCAATGGAACAATATGCGATTGCTTTTTCTCTCTGGAAGACAAAATGAGTACCTACTCCTATTTGCCCAATGTAAAACGACATTAAAAACAGAAAGAGCAAATGAATCCTCAAAATTTATTTTTCAACGAAAAATTTAAAGGAAAAATTAAAAGCTAAAATATTTTTGACAACGGCAATGCCAAATTTATTAAAAGAAAAGATCTTTGAAAATTTTACATCAATTTTGTTCGAAATTCGTATTGATACAGGGTGTTTTTTTTATAGAGGCATACAACTTTTTTTTTTTTAATAAAACACAACAAATTTAATTTAATGACCAAATTGTGGCTTTATTAGCTCACAAATTTCATTGCATTTAATGTTTAAAAATAATTTCTGGCATATGGCCTCCGTGATTGCCCCAATCCTGTCGGTCCAATTTCGCTCCACTTTTTCGAGCATACCAGGTCTTATTTCGTCAATAGTGCATCGAATGTTGGCTTCTAATTGTTCAATCGTTGCTGGCTTCTCAGCATAGACTCAAGATTTGACGTACCCCACAAAAAGTACTCCAAAGGTGTAAAATCACGAGGTGGCCAACTCACAGGTCCATTTCTTGAGACGATTCGGTCACCAAACGTTTGGCTCAACAAAGTCATGGTTGCACGCGCCATATGGCATGTTGTGCCGTCTTGTTGGAACCATTTCTCCTCCAAATGATTTCCAATGACATGAGGAATAAAAAAATCATGAATAATTTCATGTAGCGTTCTCCATTAATGTTGGTACCGGTTTCGAATTTAAAGACAAATGGGCCGATGACTCCTTCGGCACGTAACCCCCCACACCAAACAGTGATTTTTTCGGGATGTAATTGAGTCTCAAGAGTCTCATGAGAATTATGCTCACTCCAAAAACGACAGTTCTGCTTGTTTACAACCCCGTGAAGTCAGAAATGAGCCCCATCGCTTAAGATGATTTGACGATAAAAACCTGATTCAACTTCGAGTTGATTCTCAGCCCATTCGTAGAACACACGACGCAATTGATGGTCCGCTGGTTTAAATGCTTGCACCATTTGGATAAACTTGACAAAGTGCTCTATAAGTTTGGCGAACAGAGCGCGAATTTTGGAAATAAATTTCCACGATTAGCATTGTTCTGGTGCAAGTCTTTCCGTGGTGATTTGCCAAAGTATACTGAAAAAAAGTTAACCACACTTTATTAGTATGACAACTTCTGATAGGAATAACTGTCAAACTATCCCTATCAGAAGTTTTATACCTCTATAAAAAAACACCCTATATTTGATAACCATAATATTTGATAACCCAACTAAGGTCCTAGTTTGTGGTGGCGACGGTGTAGAGGGTAGTGTGTTGGATTGTGATCCGTGCGATGTAGGTTCAATCCCCATGTGCAACAACAACATATGCCAACCATTAAACGAGAGAAACGAATAACACCTTTCGCCTCCAACCTCTGCACTAAAAAGAGGATTTCTTCTGCCTGGTAGTACAATGGACCGTTACTGAGTCTGAAAATAAGGGCCTAGTTTTATTTTTATAGATTTAACAAAATTCTCATGACTGGCATAAAAGTAAATATTTTTGGTAGGTGTAGACTGCTGGAGAAATTAAACAGTATAAATAGATGCAACTAATCCAAGAAGCCAAACAAGTCCTTTTTTAACAAAATTGATGTACAGTAAATAAATTCTGTTATTATTTATATGTCACTGTTTGAAAAGCTGGTTCCTGATTCGACGAGAAGCCGATACGGGGATGGCACGTGAGTATCATCTTATGATAACGACCGCAAGCTACAAAAACCTTATAAGACTCAAATATCATTGACAGACTAAAAGGCCTTCAATGCGGCAGAACTTGGTTGGTAAAAAATCAATTTTCAGACCAAAATCACAAAACAGTTGATAAATTAATGAAGAATATTTAAGTGCACTTACGATGTATCTGCATAAATAATAGTAAGGCTAAATTGTGTTCTGCAGGCAATATTTTTTTTGTATCTGCATAAATGATAGTAAGGCTAAATTGTGTTCTGTAGGCAATATTTTTTTTGTTAGCTCATGATAATTTAACTCAAAACGACAAATGGAGAAGTAGTTCGACGGATTTTTACATCACAACTAAAACAAATCTGGGTGACAAAAATACAATTATGATAGCAAGTCAACTCATCGGCTCGAGTATGCATTGCTGGATAACCTGTTTATTTATTTATAATTCGGTAAAATAAGCATTTGGGTTTCTGTCCAAAACATATAGAGCAGCATGTAATCAGCTTAAACGCCGAACCAACGTCTGATTTGTTCGAATGGTAAATCAGTGCAGTTATATTGTTGCAACCGTGAGGTTGTATAATCCGTGAAGTTGACGTTTAGATACTTCGTATAGGTGAAATCTTTAACTGTTTCGAAGTTGCTGCTCTCAAGTATTTAGGCTAGGTTAAAAGAGTTATTGGCATCGTATAGAGTTTTCTCAGAAGCCAAAAATTCTTATGCGCGTAGGTCACCCTTAAAATACATCATAGGACTTCTGACTTTCGGTTGTTGTCCACGCCCCGCAAGTAGTCGAATAATTTAAAGATTCTTTTTCCTGTACTCCTGCAGGTTCAACAGAAGCCATTGGTAAGGAATCTAATCCTAACTGGCGGCGTTAAGTCCCCATGAGCACATGAATAAGGTTTTATCCCAGGATATTAGGACCTTTGCATTGTTTGTCGATTGTTGATTTAGTTCGGAATTCCAACAAAATAAAACCTTGCAGTTTACTGTCAGAAGATAGTCTGACATATTTCGCACTGTAGTAGTGCTTTAGATGATCCTTGACTGTCTTCGAAAATCGTTTATGCCGCTGCTTATTTGCATTGCCATGATAATTGAAGCTAAATAAATTTTCTTTACGACATTAATAGCTCTGATTGGAAACCATGTTTGTAATAAGAAAGTTGATAGAATTGCTTGATATGCTGCGCTTCTTAGAAGAATCCTGGCACCTTACCATCTGCTTCGTTGAGCCATCAGTGGTCCCAAGTAGAACTTCGACGACAGTATTGAGTTGAGGTATCCCAGTCCAATCTTTTAAGACCTTGAAATTCTTTTCAAGGTAAAGTATTCTGCAGAAGTCTCCTCTGACTAAAGATGTCAAGTATGCACAAAGTATCTGAAAGAGCTTGTTCAATTAGGTATATCCGGAATAAACGTGGAAGTTTTGGTCTCTGCAGTGCAAAGCCGTTCTGTCTTGACCTTATACAAGGTGGCGCAAAAATAACCTTCCGATGTTTTTTGGCTGTAATTTAAATTATTGCTCAAATAAATAGTCACCAATATTCCGCGTTCTGGAGCAGTGTAGCGTAACATTGTTTATTAACGTGTATTTCGCATGTGTTTACTACACAAATGTCAAAACAGAACTGACATTAGGGGCCAATCGCAAAATTTATAGCATTTTTCTGATAGGAGGATTACTTTTGCGCCACCTTGTAGCAACCTATGTGGTTCAAAGATTTTAAAAATGAAAACATTTAAGCTGTTGATATGTATTATTTTTGAATTTGTGGTGGCATTACAATAGGTTGTTGGTGCCTTGCCGCCAAATGGGGCTTGTAAATAAAATAGTATGCACGGAGGTTAGTAGCTCTCATTAATAGTTCTAACAGTTCATAGCCTTACTTTAATCGAGCTGTATTTCGAGTTCTTTTCATCACACGACCTATTGGATTTTTTTATTTTTGTATTGTAATGTGTTTTTGTTTGTTGAATGAATTTTTCAATTTATTTTTAATTTTGGTGGGGGCATACGTATACGCATTTATACGACTTAATACAAGTTATATGTCTTAAAAAACAAATTAAGGCATATAGCTAGGACTTAAAGCTAAGAAGGTGCATGGTGTAGGAGGTCTAAGGAGGGTTAAGGAAAGCAGATAGAGTTTGCTGCTAGGGGTGTTGAGGTTAAAATCGAAAGCGGTAAGGCTTGTGTTGTCTTTCCACAGCATACGGGCGATTGGTTTGTTAGAGCCATAGGATATACGGTGTTTCGTTAGAAAGAAGATACGATGGTATCGTAAATTACGACAGTTAGTGTTAAAGTATATTGCGTTATAAAAAGACGCGCAATCGACGGAGTTTGAGAGGACTGCGAATGTAAGAATCGGTCTACCGACTTATACATATAGGCAGTGGGTGATGCGGGGTTGGAAGCCTCACTTATCTCCAATGGCTCTTTTACAAGAGGTGGAATTGATATGTGCAGTGCAATACGGAAGGCACTATCTTCAACAGATCTGTCCAACTACTAGGATACGCGGACATCATCGGACGATCCGAGCGTTTAAAGGACAAACGAAATCAGTTGGTCTTGAAATCAACGACGACAGAACCAATTATTTGGTTTCAACAAACAAACAAACATCTACCCACCGACTAGAAAAAAACTGTTGATATCAGAAACTTCGAGGTAGTAAGTCAGTTCACCTACCTCGGAATAAACATCAACTCTACGAATGACACCTTAGTGAAGATCCGACGAAGAAATACTCCAGGAAACGGTTGCTACATCTGTTTCACAAAACAAATTGGCTCAAAACCCCTTAGTCCGAAGAACAATTGTAACCTCAACAAAACATTGTTACTGCCAGTTCTGCTTTATGGCGCCGAGTGCTGAATATGAGAGCTAATATTTTGTTCTTTCGAAAGAAAAATGCACGTCGACTACATTGGTTCAGCCATGTAGAGCGAACAGACAATAATGCTCCAGCGAAGAGTATCTTCGACTGCCAGCCCCCAGGTTTAAGACGTCAAGGAAGACCAAGCCATCGCGAATTTCTTGCTTTGTCTAAACAACTGGAAGCAGCGTGCCCGTGATCGTGGAGGATGGAAGGCTGCCGTGCCTCAGGCAGAGACTCTCCACGGGTCGTAAGCCCGATAAATAAGAACATATACTAAAGGCTTTTGCTATTAAATATAAAATACAAATTAGTAAAATCCGTTTAATCGTTTGTTGGATCCATATTGCTCAGTGTATACTAAGTGGAATTTTTAATTTTATCGGAATAACGAACATGTATTAAGGGTTTATATACAATATGTTCGTACCGCTTTAACTGCAGGCTCATCAATAGTAACCTTCGTGTATGGACTTACAGGCACATGTTAAGAAAAAGGTCATCATCAGCAGTTAAACACAAAACCAGATTACACAAAAATGTAAGAAAGAAAAGAAAATACCCCAAAAAGCATCTTATGATGACACTATACTACTACCGCCCAGCCCCAGCTGTAGATACTTTTGTTTTATGCGTTACTGTGTGTTTACATTATTACATCCAGCGTCGAACGTAACGAAATTTTCCCCAAAATATCTCCATTGGGACTAATAAAATCCTGATATAATGAGATACACGAGAACGGGGAAACATACATACTTGCCGTAGTCACCTCTTCGCGTCGTGTTTGTTTGAACACAACAATACAAAAACTTTACATTCCAACGTGGCGCGGTGGCAGCAACTCAACGTGCTATTTCTATTGCTCTTGCTATTGCTATTGCTCTTGCTATTGCTATTGCTCCTGCTTATGGTGCGACCTATCACCCCACAAGGTCATCAATTTCTAATTCATTTGAAAGCTGGGACACAGAAAATCAAACCATATACACAAAAAAGGGTCCATCGCATAGGGACGAACCATCTGCGGCGAGCAAGTATAACTTACTGTTTTTTTCCTTATTCGTTTTCGCCAAATTACTTGCACCCCCTGCGGATGCTGATGTAATCTCAAGCTAGGTGCAGATCAGGTGGTTATTGGGACATTTTGGCATTTCCAACCTCCGCACATCCTCATTCCACGGATTTGATTATTTAGTCACAGTTTCGTTATTCTTCAAATACATGTTATTAGCTTTTGCGTCTTAAAGTTAATTCCGTTTTCAAAGCGGACAAAGACTGAGATCGACTACAATATTCATATCCGCATACGCAAGCCACCGCATTATGAGTTCATTATTTGCTAAAGCGTTCTCTTTATGTGCTCACCTTGCCGTCGCTGTCGCATGGAAGCAGTATTAGGAATGGATGATGCCACGATGGTGGCCCATCCATGGTGGCATATACCCTCGCCCATCAACAGCTCCTATTAACTTGATATTATGTAACACTGTATAGAATGAGAGTGAGACAGGTGGAACATATGCGGAACAAATGATCTTTCGCAACGGGAAGCAAATATTGCTGGAACCTTTAGCACCACACTCTCTCTCTCCTATAATTGTGTAGCTCCTTGCAAATATTTACTATGAGGTGGATGGTGGAAGGAGAGTAAGGTTATTACAGTTACGATTTGCAATTTGGCTTTGTGCTTAGCGCGCTTTATATAACCCCTGCGGCGTAATAACTATGGCAATAATTGACATTCGGTATGTGGATGGGAATGACTGTAGCATCCCTGGAGTGTGCTTAGCGCGTGGGGGTACATAATGTGTGCCTCAGTGTCTTGGCACATTGTTAACATTGACACTGCATTATTAGAGTGACATGAATGGAACTATAGCTTGGTGTGTAAATATTTGCTGTGATTTCAATTACATTTTTTCATTTAGCCTCAGGCTGCGCAGACTTATAAAGAGCAGACTATTCATATGACTTGTTGGGGGGCTATAAAATGCTGTATGAACTAAGTTTCCTTCAGTGTGCGAACAATTCAGGATCATTATCAGTACCGTGCAAGTATTCCTTATATATCATTATTAAACACAAAATAACTTAAATGTGTGAATAAACAAACCACTAATTATGCGTCCGCTTAATCTTCGATCATATACCATTGGATATATGCAGTAGGTTTAGCTCAATTCTGCCACAAGTCCGTTTTCTGGCTTTTATGGATGTTTTAATTGTTTTTAAGGATCAAAATCGTCCTGTGAGAACACTTTTAGTGTTTCTAAGAACCAAAAATCTGTGTTCAAAGACATTTTGGGGAGTGTTCAAGGGCATTATTGTGAAATTAAGGATTATTTTATAGTTCAAGGACATTATCAAAGACATTGTAAAAAATTTAAGGATCATATTTATAGATTAAGGACATCTTTTCATAGTATAAACTATAAAGGACAGTATTAAAAATGTTAGGATCTTTTGTATGATTCAAGAACATTATTAAAAATGTAGGGACCTCTTGCATGATTCAAGGATATTTTTGAGAAATATAGAACCTTTCTTTATCAATGATATTATTCAAAATGTGAGGACCCTCATTATCATTCCTCTTTTGTATGAATCAATCATCATTAAGAAATTAAAGACCTTTTAGTATGGTACAAGGATATTATTGATAATTTAAGGACCTTGAGATCATGTCGAACCTCTTTGAATAGTCTAGAACATTCTATAGATTGATACATTTCCAGCAATCAAAGTTCATTTTATTCAGATAAGGATGACGCCACGCATAGAATCTTCTAGAACATTCTAGAACATTCAATAGATTGATATATTTCCATATGCTGGGACTCTCGAAGTTTCTGAAACTTTCTAAAATATTCTATGTTGAATGACAAACATCTAAGTTAAATGTTGATAATTTGGGTAAAGGAACGAAAATCCTGGTGACTCTGATTAAAGTTAATTTTATGTAGATAAGGAATGATAAGGATGACATCACGCATAGAACATTCTAGCAGCTTCTAGAGCATTCAGTCATAGATTGATACATTTCGGGATGATTGGATTCTAGAACCTTCTAGAAGATTCTAGAAGGAATTGAAATTATCTTCTCATCTTAAATTGTGGGGCTACCTTCATATGAATTTCAAAATTGTCATATAGGGTTTATTTTGAATAGAAAAATTTTGGATTCTGCAGCAAAAGTGAACTGTCAAAAATATATATATATAATAATACCAATAATCTGAGTCAAACAATAATATAAATGTCTTCTTAATGTCAATTTTATAGTATGCATTCTGTTGTGAAATACCAGCGAACATGAAACTGCTAAAGGCAGAAAGCAGATGTTTTTTTTTCAATTTTTTATGTTTACAAGCGCTCGCAGTCTTGTGGTTCGAAAGTAAAAATGTTTGTTTGCATGCAGCCAGCTTATATTTATAATGGGGACAAAATAAATAAATATTGTAGTCATCGCAATAGTAGCCTGGGTAGCATTTCTTATCACCTAAGGAAAACAATTCAAATGTATGCTTAAGATGAATGGTGATAGTCATCGTCATAGCAGCAGAAATTGCGAATGGTACACACACTGCGATTAAGAGAGGAAGTGCTTCTTTAATTAGCTAAGACAAAAAAAAAGTTCAAGGTCAGAATATTATGAATTTGTCGCAGTATGCGCTTGGATTATGGTTAGTGAATTCAAAATAAAAAAAATTAACTAAGAGGGAATGTATTGTACCTACTGTTTGAAAGTCAAAGTTATGTTTATTTTATCAAAGAAAGAATTTTTAAATTTGTTGTTGAACATCAATCATTCTATTTCTATAGGTTGAGTCTTTTGAATATAAATGATTAACTTTTTTGCAAATATGTAAAAATATCTTTATTCAATAGTGAAAGATTTATTAAATACGAGTATTAAAAATGTTTTGGATTCATATGTTAAACTCATATAAAAATATTTTTGTCATTCAACGTCAGGATTGCAATTGTAGAAATACATATAGGGTGTTTTTTTAGAGGTATAAAACTTCTGATAGGGATAACTGTCAAACTGGCTGTCATACTAATAAAGTGTGTTTAACTTTTTTTCAGTATACTTTGCCAAATCACCATGGAAAGATTTATAACAGAACAACGTTTACTAATCGTGAAAATTTATTTCCAAAATTCGCGCTCTGTTCGCCAAACTTATAGAGCACTTTGTCAAGTTTACGGTGCGCATAATCGTCCATGGAGCGATTCATGACCACATTTACTCTTTGTGATTATATTTATGCAAAGCGAGCCCGTACCGTGCGTACAGAAGAAGCCATCGGCGCTTCTCTGCCCGTCCACTACTTGCAAATTTTGAGGAAAGATCTTGGCCTACATTTATATAAGATCCAAATGGTGCAAGCATTAAAACCAGCGGACCATCAACTGCGTCGTGTGTTCTGCGAATTGGCTGAGAATCAACCAGGTTTTTATCGTCAAATCATCTTAAGCGATGGGGCTCATTTCTGACTTCACGGGATTGTAAACAAGCAGAACTGTAGTTTTTGGAGTGAGCACAATTCTCATGAGACTCTTGAGACTCAATTACATCCCGAAAAAATCACTGTTTGGTGTGGTGGGTTACGTGCCGAAGGCGTCATCGGCCCATTTGTCTTTGAATTCGAAACCGGTACCAACATTAATGGAGAACGCTACAGTGAAATGATTCGTGATTTTTTTTTTCCTCATGTCATTGGAAATCATTTGGAGGAGAAACCAACCATGACTTTGTTGAGCCAAACGTTTGGTGACCGAACTATCTCAAGAAATTGACCTGTGAGTTGGCCACCTCGTTCGTGTGATTTCACACCTTCGGACTACTTTTTGTGGGGATACGTCAGATCTCTGATCTATGCTAATATCCAGCAACGATTGATCACTTAGAAACCAACATTCGACGCACTATTGACGAAATAAGACCTGGTATGCTCAAAAAAGTGTTGCAAAATTCGACAGGTAATAAAGCTAAAATTTGGTCATTCCACTATATTGGTTGTGTTTTATTTTTGAAAAAAATTTGTATGCCTCTATAAAAAAAACACCCTGTAATTGAATATACCAATTTATTTAAGATCAGAGGATGGATAAAGTACCAATTTTTTTTTATCAATATTAGTTCAACAAGTGAACATATGAAAAGTGAAACAAGACTTCAAGCAAGAATGTTCGTACAATAACCACATGAAAAATTACAAAACCCTATGAAAACTATTCAGTTTGAAGCACTTGAAGCAGCTTTATTAGAAAATTCCAATGTTCATATAAAACCTATGAAAAATATCCACTTAAGCAAGAATCTAAGGAAAATATTCAATGGTCTTGCAAAAACCTATGAAAACTAATCCTTGGACAACGAAACCACGATTTTAGATAAAATCAATGAAAAAGTATAAGCTGTAAAATAAACTAGGTTAGGTTAGGTAAGGTGGCTGCGAGGGCGTAAGCCCAGGCACACTTAAGCCGCAGTTTCGGCCCGTTGTGATACCACAAAAGGGGGGGGGGGGGGGGGGGGTTCTGCCAGTCGTCCCTCGGCCTACTGGGTTCCCTGTGATTGCCTCCTGCGAGGTAGTGGTTTTAGGGGGGGGGGGGGAGATACTCCTGAAGGGGTCAGGGTGTGCAGCCTGGCTGTATTTCGCATGGGATGCGATGTGTTAGAGTGACTAGTGCAGAGGCGACTTCGCCCGACATCCGAACCAAGGGTTGGGATCGAGATGAGGTGATTGATGCAATCAAACCACAGGTCGATCCCAAATTCTGCGCCGCGGAGGGAAGCTATTGCTTCCTGATCACCGGGCGAGGGAAGATATTTTTGAGATGACTGTTACAATCGTACCTCAAACTGCTCTTCACTCTCTTTGCAGGCAATACCGTGCCAGGGAGACCGATACAGTCGAATCCCGAGCAAGCTATTACATTTCTTGGAGGGGGGGTCGGGGTGTACCGGCTGCACAGTCAAGTGGTTGGTTGCAAAACTGTGCTATTGGGCGTGACTGAAGGTGGTCCAACCCTGACTGAGTTCGGGCGTTTGTGGTGCAGGTTTTGAGGCATGGGAGAGAAACAGAGTGGGGTGACTGTTACAATCTAACTTCAACTCTGTTCCCGTTTTGTCTGCATAGCGGGAAGTCAGCAACGCCGGGGGAGACTGTTGCAGACGATCCGCCGGGTTACTGTCTCGCCTTCGGAGTGGAGTTCTGACTGAAGTGACTGATACAATCTAACTTCAGTGAGATCTCTTTTCCTTTGCAGGGGAATCGGTTTGGGGTGATCTGCGGTAGGGGAGCGGTAGGGGCTCAAGTCATCGTCCAATCCGTCCTCTAGTTTAGTTTAACCATTTGGACCTAGTGACGAATTTGCTGATACAGCCAATATCTGTCTCACTGAGATCGCTTAGATCATCGAGGAAATAGTTGCCGAGGATTTGTTTCCTTGAATTGGCTAGTGCGGGGTAGTTGCACAGGAGATGAGTGGTGGTTTCTTCCTCTTCGACGTCTCTACAGCTTCTGCAAAATTCGTTTGAGGGAGCTCCCAATCTGGTGGCATGACTGCCGAAAAGGCAGTGGCCGGTGATTGCTCCGATTACAGAGCTGATATTTTTCCTACTGATTGAGAGAAGTTTGGATGTTCTCTTTGCATCGTATATGGTCCAAATTTGCTTTGAGGACACACAAGTACTGATGCTATTCCACCTGTTGTTTGCCTTTATTAACGCGTTATCTAGAAGTTTGAGTTTCAGTATCTGAATGGGTACCGCCGGTGTCTCTCTGTTGTCAGAGAGTTCTTGTGCGGAACCCCATCTGGCTAACTCGTCGGCCTTGCAGTTGTCTGGAATATCACTGTGACCGGGTACCCAGCACAGGGAAGTGTTACATCTGACCGCGATCTCGTTAAGAGATTCGCGGCATTGTTTTACCAACTTGGATCTTATTGTTGGTGATTCTAAGGCTTTAATCGCTGCCTGACTGTCTATGTAGATCACGATAGTTTTTCCATCTATCGGGCTCAAAGGGAGTCTGCGTGCTGCTTCGCGGATAGCCGTGACTTCTGCCTGAAATACACTGCAGTGGTCAGGCAGTCGTAGTACGACATTGAGCGCAGGGTTGTATGAAAACACGCCCGCCCCTGTGCCGTCGGCTGTCTTTGACCCGTCGGTGTATATTTCTATGGCGCCATTACAATGCGACCGTCTTCCCATCTGGCACGGTCTGGGATGGCCGTCTTGTATTTGTTACTGAAATCTAGTGGTGTGATTAGATAATCCGTATTGTTGGGGATCTTGTGGGCAGTTAGGATGCTGCTGTGCCCAATGTGTGAGCTTTGCCATGAATTGGATTCTCTTAATCTCAGGGCCGCCTTAGTGGCCGCCAGCTTCTCATAGATATCAATGGGGAGGAGGTTCAGAAAAGTCGTTAAGGCTGCCGTTGGTGTGGATCTTAAGGCTCCTGTGATGAATATCCAGGCTGCCCTCTGGATTCGTTCCAGGACGCTTGCGTGGCATTGCTTCGATATTGCAGGCCACCATACTATGATACCGTATGTGAGGATAGGCCTGACGACCGCCATGTACAGCCAGTGTGTTATCTTAGTAATTTAAACTAACTACATACACCATTATTCAACATATATATTTTATCGTTATTTCCACCATAAGTGCTCAAACAAATAGCCAGTTGCATTCCACCTCTACAACATGTCAACCGCAATACTCGCTGTGCAATGAATGCGCATCAATATACCCTTAAGCCTGTATTCGGACGTACAGTTAAATACAAGGAATCTATCTTTAGCCGTACAACACGAATGTGGAATGCTCTTCATCGCTTCATTTTTCCTACACATTATAATCTACAAACATGCAAAACCAACGTGCATCTGCATCTCTCCCTATCTTCTAACCCTAATTTATTTAACGCCCGCGCTGTGTAGCTACAAAAACAAAATGTAATAACTTTTTCTCTGTGTAATCTGAGTAATTGGCTTTTGTTTTTTATTTGGCAGGGTACTATTTAGATTTATTAAAATGAATGCTTGGGATACCGAAAAAAAGATTTGGACAGTGCAGCGGTACCATGCTTTGCAGTGCTTCATTTCCCTCCAAAGGGAATTAAGGCGGGAGTTTGGCGGCACTCCCCCGATTAGATGGACCATTATGAGGCTGGTAAACATGTTTGCCGAATCTGGAAGCATCGTACGAAGACCGTACCATCGAGATCCCTATGTTCGGGTTCAAGACACCATCGCGACTGGAGCATCGTCAATTCAGGCAAATCCAAGCGTTGCGACTAGAAACTTATCGGCGCAAATTGCAGTTAGCAGACCGTCATTATAAAGGATAATTCATGATGACTTAAACTTGTTTACGTACAGAGTCCAAATTGCAAGCAAGTTAAACCCTCTGGATGGCCTATTCGCGTGGAATTTTGCCAAAAAATTATTGAAATGACCGAAGAAGACTGCAGCTTAATAAATTGCTTGTTTATGTCTGACGAGGCCCATTTTGATCTAAACGACAATGCAAATAAGCAAAATTGCGGTATATAGAGTGAGTCTAATCCAGAAACACTCCATGAGACGATACTGCACCCAGAACGAGTCACTGTGTGGTGCGCAGTTTCATCAAGGTGCATTGTGGGGCCATGGTTTTTTGAAGAAAACGGTGTAAAAGTAACTGTCAATGGGGACCGTTATTTAAAGATGTTGCGAAAATTCCACTGGCCCCCAAGGTCACCTGAACTGACTGAACCAGCCTTTTTTTATGGGCTTATGTCAACCAAGAGGCGTACAAAACGAAACCAAGGAACTTGACTGAATTGAAGCAGTCTATTAATACAATAAGTGAGGCGATCCCGACTTCAACCCGCAATGAATAATTTTCTGATCAGGTGTCGCATATGCGTGGATGAGCATGGAGCTTATTTACGGTCTATCATCTTCAAAAATAGTTAGGTATATAAAATAAAATTGAATTTTCTATACAATAATAAAAAAAGAAATATGTTGATTAAAAACATAGGGACGGGCTACAGTCCGCTTAGGCGAACTGTTGGATACCCTATTCTTATTCCTATCCCTCATAAGTGCGCGTGACAAAAGTCTAAGTATGATTGAATTGTTAACAACGCTCTACATATTTTGTTATATAACATTTAAAGGATTTTATCAAAAAAAACGCTCCCTAGCTCAAACTTGGGTGTTTCAATAAAATTGTTTTTGTGGCGTGTCAGTAGGCGGATTTAAAAAAAATTAACACATGAGCATAAAGGGCCCCAAGAGAGTATATATTACAAATTTATTACAAATTTATATACAAAAATTTTCACTTTGGATTTTCAAAAAAATTGTTTTATTTATTTGTGGGCGTGTCAGTGGGCGGATTTTGAAAATTTTTTAGTCCGAGCAGTTTTAGGAGTCATAGATCATATATAAAAAAAAAAATTTTTTTTTCTAGCTCAAAATTCGTTTTTTTTCCAAAATTTAGTTTTTTTGAGTTTGTGGGCGTGTCTGTGGGCGGATTTCAAAAATTCGTAAACTTGATTATTTCGGAACCCTAGAGAGTATATGGTTAAAAATTCAGCTCTCTAGGTCCAGTTTAAAGGCGTAATTTTTACCGACGGACGGACGGACGGACGGGCATGGCTAGATCGACATTACTATCGATGCTGATCATAAATATAGTAACTTTTAGGGGTCTACGGGCAATATTAAGGTATGTTACAAACTATGCGTCAAAATTAATATACCCTTAGAATAGGGTATAAAAAAGTTATTTGAATATCTTACTGTAGCACAATTGGTACGCCACCCTGTATAAAAATATAAATATAACGGTCGACTTTCCAAAACCAAACTGACAACGCTACAGAGGTGTGGCAATTAAGCAAGTGCTTGAATTACAATGTTAGAAAAATAAATTGGAATTCGAACAAGTGGAGCATGTGCATTTTTATTTAAAAACAAACATGATTTCTAACCATATGAGAGCTGAGCGCTCAAGTGTGTTTCGTAAAAAAATCAGAACGGTCGGCTCAGAGCATGCTTCACTTGCTCACGCTGTGCTCATTGCTCAGATCTGAACTAATAAAGAAAAACCCCTATTATACTAAAATACCTACCTTCTAAGAAAAATCTCAACACAAAAAGAAAATGAAGGAGACAAAAAAAAATGCACAAATAATATCTGCTGACAAGAAATTGAAATAACGAACGACAAGAGAACATCGTGGCTACCCTCCGGCAAAACGACCAACTAAAATAACAATTTGGAAAAAAGTCAGAAGGATATTTTCAACAAAAAGGCCAAACAAAAACAAACAGGAAAAAAGGACGTAAAAAAACAATAGAAAACATCCTTGTTCCGCTGTACGGCTGCCGCGATTTTCTTTCAATATGCTCTCACGTGAAAAATTTCCTCGGGCGTCAGTTAGGATTCAGTTTGATTTATAAGCGTACGTACATACATGCGGTCGTTACATTTAATGATTTTTTTTATTTGTTCTCATTTTTTTATACGCTATCCTTTCAGAGATATTGGGTAATTTTGACATTATGTATTCTCGTAGTTCGGAACGTAGAGTGAACATGTACCTAATAATGTGGTAAAGCATGATGATATAGGAAAATATATTTAGTCAAAAAATTCTTGAATTGATATTGATAAAGCTTGAAGTTGCGGTTGTTTGGTAGACGACTTAAAGAAAGCGACAAATCGCGACAAGCGTAGAAAAGTCCAACAATCTTTCTGTCTTAGCATGGGTGGAGCACTGCGCCATATATATATATATATTCCCTCCGCTGCAATGGAAATTCTATTTCACCTGAAACCCTCTTGATATCTTTGAAAAGCAAAAAGCTGTTATTGCGGCTGTCCGCTAACAGGCAGCTTTCCAGTGGACCAATAAGGAAATCAGTCACTTCTCTTTTCTGGAAAATTTCGGAATCCTCCCAGCAATATAAACTATCTATACCACCCCCAGCTACGTTTTGAAAAACTTCCAACTCACCATCCCCTCCAGATCATTCTGCGAGGAAGACCCCCTCGTGGAAAATAAATCGGTCCACTTTTATTCCGATGGATCCAAAACCAATTACGGGGTTTTTGGGAGGTGTGTTCTTTGACACACTTAATCTCAGCCTTTCTTTTCGTCTCCCAAATCACTGCAGTGTCCTATCGTGGTTGGAGAGAAACGTGATTAGTTCTTAGAGTGATCCGTTAGGGACATCCGATTTTTCGCACACAATCAAGCCCGGATAAAATCGCTGGATTCTGTCTCTACAAATTGCATCGTATGCCTAGCAGTTTATCGTTCACATGTGTGTTGAGTGCTTGGGCATACAGACATTCCAGGAAATTCTAGGGCTGATGGAACTGGCCAGATATGGAACTATACTGCCCCATCTACCTGATAATGGACACTTAAGCCATTCCAATTGCTACATGCAAACTCATATTTAAGCGGGATGCCATCGAAAACCTAACCTTAGGTGGACAAGTCGATACTTGTCTAGCGACAAAACAGATTTTTCCAAGCTGGATTAGAAACGTTCTAAGTGTTAGATCTGTCTGAACAGGCTGCACATGAGGTGTGCTACAATTGGTGTCATCACCGGACAGTGTCTCATAGGCAAGCATGCAAAAATGCTTGGCATCTACACAAGTTACTTCTGCAGAAGCTGCAGAGTCGGGTAGGAGGAGGACACTATTTTCAACCTTCGTTGCACTTGCCCGGCTCTCTCTCAGAGACGAAACGTCCATCTGCGAGCTTTCTTTTATAATGATCTTAAAAGTCTTTCTATAGCCTATTAAAAGCTCCAACTGGTTCAACAACTACTAAGAAGATAGATCCACGTGGTACCACAATAGACCTTTTATTGATCAAAGTGTGTTGTCATCGGCCGACTGCCACTTCAACCATAGATACCTAACCTAAGCTTAAAGCTTGACTGCGGCTCTTCTTAAAGTGTACGGCCAAAACCAAAACGATTGAGTTGCAAAGATAAATTTACTTACAAAACGGGCTCCCTAACCGTTGAGAGGATCTGCCTGATTTACCTCCACTTTCAATCATCTGATAATCTGACGATTTTTCAGTAGTCCAGTCCAAGCGTTCTGGCATCAGCGATGGTTAGGTCTTTAAAACGGAGTTTCGGTCTTCCTTGTCGTCTTGAACCTGGGGACTAGAAGTCAATGATCCTCTTCGCTGTGGCATTATTATCGACGTATTTTAACTTTTGTTACAACCTAGACATCTTGGAACAGTTCATAGGGTTCGCGGTTTTCCCCTCCTCGCCCTCCTCGCACACAAACCCCACTATCCGACGAAGTGATTTTCCATTGCAAGAACGCTGTATTAGCTATTCTTTTCCGCTAATCGTTCAGCACTCAGCGATATCAAATCGAACTGGCAGTTTAAGTGTTTAGTAGAGATTACGAATAAACTTCTGGATAAGGAGTTTTGAAGTCATTTGTTTTGCCAAACAGAAATGAGTAGCCACAGTTTCCTATTGTTCTTCCTGGCCGAAAATTCATTAAAGTGTCTCCATCTTCTTTCTCTTTAACGACGAAGTTATATTCCAGACAAAAGGGGATCATAACCCTCCCACTGAACTGCGGTATATCTACAGATATCCTGGGCCTGTAACACAATGCTGATATCACTTCATATGTCTCTCTCATAACTATTTATGTTTGAAGTGGTCGGGAAGCTATCCCGATGGCACAACCCCCAACCTGGAGGGACAGTTCCTTTTTTTGTACCCCTAGGACGAGGGACCGGGATTTCCGAAGTCAGTAATCCTTTTCGTGAATATGAGCGTTGCCGTTGGCTCATTAGGGCTCATCCGCCACCAACTCTTTTCCAATACCCTGGCTCAGTATTGGACACTAAAGACCTGGGGTTCAATTAGGTCGAAGCAGCTAATATAGGTAGTCATAAACACTAATAGTTTAACCTCACTGGTAGACGCCACAGTTGATATCATCTAGAAACTCATGCGCTGCCTTCTGAAGCATGAGGAAGAGTGTCAGTGTGAAAAACACTACTCCTCCCTCTCTCGCCCGCCACAAACGACCTTCCAAAGCGGTTGGTTACCCAATCTCCAGCCGAGGTACTAGGCATAGGCACCGAGGAGCCACCAACGTGGAGGTGTCGAGTAGGAGTTGATAATGAGAGGCTATCGTGATAACGCCTGTGCTCTCATATATTCGTATCACTACCCTTTGGCTACAACATTTGCAATCCTATACGCTTCTTCTATTTCATATACTCTCTATCCTTAGGCTATGGTTTTGAATCAATTTGAATTGATCAAAGTTAAAGATTTTTAAAATCCGTCCAGTGCCAATGCAAAGCTCAAAAAATTCAGTAATAACAAATTATGTAGACAATTTATATTTCGTAACATTTTGGTAGCACGCTTTTTAGACGCGTTTGTGACATCGGTTTTCGATTAATTTATTGAAACACAGAACACTTATAAAAATTTTTAAATTTGGTCATTTTGTTGGAAAAAAATGGTCTCCAAAATTGACAAAGGCTCTTAATTCAATGTCATACCTACTTTGGGGGATAAGAATATAGATTGCGTATAGTGTATCAAACACTTCGCATAAGTGGACTGTAGCCTTGCCTCATGTTTTTTTTTCATATTGTGACATTCAATCAGACAATTTATTCCATTGTTCTGTTTATCGCATCGCAAGCTTTCACAATCAAAAATCGACAACACTTTGAACCAATCTGATTTTGACATCCAATTGCAATGTTTCACTATCTCACCCAATTCAGCCAATTGAATTTTAATATCCTTGACTCGTCCTAATAAACATCCAATGATACCACTGAAGTGCGGCAATAATTTGTTCATCCACTTTATCGTTGCCGCCATCGTCGTCGTCCTCGTCTTAGTCAAAGACTTGGACGTTTACCATCCTCCTCAGACGATGTTGCACTCCATAAATTTAAATTACGTTATTGATCCAAAAGTCAGTCAACGGTTTTTATTTCTATTGGCCTCCCATTTGTCGTCGTTATCATCACCATCGCCATCATAGTTCTTGTTATTTCGTTGACGTGCAAAAAATCTAAATAATAAAATAAATTAAAAATTATTATCCCAACACCAGCGAAAAGGCGACAAAGGGGCGAGGATTTTTTGGTGTGGTGTTTCTTCCAACGAAGTTTGCAGTACAAACAACAAGAAATAACCAGGACAGAGCACAGTCAACCGATTGCATTGCCTTTCGCATCCCCTTATTGCCCAGCCCGTAGGATATCGCGAAAATAATTCCCTTGCAACGACACCATTTACGGCCAGCAATATTATTTTAATTTGCATTTTATTAAATGGAGTGCACTTGTGCCATGTTTTGAATAATAGTTGAACTAGAGCAAACGGCAACGAATCTCCTGCCCTAAGTGGGGGTCGGTAGTCAATGTTGTATAATTAGATTTCGAAAACACTTTTTAGATGCATTCGGCGACAGTATACTTTGGCCGCACTCTACTGGGTCGATGATAGAAAATTGTTCCTTTTGTAGCAAGGATAACGTTTCTTTTTTCAAAACCATTTTAATACCCTTTAGTAAAGGGACCTATACTAACTTTGACTCATAGTTTGTAACTGGTTGGAGCCCACTAAAAGTAACTGTATTTGTCATCAGCATCGAAAGCTATCAGTCAGTCCAACCACCATTAATTTAATTAATTTAATTTTGCAGAAAAATGCAGGAGTCAATTTTTGTAGATAATTTCATGACAAACAATTTTTGTGATGACCTCTATTGACCTCCGAGCAATATATCGCGAGATATTTGCGAAAAACTGATTTTCGTGACCTTTTGACCTTTATAACTTTTTTAGCCGGCACGATATCAATGTCGATTTTTCACACAAGCCGTAATAAAGGTGTATACAAAAATTTAGCTCACTAGGAATTTTTCCGCAGATTGGGGTTTAAAATGCCTAAAATGACTTGGCTACTTCTCAAATTTGCCGTTCGGAGTCGGCTTGTAGGTCCCTTCCACTTTGCGTAAGCTAATCGTTTTAAAGCTAGGTTAGTATATGCAGCGCTAATGGCAAGTGTTTTTTTTAGTATAACTATAACCCGCAGGTGCATTGATGGCCGAATTCAATAAGGGAACTGACTTAACGAGATCATTAAGTTATCCTGAATGCAAACAAAATTGGAAATTCTTTTTTAAATCCTGAATGCAAAAGTGTTGAACATACAAAAATCTCGAAAGACTATCTCGAAAAATTTTGAAAGCAAAAAGTTAATTCGAGATTTTTTTTGTATAGCTATTTTGAGAGTTTAAATATCGAAAACGGCTCTGAAATGTCAATTCTAATTTCTTTGTTGAAAATCATAAAGATTTAGCAAATTTTCTAAACACTGTTTTATTCGTAAAAGTAAGTTGATATAGATGCCTGCCATAATTCTGCCGTTATACAAGGTGGCGCGAAAGTAATCCTCCTATCAGAAAATGCTATAAATTTTGCGATTGGCCCCTAATGTCAGTTCTGTTTTGACATTTGTGTAGTAAACACATGCGAAATACACGTTAATAAACAATGTTACGCTACACTGCTCCAGAACGCGGAATATTGGTGACTATTTATTTGAGCAATAATCGGTCGGTGACTTTGGCACAACGTGAATTTCGTCGCAGATTTCCTACCCGTCCAACGCCTACTGGTGAAACACTGCGACGTTTAGCCGCTCGCCTCGAAGAGACTGGCACAACACGAGATGCTGCCAGGCGTGGCAGACCCCGGAGTAGCCGTTCTGCAGAGAATATTGCTGCTGTAGCCGAAGATGTCATGGAAGCGCCGTCGACATCGACCAGACGACGTGCCACGCAAATGGGTATCAGTCGACGGTCTTTACAGCAAATTTTGGTACAAGATTTGAAGATGTTTCCGTACAAAGTCCAGACGGTGCATCAGCTGTTAGCTGCTGACCGCCAATCGGGTCTAACATACGCTCAAGCCATCCTTAATCACCACCAAGAGGAAGATGATTTTTCATCAAAAATAATCATGAGTGATGAGGCCCATTTCCATCTTAGCGGGTACGTAAATAAGCAAAATTTACGCTTCTGGGGCACTGAAAATCCGCGTGTAACCCACGAAGAGCCATTACACCCGCTCAAAGTCACTGTATGGTGTGCTGTTTTCGCTGGAGGAGTCATCGGACCTTTTTTCTTCGAAGACGTCGCGGGCCAAACGGTTACTGTGAATGGTGAGCGCTACAGAGCAATGATCAACGAGTTCTTTTTGCCGCAACTTGATGAATTGGGATTGGAAAACATGTGGTTCCAACAGGACGGTGCAACGGCACACACTGCACCTGCCACAACCGATATGCTGAAGGATGCATTTCCCGGGCGCCTAATCTCCCGTTTTGGCGATTTGTACTGGCCAGCAAGATCGCCTGATTTGACCGCTCCAGACTTCTTTTTGTGGGGCTTTTTGAAGTCGCGGGTTTATGTCAACAAGCCTCAGACTCTTGCAGCTCTTAAAGACAATATCCGTCAACAATGTGAGGACCTATCGCCGGAAGTTTTGGCCAAAGTGATGGAAGTTGCCATAAAAAGGGCTCAAATGACAATCAACTGTGGCGGCGGCCATTTACATGACATCATATTCTCGACTTGATGTAAAAAAATTAAAAGACCAAATAAAAATAATCCACAAGAAGAATCAAAGTTTTTCATTTTTTTTTTTTAAATTACAGCCAAAAAAACATCGGAAGGTTATTTTTGCGCCACCTTGTAGTATCCGATCAAAGTTTACAAATTGCAATACAGAGGATGCAAGCTTCGTTATGAGATTGTTGATTGGGGAAAATCTGCAGAGAATGCAAAACTCAATAGTACGGATTATACTGGGTGAAGTGAACGGCGAGGCGATACAAATTTCGATGTTCTTCCGGTAGAAAATATGTTTCGGATGACGCTCGCGTTGGAGTATTATCAAGATGCTCGCTTTAATGTGCCAATTAGGGATAACGTAAACGGGATCATGACGTAATTTCGAATGCAAAAAAAATTTAAATCTAGAATGCAAAAATCTCGAATGGACAAAAATCTCAAAAGACGATATCTCGAAAAAAATCTCGAAAAAGAAGTTAATTCGAGATTTTTTTCTTACCTATTTATAGAGTTTAAACTTAAAGAAAATGCATTACATATTTAGTATATTCAGCAAATTATTTTTTTCGGTAAATTAACAACAACAAATCAATATTAAACAAAAAAAAAACATAAGAAATTGTAAAAATTCCAATAAAAGATAAGGTGCCGTGAAATAACGACGAGTAAAATAACGCCGAATTATGAAAGCGAAATAACGCCGAATTTCCATGTTCGGTCTTATTTCACTTTGCCAAAGTGAAATAAAGCCGAATCAGCCTTGCTTCGCTTTTAATTTATTTACACAATCAGATAAAGATTCCTAACCGTTTTCAGATTTGCACCCCTAAAAACCTCGCACCTACTCCAAACCAAACAGTGACACCAACCAGGGGGGTTACAGGGGGCAGTATACCCCCCATAGGCATTGCACTGTTTATAGGATGAATTGCGAAATCTCAAGTAGAATGAAGTCGATCTCCGAAATCTTATTCGATATTATTACTCTTTTGTTCTACAAGGTGGCGCAAAAGTCATCATCCTATCGGAAGAAGCTATAATTTTTGCAAATGGCGGCAAATGTAAATTCTACTTTGACATTTGTGAAGTTAACTATACAGAAAAAACTTAAGACACCAATTAACATAATCCAAAAGCAGAACCAAAGTTTTTCATTCATAAAAAAAATTACAGCGAAAGAACATCGGGTGACAACTTTTGCGCCACCTGACAACTTTTGCGCCACCTTGTACTACATAATTGGAAACACGTTTTGATAACACACGATCCCAAACAACACTAATTTCAGGTACCTTTTTTTACAGTTGCATGGGCAGTTTGCTCGCCAATCGTGGATGTTAAAGAATAGTAAATAATCTCGAATGAATATATTAATTTTTGAGACAATGGTTACAATTCGAGCGAATTTTAACCATTGTCTCAAAAATTAATATATTCATTCGAGATTTTTGCATTCGAGATTTTTTTTTCTAAATTTTAGTTTTTCGATATTATGCTTTCGAGATTTTTTCAATTCTAGATTTTTGTTTTCGAGATTTTTACTTTCGAGATTTTTGTTTTCTGGACTATTGCTTTCTATATTTCGTGGTAAACCCAACGTAAACACACGAAGACAGGCACGAGGCTTACTTCATATACCTCCTTATTATTAATTTTATTTCTATAGGTTTTAACCTGCTTGTACATCAGAGCCTAGCCCCTTACGGACAGGGGACAGGTGAATTGTATCCTACTTTATGTAGTGATAGTGCGCAGATAAAATTCAAGGTTCAAGATTTTTTTTTTTCGGAATTTTATTTTTCGATATTTTTTGTATTCGAGATTTTTGTTTTCTAATTTGTAGTTTTCGAGATATTGTGGAAGAGCCGGGATAACTTCTACTATATGTAACTACAGACGCAGATCCTACTTCCATTTGAAGCAATATACCTAAAGCAAATAAAAGCAATAAAACATAACCAAACGCTTGTGGGAACTGAAAAAATCGCCGCAAAAAGTGACTATGACAAAAGCTTTTGTATAAACGAATTTTTACGAAAGAAAATGTCTTTTTTTATTTTTTGTGACTGTTTTTTTAGAAATTTTATCACAATCGTGTCACCTATCGTCGATAGGGTATGAATCCAAGTGGAATCATATACAAACTCAACTGTAGACTGCGTTATTTCACTCTTTTGTGAAACAGCTGATTTTCGGTGAAATTAAAAAATGTATTTTACTTTCCAAATCAATTTTCCAGGGAAATCGGTTTTGAAATAATTAGCAGCTTGAAGACGATGATTTAATTCTATGTATTTTTTTTTCTTGGCTGTGCCAATGGATGTGGTAATCTTCAAAAGATGGCATGCACGATTCGCAAATCCGAATAATCGATGCCGGGAATGCGCCTACTTACTAATCCACACCCAGCAGACGCCAGATTGTCCTTAACGCGTTAAGCCTGTATGCGGATGATAGTTTCCTTCTTGTTTCTTTCGTCGCTAGTGCCCCCGCCCAAACCGGGGCGGCGTAAAGGAGGACGGAACTGAATACTCTTGATAAAACTGCCCTCCTAGCGTATCCAGGTCCACCGATGTTATTTAGTATGCTTGAGAGAGCTCCCTGTATTTGCGATGCTTTCGTTGTAATATACTCCACGTGCGTCTTGAACTGCAGTCTGTTGTCTAGCATGACTCCAAGATATTTGGCTGCTCCTTTGGATCTGATGATCTGGTTTCCCACCTGGAAATTGGCGAATTCAATAGTTTAAGGACTGCTTCTGTTTTATGGTCGGCTAGTTCTAGTCCGGCGGATACTAGCCAGTGTTTTATCCTGGAAATTGCTTCATTTATAGTTGATTCCACTTCATGGATCTACTGTCACGATCGCAATGTTGTCAGCAAATCCAATTATCGATACTCCGCCAGGTAGTGTTAATCGTAGGACTCCGTCATACATAATGTTTCATAGAAGCGGCCCCAGTACGGATCCCTGTGGGACGCCCGCGGTAACCATGTAGTATTTGACTCCTTCTTCGGTATAATACCTTAACTTCCTGTTGTTAAAGTAGTCCGTCACTATCCTCAGCAAGTAGTAAGGTGTATCCATTCTGGCGAGATATCTTCAGTTCGCGGAATTGAAGGCGATTTTGACGTCCAGCGTAACTGCATACTGCGCAATACTCCTTTATGACGTAGAGCCATCTTACTCCTTCGATGGCACTTTCAGCTATGTGGACCAACGCTCTTATAGCATCAACTGTAGAACGAGCTCTTCTGAAGCCAAACTGTCGGTCTGAGAGGGCTCCTTTCTCTTCAGCCACTGCGAGAAGTCTATTATAGATTATCTTATCGAGGAATTTTCTCATGGTGTCCAACAGGCATATAGCGCGGTAGGACGATGGTTCTCTTGGAAGCTTCTTTCATTTCGGAAGCGGGACCAAGTGCTGCATTTTTCATTTCTCAGGAAAGGTTCCCTCTTCTAGGCACCTCTGCATTGTTGATAGGAAGAGGTCTGGTCTCATTTTAACAGCCACCTTCAATGCCTTGTCTGGGATTCCGTCTGGTCCGGGCGCCTTGTTGTCAACTATCCTGCTGCAAGCTTTTAGCAGCTCCTCCAGAGTAATAACAGGTATATCATCTGGATTAACCTCTCTTATTATGCTGCACATAGTAGCTGGTCTTTTGGGGAAATGGTGTTCTACTATAGTCCTCAACATTCTTGGGCATGTTATTGGGGAGTTCTACAGTCCTTCAGCTTCGTCATAACCATCCTGTATGCTGTTCCCCAGCGGTTAATGTCAGATTCGTCGCAAATACGCTTAAAGCATTTTGCCTTACTTTCCTTGATAGCCGTTTTTAGTTTCTGTCTCACTATTCTAAAGTTATTCAGGAGTTCTTGACAGTCTGCTCTCCCCCTGGATCGTTGGACCTTTCGCCTGGGTTTTAGGAACGCTGCTCTCAATGTTTTTATGTCCTTATTCAACCACGCTTTTTGCTGCTTACTCTCCTGGGCATTGCTGCATCAAATGCTGTAGTGATAGTACGGACGAGGTGGGCCGACATGGCTTCTGCAGTTTCGTTCTGTCTCTGGTTGTCTGTGCTTATCAATTCTTCAAACGTATCCTTGTCGAAGAGCGCGTCTTTCCATTTTCGTCCCGCTGGATTGGGGTGTTTTAGTTTATTTTTATCAGCAGTTTCAAATATTATCGCTTGGTGGTCGCTTTGCGTATATTCTTCACTGACGCGCCATTTTATACTTCGTAGGATGGAGTTACTGGCGAAGGTATTATCTATAATCGAACCCATTCCTGCTTTACGATATGTATTAACCCGACCTCTATTTGCCAAGCCTATGTGCAGAGGTGCGAACGTTTCCAAAAGTATACGTCCTCTGGCATTGGTCAGTTTGCTTCCCCGCTCTGTTCCCCATGCGTTGAAGTCGACAGAAATAATAACTGGGGACCGTCCATAAGCATACCTTAACAGGTTAACTAGCATCGTTTGGTATTCATTTGTCGTCCAACTCGGTCTAGCGTAACAACTGTAGAGATGTATTCCATTGATTTTGGATCGCACGAAGCCGTGCGCTTGTTCGAAGGTGTCTTGGAAAGCATGTCTTCCAGTTATCCATATAGAAGCTTTTTTCGATTTGTCACAGATCCATACGTTGCTATCCAGAGTCTTGTACGGTTCGCTGATGAAAATTATGTCCGCTTCCTTATCTTTTGCTGTTTGTGCCAGGAGATCCTGGGCTGCTTCGCAGTGATTTATGTTTATTTGTACAAGGTGGCGCAAAAGTTGTCATCTGTTTACTTCACAAATGTCAAAGTAAAATTGACATTTGCCGCTATTTGCAAAAATTATAGCATCTTCCGATAGGGTTTTCAGCCCTTGGTGTGCCTTAGGCAATTCTGTGTGCCAATGTTCTAAATGATACACGACGTTTGATATCTATCCTATGTAGTTTTCAGTCGGATTGGTGAACGCCACTGGGTGATGACTTTTGCGCCACTTGTTATAAACCTCATGATCTTCTGCTGGTGATGGCTCTCCTAAATACCGCGCATTTACTGCTTCCGGCTATATGTTTCGCCTGTTGTGGGTGGTTCTTTTTACAAAACATGCACGATGGCTCCTTTAAGCAGTCTTCTGCCATGTGGCCTTCCGATCCACATCTCCTGCAGAGCTTAGATCAATCTTCCAAGCTTTTGCATTTTTTGGGTAGGTGGCCAAACTCTAGACATTTGAAGCATTTTCTAAGCGATATCCGCTCACGAATGCGGCAGACAACCCAGCCTATTTTTATCTTCCTTGTTTCCAACAGTTTACCTGCGCTTTCTGCTGGAAGACTAACCGTTGCGGTCTGTATACCGCCGTATGCTTTCCGCAGGGACAGAATATCTGTTGGCAATACCACTGTTCCAAATTGCGCTTTGATTGCCTCACATATGTCTTCTTTCGAGTTGTTTCGACCGTTTCGTCGTTTGCGTCGTGACCTTCGCTCGACCTTCTTCGTTTCGCTTTTCTTGAGAAAACTAAAAAAAAAACCTCTGCCTTTTACCACGTTATAAAATTCTCTTATTTACTATCAATGAAATGCGTTGCATGAATAATGCCTAAGCTTAAAACACAATAAAGTTACAGAACTTAAATTCAATTTTATGATTCGGAACACAAGGTAATCTGATCTATGTCCTTAAGCTCGATAATAACACGATGTGAGAGCGATCTTACGCTTGCTCGCTCCTTCAAGGCTTCACTGATGACAGTTTTGAACTCGGCAGTTTTGTCTCCAGCTTCTTTGAGCTGTTAATTCTATATGTAACTCTTGTTGTGGGTGCCGATGCACGATTTAAATGTTGAAGGTAGGTAAATTTGTTCATCAACGTTTGAAATGACATTAGAGAATATCTCCTACCAATTATTATCTAATTATTAAACTCGAACAGAGAGAAGAGAGAGAGGCTACGAGAACATGCCAGTGCACTCCATTATTTAAACGGCGAGACTTGTGTGCGCAAAAGTTTAGGCATATCACAATAGACTTGTTGATATGAATACCGGGATTTTTTGTTTACTGATAAGCTTTTGATAAATAGGAGAAATACCTGACTCAACGTGGATCGCATACTTTGGAGTTGAATTCGGTAAATGAAATAGACTTTTGAAAAAAAATCTTTGAAATTGTTCAAAATCGTCGAAGCATGTATGACCGAAAGCTTGAACATCGTAGCATATACAAAAACACGATTATTATTATTATTATTATTATTTCTTCTTTTTTTCAATTAAAAAAAAGTGTAGATACAAAATATATTTTAGTTAAGAATACCGACATGGCTGTTCTGCCGTCTGCCCGAAATGACAAAACAAAATTTATAAGGAAAAATGAAAGTAAAATGCAAATATTAGCAATGTTAATAAAATAAAAATGGAGTAAAATTAATGAAAAAGCGACTTTTAAATATTTTCTTGCAATCGAAAAAACGTGCTTTTAGATTTGAAAGAAAATTCAAGGTTTCGATAAATAATTGGTACTATGATATTTATAACATTTCAGCAGGTGTACCTCAAGGATCGGTGTTTGGTTCAATCTTGTATGCTATTTGCACTTACGATTTCCCATGTTTAAACAACTGCGAAAAAGCAATATTTGCCGATGACACCTGTATCTTCTCGTCAGATTCAGTTGGTTTCAACATTGAAACAAACTTGCAATCTGCACTAAATGTCATACAAGATTACTTTTTCGACTGGAAGATTAGAATAAATACCTCAAAGACACAGGTTATCTTTTTCACATGAAAAAGAAAAGCCTATTTCCTGCCGAGTAACAATCTTCAAGTAAATGGTGTAAACACTGAATGGCGTTCAAGTGCTAAATATCTTAGAGTCAATCTTGATAAAACTTTAACCTTTGGCATGCATGTACAAGAAGTAATTAAAAAGGATTAATATAACCACTAAATCTCTTTATCCCTTTATAAATCGGAAGTCCAAACTAAGCAATGAAAACAAGTTGCTGATTTTCAAGGTCGTGTTCCAAGCCATTGTGCTTTATGGTTCACCGGCATAGGGTAAATGTGCAGCTAGTCATATTAGCAGACTCCAGGTATCTCAAAACAAGCTTTTGAAAATGACCCTTAAGCTACCATGGTCATTTTCAATAGCTTAACTCAACGCTATTTCAAATACGGAAATGGTATCAACTAGAATTGCCAAACTTAATGAACGTTATCTTACATCTTGCTTATCTTCAGATAACCCTCTAATTTCAAACCTATCTTTTAAGAATATACTATAATACTATAACTTTCTATTATTTAAAATATAACTTATTATATGATATTAAACTTAATTATTTATTTCTAATTTACTTATTTATGCATATACATATATATTACATTCCTTTATTCAGTAATTGTATGATTTGTTGTAATTATTTATATTGTTTATTATATTTACTTACTTGTTGTTATATATTATTATGTACTTTATTTATTTATTCTTATTATATAATTTTAATTTATCTATTTATTCTATCAATTAACATATTATATTTATTTATTCAATATATTATATTTATTTACGTACCTATTCATTGTACTTATTTATTTATTTATTATATTTATATTACGTTTATCGTTTATTTAGCTTTCATGTTAATTTATTAGATTTCCCTTTGTTATTTAGTTATTCAATTATTTATTCACATTGATGTCCATTATAATCATTTTTATTTTGTTTTTTATATGTAAAACTTAAAGCTTGGTTTGAAAAAGGTCCTGCACCGCCCACCTTTCTTCTCTTCAATCTACGTTGTATATTATTATCGTTGTTTAATTATTTTTTGTTTTTTTTTTCTAATGAAGGTGTTTTCCTGTAGCTTTTCCTTCAAATACTTTGTTAATTAGTTCTTTGTGCGAATCGCTACATCATATTTTCGTCGTCCGTACTCGTAACAGTATCTCGGACTCGGAATAACATATCTGTCTTGGTACCTTCTTCTTGTGCTGACAGTTTGCTGTGTTGGTATCTTGAAGGTGGTGTCATCTTCGAACTGTGATACTACCTTAAGCTTATGTAGTTTTTCTATGTTAAGTAGTCTCGTCCTGCTATCGATTTTATGCCAATCAATATTAAGCATGCGTAGTTTTGATCGATACACCAGTTTTTGTATCCTTATAACCGTTGCTTTTAAATTTTGTTGTTGTGGTGCATTTCCCCACGCCAAAATGACGTATCTCAGGTGCGATTCAACCAGCCCAAAGTAGCATTGTCGGAGAACATCTGGTGTGCATAAGTAACTGATATGAAATAGTGCATATGCTGATTGCCGAAGTTTGATTGTAAGAGCATGCAAGTGTTGGCTCCATTTCAGGTTATAGTCAACGATTACACCAAGGTGTTTGTATGTTGATACATTCTCGATTGTTATTGAGCAGTTATCCTCATTTTGTAATTTGGATTGATTTCCTGCTATGTGTAGATATTCATCGTTGTGCATTTTAATGGTTTTTTTTATATTTTAATACATGTGGTGGTCGTATGTGCATAACTTTTGTTTTTTGTGCATTCATGATTAGTCCATGGTCATGACACCATGCGCAGATTGTGTTAAAATCATTTTGCATCATTTTAGCAATAATAGGCATAAACGTAATTTTTCAATAGCTATTACGATATGTTAAAACATGTTTGCAGTAACTATACAAAATAGACTACCCTCGAGCACCATTTAATATTTCGTAGAGACTATTAACGGACCACAGCGGCAGTACACAGATACAGCCTTCTTTCATATTGCATTTGGTTTTTCCCATATTATCGAAGAATTTCGAAAATTTCGTCAAATGAAATCAAGAAACTACCTGTTCGTAATCACGTGGAACGGAATGTATATAGTAAAGCCTCCTCCATTTTGTGTGAGTTCGATCAGCTCGATAAGGCTCCTTAAATCCTTTTTCAAACTGGGGTGAAACCAAGTCTCAAATACGTAAACAATGTCAATTAAGCTGATCTCTAATACCATTTCGAACTCATCAAACTTATTCACGAGAGTATGTGCATTTATATGGGAAATATGCACACCATTGTGACTCTTACAAAGCGTATTTAATAGTAATCTGTTTTTAATGTTTATGCTACAACCAGCGTTATTGCTGCTGGTCATAGGAAAAATAAAAACCCAGAGTGAAGCTTAAATCGAATACTACAGCGAGATACGACAACGAACATAGACAACAAATGCGAACTGAGGTAACTTGAACATTACATAAATAAAGCAGTAATTAAAAACAATATTCTGGGTAGCGCACGAATAGTGCTACTAAAACAAAACGTAATAACTTCTTTTCTGAGTTAGGAGGTAATCGGCTTATGGTTTTTTTATTTGGCAGGTTACAATTTAGATTTATTAAAATGAATGCTTGGGATACAGAAAAGAGGATTTGGAAAGCGCAGCATTACCACGCGTTGCAGTCCTTCATTTCCGTCCAAAGTGAATTTAGGCGGGAGTTTGGCGGCACTCCCCCGAGCAGATGGACCATTATGAGGCTGGTAAACAAGTTTGTCGAATGTGGAAGCATCGCACGAAGACCGTACCATCGAGATCCCTATGTTCGGGTTCAAGACCCAATCGCGGCTTTCATCGTCAACTCAGGCAAATCCAAGCGTTTCGACTCGAAACTTATCAGCGCAAATTAGAGATAGCAGACGGTCATTATAACGAATAATTCATGACGACTTAAACATGTTTCCGTACAAAGTCCAAATTGCAAGCAAGTTAAACGCTCTGGATTTGCCTATTCGCCTGGAATTTTGCCAAAAGTGATAAAAACGACCGAAGAAGACAATAGCTTGATAAATTGCTTCTTTATAACTGATGAGGCCCATTTTGATCTAAACGGCAATGCAAATAAGCAAAATTGCCGCATATGGAGTGAATCTAATCCAGAAACACTCCATGAGACGGTACTGATACTACAAGGTGGCGCAAAAGTTGTCACCCGATGTTCTTTCGCTGTAATTTTTTTTATGAATGAAAAACTTTGGTTCTGCTTTTGGGTTATGTTAATTGGTGTCTTAAGTTTTTTCTGTATAGTTAACTTCACAAATGTCAAAGTAGAATTTACATTTGCCGCCATTTGCAAAAATTATAGCTTCTTCCGATAGGATGATGACTTTTGCGCCACCTTGTAGTTTCTCTAACCTGTGTATGCAGACGATCCTCCAGGGCTAAGAGTTTGGCATCCAGCTACCGTTAAAATGTCTCCGTCCATTTCTCCAGTTTTTCTTCTATGCGGCTCCACATTTACTCGAGAGCTAACATTGCATGGTTGTTGTGGACGGCAATTTGGAGTATTAGCGGACAATGTATAAAATTATATTATTGGAAAAAACGAAAATTTAAGCCGATGAACACAAATATACAAAAAAAGAATTTAGATGTTCGAAATGCCAAAGGTAGAGCGCTGGAAGATTTGTTTGCAGTAAACTTAACTGCGATTTAAGTTAAAAACAAAGGATTTTATCGGACGATGAAATTAACACGTTTAGTAACTTTGCATACTTTAGTATATCCTGTATGTTTATGTTTAGCCATGTGACCATAAAGTGTACATAACGGCAGTTAATGGGCGCTATAGAGGGGCATCTCACCAATGACTCAAATGTTTGGAAAAACTTTATTAAGTACAAATTCTTAATGAACAATTTTGAAACCGGCAAAAAATCAATAAAGATTCTTGGTATGTTTTCCTCAAAAGCAAGCTTTATTGATTGATAAAGATTGGCCGAAGTTTTTGTGGCATTAGCCCTTTCATAAATATTCCTTGGTTAAATCTGGATGCTCGGACATGAAGTCCACCAAAATCTTAAATTGGCGTTGTTTTGTGCTCGCGTTTTTTGGTAGAATCCTGATAATGACAAATTACGAAAACAAAACAATAATTTATATGCTATATGCGGGCACGATCATGAAGAATGAAGACTTTGCAAGAGTCACTAGGAATATAGACTAGCGAATAGAAAGTGCTCTCAAATTTAAGCAAAGTGTTTCGAGGGCCTGTATCGGGGGTTAGACGAAATGTTTTCTTCGGCTGCTATCCATGATCTCCGATTAACCAGCTTGAACAGGGGCATAACCATTTTCAAAAAATCGCTCAGAGAAGAAGAGAAATACCCAGGAAATCATTCGCAAAAGTTCATCATGCCCTCTGCCCTCTGAGTTCTAGAATAGGATGGGAGAATATCGGGTAAAAGTGGCTCATGATTATTGTCTCCATACTGATGAAATGCAATCCAATGCTTAACCAGTGGAGAAAAACTTTTCTTCTTCCTTTGTTCAAAGGATAAGGTGACGCGGGAGATTGTGATATTTACCGTTCAATCAAGCTGATTTCAAACACCATGAAGATTCTTGAGCGGGTATTAGATAGCCAATTGCCGTAAATAAAACTGCTCTCTGAGGACCAGTGCGTGTTTGTCGCAGTTAAATCAACCACAGATGCAATCGAAGTATAAGGAAAAACATCGGGATAGGATTTGCACATGGTGTTGCTTGACTTTGAAAATGTGTTGGATAAACAACAAAGGGATCTGTTATGGGTGACAACGACAAATTCCTAAAACCAACGTACAGATGATCATGGACATGTATGTGGGAGTAAAGGCAAGAGTGAGATACCCCGCTGGCATCACCTATGAGTTCGCAGTCAAAGTCGGTGTACACCAGGAGAGCGTCTTAAGTCCCTTGACAAAAAAAGTGACGGACTCCAAAGTGCTTCAGCTATTAATTGCTGATGATAGAGTCATCATCACCAAGTCATATAGCTTGGTGTTATTCTATACAATATTTGATAATCGGATCTCAAGCCATAAAATACTAACAGCTTGGCTTTCTTACTCCTTAATTGTTCGTGCCTCGTAAAGCCTACATTTGCCAACATTAGAATTCCCAGGTTTTTGAATTCCTGCACTTCCACGAAACTTGTTGTTGCAACCATGATTGTTACACATGGTGTACCAGCATGTCATTTTTGACATTTCCGATAAAAAATATTGGACAACAATCCGTTGGCAGCACACTTTTTACTCTACCTAAGGACAAATATCCAGATTAACGAAATCTAACCAGGCTAGGTTAAGTTGGTTGTTAGCTGAAAGTCAACACACTTAGACCAATGAGGTCCGTTGTGGTGCCACATGGATCGGGAGTTTCGACCACTACTCGCTAAAACCATTTGGGGCTTCTAATGAAGCGTGATAGACTTCTAACATCTGTGTTAGCTACGTCAGTGAGTTCATTGAGGATGAAGACTCCTAGATAGAGATTTCTTTTATGGCAGAGTGCAGAACATGTGCAGAGGAGATGCAGTTTAGTCTCCTCCTCCTCCTCCTCCCTGCAGCTTCTGCAGAAATCATTTGAATAGACGCCAGGCCTTGATGCGTTCTTGCCTATTAGACAGGCTGAGGTCGGGCGCACTGGCTCAATGGTTAGTGTATCGGACTGCTAATCGAAAGGTCGCCGGTTGAATTCCCGCCGGGGCCAAGTAACATCTTGAGTTGTTTTCCACTGCCCTACCCAGTGGCGGATTTACACATTTCCCAATTATAGGATGTTAAATTTTTGCCGCCCTTACCTCTACAATTGTGAATTGTCGGTTCCTAGATTATCATTACAATCCAACAATTCGGTTCAAATTGCACAAGAAATAGTTTTTGAGTATATTTCAAAGTTCAATGATGTACGACTAATAAGGCGGGATATGCCACTCACACAATAATGTACATCCGGTAGACGTAATTAAATAATCTTTATTGCGCTTACAAACAGTTTAAAAATAATAATTTCAATTAACTTATTAAAGTTTCTTATAATACCTTTTTGGGCGATTTTTTGTTGGTAAAATCATAGATAATGTCGTCGTAAGTGATCTTGTTCATTAATTCTGACTCTATACACAAAAGAGCTAAAGCGTTTAATTTTTCTTGACTTAAGGTCGATCTCAGATAATTTTTTCCCTATTTTAGACAAGAAAAGCTACTTTCACCCGAACAATTTGTCACTGGAGTACATAATGCCATACGAAGAGCTATATCCAAGTTAGGATAAATGTTCTGCACGTACGAATATTCAACGTCGTCGATTGTATCTAGTTTTTAATCTGAAAAGTATTTGAGTTTTTTTTTTAGCATTTAAATAAAATGTTCTGAAGTAAGCACCTGCTCAACAAACAGTAGTCAATACATAAGATTAAAATTGATAAATTGATTCGATTATTATTTTGAAATCTTTTGATCCATTAAAAACTAAGAATATCTCCAACAAAACATTTTTCCTTCAATCAATTTTTTATGCATATCTACCACACCAATACCGCAATTACCAATACGTACACAATACACTCAGTTCAGAGCCCCCAACCAGTAGTCGGACTTGTATGAATACGTCTGTCTTATTGCACTCATAGAAAGTGTGGGCAACGGGCAATTTCTGGTTGGGGCCGTGAACTGGGTGTTTTACCGTAGAATATAGAAGTTTGGGGTACCGTTGAATGTACAATGAAAGAGAAGAGGGAAAAGTCATCGGAAAGGTGTCTTGTGAACTTCTAGAGAGATGTCTACACATCAGAAAAAAAATCGGTTTTCAAATTTGCCGCCCCTAAAATCTGCCGCCTTAGGCTCAAGCCTACTTAGCCTGCTGACAAATCCGCCACTGGCCCCACCTTTTGCAAACGTCTGACAAACATCCAAGAGTATCAATTGTCATTAGAAGTATCTCAAATTTGCCGTTCGGCGTAAAATTCTAGGTCCCTTCCACTTCACAAAGAAAGTGGTTGGAGAAACTTGGTTTTAGGCCCTCTATGGGCCATTAATGCCTAATATTTATATTTATTTTTTTTAAGCAGGCTAAGTTGTTTTGTATTTTGTCCTAAAACTGTATTATGGATTGCTAAGAAAATTCGCCTAATATGTCTTTCCAATACTAAGGATATTCGTGCTCGTATTTGTTCGCACCTCAGAAGGTTCTAGTATGTAGTATATTGGCAGAGAGGTTTGCATCGATTGCAATATGAACAATCTGGTTGATCTTGATATATCCTTCCCTGCGAAGGTATGGGAATTACGACCTTATTTGTCACAACCCCCTGTCCACGTCTCCGCTTAATAGCAGCCGAAGAACAATCCAAATTTCACAACGCCAAAACCATCGTCAGATGAGGAAGAAATCGTTCTTTCCGACACGAACATCATCGACTGGTTGACTCTGAATAAAAAATTGGTTAAATATATGATAAACTTATTTTATTACAAGAAATTGCCTTTTTATTCAGAATTAGGTTGGATTATACTGCGTTTTACTTTTTCTAAGGGCTCAAAAACTGTGTCTAGTATAAAGTGCTGGAAAATCGTTGCCAAGAAATAAAAAAGAAGAAGACTGACAAAAATGACCTTACAGAGAAAAGTGTCTCTTTACTTTAATAATGTCATTGCGGTAAATGTTTTTCTTTTGAAGACGACAGGTCTTCATGTCCATTGGAACAGCTGACATATTTCAAAAGATTAACTTATTTTGCCAGGTATTTCGCAGAAATAATGGCTGGGTGCTAATTAATTAACTTTATAAAGTTAAAACTTTTCCGTTTTTAATTTTATCCGTCCCGGTACTGAACAGACAGGCGACAAACCACACTAATGCTACGCAGGGGGATGTGGACCAGGGAACTGGCCAAGAGCTTGATGCATAAAACTGGATGAATGAAAAACGAAGCGAAAACATAATTCATTCCTTTTAAATGGGTAATTCCTTCGGTGAATAGTGACACAATCAACATGTACATGTACATACCATAAAAACTTTAAGTTGATATAAAGTTTATCCTTCACTCTACATTCATGGGCGGTTGGTCATCGCCCTAGAAGTGGTGGACGAGAAGAGATGAAAATTCAATTTACTTTGTCAATTAAACCCACAAGTCCGCATGTGTGAATGGAAATAACATAAAAGCGAAATTAATTGCCATGCAGATGGCTTTTTGGTGTCGGGCAAGAGGGTGGTTGATTGAGAATAGACAAAATTGGGCCGCCTAGACCCCACCCCTATATTGTGGTTAATGGGTGCAGAAAGAAGACCGAATCCCGTAAATTATCCCCAATTCTAATGTGCACTCACCACCAACCACTGCACTAAAAAATATCGTCCACTTTTGCAGCCATTTTTCTGACCAAAACTCGTATAACTTTCCTGGACATTAACTCTATTTTTGAATTCAAACTGAAATTAGATTTATAGGATAAGGAGTAGCGCATTAGACCATCATCAGCAGTGGCAAGGCTGTGAAAATGATATGTAAATGGGTTTAAATCCATATGCTGATATGACAGGGTCAGTCTCATATTTCATTCTATTTTCTTCGTCGTATCACCGCACCACACATCTGCTGGCAATGTTTGTTGACAAATTATACCACAAACTTTGTATGTACGAGTGTATGCGTCGAATCATCGTCGTGATCCTGTGATCCTTTCTTGCGAAGATTTCTCCACACGACTCAATACATTATTCATTTTTTAAACGTGCATAACAACGGGCGGGCGGTGAGAAATGATGCGGTGATTTGTGGGAAAGGATATCTTTTTTGTTTGTTTTCGCTGTTGTATCATCCTTGCGTGATGTGATGTATGCCTTGTTTCTCGGTGAGTGATTTGAAAATTTGATTTTTCTCCTAATGGCGTTATGGTAAAGTGGATAGGGCTGGTGGATATAAAAGCGACATCCTTGATTTGTGAAGAAGAAAATTTCCCTTCCGTGCTGTATTTGCTGAAATATGGTTTGTCATTGAATTTTATATTCGCTAATGGAATGACACATGGCTTTCTTCGGTTGCTGCAGCATCAGCATCACACTCTGTTGGGGTGCTAATGAATCACAGCCTTTTTGGAAAAAAAAATGTTTTTTGCTGCATAAATAAATGGGTTGGATGTTTTTGTCACCTTTTTTGCGCAGTCGTTCCCTTTTTGTGCGACTTTCGTAATTGAAGTATAATTTAGAATAAACAATAAACATAATAAGATATCAGTAGTTACGGTACAATAAGGCACATACACTGGCTTGATAAACTGAAGCTTTGATTAGATTGTAAGCCACGTGGGTATACCTTTGTACGCTGCCAAATATACAACCTGATCAGCATATCTCGTATGACCAGTTGGTGGATATGACCACAAATGACAAGGATTTTCATCTTGTAAGACGACATCGTTTTGACGATGGTTCTGCTTCGTTTAACCTTTAAAATGGCTGTCGTCTCATCATTATCATTTTGACAATTCATTTTCTATATCACATAACTCACAAAATGTCAAAACAATGAGGTGTCGTCTCGCATCGAATAACATATTTTGCAGACAATGAAAGCAGTTTTCATGGTTTTTAAAGTGAACTATTGTCTTTAGATCTTTTGTTAGTTTATAATAAATAATTAACTCTATTTCATTCGTTTTCCATCTTCCAATCTAGAAATGTTACACAAATATATTATATCCGCTGATGTAGGCTAGCTAAGCCATTAAAAAGGTTCGAACATTAAACGAATTTACCACCCCGAAATCATTCATACCTAGTAATTATAACTTGCTTACAAGAAATAGAAAGTAAAAGGGAAAATTGATTTGGAAAGTAAAAAGTAAAAAAAGTGTACGGGGATAATAAAACTGAGACTTGCTTATGTGAATATACGAATAAAAATACATTTAAGTGTCACCCAAAACCAGCTGGTTACCAAAAGAGTGGTAACAACGCCGTCTATGGTTGAATACGAGTATGATTCCAACTGGGTTTGTAACAGATTTCCTAATTGGATTTCTATGGGATTGACCATAGATGACACGATGATGGTAGAGCTACGTGAAGAAAACTGATGACGATATTGTTCACTATTATCGCTTGGGCGATATCGTCTGAAAAGTTACCTGATGAGAGCCTAAACTGATTTTGATAAATAAGCGCGAAATTTGGTCATACCAAAGGGTAGGTCTGTTGGCGTGGCAAACATCTTTTCAACTGGCGCGGTTTCCAAGGTAATTTTGGAAAAATATCTTTTTTGATTTAAGGGTTCCAGAGATCTCTGGTAAAAAAACCTCATATCAGTAATTGCTACTAATGTCATATCTTAGATTAATATTCCATTTTAAGTTATTATGTTTTTCAAAGAGATCCTTTTTCGGTATTAGACTACTTTTTTGTGCGACATTCTCAAATTGGCCATCGGCAACCACGGTGCAAATCGACGTTTTTCCACAACCTTAAACTGATATCAGCGCCGTATAGTTTTCAATCTTTACAAATTACATATACTGAGTTCTGGGTTCTCTGACAAAATAATACTGAGTTCAAATTCGTTTTTTGGGTTGCAGATAAAATGGCGAGTGAGTATATACTGAGTTGCAGAGAAAACACCTCTTCTATAGTTCAATGTGCAATCTTTTTGTCTTGATCTGCAATCTGGCCTTAAGAAAAAAAAAAAAAAAAACACTGCTCAAGTAGAAAATTGGATGTGTTTGTGGTTAGTCTACCTACTGATGAACATCTGAGTCAAACGCTGTTTAAATATTATAATATAAGGTCACTTATTGATGTTGATGATAGCCACCTTTTAAAGCTAACACTTTTTGAAAATTAAGACATTCCGGTATGATTTTTCATTGTCAGCAGCTTAACACATAGAGTCAAATACACTGCTAGTCATAAGGTTAAGCAGGCATTTTTGAGAAGTAAAATCGATATTTCTCGAAACACAAGCGTTGTCTCTTTCTTGCGTCATTATGTGGTGTTTTTTTTTTTAATTTTCAGACGCTTTAAGTGTTTACCTCGGCGATTGGTGCAGTAATAGTGGATAAGCTGGCCTTAACATTAGCTTTCTCTCTAATTTTAGCTGCTGATAGAGCTGAATTTGACGCTATTCTGAGGATACTTCGCGTTTCGCGAAGTGTTAATTCAGAAGAAGTGTTTCCTTTATAATTGTTTGTGTAAGAGGAAGGGTTTTTTAAATATTTGCTGACACAACGATCACTTCGCTGTGTACAAGAGGCAAATTAAGAGCGCTAAGAAGGTATCTTGGCAGAGGTTCTGCGGAGAACTGAAGGATGTTAGCGCGGTTTCGAGATTGCAGAGAGTCCTCTCAGCTGATCCGGGAGCCAGGCTTGACGTCCTTCGGAAGCCTGATGGCAACTCGACCAACTCCAATGAGGAGGCACTTCAATTGCTAATGGACACCCACTTTCCTGGCTGCAAAGCCGTGGATAGTTGCGTGTGGCCAAACAAAAGCAGAACTACCACTGAGCAGTGGCGGGTCGCGGCGAGCATTGTTACGAGAGAGAGGGCGAGAGCTATTATCCTGTCCTTTTCTCCTTTCAAAGCTCCTGAACCTGATGGCATATACCCCATACTCTTGCAAAAGGGTATCGAGATTTTGCTCACACTGCTAACTAGTATCTACAGAGCTAGCGTGGCTTTGCGACATATTCCTTTAGCCTGGAGAAGGGCTAGGGCGGTTTTCATTCCCAAACCGGGAAAGGCCGCCTATGATCTTCCCAAAAGCTTCAGGACTATTAGCCTTTCATCATTTCTGCTAAAGGGCCTTGAAAAACTGATTGACGTACGGCTTAAGAGTATTCCAGCTTCGCTGGGTATTCATGATAGCCAACACGCCTATCAAAAAGGCAAGTCCACTGAGACGGCATTAACGGATCTGACGGCCAGAGTGCATAGGGCGCTCGACCGCAAGAACTATGCTCTTGCTGTCTTCATGGATATTGAGGGTGCCTTTGACAATCCCACCTTTTGCAGAATTGAGTCTGCCTTAACACTGAAGGGCGTCGATTCTACAACTGTGGAATGGATCCTGGAAATGCTTAGGAGCAGAGAAGTTACAGCTGCTATTGGCGGCTGTGTCAGAACTGTGCGCGCTGTCAAAGGCTTTGCGCAGGGCGGTGTACTTTCCACTACATTGTGGAACCTGTTGGTCGACTCCTTGTTGAGAAGACTTGATGCGGAAGGTCACCCTGTTATTGGGTACGCTGACGATGTGTGCATTATTGTCAGCGGCAGGAGTTTACCAACTCTTTGTGAGCGGATGGAAACAGCGCTCAATAGTGTTGGGAGTTGGTGCCGCGAGCAAGCTCTGTCAGTCAACCCCGCGAAGACTGAGATGATGCTGTTCACGAGTAGAAGGGCAATACCTCAAGTGAGGTGGCCTTACTTCCAGGGCACTCAACTAAAGCTATCAAGCAAGGTTAAGTATCTGGGTATTGTTCTAGATCCAAAGCTTAACTTTTCTGAACATTTGGTTGCTAGGATTTCGAAGGCAACTAACATTCTCTGGCAGTGCCGTAGGATGTTCAGCAGAACCTGGGGACTTAGTCCCAGGCTGGTTCACTGGATTTACACGTGCATTGTTAGGCCATACCTTATGTATGGTGCGATTGTATGGTGGGCTAGAGCTCACATCCTCAAACGTCAACTGTCGAAGCTACAGCACCTTGCGTGCTTATGCATTACAGGTGCGATGAGAGGAACTCCCACTGCTGCTATGGAAGTGTTGCTCTGTTTACCTCCCTTGCAGTTCCTTGCTGAAAGTGAGGCCAGAAAATCACTATACCGCATGTGTGTAGTACTTGGACGGCAGGTCAATCTCGGCGATGTGGCCGGAGGTGCTAGGTACAGAGCTCTCTATGACAGCCTACCTGGCCATCGGGGAGGAGCACTTGACACTGTGTGCATGAAGCAAGTCTTTGAGCGCCGTTTTCAGGTCATCCTTCCTTAACAGCAGGAATGGAACAGTGAGGGGTGGAATGGCTTTAGGCCGGGTGATGTCATCGTCTATACTGATGGCTCACTTATTGACGGTATCTCCGGAGCCGGGGTCTACTCTAGAAACTGTCGGATAAATCTATCTGCAGCCTTGGGTAGACAAACAACTGTTTTTCAGGCAGAAATCTTTGCGATTGCCACTGCCGCCAATATCCTGTTAAGGAGAAGGATTAAGGGTAAAACCTTATACATCTGCTCAGATAGCCAAGCCGCTATCAAAGCCTGTTCGGCTGGCTCTCTCAACTCAAAAATAGTTGAGGAAACCATGGTTAGGCTTGACCGTCTGGGAAGATGTAACTCGGTATCACTTGCCTGGGTTCCTGGGCAAACAGGTATCGAGGGTAATGAAAGAGCGGATGCTCTGGCCAGGAAGGGCTCTTCAACAGCCTTCATTGGGCCACAACCATCCATAGGATGCTGCTCATCCGTCCACAAACGTGAAATGGATTCGGCTCTACGCCAACAACATTCCGAATACTGGCATGACCTGGTCTCATGCGTACTTCTTAGGTTAAATAGAGGGGTCCCACCGGGTTCTATACTGGGACCGCTATTATTTTCAATGTACATAAATGACTTACCCAACTGCTTAAAAAACACTCAAGTGGATATGTATGCTGATGATGTTCAGATGCGGAAAAGTTTTCCCCTAGGTCTGGTCGAAAATGCAGCCGTTTAAGTTAATGAAGACTTAAACAATATTCTGAACTGGGTCACGGAAAAATGGTCTATGCGTTAACCCACTTAAGTCCAAATGCTTGGTTATTTCAAAAAAATTCATTGATACGTCTGACTTTCCCAAAATATACGAGTACTATGACAGTAATCATATTGAATTCGTGGATACAGCTAAAAACCTTGGTATTACGTTTACAAAAACACTGTCTTGGAATACCCATATCAGACTAACAATTGGGAAAGTTTATGGAGGGCTTCGTATGCTGTGGACAAACCATAGAATTACACATTTAAAAACTAGAATGGTACTTGCCAAAACATTAATCATCCCTTTACTGCTTTACGGTTGTGAACTTTTTTATAATTGTGATTCTGTGCACAAGCATAAACTGAATGTTGCTTACAACAGCATAGCAAGGTATATCTACGGAGTAAGAAGGTATGACCACATTTCTCAATTCTCCAAATCTATATATGGCGTTATTCTTGGAAATCTCTTCAAACTAGGAACTCTTATATTGCTTAACAATATATTGCAATCGCGTCAGCCACCTTACCTTTTTAATAAGATCTGCCAGTCGCGTTCTATTAGATCTTTGAATGTTGTGCCAGTGCATTACGCATCTTTAGTATCCGAGCGCCAATTTTTTATAAACGCGATACGTCTATGGAATGCTCTTCCTCGACATCTAAGGATGATTAGCTGTACGGCACTTTTCGGAAGAAGGCTCAAGGAGTACTTGGAGACATTAATGTGATGATGATTCTTATTTTGTTATTTATCTATCCCCCTTACTTTCTTATTTTCTTATCAACTATTTCCTTTATCCTTCGCTCAATGTTTATCTTTTCTTTTTTTTCTTTTTCTTATTGGATTCAAATAATTATATCTACAATATTGTTAGCTTCTTTTTTCTATTTTTGTATTCTTATAACACATTATTTAAATATATCAATCAACCTTATGCTATCTAAGAAGATACTGTATCTTATTGTATAAGTCTTTACCAATAAATAAATAAATAAATAAATAAATAAATAATGATAATCCAGAACTATTGGCCCGAGCCCGCCTCCGTTGCATAAAAGACAACCTCAGCGTTAACGCTTTTCATGGAACGAACAGTCGCATAAAATCCGTCGAAAACTTTCGTCACAAAGCCCATGACCCAATAGCAATTTCTCATTCTCTGTTGAAGTTAGTTCAAATTCGAAGTGAGAAAAAAAATAAAAAAGAACCAAATACGGATAATAATTATTTTCTTGTAGTTCATTGTTTTCTCTCATTACACCCTATTCAAAGGGTATAATAATGTTGATTCATACTCGTAGTTTGTAACAGGCTCATAGTCCCTTATAAATTACTACACTTGTGATCAGCATCGAAAGTTATGTCGATCTATTCCGTCCGTCCGTCCGTCCGCCCGTTGTCAATATTAAGTCCCTAAAATAAATTTGAGCTAAAAGCTGAATTTTTTAACATATATTCTCTAGGGTTCCAAAATGGCCAATCGTAAGAATATTTAAAATCTTCTACCTCACAGCTCTGCAGTGGCAAAACCATAGTTTTTGGAAATGAATTCTTAAAAAAAATTATTTGGAAATTAATTCGAAAAGACAATTAATATATATATGTACATTTATAAGGCTTGTAAAGCGTATTACTTCATTAATTTTATGAAATGTAATCTTAAACTACGTTTTCATTATGGGAGACGAACTCATTTTGTTGCACATTTCCAAATTCGATTTAAAATAACCTTATTTGCATACAGATTCACATTTCAAAATGATGTAAAATCTACTAAACTCACAGGAAACGACGCTACAAATGAGTTCAAATAAATGGGACATTCCTAAATTAAAACATAGGGACGGGCTACAGTCCGCTTGGGCGAACTGTTGTATACCCTATTCTTATTCCTATCCCTCATAAGTGGGCGTGACAAAAGTCTAAGTATGGTTGAATTGTTAAGAACGCTCTACATATTTTGTTATATAACATTTAAAGGATTTTATCAAAAAAAACGCTCCCTAGCTCAAACTTAGGTGTTTCAATAAAATTGTTTTATTTAATTGTGGGCGTGTCAGTAGGCGGATTTAAAAAAAAAATAACACATGAGAATAAAGGGCCCCTAGAGAGTATATATTATAAATTTCAGTTCCCTAGCTCAAACTTTGAATTTTCAAAAAAAAAAAAAAAAAAAAATGTTGGCGTGTCAGTGGGCGGATTTTAAAAATATTTACACATGAGCATAAAGGGCCCATAGAGAGTATATATTATAAATTTCAGCTCCCTAGCTCAAACTTTGGATTTTCAAAAATTAATATACCCTTAGAATAGGGTATAAAAAAATTGTTTTATTTATTTGTGGGCGTGTCAGTGGGCGGATTTTGAAATTTTTTTATCCCGAGCAGTTTTCGGAGTCATAGATCATATATACAAAATTTCAGCTTTCTAGCTCAAAATTCGATTTTTTCCAAAATTTTGTTTTAGAGAGTATATGGTTAAAATTTCAGCTCTCTAGGTCCAGTTTAAAGGCCTAATTTTTGGCTACAGATGGACGGACGGACGGACGGACGGACATGGCTAGATCGACATTACTATCGATGCTGATCATAAATATAGTAACTTTTAGGGGTCTACGGGCAATATTAAGGTATGTTACAAACTATGCGTCAAAATTAATATACCCTTAGAATAGGGTATAAAAAACAATATGGCACTTAGCGAAGCTTCCTCTTTCTGAAGTCCCGATTCTCTTTCTACTTCGAAAATCAATTGTGTGATAAAATTTCAGTAATTTCCAGAAATAGTACTGACAAATAATTTTCATTGTAAGGAAATTGTATATCTACGTGAAAATAAAATCTATGGGAGAGTAAGAACTATAAAATTATAGGAATAGAAAAAGCCTGAGAAAGTATGTCAAAGCAAAAAAAAAACAATAAAATGTTGACAAATAGGGCTTTTGCAGCTCTTCATGCGGCAATTTCCAGGCAGTTCGCTCTTGTTTTTGTATGATTTTGTTATTAATTAATTGTTTTTGTTTCTTTGTATTTAGTAGTATGAAATCTATGTATAGAAAAAGGTTCAACTTAATCTGTTTCCAAACAAAAATATTTGTTTACCACAACAACGCCATTCTCACAGTTCCGTATTCAAAAATTATGTTTGGATACTCCTTGTTAATACTGGATTTTCTTATAATTCGCTTTATTATAAACTTTTTACGAAATATTCGCGAAACCATAGTCTCTCCCCATACAAATTCACCGATGTGACCTACAATAATTTCATGTGACACTGTCGAAATGGCTACTTTACCAGCTTTTGCCTCCTTTGCTGAGCACTGGGCTCCTCATAAATCAAATTGCTTCACCAAATTTTAAAGATTAATTTGCAAGGAACAACAATTTAAGTTACATTTTAATGCCTTTATTATTAACAATTTCATAGCGAATATTTGTTGCATCTACATAATTTGCAGCTCACTATTTAATTTATCGTCGACATTAGATTTCGAATGCGCATTTTTCAGTTTTCCTTGGAACAATTTGTATGGCTTCGACGACATTTTTAAATATGGACAAGTTAGAACATAAGTCATACCAAAACTTATTTGTTTTTTAAAGGTTTTTAATATGAAACCAACAAAATCTACGCAGACAGAAATACCACCGCCGCCCCGCCGCTGTAATCCAAACGACCAAAGAAAATCCGAAATCAACATCTTCATCTATATCTGCATTGAAGGAAAAATAAGCAACACATCATCAGCAAATAAAAGTTGGACTTTCAATTTGTAAGGTGACGACTAAATTTGTTTGGAAACCTTGTATTTGATATTTTATATTTGAAATTGAAAAACCAAAGCTTTGGGTGTAAATTGATAGCACTCCCGCTTCGGTTTTCGAATTGGTTTCATAAATGCCCTTAAAAGAAAAAAAAAATAAGTTGAACGAGCCGTCTCTTTTTTAAATTTAAAAAAAATACTAACATCTAAAAGTAATTGGCTTAACTTTCGTTCGTCTTTTGTTGTTGCTATGCTTTAGGTTTAATAAATTTATTATATTGCTAATTGAAACGCAAAAATGACTGGGTTGTACCATAATCCTTTTTTTTAAATCTATTCCTGTTTTTTCTCATGTACCTACTTTACTTTTTTAAGGAATTTTACTGCGGACATTTTTTCCGAAGTGGAATCACTAAACGAAAGTTGTCTGAGCCTGTAACATACTTTAAGAAAAAAAAATACTGGCCAGCTAATTGAACTTCAATCCATACTAATATTATAAATGCGAAAGTAACTCTGCCTGTCTGTCTGTCTGTCTGTCTCGCTTTAACGTCAAAACTACTGAAACGATTTAAATAAAATTTGGTACACAGATAGTCTAGAGCCTGAGAATGGACTGGACATAGGCTACTTTTTACCGCTGGAAAATGCTTTATCCGCTGTCCAGAAGCGGAGATCTAAGCTGATATCTAAGAAAAGTTGTAACTCTCGAATGCTTTCTAGCTCCTAGCTTTGGAATGACTCACCCAAATGAAATAGGATTTTTTTAATATAAAGTTCAATTATGTACAAAGATTTTAAGATATAAGTCATCTTTGTAGGTTATCCTGAATTTGAACAATAAGCATTAAACTATACATCTGATACAATTCAAAAAAAGTAAAATGTTCGATTGAAGCTAGATCGTTGGATTTTCCCAGCGTTGAGTATAGGAAAATTTGTGTGTGTGTGCGGCACAAATCTTTTTCTCTCTCTGTACCTTTTGTGCTATGTGCTTTTTCTTTCTTTTTATACCCTATTCTAGGGGTATATTAATTTTGACGCATAGTTTGTAACATACCTTAATATTGCCCGTAGACCCCTAAAAGTTACTATATTTATGATCAGCATCGATAGTAATGTCGATCTAGCCATGTCCGTCCGTCCGTCCGTCCGTCCGTCCGTCGGCAAAAATTAGGCCTTTAAACTGGACCTAGAGAGCTGAAATTTTAACCATATACTCTTTAGGGTCCCGAAATAATGAAGTTTAAGAATTTTTGAAATCCGCCCACAGACACGCCCACAAACTCAAAAAAACAAAATTTTGGAAAAAATCGAATTTTGAGCTAGAGAGCTGAAATTTTTTATATATGATCTATGGCCCATAAAACTGATTGGGACATAACATTTTCAAAATCCGCCCACTGACACGCCCACAATTAAATAAAACAAATTTTGGGAAAAATTGAATTTTGAGCTAGAAAGCTGAAATTTTTTATATATGATCTTTGGCCCATAAAACTGCTTGGGACATAAAATTTTCAAAATCCGCCCACTGACACGCCCACAATTAAATAAAATATTTTTTTTGAAAAACCAAAATTTGAGCTAGGGAGCTGAAATTTTTAATATATACTCTCTAGGGGCCCTTTATGCTCATGTGTAAATATTTTCAAAATCCGCCTACTGACACGCCCACAATTATTTTATTTTTATTTTTGAAAGTCCAAAGTTTGAGCTAGGGAGCTGAAATTTATAGTATATACTCTCTAGGTGCCCTTTATGCTCATACTTAAAAAAATTTTCAATCCGCCTACTGACACGCCCACAATTAAATAAAACAATTTAATTGAAAAACCAAAGTTTGAGCTAGGGAGCGTTTTTATTTACAAAAGCTTAGTTTTTTCGATAAAATCCTTTAAATTTTTGTCACGCCCACTTATGAGATATAGGAATAAGAATAGGGTATCCAACAGTTCGCCCAAGCGGACTGTAGCCCGCCCCTATGTTTTTATGCACCTTTTGTAGTTTGTGTTGTTTTTTTTTGTGGCGCATGGGATTGAGAAAGATATTGTATGAAATGTAATTGAGATTGAGAGGGAGTCACACAAAGAGTATATCCATAAAATGAGAAGGGACACTCTCCACGTTTTCTTTATCAGTTCTTATCAGCAAGTATTTTGTTTTAAATTTGAGAAGTGGCAGACTGGCGAAGCAAGGCGAGCATGGGTCAGCTAGTAAATATATATTTTGTTTGTGATGTAAGAACATCGATGAATGAAATACACTGGAAAAAATAAAAGTTTAGTAACTCTATTCTTTTACCCCCTGCCCCCGATTAAGATTTCGAGTGTTATTTATTTTTTGCACCAACAATTTATTTGGTTGTCATTTAAAAGAATCATTTACCTACTTTGATCATTGACCTTATTGCTATTTTGCTTAATCACCTGCCTGATTTCTTTTATTGCAAGTCACCTTCATTGAAGTGTTGACGTAATCGTTCCCTCCAACTATCTTTTTTCAAACATATTTTCTGCCAGAGCTCGCTTTGCGTTCTTTTTCTCTGAGGCTTAGTGGTTATTTGATGGCGTTCTTTCATGCCAGTCAAGTTCTTATCCACACATGGCATGTATGTATGTTAACCTCTGACTCAGAAGATGCACTCGATTCAGTGTCTCGCTGGTAGGCGTCTTCTGATGTTATTAGGAAATTGCCATCACTGTAGCTTGAATTCAACTCTGGACCAGCTTGAATATCTTTAACAGGTAGCGTAGCTACAAATAAAAAAAAACAATATTTTAGTCGGAATGCTTGACCGTGTGTATTTTTTTTTTATCAAGAAAGCACTTTCAAGGGTAAACATTCCAAAGAAACGTGAGGAGATAAAAAATAATACGGGCAATAACTTCACTTCGATCGGGAAATAATTTCACTTATTTTTTATGAAGAAAAAAGTTCCCATCTATAATTTGAGAATTGTTCGATAAATGTTGCTTATGATAGCCAAATGATGTTGAGCGATTCTTTGCAAGTCGAGAAAAAAAGTAAAGTATTTTGATAATATACCCAACATAGCACCTACCTCAACATCGCACCTACTCCAAACCCAACATGCTCTTTTGCAACCTGCTTAGGGACTGTTAGATTTGGAGTAGGTGAGAGGTAAGGGTATACCACAGTGGGACACAAGTCACGGAGAGAAAACCGTTAGTTCTGTCCCTGCACCATTGACAACATCAACAGGTACCATAGTTTTTTTTAAATATTGCCCTATGTCGTAAACAGGCCAAGAGTGATACACCGATCATAACGATTCATAAATTATCATAAAATGTGAAGAAAAATTATTTCTAAAAAAAAAGTGAAATTATTTCCCACTCGAGGTGAAGTTATTTCTCATGTGAACTTAATGCACTTGAAGTTATTTTCCTGCACCGCTTTTTATACTTCTTAAAATGGATTAATAATTGACGAAGTAACCGATTGAAGTTGGTTGTTCAGAAGCTGTTTAAGAAATCATGGACTTATGGTTTTAGTTTTAAATAACTACAGCCAACAAGAACCAATTAGGTATGGAGTACCTCAAGGCTCAATCATATGACCGTTGCTATTCATAATATATGTAAATGGTATGTTAACGGTTCTGTAAAACAACTTGGGTTTTGCTCATGAGGATGATACGGCAATAGTCGTAAGCCGCAAAAATCTATCAACTGTAACTAAAACGATGCAGTCGGAATTCGACACATTAGTTTGTTGGTGCCACTACTCTGGACTAGTTATTAGTGCTAAAAAAAAACGAAATTAATGCATATCCGACCTTCATACGTATACCTTCTTAAAACCAAAATTTAAATAAAAGTTCACCAAACACAATGAAAATCTGGATTCGAGTGATGGTTGTACAGACATCATTGAAAATGTAAGCAGCTACAAATACCTTGGGGTAGAACTAGACTGTTTCTTCAAATGAGATATCCACTTAGCGCTACTATGCAAACGACTTAGAAAAGCTGTGTATGGTATACATCACCTTAGCAACTACACCAACTATAGTGTCCTGAAACAAGTGTACATTTCACTTGTGGAGTCGGTACTAAGATATGCAATACAAAGGCCAGTTACTTGTTGGATGTCCAACGATTGCACAACCAGATCTTAAAAAAATTAATACGAGCAAAAAGTGGATTAAATTGTCGAGGAAATACCCGAACGATACGCGCAGAGCTAGAACTCTTAAGTCTTAAACAACTTTTAGAATTCACCGTTATTAAGGAATACTAATGAAAATGATCAACAGTATAAGCGGTTAACACCAGACGAAGAGCACAAGGTTTTCTGCAAACGCCAAGATACAACAATTCATACGGCAACCAACAATTATCTCTTACAATTCCCACCATCTTCAACAGACTACCCAGGGAGTTACTCAACGTTTCATCAGAGGGACTTAGAAAAAAACTTATAAAAAAGCATCTATTGAATTTACAATAGCATCTATAGCAATAAAATTAACATGTCCTAAAACTAATTATTCCTACAAAAAATATATATGTATAAATTATTATTATTTTCAAAATATGCTGCCAAGAATAAACTGCGAAATACATATAGGTACTAAGAAAACAACCTTCTACAGAAAAGCCTCTTAACTGCTTCGCAGATTACGTTTGTAAATATTGAAAGACATGAATAAGAGTTGAATAAAATTGAATTGGAAATTGAATTGAAATTTAAATTGAGAATTGTTTATCTCCAATTCAGTTGATTTGTTTAACGGGTTAAGGATCACTTCCTGCACTAAAGGTTCAATACTTTTTTTGATGGTCCAGTTTTTTTTTCATTCTCCCATTTATCAAAGCAGGGAAGGAGTTGGAGTTAAATAGCTATTCCATTAAGCTATCTAAAACGATATTATCTCAAAAATGCAAAAAATCAAGTAGCATAGTCCTTCAAATCAGCCGACGAAGATTAAAAGTCCGCGGTTATTTAAACGTTTCAAACCCTTTGAACTGTTTTGATTTCAAACAACATGAAAATTCCCTTCAGTTGAACTCAATGCAGTACTATTACCGCATTGAATGCATTAAATAGAACTACTTCAATACTTCTCGATAAAATTGCTTCAATTTCAAAATGAAAGGATTCGAATAGCTCACAAGCGACCAAACATCCTCCGCATATTCATTCATCAACTATCAAGCCTCCTTATCCAAGTCCTTTTGTGTGGAAAGCACTATGACGTTCGTTTAACTTCCGCAACATATATTTCACTTCCATTGAGTTCAAAGCAAATCGATCGAGTGATTTTTCTAACAATAATTAACGGTCGGGCTCATGTCAAGAGCTGCAAACTTCTATTTCAATCGGCGCACATTTTGCAATCGCTAAATTGCACAAATAAAAGGAATGATTTCCCAACTATGAGTAGAGGAGTATTCATTTGCTCTGGCTTTCATTTGCGCACATTTGGAATAAACTTTCTGTTTGAGCTGCCCTCCGTCTCTGATGTGGCACCATTTTGCTTTGCACGCGAGTATTTATGAGCAAACCTATACACCATGAGGGCGCGTTATAAATCGCACCTCACGATCTCTTCAAAATGCATATAATAAGCTCCGCGTAGACCATTTATAACAACAGATCCCTAGAGAGATGCCAATTTAAATCATTGGCGACGACGATGGAAGCGATGGCGGCTAATAAACTGGCACATATAGCTAACAGTAGCTAAAAGAAGGATAAAGTGGCAGCAATTCCCTGGAACAGGCCCTGTAGAATAGAAAATTTAATTTAAAATTCCTGACCCCCACCACTGGAGTGTCGGTCGTTCTCATTTTGAAATACCTAAAAGGATCCGCAGCATAGGCCGCCGCCACTCTCAAACTCATTGACTATTTGTTATGTTCACGACGAGAACGAGGTACGAGTACTCGATAAGGACTGGAAATTTATTTCTCTCAACCTCAAACCAACAAAAGACAGGAAATATGACAGGCGGATGAATTTATTAGCTAATGTGCGATGTTTTGTCGACGACGATTATTTATCGAATGAGAAAGGAGTGAAATTAAAATTAAATTAAATTATTGATTTGCTCGGAATTGCAAAGAACACCATTGGGGATGAATTGTCTCCCTCAGATCACGGAGATTGCACCGTAACCATAAATCTTGCAAGTTGATGTTTTAAAATGTAATTTATCCAATATATATGCGGATGGACCAGGAACAGGCACTTACATCTGGTCTACTTCTGAGCCATATATCAAAAGCCAGCAACAGCATCAGGCCTCATGCCTCATGTCTAAAAGACAGACAAATTAATTTGTCTTGATTGTTTTCAAATGTATTGAAAAATAAGGTCTTGCTCTTGGGACTACCTACCAGCAAATAACAAAAATAAAAAAATATATTCGAAATAAACTATTAACATTGCTTATGGCGAGGAAGATGGATGATTGTTTAAGCCACAAATAGAACTGAGATGGAAGACATGGAGTGAGAATAGAATAGGGTGACCGAAAAGATATTTGTTTCGGAATTTTACATAGAAATGCATGTAAGAGTTGTCAGTGTCACGGATAAATTATGTTTTCATATGGAGGAAACACAACCATGATCTAGATACAAAATACAAATTTGCAATATAATAAATTACATGACCCTACGTGCCGCTCCCAATTTTGTTAAGGGTGTTCCACCCCATTTATTCGTATAATACAACAAACGGTCTAGAATTGACCTTCTGCAACATGCTTGAGATCGCCTCGTTCAAGCCGTACGACTTGAGACGGGCGGGAAGGTAGGAAAATGGGGGGATCTTAAAAAGGGAGGGTTGGTGTTAAAGACGATATAATTCAATGAAGCCAGTAAGAAGACGATGAATAAGCAGAATGTCAATGACATCTCTTCTTTTTTCAAGGGTCTGAAGGTTTTCGTGATATGGTGGTAGGATAAGGTAATTATTCCACAGGAGCCCACGAAGAGCAAAACGAAGAAATCGAAGTAGAATGCTTTCGATTCTAGTAATGTGGATCCGGTAATATGGTACCCACACTTGACTAGCGTACTCTAGAATAGGGCGGACGTAGGTAATGTAAAGGGATTTTGTCACGTAGGGATTGGTAATTTCTTTAGGCCACTGTTTGACGAAACCAAGGGTCGAGTTAGCTTTATTGATTATTTCGTCAATATGTGACCTAAAGTTAAGCTCTCTGTCATACAGAAGGGTAACAATTGGTTGGTTGTTCAAAAGTATCGTCTGCGGGAAGACTAAGTCCGCTTACGTGAAATAGTAAGAAATTCACATTTAACAATATTCAGCTCCTTTTTTTGCACCGGACCGAACAACTATTGAGGTCTTGTTAAAGAAGATCTGAGTCGTTTGGAGACAAAATAATTTTAAAGAATTCAGCGTCGTCGTCAATGAGGGAGATGGAGGAGAACTTAACGATGTTGTCAAGAATCGTACATCACACTTTCAAAAACCTTGGGTGTATGCGAGAGCTGAGTAATTGGCTGATAGTTTAAAAGATCATTCTTTGGTCCTTTATTTGTGAACTCGCAAAATGAAGGACGTTTTCCAGATTTTAGAAAATTTTCCAGTAGATAGATAATGTTGAAAGAGAACAGCAATGAAAGGTGAAAGAAGCGCAGAACACTTTTTAAGAAGGATGACTGGAAGGCCGTCTAGATCGGGTAAAAACTCATCATTGAGATGAAGAAGTTTGTCGCACAAAGGTGGATAAAATTAATGGGCCAATGGTATAGTTTTTCAGATAAAAAGGGCAAGATTGATCCGGTTCTGGGCATTGGTCAGCGAAGGACTGTTCGAACACGGTTGCAAAAGAGTTTACGATTGCAAATGGATCTGATGAGGACTCGTCCTTGAACAAGACTGACATATCCATCAGATTTCCTTTTATAATTAACAAAATGAAAAAATGACCGTGGGTCGTTGATGAGGTTAGCTTGAGCATCAGGAAGATACAGTCGAAAAACTGCAAGTACAAACCAAGATAATTCGAGTAATCTGTTGCAGTTCTGGATTGAAGGTAATGAAATGCATTTACTGTTTTGGGTGTGGATGAAGTCCCATGTACCGTTGAAGTTGTTGTGATTGTCGTTGAGGTCAGGCGACGATTGGACATTATTTGTTCCAATTGAATACCTAAGGCAGGGTGACCAGTTGGCAGAGAAGTTGTTGGAGCTAATGGAATTGCGGTTTGCGGCGTCATTACTCATTATGTTCAGCAGCTGATCAAGTAGGGAAGTGTTATTGTGCGGTTGCCGGGAATGGTTTGACTCCAAATTCATAGATACACACCTGATCTCTTCTGCAATATCACAGCAAATTGATAATTATCGATTCTTTTTTGAGAGACCTTAAATTGACTTCCACTTTATCCAGGTGTTCCGTCTGAACAGAAGCTGCAGCAGTTAAAGATTCAATCACAGGTGAGTGGCTCGCCCGAGCGCCTTTTGGGTTTATTCGTTTATTACAGCAAGTTAATTTCTTTTGCCGATACCGGTACAGAGGCGATGAAACAAGTACGTTGGGCCTCCGCCCAGTAGCCCACTTAGAGGTTCAAATCCCACCCAGAAACATATGCAGCCCTATCACCAATTTCATGGAAATTTCTTTTCCTCGGAAATAAAATGTTACCAGGGAAAAAAAGTTTCCCATCGTGAATCTCCTACGAAATCCATTTTCCTAAGAAACGTGCCGTACCAACATACAATTGCTACAAATCGCTTTCGAAGTAATATTCGAATATTTTGACAGCAGTAAATTGTTTCGGTTTGTAGAAGAAAACATTATTGAAATAACAAATTTAAAAGTATGGTGCATAAAAAAAGGAAAACCAAATAAAATGATAGACAGTATTGGTTTTGCAATAGCGGTCGAAAAGTCAGAGGAAGCTGAGAGATCCAATCAAATAGTTTTCAGAAGAAACTTGAGAGATACATGCTTCAATTGCAGGAAACTATGTAAGTAATTTTACTAATTTCAGATTTTTTTTTTATTTTTTTAATCTTTCATTCTGTATCCTTAGATTCCCTCAGTATTATCGGATTAATAAACCAATGTTTATTTATTTGCTTGATTATTTGGAAGACTCGTTGCCGGAAGGAAAAAAATCATTCGCTATATGTACCTCCTATTGTGAATCGTGGTGCCTGTTTGCGCTTCTTTGCTCAAGGAGCATACCAAAAAGGTGTACCAAAGGACTATGAAGTTGGATTAGAGCAAAAGCAGAGGACATAATTAAAATTCCATGAAAAAAATGGTGTAATAGGATGCATCGACGGAACTCACGTTTGGATAATTGCTCCTCCGGAAAATAAACTTACAAGGATCTCCAATTGTCTCTTGTTTGTTGCATTAGACCTTAAAATACGTTTGTTTTTTCATAAATATTTCTTTTAATAATTTATAAACAAATACTTAAAAACTTTTGTTCCCCGACAAACTACCGACGTAAAAATTCAACCTAAAATAATGACAAAGTTCCCCAGATAAAGTTATTCACGATAGCTATTTTTCTAGTGGAAAATTCTTTTCTCATTTCGAACACGATTCACGATACCAATTTTCCCAAAATAGGAAAAAACTCCAGGGAAATTTCTTTGGCGATAGGGCTGATAATATTATTTCCCTTGCCCTACGTCTTGCGGAAGTCTGACAAACATCCAAGAGTATAAACTCTCTCAAAATGCTGCAACTTTGTGTTTACAATCTTCTCTTGCAGCTATCGAAGACATGATTTTATGAAAATACAATATATTACAGGACGATTTCAAGGTTATGGAGACTGTTGTAATGAAATTGGAACAACACAAAGCCGGTCAACAACGGAAGTTCACGGCAGCAACTATACGATATGATATGGTCACTCAAAGCCGACCACAGTTGGCGAAAATCTATGAACAGTGTACAATGGGATCGTTGGTATTCCTTGAGTTTTGTTATGTTCCAGAGCTTTGAAGAAATGGTGAAAAGACTAATCAGGTGAAATCAACAAATATCTATTCTATACTCTTCCAGCTTTGTTATACAATCAGTGTTAAATTTATCACAACGTTTTTTACATAAGAATGCGTCTTATGGTTTTAGTTTATTTTCGGAATTTCTTCTGAACAGATACAGTGCTCTTCACTTGATTAGACGCACACATTTTTTTTTACATACATTTTATTTTTTTGGTAGTGTGTGTAACAATTATCAAAAAAATGCATTTATTAGAAAGGTTATTAAGTTCTCAACAAAAAAACACAAACAAATGGTAGGTGAGTGGAAGTTAACGGATATTTTTTGCCTATGCTGTGAGAAAAAGTGAATTTTTTTTTTGTTCACATGTTTAGACGCACCCATTAAATTAGTTAGTTGGTCGCGATTTTAGTTAGCTACAAAGTTTAAGAAGCAAGGAGTGTTTTCTATTAATTTTCATTAAAAATGGGGGAAAAAATGTTTTAACCGCGAAAGAAAAAGGCAAAATTGACGCGTTGCATTCTGAAGGGTTTACAATGAGAAGCATTGCCAAGAAAATAGGTAGAAGTGACCACGTTGTGAGAAATTACATAAGAAACAGTGCTTCATACGGTAAAAATTACAAGGGAAGGACAAAAACCGCTTTAACACTTCAGGACAAAAGAAAAGTCATAAGAATAGCGTCAAATTCAGCTGTCTTCACAAGCAAAATAAAGGAAAAAGCTGGGGTAGTTGCCAGTACATCAACTGTTCGGTGAGCTATTTTGAGTGCAGAACATCTAAAGTTAAAAAAAAAACCAAAAAAAAAATCCCCACACTAAACGCCGTAAGAAAAGTACAGCGGTTGGAATTCGCACGGTTACATTCCCACAAATCCCACATATTGAACTGTAAATCCACGGAAGACAAAGTCTTCATAAACATTGTATTATATAAAATCACTGAAGACAAAGTCTTCATAAACCAAACTATAAAATGTAATCTGATACAAGACATAAATAATGGCAGTGCCAACTTCATTTGTTGACACAAGTGTACATCTTCAATGTATCATAAGAGCAAGATCTTTCTTGCATAGAAAACTAAGCAACTATAATGTATCATAATAGCAAGATCTTTCTTGCATAAGCTAATTAAATACTATGTCTTGAATCAGAAGTAATAAAAATGAAATAAACGATCTTCAATCGAACTGCCGACCTAAGCAGATAAATCACTATATAAAGGGTTTCTTTCTCATGTTAGATTTAGTTCTTGTTCATAGTTGTAGTACTACGTTCAGCTGAAGATTTCCCCACACCAAGGGTAAGGGATCGGAAGCTTATTTCATTCAAAATAAAACTTTATTAAAAATTGAATAAGTGATCTTTTATTTTCTTTGGTTGCGTTCTCTAACGAGAACATGAAAATATTTTTTTTAATATAAACGAATCTAAAAACAAAATTGCACGCCTTCACATGACATGGGACACCAACCTTGGAAGAGCGCTAAATTGGCGAAATGCGTTTTTTTTTCAAATGAAAAAAAATTTAATTTGGATAGCCCTGATGATTACAACTACTATTTCCATGATCTTAGAAAATGGAAAAGTTTTTGACACGTCACCATTCGAGGCAAGGAGGAGTAATGGTTTGGGGAGCCATTTGGTACTATGGGGCGTTTGATTTGGTTTTCATTTCCAACAAAATGACGGGAGTTTCCTACAAAGCCCTTTTGCAATCAGCCTTCTCCGCCATAAAAGAACTGTTCCGACCTCTACAGTGGTTATTACAACAAGACAATGCGCCAAACCACAACGCTCGTGTAGTGAAAAGCTTTCTTGTCGAAGAAAATGTGGAATTGTTGCCGTGGCCACCTTATTCACCTGAGCTCAATATAATTGAAAATGTTTGGGGATGGCTCACGCGTAAAGTTTACGAAGGAGGTAGGCAGTATGACACCTGTGAAGAGCTAACTGTCGCAATAAAAGAAGCCTGGAGGACGATTTCCTTAAATTATTTAACAAAAACTGTACGATTCACTTAAAAATATATTTCTGGATGTGATTTTAAAACATGGTGGTTGTACTGTACTGAAAATATATAAAAACAACAACAAAAATAAAAATAAAAGAGAAAAAAGTAAATTAAAAAGTCTATGTTTCATTTTTAAGATTTTTTTACAGGTGCGTCCAATCATGTGAACAAAAAAAACTGCAATTTTTCTTACAGCATATGCAAGAGTTAAGAGAAAAAAGATCAGCTAACTTCCACTCACCTACCATTTGTGTGTTTTTTTTTTGTTGAGAACTTAATAACCTTTCTAATAAATGCAATTTTTTGATAATTGTTACACACACTAACAAAACAATTAAATTTATGTAAAAAAATGTGTACATCTAATCAAGTGAAGAGCACTGTATCTCGATAGGGCTGAATATAAACAATATGACAGATAACTCCAGAATCATTTGAGGATTTTAATTTACTTAATTGAACCAGCTGAAGAGATATCCGCACAGGGTCAGGATGCTTCCTCAAGGTCATGAATCCAAGATCTGTTACCTATGCGACGGAATTCATCTTTTTCATCTTCTTGCTCTAGTGCGACGTTATGATCAGGATAAAGAAGAACATAACGCTCTCTACTGGTCCCGCCTGTGGGTTTCGCCTGTTCGACCACAATAAACATCTGCAGGCTTTCGGATTACTTCATCACTTCGACCCATCAAATGGTGGTGTTGTTGCATTTGAGTGATGATCCAGGCGTTTTAGGCCTGCTTCTTTTTTACGAAATGTTCACGTTTTTATCAAATTTGCATGAGTTATAAGAACTAAAAAAAAAGTGAAATGAAAATTAAAAATTTGTTTGTCGTTGTTTTAATTTTTTATTTGCTATTCTGCATTGGAATTTAATTTGGTGGAGCCCAATGAAACACGTCTTATAACAATTTAACTTTTACAAAATCCCCTTTTGTTTAATTTTGTTTTAATTTATTACCACCCTGCACCTTTATGTATTTTTTTTTAATAGCTCGAAAGGAAGTTGTATAATTATCTTCTCGTTATCTTGTAAAACGCTCGAAAAAGCCACGAGATTTATTCCATTGTATTTTGTTTGTCAAGAGAATCGCTATAGCTCAATTCAAGGATATTAACGTTTGTTGAACATTGAACCACCCCAAAACCTCGGGCAATTATCGATTTAATGTAGAAAAGTACGATGAAACAGCACCCTTATAAATCGAAAGCAATGGACGAACTATATACGTATAATACGACGCGTTTAATGCCCTCCCACTGACCTTAGATTGGCCTTCTATTCCCCCGATATTATTGCAAAGAAGAAAATGCCAGCAACTTTGATTCTCATGTGTTCCTCATCCTTGTTTTTATTGATCCAAGGCCCAGAAAATCAGCATTTTTATCGAAGAATAAATACCAAGAGTTGAGAGCTAAGAGCTGAAAAAAGAAAGAAAAACAACAAATAGACAGTAGAAACCTCAACAAGAAAACCGGGAAAATTGTTAGGTTGGTCGGTCGATTGGGCGCCCGGGCTTTGAGTAGCGTAGCACGGTGAACTGAGTGGTTGCCCAAGGGAATTAATCGACTGTGGTTGTAGCATAATTAACACATGCTCTGATTTATTTATTCCTTCTAGTATATTTGTATTTATTTTTCTTTGCGACCTCTTATATCAGTATGGTGATGTTTAGTGTGCTGGCTTTGTTGTGTTTGCGTTTCTTTTGGAGCGCGCGCCAAGATACTACCTCAAGGGTATATTGGCTTCTGGGATGTGATAGTGCAGATAGCATTCACACTATTCATGAGCTGAAGCTGTGGATGAAAATGGAGGAATTAATTTGTTTTATTGGTCTGAGCCAATAAATATTACTGAATTAGTGACGCCAGTTGCCGCGCCCACCATGTAGCAGCGAGGCAGTAATGGGGCTGAGTTGAGTTTCGCAATCGGCGTCAGAAATTGGGTGGAGTTGTAGAGGTAATTGTTTGATCGCCGATTAGTTTGATGATTGGTTGGTGATATCGTTGATTTATTGATACACCATAAAGCCAGGGGCATGCAAATTGTTAAGTAACAGTATTTTCGACTGGTGAAGCGGAGAGACTATCGGAAGTTGTTGTTTCTATATTGATCAACTTTTTCTGTTGGTAATTTTGGGGCTGTATTGTTTCTGACGTGCTTGGCTGGAAGCAATGCTCTTACATATTTTACTTGCATAGCAAAAAGATGCAGGCAATATAATTATTTACTATCAAAGGTAACTTTTTATTCTCTATATAAGTTATTCTCATTCGATCCCACACGTTTTTCGAATCGAATATCCGTGCTTTTTTATTACATCTTCTATCCACCCAATGTAGGAGGAGATTCTTGTATAAATCGCTGGTGGAAAACCCGAACATGCTTGCCCTGTTGATGTTATCCCTGCAGCATATTTCATTCGTTTAAAATCAACCATCAAAGGACCACCAGAGTCACCCTTAAAGAAAACAAATATAAAACATCACTGTTTTTACACTCATTTTTATAAATATTTTATATAAGCATTACCTGACAAGTATCTCTCCGTCCTTCGGGATCACCAGCACATAGATGTGAATGACTGATGCCAGTAAGGAATTTTCTCTGTCGTTGAAAATATTGCTTGCATACTTTTTCGGGGAATTCAATCAAATTCACTTTTTGTAGTTTGGTAGATCCTTGTCCAGCTTAAAAGAATACAATTGCATATCATCCTTTTGACAAACTTTTGTTTTATAAATGACAGTATTCGTTAGTGGCATGGCAAACAACAACAAAAAAATATGAAATTGGGGAGTATATGTATTGTTTTGGGGTCATATTGCATAGGAGCCTTAACGCGCCAAGCGGTTAACCTTCTTAACCGCGAAGCTGACCACCCAATCACTGTTTGATTCGAAAAATTAAGCTAACATAGGCGCCTGACAGACAACTTTCACCTACCCTTAGCGGAGTAACAAAGTTGCGTGATAATTTAATTCGAAAATGTAAGTTGACTTAGGCACCTGGAGTTTGGGTAATTTGGGGTTTTTATTAAGTTTGGGTGAACGTCTGACAAACATCCAAGAGTACCAATTGTCATGAGAAGCTTCTCAAATTTGCCGTTCGGATTCGGCTTAAAATTGTTGGTCCCTTCCACTTCGCCAAGAAAGTAGTTGGAAAAGCTAGGTTTTAGGCCCTGTATGGGCCGTTAATCCCTAATATATCATTTTATAAAGTTTGCGCCATTTTTAGGGTTCCGTAGCCAAATGGCAAAAAACAGAACCCTTATGGATTCGTCGTGTCTGTCTGTCCGTCCGTATGTCACAGACACTTTTTTCCGAAACTATAAGAGCTATACTGTTAAAACTTGGTAAGTAGATGTATTCTGTAAACCGCATTAAGATTTTCACACATAAATAGAAAAAAAAACAATAAATTTTGGGTGTTCCCCATACTTAGAACTGAAACTCAAATTTTTTTTTCATCAAACCCATACGTGTTGGGAATCAATGGATAGGTCTTCAAAAATGATATTGAGGTTTTTTATAATCATTTTTTTCTAAACTGAATAGTTTGCGCGAGAGACACTTCCAAAGTGGTAAAATGTGTTCGAACTGTTGGATACCCTATTCCTATTCTAATCCCTCAAGTGGACGTGGAAAAAATCTATGTATGGCCGAATTGGTAAGAACGATCTAAAGGGTGTTCAATTTTGACGTATCATTTTAAATTGGCAACCACTTTTTTTTACAGCTATTAGATTTTTTTTTTTTTGTTTTAAAAAAAAAAAAAAAAAAAGGAATTCCAAATCCTAGAGCACTCAGACTCGGTAACGGTCCATTGTACTACCAGGCAGAATTCCTCCTTTTGGTGTAGAGGCATGTGAATGGGTGGCTTATGTTGTTGTTCCCCATGGGGATTGAACCTGCACCGCACTTGTAACAAGCCAACACACTAACCTCTACACCGTCGCCACCCACAAGCTATTAGATTACACCGAAGTTTCTTTCAGGTATAAAGTAAATACATTCCCGTTAGCTAAATTGTACACTATTGAGCAACGTGTTTTTATTATTTAAACTTTTTTTAAATATGGTGAAAGTTTTACAGACGTAGAAAGAAAATTTCGTTCAAAACACGGTAGAGAAAATGCTCCGTCAAACCGTGCTATTAAGCTTATCGTTAATAAATTTGAAGAAACTGGTTCGGTTCAAGTTCAGAGAAGTAAAGACTATCATCGTAGTTCGAGTGGAAATATTGCAGCTGTTAGCAGAAGTGTTGCTGAAGAGCCAAGGACGTCAATTCGTCATCGCTCACAGCAATTAAACCTCAAACCAACAACTTTGTTTAACATTTTACACCCAGATCTGCATGTAAAGGCATACAAAATACAGTTAACACAGGAATTAAAGCCAACTGACTCGGCAATTCGTTAATTGGGCCATAGAGAAGCAACAACAAAATGACAATTTTTTCAAGCAAATTATCTGCACCGATGAGGCTCATTTTGAAATTGGCGGTTATGTCAATAAACAAAACTGTCGCATTTGGACTGAAGAAAATCATAGAGAATTTCTTCGAAGATGAAAATGGCAATGCAGTTACTGTGGATGGAGTTCGATATCAAGCGATGATTAGAAACTTTTGTGGAGTCAATTGGAAGATATTGATGTGCAGAATATGTGGTTTCAACACGATGGTGCAACTCGCTACACAGCAACGAGCTCAATCGATCTTTTGAAAGACAAATCGCATAATTTCTCGAAGAACAGACGTGAATTGGCCACCAAGATCATTCGATTTAACACCACTGGGTTTTTTCTTATATGGTTTCTTGAAGAGTAAAGTTTATGCCGATAATCCTTAAACTTTTCAACACCTCAAAGACAACATCATCGAGCAAATACCACTTATTGCACCATGATTATGCGAAAAAATTATGCAAAAACTTGGTAAAAGCAAAAGGTTGACAGTCTGCCCAGCTAGCAGAGGTGGTTACTTGGACGACATTCTTTCTCATTATTAACCGGTACCAATGTACATTAATTTCCAATAAAAATAAATACAGATTTCACACAATTTATGTCTTTCATTCAAAATTTAAAATGATACCTCAAATTTGAACACCCTCGTAAAAATCGTCCCTTAAAAGTGGGCAGAAGAGGAGGACTTTAAATTATAATGCTTTCTTCAATAAAGCGTTTTTTATTTAATTAATGGCCTCTGGGCCTCTGACGGTGAGCGGACTCTAAAATATTTCGACATAAGCATTAAATGCCTCAGTATATTTTCCAAATTTCAGCTTCCTAGTTCAAACTTAGATTTTTCGATAAAACGGTTTTCTTAAACTGTGGGCTTGTCACTAGGCGGATTTTCAAAATCTTAACACACGAGCATTTTGGGCCCCTAAAGACAATATAATAAACTCTTCAGCTTCCTAGCTCAAAATTTGATTTATTTGAAAAATGCATTTTATGTGCATTTTGAAAATTCTTAAACTTGATTATTTCGAGCCCCTAGAGAGAATATGGTTAAAATTTCAGCTTTCCAGCTCGAGTTTAAATGCCTTACTTTGGCCGACGGATGGACATGGCTAGACCGACATTACTATCGGCGCTGATCAGAAATATAGTAGCTTTTAGGGGTCTACGGGAAATTTAAAGTTTGTTACAAACTATGAGTCGAAATGGTCTACACCATCTTGTGTTCGCTTGTGACCCGTGCGGTGCAGGTCCAATCCGCATGGGGAACAACGACATACGCCACCCATTAATGGAGAGAAACGACCTGGTTTCTCCAAACTCTACACCAAAAAGAGAATTTCTGCTGGGTAGTACAATGCACCTTTACCGTGTCTGAGTGTTCTGGGATTTGTATTTCCTTTTTTAATATAAAAAAAAAGAGTCAAAATTAATATACCTTTCGAATAGGATATAAAAAGGCCCAAAGATAGTTAAAAAGTCACACCAATCAGACTAGAAAATTTTGGTGTTATTTCCTATAAAATGTTTGGGCGTTTTTTCAAGTATTTTGGCGTATTATTGTATTCGGGCCTTATTGCGTGGAGCCATGCTTATTATAAGAAGAGATCTAGCTGATTTTGTAGATTTCGTTGTCATTTCTGTCATTAGAGTTAAGACCCAATAACGGTATTTTGTTTACGTGTTTTATTTATTTTTTTTTGATCATCACGGCATAACAATGGATGATACTGTCGAATTTGCTGAGCGGGTCTACGGTCACAATGTGTTTACTTTAATAGTACCTAACGTAAGCAGCAGTTTTTAGAGGGCTTCTATCAGGTTTTCCATAAAGGAAGAGGGTGTGTTTGTTAGTGAAAGTCATCTTCGTTCGCTAAATTCATTTTAATGAATCTGAAGTTCAGTGGAACATCATTCCACAAATCGGAAGAGATCTTTGATGTATTCTTCTTTCTTGGCAAAGTATACTCATGTATCCCATCATTTCAATTAAATTTTAATATGGATTATTCAACATACCGTATTGTGTTACTCCATATCCGATTGCTGTCAGATTGTGTGTGTAGAGTGTCGGTTTTGTCCACAGACAGACTGGTGGTCTCCTTAAATATATAAAATGATAAATGCACGTTTTAAAGTCTACAAACGTACCCAGAATTTGACTCCAGTTCTAATAGTGCTATGTCATAGTAAGCCTGTCTATCATTGTAAAGCGGATAAATCAAAGCATTTCTGACTGCATGTACCTCATTAAAACTGCTGTTAAGTTTGTTGCCACCAATTTCTACTCTATTTGGAAGTTTTCTAATAAACAAAACAAACAAATAAATTATTAATACCTATATTATATTGGTTTAAGCTTTTGTGATATCCGCATAAAGACGGGCTAAGAATAACCCCGGCTGATAAACAGCGCCTCTCGTGAAAAGCGAATAAGCAATAAAGAGAGAAATCACATCAAAGTAGGCAATTTCTACACCGGGCCTCAACACGTTAAATTAAAATGATCGAATGACGTCGTTTCAGCGATACCGGTCTCTTACAATCTGGCATCATCGCGAGCATTTATCATCATGAAATCGCCCCACAGGTGTTGTTAAGGAAAACTCAACCAATAATTAATAACATGAGCACGTGTTCAATTCATTAAAAAAAAATAAAAATTACAAAAAATATCGGATCAGATATTTGGTTTGTTCCAGGTGTGGTCAAAACAAAGTCATATGCTTGCTAGTAATGAATTTTGATAAATTTATAAAAAAACATAGGGACGGGCTAGAGTCCGCTTGTGCGAACTGTTGGATACCCTATTCTTATTCCTATCCCTCACGCCCACACAAAAGTCTAAGTATGGTTGAATTGTTAAGAACGCTTAAAGGATTTTATCAAAAAAAACGCTCCCTAGCTCAAACTTGGGTGTTTCAATAAAATTGTTTTATTTAATTGTGGGCGTGTCAGTAGGCGGATTTAAAAAAAATTAACACATGAGCATAAAGGGCCCCTAGAGAGTACATATTATAAATTTCAGCTCCCTAGCTCAAACTTTGAATTTTCAAAAAAAAAAAAAAATTAATTGTGGGCGTGTCAGTGGGCGGATTTTGAAAATATTTACTCATCAGCATAAAGGGCCCATAGAGAGTATATATTATAAATTTCAGCTCCCTAGCTCAAAGTTTGGATTTTCAAAAAAATTGTTTTATTTATTTGTGGGCGTGTCAGTGGGCGGATTTTGAAATTTTTTTATCCCGAGCAGTTTTAGGAGTCATAGATCATATATAAAAAATTTCAGCTTTCTAGCTCAAAATTCGATTTTTTTTTCAAAATTTTGTTTTTTGAGTTTGTAGGCGGATTTCAAAAATTCGTAAACTTGATTATTTCGGGACCCTAGAGAGTATATGGTTAAAATTTCAGCTCTTTAGGTCCAGTTTAAAGGCCTAATTTTTGCCGACGGACGGACGGACATGGCTAGATCGACATTACTATCGATGCTGATCATAAATATAGTAACTTTTAGGGGTCTACGGGCAATATTAAGGTATGTTACAAACTATGCGTCAAAATTAATATACCCCTAGAATAGGGTATAAACATCGGGAATGGCTTCAGTCCGCTTGGGTGAACTCAGTGCATCTCAGTGGGCGGATTTTAAAAATATGTTAACATGAGCATTAAGGGCCCCTAGAAAGTTTATACTCCAAATTTCAGCTTCTTAGCTCAAACTTTGACTTTTCGATAAAACTGTTTTTTTTTTTAATTGTGGGCGTGTCAGTGGGCGGATCTCAAAAATTGTATGCACTTGATTATTTCGGGCCCCTAAAAAGTATATGTTTAAAATTTCAGCTTTCTAGCTCCAATTCAGGGACTTAATTTTTGCCGACGGACGGACGGACGAACGGACATGGTCGATGCCGCTCACGAATAAAGTAACTTTTAGGGGTCTACGGGCAATATTCAGGTATGTTACAAATTATGAGTCAAAATGAATATAAGTACCCTTAGAATAGGGTATACAAAGTGGTAAGCTTAAAATATCATGGATCACACAATTGCAACAACACCAGCCTTTGGTTGGCCTCACTGACGCAGTAATAAAAAGCTGGGAGCCCTGCCGGTATTTATTCAGGTTAAACCTCACACGCGGACTTTTAGGGATGTAGTAAAATGGGAGGGTTATAATATCTTTAATCCTGATCATCATCCCGCCGTTAAAGAAGAAGATAGCTACCCAAAACTGTACAAATGAAAAACATAACTACCCCTTAAAGAACACACAATGCGCAGCTGTAAGCACAAATCTGGGTGCAATCAGCATTCCACCACCAAGAAAGTCTACATTTCCAGTGCTGTTATCTGTCCATCCAAGTGCGACCTTATAAAATAATAATAATAATGTATTGTTAGTTATTGATTAATTAAATGTTGTTATCAATTTTACCATAAACGCAAACTCATTTATTTCGGTGAATTCACCGAATATAATGCGAGGAGTAAGTTCATAATCATCTTCCTCTTCTAATTCAATGCGAGGAATTGTTGCTAATTAATAAAAACAAAAAAATTAGCGACTGTACTTTTAACTACGAACAATAATTGATTTTGAAACATACGTATTAAATTTGCCGTTTGATCTTCCTCCAGCGATACATTAGCAGAAAGAACATAACAAATAATATTTAAAAATATTGCTGCAGATACCCTCGGTTCCATTGCCCACAAGTTACTGATGAGAGCTTGTTTTAATATGATGTTTAAAATCGTGATTGCTTTACAATTGAATTGTTGTTAGACAAGTTTTATAAAAATAGATACTTGTTTTTTAATTTCAATCTTAAGTTCACTTCTGATTTACTAGTAGCACATCGCATGCGTTTCTGTTATAATACGTAGATATAAATTTAATTATTTTGTTAGCATATTAATAAATAGATTAAAATAAATTCCATACATATTTTATTTAGGAGAAACTGGCGATTAATAAATGTATGCAAACTGTTGGGTACTACGGCAGCCGGTGTTTTATGACCTCGAATTGATGTGATTCCCTAACGAATGAGCATATTCGAATCTCTCCCCGTTAAATTCGCAACTTATTTGTTAATTTTTTTGGAGGGATATTTATAATTAAAATGCACTTTACAATGTTTAATACATTTGGGATTTTATTACTTATTTGATAGTTGAGAAATTAAATATTCCATAATCAAAACAATAAAGGACAATCATGGCATCCCACAAAAGCGAAAAAAAAAATAGCTTGCCGGCCTATATTAAAAGAACTTGCTTGTGTGCTATGATAAGCTTACTTACTTACTTACTTAACGGGCTCACGACCCGTGAAGAATCTCTGCAGCCTTCCATCCTCCGCGATCCCGGACACGCAGCTTTCAGTTGTTCAGAACAAGCGCTATGGTATCAGCGATGGCTTGGTCCTTGAAACGAAGATTCGGTTTTCCTTGTCCTCTCGAACCTGGGAGCTGAAACTTGAAAACCACGAACGATTCTTAATGCATGAATGTTATAAAAAGAAACCACGCAAAATGCACTCTTCGCAGTTCCGAGAGTTTCATGTCAAAATGTGGTTTTTCGACAAATGTCGAACGAATATCACCGCCACCACAACAGGCAGCTGGGGGTGGGATCGTTCAAAATCGTTGTTGAAGAAACAAATTTTTGCTGAAAATTTCAAAGCGCCACACCTCTTTTAAAAAGGAAGATTGTGAAATTTTGTTTGAGGTTGAGAGAATATTAAATGAAAGAAGTGTTTTATTTCGATAAAGAGGAAATCAAAAATTTATTGAGTTTTAAACGAAATAACAAAAGTTGACCGCTGTGTATGTTAGAAAATATTACAGAGCTGGGAAGCTCTCAAGATCGCATTACGCCGCAGATGTTTACGGCACGACTTAGTTTCTCCTTTGTTCGGTTTCGTTAGGATTGAACCTTGCGAATTTCGGACCGTAGGACAACTTAAAAATACTTTACGGTTCTCGAACCAATGGGTAAACGGACCGTTGGAAAGGTGGGCGCTATGTAACTTTTTGTTTAAACGAACTCATCGGGCCGCACTATTTGGCCCTCATTTGCTACACCTAAGCTCCGACTACCTAACCCGCTACCAGGAGTTTATGCTCCGTTGTCGTCGGCTAGTCTTCTGTCTTCGAGTTGTTCACTTGCAGGGTAATACGGGGTCATACCTAAAACGCCGTGTCGCGCGGTGCGTATGGTACACGCTACCTTCGGTAGTTGGGCATCCCAACTCCTGTCGTTCTCAGAAATATACGCCCTCAGCGTTGTCTTGATGATCTGGTTAATGCGCTCTGCAGGATTAGCCTGCGGATGGTAATGCGCTGTATATCTTAATTGTGACGCGTACGCCCGGCACAGCGTTTTCAACTACGGAATTTTGGGCCGTTGTCACACACGACCACCGACGGAACGCCAAAAAGTAGGAAGACATTTTCTTCAAGCTCCCTACAGACTGCTTTAGCGGTAGCAAATTTCAACGCGAATAACAGCGGAAATTTAGTAAAATAATGTACCCGTCAGGATGTAGATGAAACCTCTATTGGACTTGGGAAGTGGGCCTACCAGATCTACGCAAATCATTTCCCCCACGTTGGGCGTCAATTATTACACTTTAAATGCGCGGAAAAACAAATAATTAATGGCGGTTTCAAACGAAATAAAATACGCTATCAATGCTCCAAATGAATTTTGACCAAACCGTAAACAACCACGAAACGTGCAACCTCCAACAAAAATATGCTGGTTTCCGGGTCGCTCAGCTGGGGTGGGTTCAACGAAAAGCGCTAAGATTACGCTCAGATAATCAGATAATAGAACGCTGTGGAGATTAGCGAACCGACCAATAAAAGTTTGTGTGCTTATTAGCACAATGGGTGCCACACAATTTTACGGAAAATTGTGAAACCTTGGTACAGAACCACTGAAAAATGTAAAAACCAAAGAAAAGAGGAGAAGGCAAATGTTTTAAACAACGTTATAAAGCTCCGTTGGATCACGGTCGTTATTACGGGGTTTGAAATCCCCTGAAAATTAAATGGTGGGTACAACGGGTCAGTATGGACCGTTGGTATGACCCGGTATCACTTCTCCCGAATAAAAAGATTTACCTAAATGATTGGGTCGCGTATCGCGCCTGTTCTCGGGATTTTCGTCAAAAAACGTAACAAAATCCTACCAGACTATCACTCACTTTTACGATCGCAAGAAAATCACTATACTTAGCTTTTTACAAAAAAAAAACCCGTCCCTTTTTCTTCTCCTCTGTCCTCTAGCTATGTCTCTGGTCTACTTTCTCGTCCTTCCGCTTGTCCTCTGATTCCTGTTTCCTTATTTTCCTTTTTCTCGTTAACGCTTCACTACTCTTACTTTTAGATCTTTTGTTATTTTTTTTCTATTTCGACTTGTCGACGTTCAACAAAATCCCTTTCGACTAACTAAACCGCTGGTCAACCAAGAAGTGATTTTCCAGATTTGTCTATTGTCCAAAGTCGGTTAGTGTTGGACTCATTCTCTCACACACACATTGACAGTGCAATCCCACTGATGTCCACTTGTGTTGGTGGCTACCCGCCATCCCACTGTCCACACACATACAGTAAGGCGAAGCAACGGGCGGCAAATTTCAGCACATCCAAAGCTATCTTGCAATGGTGTGCGCATGCCAGCCGTTACCCTTTGGCTCTAACTTTCCATTTTCTCCACCAGCTCCGAATTCATCGCGACTGGAAAGCCAGCTTGCGATATATTCTCTGACCGACCTGGGACCATCTTTCCAATCCAGTCTGATTGGTGTTTCCCGCGTTCACACTAAAAATCGCTAGGTAATTTTGCTAAACGACGTTCCAACGTAGCTAAAACCCAATACGAAAAACTAAAAAGTGCAAGCGATAAATGAAAACGAAGGAGACGTTTAAAAAAATGAAGGATAAACATCGGGACGATCATACACGTCTCATCCATTATGGCGAGTTAAACCTAAGCTTTGGGGTCGGACAAGGGGACAACGTTATCTACCACGTCGCCTATCCGAGTCTAGTGGAATTCTACGCAGATATGAGGACCTGGGGATCTGACGATATCGTGTCATACCATAACTTACAAATTGTGATCATTTATGTTGGACTCTCGGCCATTCTGGTTCCAGGGTTTGTTGGGATGGTGTCGTGTGGACGTGACATCTGTCATCTCACATCGGACAATTGGGTGACAATGTGGTCCTAGTAAGCTGTCCACAGATATTTGGTGTTGAATGGTGTTTCATTATTCGGCCGTCCTCTTACACTCCTCTGCTGCTCATCCGGTGCTCAGTCGACGGAATTGGGTCAAAAGTTAGCGTCATCCCTTCCCTCATCGAACCTGACTCACTACCGTCATGGTAGACGGATAAAAGAAACGGAATGAAAGCTAACTCAATCGAAATGTTCAACAATTATACAAAATACAAAACAAACAAGAAACATTTCACACAATTACTCTACTTATCGGCTTATAGTTCCTCTATATCGGAAGCGTCCTTCCAACGATACAAATGTCGTGGGAATGTGGAGGTTGAAACTATCCGCCGCAATCACCACTATTTCTGCTCCCACTTCACAGATATTATATATGTTTTCTTCCAAAACTTCATTTAATCTGCATTTTTCTTCCCGAACTCCAAAATTTCTTTTTCTATCTCAAAACTTTCTGTTGAACACTAGCACGTTCACAGGCGGGCATCCAAGAAGTGTGGTAGCCGCACTGCAAGATTATTTACATTCACACACACACACACACACACACACACACACACACACATGCAGCATCCCGATCTTTGGCTTCAACAGAGCTTTTACTCAGTTGGTTTTAATCAGATGTCAGTTTTGGCTGTACACCTATTTTTCAATTCTTCTTTACGATTTTAACTAAAAATAATGAGAAAACATTCGAATTCTCATTATTTTCAGTCAAAATTCGACGTTCTTGCAGCCCTGTCATTTTTGCGCGAGATGTCTTGATAGTATTAGCACTGCATTCGCCCGAGATAGGATTCTCAAAGATGTTCCCACCGGATATGAATGGTATGCGAATATTGTGTTACTCCTCCAATTATAGTATTTCATCTCATGTAATGTGAATCTATTGTTGTTCTCAAAATTAAAGTATTCATTCCTCACTCATTTAATTAAGTCAGTATTCCGAATATAAAACCGTATGTCAGCATAATTGTAAAAGTTCAGATTCTTAAATGCATAATAAAGTAGTCGTCGGTTGCACATAGTCCGAAATTGTTATATTTTAGTTCGAAGGAAATAAAGAACATAATCCTCCACCCACCAAAGGGGAAAGGGAATCACATCCAGAGCTCCGAAGGTTTCTCCTTCGGCTCCTTCGGCTACAACCACAACCTTCACCATTCACATTCACAGTAGTGTTCTCGCTCTGTTTGTTTGTAAATAACAGTGATTGCTCTTATATCGCCGCCCAGCAGGGCCGGCCCAACCATAATGTGCAAGATGTGCAAATGCACAGGGCGAAAAATTCCTGGGCGCATTGCTAGGAGCAAGAAAAATTAATTTTAACTTGCGCGGATACTGCCATTTGCATTTAAAACAAAAAACTTGTTCAAATAAACCCAAAATAGCAACATCTATCACACCTGCGCTGAATTTTTGCTCAGTATTTCACATCACTTGCAATATTCAAGGAGAATCTAACTCAAAATGGGACGCTTACTGTAAATCTTGCACAGGCCGCTTGTTTGGCTGGAGCCGGCCCTGCCGGCCAGACATATTTTTACTCAATTTCCTAAACCACCATAGGAGACGAAGGAAAGAAAGGATCAAATAGACACGATCTCTAGCCACCGCGTGAGCTTTCATACCGATTAGAAAAAGACTACTAGAACCCAGGTAGTTTTAAGTTGTCCTTAACAATTAAACTTAAGACGCTATTTGGTACATGAAGTATGCAAATAAACAATAATAAGTTTTGCAGATAGTCGATCTCAGAACCATTGGGAGGGTGATTTGTTGACTCTGATTCCTTGACCAGGTTGCGGCGAGGATACACGCCCTTTCATTTTATAAGGTGTTGGAGTATCAGACCACAGGTAAGGTTAGAGTTGGGACCGTCCATCCTTCAGAGAATCCCGTACGTCCGTCTGGGTTCATTGGTGTACCAGCATTTGTCATCTTTCAGGAGCTTAAGGATATGGTGCGAGAGCTGAACAAAAGCAATTCAGAAACATCTCACGGTACCATCGCTTGAGTCATACAACGGAATAAAAGGTGAGTGTCGAAAACTATATGGAGGAACTTGGGTATAGAGGGTATACAGAGGACCAAGGTTTTGCTCGTTTATTTTTACGCAACGTTCTTGGTTAAGTCCATAGAGTTTGCGGCTGTATCTTCTCGTCCATTCGCCCTTTTCGCCCATAGGACCACATATCCGACAAAGTATTTTACCTATATAAGAACCCAATATTAGCTCCGCTTATCGTTCAGTACTCGACGCCATAAAATAAAGCCGGCAGTATCAGCATTGTGCAGAGCTTACACTTTGTCTGCGGGGCTAGGACGGTTTTCTAAGGTAATTCTTCGTCGGATGTCTCCTTAGGTGTCATTCGTGGAGTTGATGTTTACTCCGAGGTAGACGAATTGCCTAACTACCTTGAAGTTGCTGATTTCAACAGTGAACTTTTTGTCCTAGTCGGTCGACAGATGTTTGTTTGTTTGTTAAAAGAAAGTACAGCGTTTTGTCCTTGTTGACTTCAATGCGAACCAATTTTGCTTGTTCTTCAATCGTCAAGAAAGCTCCTAACAAGTAAAAAGGCACGCCAAGATCGGCCGATGATGTCCATATCGTCCGTGTATCCCAATAGTTGGACGGATGTGTTAAAGATAGTGCCTTCCGTGTTGACACCTGCCCTGCACACTATCTGCTGCACAACCGATGAAAGTAGTCACATCTCCTTGTCGAAATCCGGAGCCAGTTTGCAAAAGTTCGGATGGACTGGTTCTATACTACATATTCTGTTTCTCAGTTTCATGCGACGCAACATGATAAGTTTTGCTGAGATCTCAAATTCAGCCATGGCCACATGGAGCTCCGGATGATGAATGCTTTTATATGCGGCTTTAAAGTCGAAGAAAAGATGGTGGGTTTTAGCTTGAAATTCATTGCTATTTTCCAGGATATGTCTATGTGTGATTTCGATCTATTGTCGATCTGCCGAGCCGAGCCGGAAGCCAAACTGGTACGTCCCGATGAGTTTGTTGCAGAACGGCTTGAGAAGTTAGCACAGTACGTTGGCTATCATATTATATGAGACATTTAGCAGGGATATGCATCCATTGATTGCCTTTCTTTCAGATGTAGCTGATAGTCTAGTCATCCGGTATAATTTTATCGATCCATACTTGTGTGTAGGGTTCCTCTGTTTCGAAAGGCCCACGTTTCGGTCTTAAAGTCCACAGCCAGTTGCATGACCTTTTTAAAAAACAAACTCCGGATGTTGTTTCAATCGCGAAACTCTTCGATCTCCTTGAGCGAGGGACTGCATATGTTGTCTTCTTTCATCGCAGGACCTTATTCTTCTCGCTTCACCTGGCTCGATACTCATCCCTTGGTGCCCTGGTTATGACTCCTGGATGTCATAGGAATTCTTCTTGATAGGGTTTCCGCTATGTCAGTAGAGCATGTGCGCATATTATACCGATGTTAAAATGTGCCTTGGACGCGGATTACTACGAGAACGGGTCCGCATCCTAGCATGTGCATCCTTTTCTAATGGCTGTCATAAATATCGCAGCATATCTCTTGTATCGCGCTAATACCTGTCATTTACCGCATGAGGACATATTCAGATGTCAACGGTGTCGTCAATAGGCAGCATGGGCAAATACCTTACTTGAGCTATGATAAGCTATGCAATGCTAAAATGTGTTCTTCAAATTTCCTTAGTCAAACATTTTTAAACAAGCTTCCTGATGTTAAAGTTCATGCATTAATTAAAGCAGATATTCCCGAACAGATTTTACGCTACAAATATGAAAGTATTTTTTTTTCAATAAGCGGTTGTGGTAAAAGGCGACTAATGGGAGAAAGCAACTTCAGACGGTTTCAACATTCAGGTAAGCTCAGCGACAATTGTTAACATGTTGAAACTCTCTTACAAGTGTTTATGCAAATCCGTGGACTGCAACGATTGACATCGTAAGAAAGGCAGGTCTACAAATTCCAACCTCAAATAAATACAATTACAACAGCATTTAATTGGCCTCCTTAAAAATGTGATCCGAAACCCAGAGGCCTGCCGTTGTATGTTGAGGTGAAACTGGATGCAGTAAAGTGGGAGGGTTATGGTCCCGTTAATTCTGATCATAAGTTTGCCATTAAGGAGCAAGACGAAGATTTGGGTATCTTACCCCACTGTCCGGAGTACTTATCATTTGCTTCCCAAGTTGACTGGGAAAAAGCTCATCAATGCACTAAAAGTAAAACGGGAATAGATTCAATAGCAAAGCAACCTGTGATGACGACATTAATCAGGGAAATCTCATCTGTGATAGAAAAATGTCCCAAAGCTGAAAGGCAATGTTGGACAGCGTACAAAAAGTATGAATGCAAATTAACGGCAGCAGCAATGAAGGTACGTCGCATGACAGCATGAGTAACAAAATTTGATCGAAAAAGAATTTCCAAGATCCGAGGAAGCCTTCACGTCAAAAAACATATCTCAAAGTAAATGGAGCACGACCGGCTGAGTTGTTATTATCATGTTCAAAGAATAGATCCTACGAACCCTGTCAAACAGCAGTATCAATCAACGATACAACACAATCTTAAAAGAGGCAGGCTTAAAAACTCCATCATCAAAATTTTTGATGCATGACTCATGCAGCGTCTTTGGGAAAGCATTCTTCGTGAATGTACATTGCACAGTTCAGTCTTTTTTATGTAAAGAGGAGAGGTCGTGGTGTGCAGAAGAGTAGATTCGACCACATATCGGCGACATGAGTGCCAGCATAGGAGCACGGAGCCCGTCCGGTGTTTGAATCGAAGAAATGTGCATTCTATTCCCCTTGAATAGAAGCATAGCAGTGTCGGGCCTACCTGAAGGCGACCATCCTGGTCACTCTGACCTGTCTGATCGATTTAAATATGTTATTTATTTTTTTATGAATTTTTTAGACATTAACAGAAAATTGTTTTTGTTTTTTTTCAGCATGCAAAAATTATTTCAACTTTATTTCACCGGTTGCATAAATTAACGCTGAGCATTGGAAGGCCAACTTTAAAAAAGCGACATTTTCATTTTTTTTTTTTTCAGTACCCTTATAATGGTTAAACCACAGCGCAGGCATTTAGTTTGTTGCGCAAGTAGCTCCCAGCAATTCATTGCCTATTTTTGGGTGCTACTTACTGAAAGAATAGGAGGATAGGAAAGAAGTTTGGTGCGATGGGATTTTTTTTTCTCAACAGGTGGCACCTAAATTGCTTTAGGGAGATCAGTTTTTGTTGTGTGTATTCAATTTATAAAAATCATAGCCCTGGTCGGGATTCGAACGCACGACCTGCCAATCACTTAGTGAATACACTACCATCGCACCATTGCCACCTGCGATTTGCTAAAATAACTCCTGGATCACATAAAAAGGCAACGACACCAGCATTTGATTGGTCTCAGTTGTCGGGAGGCTTGCCAATATTCGTCGACGTCGAAAAGGCGATCCCTATGCGGACTAGTAGAGGTCTTCCCTAGGCTATAATTTCCAGTTGTGCCTTGGCCGATCAGTATGCTTCTAATTGGCCGCAATGCACGCAGGCACGACGTTTCTGAGCAATATTTATATTTATTACAAAATGCTCTCTTCACAAATAAAAGATATCCATGGTAAATTCTCTCTTGCATTATCGGCGTAGGTAGTAAAACAGGACCCTGTACTCTGTTCAGTGAACTGAACCCATTTTTAGCTACTATTTAAATCTGCGTTCCGTATTCAGTCCTAGCTTCCCCTAACTATAGCTCTTCATGAGCGCATTTCACATTTCAAATCGAATTTTCAAATAAATCAAACGAATGCACTCTGCAGTTATGTATTCCGCAGCACGAAAAGGGAAGCCACTCCGCGGAGCAAAAAAAAAGTCCATTCTTTTAACGATGGAAAATCCGCACGCTACATGTCTGCGCAAAAATATAATTAAATTGTTAATTCACATTTCTCACGATAAATGTCAAAAATGTATCCGTGTGAATTATAGGCACTGGCGTTTGCCCATACACACTGTCGCCGATGCATACGGACGGAAACGACCTCTAAACATGCTGTGCCCCGCAACTGATGATGGAGCGAAAGTCAGCAGGGTATGCAGAACTCTCAACCTCGGCCCCCAATAAATCCTCAGATTGAAATTAATGTTTTCGTCCTATCATCATATTTTAGAACTTTTCCTTCTCCCCTTTCATGTTCATTTATTTCGTTCTCGTTCTCGGTTCGCGGAAAAAAGTTTCGGGATGCGAGCATTCATCAAGCGATGAGATGTGTGTGTGTCCTTTGTTTTGTGTGGGGTCAGGAGATAGGTGCATAGATAAACACATTAAGCTGGCGTTTACTGCGTTGCACCCTCATGAATGCATTGTTCCAATCTGATTAATTGTGATGAGATGAACTGCAATAAAGCATGCAAGTGTAGCCAAATTGGAACAAATTTGAGACGAATTACACTGACTAGGCTGAACGACAACGAAATAGAGATAATGGAAGGTTCTAACAAGAAATTCATTTTAAGTTTATCTAAAGGCATTAATACGAATTGATATGTACTTCCGAAGATGTAACGATAGATATATATGTACTTGTAGGTGAAAGTGCTTGTTGGAATATTTTTATATAGCTCCTAGCTTCTTAAGGCCATGTCAAGAAACCATATGTCCATTCTGAAGGCAGCATTTACTGGGACTTCCATTTAGGGGCTGAGCTTTTCCATCCCAAATCCTATTAGCTATACTTTGATCTATGAAATACAGTGCGCTTCAATTCAATAGCCGCACCTGAGTTGTGATTTAGAATTCAATTTTTTGTTTTATCATTTGCACCAATGAGAAAAGAAAACGCATTCAGCAGAAAGGTAAGTTAATACTGAGTAAAACAAGCAAAATTTCAATTTGACAAGAGGCATAGTAGTTTAACTATCTTTTGCCTATATCATGCAAAAATGTATGAATTTTTTCGTTTCTTTTAAATAGTCGCACCGGTTAAACTGTGTAGATAGCAACAAGTGCTCGGACAAAGGCCACTGAAAAATTAATTTGGAAGTGCGATAGGTATTTTTTTAACGAATTTTATAAAAATGGGCACAAAAAATTGTTGAATTAGGAAAAAAGGGCTAAAGTTGAAGCTTACCTTTCGGGGAGCTTTTCAACCTGTGAAATAGCCCGCTAAATTGGTCACAGTGAACACGTAATAAGACATTTTGTGAAAAGTCGTGCATAGTATGGAAAATATTACAAAGGAAGGATCCCAAAAGTTTTAATGCCACAAGACAAGCGGAACATTCAAAAACTTGCATCTGATTGCGCTCAATCGACAAACAAAATAAAGGTATTTGCTGGGGTTTCTTGTTGCAAATCAACTGTGCGTCGTGTAATTGTAGGTGCTCCACACTACAAAAAAAAACCGCTTAATAGCTCACGCAAGCAACAGCGCCTTGAATTTGCGAAGGCTCACACGACATGGGATGTGGTCATTGAAGCGTCCTCAAGAAATTGGACCCAAGTTGTCTTTTCCGATGAAAGGATGTTTAACTTGGATGGCCTTGATGGCTACAGCTATTAATTTTATGATCTCCGGAAAATTTTTGATGAACCGTCTTCACTTGACGAGACATGGAGCAGTCATGGTATGGGTCGCAATTTCGTACTAAATTGGTAATCGTTTCCAACAAAATGAATGGTGTTTCTTACAAGGTTCATCTGGACGCAGCCTTCTCGAAATAATGGAGCTTTTTGGAACTATTCCATTTATATTCCAGCAAGATAATGCGCATATACACAATTCACGCGTTGTTAAAGAATCGATTAGTAGTGAAAACATTCAAATATTGGCCTGGCCACGGTATTCTCGTAATCGTAATATTATTTTGAATGTTTTGGGATGGCTAGTTCTAAAATTTATAGAGAAGACAAGCAGTAAAAGGACAATCAAAACTGATTGCGACAATTAAAGCATCTTGGGCCAAGATTTCTTTGAATTCCCCTTATATTTTATAGGACTCTTTGGAGAATAGAATTTTTGACGTTATGATAAATAATTGATTGAAATAAATAAAAAAAATATAAAAATATTTATAAAATGGTGTTTTGCTGTTTTTCGACTTTTTTGCAGGTGCGACTATTCAAAAGGAACCGATTTACATTTTAACATGGCATGAGAAAAAGGGAGTAAAACTCCCGTTATGGGCCACTTATTAAATTGAAGTTTTGCTTGTTTTATTCAGTATTAATGTACCTTTCTGCTGAATGCGTTTTCTTTTCACATTGGTGCAAATAATAAAACAAAAAAATAAGTTCTAAAACATAGCTCTGGTGTGACTACTCAACTAAACCGCACAGTTATGAAAACAATATATGGAGATTAAGATTTAATAAAATCAAATAATGGAACCCTGCAAACTTTTTACGCCTTAGCCTACATTCGTTAATAAATAGTTTTTTTTTATTAATTTAGTTTACTTTTTTCAATATTAATTAAATCATCAAATGTAAATAGCAAGTTGTATTTATATACATTAAGATATTTTTTAAGGGTATTATAGTCTTGATTCAGAGTTTGTAACATACCTCAATATACAAGGTAGGTAGAGGTGGCGGTTCAGCCTAAACCCAATTAGCACTATGTTGTGCCTTTTTGTTACTACGACTCGTGTGACCTATGTTGTAGCGGTTTTAGAGGATTTGATGTGTGGCTATATCCAACCTATGTTATTGAGAAAACGGATAAGATCTGTATCCCTTTGCCCGATATAGCGCTAAGGTCGTCAAAAATGGTTGATTCAGTGCCCCCATTCTGGCTCTTGCTGGTGCCGGACATTCGCCGAGGAAATGGAAGAGAGTTTCTCTTTCATTTACATTCCCACAACTTGGGCAGTGGATGTTAAATGGGATACCTAGTTTGGCCGCATGGTCTCCAATTGGCCAATGCCCGGTGATTATCGCCGCATTCTGGCGACATCGGAGCGGGTTCTGTTTAGAAGATCCTTTGTTCTTCTTTTGTCATAAGTAGGCCATATGTTCCTTGATATGATGCAATAAGTTAACCTTCTCCATTGAAGATTGGCTTTCTGCAGAAAGTATGAGTGTATTTGTGTCTTAACCGCACCTAGCGGAATATGAACCCTTGCCGCGAGTGAGCCGTTTAGAGCTGAGCCCTGCATGGCCAGCTCATCTGCACGTTCGTTTCCTGTTATGTTACTATGCCCTGGAACCCAGAGTAGTGTAACCCTGAAATGTTCGTCCAGTCGCGCAATATCGTTCCGGCACTCCTGCACCAGTTTGGAATATATGGCAGCTGACCTCAATATAGTAGACGCATTTAAGTTACAATATAATCACCCCTATCACAGAATCCGTCGTATTCGGAATTCCGCTACGAAGGATCCCAAATTTCGTGGTAACAAACACATAAATGTCAAAATCTTAATTAATTAGGATTCAGTCAAACCATTTTCCAAGAATCTCAAAATTTGTAGCAAATATTTCCACTGCGATGGATTCTGTGAGAATATCTTTTTTAGTTCGTAGCAAAATTCCGAATCCGACGGATTCTGTGATAAGGGGGAATATGTGAACATCGAATGTTGTGTCCATCTCGCCGTGGCCGTCCGTTGTCAATTTTGAGGCCCTATAATGGAATTTATTTTTTCAAAATCCGCCCACGAACATACAGACAATTTAAAAAATCAATCAATAGAAATTATACATCAGAGTATGTAGATAAAGTCGTTTTTAACAATTTCGCTTTACAACGTTTTCTACAACGCCCATTTTTTGGGTCTTTTTTTAAAATAACTTTATCTTAGTGATGAATTCCCACAAAATAGATACGTAAAACAATATTTGTAGACAATATCCTTTTTAGCAATTCGAACATATTAAGACGATTGCCACGCCCAATTTTGGTGGATAGGAATAGGAATAGGGTATCCAACTTCCATATTTGTATACCCTATTCTAAGGGTATATTAACCCATTTTCGGCCGCTGTTCGCACTTGCGAACAGTAAAATAGTTTTTTTTTAATGTTGTTTTTTTATGCTTTTTAAGTTTTAAATACAAAATGTAAGTATGCAATAATTTTACATGTTATCTTAATTTTAGAAAACCAAATTTTAAATGGGGGTCTTAAGCCCCTTCTTTAAGTATGATGGAGTGTAATTAAACCCCCTTTTTAAGAGGTTTTTTTTAAAAAGAAAATATTATTATAAAAATAATAAAAAAAAAGAAAATAATGATAACGTTTTTGTGCAAACATTTCAAGTGATTTTAAAAACCACAAGCCACTTTGTATACATAGCCAACGTTTTATGCAGAAAAGGGTAAAGTTCGCTGTTCGCAAGCGCGAACACTGGCTGCTATTTGACATTTTCGCTCGTAGTATATTTGTATAGACGAGGAAAGTTGTCTCTCTTTATTGCTTCGAGGAATAAGTAAAGATTAAATCCTGTTTTATTTTGTTGAAATCGCTGACTCCTTTTTCTTAAACATTTTATTTGGTAGGATAATTCTTTTAATTTAACAAGTTAAAAATACTGTTTTAGAATCTACTGACAAGCTGTTGTTTCTAATGACAAGATGTATGTGCTACCAGATGTTTCTAATGACAAGATGTTTTTAATGACATGATGTATCTGCTGACCAGATTCTAATGATGGCGTTGTGAAATCTATTAAAAACATCTGCTGCGCAGATGTAGAGCGACAGACACTGTCCATCCCTTTCCTTTTACGCTATCTCGTTGTTCTCGATGTCGGCGGCGTTGGCAGTCGCTAGCACTCTTTGTTAGTATAGGTATTCTCTCTGGTAAATAAAAAGGGAAAGGGTGGTATGAACGTTTAGCACTTCTGCTAGTTATGTTCAAGAGTGAGGACCTTTTGGTAAAACTGAAAAAAATTATAAAACAAGTAGTGTGTGCGTTTCATACTAATAATTTAGAAAAACTTGTAAAATGGCACGAAAAGCCTTAACAGTTAGTGAAATCATAGATATGAATGATGCTGACGACTCAGTGGAAAGTATTTGTGTTGTACCACCAGACAATGTTGATGATGTGACAGATGAAGAATTTATTGATGAAGATGATATTCCAATGAATGACAATGTAAGTCTATTGGAAAACAAATGCATTACCCATGGTATTTTAAATCATGTTTCTTTACTATTTATAATATTTAGCAAACTGCTTTTCAAGAATTAGCTGGTACATTCGAAATAACATTACGAAATGAAAATGATACAGCTGAAGTTATACCATATGAGGCAAGTGATGAACAACCATCTTCATCAACAGCACCTCCACCAAAACGAGCTAAAAAAAACCTTCAAGACGCTAAATGCTTTTGGTGAACCGAAATGATCGAAGAGAACGAATCGCAAACAGTTACCGCCAGTTACCGATACTTTAGCCGCTGTTCAACAGACGTTATTTGATGAAATTAAAAAATTTGTCGCCGATGGAATTGTTTGAAAAATTTTTTGACAGTGAAATGTTTGAATTAATCATCAAAGAAACAAACCAGTATGCACAACAGAAATCGATTAACACTCTGTTAGATGAAATTAGTTTGAGACGGTTCTTAGGTATTCTGATTTTATCAGGATATAACACATTGCCATCAATTGATGATTACTGGTCTAATGATCCTTGCCTTGGTAAAGCAATCGTTAAACAGAGCATGTCACACAAAACGTTTAAAGACATAAAACGTAGCATACATTTTAACAACAATATAAATCTAGACAAAAACGATAAGATGAGCAAGGTGAGATGTTTAATTTTCAATAAATTGCATATTTTTTCATTCATATTTTTCATTGGTGCGACCATTGTTTGAAATAGCTAACAAAAAGTTCATCCAGTTTGGTGTTTGGAGCGAGAATTTGTTGATCGACGAGCAAGTGGTTCCCTATTTTGGGCGCCACTCATGCAAAATGTACATACGAGGCAAACCAATCGTTTTGGTTATAAAATATGGTGCCTGTGCTCTGCATTCGGTTATTTGTTTAGCTGCATACCATATTCTGGTGCCAGTGATAATTATGACCGTCAAATTGGTTTGGGCGCTGACGTTGTTATGAGGTTACTGGAAAAAGTTGAACACCCAAATCAACACAAGGTTTACTTTGACAATTTTTTTACTTCTTACTATTTGATGTGTCTGTTAAATGAAAAACATTTCTCCGCTACTGGAACTGTTCGTAACAATCGAATCGCAAAAGCACCTTTAAAAACAGGCAAACAATTACAGCGTGGTGAGACTGACTATCAGGTTGATAATACAAACAGTTTGTTGGTCTGTCTGTGGGCTGACAACAAAGAAGTGACTATTTGCACTAACTTCGACCAAATAGAGCCAATATGCATAGTTAAACGATGGAAAAAGGAGACAAAGATGTACACAAATTATCTGCAACCATTAGTTTTTACCAACTATAACAATGGCATGGGCGGTGTCGAGTTGCATGACAATGCAGTTCAAAACTATCGCATAAACATACGGTCAAAGAAATGGTATTGGCCATTATTTTTATCCATCTTAAGTACTTCTGTAGTCAACGCATGGAAGTTGCATTGTTTTGTTGCAAAATTTAAAAATGAAAACCCAATGTCACAAAAAAAGATGCGTGTCACCATAAGCGGACAACTTTTGCTGACATCAGAAGAAACATCATCACAAGGATCATCTTCAGAAGAGTATCAGCCTTGCAATATGCCACGAGTTAATGGTGAACATATTCCTGTTATATAACCACAGGGAAAACCTCGACGTTGCCAGTTAAAAGGCTGTGGTAAGCCAATAAAATGGATGTGTCAAAAATGCAATGTCCATTTGCATCCAAGTTGCTTTAAAAAATATCATGAAAAATAATTCTTGTACTATGTTTTTATTTCTTTTATAATACCTACATTCTTAATTTAAATTTTCTTAATAAAATTGACTGTTTACTAAAATATTAAATCATTATTTTTTTAACTTAAAACATCCATTTTCATTCATAATTTGAGTTTTTATGGAAAACAAAAAAATGTCAAATGCTAGTGTTCGCGCTTGCGAACACCAGTTTCTGAGATCCGCAGACAAGCTAGCTGAAATTGAACAACGGATTCGTTTTTTCCAGTGCCATATTACCCTAGACTATAAATTTCACATAAAAAGAATAAGTTTGAAATTTCGTGGCCGAAAATGGGTTAATTTTGACGCGAAGTTTGTAACATATTGCCTGTAGACCCCTAAAAGTTACTACATATATTTATGATCAGCATCGATAGTAATGCCGATCTAGCCATGTCCGTCCGTCCGTTCGTCTGTCGGCAAAAAATAGGCCTTTAAACTGGACCTAGAGAGCTGAAATATTAACCATATACTCTCTAGGGGCCCGAAATAATCAAGTTTAAAAAATTTTGAAATCAAAAAAAAAACAAATTTATCGAAAAAATTGAATTTTTAGCTAGAAAGCTGAAATTTTTTTATTATGATCTTTGACTCCTAAAACTGCTCGGGAGATAACATTTTTAAAATACACCCACTGGCCCCACAATTAAATACAAAGAATTATTGAAAAAACAAAGTTTGAGCTAGGGGACTGAAATTTATAATATATACTCTCTAGGGCTCTCTATGCTCATGTGTAAATATTTTGAAAATCCGCCTGGTTACACCCCCACAATTTAATATTTTTTTTTGAAAAACCAAAGTTTGAGCTAGGGAGCGTTTTTTTTACAAAAGCTTCGTTTTTTTCTATTAAATCCTTTAAATGTTATATAATATTTTGTTATAAAAAGCGTAAGGCGTTCTTAACAATTCAACCATACTTAGACTTTTGTCACGCCCACTTATGAGGGATAGGAATAAGAATAATGTATCCAACAGTTCGCCCAAGTGGACTGTAGCCCGTCCCTATGTTTATTTATAATGATTATTCATGAACGGTTTTTATTGGTTGTCCTTCCTGTGAATTGGATGGTTTCTTCAACACGTGAACAGACAATATGCTCGTAGAATTGTGACCCGTGAAAAAAACATATATTTTCTATTTAAATGAGCAGTGGCTCAGTTGTTAGTGCCTTGATCTACAGGCGATGACCAGCGACAATCTTCGGGTCTTCGGGGCTTACTACACCAATGAAATGTTCATAGAGAGAACGCTTCGTTCTGGATTTACCCCCCTGAGGCATTTACCCATATTGATGCAAATGGGCTGGTCCAGACGAGGGATGCTCTCCTGATACTATACCACCGCTGCCGCAGAGCGAGAGATAAGCGGCTCATCCACGGCGGGGACATTTGTGTACCCTTATAATGTAAATAGTTACACAGCGCGGCCAGAAGGGAAATTTGGATTGGAGAGATAGAGGAGATGACGATGCACGTTGGTTTTAAATGTTTGTAAATTGTAATGCGAGGGAAAGATAGAGCATTGTAGAGTATTCCACATTCGTATGTAGCGACTAAGGATCTCTTCTTTGCATTTTACTCTACCGAATACAGGCGGTTGAAATGTTCTAAGGGGGAAATACAACTGGCTATTTCGTTTGAACACTTATGGTGGAAGTACCGATAGAACAACGACAGGCAGGAGACATTGCGACGAAGTCTAAGAGAGTCAAGTGATTTCACGATGTCTCGATCACCAATGAGTTTTATCGTTCGTTTTTGAATTCTGTCGCGTAGCTCCAAATATGTAATCGGTGCACCGGACCAGATATGAGGGTTGAACTCAAGTTCCAGCCTTGGGCGAATGAACGCCCTATAAATTGTAGCCACATCAGAAAAGGTAAAATATTTCTTGCATCGCTTAAGGGAGCCTAGGCGACAGTCTTTCGGTTTCCGCGATGCAAGTACCATTCATGGATGGAGTAATATAGTAAAAGCTTCGTTATATGAAATAATTCAATTGTGACACGGGCTACTAAAAAGACATAATCAAAAATTTATAAGAAATAGTAACATTATTATAGAACATTTTACTACTCAGGCAATAAAAAGAAAAAGTAAACAAATCGAAAAAGAAAAGTGAATATACTCGTACATCGCCATATACATATATTGTTAAAAATAAATAATAAATATAAAAACGAAATCAATCGGGGAATTCCAAATAAAAGGACTTGAGTTTACTTCGAAACTGCCAAGTGCCACCTAACTTTCGCACATGTCGAGACAAGGAATTCCTTAAGCGGACGGAGTGAGTGAAGAACTGTCGTTCCGATGTGAGACACGTGACTTCAGGGTGTATTAGTTGTTGCGATATACTTGAGGAACCAAAAGGTAATTTCCATCCATTGAAGAATAGTATCATCGATTCCAAATGCACGCATTTTCGATAGAAGTGCTTGATGCCAAACTCCGGCAAATGCCTTCGAACTATCAAGCGCAACAGTCCTACTTTCAATACCAAAGATATTAGTCCCACTTTTCGGTTAGATATGTCATCAAATTCCCAGTGAACTTGTTGCTGCGAAAACTATACTGTCGGTTATTAAGAATATTTCGGGATTCATGATATTTAATGATCTGACTGTTTATCAGCGGTTCCATGAACTTGGAAAGAAGGGACGTAAGTGCGATTGGTCGGTAGGGGGATTAAGAAGAAGATTCACCTTTTTAGGGACGGGCTGGACAAATTCAGGCTGAGCTAGGAAGCTAAAACTTGAAATATGTTCTCTCTAGGAACCCTTAATGCTCACTTTAAGAAAACCGTTTTATTGAAGAAATGATTCGCAAAGTACGTACAGGGTGGGCCAAAAGTAACTTCCTAATTTGAAAAAAATTATAACTCTTTTGTTTTATAATTTTTTTTTCTTTTCATTTTTAAGGTACTTGTAAAACAAACTTGGGAGATTTACTAAAATGAGCTACAGCGCTTTAGAGAGGACCAAACTAATTGAATTTTATTTTGAAAATAATCAGTAGCTTATTTTAACGCAAAGAGCTTATCGGCGTCATTTTAATGTGCAAAATCCACCCTCTGCGCACATGATTACGGCACTGGTGGCGCAATTTAGTCAACAAGGAACTGTAGTTGATTTTCCTCGAACTGGAAGACCTGCCAGTCCCCGAATCGATGAGGAACGCATTCTTGCAAGTGTTGGGGAGAGTCCAGAAACATCGACATGAAGGCGCTCTGGTCAATTCGGTGTGTCCCGCAGTTCATTGCGATGAGTTCTAAAAACCGAATTGCAGCTGTTTCGATAAATAATCCAATTTAGGAAAGAATTAAAGCCGGGAGATCCTCAAAAACGTGTTTTTTACGCAGTTCTTTTACAAGAAATGGCAAGGCAGCAAAATGATTTTATTCATCATCTGATAATGAGCGATGAAGCTCATTTCCACTTAAATGGATTCATTAATAAACAAATATGCCGTATATGGGGTAATGAGAACCCAAGGTTGATCCATTCGCGGGAATTGCATTCACTTAAGTGCACTGTCTGGTATGGTGTAACTTCAGAAAAAATTATTGGGCCATTCTTCTTTGAAGACGATGCCGTCAATACTGTAACCATAAATGGTGTAAGGTATCGGGCTATGGTCGAACATTTTTTGAGGCCAGCGGTTGCTGATAGTCTTGAGATGTGTTTTCAGCAGGATGGAGCTACTGCGCACACAATGGCGCTACTAAGGAAAATTTTCGGGGACCGAATAATTTCCAAAAATTCAGGATTTAATTGGCCTCCACGTTCTCCGGATTTGACTGCACCAGACTTTTTTCTGTGGAGTTATTTGAATTGTATAGTGTACGTAAATAAACCCACCACTATCCCGCAGCGGAAGGAGAACATTCCTGCTGAAATACAGGCGCTGAGCCCAGATCTCCTAAAAAGTGAAATGGAAAATGCTCTAGAAAGAGCCCGTCTCTGTGAGCATGAAGCTGGTCCTCATTTAAGGGACATTATATTCCACACTTAGCCGAAAAAATTTTAGATAAGTCATACTTTGTGATTCTAAAATAAATTATTAATAAAAAATTAAATCTATAAATATTAGTGATATCTTTAAATTAGGAAGTCACTTTTGACCCACCCTGTAATTAATGTCGTTTTGAACAATTTTTTTATACAAAGTTTTCCGACATTCCCACTTTTAAGGGGCGGTTTTTACCAAAACTCTAAATGTTGAATAACAAAATATGTAGGTCCTTCTTAACGATTCTCCCATACCTACATATTTGTCACGCGGACTTAACGAGGGAAAGGAATAGAAATAGGGTACATACATGGAGGAGGTATGTAAGGTTAAGGGAAAAACACGCCCAAACAACATAAACAATGTTATACGTATCACCAACCCACGAATATAATCCGCAGATACGCAAGTATCCAGCGAACATCAGAAGTCAAGGAATGTGCATTTTTGCAACAGATAAATATAGTTAGTTAGTTATTTTTATTTCAGCAAAGATATACATTCTAAACACTACTATTGCACAATTTACAGAGATGTGGCTATTACTACCTTACTACTGATAATCTTATATAATTGTAAATGAAAAATATCAAACTATATATTATATATTTAAGTAATAATTCTGATGAAAAAAACCTCAATACGAACTATAATAGGATCATCGAAATGAGAGAAGTGGTGGTGGGCAACTTGATTTCAGATATCACGTACATTAACAAGTACAGTTACTAAATAAACATAATATACAAATAGATTTACAATTATAGATATAATTGACAAATGAAATAAGTTAACAGATATGAATAGTTTAAGGAAACATATAAAATTTTAGCAAATATAAATAATTTAACAAATATGAATAACTGAACAAATGCAGACGATGAATTAATATCATAATGAAGTCAATTTTAATTATAGATAAATAAATAGATAAATATGTATATAAATAAATGACTAGATAAATGAATAAATAAATAGTAATAATTACAATAAATAAATAAATAAATAAATAATAAATAAATAAATAAATAAATAAATAATAAATAAATAAATGATAAATAAATAAATAAGTAATAAATAAATAAATAATAACAAATATAGTAAATTAATAAATAAATAAATAATAACAATAAGTGGAACAGGTGATTTTATGTTTGTTTAATGTAGAAGACCTAAAATCAAGAGTTGTCAGAGGAGCTATTCAGTCTTACTGATATTTTTTCAATGTTTGAGATTGCATGCAGTTCTTTGGTCGAAAAATGCCAAGGTAAATTTAAGATCATTTTCAGTAGTTTGTTTTGGGTTATCTGTAGTCTACGTATGTGGCTCTTTGCACATTTGCCCCAAACTGGAGAACCATAAAACAAAATTGCTTGAAAGATTACTTTGAAAATGATGAGTTTGTTTTCTCGGCTCATTTTTGATCTTCGGTTTAAAAATGAATACAGTATTTTAATTGTGATATTAACTTTCCTGATGGTTTCTTGGACATGAAGGCCAAATGTTAACGACTTGTCAAGGTGAACCCCAAGGTACTTAGCACTTGATTTCCAATCCGTTTGTATATTATTTATTACTATTCTGTTGCTTGGTAAGAAGCAGACTTTTCTTTTTCTAGTAAAAAAGACAGCCTGAGTTTTTGAAGCATTTAATTTAATTTTCCAATTGGCAAGGTATGTTTGGATGACATTTAAGCCAGATTGCAATTTCGTTTCAATGTTTAAACCAACTGAATCTGATGAATAAATGCATGTGTCGTCTGCAAAAATGCAATTTCACAATTGGTTAATTTTGGAAAATCGTGAGTGTAAATATTATACAGGATTGGCCCAAGGACCGAACCCTGGGGTACCCCTGCGTCAATTGAGAAACCTGCTGATAACCAGTTATTAACAGAAACTTTGAAAGAACGCCGTGATAAAAATGACAGGACTAATTTCACTAGGTAGATTGGGAAATGTAGGCTTAGTAGTTTTGCAGTAAGCCATCGTGCCATACTGTGTCAAGCGCTTTTTCGACGTCAAGGATAACCATACCCGTACTTTTCCCCATATCGAAATTCTTTTTGATATGCCTCGTTATGCGATGAATTTGGTGCACTGTGGCATGATGTGCGTTGAAACCGAATTGTGCTTCAGGTAAAATATTATGCTCGTTGAGGTGAGTTGTTAGTTTTATTTTAATAATTTTTTCAAAGCACTTACTTAGCGAGCTTAACAAGCTTATCGGTCTGTAACTACTAGGTAGGCAAGCATCTTTACCTGGCTTCAGAACCGGGATGACTTTTGCTGTTTTCCATTCTTGGGGAAAATATTCCCGTTTGAGGCAGCAATTAAAGAGCCGCTGCAAGAACTGAAATCCGATTCTTGGAAGGTTTTTGATGAAAGTATTTCTTATTCCGTCGAAACCTGGGGACTTAGAATTTTTTAGTTGCATACAACTGGCCTCTACATCTTCAATTGAAATAAGGTCTTCCCTTCCAACTAATGTAGCTTGGGCGCTGATTATGCCAAGTGAGTTTCGAACTGCATTCTCTTCGCTGCTTGTTATGGTTCTACCTATTGAATGGTTTGCAAAGAAAGCGTTAGCTAGTGCATTGGATTTTTCCTGGCAGGGCAGTAATACAGTGCTACCATCCTTAAATGCGGGGATGATACGGTTCTTCTTTTTAATAAGCTTGACTATGTTCCAAAACGGCTTGCTGCATTTATCTAGGCCTTGCAGCTTTCTATTCCAGCATTTGTTTCTGAAGTTCAAAATGAGTGTCTTTATGGTTGCCGTTAAAGCTTTTGCTTCAGTCAGATATGAGGTAGTTCTGGTTCTATTCCACATGGATCTGGAACGATTCCTTATTTTGATTAATTCCACGATATGACGTGGAAGTAGATTTGCGCCATTCCATCGACTGTGTTTTTTGGGTACTGGCTGGTCGATACAATCCTGTACACAGCTTGTAAATTAATTTACAGCTTCATCGATTTGGTTTTGGTTACTTACAACAGGTAACATTTCCTCATTGTTCCTTAATTTTGAACGCATTTTGCTTCTAAATCGATCCCAATTAGCATTTTGGTAATCGAGAACTGAGTTGAGCATCTGCTCAGGCGATAATAGGATGCAACATTTAACCGGTAATTGATCAGAGCTTAAATCATCACGACAGGTTGGGTAAAAATTTCTCGCATATTCGTGAGAAACAAATCGAGTATTGACGGGTTAGCCTGAAGGTTGGAGGGAATAAACGTTGGATGAGGAGGATACAAAATATGAAATGGGTGTTTCGAATGCAAGTCAGCTAGAATATTTCCCCATGAATTCGCTCTGAGACAACCCCAGTTCCTATGCTTACAATTTAAATCACCTCCCACCAGGAAAATGTCATTGAAACTAACCAATTTTCGTAAATCGCTATTTAAATGCGATCGTTTCTGTGCTGTAACACGTCCACCAGGAAAGTTAACACAAAATATTTGTACTGAACGGCCGTTGGTGAATGGAATTTGAATACCTACGTTCTCAATTAATTTAGTTCTAACAATTGGAAGAATTTGATGTTTAATTGTTCTTTTAACGACAACGGCAACACCACCAACCCTTCTCTCATTTCTATCTAAGCAGTAACATTTGTATTCCGAGTTTGAGAACTTTTCTATGCTTGAATTAAGACATGTTTCAGTTACTAAACCTACATCGATATTGTTTGAGCTTAAAAAAGCAAAAAACTCTAGAGCTTTATTGCGAATGCCTCTAGCATTCTAACATATTATACTCAAACCGAAATTCATAATTATTTACCTTGTTGATACAAATACTTAATAGCTAATTGTGCAATAGTATTAAATTGATCAGCTCTTGTGTTGCATTGTCCAAGCAGTGTGATCATCTCAGCAGTAAGAGTGTTAATTTCCTCCCAGGAGAAAAGCTCGTTCGTTGCCCTTGGAGCATTTACAGCGCCTGAGTTGTTGTTGTTGGTCAACACATTTGAGTATTTAGTTGTAAGAGAAGGCGTTGACACGGGCAGAGGCAAAGAACTTTTTCGCCGCGACGTGAGAGCGGGAAAGTCGTTGGTGTTTGAGGTGTACTCTTGAAGCTGTTGCTGATTATATTTTTGCGGAACAGATTTTGCCGGTAGTGAATTATTTTTATTGGAGAGCCGTTCTCTTATTTCATAGAAAAATTTGCGAGTTTCGCAAGTTGGGTCTGATAAAGCGCTGCCAGCTGGGGCATAATTATGCCTTTTGGGCATCATTTTGAAGCCTTGGGCACCTGGGCAACTTAATCTAAAAATATGCTAAAATGGGCACAATTTTGCAGCAATTTTTTTACGTTTATTTCATGTCAAACATTCGTAATTCAAACCTAAATATTTAATCAGACATACAAAAAGGGATAATTCCAAAATGTTTCCACAGTTAGAAAAGTTTGTAACTAGCATGTTCTGTCTCCCACTTTGATCATCTACGGTTGAGCGAATTTTTTCAGCAATAAATCAAAACAAGACAAAAGTAAGAAATTCGTTAAATGAAACCTTAATGTAACACGCGCAAAGGCTTTTTAAAAATTAAGACTGCCCCGAAAGTGTTACATGAAAGCCTTTTCAAATTGTTCAACCAAACAATGTATGACTTTAAAGACTATGATGAAGATCAAGATTCTATATAATTTTGACTTCTGTCGCTTTTTAAATTAATTTTTTTCTGTGATTTAGTTTATTTAGTTTTATGTTATAATTTATTTGCTACGATTTTATGTTATTTTCACTTAAAATTACATAAAAGACTATGAATAATTTTGTTATCTGTGATTTGATGTTGTTTATGTTCAGAGGTTTTCTATTTATTTAAATACTAATGAATAGTCTTTCATTAGCGACTTGACAACTTCAAACTTTCAGTGTAAACGCACCCTTAAACCGATTACCGAACTGTTAATGTCAAAATATTCAGTAAAATCAACATTTTCATGATTGTGAAGTACAGGAAGGAACAGCATTTACAAAGAATTAAAACTTACTACCGGATTTCCGAGTTGATGGTCGCAATTTTAAGAGCGATAACGCTAATTTTCGGCCGTAATTCTCGTCCCAGTAGACAAGCAATTCATAGTCTAGTGAATAAATTTGTGTCAGAATATTCGCTGCTTGATGTTGCCGTGCCAGTGAGACTACATTTTGCCCGAGGTGTGGAGAATATTGCTGCCGTAGAGGCGTCCGTCGCAAACCAGCCAAATCAGTCAATTTCACGGCATTCTCAAGAATTGGGCCTCTCCCATCCCTTGACATGATGGAAGAAAATGAAGAATTTCATCGCAAAATCATCTTCGGCGATGAAGTGCATTTTGGTTAAACGGCTTCGTCAATAAGCGAAATATGCGTTACTGGACAGGTGACAATTCTCATGTGCTTCATGAGACAGCAATTTATCCGCAAAAAGTCACTGTTTGGTGCGGTTTTCATGCCGGTGGCGTCATTGGAGCGTTTTTTGTTCGTCGATGAAAATTACCGTCACGTAACGGTTAATGGTATTCGCTACAGAGACATTGGAACGTTATTTCTTTGAGCAATTGCATGAATTGGACATAAGTGATATGTGGTTCCAACAAGACGGTGCCACAAGCCACACAGCGGATGCAACAATCGAGTTATTGAAGTCTCAGTTCGGTGAACGTTTTATCTCCAGAAACGGACCCGTCTATTGGCCGACGAGATCGTGTAATTTAAAGCCCCTAGACTACATTAAATCAATGGTCTATGCACCACTGTATCGGTCGAAAAGTGCGGCCGAGTCATCGAAAATTGGGTTCAAGGTATCGACCGCTGCAGATGTCCCCGTGGTAGACATATGAACGAAGTCGAGTTCCAGTCATAAATGTTTTGAGAGTAATTCAAGCCAATAAATTGTTTTTTGAGATATCTCAAGTAGTTTGCATTTTATTTAAAAAGAAGTTGTCAAGTCCCTAATGCAAGACCTTTTAAATGCCAAAAATGAATGCATATTCCATTTTCATTTTTATTTTGAATTTTTTTAAAAAGGGGCATAATTTAATTGGGAAGGTCATAATTTTCATGACATTAGTTGACAGCTCTGGGTCTGATGCTTTGTGGGTTTTATTGCAGTTAGCACATTTTATATTTTTTGATTTGCAATCATTCGTATTGTGGTTTTTGGATCAGATTCCGCAATGTGTTTTAATGTGGCAATTTTTTTCCCTGTGGCCGAACATTTGGCAGTTGTAACACTGTGTGACTTTGTTGCGTTGCCTACGGGCGAAATCCCACTTGACTTGGGTTCTGAATAGGCATCGAACATTTTTTTTTAGATCAAATAATTTGGTTGAACCACACTCGAGAAAAACAAGGTAGAAGACATCAGTGAATCCATTATACTTCTTTTTTAAAATTTTAATGTTTTGCACTTTTAGCCCCAAAGATGTGAGTTCGTGTTTAAGAGTTTCGAGTGGTCGTTCGTCAAGCCCATACAACATGACTTTGAATGACCTTGCTGTTGGAAGATCATGCGAAAAAAATTGCCAGTTTTTAGTTTTAAGCACTGAACATATATCACTGTAGCCTTCGATGGTTTCACTAAGGATTTTAATACCGATAGATATTTTCTTGACACAGTATAAACCATTACTGTGTCAAGAAAATATGAAACGTTCACATCACGAAATAGAGAATGCACTTCCTCACTGCTTTTTTGTAGAATGCAGATAGATGGAATTTTGTCTTTTTTTTGAGGTTGGAGTTGTTTGGATTTCATCGCAATCAATTTCATTGTCCGAATCGGGCAAACATTGAAGAGGTGTCAAATAATTCGTCCTAGTGTTGTCTGCTCTAGAACTCATTTTTAAACTTTTAATGTTTGAAGACAAATTATTGTCTTCAACATTAGGGGACCGAGTTCTCTTAGGAATTTTGTTTTTTCTATATTAGTACCGCACAGGAAACAGAACGTCTTGTGAGTTCAAAGGGCCGATTAGTACTGAACAGATAAATATGATGGAATGGAGCAGACATTTGATAGAACGTGACGGAATGTGCTGATGCTGCCGTATGATGGCATTAGGGTAAGATATTGGAAAATGTATAATTAGATATAGATTAAGCTCGGTCATTGTGCGCGTTCAATTTGCAAGGCAACTGCGAATTTCGTACTAATTAACCCTCCATCACTTGCCGAATGGTGGTCACGTGAGTTATTCGATCAATGAAAAACGATAAAATAGTAGGGACTTGTAGTCGCCTTGCAAATTGAAAGCGCTTATTTTTATAGTTTAAGAGGGAAAAATTATTCGGGGTCAAAGAAACGAACCATCTTCGGCGTAGTTTTGGGCTTCATTGGGATGAAAGAGACATTTCTCATAGCAATTGAATACAAAAGAGCTTAGATCTACTGCGGCTGCTGAAATCGGTGGGTCAACAGCCAGAATTACGGAGGGCATAGTAAAGCAGTACACGCATCTACAAATTTCTAGATCTTTCTAGAGGGACAGGTTACATCACCGATGCGTTCGAAATTAACAAAATCACCTTGAAATTTAAAGTAAGAAATTCAACTTAAGGGAAATAGATTTGTGGAGAACGAAACATCTCTATGAACTGTATGCAGCTTAAGAAAAGAAGAGAACATCGAGCACATCTTAGGCAAGTGTCCGGGGTTAAGAGAATTCAGACTGAGTTATTTTATGAGAGATTGGTTAACAGAAGCAGAAATTATTCACATACTCAACGGAGAAAAGAGTACAGAGTTTGATAGGCTCATTAATTATATCACTATAGCATTACCATATCGAGAGGTGGCGGGTCGGCCTGAACCCAATTAGCACTATGTTGTGCCTTTTTGTTACCACGACTCGTTTGACCTATCATGTAGTGGTTGTAGAGGATTTGATGTGTGGCTATATCCAACCTGTGGAAATGAGAAAACGGATAAGATCTTGTATCCCTTTGCCCGATATAGCGCTAAGGTCGTCGAAGAATGGTTGATTCAGTGCCCGCAGTCTGGCTCTTGCTAGTGCCGGACATTCGCAGAGGAAATGGAAGAGAGTTTCTCTTTCATTTACATTCCCGCAACTTGGGCAGTGGATGTTAAATGGGATACCTAGTTTGGCCGCATGGTCTCCAATTGGCCAATGCCCGGTGATTATCGCCGTAATTCTGGCGACATCGGGCGGGTTCTGTTTAGAAAATCCTTTTTTCTTCTTTTGTCGTAAGTTGGCCATATCTTCCTTGATATGATGCAGTTAGTTAACCACACCTAGCGGAATGTGAACAATTGCCGCGAGTGAGCCATCTAGAGCTGAGCCCTGACTGGCCAGCTCATCTGCACGCTCGTTTTCTGCTATGTTACTACGCCCTGAAACCCAGATTAGTGTAACCCTGAAACGTTCGCCCAGTCGGGCAAGCTCGGTCGGGCACTCCTGCACCAGTTTGGAGGATATGGTAGCCGAATCAATAGCTTTGATGGCGGCTTGGCTATCTTTTTTTTTTTATAATTTGCTTACGCTAAAGGGATTTTTTTTTTCTTCTGTTGTTACAGTACCCTTATAGTGCTAAGAACACAGCGTAAGCATTTGTGTTTTTTAACAGAAAGCAGCACCTACTACTGCACCTATGCTACCCGCATCTATGAGGATAGCAATATTTTATGTGTACGTTGTGTCACGCCCTAGTTGCGTGCAGGCCTCTCGGATAGCCACTAGTTCCGCCTGGAAAACGCTGGCAAAATCCGGCAGGCGGATTATTGATAATTTTAGTGATCTTTTCAGTTTTGTGGGTAACCTTTACTCAACGTGGGCCACCATACTAGTGATCCATAGGTGAGGATTGGACGTACTACAGCTGTATACATCCACAAGGTCATCTTTGTTTGAAGTCCCCACTTCTTTCCAAAGGTTCTGCTACAGGCATAGAAGGCAACGCACGCCTTCCTCACTCTGTGTTCAATGTTATGTTGCCAGTGAAGTTTTAGATCGACCGCGATATCCAGATACTTAGCGCTGGAGGATATTGTAAGTGGTTGACCGTTTAGGCGGGGTAGGGTAAAATCGAATATTTTGGTTTTGGTAGTGAACAGCATCAGTTCGGTTTTGCTCGGGTTAACGCCGAGGCCATAACTTGTAGCCCAGTTGCTTACCTTGTCTAGAGCAGTCCCCATGATTTCACTTATCACGGAGGGAAACTTGCCTGACACTTACCTGACACTAGATAAGTAAATAAGCCGTGGACTTTTGCTTATGAATTCGTACTTTGTGAGTGTGCCATTTTTTTGTTTAAGATTTAGTCGGAAGAGAAAAGTTAGGAAACTAGTTGTGGTTGCGGTCCTGTGTCGTACATAGATAAATATTTTTGTATTCGATATTCACTTTTGAGCCAACATGAGATGACGTGAATGAATTTCTTTCTTTTTATTTTTCCTAATGGGAAATACTGTTTTTTTTTTTTGCTGAAACATTTACATTATTACTTTGTTGGGCACGGGCAAGAAGGGCAGGTAAAGCTAGTATTCAATAATTTCATTTATTCTGTTATTAAGTCTTTTGTGAATAATCTGATAAAATGGTTAATCCTTAAAGTTATTTATTTGTATAAAGATACAGTTTTGTATTTGATTGCTCATTTGTTCCAGTCGGTAGGCCAAATTGTGTGCCATGGTATATTTATACTTATACAAATATTATAGTATAGTGCACCATGATAATATAATCGGCAATCTACAGTACATCTGTACATAAACGGCAGATACAGAGCCTTAAATATAGCTTCGGAAAACCCATTTGTTTGTGCGTAGCTACATTTTTAGCACGAATGGAACGCACTTACAATTTGTCGCCGATTTTACGATTCGCCGACTAAAATGACGAATTTGAAGTGCTGCTTATGACACTTTATACTCTCGGTTCTTTTTAAGCCTTCGCAAAAGATGGGAGAGTGGAAACCCGTTTTTGGTGTTTTGATAATGGTTAGATAATCTATCAGTAGTCCAACGCTCTAACCACTAACCCAATGCTCCCATTTGTACTTGTACAATATACATAGCCACTTGTACAAATTACATAGCATCAGGGCTTCATCAATTTTACCAAATCCACTTAGGTCATATTTTTTCTGTTTTTGTAACAAAAACATGTTTGCTTCTTTTAATCCCTCTGGGTCTTCCCTTAAATCTCCCACAACTATGTGAGCACCCACAGTCAATCTACATTACAGACCTCACTTTGACTCTATATCTATCAAAGGACGTTGTATAATCATATTACACATATAAAGCTCTGATGACTACAATAAGAGTCAAATAAATTTGTCCTTCTTTTTCCTATCGGATGTACCGTTTCATGGAATGGCAGCTTATTACACGCCACTAACGCAGAACTTCCGCTTGATGCATTGAACGCTGCAGAAGCCCGCAGCGTTGCGTCGTTCAACGGAAAACGAATAAAAAAACGCACGACAATATATCACAGCATTGCATCAATCCTTCCATTACATGGTAACAATTTTTTTTACTGCCACACCATCATTGCTGAAGGATACGTGAATGCATCATCCACATTGGTTAGGGAAGAAAATGCTAGCAAGCGCCTGTCCCGTCGTCCACATGTGCCAACTAAGTCGTGCAAATGATTTATGTCTTTAATATGTGGACTTTGGTCGTAAAACTGTCCACTTGCAGTCTATATGGCTAAGGCCAGGCGACATTTCTTCATTTCGTCCAAAGGAAAGGAATGAGAAATTAAAAAAAGGACACAAAAATATTGCCTCCACAAAATGATAGACATGAAATGGATCATAGAAGATGATCTATAATCCCAGCATTATTGTGTGAAGCTTGTAATTATTCCGTTTGAGACTTAACATTTTAAACACATGCCGCAGGGATATTAAAAGTTTGACATAATGACAAGGCCTTTTAAAGTCAACCACACCCGGCTGCATATACCTTACACATGTCGATCAAAATTTTATAAACTTAAGCCGTTTCCCAGGAGCTCAAAAGCATCCCTATCGGTTGGTATACGATTTAACCAATCATCTTGCTTGATTTCACATCAAGGACATCAAGGAAGAAATGCCTCGTAGCGCTGTTGTCTCCTTATTACAATTTTCTTACGGATGAAATGTATTGGTGGTTGGTGTATCAGTAACAGACTCACATTCATCCATGTGAATGGGATTCATACTTTTCGCTCAAAATATGCTTATAAAATAAGGAGTGTCACACAGTGGCAACGTGAGGAGATAAGAGAGACAGCGTTGTAGACAAAAGCAAATAATAAGAATACAAATAATCCATGAAGACAGAAAACCGGTGGCACTGATTAATAATAAGTGCATACGATGCGATGGCGTAATTCCGAAGATAGAAATAAATTCATGAGAAATATTTGTTGGGGTCGCAAAAGCCCAGCTCAAATCTATTTTTCGAAATGAGTCTCGATTAATTTAGCGAGAGAATTTTCTAATTATGTTTAGTTTAGTCATGGAAATTTGACGGGAGTGCCACCGGGGAAGGTCATTGTCTGATTGCTTTCGACTTTTGCCATTTACTTCCTCTTGGCAGAATCAGTGGTATGGTATACAACTCCTATAAATAGAATTTGAAATGTGGATTGATCGGAAGGAATCGTGAGGATAATTAGCATTATTAGTTAAATGGTTGAAAGTTGAAATTAAACAAATAAAGTTAATTGCCTCTGACATTGCGGTTGAAACTGAATGATTGGATAAATGGATTAAATTCAAGTAGTCTTATCTTTGTGAAGGACGGTTGGCAGTATCGATAAAAGTCAGCACTAAGTTTGTTGTATTAACAGTTCAATTTGGAAGCGGCAATCATCTAAAAATTCTATAAATTTCATACAAAAAAAAAAGAAAAAAACTATTTGCAGGAGGAAAATATTCTTGTCGTCTTGTCTCTGACTTGGAGTGACTTTTATGAGGTGGGCAATAAAATAGAAAACATAGGGCTACAGTCCGCTTGGGCGTACTGTTGGATACCCTATTCTTATTCCTATCCCTCATAAGTGGGCGTGACAGAAGTCTAAGTATGGTATGGTTGAATTGTTAAGAACGCTTTACATATATTGGTATATAACATTTAAAGGACTTAATCGAAAAAACGAAGCTTTTGTAAAAAAAAACGCTCCCTAGCTCAAAGTTTGATTTTTCAATAAAATTGTTTTATTTAATTGCGGGCGTGTCAGTAGGCGGATTTAAAAAATATTTAAAAATATATATAAAGGGCACCTAGAGAGTTTATACAAGGTGGCGCAAAAGTAATCCTCCTATCAGAAAAATGCTATAAATTTTGCGATTGGCCCCTAATGTCAGTTCTGTTTTGACATTTGTGTAGTAAACACATTGGAAATACACGTTAATAAACAATGTTACGCTACACTGCTCCAGAACGCGGAATATTGGTGACTATTTATTTGAGCAATAATTTAAATTACAGCCAAAAAACATCGGAAGGGTATTTTTGCGTCACCTTGTATAATAAATTTCAGTTCCCCAGCTCAAACTTTGGTTTTTCAAAAAAAATTTTCTTTTTTAATTGTGGGCGGATTTTGAAGATATTTACACATGGGCATAAAAGACCCCTATATTATAAATTTCGGTTTCCTAGCTCACACTTTGACTTTTCAATAAAATTGTTTCATTTAATTGTGTTCGTGTCAGTAGCCGGATTTTAGAAATGTTATCTTTTATCTCATTAGCAGTTTTAGGAGTCAAAGATGATATATAAAAAAATTCAGTTTTCTAGCTTAAAATTCGATTTTTTTGATAAATTTATTTTTTTCGAGTTTGTGGGCGGAATTCAAAAATTCTTAAACTTGATTATTTCGGGCCCCTAAAGAGTATATGCTTAAAATTTCAGCTCTCTAGGTCTAGTTTAAAGGCCTAACTTTTTCCGAAAGACGCACGGGCGGTCATGGCTAGATCAACAGTACTATCGATGCTGATCATAAATATAGTAACTTTAGGAGTCTAAGGGCAATATTAAGGTATGTTACAAACTTCGTGTCAAAATTAATATACCCTTAGAATAGCGTATAAAAACATCGTAAGAGCTCCAAACAAACAGACCTCTTTAACAGCCGATACAAATTAACAAAACTAGGTATTCAAATATATTTAAAAGAACTTTTTATTCTTTATCGTCCTTCCTTCACCTAAGTTCACAATGCCAGTAATGAGTAATAATTCTTAATCACTTATGTAAATGCATTGTCGTCTCTCTCTAATTGTGATAGACAAATCACAGGCTGCCAATGCATGTTGAACTAAGCCGACGTTACACTTATGTGTTTTGAAGAATTGTAACTGGTGTATTTTCTTCTGCTTCATGACATAAAAACCGCTTATAATAGCAATCATCGTCAGGAGGTCTACGTGGCGATGGCCGAATTCGGGATCTTGTGAAAACCAAGCCAGTTGTGCCGCCTGATGCCAGAAAATACGAGATGCAATGTGCAGTATGGAAACCGCTTTGCGAACTATTCAAAACGTGCACCGGATTCTGGCAAAGAGATGCGCTATCATGTGACTTCTTGAATCTTAGTTCTGGAGCAGATAGTGCGTAGGGTAGATGTCAACACGGAAGGCACTATCTTCCCGTTAAACTTGGTGTAAATGTTATGAATCGGATTTTTTATATGTGTTGTTTTAAATGAAAGATCATCTAGGGATTTGTTTTACGCAGTTTAGAAAATCATTTCAGTGGTGACGCCCCCACTGTCGTTAATGCGATAAGCCGATGTCTCGCGTTTGTTATGACCCTTACCAGGTTAGCAGCGGTTTTGTTGGCAATTTCTGCGGATGTTGGCCTTCAGGTCTGTAGGGTTAATATAAACGAGTGATTTGAAAAAAACCAACAAAAAAAATCAAAAACGGCCAAGTTGGCGGAGTGGGTTGCCCACTCCAAATCACCACATATTGATATGATACGCTCCGAGAAGAGTTAACTCAAAACAGCCATCGATAATTTTGAAGTGTGGGCCGTCTTTGTGGGAACTTTAACCTCAAGTGGGAGTAAGGGAAAGCCTTATAATTTTGAAGGAATTGAGTAATTCTGTGGAAATTTGTTTTGTTTAAGAAATTTAGCAAAAAAAATAAAAAAATAGATGACCACTAAAATTCCAACCGATTGAGGGATTTTATTTACCGATTCCAAGTCGTTAAAAGAGTCGAAATAAACAGCTCATTGCTTTCGAAGCCTTAGTTTTTCCTTTTTGCTGTTTTTCGAAGCTCGAACATTTGATGATTCGTTTATTACTGCCAGACAAATTCATGCAAAATGAACATAAGTTCAAGCAGGTCACGACAAATCGCCCAAAACGGGAAAAATAGCGAAAATGTGAATTCGCCCAAAAAATTGCTGGGCGATTAGTCATTTTTAGGGTTCCGTAGCCAAATGGCAAAAAACGGAACCCTTATAGATTCGTCATGCCTGTCTGTCACAGCCACTTTTTTCCGAAACTATACGAACTATACTATAGATGTATTCTGTGAACCGCATTAAGATTTTCACACAAAAATTAAAAAAAAAAACAATACATTTTGGGGGTTCCCCATACTTAGAACTGAAATTAAAAAAAAATGTTTTCATCAAACCCATACGTGTGGGGTATCTGTGGATAGGTCTTCAAAAATGATATTGAGGTTTGTAATATCTTTTTTTTTCTAAACTAAGTAGTTTGCGCGAGAGACACTTCCAAAGTGGTAAAATGTGTGTCGCTCCTCCTGTAACTTCTAAAATAAGAGAATGATAAAACTAAACATAGGGACGGGCTATAGTCCGCTTGGGCGAACTGTTGGATACCCTATTCTTATTCCTATCCCTCATAAGTGGGCGTGACAAAAGTCTTAGTATGGTTGAATTGTTAAGAATGCTCTACATATTTTTTTATATAACATTTAAAGGATTTTATCGAAAAAAAGAAGCTTTAGTAAGAAAAAACGTTCCCTAGCTCAATCTTGGGTTTTTCAATAAAATTGTTTTATTTAATTGTGGACGTGTCAGTATTCGGATTTAAAAAAAATTACGCATGAGCATTAAGGGCCCATAGAGAGTATATTGTTATAAATTTCAGCTCTCTAGCTCAAACTTGGACTTTTCAATAAAATTGTTTTATTTAATTGTGGGCGTGTCAGTGGGCGGATTTTAAAAATTGTATCTCCCGAGCAGTTTTAGGAGTCATATATCATATATAAATTTTTTTCGAATGTTTGTTTTTTTGAGTTGGTGGGCGTGTCTGTGGGCGGATTTCAAAAATTCCTAAACTTGATTATTTCGGGACCCTAGAGAGTATATGGTTAAAATTTCAGATCTCTAGGCCCAGTTTAAGGGCCTAATTTTTGCCGACCGACGCACGCGTATTTGCATGTAAAACCTGGCCAAAATTATTTTTCGTTACCTTTGTCAATTTTTCAGCTGAAAATTAATATTTATTCAATAAAAAACACTTTCTAATTGATTTTTATTAATTTTGGAATATATTTTTGAAAAAAGACCGACTTTTTTTTATTTGATTTTTTTTTATTGTTGAAAAACTAACGTCTCTTTTGAAAATGACATTCTCGTTTTCGATTGCGTCTTTCTAAGAGAAGCCATTAGAGGATCCGAGCTGAGCAACAATCGATTTAGGACGTCTAGGTTACAATCTCTCCTTTAGAACTATCTAGCATAATTAAGACAATATGATAAAAGTTTTATATATGAATATTTTTGTTGAATGTAGTTTTGCTTTATTTCGCTCACCTGAAGTGTTTGTTCCTGGCTTCTGCTGCTTCTTCCGATAGCTGACCAATTGGAAGAAGGGCAGTTTCTATAATTATAGACCCGCGCATTAAGATCTTGTGCATGGTCGGAGTCATAGGATGCCATGGATATAACTCGACATAAAGTCTGTCTGTATATATTGCATAAAAACCAAACATTTCGGATTCAATTTTGTAGTCACTTGAAATTGCTTCTAAAATTATTTTAAATCGAAAAATCAAGTTAAAATCAATCCCTGTGACTTCAGCGGCAATTTGAGTGTTATTAAAAAATCTTCAACTTGTATTCCCGTCATTTGTATCGCCGAATCCTGCTCGTGGTAGATCCACAATAAGACCAAGCTTGTTTCTAAATTCCCGTTGAATTTTTCTTATTTTACATACCTCTTTCTCAACTTGGGATCTAATTTGCCATTTTTTACTAGAAGATTCTTGCATGTAGTACTGATAAAGAAAATTTAATTGAGTTTTCATTAATTTCGTTTGTCTATGTAGTTAATTTCTTTAAGTCTTTTGATATTGACCCGCAAACATAGCATTTCTGTGTTGATGTAGTTTCAGTTATTGCATTGCATATTTTTCCATCGACCATGGTAAAAAGCAATGTATGCTTCACTTCTATGGTCGAACTTATTACAGTGAATCGACTTTTGACTGGATATAGCTGATTTCGCTTTTAGTTATATCTGTGCTTTCTTTAACGAAGTTAATTCTTATTGGCCGCCAAAATCGGGGAGGAGATGGAGTTGGGTTTTGCCAGATGGTTTTTGAACCACTAACTAAACGCAACGGAACAAGCGAACTTTGAAATATAAATGCATCTGACTCAGAGCTGTTTTCAAATCTCTGTTTGTATTGCGTTTGCTGGGAGGCGTCACAACCTCATTTTGCAATGAGTTTAAAAGATACACATTCATTTCCATTAAGACTGCTTACAACTTCCTTTATATACATGAGTAGTCGAGTTGCAGTGTGATCCAACAAATCCTGCAGATTTATTTCAGCCAATGTTTCCGTCACAGTATATGATTCTTCTATTGGATAACAATCCTTTTTAGCTTTTTGTTAGTTCGGCCTCAATGAACATAGAAAGAGCCTTCTGTATAGACAATTTTTCTTTTTTATCTGTAAGGCTGTTAGAATATGCCTCTTTGTACTTTTGCGCTCTTCCAGGAGATTTAAGGATTTCTGTAAATACTTTTGAAGGAACAGTATTCCCGGTTTCTCTTAACTTCATCTGAGTTGCAAAAGCTGAACTTTATCTCGGATATTTTCAGTTCTTCTTTTTTTAGTCATTTCACTCGATTCTTCAAACGGCTTTTCAGGTCGCCCTGCTGATCTGACACTCATAATCGGAAGTATTCAAGCTTCAAGCCACTCTTTGTTTCTCTCTAAAAACAAATACTTTCTTCTACTAGAGGCTTAACATCTTTTGCATCAAATCGAAAACAATTTTAGATTCGTTTGACTTATAAGTTCGAAGGTTTTCTTTTGAACAAGGAATATTTAACAAAAATTGTTTTAAATAATTTAATTTTTTTTAATCCAACCAGATGATCCTAAAAAATGCTATGTATTAAGAATTGAACTATAAAATATATCCCAGTGTATGTTTTTATTCCGGAAACGAAAAAAAAATTAAAACAGTATAGATAGTAATAGTGCAATAACTATTCAATAAAACCATTCTATGGCGTATGAGTGTTTTTTTTCACACAAAATCGAAAATCTAAAACGTTCATAAAACTTCGGGTAGCAGTAAGTAGCAGCCAAATCTGTTTGCATTACAAAGCCAAATATTCAATCTAACTTACAGAGTGCAAACTTTCACAGAATAACACGGTATACTATAGCCGTGTTTCTTTGCACGCGGATATAGGGATAATTTGAAATTTGCATGTAAAATACAACAACAACTTATCCTATATACGCCAACTTTAGCGGGGATAGCTATCGCCGCTAAGTCAGTAAGCGGGAATAAACAGTGCTTCAAAAACCCATTTTCTTCGTTTCTGATGAACTCATGCGATGAATTTTTCAGGAAATGTCAAAGTTTGACATCCTTCCGATCACTAACACATCCCGCCGAATATTTTGTTCGTGATTTTATTATTATTTTTTTTCAAACCTCATTTTAAAGGTAATTGAATTTAGCAAATCTGTTAATGTGGAATTGTTTTTCATAATTTTAGAATATGCTTGGCATCAATTTTAATTGGCGGATGTAAATATTTTTCAATTTCAGGATTTTCAATACAAATTTCTTAACTACAACTTACAGCTGTGTCACGGTGCAAGTCATAGGTGCATGTGTGCTGCCAAGTTTTTTTTGATGAATTCTTAAGCGGCGATAGTCGTTTTCTGATGCCATCCCTATATCCGCGTGCAAAGAAACACGGCTTATATTAAAATCATTAAAACTTAAAAAAATTTAAAGAAATACGACATCTATTTGCTGTATTGCGTTTGAACCCGAATTAAAACAAAAACAATAACACAAGATTAACAAAAATGCATTTAAAATGTCAATACATACCTGCAGTAGAACTCTTCATTAAAAAAAATTAAGATTTATATCACAACAACTTGAAATCGCTTACAGAGGAACACTACCGAAATTGCATGCATGCAGAGAAAAAATGCTAAAAAATCCAAACCGTCAACTTTGAACTCAGTTTATCACAACACACGATGAAGAAGTAGAAAAAAGGCTGCAGGGCGGTGACCCATGTATATTTAGGATCCGCTATAGCAAACTTTTACTTCTTGATTTTACTTTTTAGCCAGCTTTTCAAAGGCAAGTACTCCTATGTGCGATGGACAGACATGGCTAGATCGACATTGCTATCGATGCTGATCATAAATATAGTAACTTTTAGGTGTCTATGGGCAATATTAAGATATGTTACAAACTATGCGTCAAAATTAATATACCCTTAGAATAGGGTATGCAAAAAATATATGAAGTACATTACCATGCAAACTTCCACCGAAAATTGGTTTGAACGAGATCTAGTAAGTATTTTTTTTTTAATACGTCATAAATCGTAAACCACAATTTACCTTTCATTCAATCAACTCAAATAAAAAAAAAACATTAAATTTCATAAACATAAACCTTATGCGTAAACCGTGAACCATTATTTTATAATAATAAATCTGTAATAGGTGCCTAAGTAAATAATAATTATAATTCGCGCGGAACCCTTCATGGGCGAGTCCGACTCGCACTTGGCCGCTTTTTAATTTTGTGGGCGTTTTGAAATGATGTGATTTTGTGTTTTGGCGTTTTTTTTCCTACTTTGAGAGGGAGTGGGACATAGCCCAACATCGCACCTATTTCGAATCCAACAGTGAGCCCAAGCAGGGCAGTTGCACAAATTGTTGGGCGATCTGACATTTTTTTTTGCGATTTGGTTTTGGGCACTTAGTGCAAACTGGATACACAACACAAACAAGGAAAACAAAATAATTTTTTTTCTTAAATAATACATTTTAATCTCTCTTCAATCTCGAAATACAAATTCTTCGAATTCGACGAACTTTCGATCGAATTCGAATATCCAAATAAGCATGTATGTTTACGAATCACGAAATTTCCTAAAATAATATCTTACCCTTTCTGCCTATTTTTGCATATTTATAATATAATAAATGCACTGACGTAACTCCCTCAACCTTCAACCTTTATTACCAAAATACTGGTGGTCTTCGTACTAAATTGCGTGATGTCTTACTATTTTCCTCATCTTGTCAATATGATGTAATTGTTTTTACTGAGACCTGGCTCACTGGTGACCATCATAATGAAGAAATGTTCAACAGAGATCTCTACGAAGTTTACCGCAAAAACCGTTGTCCCGTTCTTACCAACTGTGAAAGGGGCGGAGGAGTAATAGTTTCCGTGCGGAAATCATTGCGCAGTGACGAAGTAGTTATACCTCCAATTGCTCTTGATGTGGACCAAGTAGCAGTTAAGATCAAATGTATTCCAGGTAAAGAAATTATTCTTATTGTAAGTTAATATACCACCAAGGAGTTCTTATTTATTATATAAAGCGCATATCCATAGTTGTTCTTTAATTTTAAATAATGTAGATGATCATCAGCATGACATCCTACTTGGAGACTTTAACTTGCCTAATTGGATTTGGTCTTTTGATTAATTCAATTCAATTTCATTTCAATTAATTTATTATATACTTCACACATTAAGAATACACTTTTAATTCTGTGAGATGCAAACAATTGGTATTATTTAAATAAGTTTGACAAATAAAGATTACGAAGAGTCCATACTTATTCCTCTTAACGTAAACTTAGATTATGATCGTGAAGTTGTTGATACGCTTGCCCAGTTAGATCTTAGGCAGATAAATCATTTTGCCAATGAGTTTAATAATGTTGTAGATTTGGTTTTTGTAGATTCTGAGCTAAGTATTAGTATCAGTAATTCTATGATTCCACTTTTTTCTAATTCTGTTTTTCATATAGCTTTATCTATGCAATTCGAATTTTATGAGTATTTTCGACCGAGTCCTTCTGTCAATATCTATAAGTATAATTATGCTAAAGCTAATTTCAATAGCATCTCTAACTATTTAGATAGTATGGATTGGTTAGCTCTTTTAAATAATGGCTATCTAAATAATTGTTTTAATTTATTTATTGAAACAGTTAAAGTGGCAATCGATATGTTTACACCTAAAGTAAGGATTATACCGGGCGCTAAACCTATTTGGTTCAATAATAGAATTGTGTATTTAAATAATAGAAAAAATAAAGTCTATAAGCAGTTCCGAAAAAGAAACAATTATCCTGATCTTTTGTTAGTTTATCGGAGGCTACAAAAAGAATTTGATGCTTTAAACAAGTTTCTTTACAGACAGTGTGTTCTTTCTGTAGAATCTAATTTCAAGACTAATAGTAATCGTTTCTGGAGATTTACCAATAGCAAAAAGCAATCTAATGGTATTCCTAACTGTATGCGTCATAATGATGTATCATCTTCAGACCTTTTAACTATTTGTAATATGTTTTGTAACCACTTATCTGTCTGTATATTCAAGAGGTATTATTCCACCTATAAATGCAAGTGATAGCTTAGTGTTAGGTAATTATTTAAATGTTGATAATCTAGAGTGTTCAATCTACGAAGTTGAAATTGCTCTTTCTTTATTAAAACTAGAAAAAATCGTGGTTTAGAGGGCATCCCGCCAATTTTACTTCAAAAGTGTTCTTATGCGTTCTCCGTGCCTTTATGTTTAGTGTTTAACTTGTCTCTGCAGACTGGTAATTTTTTGGAAGTTTGGAAGAACTTGTTTATAACACCATTCTATAAATCTGGATCAAAGCAGGATATTACTAATTATCGTCCAATATGCAAAATTTCGACCATACCTAAGTTATTTGAAAAACTTATTTATGAGAAACTTACACCTCTCCTAAAAAGATTTATCTCTCCGTTTCAACATGGATTTGTGGCTGGTAAATCTACCACTATAAATCTCTCAGTCTATTGTCATAAGGCGTTTGACAGTTGCGGCCAACGCCTTTAACAGCCAAAATAATAATTTTTATAAAATATTTTCGTCAAGTTTTAAATGCAACGATTACCTCCCCATATCCGCGACGGAAACAGGATATAAAACCAACACACCCATATGCCCATCGTGAATTTGGGTTTTGCCACTGAACTGGCCTACACCTCCATCAATTTATATTTTTTCATGCCGAGATCGCAACGCTCTTTCTTTAGCGTGCAGACAGTGAAAGTGGTTAGGCGGTTTCCAGCTCTGGCAAACACAAAAAAATCCGAGAAGGAAATTTAAATCAGATCCTTTTAAAGGTAAGACAGCCCTTTTCAATAAAGTCCATTTAAATTTACTAATTTGGCAAAATATTTCGCTTCGATAGATTTTCTTTTACGGATGTGTTGTCGAGCATTAAAATCCATACCCCATCAAGCCACGTGTCCGAAAACACCGAACGCATGCCGAAGTACACCAGTACTTCAAATAATAAACCCTCGAATTGGAAAACTCCCCTAAACATACCATCCATAATTAAATAGGTTTGTAATCAGTGAAGTTTTTGATTAACTTTTGGCGCTAATTCCATTTCATATGTGTCCACAGATACTACGGGCGCATTGAATACAAAGCTCGCTAACTTCTCGTCAAAAGTATAGAGAAGTCGAGTGGAGCGTCCGCAACAAAATTTCTATACACCTTTTCTTCTTCAATGATCGTCTTTGATAATCCAAAAATCTGAGTTGTCTGACAACTGCGCGCCTACGCAAATAACGAGAACGCATGTGTTCAGCATAAGAAGCAGTGCATGCGGTCAGATGAAGCGTAGCCACACTCGCATACATCCCTACACCAACGCCTCAGATGCCGTCCCAAAAATTCGGCGGACAAAGAAACACTATTTAATTAAAATATTGAATCGAACCTCCAAACTAATCTAAAAAAATAACAAGTGCTACAATCTATAGCTAATTATTTCTTTTGTGAATGTGTAAATTTGGTATCTCACCCCTATAAATTTGATTAGCTTAAATTCAATTTTTCTAACCTAACCTTATTTTGCTAAACGAGTGCTTATAATTTGCCTAAGAAATTAGTTATCAAAATTTAAACATAAACGAATGCAACAAAGTGCGTTCACACAAAATCAGACAAAAGTCTCAATCATTATCGTCCGTCATCAGCGAAGGAAAATTGTGGCCACAAAATTCATCGACACTCCTGGAAAACAGTAAGTACGCTTTGTACCATTTTAAGATTTCTTTGGCAAACTAGCTTCCTTTTTTTTCATACATTATGTACAAATTTAACTAGCCTAACTTAATTACTCTAGATATACAAATAAAACATTTGCATATAACTAATCACTTAACTTCTATTAACAATAGATATTCAATTAAATTTACTACCTACTAAGTTACTTAATATAGCACTATGCCTTTAAAGTTATTAGATAGTTTTTTGTTCTTTATTAAAACGCGACATATTTGGTGAAATAAATAACCTGTTCTTACATATCCTACAACTGAAGTATAATAATTATATATGAAATAAATATGAGTTTCTGTCACGGTTAAAATTCTTCGCTATTAAGGCCGTGATCGGGTAGACGCTCGCAAGGGTAATTTAAAGGGACTACCCCAGCTACAAAATGGACAAGGGATAGTCACGGTGCACCGGTTAACACCGAGTGCAAAGGGGAGGGCAAGTCCGTGTATTTCACACCATCTGAAACAGTATCAGCTTCATTTGTTCATCTCTCACCTTTTTTTCAAATTCCATTTAGTTCTCTCCTGAGCATATACCTACCTCTTTTCTTTCTATCTTCATAGTCTATTTTTAATCTTTTTTGGACTTCTTTTCATTCATCAAAAAGACCTCTAAGACCAGGCACGAAATTCATGTGTGCATAGAGAGGCAGCAAGATCCCACCCCACCGTCGAGCTAACGCCGTGCGATCGCAAGCGTGCCTACTGCTGCCAAGGGATTCAGGTCAACCAACACCCAAATTCACCTTCCCATCTATCTATGACACAATATTAATCACAATACATTGATGTCCAAACTAAACAGGTTTGGATTTCACTCCAATTTTCTAGAGTGGATTCGCTCATATCTTAGAGATCGTATTCAGTATGTTCGCATTAAGGACGTTCTTTCATCACCAGTGTATGTAACGTCTGGAGTCCCTCAGGAAAGTCATTTGGACCCTTTGCTTTCCCTCCTATTCATTAATGAAATTCCTGATTTGTTTCTGCATTCCTAATGTTTAATGTTTGCCGACGATTTAAAAGTGTTTCGACCTATTAAGTGATTGCATTCTTTTGCAGGAAGACCTTGAGAGACTTTCTATGTGGTGTCATAACAATGACCTTCGACTCAATGTCTTCAAATGTCAAAGCCTAGCTTTTAGTCGTAACCTCTCCCCAGTTTCATTTACGTACGCGATCGATAATTCCCCATTGTCCATTATCTCCTCTAAGAAAGACCTAGGAGTCATATTTGACAAAAAACTAAATTTCTGACAGCATATTAACTTCTTGGTTGCTAAAGGCAATTCAATGTTGGGTTTTATATTGCGGAATTCTAAAGACTTTCATGATCCACTTACTCCCAAATGTCTATTCTTTGTATTTGTCAAATCTATTCTCGAATACTGTAGTATAATATGGAATCCATGTTATGAAGAACATTCCAATAGAATTGAGAAGATCCAAAAACGTTTAACTAGGGTTGCCGTGCGTAAATTACGCTGGAATATTGAAATGCCTTCGTATGAGACAAGATGCAAATTATTTGGTATCTTACCTCTTTTCAGGCGTAGGCAATATTTTTCACTTATGCTTATTCGCGATTTAATAAACAACCATATAGATTGCCCTTTTCTTTTATCATTAACTAGCTGACCCGGCAAACGTTGTTTTGCCATATAAATTATTTCTAGTGAATATTTTCGTAGGGAAATGAAAAATAACTAACTTATTGTAAGTGTGTTGGGATGTGGTCTATGACTTAAAGAGGAATTGAGCGCTGTGGACGTTTTGTCCCTTTCAGAACATTAGCGGCTATTGGAGAACGGTGAGTATCAGCAATGAACTCAAGATTATTATTTCTTCTTCAAATCACGATTTGTCGCGTCGCTGTACGGTCGCCGACCATGATTCCAGCAAAGTCGTCAACAACAGGTGCATGAAATCCACGCATGTGCTCTACAGGTCTACAGCTGGTGTTTTATCAGGATTGATGACAATAGCGTGATTGTCAGTTTGTAATGTGTAAATATTTTTGTTTGGAAGCAAATAAGTTGAAAAGTTTTCTAAACAAACATATTAGATATCTAAATACAATTGAACAGCGTTTTTGGTCAACATATCAACTGTTTTTATACCCTATTCAAAGGGTATATTAACTTTGACGCGAAGTTTGAACCATACCATAATATTGCCCGTAGACCCGTAAAAGTTACTATATTTATGATCAGCATCGATAATAATGTCGATCATGTCCGTTCGTCTGTCGGAAAAAATTGGGACTTTAACCATTTATATACTCTACAGGTCCGCGAAATAATCAAGTTTAAGAAATTTTGAAATCCACCCACAAACTCAAAAAAAAAACAAATTTATCGAAAAAATCGAATTTTTAGCTAGAAAGCTGAAATTTGTTATGATCTTTGAGTCATAAAACTGCTCGGGATATAAAATTTCTAAAATCAGCCCACTGACACGCCCACAATTAAATAAAACAATATTATTGGAAATTCAAAGTTTGAGCTAGGAAACTGAAATTTATGATATAGACTCTCTAGGTATCTGCTTAGAATAAGAATAGGATATCCAAAAGTTTGCCAATCGGACTGTAGCCCGTCCCTATGTTAATTGTTTGTTTTGCTTTAACATACTTTCTCAGATTTTTTCTCTATTATTTGTTACTTTTTACCCTTCAATAGCTTCTGTTTGCACTTTCATATTCAGTTCATTAACAATCACAATGATTATTCCATACGATTTGTGCAAATTTCTACAATTTTATCATTTAATTTGTTTCTGTTGTTTAAGACAGGGATTCCGCACTTCAGAAAAAGATAGCTTGGTGAAAATGTCTATAGAGCATCCAGCTTGCCGACGATGCGTCTGGCATATGGTGAATTGAGGTTATTGTAGCCGCAACGTGCGCTTTCGGAGTCCCCACGGCCCATAAAGTACATTTGTAAAAATTTATGTGGTTCATTCGAAATTGGCAGCAATGAGCCCACTTTGTGATAGCTTTGGATTTTGATTTTGAATATTGAATGGAATTGTTGACCATTTGCAGCATTATTTTTAACTATTTCTGTTGCCCCAAACGATGTCATTTAGAAACATGAATTAAATGTTCGAATTGACTTCAGGAACAGGTTAGAATCTGGATCAATACCGATAAGTAAGCCGTTAAATCCAATTGTCTTTGCTGATTTCTTTCAGCTCGTGCCTCTTGTGATTGTGATTCATGAAATTGTGCCGTGCTCATACGCACATCTGCATTATCTTGTTGGACTCGTTCGTCTGATCTTTGGGCTCTTCTATTTCGCATGTCTGTCGTTCTATTCGTTCGACGGCCAAATTGGTCCCTTTGCGTCTTGCTGGCATTGTTTAGGTACTACACACATAAACAGATTAAATTGAAGTACTTAATGATGGAAAACAGTATACTGTTCTTTTTTTGGTTGTTGCCAAAATAGATAAATACAAAATGAAAAAAAAAAAAAAAAAATTGAAAAAAATCTGTCGTAACACGGGTGGTCAAAATAAGACATTTTGAATTTTTTTTCGGCTTCGGACACTTTCTTGTATATATAGATTGGTTTTTATGCTCCATCAAGAGTACTTAGAAATTGTTTATTGTTTTATATTCCATATCATAGAGTTAATTACGATTGTAATGAACCAATTACCAGATGCCTTAAAGAATGCAATAAGCATAGCAGTCTATTCGAGTTTGATTTAAGTAGAGACTCGTTTAAAAATAAATTAATTTTGGCGATAGACTTTGGTGGTAGATTTTAAATATTGAAATTGTATTAAGTAATCTAGTGGAACGGTAGATGTTTTCAGTTGAAATAAATGAAATAAATTTTTACCAACAATTTAAAAGAAATCAACTGAAAAGTGAAAAACATCAGTTTCCAGGAAATGCAGTTTAAAACTTGTAACCAATATTTAATACTGGATAAGAAAAACAAGATATAAGGTAAAATAAAGTCAACTCATCCGTTTAACTTAACAAAAACCATTTGACTAAAAGGTATGATAAAAATATAAACTGGTTACATAAGGAGAAAAAAATATGTACGGATTGGATGTGTTGGTGGTAATCTACTGATGATTCTACACCACCACATCTAGGTCAAAAGCCAATTGGCAAAAAGGTCATGATATCAAACATCCAAACAATTTCTAAACATTTTATAGTAAGGCTAAATTCCAGATAAGATTTTTTATGATAAAAAACCTAAATGGCCCTAACGACTAAAGTAATACTTTTGTCAATAAAATCGTTTACAGTTTTTTTTCAAAAAATTTAATTTTGAACTAAGAAAGAGTAAAATTATCTTTATTTTAATTTTTGTCTCAACGCGATCGGAGTTTCCAATCGCCTAATAGAGTCATTTGTAATTTCACGCTTTTGGCAAAAACTTTAAACTGCTCTGCTGAAAAATTATTAAAACAGACTGTAGCGGGTTTTCCTTGTGAACACAGATATATTAACTGTTGTCTTTATTTTATATTTATTTAACTAATTTTGCTCTGCAAATAAAATGTACGAAATCCATGTAGGTACCTAGTGGTAATTTTAGTTTTTTTTCTGTTGGAAATAAAAAGGGGAAACAAAGAAGTTTTAGATATTGGAAAAAGGGAATTTTCGGGTTGGCTGATGGAAGTTCTAATACCCAGAACAACACTTAGGTTAGTTAGGAGCACAATTATTTCTTAAAGTAAAAACTAAAAAGCAGAGATGGAAGAGTAATCTTTTTCCCGTAAGTATCAAAATCCATAGCAGAGATGTAATAAATGCATTGTTTGTTTTCCAAAAAAACGTAATTATCAGTCATCTCTGGACATTTCTAAATTAATAAACGTTAGGTAATGTCTTTTTAATGCTTCACATACAGCGTGGTATAAAAATCGTGCTACAAAAACAAAATATAATAACTTTTTTTCTGTGTGAGTAATCGGCTTATTTTTTTTTATTTGGCAGGTTACTATTTAGATTTATTAAAATGAATGCTTGGGATACCGAAACGAAGATTTTGCCAAAAATCCAAATCCCAGAGCACTCAGACTCGGTAACGGTCCATTGTACTACCAGGAATAAGCCAAATTGCCGAATATAGAAGAATCAAATCCAGAAATACTCCAAGAGACGGTACTGCACACAGGACGAGTCACTGTATGGTGCGCAGTTTCATCAAGGGCCATACATATTTGAGGAAAACGGTATAAAAGTACCTGTCCATGGGGACCGTTATTTAAAGATGTTGAATTAGTTTTCTCCCAAGAACTGCGCCCAAGAAGTATCCGTTTCAACAGCATTTGGTTCCAGCAAGACGGAGCAACTGCACAAATAGCCAGACCGGTTATGGCGGAGCTGCAACGAAAATTCCCAAACAAATAATATCTAGAAACTCCACTTTTAGGTGGCCCCCACGGTCACCTGACCCGACTGCATCAGACTTTTTTTATTTGAATAATGTCAAGCAAGAGGTGTACAAAACGAAACCTAGGAATTTGACTGAATTGAAGGAGTCCATTAACCTTTCAACCACACACTGGGGTATGAGATTCCCCACATAGATTTCAAAAGTGTGCAGGTCCCGTTAAAATTTGTTCCTAAGGATGCCATACCTATGTATATTTAATTTTAAACTCTGTGCAGTAGCAGGCGAGGGTGTTCAGTTCTTAGATTTTTAACGTGCTTAGTCGTGCTTCGAAGTTTTAACTTGGGTATCATATACCCCAGCGTGCAGTGCGTGTTAGTATTTTTTGAAATTTGGTAATACATTATTTTAGTGAAGTGTTTTCTATTTTAGTTATTTTGGACTAAAAATTAATAAAACAAGTGTGGGGTTTGTCCAGCCATAAAGGAAGTTACTGTAGATGACATTATTAATAATAGGTTTACAGCGAAATGGCTATTCTTCGAGTCGAATCCATTGAAAGGCTTTTCCTTGATGCTGAAGGGGTGAAGCCAAAAATGAATCAGCTTCGAATCATGAAAATCAACATTAAAAACTGTGTAACTTCTGTAATCGGAAAAAACTTAAAACTTGACATGCCGACTTCCCATGTGCGAGGATCATCACTGATTAAAATAAAAATATTAGGCATTAACGGCCCATAGAGGGCCTAAAACCTAGCTTCTCCAACCACTTTCTTTGCGAAGTGGAAGGGACCTACAATTTTAAGCCGAATCCGAACGGAAAATTTGAGAAGCTTCTCATGACAATTGATACTCTTGGATGTTTGTCAGACGTTCGCAAGAGGTGGGGCAGTGGAAAAAAAACTCAAGATGTTATTTGGCCCTGGAAATGAACCGGGGACTTTTCGATTAGTAGGCAGACACACTAACCATTGAGCCACTGCGCCCGACATCACTGATCACTCACTGCAATCCATAGAATGCAGTGAAAAAAATTGAATTTTTTTGTTTAAAAAAGCAAACATTTATCCCACTGTTAAAACAATACATTGGAGTCAACATTGAAGAAAGACTATTAGAAAGAGTAATGCGACAGTTTTTAAAACTATTATTTTAAACTTTTTTATGAATTTGACTAAATTTAATTGACAACTACATATTAACTTTTTTTTGTAACCTAATTTGGAAATTATTTTTTTTAAATGTTTTTATATTTTATGTTATTCATCGTATTGAATTTTGTTTTGTTGAAATAAACATTTGAATAAAAAAAAAAATATATATATATATATAAAATTACATCGTTTTTTCAATACTTTTGGGGTGGGGTATGTGATACCGCAGTGTGAGGAGCGCGTTAAAAAATATGTGTGAGGACGGAAGGTTAAAATAATAATGGAGGCGATCTCGACTTCAACCCTTCAGGCCACAATGAATAATTTTCTGATCAGATGTCGCATACGTGTGGATGAGCATGGTGGAGGTGATTTACGGTCTATCATCTTCAAAAACAATTAGTTATATAAAATAAAATTGAATTTTCTATACAATAAAAAAATATACAAATAAAAAATATTAAAAAAAAAGTTATTTGAATTTCTTATTGTAGCACAATTTGTGCGCCACGCTGTATATTCAGCGATATGGAATTTTAAGCTAGCATAAGGCACATCCCATTTGCGGGTCTTACGGGATGGCAGATGTGGAAGTCAACTATATCTTAGCTCATCTGTGGTACCTATCTTTACTGATTTCTCCCTCATTGTGTTGCTTCAGCATGTCATACCAGTGTTTTAATATTGAGGGATTTCTCCCTTTTTGTGGGAATTTCAATATCCAGAAATTCTTCCGTTTGAAAAATGGAATTTCAACAACTTTACAATAAAAAATTTAATATGTTAATTTTTACTAAAAGTTCATCACAAATTCATTTCACCATAATTGTTCAATCAATCAATTGTGGAAAATAATGGAAAGAATTTAGTTAATTTAAACAATGTACAATGTTTGTTCTTAAATCATGTACATTAACATTACTCATTATAATTAATTAGCGGCTGAACTTAGCAAAAAGTAATACATGTTTTAGTAACAAACTGAAACAAGCTGCACTGTTTTTGCCAAGCACTCTCGGGCCAAAGATTGCCAACTGCAACTTTGTTGCTGCGCTTAGCGTAAGTGCTAGTTGTCTGGCAGGCCCCTGTGTAAAAACATTTGAAATGTATGAATATTTGAATATATATAGGTATAGGGTGTTTTTTTAGAGAGGCATACAACTTTTTTTTAGAAATAAAACAACAAATTTATTAGCTTTATTAGCTTAGAAATTTCATGGCATTTAATATTTAAAAATAATTTCTGGCATATGGCCTCCGCGACTGCGCCCTATAAACGCCATCCTGTCGGTCCAATTTTGCAACACTTTTTTGAGCATACCTGGTCTTATTTCGTCAATAGTGCGTCGAATGTGCTGAAGGGTTTGTTGCGTCTTTCAAAATTGTCGCCCCTTCAGTATATTTCGAAAAGCTGTGCAATAGCACTGCATGGCCTGAAAATACGTTAGTTAAAGAATTTACACCCCGTTCGACAAAAAGTCGCAGGAAAGATTGTCCGTCCAAGTTAAAAAACCAAGTAGGCTGTCCATCTACTATCAAAATGTAAGGGGACTCCGCACAAAAACCGCTGAATTATATATAAACTCGCAAGCCCTCTCTCATGATATCTTCTCCTTGACGGAAACATGGCTAAATGCCGGAATTCTAGACACGGAACTCTTCAATCATGAGTTCTCCGTATTCAGAAACGACCGTCATAACAATGACCTGAAAGCGCTTGGAGGAGGTGTTCTGATCGCTGTTCGTTCCAACCTTGAGTCACGCAAGATTGACTTTCCATTTCAACTTAATGTCGAAGTTATCTGTGTAAAAATTACACTTAAGAACAAACATTTATATGTTGTTAATGCGTACATTCCATCGTCTCGTCTATGTTCTTTGTATTCGGAACTCTCTATGGCACTAGACCATATTTTTGACATATCTTGTTGTGACAGCACTGTCTTACTTATAGGCGACTTCAATCTGCCACATATTGGATGGGTACCTTCTGAGGATGATTCTCATTTCATTCCATCCTTTGACTCTGCCCAACAAGAGCTCGCTTTACTTGACAACATTTTGTCTTTTGACTTACAGCAAACAAGCTGTATACAAAATTTCAGAAATCGAACTCTCGATCTTGTTTTCTCTTCTGACTCTGTTAATACTGTGGTTCTGGAATCCCATCTCAGTATAACTAACATAGATGACAATCATCCACCCTTGGATGTATTTATTGAACTGGGCGCACATCTGTACGAAAACAGTAATTCGTATGACCGTTCGCAATCTTTTGACTTTCGGAAAGCAAATTTTCAAAGGCTTTCTGATGAAATTAACAGCTTTAATTTTAACCTTACTGCCTTATCTAATATTGAAGATGCAGTAGGTTCTTTTTATTCTTTGATGGATAACTGCATGAAAAAAGTGATTCCTGTGAAATCCTCTAGGAATCTGAAAACATCCCATCCCTGGTACACTAAAGAGCTAAAATCGATACGAAACAGACGTAATAGGGCTTGGAAGAACTATTTAAAAATTCTCTGCCATTCAGATCTTGAACTCTATTTCACATTATTCAATGAATTCAAATCTTTATCCTGCAACTTATATATTGACTATGTAAGTAAAATGGAATGCTCTTTAAAATCGAACCCCAAACTTTTTTGGGGTTTTGTCAATTCTAAGAAAAAAACCGATGGTTATCCATCGAAGCTTACTTACAATAGTTCTACAACTGCTGATTCAGTAGATGCAAGCAATATGTTTGCAGATCATTTCAGTAAATCATTTAGGGGGACCCCTCTTCACATTGATGATCAATATTTTAGTTATCTAACTAGCTGTTCCCAAATAAGTTTTAGTAGTATCTCATTCGATTTGGAAACAATTTTAAAATGTATTTCTTCTCTCAAGAATGATTATTCATCAGGTCCTGATGGCATTGCACCGATCGTTCTTAAAAAATGTAGTCATGCAATTGCTCCATATCTTAAGTATCTGTTTGAATTGTCCATCAGTACTGGTAAATTCCCTAATCTATGGAAAAGTGCTTTTATCACACCTGTATTTAAAAAAGGTGAACGTGGTGATATCACTAATTATAGGCCTATTTCAAAGCTTTCGTGTATCCCTAAGCTTTTTGAACAAATTGTTTGCGAAAAGTTAATATTTCTTTGTCGCAATTTAATTTGTAATGAACAGCATGGATTTGTAAGAAACAGATCCACTGTCACTAATCTGTTAAGTTTCTTGCATGATTGTTCTAATACCTTAGAGAATAAGGACGAAATGGATTGCATATACACTGACTTCTCTAAAGCTTTCGACCAGCTGTCCCATGAAATAATCGAGTTTAAGCTCAGGGCTTTTGGCTTCCCACCAAGTTTCATAAAATGGGTTAATTCATACCTTAGATCAAGGGTTTATCAAGTGAAATTTAGAGGATCGCTATCCGTATCTTTCACAGCGCAGTCTGGAGTTCCCCAAGGAAGTCACCTCGGACCAATATTATTTATACTTGCCATTAATGATGTTAAGGCATGTATAAATCACAGTAATATCCTGATATACGCTGATGATATGAAAATATATAAATCTATCACTAGTCAGCAAGACAGAATGTTTCTTCAATCTGACATTAATAGCTTCGCCAATTGGTGTGATAAAAACGGTTTATCCCTGAACCCAACTAAATGTCAACATATGACATTCTCTAGAAAGAATATCCCTTCCACCTTTCAATACTCTCTGTCTCAACATATTTTTTATAGTGTTGATAATTTTAAGGATCTTTTGGTTTATTTCGACCCCAAACTGGATTTTGCTAAGCATATTAATTCTATTATTAATAAATCTAATTCTATGTTGGGCTTCGTAAAACGGTGGGCCAAAGAATTTAATGACCCTTATGTTTCTATGTCATTGTACAATTGTTTTGTCCGTCCGATTCTAGAGTATGCCTCTCAAGTTTGGACACCGTTCTACAACATTCATTCAAATCGAATAGAGGCCATTCAACGTAAATTTATTCGATTTGCACTTAGAGGACTTCCATGGGATGATCCATTTAACCTTCCTCCCTACAGTCAACGTATCAAGCTTCTTCAAATGTTACCCCTTTCTCAACGAAGGCTTAATAGCGATATCATTTTTTTACAGCAGCTTATATCCGGTCAAATAGATGCACCTGACTTGCTGTCGTCTATTGGCTTTAATTTTCGTGGTGGTGCCCATAATTTACGCAGTGTTGAATTATTGTTCAGCCCCCATCATAGAACGAATTATGGAAGGCATGAGCCTATTAGTCGCATGAGTAGAATCTATAATCTAAATGATCATGTGATTGACTTGCATGTTGGTAAAATTAAGCTAAAAAATATTTTGCGTAATAATGCTTTAATGTCTTAATTGTTTGCATTATTTTGTGTCTGTGTTAGTACTCGTATTTTATAGGTACATAATTATTGTATTTTTAATTGTTTTGTCCTTACTAACACCTGCACTAAATGATGAGCCAGTGAGAGCACTTTTAGTGCCGGCAATTTCTGTTCGTGATAGTTGCTTGCTTTAAGCACTCCACGACACTGAGCTGATAGGTGATAGTGTAAAAAAAAAAAAAAAAAAAAATGTTGGCTTCTAAGTGATCAATCGTTGCTGGATATTAGCATAGATCAGAGATCTGACGTATCCCCACAAAAAGTATTCCGAAGGTGTGAAATCACACGAACGAGGTGGCCAACTCACAGGTCCATTTCTTGAGATGGTTCGGTCACCAAACGTTTGGCTCAACAAAGTCATGGTTGCACGTGCTCTGGTGTAAGTCTTTCCATGGTGATTTGGAATCGGTTCTCTTGATGTCCTTCTCATCTCTCATGAGACATTCGTCTTTACTTGAGATTTAGTTATGATTCCCCATACAAAAGATGTTCTATTTAAAAGACATTCGTTGCGTAATGAGTGCCGACTTTTTCTTGAAATAAAAATCACTGTTACTTAAAATTAGTTTACATTTAATTAATTACTTACCTATGGCAATTTCCTCTTTCATTAAGAGTTTCTATTTGTCAATACTGTTTTAAACCATATTTTAGATCAAAAGAAGACTGTAGCGTCAATTTTTTTTTGAATTTGATGGTTCCCAGGTGTCAGGAGGATACAGTAATATCCGATTGCTTTGCAAAACCGAATGCCAGAGTTTATACACAAACACAAGCACAACATACAAACTAAAAGTATGGTCTTTAAATTATTTTTCTAACGAATAAAAATCCCGACAACAGAAAAAAATTCATAGTATACAATACAATTAGATCAACACTTTTAAATAAGGAAATTAAATGTTTCGTGGGGCAAACAACCGCAATAATATACTTACACTGGTCTAAATTTGTTCGATTAAGTTTTCACATGCAAACGGTCAAAAGAACCACCAACTCATTGGGTATATTATAACAACCTTAGTTGTTAGATAGATAGATAGATTTATTTCGCATATAAATTTACAAAGGTTTGGTTACCACATATTTTACAGTATACAGAGATATGATAATTTGTATTCTTCTGAAATATTATCTACATAACATTAGTGATATAAATTGGAAAAATGAAAAATTATACAATACTGAAGGAAACTTTAGTTGTTTGTTTAAAACAGAGTCATTTAATATTTTATCAACAATTCTTTCCTTTTCTTTTTTACGAGTGAAACGGTTATTAAAAACTCATCTGTGTGTTGAAAACCCAAATTCAGTAGGTGTTTTTCAACCAAGATAATCATTAAAATTTAACAGAGATCAAATTTTGAGCTGTTTGGTTAATATTAACATAGCAACTTGGTTAATAACAATTATATGGTGTGCTATTTTTAACAGAAAACATTTAACCTATTTAACTCGGTAGTTTTTAACAAAAATTACCTGATTATTTCTTGCCGAGTCTCCGTTGTTCTAAATTTGATTTTTTTTAACTGAGGGAAAATCGCTCTCTGTTGAGGCTCATTTTTCTGCGTGTAGCCGAATAATGATTCAATTATCGTGAATGAGTTATAATTAACTTTCGGAATTGGTTTTATAAATAAAGGCCCAAACAATTAGGTATTTTACATTAAAGGAAGGAGTGCCATTTTCACAGACAAAGGTGAAAACTTTGTGTGACTCTGATGTACCTACAAAAAGTTATACTCCATTTTATTAAAAAAAATGGTGATACAATTTTTCACTTAAAATCATTTTCTCCAAATCGTTTACTCTAATTGTATATTTATCGTTTTGAACGACCTTTTCATAAAAGTCAATTCTTTCCCAAAAAAACGCAACAACATATTTTTGAATAATAATATTCTACTTTACATATTTGTGGACCTAAAATGACGACATCCGCGCATTTTTTGCATTTCCTTCTTGAAAACTTGACTAAAAGGACCCATGTGCGTTCGAAAGGATCACGATTTTGATGATTTTGAATTTGACCGCGTCGCCAGCACTACATCACATGTTTTCTTCTCCTACCGCTCTAAAGGAGAAAACGATACATAAAGTGTTTCTAAAATTGATGTGCACCCACCACCCCAAAGCAAAGCAATAGCTTTGAATAATTTCTTTTTCAATATCTACCTATTACACCATTTTTAAATGGCTTTTAGAACCGCCAAAAGAAGTTTAATTTGGCCCATATCATATATCAATATATCGTGGAACAGTTTTCCAATTATTTTCTTTTCTGTCATCACGTAAAATTATGCGTTAAGCGGTTCGTAAGTTATGGACCTTAAAAAAAGAACAAATTTTTTACATTTAATCGCTCTAAAAGAGGCTAGGGGAAAATTTGGTGAAATGCCGGCCCAATAATTTTGAAGGCTCTAACAACATGCAAAGTTTCCAATGGATACGACTAATAGCTCTCGAGTTATCCTAATGTTTTAACTGGTTAGGTAGAAAGCTATAGGTTGGTATAATGATATATAAACAGAAACAATGACTGTCAAACGTTTAACCCAAAACCGGTGTAGAGGACACTGAGTGCCTATACAAATTCTTCGGGGGCACTCAGTGCCCAAGTATGTGATTTGTAGAAATTTTAGAACACAGGGGTCTAGGGATAAACCTACCCACTACATTTAGTATTTAAGTCACCATTCTATTTATAACCCTCAGTGAAAAAAGTGCCTATAGAACCCCAGCGACATGCCTGATAAAGTAAATAACCCCCTTCGGTATAGGAGCTACAATTTACCCGAGGTAGGCATGTCGGTTGTAAGAGGTGACTAAAATCCAAACTGGGGGGTGGTTCTCCACCAGGCGTGACCCCAGGTGGTTCATAGGCGAGCCTTGGTACGATACGCTCGCTAACCGAGGTCGTAGGGTTATAGCAGAGATGTAAGCTATGTCTATATGTAAGTACATAGACCACGGTCTGCGCTTATGCAGGCTGCGATTTACTCCCTGTGAATATTTACCGCGAACCAAGTCAAAAGAAAAAGTATGAAGGAACAATCTACTGTATATACTCCAGGTGGCACTCGCAACAGCGAAAATCCACGCGTGGTCTTAATGATCGCGGTCGGGGCAAGGATGCCAACATACTACCAACGCGCCCACCTGTACACGCGTTGACTTAGGAGTTGTAAGAACGCTTGCTTCCCAAGATTTCTGGATAAATGGAGAAAGTAGATGAGAGGTTCAGCCTGATATGCTTAATCTTCACTCCAATAGACAGGCAGCTGATTCGTGCGTTGTTGCTGATGGATGAAGCCCAGGAAAACCGGACAGGCTGAACGGGCTCCAGAGGCGGTACGCAGCGTTGGGAGGAAAGAGGGGAAGGCAGCAATTGCGCGGCTCAAAGAAACTGAACCAGTTGAAAGCGCATGCGCTCAGAGCTGCTCTACCTCGGCGATGACGGCTGAGAGAGATGCAGGTATAGGATCAGACGTATGCGGATAATGTTGCCGTACTTTCTGTTGGATCATGCCTGGCGAAAGTCTGCGCCAGGGCGCAAGCGGCCCTAGACGTGATCGACGAATGGTGCACTCGGAATGGGCTCTTGGTCAATCCTCTCAACAGAGCTTGTTCTCTTTACGAGAAAGAGGAAGCTGATCGGATTGACTCAGCCAGTGCGTCACAATCCAACTCTCCAATGAAGCAACATATCTGGGAGTCATCCTGAATAGCAAACTACTTTGGTCCAGGCATGTTGGGCTGAAGACTGCCAAGGCGCTGTCGGTTTTCTGGCAGTGCAAGGGCATTTTCGGCAATGGGGCTATCACCGAAAAGACAGAGGAGTCCTATTACAATATTAGACTTTTCTTCTCGTTAGGCAAACATGCGCCAGTCTTCTAAACAGAGACTTATGATATCCTAATGGCCATAAACTACGTTGCGAGAAACACGTGGAGGGGCGAAGCATCTGCGTCTGTAGCGATAGTCAGGCTGCACTTAAGGCCTTCCTCAACCCCTCAACCACTTCCAAAATAGGTCGCGAATGCAAGATCTCTCTGAATTCGGTCGGAAGGAATTCACTTCGACTTTTCTTGGTCCCGGGTTATAACTGGATCACGGGAAATGAGATCTCCGATGAACTTCCTAGACAGGGCTCAGAGAAAGAATTCTCGATATGATCGGTCAGGGTTTCCATTGACGGTTTGGTTTCATATGAACACAATCGCCGAGGGCATGCCTCTCCAGGGTGCAGAGAGTCTAAACAAATTCTCCCCGACGTCTGCGGCATTCTTGTTGGCCTCAACAGAAAAGACTGCAGACAGACTACTGGCGTTCTTACGGGCCATTTTGCTTTTGCCAAGCATCTTAAGGTGCTGCGAAGCTTGTGGGGAAAACGATGACACTGCGGAACATTTCCTCTGTGATTGTCCTGCTTTTGCTCATATCAGGTGGCAGGTATTTGGTGCTGATGTGGCTGAGTGCTATAAACCTAAGCTCCTTATTAATGAAGCGCCTACTCATCTTTCTTAGGAAAACGAGTAAATTTACACAGTAAAATTGGTGTGTCTTCCTGGTGGTACAATGAACCAGTAACGAGTCTGAGTGGTCCAGTGTAGAAAGTCTCGCACCCCGACAAAAAAAAAAACAAAGGAAATAAATAAATTAATCGTCAACTAGATCGTGTTTTGATTTTAAATTGTTTTGCTCACATTTTTTCTTGTGTACTTTTCATTAAAACCACCAATTGGAAATGCTTAATTCAAACTTAGCCCCAACGATGGACATTCTCCTCTCGTCCACCACAAAATTCTCAATTTGTATTCCTTACTATATTCAGGTAATTTTAAATTCATTCCATTCGCTGGCCACATTTCATCGGATTGCATTTACCATGCAGCTGCAGCAACAGCAGCAGTACAAGCCATCCAACCATCAAAGAGAAAACCAGTACTGAAAAAAAGTCAAACGAAATACACAAAAAAAATGTATACATATACATATCACAACACAACCCTCATGTAAAGCAAACATTTTCTATTTCTTTATGATGCAACCACCTCCTGGAACCTCTTGCATCCTACCACCAATATTCCCAGTCATAGAATCTATTTAGGTCTCAGCTCAGCCTTTTAAGCCATTTCACATCGAATGGATTTTCCGCCCGTTTACCATGTTTTGTATTTTTCTATATTTTTTGTGGGAACAAATTTGCAAATACTAGTAGGTACTCGTTCCTCCTATGACTCAAGTCCGAGGACGAGGACAAGGGAAGCCACTACCCAACGGTGTGGTAAATAAATAAATAGGAAAAAATCCTACAAACGGAAACCTGTAATTCTCCCCCCAAAAATTCTAACAAAAGAGAAAAGAAAAACATCAAATCGCTATGAAGGTGTGCAGCTGTAGACCGAAGATCCTTGATGCTCCTATGTTATGGCATCCTCCTAATAGAATAGGAGTCACAATAAATTCAAGTCACGTACGCTTTTGCTTTGTTCCTATGGGGTTGTTCGGAATTTGTTGGACTCCTTGGTCCTCACACCTCTTGTAAGAAAAAAAATGTAATGGAAAAGGAATATAGGTATATGAATCGACCAACCACACATGCATGCAGTTGCAGCGGTATCGCGTGCATTCCGGTTTAAAATTCTTGATTTTGCAGAATGTAAAGCCGCTGTGTCGGAAAAAAGAAAATGATATCAAAATGCAAAACCGTGCGCTCAAAGCACAGCATACTGGTACATTTTGGAATTTTCGAATTCACCAGCCGATTGGTCGATGTTGCGTCAACTATTTGAATGTGGATAGTACAGAGGATATGAACTTCATTGTAACAGTCGTCGTAGGTATATGTCTACCTCCCAGCGCAGCGGTATGAAAACTGTGTCGGACTTGTTAAATAGGAAAATTCACTGAAAACATTTTCGCCTTCCAACACCATCCTGAACTGGAAGCGAGCTGTTCCTTCGGTTGGAAGTCACGTTTAAATGTTTGAACCATCTCGGTGTGGTATAATGCCAGTAAAAAAATAGATTCCCAAATAAATAGCGATACTTATTAGTAACAGATTGGGTGACTACTCGTATATCGGGTAGGACATGCTTTTTGCGGGTCGACAGTGACAACGACTCAAGGCGACTTGTGGTAGACCTTTTTCCCCAAATCTCGTTCAATATGTGTCATTCGTTGCCGGAAAGATATAGTATGTGATTGACCAACAAAATGAGAGTACTAGAGGGATAACCGTAGCTAAGAGATGGTGGCTTTGGTTCTGCACCCGGTTATAAAGCATGGTAACTGCCAAAGGGGAATTCGGAAGGACGAGAAAGACTTACCGACATAAAAGAAAGTTCCACCGCACAGGGAGTTAGATTTTACCCAAAAATGTGTCGTTCGTCGTTTTGCGCTTGGGGAAAAAAACCATAAACCGTAACGATGTGCACATTGACATTTATTGCCGGACTCGTTGAGGTTGCCGTAGTCGAACGAGAATGGAGGATCAATTATTAAAGATGCGATTCAACGTGCGGCTGATATGAATGTAAAGTGCAGTTCGAAGTTAAATTTTTATCACGCACATTGTATATGGTTTCAATAAACAAAAGCAGGGTTCAGTAAATTAGTAGCAGCAAAGTTATGTACCTAGATACATGCAGAGATATGTTATGGGTGCCGCTATGACAACAAGGAGTTCCGGAAACCTTCGAACAGATAATCACGGACTTGTATGAGGGTGTTAAGACAATATTAAGATGCTCCGCTGGAGTTACCGAAGAGTTCGCAATCAAAGTCGGTGTACTATACCAGGGAAGAATGTCAAGTCCCTTTGCTATTTATTACAGTCCTTGATTATCTGCTTGCAGGAAAAGTTCATTAGTTATTCTTTTCTGACGGTGGAGTGGAGCCATCGCAAGTGAGGATCAAACGTCTCTACAACTGACGTACGCGTGGACGTTTTTAATGGAAATGGGTATCGTATTAGTCCGAAAGAAACAGAATACCGCCGAATACTAATCAGGGACATCTCAGCCATCTTCTGTGACCGAAAACAGCAGTATCAATCAACGATACAATACAATCTCGAATGAGAGGCAGGCTTAAAAACTCGTGGATCGCGCAATGCAGCAACACCAGTTTACAATCTCGCTGCTAATTTATTTTCTTCTAATTTAAATGAGCCAAGCTTATAACGAAAAATGACAACATTATTTCATTAGCTGCAATTAATATGATTTAATATGCATACTTGCTTTTATTCAATTTTCTACTAATAAACCATTTTTTTCTAACATTTCATCTATCCGACAATAGAAAACATAGCGACGGGCTACAGTCCGCTTGGGCGAACTGTTGGATACCCTATTCTTATTCCCATCCCTCATAAGTGGGCGTCACAAAAGTCTAAGTATGGTTGAATTATTAAGAACGCTCTACATATTTTGTTATATAATATTTAAAAGATTTTATCGAAAAAAACGCAGCTTTTGTAAAAAAACGCTCCCTAGCTCAAACTTTGGATTTTCAAAAAATTTACATGGGAACTCAGTCCACTTCGCGAAAGTGGTTTTATTTCCCACTATGTGGAAACTAAGTGCTTCAGTGGAGTTAGTTCCGCGGGACTTTTTTCCCTGCACCGCAATATGGGTGGGGTATAGATAAAGTGCGAAACTGTCGCAACCGTTAAGTTAGTACAGTTTGTTGTTGTGTTGAGAGAAAATATTCGAACTTTCGCAACGATAGACCAGTTGCATCGGATCGTGAATACCTCTAGCATTTCTTCCTGGCATCAGCGAGAGTTAAAAAGGTACCCATCGGTTATTAGTCCAACGCAGAAACCACTGAGCCACTGCGGCTATATAGTATTCGTTTCAAGGTTCTGAAACTTGATTTTAGATTCTCAAACTTTAGTTTCGATGTCACATGGTATCTAAAAAGTTAACAAACGAGGAGTAGGAAGCGAAAGGAGTTACATGAAGCAAGCTTTCGCTTTCGCGTGATTTCTTCCGTTCCTTGAAATGCGAAAGTGCTTTCCGTTTCGCTTTTTACAAAATCTCAGCCCAGGTGTTACCAAATTTGTTCAGTTTGCAACGCATTTATAGGTTTAGTTTTTTACGAGTATACCGGCGATTCAGTCGAAATACGTGAACAATGACAGTAGCAACAGGAAATGAAATATAAACAACCACAATATGAGGCTCACAAAGGTTTGTACATACAGTGCGATTCATTTGATTAGACGCAGGCGTTTTTGAGAAGTTAAATCGATATTTCTAACGTTACATTTTTTATTCGAAAAAAATCATTATGGTAAATGAGAGACTGTTTTGTTAAAAACGAAATATGAAATTTGTGTATAGGAGAGATTTAGCTAACGGAACTTTGAAGACAAAATTGTAAATTGAGTAAAGAATATTCGGAAATAAATCGGTTCATTAGATTAGACGCAGTGAACAAATCAACGTTTTTTGTGAAGTGAGTACCTATATTTTTTTTTCAGCTTAAACGGTACATTATTATAAAATAATTATTCTTGATTGAGTGTTAATAAAAATGGGAAAAACAAAAAATTCTTAACACTGGAGGAAAGGGGAATAATATATGTTTATTGCTCTGAAGGTCTTTCATGCCGTGCTATAGCCCGAAAAATTAAGCGAAGTGATCATTGTGTCAGCATTTATTTAAAAAACCCTTCGAATTACACAAAAAATTATAAAGAAACTTCTTCTGCCTTAACACTTTGCGAAATGCGAAGAATCCTTAGAATAGCGTCAAATTCAGCTTTATCGGCAGCTACGAATAGAGAGAAAGCTAATCTTAAGGCCAACTTATCCACTGTTACCCGCACCGCTCGTCGTGCTAAACACTTAAAGCGACGGAAACTTAAGAAAAAAACACCACTTAATGACCCAAGAAAGAAACAATGCTTGTTTCGTTTTTAACAAAACAGTCTCTCTTTTACCATAGTCGTTTTTTTCGAATCCATCATGTAACGGGAGAAATATCGATTTAACTTCTTATAAATGCCTGCGTCTAATCAAATGAATTGCACTGTATATTAGAATTCAGTTTAAATTTTTTTATTTATCACATAAATAAATAAATTGAAATTGAAATTGATTACGGCTACAGCTGCAAATCCGTCTTCACATTAATAGGATGTTGCAAAGGGAATGAGAATTCTTATAGCTTTTGAGCTTGATGTTAGATATTCATTTTTGAACGTTATTCAAAGCAACCGATTTGGAACAAGCTAATATCATTTTAATATTTTATGGCTGTTTTGGCAAGATATCCTTTTAAATATTTTTGAAAAGATGTTAATTATAAATAATATTGACTTTGAGTATTTCTCATTCCCAGAGAGTCATTTTTTAATACGCGCATTCTTTACTTAACAAGTGCACGAAGAAACCGCGAAAAACGAACACTCCACCACCCACCCCACGTGGATCGCTCTTAGCGATCGAGCAAGGCGATCTTTGGAAGTCAATCGATCCACGCGATACTCAGAGCGGAACAAAAGCAATCCACTCGCCGATGAACGCCACCCAGATTGTTGTCCCCGACGCAAGCGCACGTGCAGCTTTTTTCGGTTTCGTGCTCGCCTCCGCTACAAAGTTTCTTTGTTGATTAATTTAACAAATTATTGTACGCGCCGCGACATCGCGTGTGTCAAAAAAAAAATCAAAAAAAAGGCACAAAACAAAACCTTAGAGCCAGTGCCGGTGTCAGAGAAAGGAAAGCGCAAAAGAAAAACGAAAAAAAGCCACATCGCTGGGTATCCCTCCGTCCCCCATCCCACTTCATCGCTGTTGCATTTGCTTGGCCATTGTAGGTGTCGTACGATTTTTGTCTGTACACTTATAATGGTTGAGTAAAGGCAGTATCAGACGGATAGCGGCCCATGAGTTGTTAATTTTGTGGGTGGACCAAAAAAAATTACCGTACGGGCATAACACCTGCGGTAATTGGTTTTGGAAATCTTACGCGGGTCTTCAATTCACGGTTCTTGCTTAGGTAGCGTCGGAGTTTGTGTTTTCGTTTATGTTTGTATTTTATAATGTGTAGGAATTTTGTGGTGGATGTTAGTAACATTCGTGGCTTGAGGAAAATGTTTTTTTCGTTATACGCCTACGCTTTCCACAATAAACCAGCTGTTTTGTCACTTAACGAAACTCAGATTAGCGTTGGCTCTGATTTAATAGAGTTTAGTCAGCCTGGGTACAACTTAGTGCCATTATGCTTTCCGCATCGGGGTCTCGCCGTCTATATAAGTAGTGACGTAGCCCACCAACTTCAGCCTCAATATGGCCAATGTTCCAATCCATAATTTAATTTCATTTGGCTCAAATTTCATGTCCGTAGGCAATTAATCCACTACTGTTTTATTTACAGAAGCCCCAATTTGGACAGACATTCAACTTATAATGAGTTGGATGCGTTGTCTGACTCCATCACAAGAATTGTAACCCTTCATCCTCGTACTGAAATCGTCATTGCGGGTGATTTCAATATACACAAATCACATTGGCTTCGATATTCTGGACAGACAACACCCGAAGGAAGATATTTTGAGATTTTTGCTGAGGTTAACAATCTCACTCAGCTTGTAAATGAGCCTACACGAATACCGGACATAAGCAGTCAAACCGCCAACACACTGGACTTGTTTCTCACCTCTCACCCTGAAAAATACGATATAAACGTATTACCGCCTCTAGGTTCGTCAGACCATTGTGTGATATCAGCTAATTTCTCGTACTCCGGACACATAGTTAAAGAACAAACTCCTAAAAGAACATCAAGAATTCGGCCTCGCCATCTATCCCGACACTCATTTACAACGACATTCCAGCCGTCAGCTCTTTGGATAAAGCCAATCTGCTTGCTGCTCACTTTGCAGCTAGCTCAACGCTCCCAGATTGTGCTTTATCTCCCCCTGTACTCGAGCGCGTATAATACACCATGGGACCAATCCACTTTCGCACTCGTACAGTGGCTAGAGTACTTCGAGATCTTGACATACACAAATCCGCTGGTCCAGATGGTATTTCCCCCATCGTTCTGAAGAGGTGTTCTTCTACGCTGGCAAAACCACTGCGTAAGCTTTTCTATCTGTCCTATTCCTCAAGGCTCTTCCAGGGAAGATGGAAAACAGTATTTGACCAGCCTGTACCAAAAAAGGCGAGTCTTCTTCTCCCTCCTCCTACCGACCAATTGCACTTACTTCCCTTCTTTCTAAGGTCATGGAAACGCTGTCAACCGTCAGCTAATGAAATAATATCTTGAATCTCGAAAACTTCTCAATGACCGGCAGTACGGTTTTCGGGGCAATAGGTCCACCGGTGATTTGATGACATATCTAACCGCAATGTGGAACCAATCTCTTCACCAAGGTGGTGAAAGTAAGATCGTTGCGCTTGATATTTCAAATGCATTTGACAAAATTTGGCATCAAGCTCTCTTGTCAAAAATGCGTGCATTTGGAATCGATGATAAACTTCTTCAATGGATTAGAAATTACCTTTCGGACCGTTCAATTCAAGTTGTCTTGGACGGTTTCAAGTCTGCAACTCACCAAATAAATGCTGGTGTTCCCCAAGGCTCCGTTCTGTCCCTGACTCTCTTTCTCATTTTTATAAATGATCTCCTGTCTGTTACTTCTAATCCAATCCATTCCTTTGCTGATGACAGTACCCTCAGCTTTTCAAACTCGTTTCTTGGGTCATGCCCCACTTCTTCGGGTGTGGAACTGGAACGGCAACGTATTTTAAGCTCATTAAATTCCGATCTTAACAGCAAAACTCAGTGGGGTACAACCAATAGAGTGGAATTTAATGCTTCCAAAACAAAATGCTGTCTCCTGTCATTAAAGCAAAACGCACACACACTGCCATTATCTATGAATGGCACTTGCATCGCTGAAACCGAAAGACTTTCCATTCTCGGTATGTACTCTTCCACGCTCAATTTTTCCTCTACATTATAACCTACAAACATTCAAAACCAACGTGCATCGGCAACTCTCCTTTTCTTCTAATCCTAATTTCCCTAACGCCCGCGCTGTATAGCCAATACATGATAAGGGTACCAAAAAAATCCCAAGTGCGCGTAAATTATAAAAAAAAAAGATTGTGCGAATCAACACATGCAGATCAATCGAGCGAAGCACCATCAACACAAAAACCCAGATCGTGCAAATCAATCCTGGCAGATCAATCAAGCGAGGCACCAGCAACAATAAAACTCAGTTCAGCTGTAATATAATCGCTGCTAAAATAAAAAAAATCAAGAAAAGGAGGAAGCATCAAAACTAGAGTGCCTCGTTCTAACACGTCTCACATTTTGCGACATATTTTTGTTTAACACGAAAAAATCCTCGCTCTAACACGGTGTTCGAGACACAAATGTCTGGTTTGCACAAATGCCACACGTATACATATTTTTCTGGCCAGTAGACGCGTATCTGCTGTTTTTATAGGAACATACATCTAAAAAAGGACTTCCCCAATTTACATGTAAAAAGCGGATGGTGGTGTGGTGGTGTGGGAACCGGTTTGAGTCCAATTTACTCAGTTCCTTTTTTGTGTTGACGACGCTCGCTCGGTACGTACTTGATGATGAATTTTTTTTTCATCTTGTATAATAATACAACTTCGAATAAAACATATTTGGACTAAAATTCTGACGGTTTTCTGAAATCATGGAACGTAACCACTCTTTTTGCACTAGTGTCTTGTATAGTTTAACACGATTTCGTTTAGCACGGCATTTATCAGGAACGTAACCCCCGTGTTAAGTGAGGTCTACCTGTATATCCATTAATGATTAGGGACACTCTCTCTACATATGCATTTGCTACTACCACAAGGCAAAATGCAGAAGAAATCGTACAATAAGTGGAAGCAGGTCGAAAGAATACTTTTTACCTGAATACAACGAAAGCTTGAGAAGAAAATGGTACACAACACATTTGACCTGAACCACATGGGGCTTGCTGCGTACGACGAACGATTGTGGGTTTTTTTAAAGGCGGGCCGGAATGACTGTCAGTATATTAGTATTCTCTCTCAACCATGCAGGTATGAATTAAAATGATTAGGTAACCAGCTTTGCTTTAGTAGAATTGGCAATATTTGTATTTTTTGCCATTGATTATTGATTAAATGGTCTTTGTTATGGTCATGAAAAAGAAATGTTTCATTCTATATCACGAAATTCAACCCTTTTGCTTTGCTACGACTTCGTTAATAACTATTTTTTACGATTTGAAGTTTTATTGCCAGCACTTTTTAGGTAATATATTTCATAGCAGATGGTCATACTAATTACTTAGGTTGGTTGTAGAGGGTGGTAGACGGGATTGTTTACATTTTTTTCGCACGTATTTTTAAAGGCGGGCCGGAATTGGATTTTTATCAGTCGTTCATTAACATCAATTGACGAAAGAAAGGGTGTTCCGTGTCAGTGCGTGTGGCAAACAATTAAAAGTAGTGAAATAGTGAAGTTGAAGTGCAAGTTTGCATAGTTTAATAACTCTAAATAAAATAATATGAAAACATTATTTTAAATGTTTGGCATGTGGGCGAGAGGAGAAAGAAAATGCTGGAGTTAAATATTTCAAAATACCGGATAATAGTGAGAGGTAAGCAATACTATAAGTTATAGATCGGGCAAGAACGAATATAAATCTGTGTTGTATTTCTTAATTTTTTTTTTTAGAAAAGCGAAGTGGTTAAACCGCATAAACAAACAACACTTAATACATGAAAAATTGTCGAGGGATTCTAGGATCTGCGAAAGACATTTCTCGAAAGACATGTATGCCATTTAAAAGAACTTTTTCGGCAAAGTATATGGAAGATATTACCTATGGAAACTGTGAGCCAACTGCTAACATTGAACTTTCAGACATTGAAGTGCAGATGGAACCACAAAAACAAAATAAGGACAATTTGGTTTACGCTTTCAAAACTGAACCTGATTATAAAACTGTGAACTTTGGTATTGATAATGCATTCTACTATTTCGCAGGTTATATTTAAAAAAAAATACCGCCTAAACCACAAGTGTGAGTTAAAATTGAGTTCGCAACTTAAACGTTTCCTCCCTTTTACAGATTTTTGACACGGCATAATCAAGAATTTTTAGACTCGTTAGAGAATCTTGAAGAAAAATTTATTTCTTGTTTTCCAAATATGTACTACCTAAATAATTTTGAAAGGAATATTTTTAACTTTTTGAAAAATGAACTTCATTACAATTGTTCCAAAAATCAAAATAAGGAATTTCTTATCAAATTTTACGTCCGAGTACGGGTTTACTTTATTCTAAAACAGTTCAATAAAAATAACAAAAAATGTACCAACAAACAAAAATATTTAAGTGTAGCACACATATAAATATATATTAGATATAAAATGTTCAATAAGAAATATTACAAATCGATTTTGCTTTTTTTTACGTCACACCCTGTACCACATTTTGAAATAGTTCAACTACTCTTCCATCCCGGGGTGGCGACGGTGTAGAGGTTAGTGTGTTGGCTTGTGACCCGTGCGGTGCAGGTTCAATCCCCATGGGGAACAACAACTTACGCCACCCAATCACATGCCTCTACACCAAAAGGAGAATTTCTGCCTGGTAGTACAATGGAACGTTACCGAGTCTGAGTGCTCTGGGATTTGGATTTCCTTTTTTTAAAAAAAAAAAAAACTCTTCCATCCCTCTTTTACTAGAGCGCTTTTAGTGCCGTCTATTTCTAGTGTATGTGTACTGCAAATTGTAAACTGATAAGAAACACGTGGAGAGTGTCCCTACTCATTAATGGATATACTCTGATCAAAACTTTCGAAAATGAGTTATTCACTCGGCAGATTAATCGATGATTGATGATGCATCCGCACAGGTATAAATCTTTGCCAAACTCCAAAAGCTAAGTAAACAAAAAATCATACTGTAAAGGGATTTATTTGTTTTAAATGGCTTGCATATTTTATTCTTTAGCATACTATTTGTATAGAACAAGATCTACCAAATGCTCTATTCACCATCTTGGGACATCAATAAAATCATATAAATAATATAACCATCTTAATTCATAAAGCGGTGAGTACAAGTAGTTACAATTTAATTTATAAATTGAAGAGAGTACAGAAGTTATCAAATATCATTTTAATTATTTGAATTCATCGGTTCACCGCTGCACGTGTCGAAGTGAACGACAAGTTCAAGGTAAAGCACAAATCTGAGCCAATCGCTTGTATAGTCTGTCCAATATTACGAGACACAGCTTTCCATGTAAAAGACTGGTTTCTTATGGAGCTTTCTGTCTCTTGATGTTGGACGGATTATAAATCATATGTAAATAACCTTTGCAGGGCATTGAATTTCTGTTTCTTGTTTGGTGGAAGCCGTGTGGACTTGGGACTGCTTTTTTATGTTTCGCAAGTAGTGACTGGAAACTGAATAGGTGGGGGGATTGTAGCTTGTATTGCGTCACGTTTCTGTTTTGTATGTGTGTTGTATTAGTATTTGATGGTACTACAATGTCATTTTTGATCGGTGTAGAGTCTCTGCCTAAGACACTGCAGCCTTCCATCCTGTGCGAACACGGGCACGCTGCCGACAGTTGTCGAACTCGACCAAGCGCTCTATTCTTCCTTGCCTTCTCGAAGATGGGGCTGGCAGTCGAAGATCCTCTTGGCTGGAGTATTATTATCTATTTTACCATATTACACCTTGGTACAGATGATAGAGTTCGCGGTTGTATCATCTCCTCCATTCGCCCTCCTCCCACACAGGACAAAATATCCGACGGGGTATTTTTCATTCAAAAGAACCCTTTCCTACTTATCACGCAGCACACGGCACCATAAAGCAGGACTGGCAGGACTAATGTTCGATAGAGCATGTAGTTTGTTCTTCGTGTGAGGAGTTTTGAACCCATTTGTTTGGCCAAACCGAAGTAGCAGCGGTTTCCTTAGGTAATTCTCCATCGTATCTCCACTATACTCTATCCAACAAAAATTTTCAGTTCAGGGAAGATAGGATGTTTGTCTCTCAGTCTGGTTACAATGACTTACATAAATCGGTCCCTCTTTAAAGCTCTCACAGGTTTTCTAATTTAAAATAAAAATATTGCGGAACGAAATAAATTCCGTTTATTTTTTTCTGTTTTTGGTAAGATAATAATAGGCGCATTTTTTTAAGAGTATCTTCAGTAGACCAACAAAATATATAAATTTCGTAAAAAAAAAATCAAAACGAAAAATATATCACTGTAATCCAATTTATTCATTATAACTATTGTAAAGCATAAAATACTTATTTCTAATATCACTACTCAACTAATCCGATGAGTAATTACTGCTACTGCTCTTGTTATTTAGGTCTATTATTAACCTTTCAACTACTTCCTCGGCAAAAACGTCCATTTCCCACATATTTGGCTCAACAACCTGTTCAACGTGTTGGACACATCGATGCCATTTTTCCTTGTCAACCCTTGTAAGTGCTGTCGTTAGTAAGTCTCTTATTTCAGTCATTTTAAATGACTTGTTTTGGCTTGCTACAAATCCTTTAACTCGAGCCCAAACCAATGCTATTGAATTAAGGTCACAGTGATAAGGCGGCAGCGAAGCAATTTATGTCCCGCATTTTGAGCCATTTCATCCACGACGTATGTTTCATACTTGGCTTTGTAACGTTTAACGATTTCAAGCAAGCCATTGTATGATGCATCCCTACCTAACTTGGGATCTTTCTTTTGGGAATTCCCGTATTCATTGGCAAAACAGGCGTCATTCATCGGAAAAAACAAAGACATCGTACAAGCAGGTACATAATGAAATGAAACGATGTATTTATGTTATTTTTTATTTAAACAGTTTCCGACATAAACTCAATCAGCAAGTTTTTCTAAAAACATTTCCCAGTCCTTTCCGCTATATGTATATTGTGAAAGGTAGGCATAATCAGGCAATTGGAATACAAAATTATATAACCACGACGTAATGTCATGTACCTAAACAGATGGTAAAAAAACTGCACTTGTGCAGCTGTACAATACAAATACAATCAAATTAAAACCGAATGGCAACACCCCACGTAATAATTCGTTCTCAAAAGCACCAAAACCGAAAGTTCTTTGATAAAATCCGTTGAAAAACCCTTAATGATATGCTTCATTGTAGGGATGGTAATACTCTTGTAATGTGCTGCAGTCACACACACTGCTTATTTTGGTGGATGACCATTGCAAGCGAACACAAGACGATCATGCTCATTCCCATTTGGCTGTGTGGGAGACTGGTTGTGGTGGGTTCTACGCGAATTTTAACAATTCATTGGTATGACAGTGGTTTGGTTTATATTTCAGTGGCAATTCTTGCGTTTGAGTGCCGTGAGAGTATCTACAGGTAGAAAAAAAGCTGGTAGAAAAAAAGCTCCTCCATAAGGCCAGTACTGACAATTTTTGTTGGATAATGTATAGGGTTGTGGAGTTTATATTTAATCCAAGGTAGGTGAGCTCCTTAACCACCTCGATATTATTTCTATCAACAGTGACGTTTTGTCCTATGCGGTGGACAGATGTATGTTGATAGCATGTGCTTAGTATTGTCCTACTTAACTTCAAGACCAACCAATTTCGCCGTTAAATCCTCTAGCACGTCCCGCTGGAAACTGCCGATAATCTCGAACTCATCCGCATAACCAACTAGTAGGACGGATCTTTTGAAAATAGTGCCTTCAGTGACATGTGTCAATGTCCTGCGCACTATTTTCACCAGAACATGATTGAAGAAGTTATATGATAGCGCATCTCCTTGCCAAAATCCGGTGCAGGTTTGAAAAAATTCGGATGAGCTGCTTCCAAACTGCACAATACACCGCGTGTTTTCAAGTGTCATGCGACATAACTGAATTAGTTTTGCCGGGATCCCTTAATCGGCCATCACCAGAAAGACGATGAATCCTATCAATTCGTTGATCTTTTCCAGGATTTGCCTCAGTGTGCAAATTTGATCTGTTGTCGATCTGCAGGTCCAGAAGGCACAATGGTATGTGCCGATTAGTGTATTGCAGAAATGCTTGAGACGTTCACACAGTACGTTGGATAGGCCCTTATATGTCACATTAAGCAGGCATATGCCTCGATAGCTCACTCATCGGGCATGCTTTCTTCCACCCTTACTTGGTTGATGCCTTGCTCATGCGCCCAACCAGAACATCAATTTCGTATTTCTTCTAAATCTTTCTTATAGCTAAGATAACCGCTTATATACTGGCTGTTTCATTCCAGATTGTATTGCGTTAGTAACCTCTTCATCGCCATATGGTCATTTGAAAATAATAAACTGTAGCAGAACCTAAAAACATCTAAATAAACTTAATCCTTAACTTTCTGGTATAATAAATGTAAATAAACTTTGCCACGTTGTCATTCCAATTTGCGATTTAAAAAAAAAAAAAAAAAAAAAAGCAATATAAACCGCTCTTGACCTTACATCCTGTAAATATAGTTTCACTATTTGTCAGTGTGGTGTCAGCTCATTTCGTATAAATGCACTTGGTAAACACTGAAACTGAATTACTCGCATGATAACCACACTGCCTGGTACCAATTACTTGTGACATACGGTAAAACAACATTTTAAAGATTTTATTTAACCCGAATGAAGTACAACAATAAAATATAAAAAGAAAGAATACATTTCGTACTTTCCATGTTGATTGCATTTATTTAGTACCAGCGTCCACTTTCTCTCTCTCTCGCCCTGCAAAAACAATATCACAACTAAATAAACCCAGAGGCATTGTTGCCGTTAAGGGTGTTTTCGGGTATATATACCCTAATCTAGGGGTATATTAATTTTGACTTAGATTTTGTAACATACCTTAAAATAACTTGTAAACCCCAAAAAGTTACTATGCGTATTTGTGAGCAGCATAGAAAGTTACGTCGATCTAGCCATGTCCGTGTCCAATTTCGAGGCCCTAAAATTCGAGTTAGAAAGCTGAAATTCTGAAGATATACGCTCTAGTCCTGAAATGATTAAATGTAAAGATTTCTAAAATCCGCCAACCGACACCCCAAGTTTTTAAATAAAACCGTTTAATCATTGAAAATGAAAGTCAGGTTCGTCGCTCACAAGGATGAGGCCATACATTTTGCAATCGATTTTCAGTCTCTATACCTGTTGGAAATTTCATTCCCAGAATATTTTACTACTTGGAAACAGGTACATATTTTCTCAACAGTATGTCATAAAAGTAAAGGGCAAACAAGAAACGACCGCTAGAATTTCGCAAGATCCCACTACTGAAAAGCGTATAAAAAGATGCGCACTAGGATGAGGCCATTGCGAATATTTCGTTACAGGAATTCACATCAGCGATTTTTGAATATTTAAAAAAGCGTTGAAAAGAACTGTTTTTATTTAGCTAAAAAATGGGCTCCGGAAAGACTTTGACAGCGACAGAAAGAGGAAAAATAGATGCTTTTAAGGAGGACTCTCAGTCCGAGAAATTGCAAGGAGGCTAAATAGAAGTAAGACTGTAGTAAACAGTTATCTCGCGGATCCACAACAATATAGGAAAAATCAAAAAGGATGCACGGCAGAAGCAACAACATTGTGAGAAAAGCGGGTTATTCTACGGCTTGTTGCCTCAAATTCTACTCTGCCAGTGACTACATTAATGGCCAACAGCGGAGTATCAGCCGGCACATCAACAATCCGAAGGATTATACGAAAAAGTGGTACTATACAAAAAAAAAAATTAAAAAAAAAAATCAGTTTTGAGGCAAGTACTCAAGGAGAATCGAATGAATTTTGCAAGAGAACATGACACTTGGAGCAGTGAATGGAAACGCGTTGTCTTTTCGGATGAAAAAAAGTTTAGCCTTGATGGCACGGATGGTTACAACATTTATTTCCATGATATAAGAAAGGAGGAGCTTATTTTGGCAAGACATCACAGCCGTACATCAGCTGTGGGGAGCTATTACACACAATGGCACAATCGAGTTGGAGTTTTTGTCCACAACAATTAACGGAAACAACTACAAATGTTTACTGGAACGGTCATTTCCAAAAGTGAAAAGCATTTTCGGAACCCTCTCTTGAATATTCCAACAAGACAACGCCCCTATCCATACTTCCAGGGTTTTTAGAAGTTGGATTCAATCTGCGGACGGCAATTCGCGGGTTGACATGTTTCTTACTTAGGGTGAGAGTGAGCGAGTTGCAGTCAGTAATAATTTTAATCGGTAAGCACTCCAAATATACTCGTAAACGTCGTAAAGAATAAATAATGGCTAAAGTTTCAAGGTCGAAACTATGGTATCTAGACTCAGCTGGGGTGGCGGTCTTTGAAAAATATGCTATTGGATGAAACTTCTTGTCATTTTGACGCTGCATCAAAACCGATTCAAAACCCAGACTACTCGCGTCACAATGCAACTCAGTTTCCCTATCGGGGCTATAGATGGCTAACACTGGTGCAGTAACCAACTTGTTCCGTAGTTCCCTAAACGCTTTTATACAATCAGCGGAAAAATCATATCTACTCTCCTTGCGCAAAAGTTCTAAAAGAGGCTTGACTATTTTGGAGAATGAAGGAACAAACCGACGAAAATATGAAAATAAGCCAATACAGCGGTTTAATTCGTTCCGATTTCCCGGCATCGGATACTGTTTAATATTTTGAATATGAGTTTCGGTTAATCAAATCCCCGACGCATTGACAGCACAGCCCAAGTATTCCAGCTCATCATAACCAAACTTGCACTTCTTTAATTTTAGCTCCAACCCTTTTTCATAAAGGCCACTCAAAACTTCAGTAACAGTATTCAAGTGTACATCAAAATCGATAGTCGCGATTAGAATATCATCCAAGTAAATAATTAATTTACCTGCCTCAATAAGATCTTTGAATATTTCATGCAAAAACCGCTGAAAATTGGCAGGCGCATTTCTTAACCCAAATGGCATTTGCACATATTCATATTGTCCATCCGGTGTTACAAAAGAGGTGAAGGGAACTGAATTCTCATTCATTCCCACTTGGTGAAACCCGTCCTTTAAATCGAGAAGGGTAAACCATCTTTTATTTCCTAAAAATTCTATGCAATATTCGATCAAAGGTAGTGGGAAATTATCGCTAATTGTTTTTTTTATTCAGCGCCCGGTAATCGATGCACATACGTAACTCACCATTCTTTTTCTTAACAAGCACTACTACAGATGCGTAAAGAGATTTACTTGGACGAATTATCCCCCTATCGACCAAATCTTTTACTTTTTCATGAACTTCCCTTCGTTCAAATACTGAAAGTGCTCTTGGCGAGCAATGAAATGGTGTATCATCAGTCAACCAAATCTTCATTTCATAATTATGTGGTTTTCGTTCCATTCCAATCGGGTTTAGGTAATTTTTATCTATAACAGCCTTTAGAACCTTATGTTGACCTTCATTCAGTCGTGGGCAGATATCAACACCTAACTGCGGCTCATCTACCTCTATATTTAAAATTGAAAAAACACCATCATCATAACAGCGGGCCTGCGGGGGAACAACAAGAATATTCGGCGGAGTGGGGACATCGGGGTTGCGGACGCAGTTACCTCCTAACAGATTCGGCGATTCTATTGGGTTTACAGTTTGACTACTGACATGCGAACCGACTTTCAGGCTACCACAACCACTAACATTTTTCATTTGTTCAAAGACAGGAGCGCCACTACACAAACTGTTGAAATTATTTTTAATATTTAACATAAACTTAGATTCCATTTCAGAGAGCCTCATTGTCATTTGGCTTAAATAAATGTTAAAAGTTCTTAAGAAACTACGCCCCAAAATCAGCGGACATGCCATAAGATTATCTGGAAGTACCAAAAGAGACACCATTCTGGTATCATTTCGAAATTTGATAAAGTATTAAACATACCGTATGTATAGAGTTTGATTTTACCTACTCCAGTATATTTTGTCGGTTTTAATACTTCCGACATTCCCATGTCATCGGGCACAAGAGATCGTGTAATAATATTAATTGCGCTGCCGGTATCAAATAGAGAAAAACAATCAATGTACTTGGCACTTCGGGCTTCTTTAATAGAGAAAGCAACACTTACCATTTGCATGGCACTAATGGCGCCAGCTAATTCTTCATCATCACCCGCGTCATCCTTTAGTGCTGTGCTACCTGCCGATACGATCCTCTGATGTTGTCTGTTTGCCTTTGGACAGTTGTTGTGGTAATGGCCAACCTCGTTACAGATGAAACAGACATTAGGTTGTCTTAATGGTTTGGTGCAATTGTTTTTGTAGTGACCAAACTTCGAACAATTGTAGCAACGTACCTCGGACAACTCCTTCGTTTTGGCAGGCACTAACTTAGCTTTGCTAGCCGCAACAACAGCAGGCAGTTTTGGCTTTCTCTCCAATTGTTGAGTGCGTTTCTGGTGATATCGGTCCAGCCTTACCATTAGTTCGGCAATGGTTCCAGCATCATTTATTAGTGTTATATTCGGGCTGTCGTCATCAAAGCCATCGATGATAAACGTAACAAGCTCTGCCTCAGGAACCGATATCTTGGCAGCCAGAGTTTTCATGGCGATGACGAATTCCAAACACGACTCGTTCGGTGCAATGTGTCGTTGCTCCAGTTGTCTATAAACATCTCGGTGTGTCACTTGGCGTCCAAAGGTTTCCACGTGTGCGGCTTTCAATTCGTCATAATTTACAACACCCAGAGTTCCCAAAAACTCTTTTGCCGTTTCCATCAACAACCTGCGCTCGCCCAGACACATCTCATCCGGTGTAAAACCACGGGTTGCAGTATAGTACTCGAATTGAACCACTTACGAATATCACACTGGCCTTTTTCCGAATATGGGTTAAGTGAATGTTCCATATGTTCGTAGTTCGCACTACGATGACGATAACTATCGCTTTGTGGTCTGCCCTCGATGTCGCGAATCTGCTGTTGTAGAATAAGCATTCCACGTCGCATGCGTAGTAAATTGATTTCTGCCTGTAATCGACGTGCTTCGGCTTCTTCCGGAACAACTACAGAGGGGTGGTGTGAGAGTGGTTCCCCTCTTGCGTCATTGTAAATTTCCTCGTCTTGTCCAGCTGGTTCTGCGGCAGGTTCTGCGACTGGTTCTGCGGCTGGTTCTGCGGCAGGTTCTGCGAATGGTTCTGCGGATGGTTCAACGGACGGTTGATATGTGGCAGCCAATTCCCCGTACATCGTACGTAGCTGCGCAATTGTAGCGCTTGGTGGAAAAACTCTATTCTCCTTGGTAAGTGCATCAACCATTGCCTGTCGAGATACACGCGTGTCCGACATGAGTGAGTGGTATTCACAAATTAATCACTGATTTATTTTTAAAATATATACTTCTGAGGCTAGACCCCACATCTGAGTTAAAACAACAATGATTTTCTTGAAAAGTCACAATTATATTTCTTTTATTTTCTTGTTTTCACACAGTGGCCGATCGCCTCCGCTGACATTTACACACTGAAATTTTAACTATACCTATACTCTCTAGGGTCCCGAAATAATCAAGTTTAAGAATTTTTGAAATCCGCCCACAAACTCAACAAAAAACAAATTTTTCGAAAAAATGGAATTTTGAGCTAGAAAGCTGAAATTTTGTACATATGATCTATGACTCCTAAATCTGATCGGGAGATAACATTTTTAAAATTCGCCCACAGACACGCCCACAATTAAATAAAACAATTTTATTGAAAAACCAAAGTTTGAGCTAGGGAGCGTTTTTTTTACAAATGCTTCGTTTTTTTTCGATAAAATCCTTTGTGTTATATAACAAAATATGTAGAGCGTTCTTAACAATTTAACCATATTTAGACTTTTGTCACGCCCACTTATGAGGGATAGAAATAAGAATAGGGTACCCAACAGTTCGTCCATTTTTTCACTACATTTTTTAAAACACTGTTGTTTCGGCAAAACCCTCGAAAGAAACGCAAAAAACAGTTATGGGTAACAAAATAATGTAGACAACATCTTTCGTAAGAATTCGACTATATGTATTAAGTTTTTGCCACGCCCACTTTTTGGTGTATTATTATTATTATCATTATTATTTCTTCCTTATTTTTCACTGATAACAAAAAGTGTACAAGTTATACTTTTTTTAAGAATACGGACATGGCTATGCTGCCGTCTGCCGGAAGTGACATTATAAAACAAAAGTAATAAAGTAAAAAGAAAAAGGAGATGAAAGTAAGATAGTGAAAAGAGAATATTAATGTTCCAATTTTTTTTTATAGAGCAAAGAAAAATGGAGACAAAAAAAAATAAAAAATTGATGAGTAAAGCGAGTTTTAACAATTTTAAAGTTTTGCAACACAAAGGGCTTACAATTTTGGAGTGATTTGAAACACAAAAAGATAACAATTTTATATGATTTGGAACATAAAAGCAATAATAGGCATAAAACGTGGTTTTTCAAAAGCTATTAAGATATATTAAAGCATGTTTGCAGTAACTATACAGGGTAGTCCAACCTCGAGCACCATTTAATATTTCGCAAAGACAATAACGGTCAAAAAAATTTCTTGAAAATACAGTCGTCGAATCTCTTGTAAGATCGGGAAATATCGTCTAACTCTTTTCTGTTACACAGATAACAAATTTGTATGTATAGTGTATAGTAATAGGGTATGCAACAGCTCGCCAAGCAGACTGTAGTCTTTCCCTATGTTTAAAATATATTTTTTCAATGCATTATTTAATTGATTCATTTTACATTGAAAACGTAGCGCTTATGTAAAAACCACTTAAAACGCACTAATTTTGCTTAAGCGATGTTAAAATGAACAAACCACCTACTCTGGATTTATTTGAATTACCTCTCCCAAACACGATCTTCATACTTGTGTTAGAATCAGTGGTGCAATGGCTGTTCAAGAAAAAGGAAGCACATTACCAAAAAAATGTAGCAGATTGTCAAAAAGCCATACAAAACACAAACATATTATTATGTATGTATTTCTTGCTTGTGCATGCAAGCATGTGTGGTGTGTGTGCTACATTGTGCATACAAACACGATTGCACTGGTTGTACCCCAATGATGGTGTCGATATCATCAGCAGTGGTGTCGGAGCTTGACATTTTTTAAAGTTGTCTGTTCAGCGGTGAACACACGACTGAAGAGTGAAGATTGTGCAGTTTGCATGCGTAGTGTATGGGGAAAGCGTGTTTGCGCATTTTTGTGCTTGTGCATGCAGGCATGTGTAGTGTATGGGCCCTATAAGTTTAATAGGATTTACTTAAAGTTGATCAATATGAACATATTTTTTATTTGTAGCGGAAATCGGGTGCCAAATTTCCAGGAAATGAAGTAGATCTCCTACATATGTAGTAAATTGGCATTCCTGCTTAGAGTGTGAACATGGGCGCTTGCTTAACCCTAGAATGGTAAACATCGCCTGTGAGGCGAAACAATTTTTTTTTTATTTTCCAACATTTCCCAATCGGTTTCTCGTATCAAAGCATGCGCTTGTGCCAACTCTGTTGATTGTTGTACGTGCTTGTACGCAAACGTGCTTTGTTTTTCTCCATTGCATTGCCGATATATACACACATGTGTCGCCTGTCAGGCGAGGTTTAACAATAGAGGTAATTTTTTTGAACAAATTTGTATGTGCAATTTGTGCAAAATTGGCAAATGTGACGTGAAAATGTACGTGGAAAATCCACAAAATTAATTTTGTTCTGCACATGTTTTTGAAGTTATACGCCTTATATAATTTTTAAAATATGTTAATTAGATTTAAGGGCTGTACGAAGCAGACTTTTTTTTTACTTCGAACTGATTTTTATTAATTTTTTTAATTTTTTTGTAAAACATCTCTTCATACCATAGATTAAAATATGTGATCTCCAAATATTACTGTAATATTTTTAAGATATTTAATAACGAATTGTTTTTTGTCAATTCTTGTAACCAAATATGTATGTAATAAATACGTTTTTCTTTCTGTTTTAATATCTTTTTGTTTTTTAACGGTAAAATGTGCGTTTTTAGGGTTCCGTAGCCAAATGGCAAAATATGGAACCCTTATAGATTCGTCATGTCTGTCTGTCTGTCTGTCTGTCTGTCCGGAAATGTCACAGCCATTTTTTCCGAAACTATAAGAACTAAACTGTTGAAATTTGGTAAGTAGATGTATTCTGTGAACCGCATTAAGATGTTCACTTAAAAATAGAAAAAAAAACAATAAATTTTGGAGGTTCCCTATACTTAGAACTGAAACCCAAAAATTTTTTTTTCATCAAACCCATAAGTGTTGGGTATCTATGGATTGGTCTTCAAAAATGATATCGAGGTTTCTAATATCATTTTTTTGTAAACTGAATAGTATGCGCGAGAGACACTTCCAAAGTGGTAAAATGTTGCCCCCCCCCAACATATGATGTACATTACCATGCAAATTTGAACGAGATCCAGCAAGTAGTTTTTTTTAATACGTCATAAATCGTAAACCGCAATTTACCTTTCATTAAATCAACTCAAATATAAAAAAAAAAAAACATTTAATTTCATAAACATAAACCTTATGCGTAAACCGTGAACCATTATTTTCTAATAATAAATCTGTAATAGGTGCCTAAGTAAATAATAATTATAATTCGCGCGGAACCCTTCATGAGCGAGTCCGACTCGCACTTGGCCGCTTTTTCCTTTATAAAAGTCACCTCAGCGAGGTTTACCAACAAAGAGTCAACAAAAATGTTTACCATTCTAGGTTTAAAACCTATTCGCAATACGTCAGCAACTATATACCTTTTGTGCTTTAGTGTGTGTAACTAGATGACGGCAAATAAGACAAATGGCGTAAACAGATCAACACAGAAACTCCGACTTGCACTTTGCCAGGAGCTACGCTGGTTAGGTGAGGTTGAGATCAGCTACAACGAACAGACTTAGACCAATGTGAGACCCATTGTGATATAACGTGGATCTAAGAAGTTTCTCCATATACCCGTCAAAGAAATTAAGAGCTTCTAATGAAGCGTCATGAACTTCTAAACTCAGGGTTAGCCAAGTCGCTTAGATCATTCAGTAAGAAGGCTCCTAGATAAAGATTTCTTTTATGTGGGCGAGCAGGACTTGTACCTACTTGAATAAACGGCAAGCATTGATGCGTGCTTATTAGAAAGTGTCCTGTAATGACACCTATAGTAGAGCTAATATGCAGTCGCTTTAATGAGATTAGACACTTAGAGGGTCAGATGTCTGACTTTGACCAGATCTGCTTTGTCACTAGACATGTAGTACATCTTGTCCACCTGAGGTTTTTACTCTCGTTTGCGAATAGCTTAAATATAAGTTTGCATGTAGCGTTAGGTGTACCTAGAGAACCTTTATCAGGTAAAAGGGATAAAGTGGTTCCTTTTCGGTGAGTTCCTACAGTTCCCCGCATTGTCTCTCTGCCTCGGCACCCAACAGGGCAGGTGAATATTAAACTGCTCCGCCATCTTTCTGACAGATGTTCGGCAGTCTATGGCTAGTATGGAGTTTGAAAAGAATGGGTCTACTTGATTGACTTTCCGAGAAGATACGGATGTCCTAAGTGGATATCATATTTATCTCTAGACACGACAAGGCTTTTTTAATAACCATCATTTTCGACTGGAACAATGCAATTGATACTCTTGGATGTTTGTCAGACATTCGCAAGAGGTGGGCAGTGAAAAAAAACTTTTAGATGTTACTTGATTTGAACCTGAGACCTTTAGAGTAGTAGTCCAAGACACAGCAAGAGAGAACATTTGCTAAATAGGTACATAAGCATTTGTATGTTGGGAAAACTGAAAACATCGCCGCAAGGTTGTTAGGATCTGCACTTCAACTTCGAATTTCGGATGTAGGTTGAGGTTCTTATGTGTTCCATCCCGAAACATATGTACAAAATATTAAATCTTGTCATAAATCCATAACCTGGAATCATTTTTTTTTGTTTTCGGGCGCATTTTTTTGACCCCTTCTTAATTTTTCCAACGGCAACGCTGCCCAGCCAGATGCATCCAATTAACTCATTTGGTCCAGTTGCCGTGTTGGCCATTTAACAGAACTACTCACTAATGTTCAATTCATTATATGTACATAATTGCAAAACAGAGTGTGCACATAGCTATGGCCTGGTCTATGCGTACTGAGAGTATAGCGTCGCCGCCTGCCATCACTACGAGTATATGAGTCAATAGTTCGCCGCACAAAATTCTCAAAGGAAAACCAATCCGACAAAAAAACACATATAAAAAAAAATCGTACGCGGAATAGGTGGACTTAACATGGTCTTATATCCTGCGCGCGTAAGCACGTTAGACGTTATATACCACACAATGTACTACTTATCCATCCATCCATTAACGATCTCTCGACATCACCAAAAAAAAAACTGCCGTAAACAGCACACCAATAACGATGATGAGGACGAAACCAGGGTTACCTTCGGGACACCAAAGTGTCCCATAGACACCTTTTCAACGCTGGGACACCAGGACGCCACTTTTTGAAAATCAGTACAATTTTACACCTTTTAGAAATGCGGGACACTTTTTTTTAAATTTAGTTATAAAAAATTAAAAACTCCTTGAAATCAGCATAAGTGTCGTTGAAAACGTTCCTTTCACTCAAAACAATAAATTGTAGCCAGTTTTCGCTGAATTCATTCAATTCGCATACAACATAGCTCTCAAATCCATATCAGCGATGTGCGGCATAAGTATCGTGTGTGTTTTGTGAATGCGTTTGTGTTTTTTCCCGAATCTATATACTGTTGTGTGTGTGGGAAATGTTTTTCCCCGGATTCTTATTCTGTGTTTTATCGTTGCGTTAGCATATTGGATTGGACAATTGGAATATTTTGTATGGGACACTATTTTGCTCTTGGGACACCTTTCTGGGACACCATACAAAATTTCTCAGAGGTAACCCTGGACGAAACCACATGACGCGACGGCACGACAACGGCACAACGACATCGGCAAAGAAAGAGCATAGTGTGAGCAACAGTTTTACCCTTTTTATAAACCTGAATGTTGCTGTAATGGAATATTTATGTCAGGACAAAAAGTAACTCTAACACAACTCATTAATATTCATATTGCAACCCATTAATGCAACACTCAGTTTCCAACGTTTGAGGGGTTGGAAAGGAGTATGAGTATCTACTCCGATGGGGCACAACACCACGCTGCAAATGAAAATGTACTAGGAAAAGAAAAAAAATCACACGGAAGGACGAAGGTTCAGTAGAAAAACAACATACCTATGTACCTATTCATAGGTGAAATGACGACGTCTAACTGTCACATAACGAGCGCTGGTACAAGACAGCTTACATTACGACGTTATGCCGCTGAGGGCTGCTCTCAAAGGACTCAAAAGTAGGTACTCAATTGCTGTGCAGTGTCGGGGAGGGGCCAAGTTGCTGACACGACAGCCGAATGCAAATTAGTAGTGTAGCGTGACCCACGCATAATGCTAATGTGTTACCATTCAGATGCGTTGCAATAAGAGCGGGTTCCTTTTACCTTTCCCTCACCCATTACATAATAAGCTAGAAGAGTTGACGGTAGCAGCAAAATAAAATTTACATTATAATCAACTTTGTGAGTACGCGCGACATGAACGGGTAGGTAATGATCTAAGTCTAAGGGAATAAATTTCTAAAACGGAAATTAAGATGCTTAAAAACCTTGAGTGGAGTTAAGCTGAGATGGAAAATAAGGAAATCTCACTCAGTCGTGTATCAGAACTCATTTCCGCTTGGAAGTGAAATAATTACCAAAGGATAGGTAATAACGCAATACAATGTTTTATGCGGCTTGCTAAAAGGGCGGCTTGCTTAAGCAGATAGGTTGTATATGTAAATAGTGCACAATCATTCCATAAAAGTTCATTCTGCAATCGATTGCACTAAAGGACTCTGGTTATGGAATTTATTGACTGTAATTTAAAATAAATCGCTTATTGGCTTAAAAGGATTTCACTTCCGATTTTTTTTTTGTTTTTTTGTTCGCGTTCTGTGTTGTCTTCTGTTTTCAGTTATTTCCCGCTTGCAATTACCCTGGAAATGATGATGTCGTTTGGCATTGTAGCGCTGGAATGCTGATTGAAATTATTGTATTGTTGGTCAGTGATTTGACTATGGAATTGAGTGGAAGATCTAGTTATGTGGATGAGGACCACAGGACTTCGATGTAAGGACAGCTGTCACGAGAAATCGAGACAAAGAAAAACTTTTTTTTTTTGTATTGGGAATGAAGTATCTAATAAATCACTTACGTTTTACTTAACGAGTTCGCGACTCGTAAAGGGAACTTATATGAACGATATCAGGACGCTGCTTCCAGTTATCCAGTTCAAGTGCTTTGACATCCGCGATTGCTGGGTCTTTAGTCTTTAAATCTGAAGTTCGGTCTTCCATGCGTCTCGAAGCTGAGGGTGAGGACTCGACGGTCCACTTCGCTTGATCATCATCTGCCGATGTAGTCGAAAGTCGAGCCAATGTAACTACTCGCCGTGTTTAAGCTTATGTATTAAACTCCATCCACATCTTGGCGCTGTAGTCCAACGCACTAACCACTGAAAAATACACTGCGTCCAGTGGTTCTACTTCCATTGAATAAAATGACTTCTGTTTGTTAATTAGCTATTTGTCAAATTTCAGTTTGTGTGTGAAGTGCCAATAGCGTATTGATAACTCTTAGGCTTGCTTTGAAATTAAGCCCGTGCAGGGACGGGGTAAGAACATCACTGAGGCGACAGAAAAAAAAACAGTGCTTGTCGTAAAAGGGGACTTATAGGAGGAATCACATCCAAGCTACTTTACCATTCATTAGAGTATAGCGAGCGACCGATTCATTTAACATCTTAACAATAGGATGGGCATGGGCAAGCCACATTTGATTTTATCGTAAAAACGATAACTTTTGTCCCTGCCAATTGTTGGGTCAGTTCGGATAAGCTTGTAGTCGAAACTTTTTTTAAATAAAAAAAAACTGCTGAATAGACTACTTGGTCTGGCTGGACCCCAGCAATTTTTTTTTAAAGAAACATGTTTGTGCATACTGTAAGCATAAAGGGGTCAGGGAAAGGTGGTAATTCTTTCTTTGCAGCGGCATTGGCACGCTTGCGGTTGCACAGCGTATACTCGTCGGTGGGGTGGGATCTTACTGCTATAACCTAACGCTTACTTAATTTATCGTGCCGAATATGAGAAGTGATCCAGAAAAAAATTGTAAAATAAACTATGACTGAAGGTCAGGTATTATTATGAATATGGAAAGGGCTATATGAACTTTCTTGAAACTTAAATGTGATGTCATGGGTGTTTTGACATCAGGAGGAAACCTCCTCTTTTACAACAGGCAGTAACCATTGTACCATGACTATCCCTTCCTCGATCTCTGTTGGAATAGTCCCTAACTCGGGATCTTGAACACTTCACTCAGCGACTCATTTCAACGACCTTTCGAAGCGACTTAGCACATACCCATGTTCACATTAGGTATATAAGGAAACAAATTCAAATAGTAGGTATTTCTGTTTCACAACTTTTAATTATAAAAAAAAAATGGAGGGGAAATCAAATTCATTTATAGACGTACATACATAATGTTTATGCATGTCACCAAAAGAAAAAAATATAGAAACTGTAAGATCATGTAGGTATTATTCAATTAAAATGCTTAAGTTAAATAAACTGCATAGATGCATATGATAATAAGTCAGTTGAAATGCAACGTAATAAATAATATTTTTTAGAAAAACAATCAAAAATAGATTATGATAAAAAAAATAATATAGGTTACTCGTAAATGGATTAGGTATAATGATAATGATTGTGTTTGTAGTAAAGTAATAAATATGAAAATTGATATTTGTAGGAAGATTTTACAAAAGAATCTAATGAACTAAATGTACAATAAGCAACAAATGTGTGTATAAAATAAAACAGCCAAAGAAAAGTAGTTAAAAGCAATGTAGGTACTCACGTTTTGATCTGCTGATTTGAAGCGCCGAAATTTGTGCACAAAGTTCGCTGTTGATTCAGGAATTAAGTAGGTACTTTTGTTATAATTTCATTAATATATACTACTTTTTCTAAGGCTTTGAACCAAGATGTATAGGTATTTTTTTTGTTTACCCCTTAATATGCAAACATAAGAGGAGCATTTCTAAAAATTTCCAAGCCACTATGGCAGTTTATCACTAAATGAGTACATATTTGGTTTAAGATGAATTTGATTTGGTGGGTTACATGGATTCTTATTTCATTGTAAACGGAATGTTAACTTAGATTGAGTCCTGGTTCAATTTATGTTTCATTTGTTACGGCTTTGGGTGATGATGAGCGTCTGTTTTAATCACTTTTGAAGTGCTGTGGCGAGATTTAAGCATGTGGTCTTGTGAAGTCCCAGCATGTTGCTAATTTTTTGCGAACCACTTGCTGAACAACTTGATTATAAAATAAAGATGAGAGATAACCTTAGCGGGGCTCTATGTTGAATGGGCGGTTGTTTTAATCAATTTTGATGTGCTGTGGCGAGATTTAATTATGTTCGAACCACTTGCTGAACAACTCGATTATAAAAGGAGGATGTCCTTAGCGGGGCTCTAGGGCACTCTCTGCTAAGGTCGTTCGAAATGCCAGGGCAGACAGATCCTTTGACGTGATTTTTCAAAGCAGAAACCTTTGTTTTCTTTAGTTTTGCTTTCCCTTTTTTTTTATTATATAATTTTCAGCAGCAATTTCTGCGTTGTGCAGGTCCGTTCAGCCGAGTGGTGTGGGTTAAAAGTAAAAAGAAGGACAAGACGCTTCGCGATGGTTTAAATCCGTCTCGAACGGAACGAATGGAACATAATTTCGATATCGAACTGAAATGGTAATGTGGTCTAAAAGCTGTGTTTGATGTACCATATCCGGTTTTTGATTTGGGAAAATTTATCGACAGTTTAGTTTAAACATTTAGGTGGTAGATTTAACATGCGAAATACATTCGATATGAATATGCTACAATACATAAAATGATTACCTATATTTACTTTACGTAGTTTGTCTGGAACAAAAATTCTAAAGTATTATGTATTTGGTTTAGACTTGCATTTTTCTGAGTAGGGTGAATAAAGTCCAATTAATTTCCGATTGTCTGGTAAGTGCACATTGTGTTGTGGAATAGTTTCGTTCGAGTGTTTCTTTTTTGTATTCAGCAAAATGAATACCCCAAGTGATATTATGTGTGATTTTGATGCTGTGGACATGGTCCTAAATAAGCCATTTAGATTTCAACGCCTAGCATCTGCACCAGAGCAGAGAAAATGGTTAGATCCTTCTCACTCGCGAAGCGGGCCACCCAAACACTGTTTGATTCGAAAAAAGCAGCTGAAGAATGCGCAGGCCAGACAAGTAGCACCTAAACTTAGCGGAGCAAGAAAGACAACCAAAAATTCAACAACAAGACAACAATAAAAAATTCGGGACCTATGTCCCGATGGGGTGGAACTTATAACACATTAGTCCAGACAAAGGAGTTCGGGACTTATGTTTTTACGCTTAGTATGCGACACAGCTATGGGTCTGTAGCATGTCAAAGAATGCAAAACATATAAAGGGGCTTTCATTAAGGACATGACAACTTTTTTAAATAAAATGCAAACTACCTGAGATATCTCAAAAATCATTAGCTTGAATTAGGTACTATCAAAACATTTATGAATGGAATTCCATTTCGTTCATATGTCCAACACGGGAACGTATGCAGAACGATACGTTGAACCCAATTTTCGATGACTCGGCCGCACATTTCGGCCGATATGGACGCTATTTCTCGTTCAATATTGGCTCTGAGCTCATCTAACCTCGCCGCCTTGTTGGCATAGACCAATGATTAAATGTAGCTTAGAAGCGTTAAATCACGATCTCGGCGGCCGATAGACGGATCCGTTTCTCTAGATAATACGTTCACCGAACTGACACTTCAATAACTCGTTTGTTGCACCCGCTGTGTGTCTTTGCGCATCGTCTTGTTGGAACCAAGTAGCACTTATATCCAATTTGTGCAATTTCTCTAAGAAATGATGTTCCAACAGGTCTGTGCAGCGTATACCATTTACCGTAACGTGATGGTCATTTTCATCGACGAAAAAGACGGCCCATTGGTGCATATTTTGCTTAATGACGAAGCCGTTTAACCAAAAATGCGCTTTATTGCTGAAGATGGTTTTGCGATGAAATTCTTCATTTTCTTCCATCATGTCCAGAGCCCGATTCGAGAATATACGTCGCTTCATATGATGAAGTGGCTTTAGTTCTTGAGTCAGCTTGTTCTTGTAAGGGAGTAGGCCAATATCCTTGCTCAAAATTTGCCATAATGTGACCTGGGAGAGGCCCAATTCTTAAGAACGCCGTGAAATTGACTGATTTGGCTGGTTTGCGTTGGTCGCCTCTACGGCAGAAATATTCTCCACTACTCTCACTGGCACGGCAACATCAAGCGGCAAATATTCTGACTCAAATGTTTTCACTAGACTATGAATTGCTTTGCTACTGGGACGAGAATTACGGCCGAAAATTGTCATTAACGCTCTTAAAGTTGCGACCACCGACTCGGAATTTCGGTAGTAAATTTTAATAATTTGTAAACGTTATTCCTTCGTGTACTCCAGGCGTAGGCTAAATGTTGCTTTCAATTCAATCGCAAGATTTGTATTAAATCTACGTAGATATGATCATGTATCGAGACACTCTCGACAAATATTAGGATTCAGTCTTGAGCAATTTTTAAATTTTGGAGCTTGCGCAATGATATTTAAAATTTTAAACATAAAACAACCGGCTTATCTGTACAGTAAAATCGTTTTCTCTCAGTCTCTTCATTATATTGGTATCAGGCCTAATGTTTACACATGCACGATATCACGTAGACTATTTTACATTTCTGTCATTCGCCTTTTTAATTAACTTCCCCTAATATAAGAACCAAGGTCAAGCTCAGGAGAGTTTAGTATTTTCTTATCTTAGCTCTCTTCTCATTTTCCCGTTAAGTTAACTTTTCTTTTAAATGAGAATGTCCATATTATTTATTTTTATTTTTAGTTTTACTTTAAATGTTCCCATATATTTGTTTTTATTTTTTTTCTATAAACGTAAAATATGTCGCCATGTACATTCACATGTTAACTGTGCACTCTTAAAGAATGTTGTTCTTATTGCACAGCAATTTATTAAGATAAATAAATAGAAATACAAAATTTCATCACCACGATGAAAATGATGACTTTACTGAATATTTTGACATTAACAGTTCGATAATCGGTTTAAGAGTGCGTTCACACTGAGAAGTTGTCAAGTCGCTAATGAAAGCAAAATTGTCTGCAATTTATTTCTGAATTAGAAATTAGATCACCACCCGCGGAGAAAAACCCTACAACTGCACCCAAACACTTCTTTCCTATCTCTCTATTCTTTCTAATACCAAGTAGCTTACACTGTGTTCTTAGCAATATAAGGGTACTGTAACAACAGAAAAAAATCCCTTTAGCGTAAGCAAATTATAAAAAAAAGATCGGTTTTTTAACTTATAACATATATAAAGCTGCGAAAAATGTCGTTAAACATCTTTAATTCTAAAAAATGAAATAAAGCAAAATTGAGCGAAATAAAGAAACGGGTTCAAAATTTTAAATTATAAATTGCTGAAAATGGGAAATTTGAAATAAGTGAGGTAGGAAAGTTATTTCTTAAAAAGGCTGTGAAACTAAGTGCATTTTGTTAAGATGTCAACTGTTCTGTGCAGTGGCACGTTAATACGATAATGTTAAACGATTTCAATAAAATTGTGTAGAGAATTTCTTGTATATAGGTATCATGATCACTTTCAAAGAGTGCGGGTGGCAATGGTGCAGTTGTAGTGTATTCGCTTATCACAGTCGTTCCGCAACACGTAGAGAGACAGGACGGCTAGTTACGGAAGATTATAAGCGATCAAGTGCAATATATTAGTAATTTGTCATGTTAAATTCTAATATACAATTGGTTCAGTAGACTGAGTGTCTGACTCTGTTGTCAGAAGCGTGGGTTCGATTCCCAGCAAGAAAAATTTAATTTTTAATTTTATAATTTATGTGAGAAAGTTTGATAGAGAAAATAACAAAAGTGAAAAAAAAGTGCCGTACGGTGGTAGGCGATGGACCCCGGAAAAACGGTGGTCCCGCGTACGGGTGTGGGTGTGCCGTTGCGACGCGTGGTGCAAACACGCGAGCTGGCTAAAAAATCATCTGCAGCAACAACAACCGCAGCAAGACCAACAACATCAGGAAGAGCAGCAGCTATAACATCAGCAGCAACAACAACAACAACAACAACAACAACAACAACAACAACAACAACAACAACAACAACAACAACAACAACAACAACAACAACAACAACAACAACAACAACAACAACAACAACAACAACAACAACAACAACAACAACAACAACAACAACAACAACAACAACAACAACAACAACAACAACAACAACAACAACAACAACAGCAACAATAACGGCAGCAACAGCAGTATATATGCCAAAGGCAGTAGCTGCAGATGAAATTGAATTGGCAGCAACAATACCAACAAAAACAACAGCGTGTCGGTCGTTGACCAGGCGGGTGGTCTCGCAGGTAACAACAGCAATAAAAGCAGCACCATTGATAGCAGAAAATAAAGCTACAGAAGCACCAACGAAAGCTTCCACTACAGCGGTGACACCAGAAGCTGTAAGCGAGGAGTTCAGGCAAGTTGAGAAGAGGCGACGCAAGTTAAAGCCGAAGCCGAATCTTTCGGCCAAGAGAAGGGTTAACTTGGCAGGCCATAATGTGACATCATCGGCGGCTGGAGCCGATGATGATGCAGAAAATTCCAGCTCTTATGAATTTGAGAGTGGCAATGACCGGTACGTCGGAGAAGGAAATTCCTTCAGGGACCTACCGGTTGAAGACGAGGAAGTCGTCCAAATGGACGAAGAAGTCGACGAGGAGGCGCAGCTGGACAAGCTCATAAAAGAGCTACTGGAGAAGCGCGACCAGTTGCGCAGAAAGAAGATGCAGCAACAGCAACAACAAGCTGTGCTTAAACAGCAAGTGCAGCAACAGCTGCAGGAGAAGCAGCAACAACGACTACAACAACAACAACAACACCAACAACAACAACAAAAGCAACAACAACGGCAACAACAACAGCACCAACAACAGCACCAACAACAAGAACAACCACAACAATCAAAGCAGCAAAAGCAGACTGAGGTACAGCAACACCAGCAACAAAAGAAACAAGCAAAGGTAAGAGTCCCACCTATAAATGTGAGTAATTTTGAAATTACAGATAGCATAAGGTTATGTAAATTAATCACGAAAAATTTTCATGTGAAAAGGCTATCAGCCAGCAAACACATAATTTTATGTGAAAATATAGAGGAGTACCATAGGGTTCGTGCCGCCTTGGGAGAGGTTAAGACCGAATACTTTACGTACACCCCACGGGAGCAAAAGCTTAAAACCGTTGTTTTGAAAGGAATTGATCCCTCAATAAAAACGGAGGAGTTAGAAAAAGAGCTCAAAAATTTTGAAAGCGACGACCTCAAGTTCGTGGGGGTCAAGCCGTTTTCCTCGGCTGTGGCAAGAGGTGGTAACCGTTACTTACCATTCTTCTTAGTGCAGCTTACTCCCGACAGCAAAATTGACAGGCTGCGAAATATCCGCTTCCTGTACTACCACGCTGTTAGATGGGAGAAAATTAAAAGGTCGGATCGCATACTTCAATGTATGCGCTGCCAAAGGTTCGTTCACGCCGCAGCTTACTGCAACATGCAGTTTAGATGTGTCAAGTGCGATAGGGACCACATACGTGGAGAATGTCCTCTTGGTAAGGAGAGAGTTGAGGACCGGAGTGTCCTCTCTTGTGTGCTCTGCAGGAACACTGGGCATCCCGCCAACTTCAGGGGTTGTCCAAAGTACCAGGAGCTGAAAAAGCGAGTCCAGGCCCGCAAACAGCAGTCTGAAGACAATAGGCGTCAAAAGGGTCGCTCGTTCTCAAATTTTGTGGCACCCAACGTGTCCTTTGCCCAAATGGCAGCTGGATCGGGTCACGCCCAAATAACATCAAACCCACCAAAGGTAGCCCAAAAGGCACCAGAGGTGGACCTGGACTTAAAATCGATCCTTCTGTCTCTGCACGGAAAACTCGATAAGTTCCAGGCACAATTAAACGAACAAGCGGCCCGAATTGACTATATCTATTCGGAGTTGTTTGTAGGGTCTGGTGTGCCATAAATCAAATGGCTACGCTGGATGAGGGAAACTTAAAGATCCTTGCTGTAGAGAGTACGCTCCGGCCTGGCTTTATCCCGCCGGAGGCATTTATTCATATTAATGCAAAAGGGCTGGTACAGACGAGGGATGGTATCCCGCAGCGCAAGAGATAAGCGGCTCATCCGCGGCGAAAACGTCGCCAATGCTCATGAGCTCCTCCGTTTTAGTACCGCAATAGCGGAGAGGGATAAATTCGACAACAATTCGCCGAATTCTGGTGGCTTTTTGAGGGGGGAGGGGTCAACATGCCCTCCCAAGACGGTGCGTTACTCTAGGTAACATCCTCTTAGTTTATAAGTTAGAATAAGTTAGCTAGGGCGTTTCTGGGAGAGGCCGGGCTCGCCGGCTTGTGGTGGTGCTTCCGGGAGGTGATAGATTCTGTAAGGTATCAGTCGGCTCACGGAGGCGCGTGTGCACGTTGACGACTGCCAGGCGCTCAGAAAGCAATTGGGATTTTGACCACTTGTTTCGTAATGCAACGAGTGATCAGAATCCTAATTATAGTTAGAATATGTTAAGTAGTTTAAGTTAGTAGAGTAGGTAGTTTGTAATTTGTTTTTTTTAATATAAAAATATAAAATTTGATAAAGATGCCGAGTTTTCTTAACAATTTTCTCGATGAAAACATAATATGTAAGATTAGTTCGTAAAATAGTTTTTAGGCCGAAAGGCAATAATTATAAGATAGAGTTAAGTTTAGGGCGTCCGCATAAGGATCAATAATCTAGAATAAGTATCCTGTTAATTTTAAGTTAGATTTAATCATTTTTGTCTAGTATTTAAGTTGATATAAGCTAATAATTAATAAAAATGAATTTAAAAGTAAAAGTGTATTCGCTTACGGAATGGAAGGTCGTGCGTTCGAATCCCGGCCAAGTCTTACTTTATACCGAATACATGAAATCGTTATCTCCCTAAGTAACTTAGACACCACCCGTGGAGAAAAACCCTACAACTGTACGCAAACACTTCTTTCCTATCTCTCTATTCTTTCTAATACCAAGTAGCTTACACTGTGTTCCTAGCATTATAAGGGTAATGTAACAACAGGAAAAAATCCCTTTAGCGTAAGCAAATTATAAAAAAAAAAAAAAAAAGATGGAAGCGTTCGAAAGAAATTCAAACATTTCCTAAACAATCGCCACCTTAATAGTGTAAGCACTCTTTGAATCAACAAAGCTATTCCTTTTCTCACAAAATAAAACGCACGACAAAAGTTAATATAAAATCCGTCTTTTTTTAAGTTTTCATCATATGTCCGACCGAATTCACAATTCAAGACCAACTGGTTCATTGCCTCGTATTTTGCAATGAATACATGTATATGTGTAACAAATATAAACCCTTTATTGATGACTATTATTATGTAACAATTAATAACCCTAACACCGGCAGCTCTTAAAACTTGTTTTCTTTTTGTCTTTTATGCCTGCAATAGTATCCATATTTTTGTATACACTGTTCAAACTTTATGTTAGATTTTTTTTGATTTGTGATTGAAATTGGCCCACCCTGATCAAAATCCTGCATACGCCCTTGATACTTAGAAGTATTCTTAGGTAGCACTCCAATTGAAATAAATTTTGGTTTCCTGGCACGCACTTCAATTGTATTTGATCAAGACTACGGCGCACAAGCAAATGGATTCAGCATGTTTCTGGAAAATGTACACAATATGGAAAAAACGCATTTCTGGGCGATGTGTTCACTATTTTCAAACGTCTTCAGAACAAACCTCAATCAAGCTCATTAGCGCTATTGAATATGCCCGCATGTACAGATGATGCAATCTCCTCTCTTGCACAAATAAAAAGCGAAAAAAGCTTGGTTTTAGCTGGTTATGAGCACACCTTCCAAGAGACCCTCGTCAATAGAGATGACAGAGTTTTTCTGAAGAGAAACGAACTAGAAGCGAGAAGTTTAACTCGGGACAGAGCGGCTATGACATAAGTCGAAATATTTCGGGAGAGTTTTGTAAATTATCTGGTTTCGTCCTTAGACAAGAGATTACTGCGTACAAATTCGGAGCAGCCCGTGCTGTGTTACTATTTAAGTTTTAAGGGTACTTAAAATTCCCTTTCGCGAGTGCAAATTATAAAAAAAATTCAATATGATAAATTAAAAATTATTCATAATTTGACAATCACAATTGTTGTTATCTCTCCCACAACCGGAAACTAGGCCTATGAATCCGCCGAAGTAAAAAGAATCAATGCCATCACATGATACCAAATAAAAATGTAACATCGACATTATATGCAACAAATTTAAAAAGAGAACGCCATCAGATATATTTTGCAGTCATGAAATTTGTATCGGTGTCGAGCATATATCTTTCATAAAACCATTTACATACAAAAAATATCATTATGCATGTTGTGCATGCGCATACGACTACACTGTTATTAGTACCGGCCTCTGCTGGAAGGAATAACATTCAATTTCAAGAAGATTTTTTCACAAATCTTATAAAAGCTGGCAAGTTTCCGTACGAAGTGTATTTTATTTTCCTAATTTTACGAGTACAGAAAATGGCTAATGAGAAAATGTGATTCGAAGCCAATTCTTATAACATCGAGAAATGTTCTTACGACCCAGTCGTGCACTTTATTTAATTGGTCTTTATATTGCTTCAACATGTACGCTATTTGCCTCTGATATAGGATTTTCCCATCAAATAGTCATCTCCATAGAAAAGAATTCAATCCTGGCACTTAGCCCCGACATTTTAACTTTGCACTTGCATGGGCCAATCAATAACTTAGAGTGTTGGCTTTTATCGGGATAAGACACACACGGAGAAGAATACCCTTGTCAACAAGCGTGAAAAAAGACGGAGGTTAGCTTCTGACATAATGCCATCCAAGTTGGTGAACCTTTAAGGCCTTGTGGACTTTTTTTTTATTCTTTCATCGTTCGTCGTCAATGTAAAAAGTAATGTTTAGTTTTCTTATTTCTTATTATTCGCATGCATTCAACTTTGCTGATTGTTTTCTCTCGTTTGATATAAAATGGTGACCCGTGTCAGGAAAAGTTTGTCCACCTTACTTTACACTGTTTTTGCTTGCCCATAAAATAATAATAAGCTCGAATGGATCGCACGGAACCTCCCCACTTCTGTTGAATGTGAGTTTGAATCGTGCTATAATTTTAGGTTGTATTTATATGTTCCAAGTGCGAAATGATACCATTCTAGGGTGAAGCAATTATATAGGAGCACAGACGTTTACGGATTTTTCATTTTCTTATAAGAAAAAAAAGGACATATAAATATCGATTATAGACAGATCTATGTGAGTCTAAGATCTGTTCATAGATTTGTTTTTTAATTCCGCACATAGCGCGTCACATACCCGACTCAATTAATAATTATTAACTGAGTTGAGTAAAACTGAGTCAGGTTAAAATTTATTCAGCCGGGAAAGTGACGCGCTGTGTGCGTGAAAAAGAAAAACTATGGACAGATCTTAGACTCATGATATAGAAGGCGTACTCCGGCCCAACGCAGCTATCTAATCACTTGGTTTTCATCTTTAATTTTATTGTTTCATTGTTTATTTTTATAATCACGCAAGATTAGAAAAGAAGTGAAAATCCGGTATGGAGTCTTGATGGCGGGATGGCATAAGGTCCACAGACATAATGTCAATGCGCTTGTGGCACAGTGGCTCGGACAGTGTCCGACAGCTAAGCTTGCGTCGTTTAAATCCCACCTAGGAACACTTAACTTCTGCCAAAAGTTTGACAAGCATGCAAGATCATAAACTGTGATAAGAACCTTCTAAAATTTGTTAAATTTTAAGGGCCGATGTTGATTTTGAATAAAACACAAATTATTTAGGAAATTATTGTCATTTCTTTTATTATGATAATATTGGTATGGTTCAATTATGTATGGAACAAAATGGCCGCCGTGACCTCGGCGGCACACCTCCATCCGATGGTCCACATTTTCGATGACGCTGAGGCATAATTGAGGTTCTATGCCGTTAATGTGCCAAAGGATGAGACTTTAGCTCCTGAATTGTTGCTGGCTTATCGACGGTCAAGAGGCTTTAGTTCTTGAGCCAATTGCACCTTGTAAGGGCGTAAATGCAAGTCTATGCATAATGTTCATAAACGACGAGCGTGAGCGGTGCAATTGTTGGGGACGACGACGAGTTGAGGTGGACGGCTCTTCAGCCACACTATCGCGAACAGCAGCAATATTTTCTGCAGTACGAGCTGTACGAGCATGCGCTGGTGTTTTCACATCTCCTACAGACCCGGTTTGCTCAAATTTTTGCACGATTTTTCCGATTGTACGCACATTTGGACGATTACATTGACCGAAAAAATCACGAAGTGCACGATATGCATTTTGATTTGAACGCCCATTTTCATAATAAGCCTGAATAACTTTAACGCATTGCTCGATTGTGTATCTTTCCATCGTTCAAATTGAGTTAGTCTGAAATTGAGAAATATCAAATAAAATGCGGAAAAAACTTGACGTTTAGGTGTGGTTCACATTCAACATCGGCCCTTACAATTTAACCACCCTTTAGTTCATACTTATATGTATACCCTATTCTAAGGGTATATTAATTTTGACTCATGGTTTGTGACATACCTTGATATGGTCCGTGGACCGTTAATAGTTACATATTCGTGATCAGGATCGATAGTAATGTCGATCAAGCTATGTCTGTCGGCAAAAATTAGGCCTTTAAACTCGAGCTAGTAAGCGAAAATTTAATTTTTTTTCAGGGGCCCGAAAGTTTAAGAATTTTTAAAATCTACTCAGTGGCCCACAGTCACAAAAAAAAACAAATTTATCGAAAAAATCAAACTTCGAGCTAGAAAGCTGGATTGAATATATTGTCTGTAAGGGCCCAAAAAGCTCGTGTATTAAAATTTTTAAAATCCGCAAATTGACGACCATTTCGAAAAGTCAAAGTTTGAGTTAGGAAGCCGATATTCATAAAATATACTCTCCGGCCGCCCATTAGAAGTCACTGTACTCAAGTGAGTACAGCCATATTCGTAAGCGTTAATTAATTGGCTTACTTTCTTATTTTACGTCATCACAACACTGTTCAAGTTTATCAATAAATATTACGCTTGTACGAGTAGTGTGCCTTTCTTTGAAAAAAGTGAAAGTTGAAGCTGTGTCACCGAAACGCTGTGAAATGAGAGAATGATTTTAAATTTGTTATATTAATTACTATGTACTTATAAGTTGTTTTTTTCATTTAATTAGTATTAGGGATTTTGATACTTTCTGTATACCATAAGCTAACTCGAGAACCAATGTACTGGTCTCTAGATGAAGATATAGCTAATATTCGAATTGGTAGGCAAAACCATGTCGAGACATAGGTTTCCAGATATAAAAAGAAACCTTGATCTTGTAGACAACGACTTAGCAGCAACGTCGACTGACAAAAGATTCAAAATAAGACCACTTGCAGATAAACTTATGCAGAAGTTTTTACGGTGGGGAGTTTTTCAAGATAGTATCTCTGTCGACGAATCAATTGTGAATACTATGGCCACCATAGCGCCAAACAATTCATTCGTGGAAAACCAGTCCGTTTTGGATATAAGAATTGGGTAGCGGCCAGTTCAACAGGATACTGTTACTCATTCGATTTTACTGAGGAAAATCGTAAACACCGACTTCTGATCCTTTGGGTTTCCGCGTAGTCAAAAATTTATTGAAGAATCCCAGCAAATCATTGAGATTTTTATTGACAACTTTTTCACAAGCTGCTATCTTTTACTGGAATTAAAAAGCCTAGGCCACCGTGCTACGGGAACAGTGCGAGAAAATAGGACTAAAAAATGTCCTAAAAGAAATGAAAAAGAAAGAACATGCTACTTATGACCATAGGATTGACAAGAAAGGTGTACTTTTGTTGGTAAGGTGGAAAGATAACAGAGTGTGTACCATGGCAACCAACTACGACACCATTGAACCGCTAGGGACAGTCAAACGATTGTGTCCAATAAAAAAGGAGAAGACGGACAAAGCGATTCCTCGTTTATTCCAAACGTACACAAAAAATATGGGAGGTGTGGATGAACTCGACCAGTCTGTCTCATTATACATTAAAAACGGTTTACAGCTGGGGGCGGTGAATTCTCCGATCCTGTTTAACATTTACACCAGTGATCTGGTGGGTTCAGTCAGACATGCTATGGCGTATGCCGACGATTTTGTGGCATACAGATCAGGTCCTAAAATCTATTAACATTCTTCTGCAGCGTGACTTCGATCAGATCAAGGGATATTGCGACGACTGCAAGTTGAAAATAAACTTTCAGAAGATGGAAATAATCTTGTTCAGAACAACATTGGCTGGGGCCTCTGGAATAAATTGACAATTATTGGACAAAATGGGCAGTCGTTGGCGGTGAGAGGCGTAGTTAGAAATCTGGGTAGACTCGACCAGTATCTGTATGTCTGGTCGAAATTGGAAAAGAGAAGTCAATAGGAATAGCGTTATATGGACGCAACTGGTAGTATCTAGACCTGAAATAAGTTTCAGCCCGGTAGCTAAATTATTCTGAGTTCAATTTAAATCTTGTGTATTTGTCAGGGTAGCAGCTATGTACTTTCTTTACAGAATTTTCAGAAAAAAAGTTCTACCATAACCGCTGTCTTAGTATTCTCAGTACTTTCCTTAAAAACATTGATGTGTCAAATGCGCCATTAATATGGGAAATCGGGCCAAATGCTGCTTCTAAATTTCTTTTGTTGACATGTTCTCGAATATAACATCAAACGTGTACGCCCATATATTCCAAACAAATATGTCAATGTAAATGTCTGTCAAAAACCCGGATATCACTGCGAAGAATGCACTTATGTTGTTTTTCACTAACATGGCCGTTCAATACTATATGCGTACAATGTCAAACATCCGAAATTCTATTAAACAATTTTCAATTTTTTACTTACTGTTAGCACTCACTGTTTTACTTGCTAAATAGTTGTTAATTACTCCGAACATTTTTGCTCTTCTCCTTTTTCGCTTTATGTTGTAAGAAAAATAAAAAAATAAATAAATATTAGGCATCAACGTTGCAGGACCTAAAACCAAGCTTCTCTAACCATTTGCCTATATGACGTGGAAGGGACGTATAATTTCAAGATGAATCCGAAAGGCAAGTTTGGGAAGCTTCTCATGACAATGGATATGATACTCTGGGATGTTTGTCAGACGTTCGATTGTTTTTAATTCGGACCACCCACAATACACATCGTTTTTACTAACGCAAAAAAGAGTTTATTTAAAAATTCAATTCACACATTACACTTTTGAATTTAATACACATTACACATTAATTAATCATTTATGATGGTACAAAATTGACATAAACTTTATTTAATCATTCACACAACATTTTAATACAAACAATAAGGCACACGTACAGTCCACATATTCCTACACAATGGGAAAATAATTCATGTTGAAAGGTATAAAAGATCAGTCAAAAATCCCGAGGCCGAGAGTGACAGTTAACTTCTCCACGTCATATTGCACCCAATTAGCACTCGGTAAGCCGATATATCCCTCAATCTAGGGTTTGTTTTTTTTTTTCAAATGAAATTTCATTTGATCATTTCATCTGCTTTGTTAAAATGTGTCATTTTTTTAAAACATAATTCAAAAGCACACCATTACCATACAAAATATACTGGAGGAGCTGGGTACTTAAGAATAATTTTTTGTTGCCACTCACACAAGGGCTAAAAACAAAATTTTAGTTATTGAAACCGCGATACAAGGAAACAAGTCAAAAAATTGTTAATTTAAAATTTCAAATCAATCTCACCTCCCAAGGACTTAAAATTTTCATTCAATTTAATTTCAATTCAATTTAAACAACTTACATGAATTCAGCTTCAGATTTTATTTTGATATTATCTGCATTTACTGTCATCTGTTAATGACACAAATTTTTGTCTCATCTATATCCTGCATACAAAAATTTGACGATGGATTCTATGAATCCTTTTGATCGATTTTAAGATTTTTTTCCGCGGGATGTGGAACTTTCTATACTGGAGCACTCAGAATCAATACTGGTCCATTGTACTGCCAGGAAGGCTTACCACTTTTACTGCAATTTCTTAGAAAAACGCTTTCTCCACAGGCTTCGCGGTTGGTAGTATCGCTAAGTCCTAGCACCTTGAGATTCTTAGCAAAAGCGTAATGGCCCGTAATAACGCCAGTAATTTGATAGACAACAAGAATGTCGCACATTTTTTACAGACATAGGGAAGAATTCGTTTAATCTGTCCGCACCCTGGAGAGTCAATTGTATTCATATGAAGCCCAACCGTAAATGGAAGAGTTGACCAAGACGCAGGCAGATATTATGCCGGTTCAGGTCCTGATAAGTTTGGAAGATTGACGCGTGTTTGCCTAACGAGAAGAAAAGTCTAATTTATCGCTCCCCATGAAAACACCAGCATGGGAAAACATAACATCGAGATCCTTGATCGGTTTTGGAGCCATCCGAAAAAATTCGACTTCATTTCTTTCCAGGCTGAGAGCCTGGCCAAAGCCAGCCCTGAACACGAGGAAAGTTTACTTCGTAATTGCGCATCAGCCGAAGTTCCGGTTTCATTGCATCGTACGGCATATTCATTAGACGGCAGTCGAAGGATAAGTTCATCAAAACTCCAGTGCGAGTTATACTAAAAGCCACCTACCTTTAACCGTAAGATGCTTTGATTGAATATCCTTACTTGTCTTCAAAAATTCCTTATTGACCTCAGTTCAAAAGAAGTCAAAGTAGCCCATTATACAGAAGTATCCATCATCCTGAATGTCGACGGCAGCGTTGACTCAACATTAGAGTACCTAGTGAACTCACGCGCCGCACGTGCTCTTTCTGAGGGGATCATGCAAAACTTCTGAGACTCATGTCTTTCCGACAGAGCATTAAAGTATTGCTATTTTTTTTTTGTTCAACACTCGCGCTTATACCTAAGTTTAGCAAGTCATGTGCGGATATACATGACCAGTACCCAGTGGTTACCACTTGGAGGTAAAATAAACACAATTGATGTGTAGTCTCAGTTACGGTTATTGTGCATCGCCAGGTTGATGCCTATCAATTGTTTCCCTTATTCTACAACACCCAACCACCACGTAACGTTGCATAGAGGCTGCATAAGCTTAACGAGTTTGATGAATGATTAGCGCCTGTATAAGGATGCTTTTGTATCTATATTTGATTTTCTCTTTTTCTCTGAGAAATTAATTATTTTGTATTTTAATTCAATGATGATGCAATTAAACCCACCACAACGACTAACATATAATTAGGTTAATAGTAGTCAGATCCGTGTGCAAATCATTATTCATTTTGACACAAGTAGGGGAAGGTTGTGTACCTTGGTCCGACTGCCTATATACAGAAAAATACAAAGCACGCAAAAACCGGTCCTTCTGTGAAATGTTGATCTTCTGTTCATTTGTCTTCTCAGTTTCCTTTTGAAGGCACAGCTGCACGAGACGGCAGAAAAAAAAAATAAACATAGTTTTCAGTGAAAAAAGTATTTTTTTATCTCTTTTCTGAAGTTATGTAGTGCTTAGTTTTCTGTCTCTTTTCCGCTACTTTAATCGATTTCGGTAAGTGTATTAATAATCTTTTGGTAGGAACACATTGTCGTTCGTATGTGGTTTGAATACTACATTAAAATCTAATTTGTTTGGCTAGAGTGGTGTTTGTGTACCTTGGACCTATCATAGCGCGTGTACCTTGGACCATTGGTTTGTCCTAATGAAATTTTTTAAATAATATTGAAATGATAAATTTGTTTTTCTTTTATGTTGTTCCCTTAAAGTAAGTTTTTTGAAGTCCTTTGTTAAGTTTTTTTTAGTAAAAGAGTTTTTTTATTTAATACTATTATTTGAAATAGTTTTTTTTTAATCAAGCACAAATACTTTAAGATAATGGTTTGTTTTTTTTGTTGTTTTTTTTTTGAAATTATAAAGAATGGTACCATTTTTACTTTTTATTGAAATAAATTAAAGTTTTCACCTTTAAATTATAGGAAAACTTTTAATAATATTTTCTGTCCAACGTACTATACTCCGTGGACCAAGGTACAACCACGTCTTGTACCTTGGACCGTTTGAGGTTAGCATATAAAAGTTAAGTTTTCTAAGGAATGGTAAGCAATATCCTTTTGGTAGTAACAAAAAAAAAGAAGAAAATCTAAAGAAAAAACGACACATAAAATATTGGCAAAAAACTGAAATCCGGACCGAGGTACACTACCTTCCCCTATATTTCAGTTTCAGACGCAACTATGGCATTATCTTATGTTTCGTTCATACCTCCTTCAACAAAGAAAAAACACTACCTACACCATTATCAGGCAAAATTGAATGTGTGGACAGACACCTATTCCCTATCGTAATTTCCACTAAATACATCCGCTAAAAGGTCACCCGTTGTTTCATCTCTGAGCTTCGGGGAGCTATAGTCGTACATCATTTTCCGCTTCCGCCCAAGTTTCCACCAAGCTCGACTTCGTGTAAAACTAAATCAAAACCGCTGCTGTGGTGAGAAATGATTTTCTATTTTTGTCTTCGGGATTCTTCATGTTCATGTTGTACAACAATCGCAGTTATTTCTAACAGAGCACATACACACGCTGTTCTCCTGAGCAGGATGCTGGTGGAATTTTTAGCACTATATTGTTTCCGGGATGTAATTTCATTTCTATTGTTTATTCGTAATTTTTGTCTATACCCTAATACATACCATACTAAAATTGTATTACAAAACCACACGTTGTTCGGGCGAAAATGATCGAGCGGTTCCAGGTCACAGCTTTGCGAGCCGAGTAGTAAAATGTACATACATATGAACACAATTCTACCTGGAATCCCTTTATTTGACGGCATCTTCCAAAGGTTTTTTGTAGGTACAGAGTCAGCGTATAAAGGAAATAAAACGACACAAAAAGGAGTCAACGAAATGAGAACGAACACGCTTATTGTTTATTATCTGAAAATTTCAGAACTGGAGCCTGGAATTATGTGTTTTAATATCACGTTTTACTGCGCACAACACAACAATTATTTATTACCAAGTGGGATTCGCATCGTTGTCGTTATTCTCGTTGGCCCAGTAATGGGGTGGGTCCTGTTTCTTAACAGTGTTTTGCCGTATGAATGAAGCTACAGTCCAAAAGGAGTATTAAGTGTTATCCTTCTATAGAGGCACACCAACACATCTCATCTCTTATTCCCAAGGCAACACCAAGGACCAAAAAAGATATTGTCGTCATGCCCGCTATGTAAGTAACTGCTCTGAGTGCATGAATGGAAAGTATCATCTGATATGATAGTGTTTCTCGGACTCGTGCAAATGAATGACATTATTATTATTATAGGAAACATTTTGAGAATGTATTAGTGTTGGAGTAGTCGTGCTAACACTTCCAGACTCGCAGATATGATCTAAAGAAAACTGTTTTACGTCCGTATCCTCGTTTTATTATCCTTATGACTTTCCTCATTACTTATGAGCTTTCGCTTTTTTTTGCCAACGAAGGGATTTTCTTGTAATTTACAGCGAAATAATATTAGGAGAAATGCCACCTGCATTTACCGCAGCAGTTTTGCAATTAGGTTTTTTCAGTTAAATGAAATGCCCCGAGCTGAAAAAAATGTGTAAATGGTGAGAATTTAATTTGTCTAAAGAAACTTGCGAAGTCAAGAAACCAAGAAAAAGTACACATAATGAAAAAAAATAAGTCTGAGATAAAACTGTCCGTCTAAAAACAGTTGATACACCTTTGCAAGAAAACTGGTTGTAGCTTTGTGCCAACTGGTTTGTTGTTTGTGACTAAAACAAACCGACGCAGCAATGCATTCCAGGTTCCCGCTAGTATATACAGGGTATTTCATTAAGGACTTCTCAACTTCTTTTTTTAATAAAATGCAATCTAATTGAGATAGCGTAAGCCGTAACGATTACAATTATTGGCACCCCTAAGCGAATTTCAATTTTGATCAACTATAATATTTTTATTTCTAAAGTTGTTTGAATCTGTTGTTTACCAGAGTATAAAATATTAAATTTCGCATTGATTGAGTATTAGCTATAAATAAAGATTTAATAATTGAAAATATATTTAAAAAGCCAATTTAAAAAAAGCTTACTAAAAGCTACAATTATTGGCACCCTGATATAATTATTGGCAGCCAAAGAACTACAATTATTGGCACTCTTTAAAATAGGAAAAACATCAAGAGTTATTATTTTATTTACGTTTTTAAAATGTTTTATTTTAAATTATAAAATAATAGATGAATACATATATCTATAAATGAATAAATAAATATATATATATTTAGGGAACTGTCGTTTACTTCACTGTTTAAAGGAACATAGGTAATTACTTAATTAAAAGTAAATAGCCCTATACATTCGTAAACAAATAGCTACATACATAGCTAAATATACATATTTTTTATAGGAAAATAAAAAAATATATTATTTAATTCGTTACAAAATTAATTAATTAAAATAGTTAAATAAATAGATACTTATATCACATTTTTAAAAAAAGGAACGAAAATTAGTTTTTAATTCATTCCAAAATTAATTAATTAAAATAATTAAATAAATACTTTTTATATTATTTTTAAAGTAAACGAATAAAAATTAGTTTCTAATTCAAGTTTTTTTTTCGACATTTTGCTCAATAAATTAATAACGGTTGAAGGATACAACTATTTGCACTCATAAAAGTACAACAATTGGCAGTGCAAATAACTGTAGCTATCTATGATTTTATTATTGGCACCCTCTGCCAATAATTGAACCCTATTTTTTCTGGGGCCAATTATAGGCACCCCTTTTATTAACAAAATAATAACTTTTTTTACAAAGTATATTTAAAAGTGACTTCTTTAATGTATTATTATAGTAAATAAAAAAAGTTTTCATTAAAAAATATAAAAGGAAGCAGTGATAAGAAACTTACAAAATTGTAGGTCCTTAACGAAAACAAAGGAAATTGCGAAGGTTTTTTTTGTCGTACGTGTTCTCACTTTCACTTATAAAACAGAACTAAATAATGTGAGCAAAATGTGCAAGTTTAACACATAAATTGACTATTCGGATCAAGGGTTGCTGAGAAAATCACTGTTGAATGATAGGGTGCAAATAGTTGGGTCAAAAATTTGGGGTGCCAATAATTGCAGTCGTTACGCTATCTCAAAAAAAGCCTACTGGATTAAATTACTATCAAAAAATTTATGAATGGAATAAGACTTCGTTCATATATTTACCACGGGAAGGTATGCAGCGGTTGATAGGTTGACGAACCGATACGGCCGCTATTTCTCGTCCAATATTGGCTCTGAGCTCCTGATTTCATGTAGCCCCATACAAAAGGATAGAGGCGTTAAATCAAACGATCTCGGCGGCCAATAGACGGGTCCGTTTCTCGATATAACACGTTCACCGAACTCACAATAGCTCGAATGTTGCACCTGCTGTGTGACTTGTGGGACCGTCTTGTTGGAACCACATATCACTGATGTCCAATTCATGCAAATTCTCAACGAAATGACATTCTAACAGGTCTCTGCAGCGAATGCTATTTACCATAGGCGGTAAATCGACGAAAAAAAAAAACTATCTGGCGGAGCTGCACATGCTATCAAAAGTCGCATTGTCAAAAGCACCCTCAATATCGATGAAAATGCCCATCGCGTATTCTTTTCTGTCAAGCGCGCCCTCAATTCTACCAACTAGACTTTGGAGCGCAGTCTCGCAGGATTTTCCGCGTTGATAGGCATGTTGCATCTGAGATAGTGGGTGCAATCGCAAAGCAGTTTTGCGCACGTGAAGCTCGACCAGCCTTTCCAAGCTTTTCAGCAAGAAGGAAGTCAGACTGATTGGTCTGAAGCTCTTGGCGAGCGAGTAGTCACTTCTGCCAAGTTTTGGTATAAATGCCACTCTAACTGTACGCCAGGGTGTTGGAATGTATGCCAGTGCTAGGACAGCGATGAAGATTTTCTTCATAGTCGGTAGCAACTGGTTTATATACTGTTGCAGCATGGCTAGGTATATTTTTACGTTATTTTACTGAGAGGTCCTTACAATAACAAAAAAGGTCCTTCAAACCTGGAAAAAGGATATTTTTCCAAAATTTTACTAGAAAGCGCATAGTCTTTCTGTGTTCAACGTTATGTTACAGGGAGATCCTTGGAACCCCCAAAACCCCCAAAAAAGATTTTTTTCTCAAAATGTCATAAGAAATAGCGGGGGGAATTTTTTCCCCTCGGAATTGGCGATAGTCCTGAATTTCTCCAACCATTTGTATGAGATTTTTGCTCTTTGTGCCTTTTTTTGTATAATCAAATTTGTTATTTTATATTTTTGTATATATTTATATACACCATCTATTATAATTTAGTGACATTTTTTTCGTTGTTTGGTGTTTATGGCCACCACATTTTAAAATGAAATTGAATTTCTATTTATGCTCCTTAAAGTAATATTCAAAACAATTTTATTACAATTGTTGGGAACAGTTTTGTTGAACCGTCAGACAAAATAAAAAGCGGTAAAATCCAATTTGTTTTATTTAAATTCAAAGATTTATTTTGATTTGAATGAAGGTTACAAAATTAGTTTATCCTTTGCTTTTAAAATATATATTACCAAGTCTTTGCGCAGAGTCATCCACTCGATGATGAGGTTAAATCAAGAAAGAAAGCTTTCTTCCTCGTTTGACATGAGCTAATGGTAAAATGGCGATGGTTTGACATTCAAACATGCCGATTGTAAATATTTCCGCTGCTGTTAAGCGGAGAGGAGCATGGGCAACAACAATTGTAACAAAAGTATAGAATTATTCATAATGTTCATACAATATGCAGATGTTTGTTAACTTTTTAACATTGTTTTATGAATAATGTTATGGTCTGTACTTATTTGTTATATATGTATATGAAAATAAATAATTATATCTATCTATCGATCTATATCTATATACAGGTTATGATTTTTGGCTCGCATGGAAGGGACTTAGAACTCCGAATTCGACTGCAAATTTGAGAAGCTTCTCTGACAATGTTTATACTCATAGATGTTTGTTATCAAAATAATAAATTACCTCAATTTTTCTTTCGTTTTCCAAACTTTGGTGGATTTTTGATCAGAATCTTCCCTTAAACCCTAATTTTCTATAACATGCAAAGAAATCATCCCCTGAAATATGAATTTTCAAGGACAAAACACCTTGTGTAATTAGAAATAAGAAGCTTTATTAGTTTAATACTAATTTTGTGCTCTGTCCCTCTGTCAAGCTGAAGTGGATCTCAGCACTTAACCCAAATTTTAGGAAAGCTAAAGTTTGTGAGATAAGCTCTCTCAGTAATGCGCCTAATGTATCAGCCATTCAAGCAGCACCAGAGAGTGCATATTTCGACTTTTTCGTGTCAGGTGAAACCTCTGAGCTATATTTTATTGACAGTATACACTTATTGGTTTAACAAAAATAAAATCAAGTATCTAATGACAATTTACAGATGATATAGGAAGTGCATCTAGAATGTCTGAGGAGAACGAAAGTTTTGATTTGTATGCCCAATCATCACCATCTCTTGACGGATTGCACAAGTACCCCAAAATTAAAAAAACATTTTTAAGGTACAACACACCTGATGAAGCATCTGCAGAGCGGCTTTTTCCTATCGCTGGTTTATTAAACACTCCTAAGCGTGAAGCTCTTTCAGACTCCAATTTTGAAAATTTGTTGATGTTGAAAGTGAACAGTGACAAGGCCTAACATTCAACGATTTATTTGTTTTATTTATTTTATTAGTATTTTTATTTTCAATAGTTTAATATGTATGTATTTGTTATTCTTTCGAAATCGAAGACATTGTTTTAAGTTATTTTGTTATCTTTGTTTTATGAAATATAAAAATCCCACTCAAGAAAATGACTACTTGTTTTCTTTCAGTACGGAGTTATTCTGTTCGTTCGTATTTCCGTCTGTCAACGGTCCATTCAATGATCCAAAAACCTCTTTGCAAAATAATATTGAAACCAAAAATAGCGCGCGATTTCTTACGACATTTTGAGAAAACATCTTTTTTGGGGGTTTTGGGGATTCCAAGGATCTCCCTGTAACATAACCTTGAACACAGAAAGACTATGAAAATATCCTTTTTCCAGGTTTGAAGGACCTTTTTTGTTATTGTAAGGACCTCTCAGTAAAATAACGTTTAACACATTAATACCGTGCGGTTTCTAATTACATTTTGGAAAAAATCCTTTTTCCAGTATTAAAGGACCATCTTTGTTGTTGCAAGGACCTCTCAGCAAAATGACGTTCATCACAATTATACCGTGCGGTTCTAATTACATTTTGGAAAAAAATCCTTTTTTCAGGATTAAAGGACCATTTTTGTTGTTCCAAGGACCTCGTAGTAAAAGAACATAAATACATATACTTATGTACATACATATATAAAATATGGACTTGCAAGAATCCAATATTATAGAAGACTTAATGCAGTCAAACGATTTAAAATCAGTCAAAAGACTTAAAGCATTCAAAAGACTTAAAAGCTGTCAAAAGACTTGCAGTTAAATTAATGCAGTCAAAAGACTTACTGACGGAAAAAAAAAGAAAAGACTTTAAAAGACTTACAACTAACTTAAAGAATGCAACAAGTCAAAGAGTACTGCATTCTTTTAACTTACAGTCAATTGACTGCTTTTTTTAACTGCCCATTCACAATCTTTAAAATGACTGCTGAATGTTGTTTTGTAAGTTAGAGTATTATGGTTAAGTTTAACTTACATTCAATTTTTTCAGTCATATGACTAAGACTTATCTGACTGCAGTACCAAAGTAATGCATTCATTCACAACTCTGTTATTTACATATCATTGAGAATGAAATACTAATGGCCTTCGCTGTTGATATTTCCGAAGAAACTCTTCGATACGGTTTCGGGATGTTCAAACACATACATATTGTTTCACTTTGAATTTTAAGTGTCATTGTAAATATTTGTGAGACGTGAAATACAGGTGCTGAATTTTTAATTAATAGTAATCATGCTTGACACAATTATGGAGAAATTTGATATCGCAAGAGAATTGCCAAATAACTTGCCTCGCAGGCAAAAATTGCTCCTAAAAAAGGAATTGAGTTTGTAAACATAATAGATATTTTGTATGTCAACATTTTAAAATTATCAAATATGACAGAACAAGGATTACATTTATCGATTTTGATGTTTAAAGCGAGTGCTTCTGATTTCATTTTGAATTCAAATCCAAAGGCAAATTTCTCGTTTTTTTTTCAGGAGAAGAACTGTCATTTGGGTGCCAATGATTTCAGAAGTGTCCGGAATATTCCCGGACTGTTTTAGACGACCAATCGAAATGCCGAACTTAAAGCTAAGAAAGGTGAAACAGACCGAGTTAGAAGCGGGAGGGGTGTGCTGTGGTTAAAATCAAATGCAGTTATATTTAAGTTGGTTGGTCGAGCGCAGTGACTTACTGGTTAGTGTGTCGGACTACTAATCGAAAGGCCCTCGGTTCAATTCTCGCCAATGCCAAGTAACATCTCGATTCTTTTCCGCTGCCCTACCTCTTGCAAACGTCTGAGAGACATCCAAGAGTATCAATTGTCGTGAGAAGCTTGTCAAATTCGCATTTCGGATTGGACTTCAAAATTGTAGCTTCCTTTCACTTTGCCCAAGTATTGGTTGAGCAGCTAGGTCTTAGCCTGTATGTTAATGCCTAATTATACCCTATTCTAAGGGTATATTAATTTTGACGCATAGTTTGTAACATACCTTAATATTGCCCGTAGACCCCTAAAAGTTACTATATTTATGATTAGCATCGACAGTAATGTCGATCCAGCCATGTCCGTCCGTCGGCAAAAATTAGGCCTTTAAACTGGGCCTAGAGAGCTGAAATTTTAACCATATACTCTCTAGGGTCCCGAAATAATCAAGTTTACGAATTTTTAAAATCCGCCCACAGACACGCCCACAAACTCAAAAAAAAAAAAAACAAAATTTTGGAAAAATCGAGTTTTGAGCTAGAAAATCTATACAAGATCTATGACGCCTAAGACTGCTCGGGATATAAAATTTTCAAAATCCGCCCACTGACACGCCCACAAATAAATAAAACAGTTTTATTGAAAAACCAAAATTTGAGCTAGGGAGCTGAAATTTATAATATATATTCTCTATGGGCCCTTTAAGCTCATGTGTAAATATTTTCAAAATCCGCCCACTGACACGCCCACAATTTAAAAAAAAAAACTTTTTTTGAAAATTCAAAGTTTGAGCTAGGGAGCGGAAATCTATAATATATACTCTCTAGGGGCCCTTTATGCTCATGTGTTAATTTTTTTTAAATCCGCCTACTGACACGCCCACAATTAATTAAAACAATTTTATTGAAACACCCAAGTTTGAGCTAGGGAGCGTTTTTTTCGATAAAATCCTTTAAATGTTATATAACAAAATATGTAGAGCGTTCTTAACAATTCAACCATACTTAGACTTTTGTCACGCCCCCTTATGAGGGATAGGAACAAGAATAGGGTATCCAACAGTTCGCCCAAGCGGACTGTATCCCGTCCCAATGTTTTTTTTGTTAGTTGGTTAGAAATGGCCTTCGATGAGTTAGGTACACTTTGAACAAAGTAGGTCAATTGTGATGCCATTGGGAAGGGACAGGTGAGTCACGCTGCCCGCTCCTACAACCATCTCCTTTTCTTTATAAATTTGTTGATATTAGCCGTGCAGGCATTGTTGAGATCTTCCAGATCGTAGATGAGGTATTGACCTAAAGCAGCCATCCTTATGTTGACGAGTGCGGGACACGTGCACAGGAAGTGCAGGACTGTCTTCTCTTCTTGCTAATCTCTAAAGCGTCTGCAGAAATCGTTGTAGGGGATGCGCAATCTCTGAGCATGTCTACCCATTACACGGTGTGCAATGATAATGTTTGTAAGGGTAGAGGGGGTTCCGTTCAGAAGTCAGCTCTGGTCCAGCTTTGGCCATAATTGCCTAGCAGTGCTAAGCTCGCTCCATGGGAGGTTTGCTTTTTGTAGCATCGGCGTGGATGAGGTATCCACCAGACGACATTGGTTCATCAATGATACCTATAGTTATGCTAAAGGGTGGTGATGTACGAGGGCGGGTCAATAAGTCCGTGACTTTTGGAATAAAACACAGATTTTTTGATAAAATTGTTTTTTTATTTTTCACCGTAGTCTCCCTTGAGCTCTATAAACTTTGTCCAACGCTTCTCCAATTTTTGTATCCCTTCCAAAAAAAATGATTTGTCGAGGTCCTCAAAATAGGCCTTTATTTGCGAGATGACTTCATCATTGGAGTCAAATCTTTTTCCACCAAGCCATTTTTTCAGCTTTGGGAACAAGAAGTAGTCGCTCGGAGCCAAATCTGGAGAATAGGGTGGATGAGGGAGCAATTCATAGCCCAATTCATGGTTTTTTGCCATGGTAACTGCACATGTGTGCACAATTGCATTGTCTTGATGGAAAAGAACTTTTTTCTTGGCCAAATGAGGTCGGTTTTTTTTCAAATCGTCATTGAATCGGTCCAATAAGTTGGCATAATATTCCCCATTGATTGTTCTTCCCTTTTGAAGGTAGTCAATGTGGATTATCCCGCGTGCATCCCAAAAAACAGTCGCCATAACTTTATTGGCTGACAAACCTACCTTGGCCTTCTTTGGCGCCGATTCACCCTTAGAAACCCACTGTTTTGACTGTTGTTTGGTCTCTGGTGTGTTGTGATGGATCCATGTTTCGTCCACGGTTACAAAACGGCGCAAAAACTCCTCCATATTGCGATTAAACAACGCCAAACCTTCCTGTGAAGTTGTTACACGATTGCGTTTGTGGTCGACTGTGAGCAAACGCGGCACCCATCTTGCGGAAAGCTTTCTCATGCCCAAGTGATCATTCAAAATTGAAACCACTGAGCCATGCGAGATCCCTACGGCTTCCACAATCTCTCGCACTTTCAATCTTCGGTCGGCCAACACCATATCATGAATTTTTTCGATTGTTTCGGGTGTAGAGACCTCAAGTGGGCGTCCAGGACGTTCGGCATCTTCAGTGCTTGTACGGCCACAACGAAATTCAGTAAACCACTTTTTTACCATTGAAATCGATGGTGCAGAGTCCCCATAGTATTTTTCAAGCTTAGCCTTGGTCTCGGTAATGGTTTTTTTTCGCAAGAAATAATGCTTAATAAGCACACGAAATTCACTTTTTTCCATTTTCTCCTCAAATTAGTGAGTAGTCTGATAAAAATAGCTGTCAAACACAAACTAACTGACGCAGCAAGTTTAAATTTTGACAGGAGTCAACTGACAGATGCCTGTTGACAGGAGCAGTGTTGCCGTTTCAGTAAAGAGGTCAGAAATTCAAAAAGTCACGGACTTATTGACCCGCCCTCGTACTATGTAGCTATCTTGTTTAGGAATACACGGCAGGCCTTCATTGCCTTGGATCTTATTGTGCTGGATCGGATGTAAGGTCTTTTATTGTTGCCTAACTGTCGATATATGTGACGATATCTTTTTGTATGGTATTCACCATCACCCAGTCAGTGGTTTAGCGAATTGGTATGACTTCGACGAGGTGGATGTCCAGGTTTTCTGACAAAACTCCGGCTCGACTTCTTTTTGGGTCTTGGACCCATCCGTGAATATTGACGGCGAGTAATTATTTAGGATATCGCTCTGCATTCACTTTATTCGGTCCGGTAGGTATTGAATGCTTGAAGCCTTACGTGGAATTCATTTCAGTAGGGCAGTGTTTTGCTCTCTCCATTGGTGAGAGTCTCTCAGTCGCAGTGCTAAGTTGGCAGCCATTGCTTACCTATGATGTCGATTGAAATGCCGCTGTTGGAGAGGTTCTCAGTGCCCCGTGCTACTGAGACATGCCGCTCGTTTAGCTTTTTCCATTTTTATGAGAGTGGGTTTCTTTTCCGGGGCGGTCACCTAGACCATTACTCCACATAAGAGAATCGGGCTGATTATATGATGAGCCTACTGCCCTTTTGCCAGTGTATAGCGCAACCATGCGTTTTTTGGTACGTTCGTTAAAGTATTTGTACAAGATAGCTTACACAGTTAGAGATATTTTTTCCTATAGGGAAAAGGACCAACTAAGTCTTCGTCGGATTGGTATTGAGACTGCTGCTTTGGGCATCATACTAGCTTATTAAGAATTGAAGGACATTATTTCTGTTCGACGTTCTCAACGCTATGGCTGTGGGAGCTCTGGAGCCCGGGGGCTGTCTTTTTAGATTTTCCAGTCGTTGACTGGTAAGTCGCGATTTTGACAGGCAATTACAGTGAATGCCTTCGTTTTAGCGGCTAGTGGGACCCAGATCCTTGCCTTCGGCCTGTGGGGGATCTTAGTCATTTCCACTACCTTCAACAAGGCCACTGGCTAGATTTCGCCAATACCGCAGATAGCAGTAGTGATAAAGTCCAGCGAATCCTGATCCTCGCAGGCAATTAGCTTCACGTAGCCTTGGTGCCACCCTGCGTCCTTAAAAGTGGGTGGAGAGTTTGGATGAGAAATCATGCGTTCAAGAAACCAGTTCATCAATCTGCCTTCAATGAGTCTCCATTTGTCATCGGAAATCCCCCTTAATTGTCGGACAAGTTCACTATTGCGATGACGAAACCGCCCTTCAGTGTTTCGGAGAAGGGTTATTTTCCTAGCGTTTTCCGAAGTGTTGGACTCCTTATCAAGGGATCTGCGCCTTTTCGCCTTGGATCCTACCGCAACTTAGGACTGATGCCCATGCCCACCCTGGTTCGATGAACCAGCCCGATTTGGTAAACTAGTGGGCTGGGTGTTACTCCTCGGAAGGGGACTAGCTCCTTCAGTGGAGGGGCGATGTGAGCGGCGCTTATCAGGCTGTCGCCGTGGTTTGGCTTTCAGGACCGCCTTGCCAATCATTTGCGCAACTTTCGTTGCCCAGAAGTCTGACTTTGTCCGATTGACTCCATTCTTCTTCCGACTTTTGCATAGTGCAGCGCGGGTCTCGCTACACAGTGACTTCTCTTTGAAGTCAGCCAGTTAAGGGAGCGAGAAACCCGAGCTCCGTTGGTTTTCTTAACAATGCATGGCTCATTTTGAGCTTGTTTGAGAGCATTGAACAATCGCTCGCATTGTCCTCAATTACTATAAGCAAGCTTGACTATCTTGGGGCAAAGAAATTATAATGTAGAGGGATCTGGTCACCGTCACATAAAAGGTAAATGAATTCTTTGGACCACTGTTAGACAAAGAAAAGAGATGAGTTAGCTTGAAGGTTTATTACATAAATATGAGACTCTCTTAAGCACTACATGAATGTGAGGTTGCGTGATATAGCATAAGGAATATAAAGTTGGGTGAGGGACTAGCTGCAGTTTCGTGCCATCTCTCCTTTTCCTCTCACCCTAATTTCCTTAACGCCCGCGCTGTGTAGCTAATACATTATAAGGGTCCCAACAAATCCCTTTAGTGCGCGCTAATTATAAAAAAAAAAAAAAAAAAAATGTTCGGGGGATCACATTGTAAAACAATTGAGGTCTTCCTGAAAGAGAACAAGTGCCGGGGCGCAGAAATAGCTTTACAAAATTTGGTGTCATCGGCGTAGAGCAAAAGTGAGGAGTTTTCAATGACCCTTTCAAAATCATGAATAGTAAGAAGGGGGCCTAGATGGCTGCCTATACACTTCGGATGGTTTAACGGTGGTTTTTTCTGATTTTTAAGCCGTTTTAAATGATTGGCACTGTTGATCACTCTTCTTACCGTGGAAACACTAGCACTAACGCCCGCTTTTTGCTTTATTTTCGCAGCTGAGTCGCAGGAATTGGACGCACCTCGCAAAATTGCTCTCTTATCAGCCGCTGTTGTGGCCGTTTTATAACCTCCTTTCATATTTTTCCCGTACGACTCTTTATTTCTCAAGTACGAATAGATCAAGTCAAAGCTTCGTCCAATTTTGGTAGCTATAGCACGCCCGGTTAATCCTTGTTCCTTAAGTAAATCGATCTTAGCCTTCTCAACACTGCTAAGTGATTTTTTTTCTACCCATCGTTTTCCAAATGTACAAACAAATGCCAATTAAATAAATTAATTCACTCAGAAAACTTTAAAAATTGTTTAAACTTGTTAATCTTCTCGGAACACACATGAACAATGAAGATAATGACTATGTAGTATGTACCTATTCAGTTGACGCAAAAAAAAAAACTGCATTTTTCCGTATGAAATGCTTTGCGAGAGAGCCAGAGAGAAAGTAACGCTGCTTTGTATACCCTATTCTAGGGGTATATTAATTTTGACGCATAGTTTGTAACATACCTTAATATTGCCCGTAGACCCCTAAAAGTTACTATATTTATGATCAGCATCGATAGTAATGTCGATCTAGCCATGTCCATCCGTCCGTCCGTCCGTCCATCCGTCCGTCCGTCCGTCCGTCCGTCCGTCCGTCCGTCCGTCGGCAAAAATTAGGCCTTTAAACTGGACCTAGAGAGCTGAAATTTTAACCATATACTCTCTAGGGTCCCGAAATAATCAAGTTTACGAATTTTTGAAATCCGCCCACAGACACGCCCACAAACTCAAAAAAACAAAATTTTGGAAAAAATCGAATTTTGAGCTAGGAAGCTGAAATTTTTTATATATGATCTATGACTCCTAAAACTGCTCGGGATATAAAATTTTCAAAATCCGCCCACTGCCACGCCCACAAAAAAATAAAACAATTTTATTGAAAAACCAAAATTTGAGCTAAGGAGCTGAAATTTTTAATATATACTCTCTATGGGCCCTTTAAGCTCATGTATAAATATTTTCAAAATCCGCCCACTGACACGCCCACAAATAAATAAAACAATTTTTTTGAAAATCCAAAGTTTGAGCTAGGGAGCTGAAATTTATAATATATACTCTCTATGGGCCCTTTATGCTTATGTGTAAATATTTTCAAAATTCGCCCACTGGCACGCCCACAATTATTATTATTATTTTTTTTTTTTGAAAATTCAAAGTGAGCTAGGGAGCTGAAATTTATAACATATACTCTCTAGGGGCGCTTTATGCTCATGTGTTAATTTTTTTAAATCCGCCTACTGACACGCCCACAATTAAATAAAACAATTTTATTGAAACACCCAAGTTTGAGCTAGGGAGCGTTTTTTTTGATAAAATCCTTTAAATATTATATAACAAAATATGTAAAGCGTTCTTAACAATTCAACCATACTTAGACTTTTGTCACGCCCACTTATGAGTGATAGGAATAAGAATAGGGTATCCAACAGTTCGCCCAAGCGGACTGTAGCCCGTCCCTATGTTTGAATTATTCTTTCTCATTTCTTTTGGCAACATTATAGACAAATAGCATTGTATATAAACCTTATAGTAGTGCAACCGTGCGTAAACGACGATACGCCATCAGTGCGCATTCGCCCGCAACAAATCATGATAGTCTAGTTCTACACCATTCTCGTGCTGGGAATATGAGTAGGAGGATGATGCAGGTAGTGGTGGTGGTTGGCAAAGCAGGTTTCGTGTAGATTTATTGTATATTTTTTGTTTGCTTTGATGGAAGGGGTATGTTATGTTTTCTGGATTTTAACACAATTGGTATGTGTGTATATGATCGTTGAAGGAGAGTCGCATTTCAGCAGTGAAGATTCTCAAATGTTTTTTTATTATAATTCATACGAGTATTTGCAAGTGAAAAGCAGATATTCATATTTAATGGTGGGGCGATGGTGGATGAAGAGAGGTGGGATAATTGTAGTTGGGTAGATTGATGGTATATTATTTGTTTGCTCTGATCAAAGTTTTTGGGGTAGGTTATGGCATATTGCAATTAGAACAAAACCGTCACCTGGAACTTATTTTGTTGTATTTTATACAATTGGTGTGTATATGTTAAGATCGGCGAAGGAGATTCGCATTTCAGCAGTGAGGCATATCATATTTGCATGTGAAAAAAATTAATTGAGGCAGAGATAAGATAAGACAAGTTAGATTGTGTGTACGAGCGCGTGCCCTGCTTGTAATAATAGCTGCCGTAGGTTATTCATGAACAACTCAAATTGGTTTATTTATTGGTTCATCAAATAAAAAGGGCATTCATTCATAATCGGTATTCAAAATCATATTAGGTTCATATTTCGTTTGCATTATGTTACACAATCGAATCTCCGAATATAAACAGAATTTTTTCATTTGGTTTTGTACAAGCACCTGAGTGCCTCAGTGTGGGCAGCTAAATATAATTGATTTAGGTATTCTTTTTGATACCTACTTCTTTTGATACCGTCATACCGACCACTAGCGGCCGATATACTTAATGCAAATTTCGGTTTCAGGATGTCCCAGTAGGTACTAAAGAAATGAAGTATAGTTTAAATTTATCTTTTGAAGTAGGTAGGTACAATTATGAAATTTTATAGGTAGGTACCCAAATGCATTAAAATATTGAACTCCATCAAACGCATGGTTAGACGTATCGCATGTTATAGAAATCCAAATTTTTTATTCTAGCCTCGTTAATACCTCAGCCAGAAAAAATATAAGTTTCATATGTATGTATATACATACAGTGAAATCTTCCTTGAGGGGAAATCTTCCTCCGTCTCACCTGATTACGAACAGGTAGTTTCTTGATTTAATTTTACGAAATTTTTTAACTCCTTCGATAATATGGGAAAAACCAAATGCAATATGAAAGAAGGCTATATTAAGTTTATGTTGTAAAAAAAAATTGGGATTAGGTAGATAAATTCGATTTTATTGATGCTTTTCCAAAAAGGTTATAAAATTAGTAACCATATCTACCTGTTATCATATTTTAAATAAAATTAAAGGCATTAAGAGTAACAGGGACCTTAGGTCAAAACATAATTTCTTAGAAACAAAAACTAAGGGTAAAAAAAAATTCATTAATAGGTAGGTAGGTTTTTCTTGTAGTAGTAGGAGCTGGAAGTGTGCGATTGATGAATGATTTACACAAAGCGTAGGTATGTTGGAATGGTAATCTTTGATAGAGGTAGTGGCAGTTAAGAAATTATAAATACCCGCTAATTTAACTTAAATACATGACCAAAACCAATTTTTTCAATTAGAAGTTCAAAATTTTTGTTGTGATAAGTGCTTAAGGATTTTCTTGTGAATTAAGTAAGATTGTCAGAAGGAGTAAACGCATATTAAAATTTTGTTAGGTACCAACTTATTCACAAATTTTATTTAAAACTACTTTTAATTCATTTATTAATTTTATTATAACATATAAATTTTATATTATTTTACACTTCACTATTCATATTACATTACAAATAGTTTTTTTTAAGACTCAATTTAATTAATTTACATATAGATTTTACATTTATTTACATACACATTTTTTATCATTTTACATATCATATAACATATAATTATATAATGGTTCTATGTGCGTATAAAGGATGCAACACCGTTAAAAGACCGGGTAGTTGCTCCTTTTTTAAGATCCCGGGAGATCACAGGCAGCAAATTTGGCTTAAGCACGCGCAGTGTGATAAGTCTTTCAAATCTGTCTTTCTTTGCGAAAACCACTTTTATGATATTAACATAAGATATAGGGACAATCGGAAGCAACTGGATGCAGATGCTTTGCCGATATCATTGGCTTTAATCTGCAGTTGCTCCGAAATTGCTATTGATTATTCGTGCTTCCGGATCATGAATTCGTCCATGCCCCGACATGAGCCGACTTCCACGGTCACGTCGGGGAAAATTGATCAGCCCATTGAGCCATCGGGATCTTCTTGCCGACCGAATGAGCCACCTTCGTCTCCTTTCACTCCTTTCATTGTAAGAAGGCCATCGGACCCCATAACTTATATAAGAGATTATTCTCTACGGGATTTAGCTCCTCATTCTTCCCACATTTCACCCAGTCAATTTCCTTCTCCGGGACTCCATTCATATAGAATGGAGCAACCCAAATTGTTGCAAGCAAGGAACATTCCCCAACACATTTTTGAAACGCCAAAAAGACTGAAGATGGACAGGGAGTATAACTTGCGTAAGCAGTTAGATCGTCAATTGGAAGGTTTGCCTGCTGACGTGCAGACGTTCATCTTTGCGCAAGCCTTCCATAAACCCAAAAGTCATTGGGCAAATGACGAAAAAGACGGTTGTTTAAAACTCTTTTATAAGTCCCCATCTGCGTACTCATATTTGTTGAGTACGGGATTCAAATTGCCAGCGGTAAGAACTATTTATCATTGGCATTCGGCTTTAAGCTTGCCGGCCGGCTTTTCAGAGCAAATATTTTGCCTGCTAAGCAATAAAGCTAAAGTGATGACAGCGATGGACAGGAAATGCGTTTTATTATTCGACGAGATGGCAATTAAACCCGAACTCGATTATAATATTAAGGACGACCTAATTTATGGATTTACCGACTTTGGAGAGCTTGGCAGGACGACCACAGTAGCCACCAAAGTGATGGTATTTACGTTAAGAGGGCTTAATGGAAATTGGAAGCAAACCGTTTCCTACTACGTGGGATGCCCAAAAGGAAAAGATATTGCAGATATGTTAAAAATAAACATCAGCAAAATAATGGCATGCGGCCTAAATGTCGTCGCGACAAGCTGCGACCAAGGATCAAACAACGTACTGGCTTACAAACTGCTAGGAGTGTCAGTAGAAAAGCCTTATTACGATGTTGGGAATGAAAGGGTTTTCATGCTGTACGATTATCCGCATCTCTTCAAGAGCGTGCGGAATATATTGTTACAGCACAAAATCATAATTTCAGGAGAAATTATAGATTGGAACGTAGTTGTTAAGCTGTATGAAGAAGACTCGAAAGGAGTTTTGCAAGTCTTCTTCAAGCTTACTAAGAGCCATGTTTGCCCAAATGGTTTTGAAAAACTATCGGTTAAACTGGCAACACAAATATTCAGCGCTAATGTAGCTGCCGGAATTTTGTATGCAATGAAAGCAAACTGCTACAAAACAGTTGAGGAACAGAAAGTTGCCGAATCAACAGCAACTTTCATACAAAAATTAATGACTTGTTCGACAACCTGAATAGCGACAGACTGAGTTCCAGGAATCCAAGTCGTCAGCCAATTTCAGATTCGACCGACACACTTAAGTCAATACGAAATGCTCACCAGTGGATAAAAACGTTGGAATATACCGGAAGACTGCAAAAACCTCCTTGCTTTTTCGGCTTGGAGCAGACACTGCTAGGAATTGAGATGATGTGGACACATCTTAAGAGTACTGAGCAGAAGTTTCTCCTGACTGCGCATCTTAACACAGATCCAGCAGAGAACTTATTTTCGATGGTGCGGACAAATAGGGGATCGTATGAGAAAAACCCCTCGGCTTACAGATTCATAAGAAATCTTAAGCAAATTATATTAAAAAATTTAAAATCTTCAGATCATTCGGGCTATGAAGATTCTGTAGCAGAGCTATTGCTGGATGAAGCAGATCGCGAAGAACTAGATATGGAGCGGGCAGCGAATGAAGAATTTTCAGTTGAAGTCCCATTAGAAGACCACATCATGGAGACCGATATTTTAAACAATATCGAGTACGATGACGCAGATGAAGACTACGCAAGGAACAACACTATAGAAACAGTACAGGAGCTTTGACGTTCTACGCAGGATTTGCAGCGTTTAAGTTACGGAACAAGATTAATTGCGAAACCTGCACGCAATTTATGATCGATGAGACAAATTCTTATCAAGACCAAGCCTTGTTAATACGTCTCAAGGCTTCTGAGACCACACAAACAGTGTCAGAGTTTGGGAAGCTTACGGTGCCTACTATAAGCTTCGAAAATACTGCGAAAAGAATAAAGGAGATATTCGAAACAGTTTTTCCGGAGGACCGCAAACAAGCAAACTTGGTTGAAAACCTCATCTCTCAGATGATAAACCAGTTGGAAGTGATAGAAACCATGACGTGTAGCAATTGTGGACACAACGAAGACATCGTTAAATTTATTTTAATCGGACTGATTAAATTTACAATAAAAAACAACAACAAGGATTTAAGGCTGCCAAACTTTAAGGATAAGCATCATGTAAATAAATATCTATAAATAAAGTTATATTTTAATAAATGAATGGGTGTGTTTGTCTGATTTTCATATATAAATATTTATATGTACTCATATTTAGTTTTATTTGTTTTTAGTTATGGTAATATTAATATATAGTTTATTTATTTTTCATATATACTTTAGGTATGCGCTTTTGGTTAAAGGACCCTATGCGTTGTTATGTTACGTAATATTTTATTTATTTATTTATGAACTATGCGCGAGGAGTAGGCCTAATGGGGATACCTCGGTGAAAAAAAAACGCATCAAATGTTCCACCTCCTGGGTGATGCGGAAGAGAAGTAGGTAGTTTGTTTGACATTGATTCAAATAATAAAAAAAAAAATGTAAATCGACAGGTGAGCTGCCTCAAACAGATATACGTATCCAACAACGTGTTCGCTTATAAATATCATTCAAATAATAAAAAAAAAAATGTAAATCGACAGGTGAGCTGCCTCTAACAGATATACGTATCCAACAACGTGTTCGCTTATAAATATCGAATATTTCTGAATCAATTACAAAAGAAATGATAGAAATCGGTGAATTTTTGGACGAGATATACCCAAAATAGCAAGAGTCTAAAAAACCATAAACTCATAATTTCGTTACTTCTTACATGTTCAGTAGGTAAAGTAAAGGAACAAGACCAAACTGTGGTGGATTCCGGGCCACGAAGGTTTTGAAGGCAACGAAAAGGCCGACGACGGGTTGCGATATCACCTAAACATAATGAAAATAGTTGACTCTGCAGAATGCCGGCTATGTCTTGAGGAAGACGAAACAGCTGAACACATTCTAGGTGAATGTCCGGCCTCAGAGAACAACTGAGTTCCGAAGATATAAATAAGTGGTCTGCTGGTAGCATTATCCGCTTTATACGGAAAGAAGAAATATTACTACTAGCTTAACATATTTCTGGCCCAGACGGTACAAACGACCTCATAGGTCGCAGTACCTTTTTCTTCGCCTTGGCGAACCAGAAGCTAAAAAAAAAATATATTGCAAATTTCAGCAGAACCATTTACCACAGGGCATGACAACTAATAATAGAACGAAACGAGGAGTAGGCCGTCTGATTAAAGCTCGGTGATTAAAAACACGTATATCTAATGTTACAACATGGGTAATGCGAAAGAGAACCAATCAAGCAACCTTCATTAGAAGCAAAAAACACAAACAAGTGACCTTCCTCAATGCTTTATTGCAAAGGTGCAGGGACTTTAAACAACGAAAATTCGTATTATCCATATAAATATTCATCGTGTAGGTACCTATTGACCAATAAGTGGTGGTGCAGCATGGCACAATACCGACACAAAATAAATTATGTCATTGCTTTATAAATTAGACTGAATATTTCTAAATCAATTACAAAAAGAATGATATAAATCGGTACATTTTTCGACAAGATATAGCCAAAATAGCGAGAATCTAAAATGCGATAAATTCATAATTTCTCATTTGAAAGAAAAATACCCAAATCAAATTTTATTAAATTTTTCGTTTCAAACGAATCGCCCCTTCCATCCAGAGAGTCGATAATGCGAAATCCATTATCCATACAAATAACAACTTACTTGGTTTCCATCATCAACCTCTGCTACTTGCAAAGCATACGTACATGAACATGCTACCTGCGCTGCCTACGCCTATGCTCCTTCTTACAATGAAAAAAAAAATGCATACACAATGGAATGAAATTCGTTCGGCGGAAAGATTCGAGAGAGACAAACCGGTTTATTTGGTCTTGCTTTCTTCCTTTTTAAAAGTGTGTATTTAAAATGAAGATGACAGCAAAAGTTTAGACACAAACATTCTAGCTCAATTCATAACGCCATCTGCATTTAGTCGGCTAAAACAAAAAATTCGACATGATGGCACTACTATAAAGTGTATATACAATGCAAATAGTTAGCAGCATCAAATTATAGATTCATGTACATTATGTGGAAATAATGAGCCATATAGATTTGAAAAAGCTTCTACCTATTCAGTTGGAACAGAGTGTATGTCCACATTGTGATGCAGCTAAATTCAATGGTGAAACGGCTGGCATGTGTTGTGCAAATGGTTAAGTGAAATTGCCAGCATTTGAAACTCCACCGGATCCACTACGTTCGTTGATTTTTGGAACAATACCTGCGTCCAAACAGTTTTTGTCTCATATTCAGGAGTACAATGCGGCATTTCAAATGACTTCTTTTGGTGCTACCAAAATTGCAAGAGACAATTTTATGCCGACGTTTAAGGTGATTAGTTCAAACGGAATATCATATGAAAATTGCAATAAGATATGCAGTTTTTTTGATATTTTTCGGAATTCTAATCCAACATCTTACTACATTTTCAATATATTACAGATTCAACGTCCGATTTATCATCGAACCGGTTCATTATTGCCATTTCCGGATGCTGAGCATCAATTTTTGCAAATATATTTTATTGGCGATAACAACCGTGAATTGAATCGGCGTTGTGCAATTGCTTCACGTGCAAAGCGACAAATTATTGCTAATCTTCAAGCATTTTCACCACCACAACGAATTAATTCGTTTGTTTAAAACAGCTCTTGATATTATGCCGTCTGATGATCACAAAATTGTCATAAGAGCTGACAAAACACCATTTGGAGACTGCATTTTTCCAATTGTATGAAAATGATGAATTTGCGAGAACATTGCTTTATTCTGATGTAACGCATTATTTCACTTGGACTGCAAAAAAATGGCAATGGCGCAAGCAAGGTACACCAGTTGATGGCCATCCACGTGTTTTTTATGCAGATACAATGGGACGGCTGTACACAGTTCACCCAAACAATGCAGAATGCTACTATTTGGGAATGCTGTTAATAAATGTTGTAGGGCCACGTTCATTTCAACATTTGCGAACAGTTCATGGTGATTTATGCCAGACATATCGTGAAGCATGTCAACGTTTGGGTTTGCTGGAAAATGATGCACATTGGGATTTAACACTTCATGACGCCTCGATTGCTTCTTCTCCACATCAAATACGTATGCTATTTGCCATTATAATATCTACATGTTTTCCATCGAATCCAATCGAATTGTGGAATATATACAAAAATTATATGCCAGAAGACTTTTTAATTCGATTGCGCCACCACACAAGAAATCCTGATCTGCTAATTTCATTGGAAATGTACAACGAAGCATTAATAGCGATTGAAGACCTATGCCTTTCGATTGCAAATAAACCATTAGTACAATTAGGTATAAATCCACCTAATCGTCCAATGCATGCTTTATTTGATCGAGAGTTGCAGCATGAACAAAGCTATGATCGAAATGAAATGCAAACATTTGTTAATTTGAATATTTTCAAAATGAATGACCAGCAAAAACACGCTTATGACACCATCATGCAAGCTGTACAAAATGAGGTTGGTGGATTGTATTTTTTGGATGCACTGGTGGAACAGGCAAGACATTCGTCATATCACTGATTTTGGCAACTATTCGATCACAAGGAAAAATTGCATTGGCACTTGCTTCGTCTGGGATTGCTGCTACATTGTTGGACGGCGGAAGAACCGCACACTCTGCATTAAAATTGCCATTACTTGTTCAGGTTTGTTTCATTAATGTATTTTTGAAAATTAATTTGTATAAATTAATATGAAATTATTATTGAATTTATAGGTGATTGAACATCCCACATGCAATATTTCAAAAACGTCTGCAATGGTAAAAGTATTGCAACAAGCAACAATTATTCTATTAGATGAATGTACAATGAGCCATAAAAAATCACTGGAAGCAGTAGATCGTACAATGAAAGACTTACGTGGCAATCAACAACTTTTCGGTGGTGCATTGATATTATTGTCTGGTGATTTTCGACAAACATTGCCCGTGATTGTACGATCCACACCAGCAGATGAAATTAATGCATGCTTGAAATCTTCCTTTCTGTGGCGATATGTGCAAAAATTGACATTGCACATAAACATGCGTGTTCAGTTGCACAATGATCAATCTGCAGATCGTTTCTCCAAACAATTGATAGAAATCGCAATGGAAAAGTTCAAATCGATAATACAAATGGTTTGATTACTTTGCCAGATGATTTCTGTACAATTCTCCAATCAAAAGAAGAACTGATTGAACGCATTTTGCCAAATATTGTACAAAATTACAGAAATCACAATTGGCTGAGAGAACGCGCAATTTTGGCACCAAAAAATTTACATGTCAATGCAATTAATTTTCTGATCCAAGAAAAATTACCGGGTGCAGTGACATCAAACAAATCTATTGATACGCAATGAATAACGATGATGCAATACATTATCCAATTGAATTTTTAAATTCATTCGAACTACCTGGTATGCCATCACATTGTTTAAATTTAAAGGTCGGCTCATTAATCATTTTGCTACGGAATTTAAACGCACCAAAACTGTGCAATGGTACCAGATTGACTGGAAAAGCCAAAGGCGCAATTGTACTCATACCGCGTATTCCGCTGATACCAACAGATATGCCATTCCAATTCAAGCGTTTACAATTTCCGGTGCGTCTGTCATTTGCCATGCCCATCAATAAGGCGCAAGGACAAACGCTTTAAGTATGCGGATTGAATTTGGAACAGCCGTGCACGGTCAATTATATGTTGCCTGTTCAAGAGTTGGCATTCCAAGCACTTTATTCATTTACGCTCCGGATGGAAAAACAAAAAATATTGTTTACCAAAATGTATTGGATTGATATGATATAGCTATGATTTGGATGGCGTTGCGAGATAAAATTATCACCAGCTCTGACATTTGTTTGTTTATTACTCATCATGTGATTCTATCGAAGTTTCTTTTTTTCGTGTTGCAGTTTGATTCGAAAAAGTGAGCTAATATAGGCACCTGCCAGACAACTAGCACCTACCATTAGCAGAGCAACGATGTTGTGTGAGTGGGCTAAGTCATGCGGAGAAAAAGGTTCAGCCCCTTTCACCACCGAACCGATTGAACTCAAATCAGGCAATCTTTGGTATTGGCCTGAGTGTTTCTGTGAAGTTTGGTCAACTTTTTGTTAGACGTAGCAACGCACGCCAGGTACCCCCTATAGACAATATTTCTGTACTCTGCTCGAACATATCGGCCAATACAAGTCTTGGGCACGGGCAAAGCCGGGCGAGTACAGCTAGTACTATACAAAAATTATTAAATCTAACTTAAAATGAACACGATACTTATTATAGATGATTGGTCCTTATGCGTACGCTCTAAACTTAACTATAAACTTATAATTATTGCCTTTCGGCGTAAAAACTATTTTACGAACTTATCTCACATTATGTTTTCATGGAAAACTTTTTCAAAAACACGACGCGTGAGCATACATCCACAAGTTATTTTAGTCATATTAGGAAAAAGCTCCGGCTTTATTTATAATAGATTCACTTCTGCCTTTCAAACATAGTGGCTGATCAAGAAGATACTACTTCACCCTTGCATTGTAAAACTAAATCGTAAAAATATTTTATTATATGTACTCGTAGTACCAGTTGTTGGAACAGCAGACAGTGACATCCCGGTCGTTAAAATATGAAAACAAAAATTTGATGGAAATTCGGCCAATTCATGGTTCTTTCGATCTCTCATTTGTATTGACTGAATTATTAAGAATTGTATTCTCAACGTTCCATCTGAGACCGCGACTTGGCATATTGGAAAGTTCTTTGCTTGCGAAATTTTTTTTTCGCATATTTTTTTACGACGAACACTAAAATAGAACATTGTATACTTCTCATCGTTGGAAAAACTAACATCCATTACAGCTGGAGCTTTCGCGCGTAGGGAGTCTTGTTTGACTTTATTTTTACACTAAAAATCTTCAAACGAACAATGTAGCTTACATCTGATTGAATTGATGGATATCTTCCGACAACATGTACGAGTGTTCACCTGTAAGTTCTCTCTTGGGTACTTCAAATCCGTGTCATATAGGAATAAACTAATCTAACCCAAACGTCTTCCATCATACGTGGCACTTTTGCCTGTCAGCACTGCTCTCGTCTCGATTCGTCCTTGTTTGCGGGATATTCAAAATGACAGAGAATATATTCTTAAAATCCTATGTAGCTTAGCTACCAACAGTTATCTGCACTGCAGCGCTTTCTATATGATGCACCACGTTTACCTAATCGAAATACAATGTTAATTCTTTTTATTTTCGACTCTCCCTTTTGACACAGCTTTGCCAGTATAAAAATGTTCGTCTATCTTTGTATGTATGCATTCAAACCTAAAGCGAAAAGATTAATTATTTCTTATCAATCACATATTGCAACAGCTGCGTATGCCAACAGGATATAATATTCGCTTCTGTATGTTGTATGACGAAATGCATTCATCGATGAAAGTGCGCTAAACTGCTTGCTTGCCTGTCTTGCCATGTGCTGATTTATATTGACATCAATGCGTTAGAGATTTGGCTTTTTTTTTAAATTTTAGTATAGTATAGATGTTAGCAATATCAAGGTATCGTTGATCTTCGCTTGGTTACTAGATTGATAAAGGTACCAACGATTCATCTTTAAATAGCTCTTACTATCTTACGTAACGTGCTCCCGACCCGTGAAGAATCTCTGCCTGAGATACTTCAGTCTTCCATCCTCTGCGATCCCCGGCAAGCTGCTTTCAGTTTTCCAGACCAAGCGCTATATCCGCGATGGCTTCGTCTTTAAAACGAAGGTTCGGTATAAGGTTCAAATAGCTCTGAACTTTGCAAATCCGCCAGCCTATAAACCAGATATAATTACCATGTAATCAGTTACCCTATGTGTTGTTGCATTCCGGACTTTTTGGTTGGGGAGTATTATTTTGGAAAACTTTATAAGGTTGAAATATTGGACCGTGCGAAATGGGCTAAGGGAATTCCACCACTCGCAAGTATTTTTTTGAGAAAACGTTGTCAACTTCGCTTTCTTTGCAGCTTGTCCCTACAACATATGCGTATTTTATTCAGATCTCGGTTAAGAGAAATACTCTATCCAGACCTTTGATGAAATTTAGTGCTTCAATTGACTGGCTTGTAGACTAAAGCCACGACATAAGGACGCTGTCATCAGCAAATCTGTCATTATCATGAATATGAGTAGAAACATTGATGAAGTGTATCTGCGTTTGAACTAAAGGTGTTCCAAGCTCACGTTGTTTAATTGAGTCCATCCATGGAAAAATTCCAGAGCAAACAATATTCTCCGCATTTATACATTATTTAAAATACTTCAACAACACATTTGTTATAAGTATCAAGCCTTGCATCTGCTTGTGAACACCGCATATTAGGGAAGTATCACCTTAATAATAAACGATATACTAAAATAGCTTGGACGTTTCAATCGTATTGATGAAAGTGCTCTTACAATAGAGGTGTTTTTCTGCAACTCAGAAACTTACTCTTTGAAATCAAAAAACACATTTAGTACTCACTCAAAACGTTTTGCGACTTCTGTTGCCGTTTTGCGACTGTCGTCCCCTTTTTGCGACTTTCGTTGATTTAATTGAGGTATATGATTATTAATATGAAGTATATGATTACTTACTTACTTAGGGTGGTTAAGGCCCAAGTCCGGGGTGAACTTGGGCCTCAACCAACAAGCGTCTCCAGCCAGCACGATCTTTGGCCAGCTATCTCCAGTTTCGAACGTTAAGTTGGTTAAGGTACCCTTCCCTTGGGCTGGAGCATTCACGTCCATTCGCTCTAGATGACCCAGCCACCTCAGTCGTTGGACCTTCACTCTTCTGGCTAAGTCGATGTCGCTGTACAGCCCGTACAGTTCGTAGTTGTATCTTCTCCTCCATTCACAAAAATTACCCGAAGAATTTTCCTCTCAAAATAACCAAGAGTGACCTCATCAGCTTTTGCTAGAGTACATGCCTCAGCACCAAAGAGAAGTACAGGGATTATTAAGGTCTTATAAAGGGTCACTTTAGTTGTTCGAGAGAGGGCTTTGCTACTCAATTGCTTTCTTAGCCCAAAGAAACAGCGATTGGCAAGAGTTATTCTTCGTTTATTCTCAGCGCTGGTGTCATTGCCTGAGTTCATTGCGGAGCCTAGGTAGACAAAGTCCTGAACCACCTCAAAGTTATATCTGTCTATGGTGATATTCTGTCTGAGACGTCGGTGTTGGGTGTCCTTTCTTGATGACAGCATATACTTTGTCTTGCCCTCAGTGATCGCCAAACCCATCTTCGCCGCCTCCGTTTCAATACTTACGAGCGCGCCAGTGGCATCCCGCTGCGTTCTGCCGATTATGTCGATGTCGTTGGCGTAGGCGAGTAGATGGACGGACTTTTGAAAGATAGTGCTTCTGGTGTTAGCATTTGAGTTTTGCACTATTTTTTCAAGAACAATGTTGAAGAAGTCACATGAGAGCGCATCGCCTTGTCTAAATAATTTTTTGACATCAAAGGTCTCGGTGAGTTATTTACCGACCTTGATGGAGCAGCGTGCATTCTCCATTGTCATCCTGCACAAACGTACGAGTTTGGCAGGGATTGCAAAACTAGACATTGCTCTGTATAGCTCGTCTCTGTAAATGCTGTAATAGGCGGCCTTAAACTCGATGAAAAGATGGTGGGTATCGATTTGGACTTCCTGGGTTTTCTCTAAGATCTGCCGCAGTGTGAATATTTGGTCGATGGTAGACTTTCCTGGCCTGAAGCCACACTTATAGGGACCAATCAGGTTGTTGACGAAAGGCCTCAGGCGTTCACACAGCACGGCAGATAAGATCTTGTAGGCGATGTTAAGAAGACTAATACCTCTGTAGTTGGCGTAGTTCAGGGGGCCTCCTTTCTTGAGTATCGGGCAAACAATGCTGAGGTTCCACTCATCGGTCATACTTTCCTCCAACCATATTTTACAGATATATAGATAACCAAGTCATCGCCTGCCGCCTTGAATAGCTCTGCGATTAGGCCATCTGCTCCAGCGGCTTTGTTGGACTTAAGCTTAGATATGGCTATCTTCACTTCGTCCACGTTGGGTGGACGGAATTGTTGATCTTCATCGTCCAGGTTGAATGGTGCATTCTCCCGACAGCGGGATTTAGACATCGCCGTTAAACAGTCTGCAGAAGTAGTTCTTCCATATCCTCAGCATCGACTGCGGTTCTAATATGATGTTCCCTTGGTCGTCCTTGCAGGCTTCGTTTCGGGCTCTGTAGCCTTGGCAGGTTCTTTTTCCACTTCTTCCGTGAAACTTCCGAACCTCATTCCTGCATTCTCATTTCTCTATATAGAAGTATATGATTAAGAATGTTTATAATGAAATATCAGTAGTTACGGTATAATTAGGAACGTAAAGTAGCTTGATATACTAAGGCTTTGATTAGATTGTAAGGCAATTGGGCAAATTTTTGGTCATATTTGACAGAAATCTCTCATATATTTCGTACATGAACTGTCATGGTCCCGGGGGACCATACACACGTAAGGCCGATTTCACACGTACCCGGCAGCCGGCTAACGGTCACCGGCCACCCGTTATTCGTTGAGCACACATTCTAATGGTTACGTTCACACCTGCAAACCAAAACCGTCCCCGGTTGCCCATACAAACGACCGGGTTGCAGGTACTGGTTAGCCGGCTGCCGAGTATGTGTGAAATAGGCATAACAGCATTTTTTAAGAGTTTTTTTTTGCCATAAGTCGGATATCTTTTGTCTAGACACAAGTTTGTTGAGTGACAATGCAGCTCCACAGTGTGAGTTCAGCATGATTGGCAGCTTACATCATCCACGATGAGTTGAAACCTCAAAAAAAAAAATCTGATAGACGACGAGGATTCCTCAAAGAATTGGCCATACAATTAGTTTTACCAAATATGAAAGAGTGAGCTAGTCAGCCTCGAACTATACGCCATGAAAGCGTGCGTTTCGAACATCCTTACTACAGACAAGAAAAAATTAATTCTTACGTTGTTTTTCTTTTTTTAGGCCAGACTAGCCTTGCGTATAGCAGCATCTAAACTTCCGCCGCGCAGCAATCGTCCCATCTGCAATCTTTGCAAAATCGAGGATTCGAGGCAACGTAAAACCGGGCAAGTGTGTTTTGTTTGTCAGCTGCCGGTGTGCAAGGTACATGCAGAGACCTTGCATAGATGCAACATATGATGTAAGCATGCTGCCGATGCAGATGATCGAGATCTTGAGACAACAGCACAGCAATAATTTAAATAAGCGCTATTCCTTATATTATTTCTTATAAACAGAATTGTTATTTTTTTGAATTCCTAATAAAAAAATATGTAATTAAATGTTTTTTTTACTTAATAATATTTTTTAAATATATTTAAACATCCTCACACACAATAAACATCAATACACAATCACAGATTGCACATATAAATACTCAGAGTAGGTCATAAGAGAAATTGCCAATACAATTACAGAATAAAAACTATATGAAAGACCATGAAAGTAAAATATGCCACAAAAAGTTACCACTCATCCGAAGGTTAAACATACAGTGAAAAATATAAAAACTAACAAGGTTCTTTTTTTTACATTTTTTTTTTTGGTAATTGAGTGGACATTTAGTTTAGTTAAAACGAAAATTGATAACTTCTTTTTTTTTTTTGTTAAGTTACACCTTATTTGACTTTTCGATTAGTTAAATCGGAATATTTTGATAGACTTTGAGTTTAGTTTAAACAAATTATTGAGCAAAAGCGCTAAGAATTTAAAAGCTTTCATTGATGATTCTCCTTCTGTAGGATAGAGCTTCTTTGCAGTATTCATAGAGTGCAAGCCAATTCATTCAGTTCAGGTAGTTAGCAACCTCTTCCCATCGCAAAGTATTTTTGCCGAAGTGGACCCGCCTTATCTCCATCAGTATTGGAGAAACGCCAATTAAATGCATTACGTCTTCCTTTTCTCGAAGATTGCAAAGTATGCAGATATCAGATCCCTCACTTCGATGTAGCATGAAGGCTAGCTTCATCAGTTCTCCTCTTACTTTAAAGATAGTTCCAATGATATTTCTGTTGTAACTACTGTTAAAATAATTTCTTTCGTTGAGATTCAGATTACACCTCGAATAATATCGCCTTTTCGTAGATGAACGTGCTTTTTCTACGAACGCATATCTTTCGTTCTCATCAGTGGCAGCAATTACTTCATACAAGGACTTTTCCAAGCGTCTGCATTTACTTCCGACAAATTGAGAGCTATGCCACAGTCCGCAGCTATCCGGTTCCAATCCTTGACGAAAAGTGTCTTTTGCTGCACTGCAAACTGTAGGATTTTCTTTGGAAGCCTTTGCTCATCCATATGTAACACTCTAACAATGTAATCCACATTTAGTTTTAGCTACGATGTAAACATTGTCGGAAGCCCAGTTTCCAAATAGTACATATAGTTTGGTGTATTGATTGGCAGGAAGAAGGGTTTTCGTAGAAAAAAGCGAAGCAAATATTCAACAAGCTCGTACTTCTGCACACCCCACACTTGAGCTCCATAAAACAAGATCGCTTTGGCAGTTGCGTTAAAAACTCTTTGTTTGATATTGAGCGATATGAGTTTGTTGTTAAAGATTTTTCGCCAGTTCGCGCATATTGCGGTTTTAGCCTTGTTTAACTTAATTTTTAGATGCTTCTCTAACTTCAAGTGTAACGTAAACTCCATACCTAGATACGTATACGATTTCACAACTTCCAGCACCTTTCCATTGAATTTCCATTTTTCGTCTCCTGCCGTTCTTCCAGAGCCTTTCTTAAAAACCATAACCTTAGATTTCTCTGTGTTTACCTCGAGATTCCACACTTTGCAATATTCCTCTAGCCTATTTACCATCATTTGCAGGGAAGTTGGCGACTCCGCCAGAATAACAATGTCATCTGCGTACATAATTACTTTGAATCGCGTGTTATTAAATTCAACTCCACAGGGCAACCAGTCGACTATATCGTCAAAAAAAGTGCAAATAGCAGCGGGCTTAGATTACAGCCTTGCCTTACTCCTTGTTCCACCTCTAACTTTTTAGAAAATTCTCTTCCGTTGTAAATAAATGCTGTTGTTTGTTGATACATCTTCTCAATAGCTCGGACGAAGTTTGTAGAGATTCCTAGTTTGTAAAGTTTGTAGAACAATGATTTTCTATTTATGGTGTCGAAGGCTGCTCTAAAATCTACAAAAAAGGCGTACAGTTTTTTATTTTGGTTTAACTTCCATTGCGCAAGCAACCGTAGAACAAAAATATTATCGACTGTTGAATATCCTTTACGAAATCCGCTTTGAAATTCGCTTAATTTATTTTGTTCTTGAACCAAACTTTTGAGCCTTTCGTAAAGGATCAATGTAAGCACTTTGAGTGATGCATTTAAAAAAGAAATTCCTCGATAATTTGTTGGATCATCCGAATTACCTTTCTTAAATATTGGTATTATCAGCGCTTCATAAAAATGTTCGGGATACGTTCCAAACTTAAATATTATGTTAAGTGCATCTTTTAATTTTTCCTTAAAGAAAGTTGAGCTATATTTGTAAAACTCAGCCGGGATTCCATTTGATCCTGCTGCTTTTCCATCTTTTATATTCTGTAATGCAACCTTTACTTCTTCTATTGTAATATTCGTGTCAAGTTTCTCGATCTTATTAAAGGGTTGTGCAAAGCTCCATGCCAATTTATGCGGTGTACTCAACAAAGTGGAGTAGTGTGTTCGTAACAGTTCAAGTGATATTAGGGATGTTTCCTTTCTGTTGTGATTGCCGTTGAGCTTTTTTGTTATTTCCAGAACTCTGCTGAATTTCTGCATTGGCTCAAAGTTATCGCTAACTTTTCTTCATGTAACTTCTTCTTTTCCTTGCAAATAGATTTTAAATGTTTGTTTGCTTCAAGGTATTGTAGCTTTATGCTTAGCATGTCTGATTTTCTTGTAAGATTTAACAATGCTAGTGACTTTTTTCTAAGGTTTTCGCATGAAAAATCATACCAATCACTCTTCTTTTTTAAGTTGGGTGTTTTTTGTTTTATTAAATTCGCTGCTTCATATATTGCTCGATCTTATTCACATATAGGTATATAATTTACAGACGATTTAAAATAGAAATGATTTAATGTGTTGTCCAACTCCACTTGAAAATCATTTATTGCAGACTTTCTCCATTTTAGATTAATATTTTTTTCAGCGCTATTCTTAGCTAGAGAGTTATGATATTCAACATTTTCAATCGTTATCGATATTGGGAGATGATCCGAATATGTGATCTCTTCGACCACAAATTCTTTAAAACTGCAGCACCAATCTCCGCCAATAAGACAGTAATCAATTACAGAGCTTCCCTGCTTTGCGATATAAGTGCATTCACCTCCTCTATCAGCTTCCGTGCAGCCATTTAATATGCTTAAGCCAAAATCGTTGCATAACTCAACAATTTTTTTACCTTCCGTGTTTATTTTTTTATCTTTGCTATTTCGTTTTTGGTATCCAATTACGTTCTCCGACTCCATATCTCCCGTTCTACCATTTAGGTCCCCCATTACCATTATATATGTGTTTTAAGTGAGCACAAGAAATCATAAAAGTTATCATAATCGTATTGCCAATTATTACAAATAAGATAAATTGGTGTAATATACAAAGTCTTTCCGAATTTTTTAATTGCTATGTAATGGGATGTATCTATAAGGAAAGCCACACCAAAAACAATCTTAAATTTAGAAGAGCGAGGCAGATTCGTGGAAACCAAGATATATGTGAAACCAGCATTGGCACGTTTACACAAAATTCTATTAAAAATGCACACTAACCAAATAGGACTGTTAAAAAAGGCAGATAGCTCCTTTGTCGAAAAGGGCCCTCAGACGCTTAAGCTCAAAGCCGAAACTCATTTTCTATTATCATCCGGTATTCAATTGCTCTCTCAAATGTTCCTCCAGAACAGAGTTAATAGACCCTTCAGAGAGGATTGGAGGAGGGTTGGTTGCTTTCTCGATATTGCAGGTGCATTCGTTCACGCCCACTTTGCGGGTGGCAACGGTGCAGTAGTAGTGTATACTGATTGAAAGGTCATGCGTTCAAATCTCGGCCAAGTTCATTACTTTAAGTCGAATACATGATCTCGTTAAGCAATTTAGGCGCCACCCGTGGAGAAATACCCTACAACTGCACCCAAACACTTCTCTCCCATATCTCTATTCTTTCTAATAGTAAGAAGCACCGAAAAGCGTGCACTGAAATAAACTATTGCGAGGTGCTGCGTGCTGTCAAACACAAATGCTTGCGCTGTGTTCTTATCACTATAAGGGTACTGAAATATATTCAGAAAAAAACCCTTTAGCGTAAAGCAAATTATAAAAATAAAAAGATATAAATATATATCGATGCATAGGGGTAGACAATAAATGGACAAAGAGAATGCTAGCAGATACAAAATCACTAGGTAGCACCCAACTCAGGGTCATTGCTGCGAAAGGATGCCCACGTATCCGACGACGTCGCTATCCTTATCAGAAGCAAATTTGAAGAAACACTCTCAAATCACCTCCAGAGAGCTCTGAATATCGTTACTTACTGGTGCAAAAAAGTTGACATAAAGGTTAACCCCAGTATAAGCACCAAAGTAGCTGGCTTTCACTAAAAGAATAAAATCAGAGAAACTTATAAATCCCACACTATTTGGTGAAAGATAGAGTTTTCAATTGAAGTGAATTATCTGGGTATTTAAATAAAATTGGCGAAAAACTCACTTAGAACTGTCATAGTAAAAATACCATATACAATCATAAAAGAGCAAGCAAGGACCTCGCCATGGACCTGCAAAAGTCAACTGGGTAAACACTGGGCCTTAAACCCCAGTTTGACAATGTGGATGTACATGTACATGTGACAAAAGAAAAGTCCAGCTGAAGAAATCGCAATGACTAGCCTGTGTGTGTACATCGGGTGCAATGAGAACAGCACTTAGCGCAGCCTTGGAAGTTCTACTGAACCTTAATCTCTTCATCTATACATACTGAAAGAAGCTAACGGCTTTACCATCATCTCAAAAGATGAAAAAAAAAAAAATAACAAACAGGCCAAACAATTTCTGCCAACCCCATCCATCCAACAGAACAAACCAACTGCTAATACTACCAGAGAGCAGATACATACAGTCACCGGATTCCTGATGGGCCGCTGTAGAGTCGAAAACACCTTCTGACTATGAGACTTGCTGATGACAATATCTGTCGAATGTGCAATAAAGAAGAAGAAACAGCAGAGCATATTCTATGCCACAAAAACGCGTCTACGCATCATAGGGAAACCCTACTTTGAAACAGCTGACTGCTAACTTTCAGCTTACCCAAAAGACCTAGCCGTATTTATCAAGAAATTCGGCTTCATGAAGGAGCCCGCGCTGTGTAGCCAATACATGATAAGGGTACTAAAAAAAATCCCTTAAGTGCGCGTAAATTATAACAAAAAAAAAAAAGTTGAGGACATCACAATAGGCCCCGCCGATAAGCGTACTAATTACGGCCCCTCAACATTAGCCGTGTTTCGGTGCTAGTGTATGCCCAGCTCAGTATAATTTTACAAATAAAACGCCTAGATCGTATTCTATATTCACTTTTCATTTTTAGGGATGTGTTTGCAGTATTTGTACTTTAAAAGAGTGTGATTTGGATTATTATTAAAGCAAGGATGCAAATCCAAACGTATTTTTTGAAAGATTTTTAAACATCATAATATCCTTTGTGTTTGACAGCAAGGAAAAGAACGGATGCTTATTTTTGAGTTTTTTTTAATTTTTTTCGCATAATTTTCATTGATATGAGGATTTTTTTGTTTAATCGACGAACACACCCACTATCTCTGCATAACAATCGGAATATTTTTGCTCCCAACTTATTTTACCGCCATCTAGTCGCTTCATGGCATCAACACTCTATGTTCACTTCGTCTCAGTCCTCGACTGCTAACCTCTTTATCTTCAGCACTCCTTTTTGTTATTGTTTACGTGTAAAATTATGCTGAGCTGGGTATATACTCAGCACCGAAACACGGCTATACTAATCTAATCTAGGCTTATAAATTGTTTCAAGACCCTCAATTCTGTTATTCTTGCTCCAAGGTTATTTTGTTTTACAGTTGCGACATTCGCTTATTTTGGAATTAAAACATAGGGACGGGCTACAGTCCGCTTGGGCGAACTGTTGGATACCCTATTCTTATTCCTATCCCTCATAAGTGGACGTGACAAAAGTCTAAGTATGGTTTAATTGTTAAGAACGCTCTACATATTTTGTTATATAACATTTAAAGGATTTTATCGAAAAAAACGCTCCCTAGCTCAAACTTGGGTGTTTCAATAAAATTGTTTCATTTAATTGTGGGCGTGTCAGTAGGCGGATTTAACAAAAATTAACACATAAGCATACGGGTGGCGACGGTGTAGAGGTTAGTGTGTTGGCTTGTGACCCGTGCGGTGCAGGTTCAATCCCCATGGGGAACAACAACATACGCCACCCAATCACATGCCTCTACACCAAAAGGAGGATTTCTGCCTGGTAGTACAATGGAACGTTACCGAGTCTGAGTGCTCTGGGATTTGGATTTCCTTTTTTTAAAAAAAAAAAAAAAAAAAAAAAAAAAAAAACACATAAGCATAAAGGGCCCCTAGAGAGTATATATTATAAACTTCCGCTCCCTATCTCAAACTTTGAATTTTCAAAAAAAGTTTTTTTTTTTTTAAATTGTAGGCGGATTTTGAAAATATTTACACATGGCATAAAGGGCCCCCTAGAGAGTATATATTATAAATTTCAGCTCTCTAGCTCAAACTTTGGATTTTCAATTTAAATTGTGGGCGTGTCAGTAGGCGGATTTTGAAAATAGTTACACATGAGCTTAGAGGGCCCCCAGGAGAGTAAATATTATAAATTTCAGCTCCCTAGCTCAAATTTTGGTTTTTCAATAAAATTGTTTTATTTATTTGTGGGCGTGTCAGTGGGCGGATTTTGAAAATTTTATATCCCGAGCAGTTTAGGAGATCATATAAAAAAAATTCAGCTTTCTAGCTCAAAATTCGATTTTTTCCAAAATTTTGTTTTTTAGAGTTAGTGGGCCTGTGGGCGGATTTCAAAAATTCGTAAACTTGATTATTTCGGGACCCTAGAGAGTATATGGTTAAAATTTCAGTTCTCTAGGCCCAGATTAAAGGCCTAATTTTTGCCGACGGACGGACGGACGGACGGACATGGCTAGATCGACATTACTATCGATGCTGATCATAAATATAGTAACTTTTAGGGGTCTACGGGAAATATTAAGGTATGTTACAAACTATGCGTCAAAATTAATATACCCTTAGAATAGGGTATAAAAAGGCTTTGTTTACTTCGACCCGTGCCGTAACCAGCTACAGGGCCCATCTCCCTGTTGAATCGTACTTTCGTCTTGCTGTTTTTATTCCTTCGATCGATACGCTGACTGCCTTGTCAGACAAGTTTAAAAATTCAGGAATCATTTCAAGCTCACAGATACTTCAACCAGGATTCGTTGCAACCGAAAAAGTGGATGACTTGCATCAACTTGTTCCACACTTGAATGATCGTAATCCGCCCTGGGAGCTGAGTATAAATTGTGGTGTGAACGATTTTCAGGAGCAGAGAAAGATGCAGGGGTTTTACTAGTTTTGGATTTTTGTGAGTCGAGCAGATTTCCAACAACCAAATATCTTTTCACAGTTCTGGCGAGTCTTCTAGTCACAAAGGCAAGGGTAGTGAGTTCATTTTTGACACTGAAGAGAATCAAAACTTACATACGGAATTTAACGGACCACGTAATATGTGCTGAAACGGGTTGATTGGAATTCTGTTGCTGAGTTAAACCAAGTCGAAAATCATAAAAATCCATCGCACGAAAATGTTTGCGATTTATTTCTATTTTTAGGCTTAGAAGAATGTTTTAAATCTCTGTAGCAAATGCAAATAGTACTTGTATCACAAAACGTTCTGAGCCCGTGTACCATTAAATATGTCAAACTTTATGAGCAGAACTTAAGTAGCAACACTCGTATGAGCCGACGAGAGGTAAAAGCCTGTGTGGTGTGAAATGCTTTGCTGCGAAAATATTTTGCCAACATAACAAGAGCGATCGGAGATGAGTGATGGTTTTATTAGGGAATCAATTTACATTGCAATACACTTGATGTGTGGGTAGGTACTTTATTTTTCTACTTAACGTGGTCCAAAACGTAATTGAAATTAAGTGACCATTTAAAGTACTCGTATGTAAAAGGACCAAGATTAAGATGCTCCACAAAAGTTTAATTGAGGTCACTTTTTTCATTCGATGTTGACAAAGAGTTGTTAAAATGCTTTATGAAAGGTATTTTTTTGGAATGACGTATATATGTAGGCTTACATTTTTTAGATTCATATTTATAAGACTTAATTTTTTTATATTTTGATAAAATGTTTAGGCTTAGTCGTATGAATGCAATGTTATGTAATGCTATTTGTAATCATCTGTCAGGTGAAAGAAGTTGACACTAAGTCAAACATGGCTGGGGTAGAGGTGGACTCAAGGGATTACTGTTGTCCAATAGCGATCTGTATGCGGCTTGCTCCAGAATTAGCTCTAAGCTCAGTTTGAAACTTTTAAAGTTATAAAAATCAATGGCAAACGTTGTTTATTTAAAGTTTAGCAGAAGCAGGTACTTAAAAAATAAATCATAAAACTGAAAAAACCGCATTTTTATTTCTCGAGCGAAGCCCATCGAGTCTGCTAGTGGACACTTTAATTTATTTTTTAATTCGTACGCGTACCACACACAACAATAACCACAGATCCGGTTTTATATTTGCAAACTGCGCTCGAGTGCATTTTAGCAAAGAGCTATGCAAGCGAAAGCTCCAGAATTCAACTAGGCGCACAAAATAAATAATGAGTTATATTTATATTCATTTTTGTATTTTAAGTTCTGCTAGTACCTACTATTTCATGATATTATATGTAGCATTTCTATCGCATGAACCAGAATTCTGACGGGAAAAATCCTCGATTCGCCTACACCGCACGTCATGCAAGAAACATACATAAAAGTATATATTAGACAAAAGTGCACATAAATATACTTTTGTTTTTGTTGTCCCAACATAGCGTAGAGGCTTCATATTTTATTTTATAGGTTAGTGTTTAATAGTAAAATTGGTTGGCCTTGAAGTCAACGAGGACAAAACGAAATACTTGCTTTCAACAAACATCTGTCCACCGAGTAGGACAACCAGCAACTTCAAGGTAGTAAGGGAGGTGAACTACCTCGGAGTAATTATCACCTACACGAATCACACCTTATTTCTTCTTCCGTTCACCTTATGGAATTTATCTTAATAAATATTTTTTTTTGTTCCCGGATCAAAATAAACAATATTTTGCATATTCTTTTGTCACAGAACACTTTACAAAAAAAATTATGATGTTTTTGGAAATAGCTTTCATGATGGAGGTTTGGATTGGAAATACTTGACACTAGTTGACATTTAAATGGAAATACTAAAGGGATTATTTTCACCCAAGTTCCCAAAAATATGATGAAGCGAATGTAGTTCGAAATGGAATAGGAACTCTGGATTTATTTTTTTGTTTGAAGATTTAAGTTAATTTTTGTTCCTAACAGGAAAATAACGATGAACTTATCCAATGATATTGCACATATTTACGTTTCAGTGAATCCGTTAAATCCATATTTTGATGCAATCAATTAATACAGTCCAGTGGAGGGTTGGGATAGTTTTTTCTGTTTTTTTATTTGTATGTGACGAAGGGAATATTAATAATTGCTACTGCTTTAATAGTAAACAGTTAATATTGTATTTCAAGATTGTTTAATCGCTTTCATTTTGATGAGTTCAACTGCCCATATCATTTAAAGCAATAAAAAAATTGTCGAGTGTTTCTACAAAATCGAACCATTTTTGAATATTATTTTAGCTTCTGCTCAAAAAAATCAAGAACTTGCTCTTTTAAGCTGCTAACTTAGTGCACGAGATTCTCAAATCAGTAGCATATACGTTTTCCAAAGAACTAGTTTATTGGAAGCCACTTTCTTTTACTGCCGCTCTTATGGTTCAAAAAAACTTGCAAAAAAAGTTGTTCTCTTTACTTACGTGATTTGCGAACAGTCTGACAAACATCAAAGAGTATTAATTGCTATGAGAAGCTTCTCAAATTTGCCTTTCGGAGTCCGCATTAAATAGTAGGTCCCTTTCGCTTCTCACACTCAAATTGTTGGAGAAACTAGTCTTAAATGGGCCGTTAACACCTAATATTGATTCGCTCCTTTCTTGTTTGATTAGTTGTGCATTTTGTAAGTTGTGTAATAAGAAAAGAAAAATAACTTGAACGTGGCATAACAGCTGTGTTAAGTAAACGAAAAATACAGTTTCGAATCTTTTGTTCTCCTCTCAGCTGTGGAATTGCAAATATAAAATCCTCATTGTTTTCTAGTGAACCCTAAAACTTTGAGTATTGTATCGTCAATGTTTGACCGGCTCGTTAATATGATTATTTTTATTTGGAGAACCTTCTACGATATTAAAACTCCAATATTGACTTAAGATAAGATTAATATTTTCGTTGTAGTCTGTATGAGTGCAAAACCTGATGAAACTACGCGTGTCTTTAAGTACCAATCCATGGTATCTTTCTGAACATGTCTAAAATTTGCCATTCGCTTACAGATGAAAGAGAAAATGTCATCTACTTGTAAAAGAAATAAAAAATCGTTTATCACCACATTACTGCTAATTTCTATGCGATGATGTTTTTCAGATAGCTATCTACATACAAACATGTCCAATTATGACGTTTCTAAGAGTGCCTTACATACATTTTGTTCAGTTTGAGATTCGTGCGGAACCCACAATCATATCCGGACATTGTATTTTAAGATTAAATTAAGTTCAATTAAATTAAACAGCAGTTAATTAATGAAGAAGCAAACAACTCTTAAAATGGTTCTATTCAACATTGAGTTTGCAACACTCTGAAAATAATAAAAATACTATTTCTGTACTTTACAGAATTTTTTTTTTAAAACTGCCAAATTCAACTTACCACTTTGGTTTCTGTCTTCAGTATTGAAACTGAGTTTCGAAATAAACAAATTGTGCAGGTGTAGTCGGGCGATTTTTAAGCCAGAAAAGCAACGGCTCCTGAATTACAGAACTCTAGCTAAATTGAGAAAGAAGTAAAAGTTAAGATACATGAAATGGGCGCTGCAGTCGGGCGAATTTTTCATTCAAAAAGCTGAAGTCCCTGAAATACAAATGTGATAAATTTCAAAGTCCTTGATTAGTTGCTGAAATCGGTCGATTTGTACATCCGAAATGCAGAAAACCTTGAAAAATATTTGAAAAAAATTGCAAAGGTCTAGTTTAAATCAAGAAATAAGTTGTACATGTACATAGTTTGAAAACATTCAGGGCGCGGGCGGGGCAGTCGATTGATTTTTACTTCCGAAGAGCAGTAGCCATTAAAAAATATATGTAAGAAATTTCAAAGATTCAGCTTATTTAGGTACACGATTAAATCCGAAGAAGCTGAAAAATATTTGTTCTAAATTTCAAAGTTCGAACTTAATTTCGAAGGAAGTAAAGAGCCACCGAAAATTTCCAAAAAGAGATATCACAACGAGCATGTTCGTATGGGCTTAACAAAATTGAATTATGCACTGCCCTGTTTTGTTTAGTTGTCTTATGCCTCAAACCCATTAAATCACAACAAATTGTCACCTTGAGTCTTATGTATGCGAGTCAAAATGTCATTGAAATTGTAATTTTCATATAGAGAACAACAACAAGAGAACAAATATCCGTTAACTTCCACTCACCTACCATTTGTTTGTGTTTTTGTGTTGAGAACTTAATAACATTTCTAATAAATGCAATTTTTTGATAATTGTAACACACACTAACAAAAAAATTAAATTTATGTAAAAAAAAATGTGTGCGTCTAATCAAGTGAAGAGCACTGTATATAAAGCACTCACGAAATTTTATCAAGATCTCTGAGCGGTTCCTGAGTTTTTAAAGGACGCACATAAAAATGAAGCCATTTTTATATATATAGATAGAAGATATGCCAATATTTGAATCATTAAACAAAAAAACACGATATCTCATTCCCATCAAATGAATTAGTTATTATCAGCACAATTTGAATTTTCAAATTTGACACTTTTCACTCACTTACCCTACCTCAAAGCAAGGTGCAGAATATCATGTGCTAAACTGATCTGAATAGCTTCATGGAACAGAAAAAGACAGAATTTTGACCGCTATGAGACAAGATTTTTATCATGGAACATCAAATCATACACTTTTCTGATCTTTGCTGTCAGCTTAGTTTCATTAATCATACCTAATGCCAGAACTATAAAATTTGTTTAATGTCCCTTTGCGAAAGCGTCATAAAGTCATATTTCGAAATACGGCCTTATGTAACATGGCCTTATATCACGGTGCCGTTTTTTGACTCTGCAGTGCCCCGTCAAGAATCCGTTGACTGTATGTATCTGCCCTCTGGTCAGTTGTGAGTTGTTAATCCTTGGACTGTCTGTTACCTGCAGTTTCTCTCCAGTAATGAAGTGCTCTTATTTCTAGCTATTTATTGAAGTAGGTTTTCATGGAGCTTAAAGGCACCACCACAGAATTGTCTCGGCATTACACATTTTGTAGCAGATCTGTTTCGTTCTAGCTCGTCGCTTCTTCATTGCCGTCAAAGCAGCTGTAACCTGGCATTCAAATCAAGTGAACTCTATTTGTAAATGTTGTGAGTAGCTTCAGGCAGTCCCAGAATATATCTGAAGTGATTTCAAAGGCTTAAATACCTAGTAGTGCCGCTGTGCTATAAAGCTCATCATTGGCCCATATTGTATGATTAACTAAGGATGGGAGCTCGGTTCAATATTCCGCCATCTCCAAACGGATTTGACCAATATTTAGTCAAAAGAAGTCCAGCAGCTTCTTAAAATTGTCCAATTTGTTTCCTTCAATGCGATGGAATTTTCCTTTGACCCTGTTCGAGAAAAATCAACTCTTTTAGTGTGATCCACTCCACCCAAGAACCAATTAATTTTCATCAGAGGGCGAACTCAATAGACCATTTCTTCCCTTTTGGTTTAAAAACAAAATCGCGAACCGCTCGAACAGACCTTGTCACTGGATGTTAGAAGCACCAGGGGTGAAATCGGCTAAGGTGATAGCTGATTGTTGCTTTTATGAAAGTCGTTTTTTATTATCAACTATTTGTTGCTCTGTGTAAAGTGACCACTAAAAACGAATTGATTTTTGCTAGCACTGATATTCCGAACTAAAGCGTAATTTTTTTACTGTTTGGTTTTTCAGTGCTCTATTTTTGACAGCCACAGGTAATTCATGACATGTGTCAAAGTCAACTATGCTATTGCAGCAAGGAAAGACTAATGCTTACAAATTATTTAATTATTATAAAAGTTGTTGCTCTGTAATTTTTTTTCGCGCACTTCGAATATGTTACGGTTGTCATGATCCTTTATTAATCGTGCGAATTGACGCCGTTAAACTATTTCTTGTGGGAATACGTCAAATCATTCGTCTATACCTAAAAGCCAGAGTCAATTATTGCAGCCTTGGAAGACAACATTTCAGGTGCTATTAGCGAGATATCAGCTAACATGTTCAAAAAAGCAACTTAAAATTGGACTCTCCGTATGGATCACTTAAAACTTAGTCGTGGTCAACATTTATATGAAATAATTTATAAAAAGTAATTGGCAGGCATTGATATATCAATTCAAATGTATACACTTTTGCAATTTTGTTATCTTTTTTTAAAATTAAAAATTCAACGCTTTAAAAATAACCCATTAGTACTTCCTTACTTTCCTTACTGATGCTGTGATTTCTAGTAGTTATTGCATATTCGAAGTTCCTGCAAATTTTGTACCAACTTCTGTTTGTGAATTAACGTTCCTTGTTTTTATATGTGAACAATTTAAAATTTTAAAACTTCAAATTAAAATATTTGGTTGCCTTCCCTAACTACAGGGTGGACCAAAAGTCTTTTTCCTATGTACAAAATTATTACCTCCTTTATTTATAGATATTTTTGATTTTTTTTTCAGACATAAGGCTTGGGAGATTAAGCAAGCATGGAGCACTACACGATCGCAAGGGGAACAAAAATTGTTAAATTATTTGTTGAAAATTAAAAGCCAATAATATGCGTGCTTTTCGGCAATTTTATGGTTACTAGAATTTTATGGTTATTAGAATTGTTCCAACAGCATCCAGTATTCGTGCTGTGGTGGCCAGATTTAAGCAATATAGGAACGTTGGAAAAGTGAGGCGTAGAGGCAAGCCTTGTTTTGGACGATTGATCGAAAACATCCAGGTCGTTAGGGAAAGTGTTGCAACCGATCCTGAAACATGGACATGACGACTTTCAACACCGTTAGGCATACCGCGTAGCACGATTCAGCGGATTTGTAGAAAAGATCTGCACCTATACCCTTACAAGATCCAGTTGGTCCAACAGCTCTTTCCTGGTGACCTAGAAAAACGTCTGGAGTACAGCAGAACATACGTTGCCACACAAGCATATAAAATAGGAATAACTATAGCCACACTTTCTGCGTAAATAACACTGTTAACTTTAACAAAATATGTATTACATTTTTCAATCATCATTCACTTTAAATATTTAAAACGTTTCAAATTAAGACACAAGCAATATGAAAACAACACAAAATATTTGAAAACGACACCTAAATAGCTGTCGCATGAAATCAATCCCAAAAAGAAAAAAAACAATCCTTACATGGAGCAAAAGCGATGATTTTGATTGTCAACTATCAACCATCACCTTAGCCAATTCCACCACAAGAATCTGTTGAACATGTTCATATGTAGAAAGAGCTTAGTTGCTCTAATTATACTCCCAAGTAATTCAAACACACATTTTTAACGTTTTGATTAACATCATTTTATTCGATTATTTCTTGTATGCTCCAGTTGTTCTCATTACATACTTTTAACAATATTAATTTATTTATATGTTCTGTTCGTGTTTAGTTTTTAATTTTATTAACTTTTCTATTTATGTATATTATGTTTAGTCTGGTAGTACCTAAATATCCAATTTGCGCATACAAAGTACGCATTTGTCTCAGATTCGTGTGATTCACGCATTACATCGTTATATGTATGTGTATAATTTGTTGCTTCTTTGGTTATTTGTATTGCCTTGGTATTCCTTTTTTATATAATATTGTTCTCTTTTGTTATGTAAATTAAAAAAAAGTAAAAAACATAAAAATACCAGTCCAAAATGTTTTGTTTGTTTTTTTGATCTATAAAAAAGCAAAAACATAATATTCTCCTAAATTTACATTTTTAATTTTAATCTTTTTCACAGGCAAATAAATATAAGAATTTACTTTCTAACATTTTGCTAAAATATTTTTTATTTGTTTGATATTTACTATTTTCCCTATTTTTCACAAATATGTATATACTAGTTATAACTGTTTAATATAATAATGTATACTATTTTTCTTAATTAAGATTTAATTTGTTTTAAATATTTCAACTGCCTGCTGCAGTTTTATTTTATTTTATACACACATATTATTTAGATAATATTTTTTATATTTATTAAATTTTTGTGTTTAATTTTTTCATAAATCTTTAGTGCTGCTACACTTTTAATTTTGTGGTGCGAAGTTTTTCACTTATCTTGTTACAATGTCCTCTTTAATTAATTTTTTTTCTATTCTTAGCCTAGTTTAATATAAATATTTCTTATATTTATTTTTACCAACAGTTTGATTTCTAAAAATATTTTTGTTTTCTTTTATAAGCTTCGTTATTTAATGTTTGTTTATAGGCTGATAAAGTATAGGTATCTACATATATATATATATGTATATATATATAGATATTGTATTTATAGGTATTTTTTTTCATAGAATCAACCCACATATAGATATATTTTTATATATTTTGCACAAGGTATGGTCGATTTTTTTCAATAATTATTTTTATAGTTACATATTTGTTTCTTTTTACAATATATATACACTTGGATATCGGATTATGTAAAATAACAGGTATTCCACAATGTCCTTAAATGCTATATTTTCGTTAGCAGTTTCCTTTTTATATACAAGGTAATTGATTGACAATTATTAAGTACAATTAATTATTTGTTTTTTAGTCAGCTTATGGTTAAGTACGAATTTAAAAATCTTGGCACGTACACGCTTGATTTAAATAAACCATGAATGGCCATGCTTTTTGTTTTTAACAGTCATTTTCGCGAAACTTTTAACGATATGTTCCAGGTTTAAAAAAATGGAGGAGTTGTGGAATTTTGAGCTTATTTCTGAGAGCATTTGTAAAATTTGCCACAATCTATGGCAAACAATAAAACAGTAATTGAGTGCATCTTGTAGATTTGGCTTACAGTGCAAGCAGCCCTTATTGAGGACTCTGAATATGAAGGGAGAAATCAAGAGAAATAATATTGTTAATCTCCTTATTACAATTTGCAGCGAAATGTATTAAATTTGTTCATGCTAATATTTTGGGATGACCTGAATAACCAGAATTTTTCAAAAATTGAGGCTGATTTTAAGGTTGCTTTCTGTATCCAAATTCTGCATCCTATACCGCAGCCTGGGTAGAACGAAGTAATCGGTCTAAGGCTTTGTTGAATTTTTATATTAAATAATAAATTAAGGCATCCCACATCAGTACGCAACGAGTTTTTATATTACGGGTATAATAATTAAACCGCCCAATACTGTTTTGGAAGTCTTGGGTAGTCCTTTTTTTTCGTCCAAAACCTTTGTTTTAATTTTTTGATCTTCTTGTCAGAAACAAAAACCGGGAATTATACGGATTTAAAGACATTTATATATTTACAAGACATTCATTTTTCAAATCAAGGATTAAAATAATATTAAACAATGGAGTTGTTATCGTTAAACTATAATTTTACATATAGACAGGAAATTGAATCTTTGCCTGATGAACATAATATGTAATGTATACATGTTTGTTTCCTATATGCCGCCAAACTTTTACTCCGCTATTCATACTATTTTTATCACGTATTATTGGCAATAAATTGCGTCTCCTGGCATCTTTAAAGAACAATGTTTAGTAACTCATTTTGGTTTGTGCCGACTGGACTTTTTTCATGATATGTTACCTTTAGTCGTTTTTTTTTTGTTTTGGCCGGCGGTGCGAAATCACGCCTCTAAAATAACGCCCGAAAGGGCAATACGAAATAAGGCCGGAGGTGCGATTGGACCGTATTTTTTCGTCGATGAAAATGATCACCATATTTTGGTAATTGGAGTGCGCTATCTTGCCATGTTGGAAAACTATTTGTGGGCATAATTTGATGGGCCTGACAGAAGTGATATGTGGTTCCAAGAAGATGGTGCGACATGTCACACAGCTGATCAAACAATCGATCTATTAAAGGGGAATTTCGGAAAACGCGCAATATCTAGAAACCTATCTACAAGTCGTTGGCTTATGCCAACACGCTAACAACGTTTGAGGAGTCAAGAAACAATATAAAATGCGAAATCGCAAAAGTTCCGATCGGTGCGGAAGAGCAGTACAAAATTGGCTCCAAAGAATCTATTGGAAACGTGCTCACTGTCCCATCATGAACGAGATAGAATCCAATATTTAAACCAATAAATATAATGTACACAACCTGGAGAAATTTCAGCTTGACATCTTCATTATGCTGTGTTGTTTTTAAATACAAAATTGTTATGTCCTTCTTCAAAAACCCGATATTTAATAACTTAGTTTTGAGTAGCAATATCATTTTTCCAATATTCTTTTTTTTTTAAATTTTATTTTTGACTTGTTTGTGTTCGTATTATTTTTTTTTTATTTTTACGTGAAGGAATTTTTACTTGTTTTTAAATCCTGTTTCCATTCTATATCACATATTGGCTAAGGACGATCATATAATTCTATTTTTGATTTTCAAATGATCATAAATCATTTATTTGGATTCGTGCATGCGAACAAAAATATAACTTCCAAGAGCATTCAGTCCCTTAGCAAAAGAGTGCTGCTCCGGAAGTCACAGCTCCCTATTCCAGTCACTAAAATATTATCGCATAAAGCAAAACAGTTTAAATGGTTTCCATGTGCAGTCTTAAATGTTGAAGTGCACTTCGGCCCTATCGCAACACCCTTTTTTCTGCAGTTTTATTTTTTACTGCTTCAAATAAACTTTCGTAATTTACGTAAAAGTCTAAAAGAAAGGACGAACAAAAGCACCGGCAATACCAATAAAAAAAATGAAATGGTACCTATGGTTTAAGGACTTTTCCGTCACTCGTGGTAATATTGCAACAGTGTTGTATCGACCGTTGCAGTGCGCAATATGTGAGCAATTACATTTTACGAATTGCGACAGGTTCTTCAAACAATTAATCTTTTATTTTTATGTCTCTATTTTTTCGCACGAAACATTAATTTCCGAAGTGTATAACGTAAAATGATTTTCTTTTATTAAGGAATTCATTTTAATGTTTGTTTGTTTTTGTTATACGATTTCAAATTGTTTTGCGGAATACTTTTTGCGATTAAATGCAGTTTTACGGCAATTATGTCCGGAGAAAGGCTCTTTATACGGGATCTAGTGTTGCTTGTTAGGCACGCAAAGTAATTTTAAGAGGGGAAAATGCAAGTGGGTGCGATTAATGTATTTCTTTGAAGAAACTAAAAAAAACATGAACATTTCATGCCTCTAATTTTTGCGCTGCAGAAGATATGAGCATGACTTATGAAAGGCAAACTTGTGATATGAGCGTGATTGAGAGAAATGGGTAAAGTAGTTCATGTTTTACTCATTATAGACGCCCATTTCTGTAGTTAGACAATTTTTTTAAACATACTTAAACAAATTACTGAAATATAATTTGTCGTTTTGAATTGGGGTGGAAATAAAATCATTCTAAGGAATGTAGGTTAGTACCAATAAAAAAATGCAAGCTTTATAAATTCCGTTAATTTTTTATCTTATTAAAAAAAGTACGTCATTTTCAAGTTGCTTTAAAATGGCTGAAAATTAATTAATACACTTTTTAAGAGCTGAAATAAAATAAACGAACTAAGTGTCTTCAAATATATTCAATCAATTACCAATTTCACAGTGTCCAAATGTGAAGGTACTCTTACTTATTTAAATCAGGCTACTTACGTTAATCTGCAGACGATTTAAAACGCATAAAGTTGTGCATTCACACATAAAAAGGCTAACCAATTATTATAATCGACAAAGCTTTTACCAGTAGAACATCAAGGAATGTACAAGGTGTGTTTTTTTGAACGATTATCAATTGTCTCAAGAAACTCGACAAAAGTCGGTGTAAAATTGAAAGCCCCTTCCATTCTTGCTAAGTTAGATTTAAGGACCTGTATGGGCCGTTAATGCCTTATATTCAAGTGCGGTGGGCAAGCCCTTTAGCACACAAAACATAACAAGCACACATACGATCTCAAACTTATGCGGTATTTACTTGTTCAAAGATGAACTATTATTTCCATTAACAATTAGTTTTATTTTATAATATTTTACGCTTTTGCCTCCATGTGTTATTATTGGTTGATTTTTTTTCTTATGTTGCATCAATTTCAGTACTTAATGTTGTATATTTATCGTAAGCTGCCCAGCAGGGAATCGATGGAGTACCTACTACCTGTGAAATCGGATAATTTGCCTAAGAAGTTACGGTTCAATGTTTTGGTTGAGTTCATCCGACAAGACTGCGAGTAGTCTTCTTCTGCTATAATCAATTATTATTTATTTTAATAACAAAGCCTTTTGGTTTAAGAGCATCTTCACATCAAAGGGTGGCGACGGTGTAGTGGTTAGTGTGTTGGCTTGTGACCCGTGCGGTGCAGGTTCAATCCCCATGGGGAACGCATACGCCACACATGCACATGCCTCTACACCAAAAGGAGGATTTCTGCCTGGTAGTACAATGGACCGCTACCGAGTCTGAGTGATCTGGGATTTGGATTTCCTTAAAAAAAAAAAAAATCTTCACGTCAATATTTCAAGAAATCAATATGAAACAAATTTAAAAATAATGTACCTACTTCATCAAACTGATGGGAAAAATCTAACTCCTTAAACAATTTGATGTACAAAATCAAACTGACATAAAGATAAATAAACTATCAGCTCTGTGTTACGGCGCAGGAAGCCTTTGACTTGATCGACGAATGGTGCATTAGAAATGGGCTCTCTGTCAGTCCTCTTAAAACTGAAGTTGTTCTCTTTACGAGAAGGAGGAAGCTGATCGGATTGACTCAGCCAGTGCTAAAAGGCTTTACAATCCAACTCTCCAATGAAGCAACGTATCTGGGAGTCATCCTGTATAGCAAACTTCCATGGCGCTATCGGTTTTCTGGCGGCAATCAAGTGGGGGCCTAGAGGGGTATTTGACCTTAATCCGCTGCTGCTGATGTGACTGATACTATATACTTTCAACAGCACGAAGCAGTTACGTATCTTGAAGATTAACTCCACCGACGCTTTTAATATTTTCTGCTCAACCTCCGAAACAAGCGTGAAGCAAGTAATTGAGAGGCATGCGACAACCATGTATTGTACATCGCTTCTATAAATGCTTACAGCATACAGCATACAGAAACTATGTCGCAGGGATTCAGGATCCTGTTTCGCAATTTTCAATAGACAAATTTGGACCGGATACTAGGTAGGTCGGTAAAGAGTACTATTTTGTACAGAGTATTCAAGCTTAAGTTTTGAGCCAGATCTGTATCTTTTGCACGCGTTTGAGTACCTAACTGGTACCTTAACGTAAAAAAACGCCAGTGAATAATACCGATTTGGCCAAGAACTTGAATGCTATAGAACAATTTTTGGCATTTTGCATGAAAATCAGACAAGGCTTTAATAAATAATATACATATATGAATTGATATTTCTATTATAGTATATTTTTATACCAATTCCGAAAACGAACAATCACATTGTGGTACATCGGTTTTTGTGTAATCCTATACAAGGCCTTTTGTACAATATTGAAAATTTCAGCGGTCATGCTAAGTCCGTCCGGTTTACGAGTTAAAGATATCTGAATATTTTTTTTTAAGTGCCGTCCAAGTAAGCATTGTCCCATGTTTCGATTGTGATAAGTGTAATAAATAATAATAATAATATTAGGTATTAATAATAATAAAGACAACTTTTTTGGAGTTTAACGCCATGTTTTTGTGTCAGTCGTACAGCGTTCTTGTTTCACAGCTGTCATGTGCGAAAAATAAGAATTAATAATTACACGGACGCAAAACGCACAGACGTTTTGGGAATCCAATACCGAATTGGTTAGATTTAGTATGCACGGTCCGAAAATGTCGTAGAGTGCTCGGTCACCATAATGCACCTTCTTGCCATACAATGGACCGAGTAATCGAGAAATTTCAGGCGATTTGACGCCATATGATTTTTTTTTTTAAGAAAGGTGTATGTCAATAACCCAGAACTATTCATGAATTGAAACAAGAGTTTCTATCCACCATTGATGAAATTCAGCCAGCAAATTCCGTCAAAAGAACCAACGTGTGCCAGCAGTCACGAAGCGCCATTTATGTAATATTGTGTTCCATTAATTAGCTCCACTCCATATTTACAATATTTATTTAAATAAGAAAAAAATCAGAACTTTTCAAATAAAAACTGCAATTTTTTCAAATTTCACATACGCGGTCTTAATGGGACACCCTATACAAAAACCGCTGTACCTTTCAAAGATTGTGTGATTTCGAGGTTGCAATATACGTTATAATATAGTTATATATTTCAGGATGGGTCATTGTTGCATGGGATAATTTTTGTTTTTTATTTTTTATTGGAATGGTGAAAAAGATTGACCAAGAAATTCTATAAAGCAAAAAAAGAAGGTACTCTTTACCCTCGCATTTATTTTGAAAATTTGTGTTTTTCAACTAAAATGTCATTTTAAATTTTACTCTGAAAATAAGTTTTCATTATTTTAGAACGATAATAATACATTTTACCCGACATGTTCATCTTTCGCCACACGTTTTGCGGCATTTCGAAATGTTTTCGTCTCTGCGGAAGTTTGTAAAATCAACAAGCAGTTAAGTGTCCCCAATAAAAAAAAAAACGATTGGAATGAAAACAGCCGCCAAGAAAGGTCACTCAATGAATATTATTTAATTAATTTTATTTAATTTTATGTTGGAGAATTAAATATTTTGATGCAATCACTTCTGATTTTAGAAAAAAAAACACGCGCAACGAGGTTTTGGCCGTAGCCGTCATATGAAATGTTCTCCGTTCATGTGAACGAGGAATTGAAATTTCGAAATTTTGTCGCAATGTTGAGTTTTGGGTATGTGTTAACAAACACGTTTTGTTTCATTAAAATATTACGCAAGTTTCAAAAAAAATATTAAAAAAATAGTCAGTAAGAACTTTAAATTCTTTCTTGCTCTTAAATTTTGGCATCGACTTTTTTGAACTTATTTTTACTTTAATGAGACTTTCTCTGTATTTTTAATTGCACAACTGCATCGAAGCCTCTGTTAGTATTTTAACCGACCGTTCTGGACCTGAGTATGGCATGGTAGTCTCAAGAAATGTAATATATCATCGCTTCCTGCAAATTGTTGATTCCAGTCTATAAGCTCAACGTATGATTTTGTTATTTAGATGAATGTCCGGGACAACCAAAGTACGAGAAAAATGACGGAAGTTATTCTACGCCTTGCAAGGCCATAGCAAGGTCCGAAGTGGTTTCTGTGGATCTGACAGCATTGAAAGCAAAATATTTTCAGGATCTACAAAAAAAACTATTGCGCATGGTAACGGGATCATTACTTTCTTAAGATAAGGTGGAAGATATCGTGAACTTGAAACCGGCTTCCAAAAAAGGGGATGGATTTTTATCTGGAACCAAACAAACAAATATGGCCAAAAATAGTTAAGGTTGTTGATCGTATCTTAGTGGAAATATACTGGCGTAGTATTTTGTTAGCTTTCGTAGACCACCAAGCGTGGAGCATGGCGGAAGAGGTTGCTTTGATCACAGCTTAGTTCTTTGATTTCACAATGGTGGAGAAGCAACACACTCTCCAACTTTTCAAACAGCACGATAAGTTTTCTTTCACACTCTTCAAGAACCTTTTAATATTACTTGCAAACGATTTGGTCGAATAGTTGTATTATCTAAATGTAGAAATAGATGTCTTAGAGGCAGTTCATTTAAATGTAAGAGGCATAATGATCCATTGTAGACCTTGACGTTTTTCCATATTTATACCGCTTTTCCTTACAGTATTTGTCGCTGTTCCATCGTAGCTCATACTTTTACGTCTTTAAAAAAAAATTATTTAAGAAGAAAGCAGTCGAAATATAGCGAGTTCGATTACGTTAACACCGACATGAAATTCGCGATTTCAGCTAAATTCAACTTAAGGTCCTCATTTTGCCATATCATTTCAGCGTTTCGATATGTTGAAGTTCGCCCCTGCATTTGGAAGTTTGTCAAATCGAAGAAACCATTTAAATATCTCAAAAAACAGATTGGAAAGAAAACAGCTGCAAAAAAAGTATTCACATAAAATGTGTAAAAAAGGAAGACAATGGAGAGAAAAGGACTCAAATAAAGTCACTCAATCCATCTTAAAGACCATTTTATTGCAGAATTAAACGTTTTAGTGCAACCGCGTCTGATTGAAAAACAGACGCGTGCAACCATACTTGCCATAATTGCAGATTTGACGCATTTTTAAGGCCTAAAACCAAAAACTAACAATGGATCTGATTTAATTTGATTTACCTTAGAAACTGTGAACTGTTGCTATTTTATATTACTTAATAACAAATATTTTTGAAGTCAGATTTTTTTCGTCATAAAATGATCTTATGGCAACACTGTGCAATCAAGCTTTGCCCGTAGCTGTCATCTGGAATGATCTCCGTTCGGTGGGAACACGGAATTGAAATTTCAACAATTTCCGCGAAATACTAAATTTTGAGTCGGTGTAAACTTACCATTAGACGATCCCGTCACTTCTAACAGCGCAGGCGATGTAAATTGAGTCTGGTCCTTGATGACGGATATTATGCTCTTTGATGAATACTTGGCTTTATTTTTTTTAAATAAATATAAGTGGACAGCTTTTTTTTTACATTAGAATAAGAACGAGCGATAAAGCTTAAGTTATTGTTTCCAGGATGAATCGTAAATAAATAGTAAATATGCGGACTATTGGATAAAAGAGTCCTAAAAACTAGCTATGAAAGCGTTAAATTTTTTACGCAGCCTTATTTATTTGTAAACTAGATCACGGTTCCCGTGAAATTATCAATCAAAATTATCTTGCTAGATATTACAAAATATGAAAACTTCAAAGCATATGAGGGTAGAGCGACTAGATATAAAAAAAAATATGTAAACGCATAGAGCCTGGGGTCACATTTTGGTTGCTATTTAATAACGATCGGACGATTTTTTTTAATTTTTTAACCCATTCTAAAATACAAATATTTATGTTGTGTATGTGTACCAAGAATCGGGCATGTGACCTTTTCAATTTCTGTTTTATATTGTTAACTTACTAATTAATTTGAAGTGAAAATAAAATGAAAATAAATGCTGTTACTCATAGAATATATTACAATTTGTTTGTTTACGAATTAAAGTTTCTATATTCAGAATATTGTAGTTATTTAATTGTGTTAACTTTTATTTTTGTTTTGGTTAATCCAGCGATCTTAGTTTTTTTTTATATTATCTTTATTTCATCTATTCTATTGTGCTCAAATCTTTACATAAATATTTTGTTCTCTAATTGCATGCTAATTGTTTATGTTTATGTTATGTTGTGAATGTTAATATTCTTTGTGAAAAAGAAAAGTTTAAGCAATTGAATATAATATACATAGTATAACGATATCACTAAGCCAATATAATAACATATTATAGTTTTTTTTAGTAATAGCAAAACAATTTTTATTTATGTATCCTTTTTTTTATATATTTGTTTATAGTTTTTTTTTCGCTTCACATACAAATAATATCAGTGCGTAGTTGCATAATTTTCTTAAGTGTATTTCGTTAAACTGCATTTTATCATTTAACTTAATTTATTACCATTTTTGTTATGCAATTTTTTGATTCAGTTAATATGTATTACACGTGCTCCCGGCCAATTTCCTTGTTTGCTGATTGTGATCATCAGGCAGAACTTCACCATTACATTAGTAGTAATTTGTTGCCTGTAAATTGCTTCCGTTTTACACGAGTTTTAGTTTTTTGTTATTTATTTTAAATAATAATCATTTTTCTGTTTATAAAACATCTAACTAAATGGATTGTTTGTACAACGATGTCACACCTTGGGGATAATCATTCGTTATGGAGTTACAACCACATATGGGTGGTGGCCATCATGGGAGCTACACTAGCAAACTCGGTGCTAGCCATTCATCTTCAGCTAACTGAAAAAAAGTAAAAAAAAGTACAGTTTTGTCGAGTCGTCTATTTAGGTTTAAGGACTTTTTAATTGAATAAACAATACAAACATTTAAGAATTGTGTTGTCTAAATTACCGTAGGTGATTTAACGTAACTATGGATAGTGTGAAAGAAAGAGTGCATGCTGTATGTATGTGCATGAAAATTCACAACGAGCATTATTGAAGGATATTCTACAAGATTTTTGAATTGGGTAGAATTTTGGAATCTGTTGTTCCATTCGGTTCTGCAAATCGAATCAAACACACCGCTTGTCTTGTCCTTCTTATAAATTTGTCATGATACCATCCGGCTCGAAGGACCATGTTCTGAGTTGCTTGCACCTCAGAAATAATTGTTTCACGAAGAAGTGTTTGCAATTGTTCACAGTAGTCCCCATGATTCCTCGCCTTTAATGGTACATGGCTCTTACAGACCGAAATTATTACCGCAGTTATGAATATAGGTGGTCATTGAACTTTTACTTGATCTTAAAATTTCTATTTACATTTGCGGATTTGTATCATGGGAACTGTGTGTGCGATTACATATATTGGTTTTATATTAGAGTATAACACTTTGACATTATTGGTTAGAGGTGATGATCATACAATGCATCCTCTCTCCTTCTCTATCTTTCCAGGGAAATTGGCATACAAAGACTATGCTCCTATTTACTGTAGCATGTGCTAGAGAGAGAGAATACATTGTATGTTGCCTCCTAATTGCACATTTGACACTTAGTTTTTTAGTTTCGTGTTTTCCTCGTCGCGTGTGTCCGGTTTTGTTTCTAATCTGCATTTTAATTTAATAAGAAGAGTGAAAGTTTACCGCGAATCATGAATTAATCGCTCATATTTAAACTATTCACTTGGATATATGTATATACAAGAAGTATCCAAGTGAATAGTTCAATATACCGATTTTAAATACAGCAGTGTCGAGTGTGCAATTGGCAATGAGGTTTAAGACATGTGTTCTTAATATTAAATAGATAATCTTTTTACAAATTTTGAATAAACAATGTTCATCTATGTTGATTTGTGTGATGTTCTTTTGTTATGTTGTGATTGTTGGTTAAATTTTGTGTTGGGCTGCAACATGATACCTTCTATGAATATTAAATAAGGTTCTTTGTGAAGTTTCATTTCTATTTGGCCGTTTTCAAGATCTCCACGATGTCAGGGATAAGTGTTGCTTTACTCATAAATTGTTGTAAAAATTCTATTGCCTTTGACAAGATATCTCTCGGAACTCGGAAGCGAGGTTCAAAATTTCCCCTTTCTATATAAAAATATTTGATGGTATACAAACGTCTTAGGGCCTGTAATACTATTCAGTCGCTTGAAGATTATATTATTAATTGGATAAGTCTATATTAGTTCTGTAAAACAGAAAAAAACTTTACAATTGCAAGAAATAAAAATGTCAATGAGTGTTCATTGGAAAAGGGATAATTTTTTTTTACATACAGTATCAGCTCTGTGTCGTGGAGTGCTTAAAGCAAGCAACTATCACGAGCAGAAATTGCCGGCACTAAAAGTGCTCTCACAGGCTCATCATTTAGTGCAGGTGTTAGTAAGGACAAAACAACTAAAAATACAATAGTTATGTACCTATAAAATACTAACACAGACACAAAATAAAAGCATTATTACGCAAAATATTTTTTAGCTTAATTTTACTAACATGCAAGTCAATCATTAAGATTATAGATCCTACGCATGCGACTAATAGGCTCATGCCTCCCATAATTCGTTCTATGATGGGGGCTAAATAATAATTGAACACTGCGTAAATTATGGGCACCCCCACGAAAATTAAAGCCAATAGACGACAGCAAGTCAGGTACATCTATTTGACCGGATATAAGCTGATGTAAAAAAATGATATCGCCATTAAGCCTTCGTTGAGAAAGGGGTAACATTTGAAGAAGCTTGATACGTTGGCTGTAGGGAGGAAGGTTAAATGGATCATCCCATGGAAGTCCTCTAAGTGCAAATCGAATAAATTTACGTTGAATGGCCCTTATTCGATTTGAATGAATGTTGTAGAACGGTGTCCAAACTTGAGAGGTATACTCTAGAATCGGACGGACAAAACAATTGTACAATGACATAGAAACGTAAGGGTCAATAAATTCTTTGGCCCACCTTTTTACGAAGTCCAGCATAGAATTAGATTTATTAATAATAGAATTAATGTGCTTAGCAAAAACCAGTTTGGGGTCGAAATAAACCCCAAGATCCTTAAAATGATCAACATTACAAAGAATATGTTGAGACAGAGAATATTGAAAGGTGGAAGAGATATTCTTTCTAGAGAATGTCATATGTTGACATTTAGTTGGGTTCAGGGATAAACCGTTTTTATCACACCAATTTGCGAAGCTATTAATGTCATATTGAAGAAACATTCTGTCTTGCTGACTAGTGATAGATTTATATATTTTCATATCATCAGCGTAGATCAGGATATTACTGTGATTTATACATGCCTTAACATCATTATTGGCAAGTATAAATAAAATTGGTCCGAGGCGACCTCCTTGGGGAACTCCAGACTGAGCTGTGAAAGATACAGATAGCGATCCTCTAAATTTCACTTGATAAACCCTTGATCTAAGGTATGAATTAACCCATTTTATGAAACATGGTGGGAAACCAAAAGCTCTGAGCTTAAATTCGATTATTTCATGGGACAGATGGTCGAACGCCTTAAAGAAGTCAGCGTATATGCAATCCATTTCGTCCTTATTCTCTAAGGCTTTAGAACAATCATGCAAGAAACTTAACAGATTAGTGACAGTGGATCTGTTTCTTACAAATCCATGCTGTTCATTACAAATTATATTGCGACAAAGAAATATTAACTTTTCACCAACAATTTGTTCAAAAAGCTTAGGGATACACGAAAGCTTTGAAATGGGCCTATAATTAGTGATATCAAAACGTTCGCCTTTTTTAAATACAGGTGTGATAAAAGCACTTTTCCATAGATTAGGGAATTTGCCTGCAATTGCATGGCTGCATTTTTTAAGAACAATCGGTGCAATGCCATCGGGACCTGATGAATAGTAATTCTTCAGAGAAGAAATACATTTTAAAATTGTTTCCAAATAGAATGAGATACTACTAAAACTTATTTGGGAACAGCTAGTTAGATAACTAAAATATTGATCATCAATGTGAAGAGCGGTCTCCCTAAATGACTTACTGAAATGATCTGCAAACATATTGCTTGCGTCTAGCGAATCAGCAGTTGTAGAACTATTGTAAGAAAGCTTCGGTGGATAACCATCGGTTTTTTTCTTGGAATTGACAAAACCCCAGAAAAGTTTGGGGTTCAATTTTAAAGAGCATTCCATTTTACTTATATAGTCAATATATAAGTTGCAGGATAAAGATTTGAATTCATTGAATAACGCGAAATAGAGTTCAAGATCTGAGTGACAGAGACTTTTTAAATAGTTCTTCCAAGCCCTATTACGTCTGTTTCGTATCGATTTGAGCTCTTTAGTGTACCAGGGATGGGACGTTTTCAGATTCCTAGAGGATTTCACAGGAATCACTTTTTTCATGCAGTTATCCATCAAAGAATAAAAAGAACTGCATCTTCAATATTAGATAAGGCAGTAAGGTTAAAATTAAAGCTGTTAATTTCATCAGAAAGCCTTTGAAAATTTGCTTTCCGAAAGTCAAAAGATTGCGAACGGTAATACGAATTACTATTTTCGTACAAATTTGCGCCTAGTTCAAGGGTGGATGATTGTTATCTATGTTAGTTATACTGATGTGGGATTCCAGAACCACAGTATTAACAGAGTCGGAAGAGAAAACAAGATCGAGAGTTCGATTTCTGAAATTTTTTATACAGCTTGTTTGCTGTAAGTCAAAAGACAAAATGTTGTCAAGTAAAGCGAGCTCTTGTTGGGCAGAGTCAAAGGATGGAATGAAATGAGAATCATCCTCAGAAGGTACCCATCCAATATGTGGCAGATTGAAGTCGCCTATAAGTATGACAGTGCTGTCACAACAAGATATGTCAAAAATATGGTCTATTGCCATAGAAAGTTCCGAATACAAAGAACATAGACGAGACGATGGAATTTACGCATTAACAACATATAAATGTTTGTTCTTAAGTGTAATTTTTACACAGATAACTTCGACATAAAGTTGAAATGGAAAGTCAATCTTTCGTGGCTCAAGGTTGGAACGAACAGCGATCAGGACACCTCCTCCAAGCGCTTTCAGGTCATTGTTATGACGGTCGTTTCTGAATACGGAGAACTCATGATTGAAGAGTTCCGTGTCTAGAATTCCGGCATTAAGCCATGTTTCCGTCAAGGAGAAGATATCATGAGAGAGGGCTTGGGAGCAACGGACTTCTAAAATTGAAGATATTTCTCTTTACCCTAACAAACATAATCCCTGGACATTGTTTAATGGGTGGGATACTCAGAGATGAGGCATCTGTTGCTATAATTTCTGCAGATGCTATTGAGACGAGGAAGAAGAGGAGGAAATTCTGCACTTCCTGTACTCGTGTCCCGCACTTGCAAACATATGAATTGCTAATTTCGGTCAATATCTCTTTCACGATTTAAACAATCTTAACAATTTCTACACGGCTGACAGATATATTTTAATAAGGAAAAACAATTGGCTCTAGGAGCGGGCAGAGTTACCCACCTGCCGCTTCCTAATGGCACCACAATGGGCCTACCTTCGTCTAAGTGTACCTCATCGAGAGCCATTTCAAACCTACCAACATGAAAAAATTCAGTTGAATAACAAGTATTGTAGTATTGTGTTACAGGCCCCTGGCAGTTGACAAGTGATCTGTCAGATGGTGAGCATTAGCTACCTGCCTTGAAGGACAAATATATGATCCGTTTCTACGAAACATCGAACACCGAGAATAAATAAGGTATGTAATGTTACGGCAGGCTATTAAACTGTATAAGTCCAGATTATAGATTCCAATATAAGTCATAAAACAATGAAAACTTCTTGCTATAAAAAAGGTCTTGAGATTATTTACAGTCTGAGAATGTTTCTGAAAAAGGTTCACGGAATGACAGTTTTTAACATAACAATAAAAGATCAAAAGTTTTTTATACAACAAATAATTACACCAGACATGGCAATTGTTAAATCTGACTGGATCGCGGTTCCATTTGCAACTGTAAGTCCTTCCCAATTTAAATTAAATTTCAAAAAAAGTTGATCAACAGATTACAAGAAGAGAAATAAAATATGGAAATAAATGCTCATTAAATGTTTCCGCATTCATAGGGATTTATAGGGCAACTAAAAACTACAAAAACTAAATAATAGAAATCCTTTTTATAATGATGCTATCAGAAAACTTAGCACAGCATCAACAGCAGTCCCGGTAATAAGGTTCTACACAATTTCAATAAACAATTAAGTTGAATCAAACCAGCAACTTGCAACAGCTATAGTGTCATGATATTTGCCCTCGAAGACATAAAGCACATTTCCATCGCCATTGCCACGACAACTCCCGCAAACTTAAGTAGAAATAATTACAGAATTGAAGATGGCATTGTTGAAATGCATCCCCAGCACCACGGCTCAGAAGCTCTCTATTCTTTCATTTTAAAGGATCTACACCTGGGAACATTGCTCCAGCAATGAACAATTGACTTTTAGCGCTGGTTTGAAATGCAAGACACCACACGTAACAACGACTGCTATTGCTATGGTCCTCTATTAAAAGAGAATGTCCTTTGTGCTCGCTTAGAATTTAAAACAATAATGAGCCAGGTAAAGGCATAAAGAAACGCGTATACAGCAATTCCACTGCCATCGCTATCCCACTGCATTGTGAATAGGATGCAATTTACACCTGAACTTAGCTAGGCACTGTACTCAAGACGATGTACGATGTAGGTCCTGGCCGGTATGGCAGTGTGCATGAACAAAGATGAAACAATTTCGATTTGAGTGCTAAACAAAACAAACTAGAAAACAAGAAGTGAAATGATAAACTCCAAAGCGATTCATAGAGCAACTTTTGTAGTGTTCGCTTTTATTTATTATCAGGTGCACAGGCATACACAATCACAAACTCAAAGCAGTTCACTACGCTGCTACTACTCACCTGAGGGCTCACCTGGAACTGTTGCATAGGATATGCGACAACACCAGTTGCCTGTGGCAGTGCACTGCTAACTCCTTGTGCTATTTGTGGTGCTGCTCCTCCTGATATTTGCGCTTGTGGAGGTATGCTCTGCCAGGCTCCTGGAACAACACCCATTCTACAGAAGAAAAGAAAAACAAAGAACGAAACATGAAAAACAATAGAATAAAACAAAAGTAGAAAATTAGAATATAATACGGGGACTCATAAAGAGACTGCACAAACAGAACACAATTCATACGTAAATTAGGCATGAACAATGAACAAGACAAGGGTGAATTACTCGCTTACCCCATATATCCTTGCTGATAGCCGGCAAATTGACTGTAGGCATATCCCTGCATTCCTTGTAAAAACTGTCCGGGCTGCAGGGCGTTGGTGGGAGCGGGCGCTGCTGTTGGATATGTTGGTGCCGGGGGATACCAATAGCCAGCAACCTGCTGTCCATATGCAGCAGCTGCAGCTGCAGCGGCCGCTGTACCGAATGGGAAACCCGCCTGACTCAGAGCTTGACTGGCAATCGATGGAACGTTATTGGGGTCGCCGCTTTCCTTCCCCCACGCGCACTTTACCGGCTGTGAGTTAATCTCGGAATTGTGAATGGCTACAATTGCATGGGTGGCTGCTTCCTTTGTGGAAAATCTGCACAGACAACGGGATGATAACTTGATTAAATATGGAAGTTATGTTAGAAGAGAAGGGCATTTTATTTTGCTGTTTGTATTTCTATTTTTAGTTGAACGTAGGTACTAAGATATGAAAATAGTGGGAGATTTTTTCTTTCGTTAGTCAATTATTATTTTTGGAAAGTTTTTTTTGTTGAGAAATCAGGAGTCGGTGGCGTATACTTAATATATTTCTCTTTTTATCTTGGGGCAGAAACCTATGCCAACTAAAACTAAAGCTTACTAAAAAGAATAGAGTCAAGCTACTTATTCAGTCAATTGATGCAAGAATTTTATTCGAGAAATGGCATTAGCCGTGTTTCTTTGCACGCGGATATAGGGATAATTTGAAATTTGCATGTAAAATACAACAACAACTTATCCTATATACGCTAACTTTAGCGGGGATAGCTATCGCCGCTAAGACCTTTAGCGGGTATAAACAGTGCTTCCAAAACCCATTTTCTTCGTTTCTGATGAATCGGTGCGATGAATTTTGCAGGAAATGCCAAAGTTTGACATCCCGCCGACCACTGGCATATCCCGCCGAATATTTTGTTCGGGATTTTATTATTTTTTTTTTTCAAAATTTAGTAAATCCGTGAATGTGAAACTGTTTTCCATAATTTTAGAATATGTTTGGCATTAATTTCAACTATCGGAAATTAATATTTGTGAATTTCACGATTTTCCATACAAATTTCTTAACCCCACTTCCAGCTGTGTCACTAATTAACGTCATAGGTGCATGTGTGCTGCCAAGTTTTTTTTGATGAATTCTTAAGCGGTTATGGTCGTTTTCTGATGCCATGCCTATATCCGCGTGCAAAGAAACACGGCTATTGTTAGGGTAGGTTGGGTTAGGTTAGGTGCTGTCGGCAGAAGCCGACACACTTAGGACACATTGTGATACCACGCCACGTATGTATTATCTACATCAACTCGTAGATGGGTATGGCCAACGACACGCGGTTGTTCTCAAACGGTCCTCCATCTACGTACTAATCGCTTCCAACGTCGTTTAATTGCGGTAATCGGACGAGAACCGATTAACTCGACGTGGTATGGTCATTGGTAATGGCATTTTTAAAGCCAAGAGGGTTTTGTTGTCGGTTTTTGTAAGAATGTTTATAATCGTCGAAAGCCGGAGATTAAGCCTGACTTAAACCACCTGCTCCCAACTTCATGTTACCAAAGAAAGGTATTTCACCTAGTTGGGTTTCCAAGTGTCAATGCAAATCCATTTGTTGACACAATTGGAAATTTTTATTTATTTTATAATAGAAGCAGCTTATAAATAACAGATAGCAGGTATTTCCTAGGTAATCAAAATAAATATACACAAAACTATTGTCAAAAAGTGTATCTCTAGATAAGCATAATTCAATATTACTACATGAAAAGGTAACACCCCGCCAGACACTACTTATCATGGTACTATCATTGATGCTAATCGGTTTCCGGAGGAGAGCAAATAAATACAAAAGCTAAGGCGAAACCTAAGGGTCCCGAAATGGAAACTTGGAAGTATGACTGCTCGGTTACGGAGATGATGATCAGAAGCCGACTGGACATTGCGTTTCTTTTTCCTTAGGACAAAGCTGGTAAGATATTCTGTTACGGGACGGAAGATGGTAGGAACGGAATTTGTATCCTTGCAGAAGGGCTACTTGGCAGTGTCTTGAGCATTTATAAAAGTCCAGTCATCGTTTAATGTCTGTCAAACTGATGATGCAAAGTGAGGTATGGAAGATTGTCAGTGCGCTCCTCAGGTTGGATGCGAATAGAGATAAAAAGATGCGTTCTATCTAGATTTTTAGAAGCTCATCAAGATATCCCGAAGAAAGGGCGGTTCGAGATCTCGCCTACGAAGGTTGATATTGCTGATTAATTCAGAGCAAAGATACTGCAAACCAAAATGTAAATTTAAGATTATCGTAGGCTTTGAGTTACAAATACAAATTTACCCAGTTTGATTTGATTTTTTTGAAGAGCTTTTTGGCTTGGGTTAGTGTGTTGGACTACATGAGAAGCTTCTCTACTTTGCCGTTCGGATTCGGCTGAAGATTATAGGTCACTTCCACTTCCAAGCAAATGTTTGGGAAATGGAAAGGAACTCTTCGGTTGAAGATGTAATATGCATGTGCATATGGTTGTAGAACCCATATTCGTCAAACAAAGTCGGCACTTGGTCATCTTCAGCAAATGCAGAAATGAATCCCATATTAACTACCATTTGCAAGCACGTTTCAATCCCTTAAATTCATGAAAACCCTCAAATACGCCTTCTAGACTAGACGAAACCAGACAAGGCAAACCGATTCTAAGCCCACAAATAATACAAAAATAATAAATCCCATCAAGTGTCGGCCGTGAAATCCACGAAAATCCTAACTTTTAGCAACTTTACAGCAACTTTTTTTGGCCTTTTATGGGCTAGGTAATCCTTCTCAATATAATGGTGTAGCTGATATGCAGGGGGCTTACAGTCAACGGTTTGTCGTGTAAATAAAAGGGTTGTTAATGCTATCAAACAAAGTGTATTCCCTTACCGAGTAAAGTGACAAACAAATATGTACTTCGAAAGTTATCGAAAAGTTTTATTATACTACTGGTATGCCAAATGTTGCTGGATGGATTAACGGAACGCCGATAAAATAAACGCTCCAAATGAGTATGAAGAACGCTTCGTCGATCGACATGGAAATCACTCAATTGTGCTTGTAAGTGGCCCGGACTTGCGATTTTACAAAAAGTTCATGACGCAAGTGAATCTAGGTATTGATTCACGGATGGGCTTATAACACAATACATCAGCAATTTACATAATCACACAGTTCAGAGGTTAAACTGGTCACATAAATCAACAAGACCGATAATTGAAAACTCAATTGGTGTATTGAAGGAAAAATTCTTCGTCAACAACACTTGAGAGTTGATCTCAGTTACGCCTCCGATATTGATAAAAGATTGTAAAACTATTTGTAATCTAACTGTTTTGTCTTGTCGCCGACTTATAAATTCAACGTCATAACAAAATTTAAAAACTTAAAATTATGAATGACATAAGAATAGGTCCTCGAATGGTCCCTTTTTTCGCTCAAGTAAGAGCAATTTACAGGACGCATTGTATATTTTCATGTCGTCCGAGCAGGGACAATTTGCATAACAAAAAAAAACAACATTCAACGCGACGCGTTAATTTATTTCAATTTGGTGAAAGTGTCTCAAAACCGCACAAACAAACCCAATAGAGGAAAGGAAATTATGAGGAGCCCACCGAAGACGTGATCCCGGTTCCTAACAGCGATTGCAGAAATACACCTTGCGAAGCTCTAGCGTTCCAGAAATCGCCAATGCACACAAACTTTAATTGCATACAATGCAAGGGGGAAGTAGCTTCAAAGGAAAAGTCTTCCAACAAAAAAGATGTGCTCGGAACAAACATTAAATGTGAATACATTTAAAAACTAGCAAATTTATCGTTTATTCATCTATACAGTTGGTTAATGTATAAAATAAACTACATGCATAAAACACTTCCATTTCGTGTACCCGTATATTTATAAGTGACATTCCTATATATACATAAGTTCAATATATGAACACATAACACATTACGCGATTTTGAACAAAAAAAGGGTAATATTTATTGAAAGCTGAAACATTAGAATATTATGTGACTTAAGGCTAAAAATTCGCATTTTCAAAGTGATTCAATAATACAACGTTCACTGCTAATGTAAAAGTAAACGAAAGATCACTGCTTTTGTTGTTGTCTGTCTCATCGATCTGCGCTGACACCACAATCCATGTTACTGGCATTTCAAATTTCTTACCGGTTCGCGAAGTTGTCGAACTTTATTCGGGACCGAACTTATAGTAAAAAAAACTCCGGACAAAAATAAATTTTGTTGTAACCGAGTTGTCAGTTTGACAGTTTGTCACTTAAGTTATTATCAAGTCCATGAATGAGTGGGGTGTGTTCAGCGAAGCAATTGCAAAGTGTGCTGGAAAACGTTTATCGTGACCATAGAAAATTTTTTTCTAAATTAATTCTAAATCGATTAAAAATAAAAATAATATTAAAGGGTTCGCTTGCACAATAAATTAAAATAATTTCATTACGAGTTGTACGCTTACAAGGAGGTTAATGGTTTTTCAAAAATGTCGAGATCAACTGTTAACAGCTTCGTGGATAAACTAAATCTATTTTAAAAGATTGTAAATTTTTCCAATTTAATTTTCCTTGTAAATAACTTTAGGAAAAAAATGGTGCCAAAGCGACAGACTTCTCCAAACAAGAATGAGAATCTTGAGTAATAAAAGGATCAACAATATAGAATCGGCTAATAAAAGCGATATTTTCCGCGGATAATAAGAAGATATTTGTGTTAGTGTGAAGTCATTAATTGTGTCAGAGTTGAATAAGATACATACATCTAGGGCTGCAGGAAATAACCCCCCCAAATGAAGAATGAAATAACTCCCCAAAATTTGTATGGAGGTGGGGATTTAATTCATATGAAATAAACCCCTAAAATTGAGGACTTATTTCATACTTCAAATTGGGGGTTATTTCATAGTGATTTAGCATGCCCACCTTATGCATTGCACTGTTTATGGGATTAGTTGCGAAATCGCAAGTAGATTCCATAAACAGTTCAATGCCATAAACAGTGCAATGCCATAAAACCGCCCTGCTTGGGGTCACTGTTTGGTTTGGAGTAGGTGCGAGGTTTTATTTTAGCACCTGCAATTATTTCATACTTATTTGGGGACTTATTTCATACCATTTTGGGGACTTATTTCATCTTCGATTTGGGGAATAATTTCATAGTGATTTTATTCCCCAATTTTGGGGAGTTATTTCATTTTTCATTTGGGGGGTTATTTCGTTTTGGGGTTATTTCCTGGAGCCTACATCTAGTGCAGTTGAATACTCCTTTATTGCCTCTCAACATTTTCGACTTTCGAAATTCGGCGTATGCTAATTATAAAAATTGTATCAGCCTGTTCGAAAATTTAGTGGACAACGATGCGTCCACATCTTGAAAAATTGAATCAGCTGATATTATGTCTATCTGGCGAAGCTTTAGGAATAGTGAGGGCATTTCAAATCACCGAGCAAAATTATCCGAATGCTCTGGCTAGTTTTAAAAAGTGGATGACAATATTTGCTTGATATGTTTTTAACAATGTTTCAACACTTTTCGATTTGCCAGAAATGCCTTAGCCATCAGCGTCTGCGTTACGCAACATGATAGACATTGTTTCTGCAGTCTATGATTCGCTACTATCATTAAGTGATGAAAAAGAATATCACAAACGCGATCATCGTACATTTAGTAATATCGAAGGTTGATCCTATGGTGGTATTGGTTTTGGTGTTGTGTACATAGAGTTAATGAACGAATATCTCACTTAGGGACATATGTCACCGATTAGTAATGAAATCTCAATTAGCCCCCACATAAATATGTCATTACGGCAGACGTTACGAAAGTGTATCGACAAGTCCTTATGGCCGAAGAGCATTCGATTTACCAGCTCGTATTGTGGAGGCAGCAGCCTTCTCAACCACTCCAACATTTTCGAATAAACGCGGCCACATTACGCTGTCGGTCATCTTTTTCTAAGCCAAAAGAAACAAACGCATCTGTTAAATCTAATAAATAAATGAAACCCTCTTTATACAACCTTTGACGTCGTAGCATGTTTAAATTTCCCAATTTGTTACTTTTTATCGCTCAAGTAAGAGCAATTCACAAAAACCATTGTACATTATCACTTACTTCACATACTCTTAACGAAAAAGAAAATTAAGAGGAAAATCACGATGAAAAGAGCCAATAGACAATATGCATAACACACAAGTTGGAATAACATTCAGACAAGAAATAATCAATTCATTTATGCAACAGTTTGTTTATGTACATACTCGTAAGACAATTAAATGGGTTTCATTAATATTCTTTTAGTAAAAAATGCTTCGTAAAAATACTACACTTTTTGTCCACCCAATTATTACGAAGAATGCGGGGGACGTTTTCAGCACTTCAGCATATCTCTAAATAATGGAAGTGTTTTATGACAATCAGGCAAACCCCCAATGATTTAACTGGCAATGATTTGCACATACAACTCGTGTCATTGCTAGTGAAGTTATGGAATCAGGATTCAATCGACATTTTAACTCGTGATATATACGCATCGAAATTTTGATGTCTTTAAAAAAATGTCTTTTTATAAAATTCACCTCATACATAAGTTGAATCGTTCGAATTTTCGGTGCGTTACATACAAAAAAAACTTAATTCAAAGAAACGGAAAAAAACTCTCATTACATAGGCTTTATTCCACTTGTAAAACTGGTATAACTGAACCACAAAAAAAGAAAAAAAAAATCATGTGCCAAAAACATTAAAGTTGAAACTCTACGCACCTCACAACCCCGAAAAGCAATTCGAACATAACGTCAAATTCACAGTGAATTGCCCTTCAAACGACTTTCAGAACAGCAATAAAAAGCAGCATTTCCCCAACACTACAAAATCTCCAGAGCATCGCGCTGGCACAAGTACAGCTACCGAACATACATTTTATATTTTTCTCTCTAATCAACCTCTTTATGTTCTAGAACCCCGGAGAGCAGTGGCATTATCCTCGTTGCTCTTATCCACTTTTAAAATGGATTTTCATTAAAAAGTTTACTCCCAAATCACGTCCTTTCATCTAGATGTGTGCTTGCATCACTGCGCCGCTATGCCCAGCACACACCATGCTGACACAAAAGCGAGAAACCCATCCGAAATTAGAATCAGCAGCACCATCCACAGAACATTGCTCATGTATCGCGCATCATGAACGCAGGGATGCGATGTAGGCGAGCACTCAAACTCAAGTGCAAATATACATCATCTTGCCATTTTGTGGTGCTTGTGGTGAAAGCGATTGTGAAACGATGAGAGAAAGATGCTGCCAGTCGCCCTTACACATGCAACGGCTAACAACTAGTTTAACTTTATACATAAAACAGTATGCAATTATTATGGCTGGCTAGCAAAAGCTCCTTACTCCGTGAAATTAGTACAAAGCCACCAGTATTCATCTACCGGCTACGAGAATTGCCATCAAAAGAAAGCGAATATCCTTTTCAGACAGCAACATTATTCTTCTCATTTACAGGCACTTTTATGAGTTTTGCACTCGATTTTTATTTCGGTTTTTGTTGTTACTCTTGGTGTTAGTCATCTTTGCTTACATAGAAGCGACAAGCGAGAACGGTCTGCAACGGATGAATGAATGCATGAATGAATGAGTAGTGAGTGTGGACTTTAGGAAGGCCAAAGACAGTCCTTTGTTCCGCTATCCTTTATCCATTATCTTTGCGCAAAGAATGGGTTTGTGTGTGCAAGTTGCGTTGAATGGAAGGCGGAAGATGAACTAAGGGACCTCCTCTGGTAGAACCTTAGAACCTAGAACCATTGTGCTGACCCAAAACACTAAAAAGCAACGTACCACCACAAGGTATCCTACGATCGAGTCGGTGGAAAAGGGGCTTAAACAATGAAAACAAATAGGGAAACAGGATTTCACTCCTCTTTCGAATGGAGGGGGGATAAATCTGCACTCCTGTGCTACTTAACTTAGTGCGTCGTCAGTCGCTCCTCTTCTGCCGGCCGGCTGGCGGCAGACACCGAGTATTGTTGATTTATTAATGGTGCAAGTGAATGTTGTTTTGGGATAATGGAGCCTATCCACAGAACATACTCATTGTGCTATTTGCTTTTAGTTTTTCTCGAGTACAACAGACGAAGAGTCATGTTGGGTTGGGTTTTTTCAGTGGCTAGAGAGTTAAGTTGTGGGAAGGGAAACAAGAGCAAAGGCAAGTACACATAATATTAGTAAAATAATAGAACTTACCGAACGAATGCATATCCTTTGTCCTTGAATACCCTTATCTCTTGTATTGTGCCAAAGGGTGCAAAAGTTTTCTGCAATATTTCCTCAGTTAGTGTGCCGGAGAGTGCTCCATTAATTCCGCCACAATACACGGTGCAATTAGTTGGGCTGCTTTGGTTGTACACCTCATCAAATGTCAAAGGTTTCGAGTTCACTGGAATGTAAAAACAAGTTAGTTTACTTTGCTATATAAATACGAATATTGTGAGAGTGGTATAACATGCTGAAACGATTTTTTTTTGTATGATGTAATGTGTGCGATCTACCCAGAAAGAGCCCCTTGATGGATGTATGGTTTAACTGGTTCTTGACTAAATTACGTTATTTGGAAAGGGAATAACCATGGGTGGTAATTATGTATAATTAAGTCACTGGATGTCGAGTTTTTTTTTAGTTGGGGGAGATCAGCTCTAAGTAGGTCAAAATAAGCAGTCATCGAGTGGGTCAGTAGTAATGAATATAATTTTGTTGAGAGTGGTCTTGGCTTTTAGAAAGCCCCTAAATCTTTACCCATGTATTATGGGTAAATTCTGGTAAAAGATATAAAAATATCTCAGTTAAAAGTGGCCTTTTAAAATGTTTTATACCCAAAGTTCGCCTCTCCTCTGGCAAAATTATTGAGGATAAGGTCAGTGGCTAATATAGTCAACTTTGCAGTCATTAAAAGAAGACTTCTTTCAATAACCAATCTTCGCAATTAACATAGTAAACCATTCTGTCACTATATTGTAAGCATTGCCCATATTTCAATTTGTATATACAGCCACGAGTTTCTTTCTACGGTGGCTCTTAAATAACTTAGGGACAACTTGCTTTGAGTTTTTTATTCACTTTAACCGAAAAGCACCCGGGTATAGTACTTTCTTCCGCATGTAAGGAATGGGCCCAGACAATGGCCTATATATTTTTAACTACGCTATAATTTAATTTTTGCGGTAAGGTATTGTAGGATTAGGAGCCTGTCCGGAGTACGACGTTAAAGTTGTGCTAGGGAATTTTAATACCAAAGTCGGTAAGGAAACCATATTTGGCGGATTAGTTAGTAAGCACAGCCTTCATGACACGACACCAGCAGCTCGTAATACGGTAATAATTAGCACTAGGTGTCCAAGGCTCAGGATCCACACAGCAACCTGGCGCCAAAACCACCGTAGGTTAACAGCCACCAGAGAGAAAAAGTTCGTGGTATGATGATGTATGTACTTATTGGAAGAACGTGACAGAAGATGAACATTTAAAAACGCTACAGTGCAAAACAAGGGCAGCAAAACAAGGGCAGCAAGAAAAATGAATTTCAAGTCAAGACCCACTACTTTTTCATTGACTTTAAAGCCGCATATGATGGCATTCATCGTCAGGAGCTCTACGTGGCAATGGCCGAATTCGGGATCCCGGCAAAACTGATCCAGTTGTTTCACGTGACACTTGAAAACGCGCGGTGTAATGTGCAGTTTGGAAGCAGCTCTTCCGAATTATTCCAAACTGATCATGTGACTTCTTCAATCTTGTTCTGGAGAAAATAGTGCGATGGGGAGGTGTCAACACGGAAAGACTATCTTCAGATCAGTTCAACCCCTCGGAAACTAACGATATCGACATCGTCGGCCAATTTCAGCGTGCCGTCGTGGAGTGTTTCATGGCGATTGAAGAACATATAAAATTTGTTGGCCTTGAAGTCAACGAGGAAAAAAGAAGAACCTGCTTTCGACAAAACAAACAACCATCTACGCAGTGACTAGGACAAAAGGCACTGTTGATAGCAGCAACTTCGAGGTAGAGTGGGAATTCACCTAGCTCGGAGTAAATATCAACTCCAGTAATTACACCGTAGTGGCGATCAGACGACGAAGTACAGGAAACAGTTGCGACATTGGTTTGGCGAAACAAATGAGTTCAAAGCTCCTTACCCGGAGGAACAAGTGTAAGCTTTACAAAACACTGATACCGCCAGTTCTGATTTATGGCGCCGAGTGCTGGATGATAAGCACTAAAGGAGCGCTAATATTGGATTCTTTCGATAGAAAAATACTTCCTCTGATAATTGGTCCTGGCGTTTTGTAGCTGGGTTTTCGATGTGCCAATACTGGACTTTTTTTTGTGTGCCGATTCCTAAATGTTATATTTACAATTCTTAAACGATTCTGGTATGTTCTTGTTCTCAGGCCACTAAAAATAAAATCTAAAATCGGGCTAACAGGGCGCGCTACTGCCACAACAGCCGAGGCAGCCATTTGTGTAAAATTCTATTCCCAGACTAATAAAACCGTTAACTCTTATCACTCAAGTATTAAACTTTTAAAGATATTGAACGGTATTTATTTTTTGGCAATTATAAACCAGTTGATACCCCCACAAAGTTCACTTCGTTTCCTCTAAACCCAACCTAATTTCAATACTCAGCATCACTACATTGAATTTATTACGATACGGGCTCCCGACCCGTAAAGAGTCTCTGACATTGAATTTATTACTCCGAATTAATTTCCTATAATTTAAGTACTTACCATCTGCTTTTGTTGCTGGTGGTTTTCTGGTGGCCCAATTTGTTCGTATCGATCGTGAACCCAACCACTGACCATTCATCGCGGTGATTGCACTCTCTGCTTCCTGAAATAAAAATATATGAAAGCTTAAAACTTGTCATAACATGTGTGTTGACTGATTGCATTATTTCAATTAAGAGATCAATACTCGATGGATTTTCCCTTTTTAGGGTTCCGTAGCCAAATGGCAAATAACGAAACCCTTATAGATTCGTCATGTCTGTCCGTCTGTCTGTCCGGGAATGGCACAGCCACTTTTTTCCAAAACTATAAGAGCTATACTGATGAAACTTAGTAAGTAGATGTACTCGTATTCTGTGAACCCCATTAAGATTTTCACATAAAAAATAGAAAAAAAACATAGGGGCGGGCTACAGTCCGCTTGGGCGAACTGTTGGATACCCTATTCTTATTCCTATTCCTCATAAGTGGGCGTGACAAAAGTCTAAGTATGGCTGAATTGTTAAGAACGCTCTACATATTTTGTTATATAAAATTTAAAGGATTTTATAAAAAAAAACGCTCTCTAGCTCAAACTTGTTTTATTTAATTGTGGGCGTGTCAGTAGGCGGATTTAAAAAAAATTAACACATGAGCATAAAGGGCCCCTAGAGAGTATATATTATAAATTTTAGCTCCTAGCTCAAACTTTGAATTTTCAAAAAAAAATAAAAAATTAATTGTAGGCGGATTTTGAAAATATTTACACATGAGCATAAAGGGCCCATAGAGAGTATATATTATAAATTTCAGCTCCCTAGCTCAAACTTTGGATTTTCAAAAAAATTGTTTTATTTATTTGTGGGCGTGTCAGTGGGCGGATTTTGAAAAATTTGTATCCCGAGCAGTTTTAGGAGTCATAGATCATATATAAAAAATGTCAGCTTTCTAGCTCAAAATTCGATTTTTTCCAAAATTTTGATTTTTTGAGTTTGTGGGCGTGTCTGTGGGCGGATTTTAAAAATTCGTAAACTTGATTATTTCGGGACCCTGGAGAGTATATGGTTAAAATTTCAGCTCTCTAGGCCCAGTTTAAAGGCCTAATTTTTGCCGACAGACGGACGGACGGACGGACAGTTGGACGGACATGGCTTAATCGACATTACTATCGATGGTGATCATAAATATAGTAACTTTTAGGGGTCTACGGGCAATATTAAGGTATGTTACAAATTGCGTCAAAATTAATATACCCTTAGAATAGAGTATAACAAACAAAATTGGGGGTTCCCCATACTTGGAACTGAAACTCAAAAAACCCATACGTGTGGGGTATCTATGGATAGGTCTTCAAAAATGATTTTGAGGTTTTTAATATAATTTTTTTCTAAATTGAATAGTTTGTGCGAGAGACACTTCCAAAGCGGTAAAATGTGTGTGAATGATAAAACTAAAAAAAGTATATGATGTACATTACCATGCAAAATTCCAGCGAAAATTGGTTTGAACGAGATCTAGTAAGTATTTTTTTTAATACGTCATAAATCGTAAACCGCAATTTACCTTTCATTCAATCAACTCAAATATAAAAAAAACACTTAATTTCATAACATAAACCTTATGCATAAACCGTGACCATTATTTTCTAATAATAAATCTGTAATAGGTGCCTAAGTAAATAATAATTATAATTCGCGCGGAACCCTTCATGGGCGAGTCCGACTCGCACTTGGCCGTTTTTTGTTATTTTATCTCTCTCCCCCACTTACAGAGATACATAAAAGGTATGTTTTTTTACACAAGCATATGTATATACGCTTTTTCACATTTGCATGTTTAACACAACAACAACTTAGCCTATATATGCTAACTTTAGCGGGGATAACTATCTCGCTTAGTCTTTAAATGGATATAGATCAGTGCTTCCAATCACCGATTTCTACGTATTCCGATAACTTTTGTTATCGAATGTCAAAACTTTGACATTTCTCACCCACAGAACTGACACATTTCCAAACCACTTGTTATTTTGAGTTGCAATTTTCTTGCCCAAAACGGTGGTAGCTATAACTAGATTTTTAATCTGAATAGTGTTTTGGAATTTAATTTTCAGGTTCAATATACTCTACTTTGACTGGAGAAACAACCGAAATGTCAAATGACACAGCATAGTGCTGTCAAGTCGAAGTCGACCGTTTTTCTACTCTTTTTATTTAAGCATATCTATAAACGATTGAGTAAACAAACAGGGCTAATATGTTTGTACTCGTATATAGACTTTATAGTACCACAGACAATAAATATATATATACTATATATATACAGACAATAAATAGATATGTATATATTATATATATATTTATTGTCTGTGATAGTACTATCACTTCGTGGATTCGACGATACGCCACCAAACGACGTAAGTTCGTCATTAACAAAAGCTATATTTATACAATCATATTGTAGAACCTTTTCTACACCTTTGTTGTCTTCCATTGTCTTTCACTCTCGTGACTGGGAATAATGAGGATGGTGTGGCTGATGTTTGGTGTAGCATGACATTCTCATCGGGTAGATTTATCGTATTTTATTTGTTGTGCTCTGAAGGAAGTATCAGTAGAATATTTTTATTTGGTTTTGGGCAAACAGCTGATTTTTTGTTCTCCTTCATGCTCGTCACTAGGTATATGAGAAGGAAGATGACACAGGTATCGTTGGTGGTTAACGGTAGGGCGGAAAGGTGAAGGAATGGGCGCGTTCAATTTACAAGTCAACTACTAGTGACTACTATTTTACCTTTTCTCATTGATCAAATAACTCACGTGACCATCGTTCGGCAAGTGATAGACACTTAATTAGTAGTGAACTTGCAGTTGACTTGCAAATTGAACGCGCCGAATTATTATCGGGTAGACTTATGCCATATTATTTGTTTGCTCTGATGGAAGTTTCGGGTAGGTTATGTTTTCTGGTATTTAATGCAATTGGTAACTGGTATGTATGTATATGATCGTTAAAAGAGAGTCGCATGCTGCGGTGAGGATTCTCAAATAATTTTTTTTATAATTCATATTTGCAAGTGAAAAATGGATATTCATTTTTAATGGCAGGGGCGATAGTGGATAAAGAAAGGTGTGAGCATTGTCGTCGAGTAGATTGATGGTATATTATTTGTTGGCTTCGATGGAAATTTGGGGTAGGTTATGGCATATTGCAATTAGACCATCACAGTCCCCTGTAACTTGTTTCTTTGTATTCAATACAATTGGTGTGTGTGTTCAGATTGCTGAAGGAAAATCGTATTTCAGCAGTGAGGATTCCCTAACCATATTTGCATGTGAAAAAATATTAATTGAAGCAGAGATAAAATAAGATCAGACAAGATATAGTGTGTATGCGAGCGGGTGCTCGGCTTGTCATAATAGCTGCGGGTATTCATGAACAACTGAAATTGGTTTATTTATTAATTGGTTCATCAAATAAAAGCGGCATTTATTCATAATCGGTATTAAAAATCTTATTAGGTACATATTTCGATTGAATTAGGTTACACAAAGGAATCTCCGAATATAGCAGAATTTTTTCATTTGGTTTTGCATAGACAGCTTAGTGAATGGGGTGGCTGACCACTAGCGCCTGATATAAAGCAAATTTCAGTTTCAGGAAGACCAAGCACCAAAGTTATGGATTTGGCCAGGATTGAACGCACGACCTTCCAATCACTAAGTGAATACACTACTACTGCACCATTACCACCCGCCGCCCAATAATGAAAGTTTGAGGTACGCACCCAATTTAAACTATTGAACTTCATCAAGCGCATGGTTAGGCATAGGTATCACATTTTAAAGAAGCCCACATTTTTAATCCTATCCGAGAATAAAATAAGAAAACTATTGTTGGTACGTTTCAGGAAAATTAAAAGAAATTATCCATCTATTTCACATATATGAGAAATAGACGACTATAAGAAATATTAATTGTTTAATGCAATGCTAATCCTGTGACCCTCAGAAATTCTCGGGTCGTAGCTATTCGTTTTCCGGGGGATAGCAAAGTAATGCTTAAGCTTAGGCGAAACCTAAGGGTCGAGTTGGCTTCTTATATGTTCAGGATACGAAATGGCGAAACACCGCAAATCGGAAGCGTTTCTCAAGACGTCAGGACAAAAGCTTTCAAGATGTTCTACTACGGGACTTTTGTTTGTACATAATACTACACAGGTGGCAGCAATATTTTTAAGGATTTCTAACTGAACAATTTCCTCTGATATATTTTCTGAGAGGCGTTCCTCACACTGAGGAAATACACGACGTTCCTGTTGAAGAAGTTAGGAAGGCAGTGAATGACTTCAATAATCGAAAAGCGGTTGGGCCGGACAAGATACCCTCTGAGTTCTGGAAAAAGATGGGAGACATCAGGTCTAAATGGCTCATGATTCTCATCTCTAAACTGATGAGTGGCGATCCAATGCCTAACCCGTGGAGGGAGAGTTTTCTTCTTATTTTGTACAAAGGAAAAGCCGATAAGCGAGTCTGATAACTACCGTTCAATCAAGCTGATGTCACACACCATGAAGATCGTTGAGCGGGTATTAAATAGCCGAATGCGGAAAATTGTACGGCTATCTGAAGACCAGTGCGGGTTTGTCTCAGTTAAATCAACTACAGATGTAATCCAAAGTATAAGAATCATGGTGGAAAAACATCGTGATTCTTTAAAGGTGTACACCAGGGAAGTGTCTTAAGTCCGATGATGTTGTGCACGATTATCTAATTGGAGGAAACGTGACGGACTCCAATGTGCATCAGTTATTCATTGCTGACGATGGATTAGCGAAGTTCAAACGTCCCTGCAATGAGCAACGAGGGCCAGGTCCAAACGAAACTTCATAACTGTGAGATATCGGCAAAATAACAAAGCAAAGGAGAACATAGTAATAGAAAAACAATGAGTTTAATAAACAAAAATTAAATTAAATAGATTGATTATTTCTTTTAATGTCTATGTTTTCCTTTTTGACGGCATTTCAGAAATTTGTTTTTGATAAAAAGAAAATATTATAAACAGAAGGCGAGGCTACAGTCCTCTTCTTCATGTTGGTAAGATTAAAAGAAGGTACCTACAAGTTCAGTAAAGTAAATGCTAAGATCGAATTTCCAAACTCGCTGTAGAAATGAAAGACTTCGTTCATACCGTACTGAAGCAATTTGTAAATACTTTTACATACTAAACTGCTGCCTTTTACTCCAAGGAACTGCTAGTTCGTATTCATACGAACCATTGGCCTAAGCATTTTAAAATAAATAAATATAATAAAATTTGAATAAAATAAATATAAATCGTATAGGTAGGAACCTATTGACCCATAAGTGGTTGTGCAGCATGGCGCAATGCTGACACAAAGTAACATAATTATTTCTTAATTAATTAGATTGAATATTTCTGAATCAATTAAAAAGAAATTATACAAATCAGAACATTTTTCGACAAGATATAGCCAAAATAGTGACAGTATTAAAAGCGATAAACTCATAATTTCTTATTTGAGGAAAAAGACTGAAATCAGATTTTATTAAATTTTTCATTTCAAACTATTCGTCCCTTCCATCATCCCCCTCTCAACAATCATTATACAAGGTCGCGCAAAAGTCATCTTCCTATTGGAAGAAGCATAATTTTTGCAAATGGCGGCAAATGTAAATTCTACTTTGATATTTGTGAAGTTAACTGATACAGAAAAAACTTAAGACACCAATTAACATAATCCAAAAGCAGAACCAAAGTTTTTCATTCATAAAAAAAATTACAGCGAAAGAACATCGGGTGACAACTTTTGCGCCACCTTGTACATGCTACTTGTCAACGCGACGATGCGAATCTCCTTGCTCATGCTCCGTCTTACAAAGAAAAATAATTATACTTACATAATATCAAAATGATTCGATAAAGAGAAACAAACCAGTTTATTTGGTTTTCATTCTTCGTTTTCCTTTTCCTGTATCCTCATACCATCATCAAATTTAAGACACAAACCACACACAAACCTTCAATCGCTATCCGTTTCGTTGCCATTTCGGTCGACGTTTTCAAATTCGTGTTGATGATATTACTATAGAGTGTATATAGAAAGCTAATATCTATATTCCATCAAACCTACTAGGTGAAACTCATGGTTACTCCTTGCACCAAGCTTTACATTGTGCATGATTCGCAAACAAACAGCCCTTAATCGCAATTGTTTACGTTTGCTTTCAGCCTGTGGGTCGATATAATGATTTAATCATCAAAAAGTTTTTAATTCTTTGTAATAATGTTTATTCAAAAGCACGCAAATGCATTTTGCTTGCCAAAACAGAAGCAAATGTCATTATGCCACGTTATGGAGGAGCACACGTCTCAGAAACGCTATTGTCTTCCCTCCTCTCATTCGCAGTATCATTTTAATCGCCTATCACCCTCATCATCATTACGGTAGCTGTCTGATGGTTTTCGTCGACGAGAGCGCATATGGCGCGGAAGGAAGCCGATGTTTTACATCGAGGAAGGGAAGAGAGGATTCCTTCTTCTCGTCACATTAGGGTTGTGGGGTCATGGTGAACGACGATGATGAAAGACGGACGAGAAAGACGCTTCCAAGATCATACACAGATGCGCACATATATGTATATAATGGAAATTCAACAACTGTAAAGTATTCCGGTAATATTTTATTTTGTAATATGTGTCGGGTATTAAAAGGATGTGTTTCAACATCCACACTACTCAGCTCTCCTCTACGTTGCATTGCGTGTGTGTGTTCTTGCGAGTCGTTGTCTGCTGTTTATATGTGGGCTGAAGAGTATGTGAAGTGGCATGGCACTTAGCTGATGGATGATGTTATGAGCATGAATGTAGTTAACAGCTTGATACTTGCCATAAAACAATATAATGTGAAATAATAGGCAACAGAAGTTGAAGTTGATGTAACTTAAGGCAATGTTTAAAGGATATGCAAGTGAGTTTATGCATTTACCTTGCATTTGGACTTTTTCAAGGGGGTATTTGGACGTGTTATAGTTTGTAGCCCGAAGTTTAAATGCTTTGCAGATTTAATGGGGATCGTTATTACATATTTGCTTAATTACTAAATGGACATACCACCTGTGAAAATGTTGTGCTCTTTTGCATTGCCAAACTGCTGCTGCCACCAAACTTGAGCGAACGTGTTCTCAGATTGCTCGGCGGCCGCCTCATTGCACATTGGTCAATTTGTGGTCATTAGCTGAACTTATTTTAAATGAAAGTACATATTTTAATTCTTTTAACACAAAATTTATATAACAACATATCTTAAGCTTTAGGAAAGATTTTACAACAAATAAAAATAGGATCGGAAAAAATTAATAAGTTCTTCTGCTTTCTTGATGGTGATGAGGCTATGATCACGATAAAAGGGATTACAACCCATCCACTTAACTGCATCCCAACTGGTCCGCCTGTGGGGCTCGGACTCAGAAAATAAATAGCAGACTTACCAATTTTGAATTAATTCGACACTTAGGTTAGGTTAGGTTAGGTTTAGGTGGCTGTCGGCAGAAGCCGACACACTTAGACCAATTTAGGTCCATTGTGATACCACGTAGAATTATCTACCTCAACTCTGTAGATGGGACTGGCCAACGACACGCGCTTGTTCTCAAACGGTCCCCCATCTACGTACTAACCGCGCCCAACGTCGTTTAATTTCGGTGATCTGACGAGAACCGATTAACTCGCCGTGGTATGGTTGTTGGTTAATTCGACACTTAGGCCAATCATATGCTTTTGTTCCTGCATTTGTACGATCCAGGAGTTTTTAGGTCTGCATCTCTTTCCCGATTGTATGGAAAGGTTTCTTGATATTGCCGTAGGTCGAGCTCCATTTTTTCGGGATAGGTTTTTTGACGTGAATGCTTCCTTGGAACATGTTATTAGATTAATCTTTCTTACACCTGCTATCATGCAAAGCATTCTGATCAAAGCTGCCTTTACTTTGCCTAATGCTTATTTGTACGCTGTAGAATATTGTGAACCGTATGTGAGCTCCTGGCCATAGCTGCGCTGTAGAGCCTTCCTTTCACCTAAGGGGCATTTTCCAGTCACAGAAGATTACTGAGTTTTCCCACTACTTCATCCGCCCTACGCTCACGCGATACTTAATGTTGTCATCACAGCTTGCTTCGCTATTGATCATAGATTCCAGATATTTGAACTTTTTGCACTTGGGAATCACTCTTCCATTCATACGAGTATAAATGTCGGGAATAAGCCGGAATGTATCAGATAACGGGCAGAACAAGAATTCTGTTTTTTCGGACTCATACGATACGCATTCCTCTACAAAACTTTCACCCATATGTACATCAAGTGCTCGTTGCAGGGACGTTTGATCCGCGCTAATGATAGATCTATTGTCAGCAGGGAATAATTGATGCACTATGCAGCCCGTCAATTTTTTTTGTATATATATATTTACGAGCACTAAAGGGATTTCTTTGGACCCTTATAATATAATAGCTACACAGCGCGGGCGTTAAGGAAATTAGGTTTAGAAGAAAAGGAGAGATGTCGATGCACGTTGGTTTTGAATGTTTGTAGGTTATAATGTGAAGGAAAAACAATGCGTGAAAGAGTATTCCACATTCGTGTTGTACGGCTGAGGAAAGATTTTTTGAACTTTCCTGTACGTACGAAAACAGGCTTGAGGGTGAACTGATGAGCATGCCTTGCATGGCGGTAATTGCGGTTGAAATAAAATATTCAGGGGGGGGGGGGGGGGAATGCAACTGGCTATTTCGTTTGAGCACTTATGGTGGAAACCACGAGAGACAAGAGACATGAGACATTGTGACGATGACTAAGAGATTCAATCGATCTCGCGATGTCTCGATCTTTAATGAGTTTTGGATCCTGTTGAGTAGCTCCAAATAAGTTATTGGTGCACCGGACCAGATATGAGCGTTGTACTCAAGTTTCGGCCGAATAAACGTCTTATAAATTGTAGCCAGATCAGAAGGGGCCACTTTTTCTTCAAGAAGAAATTAGTAAGTTATGAACAAAAGGACCAACATATTTATCTTTTCGAAATAAATGGCCTCTTTGTTGGAAGAGCATTTCTACCTTTAAAAAAGGAAAACAAACACTTCATGGCTTATGATTTATGAAAGTATTGGGAAGTTGAAAGAAGCAAAGTAATGAAATTACACGAAAAAACCATCCTTTTCTTCCATTTTTGTGAAAAGAAAATGTTTGGTAGCTATGTATTTTGTTGATTTGAAGAATTTTGAGTCTCTAAAAAAAAACGCATTCAAATCCGTTATGTAGATTCGAAATTTTGTTTTGTAGTTCTCAAAAGCTATGAGTTATATCTATGTAAGTAAAATAAATGTTAAAATGAAGACAGATGGAAGTGTTAATTTTGACACAGTAGTTACTTCAGACAGTTATATCTGTCAAACAAATTATCAGATTGCAAACTTTCAGTGCCATTTTTACTCAGTAGTCCTTTTATCCACGCACACAACGTCCCCAAATTAGAGAAATCTGGCTTCCAAAATGATGAATCTGTGCGACAAACTTGTAGAGCACTTCCACCATATTGCACCCGTCATAATGGACCATCTGAGACCGCTATTTGCCGTATTGTTGACCTTTTCGCACAACATTTTCTTTGCAAGATGCAGTGGCACCGCGACGCCAAAAGTTCAAAGTTCAAATAACAGCTGAGCTTTTCTGTATTTTACCTGTAACTTTCGTGATTTTCTCATTACAGGTATGCACGATCATGCCCAATCCTAAAAAAATATATCATATTTCATTCTTTTGTTCTAAATAAAGAGTATTGTATTTTGTATGTGATAAATGATTTAGAGTAATTTAAGCATAGTAAGCAAAATTTATGTATAAATAGTATTCTAAGGAAATAAAAAAAGTCATTTTACGATCCATCTGGTCAAGGTATGCACCTTGTCTAGCGAGTCAGAAAAAAAGAGTTCCGACTTTAACCAAGATTGCGTACTGAAGAGAATATTGCATCCGATCAGGAGGGCGTTGAAGAAGATCCAAATGTATCGATTTGACGTCGCTCACAACAGCGTGGTCTTTGTCCGACCACTTTGTGGAAAAATCTTTGTTTGACGGCTTAGAAGATCCAGGTCATGCAAGAATTGAAGTCGAATGACCATCGTTTGCGTCGAAACTTCGGCGCTAATTTTTGTCTCAATTTTAATGTCAACCATTTTTTTTCTTCAAAAATTAGGCTAATCATGTTACTGTCAACGGTATTCGCTGTAGAGTCATGATTAACTTTCATTTTGCGATTGAATTGCATGAATGTGGACGAGATATTGATTCAGCAGGATGGCGCTACGTACCAGCAAATGAAAAAATCAACTTATTCGAAGAACGCATAGTTTCTATTAATGGACCTGTAAATTGGGCACCAAGATCTTGTGATTTGACCCGTCTTGATTGTCTTCTTTGGGGATACGTAAAGTCGCTAGTCTACGCCGACAAACCAACAACCTTAATAATCGAATTTCCATTTGACTCTTATGAAAGCCGCTGGTTTAACCTCAATAAACATCAGCGAGCGTCTCGGTTTCGAATCACTTTTTTTCTGAGGCCAATCAAATGCTGGTGATATTGCGTTTTTATGACCCGTGAGTTTCAAGGTCTGCCTTTGTTTACGAATTCGACGATCATATGCTCTTGATATTGGTTGTTGTTTGATCTTCCGGTGATCTCCAGTTGATTGATTCCACGGATTTGCATGCACAGTTGCAGGAAAGTAACAAAATGTTAAATTTTGCGCTAGGGTTATCAAAACGTTTTAATTTAAGACGCTTCCCTGGTTTACACCGACTTTGATTGCCTACTCCTCGGTGACTCCAGCTGAGCATCTTACTCTTGTCTTTACTCACTCATACATGTCCATTATCATCGGAACGTTGGTTTCTGGAACTTATTTTTCTTTTAGCGCTACCGTTAACAGAGCTTTAGATTTTCTATCAAAGGACTTTTCAAAATCAACCCACGTCATGAGGAGCCACCAACAGAAGCCACTATGTTTTTCCATCATGATTTCTATACTTTGGTCTCCATATGTGTTTGAATTGCGTGTGACGAACCTTCATTGGTCACCAGATAGCCATATTATTTTCCGCAATCGGCTATCTAATACTCGATCAACGATCTTCATGGTTTGTGACATCAGCTTGATACGACGGTAATAATAACAATATCTCAATATAATAACAAGTATCGCCTTTTCCTTTGAGCAGAGGAAGAAGATAACTTGTTCTCCACTGGTTAAACATTGGATCGCCTCTAATCAGTTTGGAGATAATAATCATGAGCCACTTGGACACGATGTCTCTCATTCTATTCCAGAACTCAGAAGGTATCTCTTCCTGTTCAACTGCCTTACGTCCTTCGGAGTCTTTGACTGCCTTCCTAACTTCTTGGGTACCAGCCGAGTAGGTTACGAACGGCTGTTGGAAAGTATATCCGAGGAAAATGTTCATTTATTAGTCTTCCACAATAATGTAGGATTATTTTGTCATCCACAAGAAGGAAAATAAGAAAAAGATGAACATAAATTTCAATTTCAGAAATAAATGTGATTCGCGCACATCAAACGTGATTCGTAATAAAAGTAAATTTCAGTGGTCCGTTGCACTCAGATTCTTCCATCACACTATGTTGGAACTCAAATTCATGTCCAATGCCATTCCGCTCCGGGCTCCTAAGAAACATAATTAAACCAGCTACCGCCGCCGCTGCCCCCCGCATCCATTTGTTGTCCTTCTGCAGAGAGTCTTCGGTGTAAGGTGAATCAATGATCTCATTAGAGGTTTCTTCATCGCTGCATTAAACAGCTGAGGCTGTTGCAAGACAGAGTAAAACGAAAAGACCCAGGGGTCACCGGAAATTGTCGAAATAAATTCGACGTATTTCTTGTTAAATCTTGAATACTATCGGTGGCACTAAAAGCGGATGAAATCCTTTTCAACTTCACTGGGGATTATTTTGAATATTACTTTTTTTGTCCCCTTCATCGCCTTTTCAAATAAAAATCGTGGCAAAGAGAAAACAAAAAATAAGTTAGGAATAAGATAATATAATTTGACAAGGCGCAGAGAGAACAAGAAAAAAACAGATCCTTGAGAAACTCGTGGATGTTTCAATTTGGCAATGAATAATAATCCGGAATAATGGCGGCTTTTTAAATTCTCGTTTTGTTAACATAATGAAGGAGTAGCTCTAAGTCGCGCACATGTTGACACATAAGGAAGCAGAGGTGGAACAAATTGCAAATAAAAAGGAAATCACGATACTCAAAGAGCAAATAAGGGTACTTGGTGCACATTAATCAATGATGAATATTTTTTTTTATTTATTTTTCTCCTTTCAACAACTTCTTGCTTGTACATCATATTAACTTTTTATGACCTCTGTTATACTTTTAATTTGTTACACTTTTATATCGCGAGCAAACTACTTATATTATTAATTGCGGTTTCAAGAAGCGAAATAAAATACGCGATGCAGAATGCAATTTGACCAAACTGTCAAACAAAAGAACAAAGAGTGTAACAACCAACAAAAATATGCTGGTTTCCCGGTCGCTCAACTGGGGATGAGTTTAACGAAAAGCGCTAAGATTACGCTCAGATAATCAAAAAAAATTTAACGCGGTGGAAATTATCGAACCGATCAATAAAACTTTGTGTGCTTATTAGCACAATGGGCGCCACACAATTTTGTGGGAAATTGTGAAACCTTGGTACAAAACCACTGAAAAATTAAAAAAAACTCACAAAAAAAATAGGAAAAGACAAATGTTTTCAACAACGTTGTAAAGCTCCGTTGGAGCACGGTCTTTATTACGGGGTTTGGAAATCCCCTGAAAATTAACTGGTGGGTACAACGGGTCGGTATGGACCGTTGGTTTGACCCGCTATCACTTGTCCCGAACACACAAGAAAAATTAAAATGATTGGGCCGCGTGTCCCGTCTGTTCTCGGGATTTTCAAAAAACGGAACAAAATCCTACCAGACTATCACTCACTTTCACGATCACAAGAAAATCACTATATTTAGCTTTTTTTTTAAAAAAAAAAACTGTCCCTTTGTTTTCTCCTCTAGCTATGTCTCTGGTCTACTTTCTCGTCCTTCCGCCTGTCCTCCGATTCCTGTTTCCTTATGTTCCTTTTTATTAACGCTTCACTACTCTTTTCAAATCTTTTGTTATTTTTTATTTCTATTTCGATTTGTCGCCGTTCAACAAAAATTGCCTTTCGAAATTTATCTCGACTAACTAAACCGCTGGTCAACCAAGAAGTGATTTTCCAGATTTTTGTATTGAGCAAAGTCGGTCAGCGTTGGACTCATTCTCACACACACACATTGACAGTGCAATCCCACTGATGGCGTGCAATGGATGTCCACTTGTGTTGGTGGCTATCCACCATCCCACTGTCCACATACATACAGTAAGGCGAACCAACGAGCGGCACGTTTCTGCACATCCAAAGCTATATTGCAATGGTGTGCGCATGCCTGCCGTTACCCTTTCGCTCTAACTTTCCATTCTCTCACCAAGCTCCGAATTCAGCGCGACTGGAAATCCAGCTTGCGATAAATTCTCTGACCGACCTGGGACAATCTTTCCAATCCAGTCCGATTGGTGCTTCCCGCGTTCATACTAAAAATCGCTAGGTAATTTTGCTGAACGACTTTCCAACGTAGCTAAAACCCACTACGAAAAATTAAAAGTGCAACCGATAAAAGAAAACGAGAAAACATTGAAAAAAATGAATGATAAACATCGGGACGATTATAAACGTCTCACCCATCATGGCGAGTTAAACCTAAGCTTTGAGGTCGGACACCGTTATCTACTGCGTTAACTACCCGAGTCTGGTGGAATTCTGCGCAGATTTGGGGGTCTGGGGATCTGTCGATAGCGTGTCATACCTTACAAATTGTGATGATTTATGTTGGGCCAACCCTGGAACCAGAATGGCCGAGAATTCTGGTTCCAGGGTTTGTTGGGATGGTGTCATCTGGACATGACATCTGTACTCTAACATCGGCTACTTGGGTGGCAATGTGGTGCTGGTTAGTTGTTATTTGGTGTTGGAGGGTGTTTAATTACTAAGCCGTCCGCCTACACTCCTCTGCTGCTCCTCCGGTGCTCCTACGACGGAGTAGAAAGGAAGAGCGTCTTCTTCCCCCTCATCGAACCTGACTCACTACCGTCGTGGTAGATCGTGATTCGCTTTCTGGGTCTTTGACGTCTCGGACCGTCCGTCCGCGCTCACGAATCGTTTTTCGATTTGCAAGGTGTATTGGTTGTAATGTGTACACACTGTACACCCTGCCGTTGCAGACCGTCCGTCTGGTTGCAGAGTGCTTTGGACTCGTACTCCGCCTTTGCAGATCGTCCGTCTGTCTCTTTATACCCCAGACCGTCCGTCTGCTTGCAGGAAAGTTGGCCCATTGGGAGTCTCCTGACGGTCCTTGTCAGGCTCACCATCCGGACTTACTAGGCCACCGGCATCGTCACTAGGTACACCAGACCGTCCGTCTGTTTGGGTGTTGCTTTAAGCGGCTCTTTTACCCGCGAGCGAAAGGGGTTCCTCAACCTTGGGCCACCTGCCCATGCTCCGGGTCAACCTGTAGTGGTCGCCTACCCAAGGCTCTAGAGAAGTGGGCGCATGGCTGATGGAACCATGGCTGCCCCTCCACTTCTTCAGACCATGCGTATGCGCACCGATAGAAGAGGGAATTGGTAAGGAAGTCAGGGAATGGAGAGTGGACCTTGTTGCGGGAAATTGTACCGCAACACCTTTTTTTTAAATTGAAGTTGAAAATTTGCTTTGGAAAATATAAGATACAGTTTATGAAATCGATTAAATGTGTAGTAAACGATGAATGCAAGTGGAAACGTTGATTATTTGTCACGACAAAATACTGATATTTCGGTCGAAATAGGAGGGATGACACCCCTTCCACTTGACTGCAGCCCTTCAGCTCCGCCTGTGGGTTCACACAACTCTATGGCAAAGAAGAACATTGTGACCAATGAATACTTTTACGATTTTCGGAAGTGGAATAAATGTAGTCATGCTTCATATTCATATAGAAATCGAAAACTTTATATAAAGGGATTGTTCAAAAGGACTTAATACACATATCGTCGCTTGAAAAGCAAACTGACATAAGTCAAAATTTGACGATTTTGAGTTAACTATGCAGAACGAATCGCAAAAAAAATACAATTTTTCTATCAAACCGTCATAACTATAACTCTTAAACTGGCAGCATGAGGGCACAAGTGTCGTTTTGAATTTAAGGAAAAATCCCTGTGTTTTTTCCGGTGCAGGGAAATAAGTCCACGGGAACTAAGTCCACTGAGGGCCTTAGTTCCCACTTAGTGGGAAATAAAACCACTTTCGCGAAGTGGACTTAGTTCCATGTTAAGTGGGAACTAAGTCCATTTTTTTATGGGAACTTAGTCCACATTCAAATATAAGAAGAGGGAACTAACATCCAACATTTAGAATTAAACAAAAAACTGTAAAGTGCAGTTAGTTATCACACTCTTTAAGCAAAGTCTTAAGTTTATCATGGTGACATAAAGCCAAAGTTTCAAAACCTCACCTCGCACCTACTCCAAATCAAACAGTGACCCCAAGCAGGGGGGTTACAGGGGGGCAGCATGTCCCCCCATATGCATTACACTATTTATGGAATCTACTTGCGATTTCGTAACTAATCTCATAAACAGTGCAATGCATATGGGGGGGGGGGGCATGTTGCCCCCCTGCAACCCCCCCGCTAGGGGTCACTGTTTGATTTGCAGTAGGTGCGAGGTCACGGTACCTATATTACTCTGTCTCAGTTAGAAGTTAATTTCTATTTTGTTAATAAAAATTGCAAAGTACCTACTTGACTCTTTAATTTTATTTTGTTCTTAGTCGACAGTGAGAATTTACTTCACATTAAAAGGGAACTAAAACCACTCAGAGTTTTGGGAATTTATTTCCCACCTTACATGAGAACTAAGTCCACTTTGCGAAAGTGGTTTTAGTTCCCACTAAGTGGGAACTAAGTCCTTCAGTGGACTTAGTTCCCGTGGACTTATTTCCCAGCACCGTTTTTTCCCAGCTAAATGACTGTTTTTCATTTGTAACACTTTGCTTCTAAACAAATTATGAATTCGTGATAATTAAGTTTCTTGAAAAGTGACACTTTTCGTGGTGTGTCATTTTGCCTTGGAACAAAACTAGTTGATGAACTTCAAAGTTATTTTGATTACTTTAAGAAGTGTCGTTTTACCATTAAGCTAGGTTTTATTTTATATACTCGTAATTTTATTATAGTCGATTTTTTCATTAAAAGTTCCTATATTTTTTTATTATAACTTAATACTATTTAATGTGGGTTGTTTCTACAAAATACGTAAAAAAATACAAATGGTTTTATTTCAAAACAAAACGACACTTTTTCACCCTTTTTTTTTAAATTAGTAGCAATTTGGATGTAAAACGACATATTAAGTCAAATTTTTTTTTTTGAAAAACGGCTTTTTGTAGTAACTTAAATATACCACTTGAAAGAAGAAAAAAAAAATGTTATTCATTGAAATTCAAAACTAAAATGATTTTTTTAAGTTATGAAAAACTTCAAATGCCTTTTCTGAAACTGTATGTTTTTTATGTCAATTTGCTTTTCAAGTGACGATATGTATTTTTCGAAGAATAGGACTCCCATTTATAACGATTTCTTCAATAAAACGGGTTTATTTCTAAGTGCGCGTTCAGTGAACCGACGAAAATTTACACATGAGCATTTAGGGACTCTAGCATATGGCTTGTGCGAGTATGTTTAGAGTTCATATTCCAAATTTTAGCTTATTAGCTCAAACTTAGATTTTTCGAAAAAACTGTTTTTTTTTTTTAAATTGTGGGCGTGTTAGTGTGCAGATTTCAAAATTCGTAAACCAAGAGCATATATGTTCAAAATGTTAGGTTTCTAGCTCGAGTTTGAGGGCCTAATTAGGCTAGATCGACATAACACCGATGCTGATCACAAATATTATAGCTTTTAGGGGTCTCTGGCAAAATTAAGGTAGTACGAGTCGAAATTCATATACCCTTTGAATAGGGTATGAAAACCGTGCGATTTTTTTAGTTTTATTTTCTCAAATTCTCAAAAACAAGAATTTTATAAATTTCACTTCTCAAATTCTCAAAAAATTTCATTTTTTTAACGTTTAATTTCTTATAAGCTACATTTTACTATTTTGCGTAAATCCTTTTCCTTTTTCGCTTATAAGTACTCGTATTACACAACGTTTGTACGAATGCTTGATGATGCATGGTCTGGTGATGCATACGTTTACCGGAATAAGCTAACAGAGGTTGCACATTGTATTAGCGGCGCAAAACAAGCGGAGCGAGGGAAGAGTATCTAATGAGAAAGGGGGAGAAGGAGATCCTAAGTGAACTGTCAAAATGTGTTTGGGAGAGCTATAACAAAAATGTGGAAAGCTTACAACACGAATTTGGTTTGTACATTTAAGATAGTAAACGTGGGAAACGTTTTATTTCTGTCAGACTCCACAGATGAAATAATTGTGCCTTGTTTCAGTATTGGAAACTGAAATAAAACCAAATTTTCAAACCACACCGAAGCCAAAAAGATACACAAGCACTTTTCTCTTACAGAAAAACCATTGCCAACAATGTATTGGTCGTAAGACCAATTCTAACATTGTCTGGTGGACCGCAGTGGACAAAGCGATAAATCGTGATAAGCTGTGCAAGGTCCAACGTACCGCTTGTCTGTGCATCAGCGAGGCACTCCGAACAACTCCCTCCGCTGCACTACACATTCAACTTCATCTAACACCCGTCAGATGAAGTTGAATGTCTACCTTTGTCCGCTTTGAGTACACCATACCTAATTTCAGTTAGTTCGAAGAGAACTTTTAAATCACTATCTGGCCAAAGCTGGACCTGCGACGCTCTATGTGTTTAATCCCACTTAGCAAACTGCACATTAGCTCTACTGTAGGTGTCATTACAGGAGAGTGTCTAGTAGGCGAGCACGCATTAAGGCTTGGCGTCTATTCAAACGACTTCTGCAGAAGCTGCATGTACGAGAAGCAGGAGGAGACACACCTCACCTTCTTTTTACATGTCCTGCACTCTCCCATAAAAGAAATCTCTATCTAGGAACCTTCCTGCTTAATGATCTAAGTGACTTCGGTAACACATAACTAAGAAGTCTATGGCGCTTCAATGGAAGCTATAAATGCTTTAGCCTGTAGCGGGAGAAACTTCCTGAATCCACGTGGCATCACAATGGACCTCACATTGGTGTAAGTGTGTTGGCTGTAGCTGACAACCACCTCAACCCAACTTAACCAAAGGCTTCGAACACCATCGCAAATATGCTTTGAACTAAAGTAGGTGAAACACGACTGTTGTTGGCCCAGCTGAAAGAATGTGGGCAATGAAATACGCCGGACGTTATATTATGTATGTAGGAAGTCCATTTAACGTCGTCAGTGTGATTCCAATTACAATGTATGAATGGGAGTTCGAGAGTTGAACTCCGATCGAGATGTTTGTAGAAAAAGTTAAATAAAATTAGAAAAATGGCTTCTTTTGGAAAATGGAAAAATGGAGGAAAAAGGAAACAGGAAGGAAAAAGAAGTTAAGAAAAATAACTAGAGAAGTCGAAGGAAGCAAGAGAGATTTTGAAAAGATAAGTACAAAAGTACAAGCGTCTATTTGTTCTTGTTGTTTGCGTTTCAAATAGATGTACATATATTGAGATTTCTAAAACTATTCCCGGAAAAGCCGGACAAGCGACCCTGTAGTTTGTATTAAATATTTCCGCGCAGTGGCTCAATAGTAAGTGCGTTGAACAACTAATCCAGGGGTCTCAACTTCGGATTACACCAGGGCCAAGGAACCCTTAAATTTGTTTCCCAGTGGCTCATCTCTTTTTTATTAAAGTTTGACAAACATCAAAGAGTATCAATTTTCATGAGAAGGTTGTCAAATTGGGGGTTTGGGTGTTGGCGTAAATTAAAGGTCCATTCTATTCGCACAAACTGGTTGGAGAAGCTAGGTTTAAGGCTCTGTATGGGGGGGGTTATAGTGATCATCGAGAGCGAACGGACGTGTGTGTGTTTAAGTCAATTCATTCCCTTATATTGCGGAAAACCGCATTCTTTACTTAACTATAAATTAAACTCTTTCCCGAGAGATATAGACTCTATAAAGTGGAGAATAGTGAACCAAATCCAAATTATATTCCAGCTCAGAATATAACGGAATATAACGATAGAATTAAAAGAAACGCGGACTCAGTCAAAAACAATAATTGTGAATTCCCATTAAATTTAACATGTAGTGAGAATCACTCCAACAAAACCGTTGAACAAACAGCTCAAACCAGTTTCGAGAGAAATATTTTCACTCAGTTTACTAAAATGAACTCTGATAAAAAAGTCTGCAACTCCGAAGAATGAACCACGGTGCTCAGTAACTTAAACCGAGCAGCAAGCTAATTCAATACCAGCTCCCATAAGCGGAAAAGGAGAAACGATGAGCCAGTGCATGTCACTCATGATATGCAAACAAACCTCAACAACAACCCCTTTGCACCTCTAGCAGATCTAGAACACATGGACACCAGCAACAGAACTGAAAGCTAGGACGTGAATGCAAGAAAACGCGCAAGTAATCCCAACAATCAACCTACTAACAGTAGTAACCTAAATGGTAGTGCTAACAAAAGCAAAATTGTATACTGCCCCCCTATCTTCGTGTTTGGTGCTAACTGCACATTGATCAGTGAATTAATTAAGCTTGCAGCTTCAGAATGCAAGATAGCAGATATTCAATATAAGTTTGTAAATATAGGATACCAAAAAACCAAAGTGTATGTTAATGATGCGAGTGTTCACAGGCTAATAATTGATAGATTGCGTGATACAGACTTGGGTGCTTATTCTTTCTCTCCTAAAGAGACAAAAAACAGCGTCAATATTGTTGAAAGGTCTCAACGGTGATACTCCAATCGAATTAATAATTAAAGCTCTTAAAGATTTCGTGCCAAATGTCAAAATAGATAAGGTTACTCCGTTTTCTACGGCGAGGACAAACGAATTGAACATTAAATTAAATATCTTTGTTGTTAGACTAGATATGGGTGAATCAATTAAGGATTTGATTTGTATACGAAGTTAGTTACACCAAAGAGTATATTGGGAAAGGAATAATAGTAGACTCGTAGTACGGTGCTATCGCTGTCAAAGATTTGGCCATACAGGCGATTGCTGCGCCTTTAGTACTCGTTGTGTTGTATGTGGAGAAGATCATGCTTCTGAACCATGTATTGAAGCATATAAATCGAAAAAAGAAAACAACCTGGAGATGCCAACACTAAAATGTGTAAATTGTAAGGAAATAGGTCACTCAGCAAGCTCTCAGAGCTGCCCATCGTATGTCAAGTACAGAGATAGGAAACAAACTGCAAATTTAAACTCTGCTTTCGTATTACAAACGAATAAAAAGGTAGTTAAAGAGATGGTTACCCAATTAGCAACGCATAAACATTCTTTTGCTGATATTGCAAAAAACACAGCTACCATGCAACCCAGTACTTCTGTTAAACATAAGCCCCAAACAGGAAATCTCAGTGACTTTCTAAATGAATTCAAAACCCTGTTTAATATTCCTTTTAAAGATCTTCTGGTTAAAAAAGGCAATTTTGAAGAAGAGAAGAGAAAATGTTTGCGTACCTAGAGTTCGTCGCTTCTATAATGTATATAATGGCTCAAACAAAACTTAACATAACATCGATGAATTTCAACTCAATAATTTCGCATGCCAGAAGATTTTCACTTTTAAATATATTGAAAAATTCTAAGCCCGATATTTGTTTCCTCTCAGAGACAAGACTGAGTAAGAGACACAAACCTTCATTTGAAGGTTACAAAATTCTACGAAGCGATCAAGGAAGAGGAACTGCAATAATCTTAAAAGAGAACCTTTTGTTTAACGCTGTTCCTTTTCGCTATGGAACATTCTCAATATGTTTAGCATCGGTTTCATTTCATAATTCGAGACAAAATATCTTAAGAATCTTAATATGCAGTATATATGTACCGAGAAACGCAGGGCAAAGGTTACAAAGACATCTTGACAGACTCCTTTCTTTAGCCAATACTTTTGATGCAGTTACCACTGGAGGCTATTTCAATGCTCGCCATCCCCATTGGGGAGATAGTGTTATTAATCAAAATGGAAGCTTAGTTTATGACTGGTTCTACCTTCCCTCGGATGGCCCAACTTTCCCAAGATCTTCCTCCTACATTGACTTCTTTTTCCTATCTTCAAAACCTTAATACGTTTAGTGAAACTTCAAACTGCTGCACAACTTTTGCAACCCCAGCAGACCATTTTGGTATCTTGATAAACGTAGGATTCGGTAATTATTCACCTCTTTTGGCAACCCCGACAGCTCCTTCTAGAAGCTTTAAAAACACCAATTGGGAAGCGTTTAGAGTAAATCTACATAATAACATCTCACTTATAGACATACCGACAGACAGAAATATATCGGATTCCGAAATTGATAGTGTTATATCGGATTTAAATTCAAAAATAACAGCGACAGTGGAAGCCAACTCAGAACTAATCGAACATAAGAATGACAAGTACAGAGATGTGTCAGAATTCACAAAGAAACTAATAAAGATTCGGAATGCTTGGCTGAAAAAGTTAAAAAGATTTTTCCACGCACATCTTAATAGGGTCAATACTGAATACCAACAACTGTCAGCCAGAATTCAATGCCTAAGCAAGCTTATCAATCAAGGAGTAAGCATTGACCTAAACAATAGCTTTAAAACTAGGTTACAAAACATTCGCCCATCACCACAAGCATTTAAGGAAATCGACAAGATCACTGGAAGAAAATTCTTTGGTACAGATATTTCTCAAGATGTTCTTACTAACAATGGTTCGGAATTAGTCGATACTGAATCAAAAATTAATGCTTTTCGTGATTTCTTTTCTGCTCTATACACTGAAAAAAATCCCACTTTCGCTGAAGACTTAAACAACGAAGTTCATTCAAAAGTAACAGAGTTTTGTTTACCTGAAAACAACCCAAAAATCATTACCTTTTCGCCCTCCAGGCCATCATATAATCCAGCCACTACACCCTTAACAACGCCCGAACATGTTCAAGTGTGCAGAGTAAACCTCAATAATAAAAAATCCTCAGGAATTGATGGAATAACTAACTTTATCCTCCGAAAAAGCAGCCATTCATTTGATGTTTTACTATCATCTCTATTTAACCATTGCACTAATAATGGGTACTTTCCCTCAGCTTGGAAAATTGCAAAATTATTACCGATAGCTAAAACTAGATCTAGTACAGAAATTAAAGACTTTCGACCTATATCTTTGCTTTCCAACATAGGAAAACTTTTCGAAAAAATATTAGTTGAAACAGTCAACAATTTTTGCGAGGATAAAAACATTATCCCACAAACTCAATTCGGGTTCAGAAAAGAACACTCCACAGAACATGCCATACTTCTTCTTTGCAACAAAATTACCCATAACCTTAGAGCTAAAAAATGTACAATTTCTTTGAATTTAGACATCGAGAAGGCATTTGACTCTGTTTGGCACAAAGGGTTGGTTTATAAATTGATAAAAATTAACTTTCCGAGATGGCTAGTGCAAATTATTAAAAACTTTCTTGAAAAACAGATTTTGTTCAATTTTTGTAAAATCTGAACAATCAAACCCATTCCCAGTCCTACCAGGAATCCCCCACGGATCAATATTAGGCCCAATTTTTTTTAATATATACCTGCATGATTTTCCATTTGGTAACTTTGAAACAGCCGATGATAATTGAATTCTCTTTGCGGACGATACCGCCATAATAGCCAGTGACGTGAGGCCCGAAAAAGCCTTATCCAAAATTGAACAAAAAGTGTTATTACTAATGGGGTATTTCCAAAAGTGGGGTTTAAGTATAAATACAAAAAAAGTAGCATAATATGTTTCCGGAATGCTAGTGGAAAAGGTCATAGACTGGCAGTCAAGGAGAGTAAAAGCCTCTCCCTAAAAATTAATAACGTACCTATCCCACTGCGAACTGAATTTAAATACCTAGGTATCCATTTTCATAATAGATTACTTTTTAACAAACATGCTCGCAAAATATTATGTAAAGCAAAATTTGTAACTGCAAGGCTTAAGCCAGTACTGCATTCAAAAGGAATGCCGAAAAATACAAAGGTTCTTATTTCGGCCAATTTTGGCATACGGGTTCTGCTGCTGGTTCACCCACAATAGCAAAGGAGCTTGAAATATTCGAGAGAAAAATTCTAAGATTTTGCTGCGGTAAATTCAGAAGAGCGAACAAAAAATACTTTGCAAATAAAACAATATATGAAGATTGCAAAATAATTCCGCTCCTCCAATATTTAATAAGCCTTGCAAAAACTAAACTTCAACGCACTGAACACCATCCCAACCTCTTAATAAGATCTTTATTTGATTCAAACCTAACAGACAGTTTAGAAGACAATTATTATCTTTCTCCATACAATATTATTAATGAGAGAACATTATCACCTACAGAGCCTGACACTAACAGGGACTGCTTGATACCCTTTTATGAAAAAGCGTCATGCTGCAATTTAAGAGGATAAACGCCCAATTTTCTGAAGTTCAATGTTACCAAAAGTAAACACTCGCATTATTCAATAACACTAGAGTCCCTTATATGCAGGACATATACGTATATATCAATTGCATTTTATGTACTAAGTTGAATGACATGTTAGCCATCTTTTGTTTTGTCCCATTTGTGTTAGATTCTAGTCACTAATTTAAGAAATAAAATATAAACTAAACAAATTGCTTAGCACTCTATAGTCTCACTCAATTAATTGCCTTAATAATTATTATATAAAATTATTTCCTACAATTGCTTTGCCTGGCATATCCTTTAACCGGCCACTTAATAGATTTATAAGATTTACATATATAATTATATACTCGTACATAAGAAAATTGTGTTTTCAAAAAGCCTCAATAATGAATTGAATTGAACTGAAATTGCTCTGTATGGGGGTATTATTTTAAATTTTGAATGAAAGACATAAATTGTGCGAAATCTGTATTTATTTTTATTGGAAATTAATGTACATTGGTTCCGGTTAATAATAAGTGTTATGTGATAACCTTCTCAAAATTGAGTTCGATCTCACAATTTGATTACGTTATTGACTCTAATCTACTTTGTAGGGTTGATAAAATCAAAGATTTAGGCGTTGTTCTCGATTCTAAATTTTGTTTTAAAAGTCATATTGACTATATTGTTTTAAAAGCGAATTCTGCCATCGGTTTTATTAACAGGAACTGTAAAGACTTTAAGGATCCATATGCCCTTTTATCTCTATATTTCTCCTTGGTAAGATCGCTTCTTGAGTATGCTGACGTAATTTGGAATCCCGCGTTTATTACTCTCTCCGATCGCATTGAAAGAATACAAAGACGTTTTACGAGACTAATATTTTTCAAAATGCGTTGGAATTTCCGCCCAGAATATTCAGCCAGATGCCAATTACTTGGAATTAAGTCATTAAAATCGCGGCGAACCATTCATGACATAATGTTTGTAAGAGATATACTAAGTTATAATATCAAATGTCCACCCCTTCTTTCAATGGTACCTATCTACGTACCTGCTAGATTACTAAGATCTAGAGATTTTCTTTTTGAAAACGTGCACAGAACTAAATACGGGTGTAATGAACCTTTAACTAGAACAATTATATCTTTCAATGAAGCTTGCAGTAATATTGATTTATGTTTATCTAAAGATAAATTTAAGGCGATGCTTTTGTGTATTTTCTTTTTTTAATTAATTTTTGTATCTCTAATATCTGTTAGCTTTAAGCGGCTTGTAGATTAATTTAATAAAATAAAAAATAATAAAAAAGAATGATGTCCAAGTGAACTAGCTAGCTCGGCAGACTGTCAACCTATTACCAAAATTTTGAACACATTTTGCTCGTTATGTTGTCTTTGAAGTTTTAAAAAGTTTAAGGACTATCGGCATAAACTTTACTCTTTGAGAAATCCCATAAGAAAAAATCCAGTGGTGTTAAATCGCATAATCTTGGTGGCCAATTCAGGTCTGTTCTTCGGGAAATTATAAGATTGTTAAACTTCTCTTTCAAAAGATCCATTAAGTCCGTTGCTATGTGGCATGTTGCACCATCCTGTTGAAACCACGTACCTATTCTGCACATCAATATCTTCCAATTGACTCCACAAAAAGTTTCTAATCATAGTTTGATATCGAGCTCCATTCACAGTAACTGCATTGTCATTTTCATCTTCGAAGAAAAATGGACAAATTACGCCACCACACAAAAAATTCACACCATACAGGAATTTTTTTTTTAGTTTCATTGGCCTTTCAAACAATCCTCTAGGATTTTCTTCAGCCCAAATGCGACAGTTTTGTTTAGTGACATAACTGCCATTTTCAAAATGAGCCTCATCGGTGAAGATAATTTGCTTGGAAAAATTGTCTGGTTGCTATCTACGGCCCAATTAAGGAATTGCCAACGCAATATATGGTCAGTTGGCTTTAGTTCTTGTGTTAACTGTATTTTGTAAGCCTTTACATGCAGATCTTTCTGCAAAATGTTAAACAAAGTTGTTGCATTTTCTCTACCGTATTTTGAGCGAAATTTTTAATTTTAATTTTAACTTCTGCAAAACTTTCACGATATTTAAAATAACTTTTAATAATAAAAACACGTTGGTCAATAGTGTAACGATCCATTTTAGCTAATATAATAATAAATTTTAGCTAACGGAAATGTATTTACTTCATACCTGAAAAAACTTCGGTGTAATCTAATAGCTGTAAAAAAAGGGGCGGCTAATTTAAAATGATACGTCAAATTTGAACAGTGAACACCCTTTATTTATTTTTTGCATTTTCGGGACAAACGATAGGGGATTTGGTTGACGTTCCGTTGCCACTTTGATTACTTTTCACGTGGCTCAGAAAAGCCAATAGGAAGTTTGTTTCTATGGAATTGCAGTTAAACCAGTGGATAAGTTCAGGCTATATTTTCTTCTTCAAAAATCATCAAATAGCTCTAAGGATTAAAATTATATTTAAAACAAAATTTAACTTTAAATTCTGCTCGGAAAATTTAAGACAACATCACGTTATTCGATATTTCTTTTCACCAATTTCTACGCACTAAGATACTTAAATAATTCCTCATCTAATCGTACCAGTCAAGTGGCAAATCACTTATACTCCTGGAATGACTTCGAATCCTCATAAGCAACAGTCACCATCAGCAGCGGTACTGCCCTTTGTTTGTACACTCAGCACTCTGGCTTCGGTTTCAACATTAAAGGTCATGAATACTGGCAAAAGGGTGCCATTAGAACTGCCTGTTTGTGTGTTTCCTCCTTTTGACTGCCTAGTTCCCCGGCTCGTTTCTCTATCTCAGTGGAATCGTTCAATCAAAAGGCGGACAAATCAACCAACCGTACAAAACAAGCAAAGATGAACCAAACTGACTGACTGTGAAAAAGGACTCAGAGGTTTCATCAAATATAAAATTTGCCATTAGGAGGGATAATGGTCCGAAGGGATGTTGGTTAGCTGTTTTCTATTCAGCGTAATCTAACAAACTGTAGCGAGGGATAGGGTATATGGTTTCGTTTGCCGATGTATTGCCTACATATATTCCTCTATCGATGTTTTCCAGCTCTATGCGATGTTACTGTCTGTCCTTGCCGGCTCTGGGAACGATGAAGGGAATAAAAAAAAGTATTAGCAGCAAATAAAAATGCCCATTGAAGACGAGTGGGAGCAAATCAGGATAAATCACAAACAGCAGCATTAGACTGAGACTGAGAGATGATGACTGTAGGGGAAGAATGAAGATAAATCCCTGACAAGGCAATGGCTTTTGGAGAATTTTTCTTCAAACATCTTCTCACATTTTGGGTCTAACGATCCAACAACAAGAAAAAGGGTGGTCCCTGAGATGTGGGTTGATTTTTTTATTTTTTTTTTCTTGGGCAGAACTGGTTTATGGACTTCTGACAGAGTAGATTTCTAAGAACCACATCAAGTCGTATTATGGATCATTTTCTTATTTCCAAACATTACGCTCGAATGGACGGAAACTGGTGGCAGACATAACTGTTCACAATGAGGTGGGCAGTGAATGGTGATTCTGATGTCGTTGTGATATGCGGACAGGACATTGAAATACAGGCTTACTTTAATATGGAGGGAGCTAAGGTTTATGAATCCTTTTGTACTTAATAGACTATGATTAGATCTGGATTATAGGGATCATAACTCTCCAAATTTAGGTACTGCATTCCTGTGCGATTTTTTTTCGTCACTGAGGCCTGCTGGTCTTGTAACATATATGTGATTTTTTTATAACTTTAACTCGTTTATGAATTGATCGGTATTCGTCATTTGGGCTTTGTAAGCAGCGCTTTCATCCTTAGCAAATTTCATAATGTCGCATTGGTCTTAATAGGAAAAGAGTTGTACAAAACAAAAGACAAAAAAATTATGGCTTCAGGCTTTATATTACGCTTAGTGGCAGCTAATCATACATATATGTTGAGTCGGCTATTAGGTTATAACTCCACCTCAAGTCGGAGCTAGGATGACTACTAAACTCTGCCAGCGCTTCCTTACTCTGAACATCACTATATGACACGATCTGAACACTACTTGCACCTCTTTACCAACCTTTCTCCCATTTAAGCAGCATTTACTTACATTCACGATTCAGTAATCGTAGAACCAACCTTCAAACCGATTTCTTCTTTAACTATTAGAACACCCTTTCAGTAAAACTTTCTTCGTAAATAAGATTTATGTAAACACAAATAAAATTAAAAACACAACTTTCTCCTGTGCAAAGCACTTCAAATCAGCAAGTATTTGGGACCACACTACTTTCGTGTAGCATTCACCAAAAGCAGACAACCACTCCCTCGAACACATTTACTTACTCTTTATCTATGAGTACCTACATGTCACTCCTTCTGCTAAGCTTTAAAGTGTTTGCGCAATAAAAATAAAACTCTTTCGCACTTTCAATTCTTTTCATTTCCGTCATTGAAGATGAAGTTCTTGCAAAAAAAACTCGAACTTTGTCATTTTCGTTTCCTAACTCCAAAGGAATTGTTTATACCAACAGAAAATTCGAGGTCCAGAACTGAAATAACGCGATCCCAACTCCTCTTTCTTGAATTGACTTTTTGTCGATATTGACGTGGGACGTTTTTTTTAAATTATGTCCTTGTCCGTTGGCTGAAACTGCAACCTAAAAGATCTTTTGTATCAAAGATGTTGAACGTTAGGATGTAGATATCGAAGAAATAAAAAGACAATGAACAGATAAAAGTGCATCGAAAAAGTTGATTAATTCAGCACAGCAACATGTAAGAGCAGAAAGCAGGTGACTGGACGAAATAATAAAAATTGTACATGCCATTGGAAAGGAAAAGTGTCACAACGATGAGATTTTGTATTGCCACACATTTACCAACAATAAATTAGATAACAATAAATTAGATAACAATAAATTTTAAAAAATAACAAACAAGAAATGGTCTTCGCCGGAAAAAGGCGATTAAATGAATATGTCGGGAATGGGATGATCAAATATATGAACGTAGACGCAGACTGGAAAACCGTTCCTAAACCAACCAGGAAACTACTCAAAAAAATTGAAAACAAAACAAGTTTTCCAATTTCAGGTCACTTCGAGAATGTGGTTTATCAATGCAGCAATTTTCAATATATATTTATTTTAGGGCAAGATATCCTTCGTTTTATTCCAACTGTCGCATAACTTTGGCAATCATTTTGCGAAGTTTACCACACACAGATAAATACACACATTTACATGTGTGTAGAAATAAATGTTAGGATATTCATCGTCGTCTTTGTCTTTTAGCCTCGAGCGACAACCAAGGATTGCATATTCCTGAATGCGGATGCATAACCAGAGTGTACCACATTCGTTTATTAAACTGCAAACCCAAAATTCCCCAAGAAAATAATATAAAATAAAGCATCATGCAACAGGGGGAGGATGCCGGCAATTTTGTTAACGCTCAAAGTATACATTTTTGGATGGAATTCAAATAAATTCATTGTCAAAGTTTTGTGTGTAGCGCTTGTCCTGATCAGATAAGCAGAATATCGGAAAATGGCCACCTCCTTTTCGTATTGTACCTACTCGAATATTCGAATATTGTAAGGAGAAGATATTTTATAATCTTCCTTAAGAACTCTCTCGGTGGAAGGATTAAAACAACCCAACAACACCATCGAACTGAGTGCAATCATCCTTTCTTCTTTGGAGAAAGCAAAGCAATACCGGCGGAATGTTTTGTCGAAATGAATACATGCCACATGATTGGACTTTTGGGGCGGGCGGTGTTCTTGTTTAGTTTTTGATGCGTCTAGGGGGGAGGAAGGTGGTGCACTCTCGGCACTCTATGCAGAAGGTGATTTATGGAAATTGGTTCCGATGGAGAAAGTTTTTTCGTTTTCTTTTTGGTTTTTCTCTCACGCTCTTAGAATCGTTGGCATCCTTTTTTGGAATAGCATAGCACGGGTAGAGGCGCGGAGAGGGGTGGAAAACTTTCTTTTGTTGATTTTGTTAAATTGCATATTGCATTTTGAATTTTAAAATGGTTTTCTGATATTTTGTTTCCCCTTAATTTTGATTTTCTGTGCTTTTTTTCATTTAATTTATTTAGAAGACATTCTATTGAAACGGGAGTTGTTAGGTATAAGTTTCTGCTTATCCTTTGTGAAGAGGCAGATTTTAGTGTCATTAAGTTTAAGAGCAAATCTGCAGACACTGTTTGAATCTAAAAGATGTGGAACATAATTTTTGAATGTTTTTTAAAAGAACTCTTAACGATCCAATTTCTAAGTTGTGTACCTAATCAATTTAATTTAGGAGATGGAGTCGATGCCTGCTGTCGGAAAGGGAAAGAAAATTGTATTTGGCAGTTACCCAACATTTAAATATTTATATTATTAGGTCAGTCATCTGAAATTCAGTACAAGTCTTTTCAAAATGTAATAACGATATTTTGAGCGGGCGTTTATATTGAATCAAGTGAATATTAATCGTAACACAATGTCCCGAATATTATTTTACTTTCCGATGCTTCCGCAAATACCATAGCATAGGTATCAAGTGACAGTTTTGAGCGCAATCTGAGCCAAAGGTTTGTATTCAATAATTTTAAAGGAATAACAATTTTCATCTCTCCTTTAAGATCAAAACTGGCCTACGACAAGCTGCGTTGGAACGTTCTGTTTTAGGGTTATATACAATACTCCTCTATCAGTAGCCCGACGCACCTACCACTAAACCACTGTGAACTACTCAAGAGATATCAAGAGAAAAATCAGGCCCTAGATACGTAAAATAAAGTAGTCCAGATGTCTTGTAAAATTGTGTGAAATGGAAACGCAACTACATGCGAAGTTGCAGTGTATTTAGGTGATAAAAAATAAATTGGTACAATATTTAATTAACTATAGCCGTGTTTCTTTGTACCCGGATATAGGGACAATTTGAAATTTGCATGTAAAATACAACAACAACTTATCCCATAAACGCTAACTTTAGCGGGGATAAACAGTGCTTCCAAAACCCATTTTCTTCATTTCTGATGAATCGTTGCGATGATTTTTTTAGGAAATGTCAAAGTTTCACATCCCGCCGACCATTGCCGCATCCCGCCGAATATTTTGTTCGTGATTTTATTATTATTTTTTTTTCAAAATTTAGTTAATAATCTGTCAATGTGAAACAGTTTTTTATAATTTTAGAATATGTTTGGCATTAATTTCAACTGTCGGAAATTAATATTTTTGAATTTCACGATTTTCAATTCAAATTTCTTAATTCAACTTCCAGCTGTGTCACTAATAAACGTCATAGGTGCATGTGTGCTGCCAAGTTTTTTTTTGATGAATTCTTAAGCGGCGATGGCCGTTTTTTAATGACATGCCTATATCCGCGTGCAAAGAAACACTGCTAATATTAAGAACGTCAAATAATTTGGCCAAAGCAGCGCTTTCGACTTTTGATTTAAGCGCCCTGAATAATCTGATTTTAGCACCCATTAAAACGAATGAAAGCTTAAGCTTTATTATTATACGCTTTTCGTATAATTTCAGCTCTTAGCCGATATTTCGAGTCTGAATGCACTCATTATGCTCAATGCCATTCCTGACTTTTTCGGACAATGCGGCACATTCTACTGGATTCGCACATTATACACAGGCGGATTTCCTTTATCGCAATAATTTATTTGTTTGGTGTGTTTGCGTGTGAAATGAATAAATGTTTGCTTCTACTGAAGATAATTCCCTTGCTCAGCAGCAAGCTACATATATTTTAGTTGACTGAACAGTAATTGGTTTTGTTTCACAGCGATGTACTAGTCTCTCGAACCTGGGGGGTGCTATTCAAAGATCCTTTTGGCTGGAGCATTTTTGTCCATTCGCTCGATGTGGCCGAGCCAATGCAGTCGAAGTGTTTTAGTTTCCTTAATAGGAACTTCGGCATCACAGAAGGTGGCGTGTGCTAAAATTAGGCTGATGTTTTAAAACGTGCCTTTAATGAGCTTCAGTCCGGCGATCAGAGTGACTATTTGGAGTTTCAAACAGCGCTCAGCTTCTGAAAATAATTGGTAACACTGATCCCGGCTGCCTCTATTTTACTATTTCGACACGTGCATTCACCTGTTTTTTGCTTGAATGTCCTTTTAAGGTACCGGTGATCTCCAGTCGTATCAAACTACGGATTTGCATTCACATTTGCGGAAGAGTTTTAGGATATTAAATGTGACGCTAGGCTCACCTGTATGTTCAAATCACCTAGATGTGATTTGTCGCACAATAAAAATTAACATAACTGTACAAATTTCCTATACGAAAAAGCTTCTGCATTTTTGGACTGAGTTTAATGAAAATTGTGAAAATGAATCGAGCCATTCAAACACTGATTTATTCAAAAAAATAACCCATTTCTTGTGGAAACATATTGGGATTTTTCTAATATGATCTCCCCTTTCCCACTCATCGGCATCACTCGGTACATCATTGTCCTACGAGTGAGGAGTTTTAAAACCCATTTTTTTTGCCAAACCAAGTAGCAGCGGTTTCCTTAGGTAACTCTTCCCTGGATACCTACTAAGGTATCATTTGATGTTTACTCCAAGGTAGATGAACTCCTTAACTATCAAAAATGTTGCTATTACTAGCGACGTTTTGTCCTAGGCGAAAGATGCTTGTTTGTTTGTTGATAGCATGTACTTGGTTACCTCACCGGCAAACACCACACTCAATTCATAATTGCATGTGGGATATGCGCATTCCTTTCGAGCTAATGGATATCTACAACTTATAAAAAAATCAGCTATAGCATATCGACAATGGAATCGATGGTTGTTTTTTTGTTTACCCACTGATCATGGAAACCATATGCTTTACATCGCTACTTGGGCGGTGGACGGTCGACGGTTGCGCGCTATTACAATATAATTTATCAATTTAACAACGACAACCAAATGCGCATCAGTGCGGCATTACTGCACGAATTACGATGCCGATAGGCAACACAGCTAATGCTGTTGCATTGAACGTATCAGCAATTTTCTTTATGATTTTCCGTTGACATTTGCGCATCAGTTTACATTACTTTGCAAAAATTAACATTCCTAATTTCTTTCCAGTGATGCAAAATTATTGTGAAAATGAACCTGTAGCATGGCAATAGTAATGAAATAGGCGAAGTGGCTCAGTGGTTAGTCCACTGTTTATGTTCGTATCGACTTCAAGCCGACACGGATTCGAATGACATATTACTAGTTCAGAAAAAAAATGTTATTACAATTTTCATGTCCGTTGGTTATTGCTAGCCGATAAATGAACCTTCTATCGATTGTTTTTTTTATACGAACTTCATAATTATTAATACACTATGTTTCAAGGTTTTCCTTAAATGATCCACAAAAGAACGCGCGCCTTGTTTTCCAATACACAGTTGCTACTACTGATCCTTTATAATTGAAAGCCTACCAAAAAGCACACCCTCTTTATATGCCGTTAATCAAAATGTTAATCAGCAAACCAATAGGCAATTAAAAACACTTCCTTTAAACAAAACCACAAATTAAGTGACATTTTGCTGACGGGTTGCTCATGTCAGACAACTCATTATTGACACTCACGCATATATTCAATTGCTGTGACTATACACGCCCAATCTGACGCCGCCGGGACCCGAGAAGCAACAAATTGTAAATAAAATCAATAACAGTCACATATAAAATTACTCCAGGGAGCCCATCGACAGTAATTTGTTAAGAACAATTAATTAAACGAGTTAAGCCCACACAAACACTGCTACTCCTGCTATACAACTAAACAAGAATCACTTGATAAGAAAGAAATTGGAAAAATTCATCAAACACATCCGAGCGCTCTTATTGGCAAAAATTGAAGACACAAATCCTTTTCTTTCCCTTTCTTATGCCTACCCCAACTCATCACATTTCGCACCGCATATCTTGATTTCGACATCTATGCCCACCGTGTTATGGGTTCACAGTACGTGTGGCTGCGTAATTGCCGACCAAACGCAAAGACAAATTAGAGGGATTTGCTCAAACTGACTAAGAGTTCACAATTAATTAGGTTCCCAAGCATCCGCAAAGTAAAGTTACTCGTAGTGTTGAAATTGAAGAGATGAACCACTTAATTGCCTAGATCCACCCTCAAATTACATGTCATCTGTTTCCTAGTGCAGGTTAGTTCGTTCGTGCCTACTCGAGTACACAAATATGTGAATATGACCCGCAAAGGAGAAACGCTTGAATTCACTGCACGATGTGCTACGCCTGGTTCTAGATTGATAGCAAAGACCTTTTACGAGATGTCTATCATTTGTAATCAAAATCGTTAGCTATTTCACCGAATTTCATCTCCCTAATCAAGGTAATTATCCCATGAAGCTACAGGACGGGCACAAACAATCACCCTAACTAGGCGGATATGCGCAAAGCTATTGGAAAGCACTGGAGCAAATTTAATGAAAAGGGAGCCAGATCCAGAACTTATTATTCAAATTATGTCCCATTAGAAGAGGCAACTCAGAACAAATCCTCAATACCGGTAATGAGTGGACGAAGCCAAAGCTGCTTTGTCGTGAAGTTTTTTGTCGTTATAGTCATCCCAGGGAGCATTTGTGCCATTATAAAGCATAAAGAAAAACTGTCAAAAAGGGTTAAATTAATGTTTTCACGATGATTTCAACTAATTTGTTAGTGCTTTATCAACACAATTTTAGGGAGGGGTGTAGGCGGCTCGAAATGATGTGTTGATACTTTAGTTTGGATTTTGATTGATTTGTGCATTTGTGATAAGTGTATTGTTAGTAGTTACATTGATTAATGTGTCATCGCTGGTTAAGGCTTACGAGCCACAATTCACGAGCGAGCGTTAAAGGTTTGTTAAAAATCGAAGCCGATTTTTTGTGGCAAATATTTTCGAATTAGAGTTTTCGTTTGTCGGAGGACAAGCACAAACGAGATTTTGTTCTTGTCCTTTAAAATGCTTAAGAATTAGCTTGATACTAGGTCGAGCTAAGTTATGTGCTTATGATTAAGCAGTTTTTATTTTATTAGAAGATAAGTAAGCTGCAGTCTGAAATCGAATTTGACTCGATTTCAGCGGCCTTGTATCAGAAATGATGCTTGAATGCCTTGCTTGACCGAAACAACATATTTTCGTGAATTTCGTTCTTTCTTTTTTTATTTATTTATTTCATTACTCTCGTAAGTAAAAGTATACTTCACATGTAACTACATAATATATATAATATATTAAGAGATTAACTACATAAAATATTAATAAAAGACCGTTTTAAATGTTAATTATGCAATTTAAAACAAATTAAATAACATAAATAGGATACAAATTCACATGAGATAATACATTTACTCATTACAGCAATTGTATTAAATGAGCAAATGCAACACGCTAAAACATGAATAAACGTATCGTTATTTATGTTATGTATTTAACATACGCGCGGGTAATACTACTTAAACAAGAAGACCGGCTTGAGTTCTTTATTGCTAGAGAGTTGTTACATGACTAAATTACATTCTAAAATAACTTACTAACTATGATACTGTATGTATGCTAGGATCTAGGCTTATGCATGTAGCACTTTAATACATAACACTCCTTTCCTTTTTAGTTTCAAATTCAATTCATATTTTAATTTACAAATAATTGTTATTTTTAATTTATTTTATATTATTTTTTATACAATTCCTTTTAACGCCTATTTCATATTTTAATTTAAATTCAGTCAAATTAGATTATATAATAAGTAATTCAATTATAGACGTTATTAATCATAACGGTTGTTCATTTTTTTAAATTTAATCGATCCGGTTTTCTTACATTTCTAGTACCTTTACTTAGGGCTATGGGTACATTTTGGTTAGTATTAGCCTTACGAACTGTATCATTTAATCTTACCAGATACACTACATTTGAAATTTTCTTAAGAATAACAGCTGGTATCCATCGCACAAAATTGTTATAGCTGCAGCGATACCATATAGTTTGATTTTTCTCAAATCCATAATTTTTAATGTATCTCCTCTTTTGTAGCTGAATATGTTGTTGTTTTTCTACTTGTTTAAACATTTTGGTTTTGATTTTATGATTTATTTTGTTTTTAATTTTATCAAATTTAATTTGTTCTTTTTTATTGATTGAGGGATTAATATCATCCAAAATAGTTCTAGGTCTGTATTTAAAAATCAAAGCAGCGGGTGATTGGTTAGTGGAAGTTGCCACTGCATTGCGATGTTTAAATAAAAAGTTATCCAGATGAACTTCCATAGGTAAATGTTTTATCTTATTATCAAGAAAATAATTTTTTAAACTTGATTTTACTGTTTGAACTGCTCTTTCGGCGCTTCCGTTCGATTGAGGGTGATACGGTGGAATCTTGGTAAGGATAATATTATTTGCTCTAAAAAAATTCGCAACCTCGATTGAACCAAACGGGGGACCATTGTCCGAAACTATTTCTTTGGGCAGCCCAAAAATAGAGAACACTTTTCGAAAAACAGCTATAACATTGGTTGCTGTGGTTTTGTTCATTATATGAACATCTATCCATTTCGAAAAGGTGTCAACTAGCAAAAATAATACTTTGCCGTTGAAATGCAAAAACTCAATATGTATTCTCTGGAAATGATAAGATGTAGTGGGCCAGGTCGATAATGTAGTAGGACCCACCGTCTTACTTTCCTGTTGACACGCGTTGCACGTTCTAACATATTGCTCAATATCTCGATCCAAATTCAACCACCACATTGTACTTCGCGCCATTTGTTTCATGCGTACAACACCTAGATGGCCTTCGTGCAATAGCTCAAGCATTCTGCTCTTCAACGAATTTGGAATTACTACTCGATATCCTAACATCAAACAACCCTCGTTAGACAAAGAAAAATCCATTTTCCTATGGCTCATTTTTTGTAAAACTCTACTCTGAAAATTGTTTGGCCATTCTAAACGAACGTATGAGATAACCTTGCTCAAAACGCCATCTTTCGAGGTTTCAGTAGCAATATCACTTGCGTTTAAAGGTAAATTCCCTTTAACGTTAAAAAAATTAACCATTGTGTTTGCTACTTCACTGTGCTCATTTATTGGCAAATGCGATAGAGCATCAGCGTTCTTCATATCTTTGCCTTTTCTATATGCGATCTTATAGTCGTATTGCGAAAGAATTAAAGCCCAACGATGCAATCTCGCACCAACTATAGCATCATTCTTCTTTTCAAAAAATATTGTTTCCAAAGGCCTATGGTCACTGTAAATTACAATTTGACGGCCATAAATATATTTGTGAAAACGTTTAACGCTAAAAATTATAGCAAGAGCTTCTCGCACTATTTGAGAGTAGTTCTTCTCAGCACTTGACAAAGTGCTCGAGACAAATATAATAGGGCGCTCTTCACCATCACTTTCAATGTGGAATAAAACACCACCCACACCGTATGAGCGGGCGTCACAAACAATTCCTAGAGATTTATCTTGGGAGTAATGTACTAGCATGTTGTTTTGGTACAACCATTGCTCCTTACAGTCCTCGTATAATTATAATATCGTCAATGTACTCTCTTACGTATTTAAGACCCCTAAGAATGTTGTCTATCACGTATTGGAAAATCGACGGGGCACATTTTATTCCAAAAGGAGGCCTCGTGTACTGAAATAAACCCTTTTCAGTGTTTATTGTGACGTATTTTTGCGATTGCTCAGATAATGCAACCTGCTGGAAAGCACCGGCTAAATCTAATATACAAAAAAGAACATCCTTGAAAGCTACCTAAGATATTATCAATCCTAGGTATCGGATAGAGATCAGACCGAACCTATCTATTTATTGTCGCTTTACAGTCCATGCAAATCCGTATCGCTTCATCGTTCTTCTCGACAACCACAATTGGGGTCGCCCACTCGCTGTGCCTAACAGGTTTTAAAATCCCCACACTCACTAGTCTGTCTAGTTCTTTTTCAACCCTTTCCCGTAGCCCATATTGAACCGTGTATGGCTATTAGAATATTGGGGACGTATTTTGATCGAGCACTATCTCAGCGACATGATCTTTAATAATTGCACAATATTCATTGTTAAACACTTGTGGAAATGCTGCGACAATGTCGGCCTTTATTCCATCACAACACACATCTACACCATTCACCCTAAAATTATTTGTCCGGTCTTTAAATAGCACGTTTAACCAATTTCTACCTAAAAGCGGCGTAAATTCGTTTGCCGTTCGCACAACTATCAAATCAAGCGAATGCAATTTATCATCCAACAACCCTTTCACCGCAACCTCAATCAAACCAACAACAACAACATTTTCACCTGTAATAAGATTAAGAGTTTTATAAAATGTTTTAAGAGTGCATCTATTAAACAATTTCAAGTACGTGCTTTCAGAGAGAACAGAGAAACATTCACCTGAATCAATCTCCATATTTATCTTAATATTATTAACATGCAAGGAAATAATAAGAGGAGCTATATATTCATAATTTAAAGAATTAATTGAAAGGTTACCCAAGGTTAAATTTGACAACTGTTGGGAAATGATATGATTTACTTTTTTACTGTTTTTATTTGTAGATCTATTTTTGTTATGCCTAAATGTATGTTGGCTGCATTCGTTAGCATAATGCCCCTGCTGTTGATACCGAAAACAACTGATTTTGTCGTTTGGTTTTGTAACACGTGATGAAGCACCATTACCTTGATCATTACGATTTTTGCTTCTTGAATGATTGCGTTGATTGTAACAATTTCCCGTTCGAAACTTACTGCGCCCAATCCAATTTTGATCCACTTGTAGGCTTGGAGATGTGAACGATGATTGGATGTCCCTCACATCCTTTTGGGTGGACTCCATAGTAAGCGCAACTTCGCAGATTTCATTGAATGAATTTTTACGCGGTTCATTCAAAAGTCGCCGCTGAATGCATTCCTTTGTGCCAAAATAAACTTGTCGCAAAGCGCCTGATCCAAAAATGTGCCGTATTCGCAGTTTTCTGCAAGTGATTTCAATTCCACAATGAAATCCTGCAAGCTTTCACTCTCCAACATATTTCGAGACATGAATTTAAATCGTTCTGCTTTAACATTCACTTTTGGCTTGAAATAATCCTTCAGTGTCTTAAATATTTCTTCATATGTGTAATCCCATTCAGATTTGGGAATAATGAGAGTTCTTAAAATTTTATATAAATCTGCTCCCGCAAATGAAACAAAGATTGAAACTTTCTGCTTTTCTTCGCTTGCAGATGAATCAATCCCGTTTAACACAAAAATATGATTTAGGCGGTCGGCGTACTGTTCGAAATCATCTTTGTCCATTATGAATGGATCAATATTTCCGCGAAAATTACCGACACTCATTTTATTGAATATGTCCCTTTTTTTATTATCTTTCATTATCTAAATTTAATAAGCCCGAAATTCAATATGAATGTAAATATATTTTTTTGCAGCAGCAGCAGTTTGGCACTCTCGGGGTACGACTTTTTTTTCAACTGTAAAAAATATACAGCACAATCCTCGTCGCCAAAATGTTATGTATTTAACATACGCGCGGGTAATACTATTTAAACAAGAAGACCGGTTTCAGTTCTTTATTGCCGGAGAGTCGTTACATGACTAACTTACATTCTAAAATAACTTACTAACTATGATAATGTATGTGTGCTAGGATCTAGGCTTATGCATGTAGCACTTTAATACATAACAGTTTAATTGCTTGAACATTTTGAGAAGAGCTTTAAACCTAACACATGGATATGTGCGATTAGCCGGCGACTATGATAGCAAATATGTTGTATTTATTGAGCAAGGCTACCTTTCGCAGATTAATTAGTATGAGATACAAAACAAAACTGGAAAATTCATGGCCAAGTTCGAAAATAGGCAGGTGGCCAACATACAAACATATTTTAAGGATCATTTTTGATTGCTTCTTATGCAGTTGATTATTGGCCAACTATATAACATGACAGGCTTTACTGTATACCTGGTTTTTAAAACACCGATTTTCTCAAAATTTGCTTTTAAATTGTTGACGTATTTTGTTATAACATTTTTATACATTATAACGGAATTTTGAAATTTTAAAAATCTATCTTTTCTCAAAATGGCCTCTAACAATTTTGATTAAATTTGATGCCTTGAATGCTTGGATTGAGTGTCGGAACAAAGCGAATTCTGTTTTTCCCAAAAGACTCGATAATAACGGTAAGCGTAATTTCAAAGAAATTTGACATATTAGTAGTATAAATCTTAAGAAGAAATACGAGTACTGGGATTTTAGAAATATTTTTTTTTCAATTTTCAATACATTTTTTTTATAACAGAAGCTAAGATCACTTAACTCAAAAACGGCTGGAATGATTTCAATGATTTTAAGAGTTTTTAATACTTGAAGTAAATGTAAGAGAACGGCACATTACAAAAAATGGCTATATCTCAAACACCGTTTGAGGGACAACCAAAGTTGTTCCCTTATTTTGAACAGTTTTGCGTTCTTAGATTCACAACAAAATGTATAAAGTTAATTTCGTTTAACAGTTTCTAAAAAAAAATTCATTTTGTTTTGCTCAAAAACGGCTTTAAGGATATTGAGCTGTGCTGGTATTAAATACTTGGGGTGAAAGTAAGAAAATTGGATACTCAGTTTTTACCAAAAGACTTAAACAACGGTACTTTCGCAACACTGCAATATCTTAAAAACGGGTAAAGAGATTTTGAAGAAGAACAATTTGAGCTGACACAAATATTAAGGACAAATTGGCATACTTAAATTTATTAAACAAATCTTCATACTTTTTACTAAAGACACATGAAGTTTCGTATTTCTATTTGCTTTAAGTATACACATTAAGATCGAAAGCAATTATGACAAACCGTTCTTAAAATCACAATCACAAAGTCTGTTACCATTACGTCTGCTTCAACCGGAAATTAGGCACATGAATCCGCCTTAATTTGATCAGTTTAAGAAAATAATCTTTTCCGTCACGTTAAAAAATTAAAAATGTGGAATCTTACGTGCAAAAAATTGTAAACAAGAATACCATCGTATAATTTTGCAGTCATTAGATTTGAATCAGTGTATCATATCTTTCATAAAAATATTTACATATATGTTAAACATCATTATCTATGCATGCTCTGCATACTCATACGTCATTCCCCTATAAAATGCGGCTTTAGTATAGAAAATGGCAAATGAAAAAATGTGATTCGAAACCAATTCTCATAAAAGCGAGAAAGTGTGTTTTTTTTGATAACACAATAGTGTTGCCAGCATTTTAAATTTTAGAATGCTTGATTTAAAATTTTATAATGCTCGAAAAACCGAATTCTAGATTCAACAAAAATGATAAAAAAGTTTAATATGAACAAACTTGTGAATAAATGAAAAAAAAATTATATAAAAAAAATGTATAAATGTAATCCCAATAAAATCAACATAAAAAGTAAATTCAGTCATTCGTTGTTACATTACGTACATTACATTACATAGGTATTCATAAAACATTTCGTTATTGCTTTTAAAAAATAAATAAATTGACTTAGTTTAGTACTTGTTCTCTGTATATATCACTGAACACAAGTTTTTTTTGTTCTATAATAAAGTGACATTTCCCGATATGTTCCAAATCATATGACTTCAAAAGCTTATAAGCCATTGCGTTACAGGTTTAAAAAAAAAAAATAAATAAATTTTCATTAGTCGCAAACTTGCACGGAGACTATTGAATAATTTGCGGGAAGGAATAGAGGATGAGTTCCTATAGGATGGGGTACGACAAGCTAATTCCTCCTTAGGCTAAAAGCACCAAAGTGATCACAAGAAGATCTTCAAAACTTTAAACTAAAGCAGATGTCTGACTGGCAACATTTTTAAATGGCTAAAAAGTTCCATAGAGCGAAATAAATGGGAGCAATTAACAATTTTCCTCCTGGCGCACTTTTGCAAAACAAACAACGAGCGATTTATTTTTCAGACAGGATCTTGCCCAAAAGCTTATTTCGTACTGCAGTTTTAAATCCCAATATATAATGTTTTTTAAAGTATTGGCAGGGCAAAATCTTTGAAGCCGATAGAATGAGCGAATAGTGGAGAGCAGATATTGCCTTAAATTTTAAATTGGTTTAGGTTAGGTTTAGGTGGCTGTCGGCAGAAGCCGACACACTTAGACCAATTTAGATCTATCTACCTCAACTCTGCAGATGGGACTGGCCAACGACCCGCGGTTATTCTCAAACGGCCCCCCATCTACGTACTAACCGCGCTCAACGTCGTTTAATTGCGGTGATCTGACGAGAACCGATTAACTCAACGTGGTATGGTCGTTGGTTCTAAATTGGTTAAGACCAAGTCAAATTACCGTCAATAGTAATTCGCATGTATTAAAAAAAGGAAACGTTTTCAATTATGGAACAGTTGTCATCACAAAGAACATTCACATAAAAGGTCTCCCTAGAACATTGAAAAGAAGTCAAATTATGAGACATGATGTAACTTGGACAGTTGGATGCATGAAATTAATAAGGTGAACAACTTTATTTTATTACTTACTTACATCCAAACCATAATCCTAATAAATCAACATTGATACCTTTATTGATACCTGCAACTATGTTGAGCCAGAAGGCAACTTTTTTTTGCAACTACTCAATTCAGTGCCTGTGTACTTCCTTCAGGTAATAATACTTTTCCTGGCCTGGAAGCTCAATATGCGTAAAAAATACTTTTAGGCGCACCACTAAACATATCTCTATCTCTAAGCATCTTTATTGCATGTTTTCTGTGATAAGTTATCAAAAGTGTAAGAACCAAAGCTGTAGGCGGTGGACGAGGTAAGAAAACATTTATATATTGTATGAATTAACATATTACAATATCTAAAATATACACAATTAATTGTTTATATAAATCATTGTGTTATTTAATCAAGTGTTATATTGCTACAAATTAATATATAGGGTTGTGACCGTTATATTAGTATTCATTTCGATATTCCTAATATTTAAATATATTCAATATCACTAATAAGATATTCATTCAAAAATGTTTACTTGTATTTTCTTCTACGCATGAAAATTTCATTCATATATCTTATTTACGTATCTGGTTTATAAGTCCTCGCATTGGGTTGGGGACACAATCCCGAAAACCAAAATCCCGAAAATCTAAAATCCCGAAAACCCAAAATCCAGAAAATCCAAAATCCCGAAAAGCCAGAATCCCGAAAAGCCAGAATCCCGAAAAGCCAAAATCGCGAAAAAAGAATCCCGAAAACGAAATCCCGATATATAAAATGAAAAATTTGCAATTTGCAAATTTTTCATTTTATATATTATTTTTCGGGATTCTTTATTTAATTTTGAATGTAAAATAGATAAGTGTTTGTCCATTCCATTTACCGTAATAATATTTTGCAATTGTTTGCGTTGTAATGTTTTGCAATTCGCAATGTGCATTCAGTTGCGCTGATCTCAAATAGTGTGATAGCTGATCGACTAGATTTTTGTTAGACAGTGAACATCGTAATACAAAGTCAGTATCGTGCATGCCTTTATAATTAAAAACTTTATATTATCAGTGACATTTTGTGTTTGAAGTCTTAAGTAGAAATGAACGTGTCCATCGTGAAAACCAAGGAACAGCGTGAGAAACTGTTTACTGACGGCTACAAAAAATACAAGGATACATTTTACTGGGAGTGTGAGCAGCGAAAGCCTTCTGGAATAAGTTATCTCAGAATAATTGCGTACAATATGAACTAGAACTTGTATTATATTATTTTGTCATTGATCGTTTTTGATATGTTTTTGTAAGACTTGAACTGTTTTTGTTATGTTTTATTTATTTGAAGTTTTTTATTTTGTTTATTTTGTTAAATAAATTTGAAAAATTTTTTTGTTGGTACAATAAAAATTTTAGTTTCATTTTCGGGATTTTGGTCTTTCGGAATTTTGGATTTTCGGGATTGTGGCTTTTCGAAATTTTGGATTTTCTGGATTTTGGGCTTTCGGGCTTACGTTTTTCGGGATTCTGTCCGACTCCCCCTCGCATTGTCTAGAAATGCACAACTTCTAGTTCGATTAACTTACTTTCCCACTGTCTAAATAAATAATTCAATTACGAGTTATCATGCACAAATATAAATTTATGTGTGTACAGGACAATTAAATCCATCATTCAAACTCAAAGTTTCATTCTCTATGTACCTTCATTTCCAACCCGTCACTTCAAAAACAACTCCATAAGTAGGTACTCCATGTAAAAGTTATTTTAGATGAGCAAGTTTCCTTCGCGGTTGAGTTCTAATACACAAAATATAAACTTCGTTCAACCCTGATACTAATAGGTACAAAACATATTCAAATACACACATATAGCTTCGTTCACTCTGATCCAAGTACACAAAATATGATTGTTCACCACTGTACCCAGTACAATAAATATTAGGAATCACCAACGATCTTAGTATAAAAAATATAAGGATTCCTAATATTTGTTGTATTATGTATATTGTATAGTATAAAACAACAAATATAAGGATTCACTACTGGCTGATACTAATATAAAAAATATTTGTCCACCTTACCGAGCTGAAAAGATTTTTTACATACTCCGGTTTACAGGAAAGGTATTACTCCATGCGAAGACGGGTGCAGGTAGGCGCACATTATTCATACACACATTATTGTGTAGATATGCGTATGATGGCTGATGTATATTTAAATTTAATACAAAAAAATTGTCGACCTTTGACTGGCGGTGGTGAATGGTAAGCGGGAGTATTAAATTATGAGTTTTTTTTATGGAAAAAGAAGGAAATTTTAGTTTGACTGCGCCCACCCAAGGACTTACACTGCAAACGGCTAGGCGGATTTAATATTTTTTTTTATTGAATAGGTAATGATTAGGAGCCAGTTTGTACCTACATGAAACAAAATATTAACAGATGAATTAATAAACGCAAATTAAGGGTGAATTATATTTAATGAATGAAATAAATGGGAAATCTTAATAAAAATTTTTTTTTTGAAGTTTATTGACGTTGATAAACATATTATCAACTAATTCAACAAAGTAGGTGGATTAATGACTAATTAAGTTGAAGTAAAACTGACAGACTAATTGCGCTAGCACAGCAATTGTGCTACTATGAACCAAATGGTGGTTGTCGTATCTTCATACAATTTATTACTTAACGATTTTTAATTAAAGAGCCATGATTTAACTTTTAATCCACGGTGTAGTTAATTTGTGAATTAGAGGCAAATTAAGTTAATTAATTCCATATAAACATTTAGGTAAAAGTAAGAAAACTATTTATGATGCAGATTGGGAATGATGATAAGATGATGGATACAAAATACCTACTTATGTAGAATCTTAATTATAATGTCAAAAGATTTACAGCCGAATACAAAAAAAAAATTTGCCTCTAATTAGCACAAGTTCATTGACGGCTCATTAATTAAAAATCATGTCCATGTATTAGGTAATCATCGATAGGTTATAATATCGAAATTGAGAATCGCTTACTAATAAATTGTATGGAGATAGCAAATCCAACATCCCCTTTGGTTCAAAGATTCACTATCACATGTCAAAAATGCTGTCAGTTGTAGTTTAACATATGTCGTTTTCGATTGGGCAAAAATCGATTTTTTTGATCTGGATTGCTTGTTTTGATCTGAGATGTCATTTTCATGTTCGATTGGACGCGAGAGATTGACTTTTTTTGATCTAGATCAATTTTCGCCAATCTCGATTTCGAAGCAAGATTTACGCCTACTTGGATTCTCGATGGCTCAGTACGTACACATCATGTGAATAGTTTAATCAAAAAGTTTATTTAAGGCTGTTATTTAGAAAAGTGTTTTCGTAAGTTCGGTGATAATAATGCATTTGCGGTGATAACTACCCCTTCGACAAGAGGAAGCGCGACTCTGCAAGAGTAGCACCACTGCCGCCTAGCACTAATTTTTATATCTAATCTGTATAGCTTAGCTAGTAGATGAAATGAAATAAATAAATAAATATTATTTTGGCAATAAGTTAACCAAAAACGTCGGCATGCATTCTCTTCTACACCAAAAAAAGAAGTTAAAAGTTTTATTCAGAAGAGCTTTTTTTCGTTGTTTGTCACACTAATTATGTTATTTTTTTAGGTTGAGCTAGTTTTGCCAACAAAATTGACCAAAACAGACGAAATTGAGAAGCAAAAATGTCAGCAGGATGACTTTGTATTGGGATCTGCACGTTTACCCGTTTCCAACTTACAAATCTACAAGATATACCCATATCCATAAACGTCGTCTGAACGCCATTCAAGTAGTCATAATTTAACGGAAGTATTACGTCACAGCTTTCGTCGCCGGCCCCAAAAGCATACCAGCGAAGCAGAAGTCGCCTGTGCCCGTGAAATGTCCATCATTGACACAGCCAAGAGGAAAATTAAATTGAAATCGAATATATTTCACACGCATTATGGTAAACTGGGGCACATTCGTCAAAGCCGATTTCGACGGGATGCACTTTGAAGTTAGCAACAGTTATGAAGGTGAATGGACATTGTTGAATACATGAACCCGTTTAAAAGTTGACACTCGTAGTCAGGCGCTCAAAAAAATGAGGTGTACTATTGTGTTTTTCTCCTTTCCGTGCTGCACTTTCAGCAAATTGATTTGAGTTTTAGAAACATGAAAATTATTTACGAAAATTAATATTATATGCAATTTGTTATTTAAAAATGATTCTTCAATATTGAAAGTATCTGTTACTACAAAGAAATTTGCGGTCGGCGTATTAATGGAGTCATTACGAAGCTTCAAAAAAAGTTAACGAATGTGCCCCAGCTTATTATACAATAAAATTGAGGAACTGCCCACGGATAGGAAATCACCATTGAGGAGCAGTATCAGGAAGTCGACTGGAGATGTTAAGAACCAAATAATGAAGTCTGTCTTTCACCAGAACAATGAGGAATACACTTCCGCTTAATAAAAAGAAGATGGTCTTCTCATTACTTTAACCAGTTTGATAATTGGCATATTTCTAATGTTCTATGAAAGGTTGATCACTTTGTATACCCTATTCTAAGCGTATATTAATTTTGACTCATAGTTTGTAACATACCTTAATATTGCCCGTTGATCCCTAAAAGTTACTATATTTATGATCAGCATCGATAGTAATGTCAATCTAGCCATGTCCGTCCGTCTGTCGGCAAAAATTAGGCCTTTAAACTGGGCCTAGCGAGCTGAAATGAACCATATACTCTCTAGCGTCCCGAAATAATCAAGTTTACGAATTTTTGAAATCCGCCCACTGACACGCCCACAATTAAATAAAACAAATTTATTGAAAAGTCAAAGTTTGAGCTAGGGAGCTGAATTTTATAATATATACTCTCTAGGAGCCCTTTATGCTCATGTGTAAATATTTTCAAAATCCGCATACTGACACACCCACAATTTAAAAAAAAAACATAGGGATGGGCTACAGTCCGCTTGGGCGAACTGTTGGATACCCTATTCTTATTCCTATCCCTCATAAGTGGGCGTGACAAAAGTCTAAGTATGGTTAAATTGTTAAGAACGCTCTACATATTTTGTTATATAACATTTAAAGGATTTTATCAAAAAAAACGCTCCCTAGCTCAAACTTGGGTGTTTCAATAAAATTGTTTTATTTAATTGTGGGCGTGTCAGTAGGCGGATTTAAAAAAAAATTAACACATGAGCATAAAGGGCCCCTAGAGAGTATATATTATAAATTTCAGCTCCCTAGCTCAAACTTTGGATTTTCAAAAAAATTGTTTTATTTATTTGTGGGCGTGTCAGTGGGCGGATTTTGAAAATATTTATACATGAGCTTAAAGGGCCCCTAGAGAGTATATATTATAAATTTCAGATCCCTAGCTCAAACTTTGGATTTTCAAAAAAATTGTTTTATTTATTTGTGGGCGTGTCAGTGGGCGGATTTTCAAAATATTTATACATGAGCTTAAAGGGCCCCTAGAGAGTATATATTAAAAATTTCAGCTCCCTAGCTCAAATTTTGGTTTTTCAATAAAATTGTTTTATTTTTTTGTGGGCGTGGCAGTGGGCGGATTTTGAAAATTTTATATCCCGAGCAGTTCTAGGAGTCATAAATCATAAATCATCATAAATCATATATAAATTCGATTTTTTCCAAAATTTTGTTTTTTTGAGTTTGTGGGCGTGTCTGTGGGCGGATTTCAAAAATTCGTAAACTTGATTATTTCGGGACCCTAGAGAGTATATGGTTAAGATTTCAGCTCTCTAGGTCCAGTTTAAAGGCCTAATTTTTGCCGACGGACGGACGGACGGACGGACGGACATGGCTAGATCGACATTACTATCGATGCTGATCATAAATATAGTAACTTTTAGGGGTCTACGGGCAATATTAAAGTATGTTACAAACTATGCGTCAAAATTAATATACCCCTAGAATAGGGTATAAAAAAACTTTTTTGAAAATCCAATGTTTGAGCTGGGGAGCATTTTTTTACAAAAGCTTCGTTTTTTTCGATAAAATCCTTTAAATATTATATCACAAAATATGTAGAGCGTTCTTAACAATTCAACCATACTTAGACTTTTGTCACGGCCACTTATGAGGGATAGGAATAAGAATAGGATATCCAACAGTTTGTCCAAGCGGACTGTATCCCGTCCCTATGTTTTTCTATTTATTTAACTCTTAATTCACTAGGTGAAAAAAACTCGCATAAATACCTAGGTGAGTCCCAGGGACTCACTTTTTGTAATATTGTTTTTTTTTCAATATTTAGGATATGTTTCTGAAAAAAATTACTTTTGTTTTTTAACTTCAACTTCTTCCTGATAAAATAACACAAAAATATTTATAAAAATGCTCTATAATTAAGATTTATTATATTTATATATTTATATATTTTATTATTATTAATTTTATGAAATAAACGGATTGCGTACTTTTTGTATCGGAATCATTTTTTTTATTAAATCAACAATAACAGTTAAAGCGAGATCGTGACCCATAATCGCACCAGCAGGGATGCCGTAAAGTGGGGGAAGTTATGATCACTATAATTAAGACCCGGGTTCCCCAAAGTGTGTTCCGCGGAGCACCAAGTGAAGAAAATCCAAATGCTCCACGAAAAAGATCGAAAAAAATATCAAAAATTTTATTAGACTAATAAATTTAACGGCTCTTAAACTTCTAGGAACTTTATCATTTAGTTCGCAGCATCATTTTGTGATGCTTCATCCAGATTGCAGGTACAAATTGACTGATTTCTTCAAAAGGAAGTACGCTAAGCTTCTGAAATCGAAAACAATTATTACTAACCACTCAAAGACAGTGAACGAAAACGCGTTGATAGTTTCCGAGGTGCCCAAACTGGCGAAGCTCATACAATCGCTAAAAACTTAATCAATTCATGCGTTAAGGGCATTGTTGAATGTATGTTGGATGGAAAGGCCAGTAGTAGTTGACACCGTTCTTTTGCCAAATGACACAATATCACGAGAATTCGGAGACTACGGAGCTACTTTATTTTAACGAATAAAAGTCACAAAATGTTAGCTGCAAATGGATGAATCAACGGACGTTGCAGGGTTGGCAATTTGAATAGTATTTGTGCGCTACCAATAGCAACAGTTCATCCAAGAAAACTGGCGCTGAAATTGTTAATTTAATAGACAATTTCTTCATAGTCAATGACGTCGCGTGGGTTAACTCCGTTGTTGTGTGCGCAGACGGTGCCAGGCCATGACTGGAAAAACGTCCGGTGCCGTTAGAACCAAAACAAAATATAGATCCCATTTCGATGCAAAACCAGATACTCGGTTGTCCCAAATTCGACCACGTATACCCGTATTGTGCAGATCCAAACAGGTACAAATATCTCACTAGAATAAGACCTTCATATTATATACACTCTGCTTCAACTGAATAAGCACAAACATTTTCTAAGCTACGTTATCCATTTTTTCAAAACCTTGTGTCGTAATATATCATTTGATGATGCTAACTGTTTGGTTATGATGTTGAGAAAATAAATCGGAAAGAATAATTAAAAAAGTACCGCTATTTTTTCCCTGGCTCGCTTGCAAAGCATTCAATATGGAAAAATGCAGTTTTATTTTGCGTCAACTGAATATGAATGGACAACGTAGCTTAGAAAATGTTTGTGCTTATTCAGTTGAAGCGAAGTGTATATTTAAACACCATATTAATGTTTTTATGGATGCCTTAGTTTTCAAGTTAACATTATTGTTTTTTTCGTTTAAGTTACTCATTTCTTCAGTTTAGTAAAATAAAAAAAAAATTGAAAAATATTTCTTTTCGCATAACTGCGAAAAATAGCATACGTGCAACGAAGTGTTCCTCGAGGAATTTCTCGACTGAAAAGTGCTGCGTGACTAAAAAAGATTGGGAACTGCTGGTTAATTACTCATTTCACCAACTTTATGATAAACAAAACCCATGCAATAAAGACCGAAAGTCCTTTGTGGAGTACAAAAAAAATAAAGATTTTCTTTTTAAAAAATTATTAAGGTAGGTACTAATTTAATTTAAAAAAAAAAGAAACGTTTTCTTCATTTTATTTTGCCAGAAACCATAATTGTACTACAGAAAGGGCATTGGGTCTGAAGTGAGCGCAAGCTAAAAAAAAACTCGGTCTTAGGAGGCTATACCCGCGCGTTGTTTTGTGAATCCTACAATTTACATTTTTTTAATTTTTCCCGTAAAGTAGAATGCAAGCGCAATGAGTGCAGTGGAAGCTGCATCATTCCTCGCGAACTTCCATTCAGCATGGCGCTAGCGTTTATGCCGAAATCGCGTATGTCAGTACACGGCATCAATCGGCCATTTCTGTTTGGAACATGTTATTACGGTGTGCTCCGACTTTTGTTGCGAGACGTCTGTCTGATAATAAGTTTATATAATTTTTTAATTTTAATGTTGTATTCTTAATTTTTCTTTTTAATGCGAATGTCCATATTATTTATTTTATTTTCAGTTTTACTTAAAATGTTCCCATATTTGTCTTTATTATTATTATTATTATTATTATTATTATTATTTTTTTTTTCTATAAACGTAAAATATGTCGTCTTGTATATCCATATGTTAACTGTGCACTCTTAAAGAATGTTGTTCTTATTGCACAGCAAATTATTGACATAATTAAATACAAAATACAAATACAAAATTAAGATTTTTAATATTTTTTAGTTTCTTTTGCATTACTCATCACAAAAAGTGACTATTTTCAGAGGCTCTAATAATATTTCTGTTTGTTACTAATTAAAGCAAATATTTTACCTAAATTTGATTAGTTTTTTTTTTTTTATAAGAAAAGGAAATCCAAATCCCAGAGCACTCAAACTCGGTAACGGTCCATTGTACTACCAGGCAGAAATCCTCCTTTTGGTGTAGAGACATGAGAATATGTGGCGTATGTGGTTGTTCCCCATGGGGATTTAACCTGCACCGCCTGGGTCACAAGCCAACACATTAACCTTTACACCGTCGTCACCCAATTTGATTAGTTACTTTATTATATATTAACTTTCTCGTGCATTAAAGAGAAAATATTGCAATCGTGTTGAAATTTCGAATTCAAATTGGATATGAGGAACAGCAAAACAAGTGTCACCCGGATTTCCGTCCGTCAGTCACTGAGGCTCCTGACACAATGGATGGAATTATTTACTTTAAACTTCATATTTGGAGTTTTTTTTATCACTTCGAATAACGGTTCCTACGGTACAAATGGTTTTTTGAATACCCATGTTCTCAAACCGCTCTAACGATTTGATCAATTTTGAAATATTAATAATTGAGGAGCGTTAGAAAAGGGCTTACTCAATTTTGCGAATATTGTCGAAGAACGGTACTATCCAAAAATGCTAATATTTCAAAAGCGGGTCAAGTTGATTTGAAGAAAATTTAACACCGACTTATGCTATTTTTTTGTTTTTTTTGTTTATAGAGTATTTAATAGTACTTCCAAGCCATAGTAATATTAACGTTACTCTCAGCAAACTGAGAGTTACCTATCCTGGTTGAAAGCACGAGACTTGGAACCAGAACTAGGCTCGGACGAATAATAGGGGTAGGTGGAAAATCTTACATGAGACTCTTTCTCACTTACGAAAAGAAAAACCTTTATACCACAACTAAGTTATTCCTATCTAGTAGTTTAATTAAACAGTTAAATACGCGTTTGGCAGGCAGCTTCCCGGTCGAGGCACTTGGTAATACCGCCCTAAGCACGCGATTACATCTATTGCGCTAATTCAAATGTATCGCCTCGAATTCGTAGCATGGTATAATTGCAATGACCGTGAAGGCGTGTCTGTTGTTTGCGGGCAAAATGTTTTATTTCATCATATATTTCATTATATCAGTGTTTCTAATAAACCATGGTGCATTTACTACTTTTCTTAGCACTTTGTTTTGAAAAATTTGTAAAATGTTGATATTACTGGATTTGGTACAACCCCAAAGTTGTATACCGTATGTCTAAATCGGTTTTAGTACTTGCTTGTATAAAAGTAGCTTGTTCTGCATGCTGAGACTATTTGGCAGGAATTTGTATATAACATTTTTTAAATATTTTTTTTAATTCATATAGCTAAAAGTTTTTGAATTTTTGAAAATTTAACTTTTCTCAAAAATGATTTTGATCAATTTGAATATCTTAATTACTTGGGTTGAGTGTCAATAGGTGGCTTACTCAGTTTTTACCAAAGTACTCGATTTACGGTATTTTTGGAAACCAATAATATCCCAAAGAAGGGGGACATAATTTTAAAGAAATTTAATTTGATATAATAATAGATACAAATATTTTGAAGAAATCTGCATACTATGATTTTATAAATATTTTCGTAAAACTTTTTTATAATTTTTTTGCAACAGTTGCTAAAATGTTGAACATCCCATCCCGAATGGATAAAAATCTCAAAAGACGATATCTCGAAAAAAAAGTTAATTCGTTTCCTTAACATGGCCACAATGATTTTGATGATTTTTTGGTTTCCATTCCTTTAAGCTAATGCAAGAACATGGAATACTCAGATTTTCGCAAAAGACTCAAACAACCGTAGGTACATTAAAAAATTACTGTTTCTCAAAGATCGGAGGAGAGATTTAAAAAAAAAATAGCAATCATGCTTGTTCTATAATCTGGAACAAATTTACTTACTTATATTCAAAAAAAAATTATAAAGTATCTATAAATTCATATAGCTAACTGTTTCTAAAAAAAAATTAATTTTAATTTGCTCAAAAATGGCTTTAACGATATTGATCTCTGTTGGTGTTTTAAATACTTGGAGCAAAGGTAAGAAAATGGCATATATAGGTTTTTTTCCAAAAGACTAAAACAACGATACTTTCAATAACGGCAATATCTTAACAAAGTGATTTCTTTCCTCCAAATAGACACATTAAAATTGAAAGATATTAAGACAAATCAAAACCTTTCATAAGAACCACAAAACCAACTTCCGCTTTTTTAACTTCCCCTCTCACAAATACAATTAAAACAAATCAAATATAACTATCAACATGTAATCTACATTGTTGTGATTCTTTTTTTCCTGATTTTACGAGTGAATAAAATGGCTAATGAAAAAAGGGACTCCAAACTGATTCTTATGAAAGGAAGACATCTATATATTAATACGGAGTTGCCTAGCTTATTTCGTGAATGGTAACACTTAGCTCATGTCTGATTTGATAGATAATTATAGTTTTATCCTTCCGCTGAACGAATATGGTTGTGTATACGCTTGAACAACGCTGGGAAATATTGCGACATTACTTTGAGAATCATAGTAATGTTGCAGAATGTGTGCGAAAATTGCGTACGGATTTTGGAAGAAGAGAAGCACCGTCAGCTCCGTATGTTCGTTATCTTGTGGAAAAAGTGAAAGAAACTGGCATCCTCATCGATAAACCAAAGCGTGGAAAGCCAAAAACAGTGCGTACACCCGAGAATATTGCTGCTGTGGCAGAAAGTGTGCGTGAAGCGCCATCAACATCAATTCACCATCGTTCTCAACAATTGAACATTTCGGAGACATCATTGAGACGAATTTTGCATAAAGACCTTGGTATGACGCTACTATAGGGTACTGCATGGCCAGCCGAGGAAGCCATTTGAATGAAATTATTTTCCATTATTAACCGGAAGGATTGTACTTTCAAATAAAAAAAGAAATTTGAGAAAATATTCAGTAGTTTTTTTTTATAGCATTTTCAAAAAAAAAGAGTTATTTCGCGGACCCGTTATATTTGGGTAGGGGACAACACATAGAAGTGCACAATACAAAAATTATCCACATATATAACACACATTATGAATTACAGCAGGTAAAATGAAGCGAATTGGATGAAATTACTACAACAACAACATTGCTGTGTGAGGCAATAATCTGTCAATCGGATCGGAAAAATTTTATATCATGAAGTTACTTGAAAATGCTTGAAGTTACTTGAAAATGCTTCAAGTTACTTGAAAATGCTTGAAGTTACTTGAACTATATATGAATACGGAGTTGCCTATAACGTGTTTCTACCCATTTTTGCTATTATACATCACATAGATATACCAACACTATATATATTTGGGTAGGGGACAATACATAGAAGTGCACAATACAAAAATTATCCACATATATAACACACATTATGTATTACAGCAGGTAAAATGAAGCGAATTGGATGAAATTACAACAACAACAACATTGATGTGTGAGGCAATAATCTGCCAATCGGAACGGACAAATTTTATATCATGAAGTTACTTGAAAGTGCTTGAAAATACTTGAAGTTACTTGAAAATGCTTGAAGTTACTTGAAGTTATCTGAAAATGCTTGAAATTACACTAAGTTACTTGAAAATGCTTGAAGTTACTTGAAAATGCTTGAAAACTTGAAGTTACTTGATAATGCTTGAACATACTTGACATTACTTGCACATGCTTGAAGTTACTTGAAAATGCTTGAAGTTACATGCCGGGAAAATTTTATATCATGTGAAATCAGAGAATGCAATGTCGAAAAATGTCATTCTCCGATTAATATGTATAACAGTCGACTTTGTTTTTTTTCAACTTATAGAATAAATTGGTCGAATTTCGACCATGGGGCGACCCCTAGTTTTTATTAAGGCCCAGTCGCGCACTTTATTTTTTGTTTGCTTGGTTATAGGAAGGTTAAGTGATTGATGGAACAGTACGCCATTCCAGGATTTTCTACGAAACCCCTTAACAAACAGCTACAAACAGCTGAGAAAACAAAGACTTGATATAGATAAGGAATAAAATAGGTCCAAGTACAGACCCTTGGGGAACCCAAATATTTACAACCCCAGATTAATTAAAAGTAGTTTCGATTTTCACTTTTTATTCTCTATCTTCCAGGTAGGATTAAAACTTAGCATACATAGAACCGCGAATTAAAGAGAATGTTATGGTCAACTTTTATAATATCAACAAAAGTCCAGCACACGATTTTTTGTCGTCCAAACATTTCTGGACAATGCAACAAAAATCTAAGAGTTCATCTTCAGTAGACCGACCTGCAGTGGAGTTTTTTTTAGATTTCCTGAATATAGGACAGCGACAACTCTTCAGTCTTTTCTTTTCAGATCTCTCAGTGCGATAAACTTAAAATGCACACTGTGTGTGTATTTAATTAGTTCATCTTTTCAATTTCAACAATATGGTGGAGTAGCTTGGAAATAACTGTATATCCAATCCTTACTTAAAGTACGTTATAAAGTAAAAGGGAAATGGATTTTGGTGAATGCCATATTAAAAATTCTGGCGTTCCAGGTATCGTTTTTAGATGATGCAAAAATAGATTTAAAGCAAATCCCTTCTCAATCATTGATCCACGTTGTTGAATTTCATTTCAATCTGAATGTCACATTTTTTTTGCATTTGGTTTATGAGTTTCTAATACCCGCTCAATAAATTCGTCATCTTAGCCAGAGATACAGTCTTTTTGAACTGATATCTACATTCGAAAGGATAACAAAATTGCATTCAACTAAAAAGAACTCACCGTTTTTTTCACAAACGATACAAATCCGTATCCTTTTGATTTAAGCGTTTGTGGATCTCGAACAACTCTGCAGTCTCTGTAAAGAAAATAATAAAATAAAACTTGAGTATATTATGCAGTCACCTATTCATGTAATAATCTTTGCTTGCATTGTAAGGGTGAAGCTTTCACATTAACTCAAGCAGCTTTAACGCAAATGCAAATGCGTATTTATCTTGAAATCGAATTCAATATTTTTTCTGAGTGCCAGAATGAAACCTGAAATAAAACAAAACGAACACAAATATGATAACCAACAGAAGACATGTCTTAAGTATATGCATTCCATTCTATCAACGCCCTCCACCCAGGTCCCAACATGATAAAGATATATACTCCCCTAAAAGTGCATTTGCATATGTACATATGGAGGAAAACGAAACAATAGTTTTTTAGATTGCATCTTCCGCCCTTATCAGTGCTTTTCCATGAAAAATGAAAGAATCTAAAATAACGTATACTCTTAAAACCGTATTGAAGAAGGAGAGCTTTACGAGATGGGCGAACAGAAGAAGAACCGGAAAAGAGGACTAAATGTTACCTTCAGCATAAATACGTCTGCGAACGTGTTGCTGTGCATGGTTGAATAATATATTTGAGAGCATAAGACAAACATTACCTGCGACTTCAAAGATGGATGTGGTATCGTTGCAGAGAAGCATTTACCAATAAAAATAACTCTTCCAAGGCTCCGGCTGAGAGATCTTCTTTTTTGAATTGTAGAAATACTTTTTTTCGTATGTATACAAAAAGGAGACCATATATTTTTGTGTTGCATGCATGCATTCTATAGTAGATTCAGTAGTAGCTGTTCGCTCTGCCACTGGAGTCCTCGCCCATTGTAGTCAGATCGATGGGTGAACGTCAATGAATCATTCAAGAATGGCAATCTCATCAATGCTGAGTTCAAATATGCCAGGACATCAACTCATCCATAGTTATCCATCTGCAGTTTAGACATAATGTGTATTCGCACACACTCACACAATTCGGCATCCTTATCCATACATATATCCATCAAACACTCATAGATATGGGGTGTGATATTCAACCGCATTCACAATAAAATTTACTCGGATAAGCTGCATTTTAGATTGGCAATGGCCCTGAAATGTAAGTGCGAGAATATTTAAAACGTTTTTTGAGGGCAATGGAGTTCATTGTTGTAGTAGGTATATTGTTCCTCTTGTCAAGTTTCCGATGTGAATGCCTCAAAGTTGTTGATTCTATTTGCAGAAGCTTTCGGTCAGGCGGTCAATGTTGTTCTTTGCATTTTGGTTTGAATTTGGGTAGCAACAACATAAATCCACAGAGTTCTTACACCAGATTCCTTCAGCCATATAAATAAAAAAGTATATGAGCTCTTGAACACACGAGATAGCTGGCGAACCTGCCCATATGATTACTTTTCTTATAATAAAAATATTTTTTCCCTGTGTTAGCTATTCGCTCTTTATCACTTAAAATAATGGAGCACTCCGCGAAATTATATTAAAAAAAATTCCGTTTATCTGTTATATTTCATTAGTTGACAGTCATTTCTGTGTATTCCGTTCAATTACTATGGACTCAACGCGTGTTTATTGCGAGGTCCATTATGATACCACGTGACGTAAAATAGACATTGGGGATTTTTTTGGCGATTGGTAATTTTTGTTACACATTGTTTGAAAAATGACAGTTGAATGATTAAGTGTTAGTTATAAAATAATAGGTTGGCCGACCACTAGCGAATTTCAACCCTTCGCCCGGAATGATGGCACTTGAGAAATGTGGTATGGTTAAGGCACTAGTAGTCAGCCATTAACCCATTTTTTTGTTGTATCATAGAATAATCATTAGGATTTTTTCTAATATAAGATTTGACGACCAGCGGGAACAATTCCTAGACATCTACTCACAATCTTGATATTATACCGCAAACAAGATAAAATTCCGTTGAAAACGACGATGAATAACAGCGATTTCGTTCTAGATTTTGAAGTCAAATGAGAACCTCTGCGAAGGGTCAGTCACCATATCGAGTGTACAATCCTGGATTGGATGGTACCGGTGCGGAGGCCTAAGCCGCAATAATTGCAAGGGTCACCCATGGCAGACACGCCGTTGAAGATCGTCAACAAATAACTGCCCATAGGACATTCCGTTTGCTTCCCCTCTTTCTCCCCCATACACACTCGTCATTTCCTTCCTTTCCCGGTTCCTGTCCTTTTCCAATTCTATTATTCCCTTGAAGGTGTCAAACTTCCCGTGCCGATGGTCAACCTGGCTCAGTGCCCAGTTTAAAAAATAGCTCAGTCATCAACGGATAATTCGGATACCTGTTAACCTCTGGACTACCCTGCCTTACCGGTACTTCCCTTCCCCGCTACTAGTGGGAACTTATCATGAACAAAAACAAACAAGACAAACAAAATCCTAAGCCCGGTATCCCTTAAAAACTTTACGGTATAGTACGGCGGAAAAGCTGTCTACCGGTAATGCTCTTATGGCACCACTGTGGTGAAACTGTGGAAACACCTGTTTTCTCTACTGGTGATAGCGAGCGAGTAGAGGTAGGAATGCGCATCATATTATTGCACTACTGCTCCACTCTTGTTCCCAACTGCTCCTGCAATGCTGACTGGTACACTGCCTTAAATAAAGCGATAAATCGTGCTAAACTGGGCAAAGTTCAACATACAGCTTGGATGTGCATAAGCGGAACACTGCGAATAACTCCCCCGCAGCACTAGACATTCATCTTCATCTGACCACTCGCCATATTGAACAGACAAACAGCTGTCAGTTCCGCTGTCTGCTTAAAATCCACCCCACAGTGGATCAATAAGAATATTGGCCACTCCATCATTCTGGACTCACTTGGGTCTCTACGAAGAAACACTCAGTGTACCATGCCCTAATTACAGTTCGGAGAGAACTTTCAAATCACTATCCCCACCAGATCACTCTGGCACGACGATGCATTTACGGAAGATAAATCGATCCGCTTCTACACCAATGGATTAACAACTAGTGATGGGGTAGGTGGAGGCGTTTTCTCAGCAAGACTAAATTTAAGTCTCTCTTTCCATCTTTCTGACTAACCATTGTAGCGTGTTTCAGGCGGAAATTATGGCGATCGAAGAAGCCTTGTCATGGCTAAAGAGAAATGTGATATCCACTAAGGACATCCGTATCTTTTTGGGACAGTCAAGCCGCGATTAAGTCTCAGGACTCAGTCTCTTCAAATTCTATCGTAGCCCTACACTGACGATCATCTCTAAATGAAATAGCGGAGCAGTTGAATATTCACCTCTTTTGGTTGCCGGGGCATAAAGGCATTCCAGGAAACTGTATTGCAGATGATTTCGCCCAAAAAGGAACCACATCACCTATTTTTCCTGATAAAGGTTCTCTAGGTATACCAATCACTACATGCAAACCTAATGTTTAAGCTATTCGCAATGGAAAGCACAAACCTTAGGTGAACCAGTGGTGTTACAAGTCTAGCGACTATGCATATCTGGCCAAACTATATCTGAGACGATCTAAGTATCTCATCTCACTAAACCGACTGCACATAAGCTCTACTATATGTGTCATTACAGGACACTGTCTAATAGGCAAGCATGCATTGAGGCTTGGCGTTTATTCAATCTACTTCTGCAGAACCTGCATGGACGAAAAGGAGGACGAGACTTTTTTTGTACATGTCCTGCTCCATGTACATGTAGCAATATCTATCTAGTAGCCTTCTTGCTTAGTGATCTTAATGACTTGTCTAACACTGACGTTAGAAGTCTACCGCGCTTCATTGGAAGCTCTAAATGGTTTAACCGATAGAGGTTGAAACTCCATAGATCCACTTGGTATCGCAATAGACCTCATATTGGCCTAAGTGTTTGGGATGTAGCTGACAACCACCTCAACCTTATTTTACCTAACCTTAATATTCCTGAACCTCGAATCATTGCATTGTTTGGGGGACAGTGTTTTACTACCTTTTTTTATAAGACAGGTGGAAATCATCGAAAGTGTGGGATTTAAACCCTAACTAGATCTATCACTGCCTAGCCCCTGTTTCCTATACTTCCTACGCTACACATATCATCACGGGAGTTTATCAGCCGTCGTTGCCTTTATTCCAACACATTTATGTGTCTCCTTAAATTTTGTCAGTCTGGGCATTTGCAGGATGCACGAATGTATATGACATCATATCCCTAAGTATATCGCTGTGTGCAAGCTCTGATTGCAAGCTTTTGCGTAAGTGTTGTGTGGATTCGTGCTTTTACCTCATGATATATTGCTTTGTTTTATTTCTATTTAAAAATTGTTTCTGGCTTAAATTGCGCCATCAAGCCCTTAATGTTAGAATAACTGAATCTCGCCCAGGTAATAAAGCAATTTATTTTACCATATTGCAAGAGTATTGTAATGCTGACTAATAGTTTGTAACCTGTCTTAATTTCGTTCGTAGACCCCTAAAAGTTTCTATATTTGTGATCGGCCAACATCGAAAGTTATGTCGATCTAGCCACGCCCGTCCATCCTTTGCTAATTTTAATGCCCTAAAATTCGACCTAGAAAGCTAAAATATACTCTCTAGCGGCCCGAAAACGGCATTCTTATCATGGATTACCTCGATACCCATCCATATTTCAGTTGCTGTTATTACGGAGGTTAAACTAAGTAACGTTGACTCTTCCACCGCACACCTCTCCCATACGAGTACCATTCAACGTCCACACATTTTACGCTAATAACCGGCTAAAAGACTTCGAAAGAATTATTCTATTACAACAATACTAGTACTTTTTTGGGCTATCCTTCATCAGTTAACTTCAAGTACTCTTGGTAATTTAAGACCAAAAAAATTGACAACAGACAATTTACCTCGAAAAATAACGACCGGCATTAGCGATTGTTAGCCTCAACTGCATTCGAAAAAAGCTTTAAAGTTTTGAGGGAAAATTAAGAAAAAATGTCCTGAAAAAGGAAAATAAAAACAAACTCTTTTTTAATAAAACGATTTATCTGCTGTATTAAGGGGTGCCTTTTTTTGCTGTTCATAGCCACCAAGTGCGAGTTAATGGATGCAAGCTCTGGTGGGATATGGCAAGCTATATTAATAGAGGAACACTGAGGTGTAGGTCTCTCTATTATAGTTCGTTGTTCATAGTCAGGGGGTAATTATTCTTAAAAGCACATTCTACCCATTAGCATTTTTATGTAGGTTTCCTTTCAAAAACGGCACAAACAAAATAAAGGAAATGGAAAAGAAAAGAAGGTCAAAGAATTCGACCATTACCACTACTACTAGTGCACGACATAACTAGGACATTTTTTTTGTGGTAATATAAAGGGCGTATACAATTAGTAGGCACAACACTGGCGAAGCGGTCGCCTCAGAGAGGAAAAGGGTCCAATGTAACAAAGAGTCGGCAAAAATCTTGCACCGACTGCCTTACCGCCGCGCACAATGAAACGGAAAGCGTTTACTCCTGCATAATGTTAGCAAAATATTATGTTGGTTTATGGCAAACGGATGGAAATTGTTAGCGAAGGGAATGAAAGTAAAGGGTTTCCAGCGGAAATTTTTTAAGTTTAATATTAAAAACAAAAAACCACAGCGTTATTCTCATATGTTATTAATTCAATATTATAAAAAGTGAACGAAACTGAAATCATAAACTGTATTGCAAGGATAAAATTTAATTCAGCAGGTGAAGAAAGTATTTCCTTGCGCTTCAAGATGATTTTTTTATTCATCGCTACCCACTTGACTCGCATCATAAACCACCGCACCACAATGTCAATTTTTTCCAAATCGTGAAACCTGTTGCCATGAAACTCGTCCTGTCTCCTGTCACCGCTGAAGATTTGAGGCCAATCAGTATTTTAACATGCTTGTCAAAAGTCTTAGAGACTTCATCTTCATCTTCATCTCTCTCGCCATAGTATATTTTATAAGGGGCATTCCGGTTTCCAAACAAACCATAGTTGCTCTACTGATATGGTCACCCTATTTGAGGACATAAGACAAAACTTTGACAAAGGCTATGTTACGCTCCTTTGTGTGCCCGTTATGAGGACGTTAATTATGTAACAAGGCAAATTTATGGATGCCTTCGAAAACTGTGGTTAACTGCAAGATTTTACTTGGGACCTTAAACGCTATATCGACGCCAGAAATTGTATCTTTTTATATAGTCATCTTCTTTTTCCTTAATGGTGGTGAGCGGTGGGGCTATGATCAGGTCTATGAGGCCAATCAAATGATAGTGTTCCTGTATTTGATTGATATTGCCTTTTTGAGAGGGTTCGTAGGATCGATCCTTTGCACATGACAGTGCCAACTGAGCCAGCCGCGCTCCATTTTCTTCGAGATAAGTTTTTTTGACGAAAGGCTTCCTCCGAACTTGGAATTTCTTATTCGATCAATCATTGTTTCTCCTGCTGTCATGCGACCAATCTTCATCTCAGCTGCCGTTTATTTGAACTCATACTTTTTGTACGCTGTCCAACATTGTGAACCATGTGTGAGCGCCTAGCGTATAACTGCGGGGTAGAGCCTTCCCTTTAGCTTAGACAGCATCTTCGGTCACAGAAAATGGCTTCGTTTTCCCGCCACTTCATCCACCCTAAGCCACCTCGGAGTGGATCAGAGAACTGGCAACACAAGTATTCTGTTTTTATCGGGCTAATACGATACCCATTTCCCTTCAAAACTTTCACCCATACATCAAGTACTCGTTGCAGATACGTTTCATCCTCGCTTATGATCGAATAAGGTCGATCATCGATCAATTATCGACACTCACAATAGAGACCTTAGTCAACGTCGTAATATCGCGTGTCGATATTTCCATCACAAGTGCTCAAACGAAATAGTCACTCCATTCCACCCATAGAACATTTCAACCGCAATATTCGCCATGCCAGGAATGCGCATCAGTTAACCCTTAGGCCTATTTTCGGGCGAACAGTGTAATACAAAGCATCCTTCCTTAGCCGTACAACGCGAATGTGGAATGCTCTTCTCCGCTCTGTTTTCCCTTACCATTGTAAATTACAAACGTGTAAAACCAAAGTGCATCGTTTTCTCCGCTCTCACCCTTATCACCATTTCCTTAATGCTCTTTATATGTAACTATAAACAAATCTACATTATAAGAGCACTTAAAAGTCCAAGCGTTTATTAAATAAAAAAACGGATTAGCTTTTTATATGGGTGAAACTTTAGTTTCTTTTTCAAAATAACGTGCAATGTTGATTTTTTTGTCCAGTTCAGGCCGCAATTTTCCTTATCGATTTACCCGGATTGTGCATTATTTTACGTCGGGCTTAAGCATGTTCTGGCGTCCTTCTCTCACTTACTTTACCGTGTTCGTTTACGCGCAATTACAAGTTAAACCTTCCAGTGGACAACTTTTATTACATGGAAATGGCTGAGATGACTGGGCCCAGAAGAAAAAATTACTCAGTGTTTACTCAAAGTTCTTCGAGTAGTTTTCGGTCCCGTTTGCGTTGACGGGCTTTGGAAGAGGAGATTTAACAGCGAACTCTACGAGCTGTACAACGACATCGATCGGCTATGACATGTAGACCGAATGGACACTAACGCTCCGGCCCGAAGAGTCTTCGATTCCAACCCGGAGGGACAACGCAGTAGAGGAATACCTCGCCTTAGGTGGCGCGCGCAAGTGGAAGGGGATCTCAACCAACTTGGTGTGCGCAACTGGAGGCAGTTAGCCAAAGATCGTGATAACTGGAGAGGCGTATTGGTTGAGGCCCAGGTCCACCCCGGACTGTAGCGCCACCTAAGTAAATAAGTAAGAAAGCAATGTTTACTTATTCAAGGCATCTTTACCTTCTAAGCAGGCATCTATCTTTGAGGTAGATTTTTCAAATTGAATACACACAATGTATGAGACGGAAACTAGCAAAGAGGAGGCGATTTGAGTTTTAACTTATCGGCGTGAGTAAATACATACGTCTTTGTATGTGATGTATGCAAACATTCTGATAGGAAGTTTAGACGAACCTTTGCAGTAGTGATTAAGACAAAATTAAAGACTGACGAAGTTAATGATCGTAGCAAATGTTGATCAAAATGTTGGTCTTTATGAACTATATTATCTTGGACGTCAATACGAAATAAATTGTCAATCTTTACTTAATATCTCCAATCATATGTTTTGCTGGGTTACGTTGTTCAAGTAGCGTTATCGATCTTAATCAGATCATCTGAACGGACGATGTGTTTGCTGATAATAGTCATCCTTAATCTGGCAAAAGCCGGACATTCACGGATGAAATTCTATGCCAGTTTGACCGAGTATCTTCAAACCGGCATAGAATTTCAGGGAGAATTAAGTATAAGATTTCAAGTACGTTATATTCAGTCCGAGCAGATACTAAGCTCTGCGAATTTTAGAAAAAAGCTTCTTCGATTGTCAGCACGAGGCGTGATCATGGGTGGCGACGTTGTGGAGGTTAGTGTGTTGGCTTGTGACCCGTGCGGTGTAGGTTCAATCATCATGGGAAACAACAACATACGCCACCTATTAATTGAGGAAAACGAATGACACCTTGTTTTGTCCAACCTATACACCAAAAAGAGGATGTCTGCCTGGTAGTAGAATGGACCGTAACCGAGTCTGAGTGCACTAGGATTTGGATTTCCTTCTTTTAAAAAGAAAAAGGAAAAAAGAGACGACATCATAGCCAGGGTCATGCCAATATATGTTATTTTTTGGGGTAGAACTCACAAATATCACGCTGATGAACAGACGAGCAGCACCCTATGGATGGTTGTGACCCAATAAAGGCTAATAATATGCATTTCCTGGAAAGAGCGTCCGCTCTTTTTTTAACCTGGATACCCAGGTCAGTGTTTTAGAGTAACCCCTTTCGAAACTTTCAGCTTAACGATGGCCTTGTTGGAAACTTAAATATTCCCTCCTCATCATTATCCACGGAAATAATGATTTCTCTTAGTAACAAAAAGGGCTGAAATTAAAAGGGTGATGACAGCAAGACAAACAAAATAGAAAAAGAAACCTGCACAAATGTTTGCAGTCCTTTTTTTGAGTAGAAGGAAAAAAAAAACAACCAAAAACTTTTAAGGGCACGTTGCTCTAAAATACTACTCAAAGGAACTTGTGAATTACAACTTGAAGAAAACAACATCCAGTCGCAAGTCCGCCTATCTGGCTGCACGAAACTACGAGTAGAGTACATATTATAAAATGAAAGACCATGGAAAACTTTTCTCCTTAACAAATCAAAAGGATTAAATTCACTTGAAAATTGAAGGTAAGATCCCATGTAAGGCCGCGCCGTGCTGTTGAGAGCTTTTTTCATTCTCCCCATTTCCGCCGCATGCTCCATTCCAAAGACGATGGGATAAGAAGGTTTAATAAGTTCAAAAGCCAGTTAGGGAATTCATCATGTTTTTGGGAGATTTTTTAGCAGAGGTAGCCGCAATCGTACTGCAAATAACAAAAGGACCTTTCCGGGTGGTAAATAACAAAAAAAAAAAAAAAACAGAAGAATATGCCAGCGGAGTGTAGTGAGCCCGGTGTTTTATTTCGTTGGGAAAAGTTTGAGCTATTTCACAAGTCCTAAGTGTGCCTATCCTAAGAAACAAACTAAGAACTGTAAAGGACTAAGGGCATTCTTATAGGAAGGAGTGTGGGCTATTTTTCCGGCAATCTTCTCAATTTTTATTCCAAAAAAGTTCTTAGAATAATAAGTGGTTATGCTCTGGTACATGTGGTTGACTACAGCATCAAAGTTTGTAAAAGGGATGAGAGGATTAAAAAAAGAACCAAAACTTTTCACAGAGTAAATAGTAGCGATATGCTATGCATAGTTAGTTGAGTTCCTTTTTTTGCCTTCGGTCCATTCCCTTTGCTTCGCTACTTTACAACATTAAGTTCATCCCTGTGGACTATTAAGAACTGTAAATCCTCCTAAATGGTATACAAGTGTTGAAAAATCATCCGAGTTTTTTTTATGTTTACTTGTGCAAGAAGGATTCTTTTTCACCTCTAGTTTCCAGACTTCTTCTGCCAAGTGGCTGCATAAAAATATTAGGAGGAATTTCGCAGATGGTGCGGTGCTCATCTTGGTATGGCAGAGCGATTTATGAGTCATCTCATATTGAAGTACTGTACAACTGTAAGTGAGAATGGTATATTATAGTGTTATAGCTGGGTGTTAAGTGCTTGTAAGTTGCTGATGCACTTCTTTAGTTATTTTTTGTTCGTCCATTTTTAAGATAAGAGTGTATGTTTGAGAATATTTAGATAGCGCAGAACAACCTACATATGAGAGGGTGGACATATTTTCTACGCCATAAAATTGTGCTGAGGAAACCATGTGCAGAAAGATGTAACTGAATTAGAAATGTACGAACCATATTCGAGGAATAAGTAATTCATGTTTGCAGGTTGTTCTATTTAAAAATGAATGGAGAATTTCGTCTCCCCATTTCAAACAAATAGCAGAACAGCTGCAAAGATTAAGAATAAATGATCCATGTGGCGGATTAGACTGTTATCAAGGAAATACTTGAATAACCACGGGAATATGGTGTGTTATCATAAGTGGAATGAGACTAAATCAGAAGGTACACCTACACATTAGGCGTGCAATTCAAAGAGTTACGATATTTATTTTAATTGTTTTAGGTTCTTTTATACCCACATGTGATTTCTAAGAACAAATTATTTTACTTCAACATATTTTTCTACTTTTAATAAAGACATAAACAAGTCAATATGTTGCATAATTCAACAAAAATATTTACTTTTATTATCAAGCTGCCGACCAGTGAAGATTCTCTGCCGAAAATTGCTTCCAGTTGGCCAGACCAATCGCTTTGGTACACTCGATGGCTTGGTCTTTAAAACGGACGTCCGGCCACCACTCATTTAGCTGATAAGCACACTTTATTGCCAAAAATTACCTTGCACTGCCAAAAAACCAACAGTGCATTGGCAGTTTTCATCTAAACATGCCTGGACCAAAGAAGTGGAGCATTATTTTCCATTGCCTCGATGTCAAAAAATATTATGCATAACCAGCCCATACAGGTCCTAAAATATAGCTTCTCCAACCATTTTCTTGTGCGAAGTGTAAGGGACCTACAACTTTAAGCCCAATCCGAACGGCAAATTTGAGAAGCTTCTCACGACAGTTGATACCTTTGGATGTTTGTCAGATGTTCGCAAGAGGTGGCAGTGGACAAAAACAACTTGTGTTTTTCGAGAAAATTTGATTAGTAGTCCAACACACTAACCACTGAGCTACTGCACCCACTATTCGATCGATGTGGCAGAGAAAATGAAAACAACGTGATTAAGCTGTTTGGACTACATCCTCATCTTGGTCCATACCAAGCTGGTATCCGCGATGGCCTGGTCTTTAAAACGAGGGATTTTTGAATCTTGTAGCTGGGAGTTCGCCGGAACATTATTGTCCGTTCTCTCGAAGTGTCCCAGCCAATGCTGTCGACGTGTTTAAGTTGTTTGGACTACATCCACATCTTCATAGAGTTCGCGGTTTGATCTTCTCATCCATTTGCGCTCCTCGCACACAGGACCAAATATGCGAAAGTATTTTTCTTCCGAAAGAACAAAATATTAGCTCCACTGCCCTGCTTATCGTCCAGAAGTCGACGCCATAAATCAGAACTGGCAATATCAGTGTTTTCTAGCACTTACATTTGGTCTTCTTGTTATTCAATCGCCATGAAAGTCTCTAACATGGCACGCTTAGATCGGCTGATGATGTATATATCGTCCGCGTATCCCAGTAGTTATACGAATCTGTTTGAGATAGTGCCTTTCGTGTTGACACCTGTCCTGCGCACTTTGTGCTCCAGAACAAGATCGAAGAAGTCAATGATAGCGCATCTGGTGCACGTTCGGAATAGTTCAGAAGAACTGTTTCCATACTCCACATTCACCTTGCGTCTTTCAGCCGTAAGCGAACACAATTGGAAAATTTTCCCAATTCGGCCAACCCCACGTCAAGGTCCTGACGATGAATGCCATCATATCCAGTTTTAAATCCATGAAAAGATGGTAGGTCTATTTCGATCTGAGCGGCATTTAGCATCGATATGCCTTGACAGTTCTTTCGAACACAGGTTCATAATCGCTGCTATCTGTCTTCTGTAAGATTTTTGAAAAAATTTTGGGAAATTATATGGTCAACTTCTTCCAAAAACCAAATTATTTCAGTAAATATCAAACGGGTTTTGTCAAAGGACATTTGACAGAGAGCTGAGAACAGTGCATTGCCTTAGATTTTACAATGGCTTTTGATTTGGTCAATCATGGAAATATTTATTTTTTTTTTTTTATTTATTTCAAATATATATAATGTTCTCTGTACATATAAGAATCAGATTCTTTTAGCTTATACAGGAGTTTATAAACAGTTAGCAGCACAATAGCAATAATGAAAAATAAAAATCCGAAAACAGGATTAATTAACAGACAAATTACAACGAATACCATAGAGGAGAAGCTTTAATTTTGACTAGATAAAAACGAAAATCCAGATACTAATAGAAAATTCTTTCTCTGGTTGATTTTCCGTCTAACGTTAAGAGGTCCTCTCGCGATGGTCAGTCACCTTGACGTGTGTACCATCATTGCATTCGATGGTACCGGTGCGGAGGCTTGTGGTGCAAAGATTCAACGGGCTATGCTGTCTAAGGGCCACCCAAGGCAGCCAGGCCGATTGATGAGCGCCAACCCAGAAATGGCCAGGACTCAACGTCCACCCACTCCTAATTCAGAGTGTCATGCGACCCGTGCTTATTGGATGGTTAGCAGCCAGGGGTATCCGGCTGTATTTTTGCGGAGCCTCTCTGATACCGGGCCATCTCAGAGAGTAACCATGGCCTTACCACGTTAATGCGGGGCTCTGGCGTGGTTGACCGTCTTTCCCGCACTACTCGTGGGATATGCCAAACAAGAAGAAACAAAACAAACAAAAAAAAAACAGACTCAGCAGAATGCGGGGACAGACCGCAAACGAAGTCATTGGTCGGATGGAGCAGGACATCCATGACGACCGCCTGGCACATGATAGACCCGGAACAAGTCGAGAGGGAGGCTCTAAACTGGTGCAACCCAGCACCAGTCAAAGAACCATCATCACCTTACGACAAGCCACGGGGGTGCCAAAAGGCCCGGGAAGAAGCCCGGTAGCACAGACAGTTGCATGCAGTGGGGATGGGAGCCAAATCCTAATCCCCTCCCTGTCCGGGAAATTATTGATGGAGGGAACTAGGGCAGCGGGAACGAGCATAGCTCAAGTACCAACCCCTGAAACCCCCGGGAACTATTACCGGAAGGAAGAGGACTAAGCCAGCCTTAGCGGGGTCAGTCACCTTGACGTGCGCACCATCACCGCAAACAAATTCGATGGTGCCGGTGCGGAGGCTTACGACGTAAAGAGTCATCGGGCTTGCAAGGGCCAGGCCGTCCGATGAGCGTCAACCAAGAACTGACCAGGACTTCACGTCCGCTCCTACCCCACCCTTACATACCCCATCTGCCCCTCTCCCTTTTTGCTTACCACCCCCCACCCCCCCCCCCCCCCCCCCTCCTTACTTACAACTTTTCGGCAATGCCCGGGGAGACAACCCCAACAACAAATCCCCAAATCTAAGGTGGAACAGCTAGCGCCGAGAGATGAATGGCTAAGGGGTTCTTAGTCGATAGCAGCGAACTTCGGATACCAGGCGACCTCCGATTTCAAGATAGCCTTCCTGTGGTTATACGGGTAGACCACGGGCGACCTTCCTCTCCCGTTCACTCGTGGGAATCAAAATAGATCCGTTTAATAAAAAACAAATAGAGAATGATGCCTCTACAACTGCATCATCAACTAGGGATGTTTCAGAACACCCTGCTTTACCAACTGGGGATGTTTTAGAACACCCTGGCGTAAATGACGCGACACCTGCCAATCGGGAAGGGTCACAAACCACAGATTCGGAGATGATGAGCTTAGAAGAGAACTTGTCCCTCCTTAGTGAAGATATCTCTGAGTCCAGTACGCTATGCAATGTTAGCATACTCTCGGATGAAGTGCATCCCTTGAATACAGGCGCGCCGGAGACCTCTGGCATAACTGCACAGACTGAGTCTAAGCGCGTCAAATTCACACCATCCGAACAGCGCCGTTTTAAGCGCGCGCTGAAAAAGGGAAAAAACGTAGAGCAGGCCAGAGCACTTGCTCTGTCGACAGAGGTCGACACAGGCTCCGAGGTGAAGCGTACAAGGTCCGAGGACAATACGCCGCCCCAATCCGAAGCGAAACGAGCTCGCACAGGAAATACAGCCGTCGACAAAGTCTCCTATAGAGACATAGCGAGCTTTGTAAGACTGGGTGTAGTACCTGTCGATCTGGATCGCAATCCTCTCAGTAATGAGCAAATGGCTCAGATTCAGGAGAGGATTATGGACATCACCATCGAACAACGTGATGAGGGGACCAAACCAGCCTTCCGCGGTACAACTTTCAAAGCCGGATGGCTAATGATAGTATGTGCGGATGCTACCACTGCAGAGTGGATGAGCACACACTTCGCGAAGCTCAAAGAGAAATGCGGGATGGAAGTGACGCTTGTGGGGGAAGAACTGTTCCCGAAACCACATATCGTCAGAGCCTTCTTCCCACATAGTACCGGAGTAGCGAATGAAAGAATACTGGCAATTCTAGATGGCCAGAATAAAGAACTCAACACCAGAACGTGGAGAGTTCTGCAAAGATCTGACGACAGAGATGTCGCCCATATGGTCCTTGCTGTAAACGAAAGCACGATGAAGCGACTTGTTGAGCTAAAGGGGATGGTCTCGTTCAGATTTGGACAGATCAAAATAATCCTCAAGAGCGCGGACAAATCGACGAATCAGGCGTCAAGAGAAAACCAACAAAAGGCTACAACACCAGGGGCTAGTATTAGTACTGCCACTGATGCTTCAGAAAAGCCTTCCACAAGCGCCAACAGTAGCGCCACACCACCAGTGGCTGGCATTAGTGCTGCCAAGGGTAACTCAGTTGCTAAAACAACTGTGGTGCTGGATGCTAAAGCAAAGGCTAAGAAAACGGACAGCACAAACGCGCACCGTAACCGCTTTAGGCCAAAACTGGCGGCCGAACAGGCACATATAAGCGGGAAAGATGGACAGAACACCAGAAGTCCAAGGGGGAGACAAAGTGGTCTCTCTCAACAGGGTTACGTACGACGCAGGGGTGATAACAAACCTCATAGAGTGCGTAATCCCGAGTACGTGAAGAAGAAATGACGTCTCTAACTGTGCTGCAGGCAAACCTGCACCGCGCTATGGGTGCATCGGACACCTATAGCCAAAGATGTGCCGAAAGGAACGTCGCTCTTGGTTTAATCCAGGAACCATGGGCAACTACAGGTAAGATCTTTGGTCTTAACAGCAGAAATAGAGAGCTAATTTTTGCCAAAGGTAACTTCAGACCTAGGGCAGCTCTTTCCATTGCGAAAGATATAAAATTCTCTCTCATTCCAGGTTTCAATACTAGGGACCTGGTGGCCGTTTTAATTGAACGCCACAATGGCCATGTGATACACAAGTTTGTATGCGCATCGGCGTATTTTGCTGGGGACATAGAGGAGGTACCACCTACACCAGTACAGGAACTTGTCCAGTACTGCCAAACTCAGCAAGTACATCTTGTTATCGGCTGCGACGCGAATGCACATCACCAGATTTGGGGCAGCCGAGACACAAACAAAAGAGGTGAGTTACTTTTAGATTACCTATATAGTAAAGACCTAGTTATTATAAATAAGGGTGATAAGCCCACTTTTAGGAACAGTATACGAGAAGAAGTTTTAGACCTTACTCTCTCGTCTCCTTTTATACAAAACATTGTAGAGGACTGGCACGTGTCTGATGAAGCTTCTCTGTCTGATCATATGCATATTATGTTCAGGCTGCGATGCAACACCGAGTGCGCGCCGGTCAAATACAATAATAAATTAACTAACTGGAGAACCTATAGTGAAAATCTGGCAATCAGAACTGATCTGCTACCAGATTCACCACTAACACCGAGTGATGCGGACGCTGCACAATGTCAGCTTAACGACATCATTATCTCATCCTTTAGGAATAGTTGTAAGGTAAAGCGCACCGTGGTAAAAAGAAGCGTACCATGGTGGAATGAAAACCTGGAAACTATCCGCAAGAAGGTGAGAAAACAATTCAATAAATCGAAACGCACCGGCGTATGGGATCAATATCGATCCATGTTAACCAAATACAACCAAGAGTTGCGAAGATCTAAAAGGGCCTCATGGCACGCAAACTGCGAAAAGCTGGAAAAACTCCCAGCAGTAGCGCGGCTCCAGAGAGCGCTTTCAACAGATCCTTCAAACTGCATGGGATTGCTCATCAAACCTGATGGAACAATCACAAGCGACCGGGAAGAAACTCTAATAACCTTGCTGCAAGTTCACTTCCCTGGTTCCCTAACTGTCGATCACACAACTGATCAAACTACTGAGGTTTCATATCCAACTAACCTCAGCAGAAATAATAGTTTATCTGGTAGACTATTTAGTCCAGATAAGGTAAAATGGGCAATAAACTCATTTAAACCATTCAAGGCACCAGAAAATGACGGAATTTTTCCAGCCCTCATTCAAAAGGGTATGGAATTCTTCCTACCTAACATGATTGCCTTATTTAGGTTCAGTTTCAACTGGGGCTACATACCACGCACTTGGCGGGAGGTCAATGTAGTATTTATCCCCAAACCAGGTAACAAACCTAGTGAACTACCTAAATCCTATCGTCCCATAAGCTTGACATCGTTTTTCCTGAAAACAATGGAAAGAATAATTGACGTTCATATCAGAGAATGCGTTACTTTTAGCATGCCTCTACACCCCTGTCAATATGCGTATCAAAAAGGCAAATCAACGGAAGGCGCCCTGTTAAAACTAACAAATCACATAAACAACGCCTACCGTTGTAAAGAAATTGCACTATGCGCTTTTCTTGACATAGAGGGTGCTTTTGATAACACCGGTTATGATTCAATATCAAACGCTTTAATTCACCGAAAGGTAGACTTTCCCACCATAAACTGGATAAAAGCGATGCTCGAAAGTCGGAAAATCACTGCTTCGTCAGGACAGACTTCAGTATCAGTTTCAGCTATAAAAGGCTGTCCACAAGGAGGAGTTTTATCACCCCTCCTGTGGTCTTTGGTCATAGATGACCTACTTCAAAAATTAAGTAATTTAGGCTACGACATAATAGGGTATGCCGATGACTTGGTCATCATTATTAGGGGCAAAGAATCAAACGTAGTTACTTCACGTATGCAAAACGCCCTTAAGATAGCTATAGACTGGTGCGTCAAGGAAAATCTCTCCATAAACCCCAGTAAAGCTATCATAGTTCCTTTCACAAAAAGAAGAAATCTCAGCTTAGCTCAGATTTCACTAAATGGCACGACCATTGAGTATTCCGACGAAGTCAAATATCTTGGAGTAATTCTGGACAAAAGACTAAACTGGAACTCTCACATCAACAACAAAATCACCAAAGCTAACAGAGCTTTATGGGCCTGTCGACGCACATATGGCAGAACCTGGGGAATCTCTCCAAAGATTGTCCACTGGATCTACACAGTGATGATAAGACCCATTATAACATACGCCTCCATTGTATGGTGGACAAAATCCACACAAAAGGTCGCAAAAGAGAAGCTCAAAAAGGTACAACGGCTTGCGTGCCTTGGTATCTCCGGAGCCATGCGAACCTGCCCAACGGCTGCCATAGAGGCAATAACAGGTATTACACCTCTCCACATATACATTCAAAAAGTGGCAATCCGCAGTGCAATAAGTCAAATACAGTTAAACGAGATAAGTCTTAACGATCATCCGGAACTTAAGACCCTTCTTGGTGAACTGCCAGAACTCAACATGAACTGCGCGGTCACAGACCGCATCCATAAAACACTATGCTTCAATAAGCGGTTCTCCACGGAGATTCCCAAGAGAGAAGCATGGGTTAGTAATAACCCACCTAACAGCCACAACGGCATAAAGTGGTATACGGATGGTTCTAAAATGGAAGCGGGGGTAGGAGCGGGAATTTACGGACCAAACAAACGCTTTACGATACCCATGGGAAAAAGTCCCAGCGTATTTCAAGCAGAGCTCCACGCCATTCAAGAATGCGCTAGCCACATAAATTTATCTGGTATAAAAGGTGCAACCATCCATATATTCACGGATAGTCAAGCAGCTATAAACGCCCTTAGCTCGCATACGATTGACTCCAAATCAGTAATGTACTGCTTCAACACCCTACAGGCACTCGGAACAAGTAACAAGACCAAGCTATGGTGGGTTCCGGGTCATGTCGGGGTGGAAGGTAACGAAAAGGCCGACGAACTGGCCAGAAAAGGTTCGGAAACACCCTTCATAGGTCCCGAACCCTTCTGCTGCACTCCTAGATCAGCAGCAACGGCAGCAATAAAAAGCTGGGAATACAGAAAATGTATCCATCTATGGGAAAGCATCCCAGGTTTAAGACAGACCAAACAAGCCGTTCGGCCTTTCAATAAAAATGCCAGCAAATGCCTAAACCTAAGCAGGCATGATATCAAAAACTTAGTAGGTTACCTTACTGGTCACCATGGTTTAAGATATCACCTACACAAAATGAAAATAGTAGACTCTCCTGAGTGCCGACTCTGTCTTGAAGAGGACGAGTCAGCTGAACACATTTTATGTGAATGTCCGGCCCTAAACGGAATTAGAAAGAAGATCTTTTTCAGGGAACAGATGTGCCCTGAGGACATAAAGAATTCTTCTACTAGTAGAATTGTCCGCTTTACACGGAAAGTGGAAACTCTACTAGTCTAAATTTTTCTGGCCCACACGGCACAAAAGATCTTTTTTTTAGGTCGAAGTGCCCCATATTAAATCGCTTTAGCGAGCCAGAACTTTAAAAAAAAAAAAAAAAAAAAAAGCCAGCCTTACCTTCACCTGGGAAACCAGGTGTGAGGGACGACCCTCTGCGAAGGGGACTTAGTGGTGCTGGCACTAAATGGTACCTCCGCTACCTAAATAAAGGCTTCGGGCCTGAGGAAGCCAAAAGGAGGGCTGAGGAGCATCGGGCCAAGCCCGAAAGTACAGAAGTGGCGGCGGGGAAAAGGGGGAATAAGAACATCACCCCCCCCCCACAACAAATAAAGCCAAAAAGCAGAAGGTAGATGAAGGTACCGAGAGGGCCACGGGAAAGCCTGCAAAAGCGAGCGCCACCGTGGTTGGTCGAAGCTCTGCTACGGCGGTGAAAACCTTCCCGGCTAGCGGTAGACACGACACAGGTGCGATTGCTGAGCAGGTTGCTGTTCTCTCGGTGAAATATCCGCAGGAGATCCTCAGCAACCCAGCCCTCATGGCACTTGAAGACGCTATTGTGGTGGAAATGACCATGGGATGGGAGCATAAGCTCAAATTTCAGGGCATACATTTCAAACACGGAATGCTCTTAGTTGACTGCGAAACAGCTGTCTGCGAGCTGAGTGGCTAAAAGCAGTAGCCCCAAAGCTGGGGAAATGGAAGGGGACATGCCTCATGGCATGCAGTTGGACAGCTATACCACGGTCCTACTCCATAACGATCTTCCTTCCACGCAGTGCAGAACAAGAAGCTAAAACCTCCTTGGCACTGCTGGAAGCACAGAATGTGGGACTTAACGTCCAGGCGTGGAAGGTTCTCAACTGTCGAAAAGAGGGAACTGGGCAGGTACTGGCTCTTGGTATCGACCGAGAATCCTTCGACGGAATAAAATCCCAAAAAGGATCCCTGAGCTACCGATTCGGCAGGGTTGCGGTGTACGGACTCAAGAGGTCGGACGAGATCTCTGGGCAAACAGCCCAGCCAGCATCGAATCTGAACTCGCAGAGCGCGCAGGCCGAGGTAGAGCATACTGCTCCTCCGAAGATTAAAGCACCTTCTTCCATTGTCCAAGCGGCGGAGCAGGCTCCTGAGGAGACCGAGGAGTCTGTGTCCACCTCGGAGAGCATGATCTCTGAGGGGGAAATGGACAACACGGTCATCGACATCTTCCAGGAAATCACCCAGGAGGAGGAAGATTCGTTGCTGAAGGAGGACGGTTCAATTTCCCCGCGCGAGCAATAGCTCGATGAACCCCGCCAACAGAAAAATGAAACTAGCACAGGTAAACATCCACGATGCTAAAGCCGCCTCGGCGACTATATCTAGGATGTTTACCTGCCAAAGCCTAGGGCTAGTACTGATCCAGGAGCCATGGATCCTGAAAGGACAAGTCAAAGGATTGGCGAACAAGGATGCAAAGGTAATACGGGACACTCGGGCCGAGAAACCGAGAGCTTGCATTCTAATAAACAATAAATATAAATTTATTCTACTTTCAGAATACGCGACACGAGATCTGGTGCCAATTCAGGTACATCTGGATGTTGAAGGATGTCACCGCACCATTGTCATCGCATCGGCATATTGTGCAGGGGATAAGCCGGTTGTATCATCCTAAATGCAGCGACTGGTGGAGCATTGCAACAAGCTCCGCATGCCGCTCCTAATAGGGTGCGATGCAAATGCCCACAACATCATATGGGGAGCACCGACACCAACAGCGTAAGCGTAAGTAAATTAATTAGCAACAGGAGAGTATCCAGTGAGCCGTCATTGTCTGACCATCGAATAATAGTATTCGACTTGGACAGCACAAGTATCACGAGAAATCCAGTAAGAAACCCAAGGAAAACCAACTGGGAAACCTATAGAACTGCTCTAGAGAGCAATCTGGGGCGCCTTGTTTTAAGGAAGGCTCCGGGCCACCTCCTAGAGCTAGAGAGCGCAGTGGAAAGCGTAACAAACGCCATCATCACTGCGTTCGAAGAAAACTGTCCTATAAGTAGAGAACGGGACAGGAAACAGACGCCATGGTGGAGCAATAACTTGTCAAAACTAAGATCCGAGGTGCGGAAGCTTTTCAATAAAGCATAGCGCAGCGGAGACTGGCAAAGCTACCAAATGGTCCTTACTACATATAATAAGGAAATCAGAAAAGCTAAAAGAAATAGCTTTAGGAAATTCTGTGAGACAATCACCAGTACTCCTACTGCGGCAAGGATACACAAAGCTCTTGCGAAGTCAGGAGGAGTGCCAATGTCTCTGAAGAAACCAGATGGCGAGTTCACGGAAGATGAGGATCAAAGGGCACTATTGCTACTAGAAACTCACTTTCCTGTCAGCTCGCCTAGTACTGAGCCAAGAATCAATACCACTTCAATCAGATCTCGGAGGGATCTGTTCTGAGGGACGACTGAAATGGGCAATAAATTCCTTTCAGCCTTTTAATATTGCCTTGGGCCACATACCAATGCAATGGAGACGAGCAAGGGTTGTGATTATACCAAAAGCAGGGAAAAAAGACTCCACACAGCCAAAATCGTGCAGGCCCATCAGCCTTACGTCATTTCTTCTGAAGATGACAGAAAAGGTTGTGGACAATTATTTAAGGGAAGATGTACTGAACACATCCCCCTTACATCATCGTCAGCATGCATACAGAGCGGGCAGATCAACAGAGACCGCCCTATATCAGCTGACGGAGATAATTCAAAGTGCTTTGGAAGCAAAAGAAATAGTACTGTGCGCTTTCCTAGGCATAGAGGGAGCATTTGACAACACCTCACATGAGGCGATTAAACGATCCCTGGATAGGAAAGGAGTTAACAGTACAGTATCCAAATGGATGTGTGAGCTGCTGAGCACTAGATCAGCAGAGACTCAAACACTATCTGGAACCATCAGAGTGAACACAACAAGAGGATGTCCATAGGGAGGGGTACTATCACCCTTAATGTGGAGCCTAGTTGTAGACGAACTGCTGGAAAAATTAACCAACCTTAGCATCAACTGTCAGGCGTACGCTGATGACATTGTATTGATTGCCAGGGGCAAGTTCGAAGAAACCCTTGTGGACATTATACAAAGGGGGCTTAAAGTAACCAAGGAATGGTGCCATACTGTCGGACTTAACATCAATCCGTCGAAAACAACGATAGTACCATTCACAAGGAAAAGACAACTTCAAAGACTTAATGACATTAGCCTATCAGGCATGACACTGATACCAGTCAAAGAAGTAAAATATCTAGGACTCCATCTAGATAGTAAACTCCTCTGGCGAAAACATACAGAGGAGATATCCAAGAAGGCCACCCGCGCTCTCATGATATGTAGGAGCCTAGCGGGGAAGGCATGGGGATGCAGCCCAAACATCCTGCGATGGATATACACTGCAATCGGGAGACCAATGATCACATACATAACATAGCATGGGCGAAACGAACCAGTCTAGTCACAACGCGAGAGACACTCGGCAAAGTGCAAAGACTGGCGTGCCTGTGCATTACTGGAGCAATGCGTAGCTGCCCAACCGCAGCCATGGAGGTGTTATTGGAATTGACCCCTTCTACACATCATGGTGATGAACGAGGCAGACAAAACAATCCTTAGGATGCCAAAGGAGGGAATTGGGAGAGTGAAATGCATCGGTTCGAAAGAACACGGCGACTTACTCAAAAAACTCCCACTTCTTGGCATACCTAGGGACGACAGCATCAGGAAATCCAACTTCGAGAAGAATTTCCAGATAAAGCTCAGCAATAAGTAGAACTGGAGCAATGAATCCATAACTAATGGACTGAGCAACCACACGGCTCGACGACCGAGGAGGGAACTGGTGCAGGAGTGTTTTGGCCAGGAACTAAGCACTACGAATCCATGGGCAAATGTACCAGCATCTTCCAGGCAGAAATATGTGCCATAGACAGGTGCGTTCGAATCAACCTCGAGAAAAACTACAGAAATTGCAACATAGCAATAATGTCTGACAGCCAAGCAGCTATAAAGGCTCTTGACGCCTACGTTATCAAGTCAAAACTCGTGTGGGAATGCCTACACGGACTGAACAGATTAGGCAAGAATAACAGAATTTCCATCTGCTGGGTACCTGGCCATGTTGGCATTACAGGCAATGAGGCAGCGGACTCTCTGGCAAGAAAACCGTTCTGCGGGATAGAAGAACACACTATACGCGAAGAGTTCAGGCGACTGGAGGAAGAAACAAGGGCCAAAACCTTTCTCAACCTCCAAGGTCTAAGGCAAGCAAAGAAACTCTTAGGAAATTACAACCAAAAGAGATTCAAAGCTTGTATCGGCCTTAACAAGAACAATCTAAGAATCCTAACAGGTCTCCCCACTGGGCACTGCAGACTCAAGGAGCACCTGAGGAAAATGGGCATATCGGAGGACGGGCTCTGCAGATTCTGCAGTGAAACCGCCGAAACTCCAGACCACATACTGGAATCCTGTGGGGCACTGGCCCACAAAAGGATGAAATATTTGGGCAGGCACCAAATAACAGACAAGAACATACAAACCATGGACCCACAGCTCATTCTCAGATTCATTAAAGAAACTGGACTGGACGCTGTGCTCTAAGGAGTGTGACCTGCCAAGGATAAAACAGAGCAATGCCTCGACACGCTTCACTAAGAAGTATCTAGAGAGGGCTCTGAAAGAGGGCATGAACCTCTCCGAGGCACAAGCAAGGGGACACAATAGACCAATAGGTCGCAGTGTAATATACCCTAACTAAATATTATTATTATTATTATTAACGTTAAGAGGTAAGTTATTCCAAAGACTTACGGCATGAACAAAAAATTGTTTTCCGGAAAGTAAACATTTATGAACATTGAACGGGCGGGATTAAATAAAAGCTACGACCGGAAGCGGAAACAAGATTTTCTCAAATAAATAAGTTGGCTGCTGCGTATGGATAAGCTTATGTAGAAAAACGATTACTCTATAGTTTAGAAGACTCTGGAGATCGCATCCGAGGAGTTGACGGGTGAAGGTGGAGACGTGGTCGTATCGTCTGATGTTAAAAACATATCTTGCAATTGAGTTTACTGCAACTTTAAGTTTCCTAAACGACTCTGAGTCGCAGTCAGCAACTAATTGGCAACCATAAGTAAAAACTGGCACAATGAGTGCTTTAACGAGTCTTAACTTTGTTTTAACCGGAAGAGAACCTCTGGTCAAGGACAAGGCCACGAAGTGCAGCATATATTTTACCTACCACGCTGTTGATGTGGTCATTCCAACTAAGCGAGTTGTTAAAGGTACTTCCTAAATTTGTAGTTTTAGAAGCAAGTTGAATTGGCGTGTTATTAAGCAAGATTTGGGGGATGGACTGTAACTGTAGATGTCGTTTATAAATCGGGAGAATCTTGGCCTTGGAGGGATTTAGGCTAAGATAATTTTGGGTTGCCCATGTATATACCGAAGACAGATCGTCATTGATTTTTCAGCAGCCTCCGCCATACTCTTTATTTCAAAACTGTAGTAAAGCTGCACGTCGTCAGCGTAAATGTGGAATTTTGAATAACAGATATATTGAGACAAGTCATTAATAAACATAGAGAACAGAAGAGGGCCGAGGATCGATCCTTGGGGGACACGCACATGAATGGGAAGATAGGCAGACTGCACTCCGTTGTAAGACACTGATTGGACACGACTGGTGAGGTAAGAATGTATGAGTTTAATTGAAGTCACGGAAAAATTAAAGTACAATGAAAGCTTGTTACATAACAGCACAGGATTTACTGAGTCAAATGCTTTGGAAAAATCTAACTGAGCGATCAAAGTCATTTGATCTAAGTCAATAGCCTCCCGAATATCGTCGAAAACTTTGAGAAGTGCTGAAGAAAGCCGGACTGTAGGCATGTGAGTAAATTGTTGTTATTAATATGGGTTCTGATTTGCTGATTGATGATAGACTCGAGGACTTTAGACAGATATGGAAGAATGGCAATCGGTCTATATTCAATTACATTGGACTTTTTTGGGGTGGGTATAATTTTTGCTTTTTTCCTTTCTAATGGGTAAGAGGACGAAATCAGTATCGCGTTGAAAATATGCGTTATGTGGGTAATAATGAAAGGAGAAGTATTTTTACAAAGTCTGGGTGAACATTGTCCAGTCCTACGCATTTCGATTTAAGCCCAAAAATTGCATTACCAACCTCAATTTCGTCGACAGTCGCCAGTGAAAAACCTTCATCCCTAATAGTAGCCGTGTTTCTTTGCACGCGGATATAGGGATAATTTGAAATATGCAAGTAAAATACAACAACAACTTATCCTATATACGCTAACTTTAGCGGGGATAGCTATCGCCGCTAAGTCAGTTAGCGGGGATAAACAGTGCTTCCAAAACCCATTTTCTTCGTTTCTGATGAACCGATGCGATGAATTTTTCAGGAAATGTCAAAGTTTGACATCCCTCCGACCACTAACACATCCCGCCGAATATTTTGTTCGTGATTTTATTATTATATTTTTTCAAACTTCATTATAAAGGTAATTGAATTTAGCAAATCTGTTAATGTGAAATTGTTTTTCATAATTTTAGAATATGCTTGGCATCAATTTCAATTGGCGGAAGTAAATATTTTTCAATTTCAGGATTTTCAATACAAATTTCTGAACTACAACTTGCAGCTGTGTCACGAAGCATGTCATAGGTGCATATGTGCTGCCAAGTTTTTTTTGATGAATTCTTAAGCGGCGATGGTCGTACTGTTAACGGAGAAGTCCAAAGAGCTATGATCACTAGAGGTAGTAGCGTTTGTAAACTTCTGGTTTAACTCATCTATATCGATTTCGTGGTCGCCAATGGATGTTTTTTTATTTATTCCGAAAGTGCGGACCTGTTTCCATAGAAATTTTGAGGAGCGGTTTTGGTTAAAGACTCCTGTGAAATAAAGAAGCTTTGACTTTTTTACAATGGTGGAGACTGTTTCGGGCTCTTTTAAATTCCACGTACATCTTTATGCAACCAAACTTTCTCCAACGACGATACAAATTGTCTCTTAGGAGTATGACTTCTTTAATACGATGTGAGAACCAGGAGCATCTAGCATTTTTAATAATGCGCGACTGGATATTAACATATTTATCGAAGAGGTAATTGACACAATTATTAAATATGATTACTTGCTCATTTACATTTGGTGGTCTGTAAATGTTGTCCCATTGAAGGCTACCACATTCAAGAAATAGACTATGAAGATCAATGCTCCGAAAATCACGAAACTGGTAGCTGTAAGATTCACTCGAGCTAACGACTATATTCAAAGTAATGAACAGCAAGTCGTGGTGAGAAAAAACAGGAAAAGTTAGTTGGCTATAGAACTTTAATAAACATTGATCACTAAGTAGAATAATATCAAGCAGAGACGGTCTACAATTGGGCATAAAGTGAGTTGGAATTGTGGAATTGACAAAGAAAAGATTTTGTGCGCACATTGACGATCTCAGGTTAGACCTAGATGACGGATTTAACAGATTTATATTTATATCACCACATAAAACGAGCTTAGGGGATAATGGGGAGATCACTTCAATAACATCACTCAGAGTGCGGTAATTTGCTATGTTTGGTGGCATGTACATAACTCCAACTATGCCACAATCGTTCCCATTTAGAATTTTAATAAACATATATTCAATATTATCAGAAATAGCTGATTGTAATACAACGAAAGAGCTATTTATAGTCATTTAAACCATGAACTGCCCTCGGAAGTCTCTTACTTTAGTAATGAATTTTCAGCCTCGGTTATAAGTATTATTTTTAGAGCAAGAGTTGAAATTTTAAATTTGAACTTTATACCTCATCGATCAGACTTGCCCCAGCTATGTGATCTATGTAACGGAAGAGTGAATGAAGATATATACCATTTCGTTGCTGCTTGTCCTATTCTACAAGAAATTCGCCGGTTGCATTTTCGGGAAAGTTTTATATCTTTGGACAAACTTTTTGAAATTTTAAATGGAGCAATGGGCTGGCTCAGCCTCTTTAAATATTGCCAACATGCTCTTTCTTACCGTAACAGTTTCACATATTAAACTTAGTCGATTACCCACTTATTGCAGTTTTGACCAAATTTTATACCTAACTATTTATTGTTTTGTTGCTGATCATACTCGTACTAAATTTGATAATATCTCTTTTGTGTTTCAAATCACGTTAAAATTGATAATATTGTATAAACAGCTATTTCTAACCAAATTATGTATTATCTTGGGTTTCAAATCATGTTAAAATTGATAAAATTTTGTATAAACAGCTAATCAAATTAATCAAATTGTACAATATTTTGTGTTTCAAATCACGTTAAAATTGATAGCATTATTTTATATAATAATATTTCTTCATATCTTTTGTTAAACATTTTTTATTTTTTCCTTTTCTTTATATTTATAAATTTTTGCTTTTTATTATTTCTTTTATTTTTAAATCATATTATGAAATGTCATCTCAGGCAGACGGCAGTATTGCCATGTCCTTATTCTTAAGTATACCAATTGGTAAACTTTATGATGAAAAAATAAAGAGTCTATCTATCTATCTATCTCTCTACAACGAAAGACTTTATTTTGTTTTTCACATAAATGGCAACACCACCTCCCATTCGACGATGGCGATCGGAACGATAAATTTTATATCCTTTTGGACACATAACGCACCACCAATATCACAATTGAACCACGTCTCAGATAAGCATACTATGTCAACTTAACTACTCTCGAAAATCCATTTAAACTCATCCATCTTATTAACGAGACTTTGCGCATTAATATGACACATATGAAGACCATTATGACGTCCGCACAATAAATTCAATAAAAACTTCGAGTTTTCGTTAATACTATTGAATTATTAGACAACAGAAAACCAAGACAAGAGAAAAAAAACAAAAAAAAAAAAAACAAAGAGAGGACAAAGCAAGTAAATGGGAGTAATTGAAGATTCTCTTTTAGAGTGGGCGTCGATTCGTCTGTTGTCGTACGAACTAGAATTAATTAATTTGCACAGCTGCACATATATTATTAAATATGCAAGTCAGATCCTCATTTTCAGTTTCTGGTACTCCCGAAATGATTGCATCGGAGCAGAATTCAAGTCAAGAGAACGGTCTAAGCGCTTCAGATCGTAGCTGATATTTTTGAATTTCTCTTCCAGTTCACTAACCTGATTATTTCATTTGACGGACACTTTTACAACACTACTGACTATTGTGCATTCTCAGAGAGTAAATATAGCAGCAACAATTTGGAGTGGTTTAAGTCCTTCTTAATAAATAGAAAATAGTAACATTTTATAAAGAACAAAACGGACATTTTATTCATTATTATATTTGCAATAAACTACCGTCTTACCTAACCAGTCAAATCTCAAATGGTTATCGATTGCTCAAAACCCTCAAAACTTGGACGCATGCTTTATTTCGGCAATTAAGATACGAAATACATACGATACAACCGCTCTTGTGTAACTATAAATGAATTCGTTCACAAGCGCTATATGCTTAATCGAGAGTAAAAGGCCACTTTATCCATTTATTATGAAGTTATCAGCAGCCAAGAACGCATAGAGGATTGGTCAGATCAGCACAGCTGGAACTTATAATCACGCCTCCTAGTGCATGTCGTGATTTAAAAGAACTTGAAAGGGTGTAATCGGAGCCCCGACTACCATTTCTACCCCATCCATTCCATTGTTTTTTTTTCCAAACAAAAAAATCGAAACATCTCGATGACTATTATAGGTTCCTCATAGAATAAAAAGTATTCTTCTTTCCCACAGTGCTTTTTAACATTTCTAGATAGAAACTTAACCTTGCGAATACATCTGTAGATATCACTTCATCCAGGATGAACGAATATGAACATTTTCGTTTCCCATACGCAGTAAAAACATTACAAATTATTTTGGTAGAAATATCCGATGCATCAAATTCTTCCCTTAAAAATTCAGGTTTATACAATAACCGGAAAATTATCACGAATCATTTAGGTACATTGTGAGAGCTACTTATCACCGATATAATTATAGCCACTTTCTGTGCTCTGTGTTCCGTCCGAAATCGCATTTTTCTGTAGCAAATTTTTTGGCACAATAGACACATAATGCTGCAATTTGCCTAAGAGACAATATACGATTTTTGTTTTGTTTCTTAACTTTTACAGGGGCTTAGAAATCCGAAAAACTAATAAATACACATCTACACATAACCCAACCTTTTGTGTTGAGCAATGTATTTGTTGAAATTCTAACCGCAAAGAAAAATAAAGCACCCGGAAATAATTGTGTTCCATTCGAATTCTATTACAATTGAATTGAATTCTATTACGAATTCAATAGAATATTTACAACCGCTTCTTCTGCACAAGAAAGGAGGGTAAGAAGATCCAGCAAACTACAGACTTTCTTAACACATCCGCTAAGTTGTTTGCTAGTTTGCTTTTCAATCGAATCACGGAATGCGTGATATGTAAAAAAATTCCAAATGAATATCAAGCTGGTTTTCAATGGAAACCATACACCAATTTTGTTCGCTGATAAAAATTGCAGATATATTATAAGCCACTCTACGCATTTTTCGTAGATTTTTGTGAAGCTTTTGACTCTATCTCGTGAGAAATGCTATTTATAAGCTATCAGTGGCGAGGCATCCAAATAACTCGATTCCTACCGATTTCCCTTTAGGTTCGACCAGACAACACTACCTACCAAATACACCGGAAACCCTACGAAATAAAGCTGATTTTCGTATTTCGAATTTTTCATTGTGCGTAACCATATCTTCAACCGCATTCTCAACGTCCGTCGCGAGAAAGCGAAGGCAAAGACAACCCGAAATACGTCGTGTTATAAAATCCCACGCTGAAGACTTGCTATTGAGGACAAAATTTGTGTCTTTGTTCCCCATTAGCTATTTGTTTCACTCCTCTCTGTTCAACACCACCTTTCTTATCAATTTATTATACAAATAACACGCTCATCTTCGACTTATTTACTATAGCTGACCCATGCTCGCCTTTCTTCGCCAGTCTGCCGCTTCTCAAATTTAAAACAAAACATAGGGACGGGCTACAGTCCGCTTGGGCGAACTGTTGGATACCCTATTCTTATTCCTATCCCTCATAAGTGGGCGTGACAAAAGTCTAAGTATGGTTGAATTGTTAAGAACGCTCTACATATTTTATTATACAACATTTAAAGGATTTTATCAAAAAAAAGCGCTCCCTAGCTCATACTTGGGTGTTTCAATAAAATTGTTTTATTTAATTTGTGGACGTGTCATTAGGCGGATTTAAAAAAAAATAACACATGAGCATAAAGGGCCCCTAGACAGTATATATTATAAATTTCAGCTCACTAGCTCACTTTGAATTTTCAAAAAAAAAAAAAAAATAATAATTGTGGGCGTGCCAGCGGGGCGGATTTTGAAAATATTTACACATGAGCATAAAGGGCCCATAGAGAGTATATATTATAAATTTCAGCTCCCTAGCTCAAACTTTGGATTTTCAAAAAAATTGTTTTATTTATTTGTGGGCGTGTCAGTGGGCGGATTTTCAAAATTTTTTATCCCGAGCAGTTTTAGGAGTCATAGATAATATATAAAAAATTCAGCTTTCTAGCTCAAAATTCGATTTTTTCCAAAATTTTGTTTTTTGAGTTTGTGGGCGTGTCTGTGGGCGGATTTCAAAAATTCGTAAATTTGATTATTTCGGGACCATAGAGAGTATATGGTTAAAATTTCAGCTCTCTAGGTCCAGTTTAAAGGCCTAATTTTTGCCGACGGACGGACATGGCTAGATCGACATTACTATCGATGCTGATCATAAATATAGTAACTTTTAGGGGTCTACGGGCAATATTAAGGTATGTTACAAACTATGAGTCAAAATTAATATAGCCCTAGAATAGGGTATAAAAATACTTGCTGATAAGAACTGATAAAGAAAACGTCGAGAGTGTCCCTTCTCATTATATGGATATACTCTCAGTGTGATTCCCTCTCAATCTCAATTACATTTCATACACTATCTTTCTCAATCTCATGGCCATGCGCCGTAAAAAAACAACACAAACTGCAAAAGGTGCATAAAAAAAAGAAAGAAAAAGCACATTGCACAAAAGTGTAGTGTACCCACAACTCAATAATACACAAGGTCATATTACCCAACACGATCGACAAACGAAAGCGACAAGCGGAAAAGAAAACAAATAACAATTGACCTAATGGCCCACACATATTGCAACCAAAGTCGAATTACCATAAACATAATGAGTAACCTAAGTGACGATGCATTGCACAGTGCACAGGCATTGACTCACTCGCATTATGTAAACAAACCGATGTGATAACTTATTATGACATAGGTGCCATTCATTGTTTTTGCTTATCGCCTACGAATTTCCAGATGTGACAAGTTGAAGTGGACTTGAGAATGCTAAGAGGGAACAAAATTATTATATAAGTAGAACATTTTTGAAATAAAATTCAGATTCAATTTGACTCAAAAACAAATTGTTTCTCATCTTATGGCACTTTATGGCGTATTGAGCCTGCCTTACCCTTGCTTCCTTTCTACCAGAGGACTATAAAGATTACAATAGAGTATTAACCAGTAATATTTATACATCCAAGGAACGATCACACGTTACCCAGAGGGCCAACATTACAAAAGGTACAGGTAGAGCAACAGATTTGTGCCGCACACACACACAAATTTGCCTCCACTGAACGCTGGGAAAATCCAACGATTTAGCTTCAATCGAACATTTTACTTTTTTGAATTGTGTAAAATTTATAGTTTAATGCTTATTGTTCAACTTCAGGATAACCTAGAAAGATGATTTATATCTTCAAATCTTTGTACATTATTGAACTTTATATTAAAAAAAATCCTATTTCATTTGGATGAGTCATTCCAAAGCCAGGAGCTAGATAGTATTCGAGAGTTACAACTTTTCTTAGATATCAGCTTAGATCTCCGCTTCTGGACAGCGGATGAAGCATTTTCCCACGGTAAAAAGTAGCCTATGTCTATTCTCAGACTCTAGACTATCTGCGTACCAAATTTCATTTAAATCGGTTCAGTAGTTTTGGCGTTAAATCGAGACAGACAGACAGACAGACAGAGTTACTTTCGCATTTATAATATTAGTATGGATATTTACTATGAATGACTGTGAGTAGAGAACTTTGAGTAGAATGCAGTGCTGACATTAGAGAGTTAGTTGACGCGTTTCTTTGAGAAATGTATCCACGGTTGCTCATAAGAACGATTACAAGAATTATGGCCAGCATCCATATATTTATACCCTATTCTAAGGGTATATTAATTTTGACGCATAGATTGTAACATACCTTAATATTGCCCGTAGACCCCTAAAAGTTTCTATATTTATGATCAGCATCGATAGCAATGTCGATCTAACTATGTCCGTCCGTCCGTCCGTCGGCAAAAATTGTGCCTTCAAACTGGGCCTAGAAACCATATACTCTCTAGGGTCCCGAAATAATCAAGTTTACGAATTTTTGAAATCCGCCCACAGACGCCCACAAACTCAAAAAAACAAAATTTGGAAAAAATCGAATTTTGAGCTAGAAAGCTGAAATTTTTTATATATGATCTATGACTCCTAAAATTGCTCGGCAGATAATATTTTCAAAATCCGCCCGCTGACACGCCCACAATTAAATAAAACAATTTTATTGAAAACCAAAATTTGAGCTAGGGAGCTGAAATTTAAAATATATACTCTCTAGGGGCCCTTTAAGCTCATGTGTAAATATTTTCAAAATCCGCCTACTGACACGCCCACAATTTTTTTTTTTTTTGGTTGAAAATTCAAAGTTTGAGCTAGGGAGCTGAAGTTTATAATATATACTCTCTACGGGCACTTTATGCTCATGTGTTAATTTTTTTTTTAAATCCGCCTACTGACACGCCCACAATTAAATAAAACATTTTATTGAAAAACCAAAGTTTGAGCTAGGGAGCGTTTTTTTACAAAAGCTTCGTTTTTTTTTGATAAAATCCTTTAAATGTTATATAATAAAATATGTAGAGCGTTCTCAACAATTCAACCATACTAAGACTTTTGTCACACCCATTTATGAGGGATAGGAATAAGAATAGGGTATCCAACAGTTCGCCCAAGCGGACTGTAGCCCGTTCCTATGTTTTTATTTGCAAAACAAATTATTGTATGTATTTGCAGCATGTATCCAGAGTAACCCTGCTGTGGAAGTTATCGACAACTATCCCCTGTATTGCTGGCGAAAACTGTTGAACCTTAAGTTAGTTCTACATCTGAAACTATTACGCCTCAATAATCTGGGAACAACCAAATGCTATATGAACTGTTATTCATAGCTGCCTTAAGGAAAGAAAGAGTAATCAAAGCAACAAGAAGTCTGGTTCGACGGGCTATACTGAGAAATGAGAAATTAAAGTCTTCCCTAAGTAAAATCAAAGTAGAAACTGGAGTTGAAGCTAGTATATCAACTGTTTACCACATGAAACAGCAGTCCAACCATATTAGACACAACAAAATGAAAAAGAAACCACAATTGAACGCAGCACACCAAAGTCAGCGACTTGATTTTGCAATAAATCACGGAGTCGAGAGTGGCATACAGTCGTCTTTTCAGATGAACAAAGTTTAATTTGGACGGACCTGAGAGATACAATTATTATTTCCAGGCTTTGAGGAAGGATGAAATAACCTTGAAGACACAGAAAGGGAGATGGAGTATGCGAACTACAGCCAGTCTGCATATCCTTACCCCTTCAGGAGTATCAGCCCCCTCCAACCACTACCTCATAGGAGGAAATTACAGGGATCCCCTCTCCCCTCCCCCACTCTTATTTGTGGTATAACAATGGACCTAAATTGTGGTCTAAGTGTGCCTAGGCTCACACCCTCGCAGCCAACTTACCTAACCTAACCTAATGGTATGGGGAGCAGCAAACCTTTATTTTCAAAGCTCAAGAATGACCGGAATCACCTACAAATCTGTAATGGCAAGAGCTTTCCGGAATTGTTTGGTGGACAACGATGGATTTTCCAACAGGACAATTCACCGATATATTATACCGCAAGAATAACCAAAACTTGGATTCTTAGTCAAAATGTGATGCAGCGATCGGGAGGTAGTGCACGTTTTCAAAAACTGTTGTTATTAATTTTATTAAAACCCAAATTAATTTATTGAAAAAAAATAGTGATGTTTTATTACCATTTAAGTATCCATCAGGTAGATTTAGTTACTGTTCGTAATCAGGTTTGTTTTAAATAATAAATAATATAGTACACAATTACGTAATAAGAATAGGTACATACATAAGCAGAGTAAGATAAACAAAAAGAAAAACATAGGGACGGGCTACAGTCCGCTTGGGCGAACTGTTGGATACCCTATTCTTATTCCTATCCCTCATAAGTGGGCGTGACACAAGTCTAAGTATGGTTGAATTGTTAAGAACGCTCTACATATTTTGTTATATAACATTTAAAGGATTTTATCAAAAAAAACGCTCCCTAGCTCAAACTTAGGTGTTTCAATAAAAATGTTTTATTTAATTGTGGGCGTGTCAGTAGGCGGATTTAAAAAAAATTAACACATGAGAATAAAGGGCCTCTAGAGAGTATATATTATAAATTTCAGCTCCCTAGCTCAAACTTTGAACTTAAAAAAAAAAAATAATAATAATTGTGGGCGTGTCAGTGGGCGGATTTTGAAAATATTTACATATGAGCATAAAGGGCCCATAGAGAGTATATACTATAAATTTCAGCGCCCTAGCTGAAACTTTGGATTTTCAAAAATTAATATACCCTTAGGATAGGGTATAAAAAAATTATTTTATTTATTTGTGGGCGTGTCAGTGGGCGGATTTTGATATTTTTTTATCCCGAGCAGTTTTAGGAGTCATAGATCATATATAAAAAATTTCAGCTTTCTAGCTCAAAATTCGATTTTTTCCAAAATTTGGTTTTTTTGATTTTGTGGGCGTGTCTGTGGGCGGATTTCAAAAATTCGTAAACTTGATTATTTCGGGACCCTACAGAGTATATGGTTAAAATTTCAGCTCTCTAGGTCCAGTTTAAAGGCCTAATTTTTGGCTACAAACGGACGGACATGCCTAGATCGACATTACTATCGATGCTGATCATAAATATAGTAACTTTTAGGGGTCTACGGGCAATATTAAGGTATGTTACAAACTATGCGTCAAAATTAATATACCCTTAGAATAGGGTATAAAAAACAACAATTGACACCGGCATATATAAAATAAACTGTCCAACAGAGACAACATAACATAAATATTAGTGTTGAAACGAATAGTATATTCGGCCTAAGCCCGAATAACGAATATTCGGCCAGGACTGTGGCCGAATGGCCGAATAGCCGAATATTCGGCCAAACTATTCGGCCAGATTATAAAGTTCTGGAAAGTACAAAGACAGTTTGGGTGAACATGGTTGATTCAACATAACATCATTTTACACAAATTCCACTATTTTTGGGACACAAACCTAAAAGCTTTTTCATATCGCTTCATTTAGTTTATGTTCTTTTCTTTGTCTTTCACAAAAAATATACTTCAAAAAAAAAAAAAACACCAAGCTATCGATGTTCGAGGAAAAACATTTTTTTTTGTGTGCAAACCTCGTTCACTTTAATCGCGTTTGTATTGAAAGGCTCGTCTCCGAGAGATAAGAGAAAGGAGAAGGGTCAATTGGCGCGCTGCCTCGCGCCGGTCGGTCGGATGTCAGCTGTTGAAATGCGAGGATCGCTCACTCAGAGTATCTACGTATGTGTAGGTAGTGGGTATACATAATTTATACTCAGTCTTGTCTACGCTGCTCTACGCTCACTTTTAAAAGCTTAAATTAATTGAAAATGACCCGGTTTTTTGGTTTTTTGCTCCTTTTTCTAACTATGCGGTAATTGGCCGAATAGTAACTTAATATTTGGTATTCGGCCGAATAGAAAATATAGTCCGAATAGGCCGAATAGCGAATAGTAACCGAATATTCGTTTCAACACTAATAAATATAAAAATAATTAATAACGCCTGGTGATGAAACTATTGTTTTGTAAAATTAGTTGTGATATAATTTAATAAAATAAATAATAATAAAAAAACACAAGTTAAATTATCGCGAAACGCGTATACCAAAAAATAAACGCGGGCCGAAGCCCGCGCGAACACCAACCGTTCGCTAATTTAAAACACGACAAGTTATATCTAAATATTCGATTTATTCAGCGAGCTCCGAACTATACAATCTCAGAATTAAGACTAACTTAATAACTACAATATCTTCCTCTGGATAGCTCTGTTCCCAACATCAGAACTGCTGACTCCTCTATTCCGGTAATCGCACGCGCATCCGTTGAGTCGCGCGTGCAGGTAATCCGATTCTATGCACTGTGATCGTGAGAACAAGTCTGTGCATGAAAGTGTCAACTCAGCGAATACCGTATGATTCGCTGGCATGCACCTGACTCGTGCATCGTGTTAACTCCTCCCCCTTTAAAGATCTACGTCCCGTAGATCATATGTGACGTCAGAGGTCGATGACCAAGTTTGTCCCGTCGGGGGCTCTTGGGCCCTATGAATCCTTCCGTCGGGTACTCTAAATATGGAACGCTGGATGGCCGTCCTCCATAAAATTTACCTCGTCTTGGATTTCCTCCTCCGCTATCTGATCATAGTCAGATTCCTCGTGCAAATGGTGCATACCTTTCCGAATTTGCTTTCCTCTTAAAAGGATTGGAACCGCGGGGGCGGTTCATATAATTAACGTTTTTCGTTTGGATCGACTGGTCCACCTCCATTTGTTCATGGGGCTTGGAAGCAGTCGGCCTGAAGGGTGGATCACTTCCAGCACGCGGGGCAAAGTGATGCGCTTTTTGCCTCCATTGATTAGACGTGCGAGGAGAGGATCTCTTCGGTAGAAGAGGCGGTCTACACTCATCGCCGAATGTTTGGTTTATCGGAGCCGTTATGGTGTTATGTGCGGAATGGTTATGAATCGCATGACTGCGAAAATTTAGATTCTGCATCTCTAGGCATGTACGATTAGTATTCTAGAGAGGTCGCCGTTAAGGCCGCGGATGAAAACATCCATGGCGCGATTTCATTATGTTTCCACGAGCGCGGTAACCGTTTCCTGAATGAACGTTTCAGTCATGATCTTATTGATCATCAGCGAAAGCTGGTGATTTACCGCCGCGTAGAACTCGTCCAATTTTGTATTTTTCTGGGACAGTTGATTGAGCTGATGCTCGAGGGTCCGCATATCTCTCTTGTCTGCATAGTGCTGAGAGAGACATTGTTTGATTGCCTGCCAGTCGTCGTCAAATATATTGTACGATACTAGGGCAGCATCCGCAGGACCTCTTATTTTTTGCCTAATGTGTTGCAAAATAGCCCTATATAAAGGCTTTGCCCTAACGATTTCAAAATCCTTGAGGATACCCTCCACTACGTGCACCCATGTCACGTACTGCGTTGGGGATCCGTCAAAGATTTGCAGTTCTTTAACGCAATCTGGTAATTTGGATATTTCTCTTAAATCCGCCTCGGTTCTCGGGGCACAAAGCTCAACCGGCTCTTCAGTGGTTGGACGTCGCGGTATTTGCCCATCCTCCAGAGTCTTTAGACGACCCTCAAAGCTTTTCAGCTGCGCGAGGATGGCGTTCACCTTTCCGGTCAATTCCGTTAAAGATTTAGTAGCAGCGTCCATTACATGGGGAAATTCGATAAAAAAAAGAAAAGTACCTTACCTTGGAACTAGTGACAGTTGTCAATATATATCTTTAATATATTTTTTCTTTTTTTTTTATCACACCAAGCATGCACTCACAAGCACAATAAATTCTTAAATTTATTTATCGATAATACGATCTTATCTTTTATAATGGAGGAGATTCTTCTTCCTCTTAATAAGCTTTAGCTTTTACACGATTTGGGAGGTGTCTTTCTCCCCTTTTATGCACTAACTAACACTTTTGATCACAACACACGTATATTCTTTTTTCCTCTTTTTTCTTTCAGAAAAAATGGTTTTCGTTTTCTAAGCACAATCTTTTTTCTTTAAAACAGCTTTTATTAATATTTTTTTTTTATGTATGTTTTTCCTTAATCCTTACGTTAGGATTGCGACGTTCATGTTATTTTCGGTATTCGTCCGGTGGGAATTCGTTGTAACGTTTACGTTCGAGATCGCTAAAGAAAAGCAAATGATTAGTTCGCATTCTTTTATTGGGTACAGCTCTTTCGGAAGGATCGTGTTCTCCATTTTAGATGCGAACGTTTATAATTGTAGGCATCCTACTAAGGCACGATTTGCTTCACACGAATCCTTTTGATTCTTTCGTGATCTCCAATCGTGTTCTCATGGGTACGATGGAAGCTTTTCGAGTATCGTTCTATAAACACTGTGTTCTCATGGGTACAGTGATTTGCGTTCAATGGAACGTATAGATCTCGAATCCTGGTTAGAGGATAAAGCTGTCACCAGAAAAAAGAAGGATGTCGTCTACAGAGACGTCCCTGCTCGGGCGCCAGTTAAATTATCGCTAAACGCGTATACTAAAAAATAAACGCGGGCCGAAGCCTGCGCGAACACCAACCGTTCGCTAATTTAAAACAAGACAAGTTATATCTAAATATTCGATTTATTCAGCGAGCTCCGAACTATACAATCTCAGAATTAAGACTAACTTAATAACTACAATATCTTCCTCTGGATAGCTCTGTTCCCAACATCAGAACTGCTGACTCCTCTATTCCGGTAATCGCACGCGCATCCGTTGAGTCGCGCATGCAGGTAATCCGATTCTATGCACTGTGATCGTGAGAACAAGTCTGTGCATGAAAGTGTCAACTCAGCGAATACCGTATGATTCGCTGGCATGCACCTGACTCGTGCATCGTGTTAACTCACAGTTCTTATATTTATTATTTCTCTTCAAATACACTTCGCTTCAACTGAATAAACACAAACATTTTCTAAGCTACGTTATCCATTTTTTTGAAACCTTGTGCTGTAATTTTGCTAACGGTTTGCTTATGATGTTGAGAAAATAAATCGGAAAGAATAATTCAAAAAGTACCGCTATTTTTTTCCTGGTTCTATTGCAAAGCATTCAATATGATAAATTGCAGTTCTATTTTGCGTCAACTGAATAGACACACGGTCATTATTTTTCCTGCTTATGAGTATTCTGTGGAGATTGACACATTAGATCAACAGTTGAAGTGCATTAAGTGAATTTTATTTTATTATTTGTATTTCAAAGAAAAACGGATAGGTCAAAATCTCTAATAGTGTTGAAAGAGCTCAAATCGATTTACTAAAAGAACAAGGCCTAACCGGGCGTTCTATAGATGACAAAATTGGACGAAGTTTTAGTGTGGTCTATTCTTATTTAAGAAGCAAAGATTCGTACGGAAACAACATGGAAGGAGGTCAAAAAACGGCAACAACAGCAGTTGATCGAAGATCAATTTTAAGATGTGTTTCCAATTCTTGCGAGTCTGCGACAAAAATAAAGCAAAAAGCCGGTGTTACTGCAAGCGTTTCAATAGTGCGAAGGGTTATCAATAGTGTCAAACATCTAAAACGGTTGAAAATTCAAAAGAAACCACCACTTAACGGAAGTGTATGCACTTAGAATTCTCTAGACTCCATATGAGTTTTAAAAATGAATGGCGTCACGTTGTTTTTTCGAATGAGAAGAAGTTTAATTTTGATGGCCCTGATGGCTTTAATTATTACTTCCACGATGTGAGAATAAAAGAACGATTTTTAGTGCGGCATCATAGTCGAGAAGGTGGTTTTTTGGTATGTGGAGCAGTTAGCTACTATGGCACTGTTGAGCCTGAGTTCCAAACCTCAAAAATTACTGCATTAAGTTATAAAGGAAATTTGAAACGAAATTTCCCTAAATTTTCAGGCTTTTTTGGACCCACAAACTGAACTTTTCAGCAGGACAACGCCCCCATCCACACGGCGCGCAGAATAAAAAGTTGGATAGAGGAGCGGAATGTGGAATTGCTTCAATGGCCGCCGTACTCACCGGACCTGAACCTTATAGAAAACGTTTGGGGATGGTTAGTACGAAAAGTTTATGACTCTGGCGGTGAGTTTGAGGACAGAGAATCCCTTATTGCAGCCATTAAATTGGCCTGGAGGAAAATTTCGCTGGACTACATAAAGAGGCTGTACGATTCAATGCCAGAACGTATTTACGAAACTAAAATGGCAGAAAACCGAGTCGAAGTGTATCAGAACAATTTAAATCGCAGTATAACAGAACATGGACTGCATGAGCACCAACCAACAATTGATGTGTTGCAGAGCGTAATAAAATCGACAGCGAACTCACACCATCTAAATCCTAAAAACCATTTAAATCCTAGGCCCTGCAAAAATAAATCGATCTGGTATAATAAAGACTGTGAGGCTTCACGGAAAAGGTCCTTTACACTTCTGCACTTATACCAACATTTTAATGCCGACTCTCTAAAAAAGCATATCTTGCAGCAAATCGAGCGTATAAAGCTTTATGTAGAAGCAAAAAAGTAAACTTCTCCAAAAAACAAGCAGAAAGTTTAACTTACTGCAGAAACCCGTCCGAATTTAGGAAAGAAATACAACAGATAAAAGGAAAAACCTTCGCAACAAAAACACTTTTACCTGCAGCAACACTTCAAAACCACTTTGAAGGACAATTGAACGCGGAACTCTTTGCACCACCAATCCAATACGCTCGACCAAATATCGAAAATCTAACTTTGGATAGAGAAATAACGATATCTGAAGTACAGTCAGTTGTAGCGAAAATAAAAGACAACAAAGCTCCGGGGGTTGATCGGATCCCAAATGAATTTTGGAAATATGCAACAACAGATTTCCTTTTACATCTCACAAAAGTGTATAATGACATTTTCACAATAGGAGAAACACCAGAGGCGTTTCGAAAATCTATACTCTTTCCCATATTTAAAAAAGGAGACAAGATGGACCCATCCAACTACCGAGGTATTGCTTTTCTCAACACATCGCATAAAATCTTTATGGAAATTCTAAGACGCCGCCTCACAGCATGGATTGACAGCAACCACCTTCTCAGTGAATTCCAAATTGGATTTAGAAAAGGATATTCAACAGTAGACCACATATTTAGCCTGACCAATATTGCAGAGATCTGTCTACGGAGACGAAGAAAATTATAGGCATTTTTCATTGATTTTCGAGCCGCGTTTGATTCCATCGACAGAAAAGCCTTAATTTTTAAATTCTTTAGAGATGGGATGTCTCTCAAGTTTGGAAGAATGATTGAGGACATCTATAGTGAAACACTCTATGCAGTTTGGGATGGGCAAAATTTGTCAGATTGGTTCCTCGCGTTAGCAGGATTGAAACAAGGATGCAATCTTAGCCCTTTAGCTTATTGCCTCTATATCAGTATGTGGCAATGGTGCGATGGTAGTGTATTCACTAAGTGATAGGCAGGTCGTGCGTTCGAATCCCGACCAGGGCCATGATTTTTATAAATTGAATGAATACACACAACAAAAACTGATCTCCCTAAAGCAATTTAGGCGCCACCTGTTGAGAAAAAAAAAATCCCATCGCACCAAACTTCTTTCCTATCCTTCTATTCTTTCAGTAAGTAGCACCCAAAAATAGGCAAAGAATTGCTGGGAGCTACTTGCGCAACAAACTAAATGCCTGCGCTGTGGTTTTACCATTATAAGGATACTGTGTCACTACAGAAAAAAGAAATCCCTTTAGCGCACGCAAATTATATAAAAAAAAGACATGCCGTGTGGTATAACAATCGATGGGTTGCAAATCAAAATACTGATGTACGCAGATGATCTAGTATTTTTAGCTGAATCACCCGAGTCCCTTCAGCTAATTGTAAATAAATTGCGCGAGTACTGCTTGAAGTGGAACCTAACTATTAACCTAAGCAAATCAAAAACAATGGTCTTTCGGAGAGGAACAGGACGATTAGCTTCAAACGAAAAATGGTGCTATGGAGTGGAGTCTATAGAAACTGTAAAGGAATACCAACATGTGGGTTACACTATAACAAGCAGCTTGAACCTGGAAAAACACCTGGTCAAAAAGCTCTCTTCTTTCAAAAATGCGATCGGGACGGTATGGAAAAATGTTTACGGAAATAAAGACCTATCTGCTAGCGCAAAATTCAAAGTTTTTCTGGCAACGTCCAGATCAATAATGCTTTATGCTGCGGAAGCATGGGGCTGGAATCGGTCAGAAACCACCGAAAAACTCTTAAGGTTCTTTCTAAAGCGGCAATTTCGACTACCAGACACAACACCTAACTACATGCTACTCATCGAAACTGGATTATCACCACTGTATCTTACGTCTCTAAAACTCCACTTTAATTACATTAAGAAACTCATGTACAGTTACGAAGGTAAGGTGGCAAGAAAGATTTCAGTATCGATAGTAAGGTCGCAAAGCTCATGGTTTGAGGAATGGAAAAATTTAGCAGATCTTTGCGAACTCTCTTTCAATCTAAGCTTGGATAATTTGGCAGAATGGACGCCATTCCTTCATAACCTTCTCGAAAAGCTCTATTCCAGAAAAAGAAAAGAAAACATTGAGCGAGCAAAAAGCTCAGTACATAGGGAACGTTATCCTGAACTCCAACACGATCTAGGAGAAGCCAACTACTTCAACGATAAGCTTAACAGTGAAACTATATCATTGGTATTCCGAGCAAGAGGGGAAATATTACCGCTTAATTTCATACCGCATCGCAATGACTTAGCACTTAACTGCTCCTTATGCAACAGCAACGAAAGGGAAAATGTACTGCATTTCATCGCAAGATGTCCGATTCTAGCTGAGACACGGCGACAAATATGGAAACGGAATTACTTGGAACGAATAGACCTCATAGCAATTTTAAATGGAACAGATTGGAAAAAATTATCGCAATATATAAAAATAGCACTTACATATTATAGAAAGCAAATAATAAGAGAAGAATTTTAAATTTAATCAAACTTGATACCAAAGCACCATTAATTCACAAAATTAGAAAACGTATTAACAAAAGATATCATCTGGCTGACGGCCCTTCCGGCCATGCCTCAAAAGATTTATGTTTTTTAAAAAAAAAGAAAAAAGAATTCAACTGTTTTGTAAATACCACTTTTTATGAATTAATAAATCCACTACTACTACTACTACTACTACTACTACTACTACTACTATTTACGAAACTATTGCGAATAAAGGCGGCAGTACCCACTATACTAAAATTAACCAATAAAAGACTGTTTTAAGAAAAACTTGTTTCATTTAATCCCAATAACTTCTATTTCCAATTTCAATATTTGTGTCTATTCAGTTGACGCAAAATAAAACTGCATTTTTCCATATTGAATGCTTTGCAAGAGAACCAGGGGAAAAATAGCGGTACTTTTTGAATTATTCTTTCCGAGTTATTTTGTCAACATCATAAACAAACAGTTAGCATCATCAAATGGTATTTATTACGGCACAAGGTTTTGAAAAAATGGACAACGTAGTTTAGAAAATGTTTGTGCTTATTCAGTTGAAGCGGAGTGTACATGCAAGTAGAGACAAAAACAACAACGAAGTCATAAACATTAAGCCTTCATATTTAAGAAACCATCAGTAAAGATAACATCATAAGTCTACTTTATTGAACAAACATATAATTATTATACTTGTTATTACTATTTTTTTTTATTTATTATTATTTTTTATTTATATGTAGGCATTTATTTATTATTATTTATGTGTTTATTATGATTTAGTTATCTATATATCTATTTATTTAGTTATTTATATTTCTGTGCCTAAAAGGTAAAACATCTTATGTCATTTTTGTCCACTTTTTAGGAGAGTCATTTTAAACTTTAAGCAGCGCTCTGAAATTGTAATTCGGTAAATCAACTTAAGTCGACCTAAGATTAACGAAGTCGTCACTTTTCTCGCGGTAAAAAATCTTAGGTGCAAATAAGTTTTTTTGCTGTAAGGTAAATCAGGGAAATAATGCAGACATAAGATGTTTTACTACAATTTTGTTTACACTATTTTTCAAATGAAGGGAAATATTGGTAGCTACTTTGGCTTTTCAAATAATAAACATAAGCTGTTTTACCTTATGCAGGCACTACAGTGGATGACTTAAGCTATTTTACAAACAGTTATAACTTCTTCATTATGTGAAATTTTTTCACCTGGTGTGGCTTAAGAAATAGAGTAAGGAGAACACAATTCAAATAACCTTAAACAGCTAAAACAACTTAAGTCGACTTAAGATGTTTTACCTTTTAGGCACAGATTTATTACTTTTTCATATATGGCAACTTATTTAAAATTGTAATTCATTTATAGTTATTAATTTATTATTTGTATTTGTTAATTTATTTATATGTGTTAATTTAGTTATTGTACTAGTACTTGTCAATACTCGTGATATGTGAAATAAGGTTGCGCACCACCTCTTCTCTCATGTCGATGTTCCATTGTATGATCTAAGTTCTTCTGCGGTTTTTCCATCAGCTTTTCCTCAAATTATCGCTTAAAGATACCAACAGTTTAATAATTTAATTTTAGTTTACATGTATATATTATAAGTATCTAGTAAGGGAGCAATAACCACATCTTGCAATACCACTTTTAAGAATGTTAATCTTTGCTGAAAAAAATACGAGCACTCTCATCCGCCTTCGAACATTTCTCGAAATACCACCCAATCTCCCGTCATAACAACGTGGAATAAGTAGCTAAACTCAATTATTTCAAATATGATTTGACCTTAAAATCTAAAGCAATAGTGCTGGAACTAATCGTCGTGTTCGAAAAGCTCAATTTAAAGCTTTGATCGGAATATGTTGCATTCAAAGAATCATTGTCGAAATGTTTTTTGCCGACCCTTAATATTGGCCAGTCGATTTTTCTATTTCTACCTAATCGCCTTAATTTTGTCAAGTAGTATTTGGCACGAGTTACAAATGTTCATGGATTTTGTACTGCCCAGTTAAGAGTGTCCCTCTGTATATGCAAAATTTCTTTTTATTCGGAAACGCAAATTATGCACTGAAACGAAAAAAGATACAAACTATAGATGAATTATTCGCCAGCTTATATGCACATTTAAGTTTGGTTTCTTGGCAAAGGATTTTCTTTTCATAGTTTTTACTCCATGAAAAAAAATGTCTTTGTTCAACTTTTACTGTCTCACGAGTCTGGAACTCCCTCCAAGGATTCATTGGTGACAAATGCTAACAATATCTACACACTTCTGTTTATTGAACAAATGACAATGACTCGCAATAAGTTATGTAATGGGAAACTTGAAACTTCAAAGTTTTTTTGAATTTCTTTTATTGGACGATGTGCCAAACGATGGGCGACGATCCTGTTACACAAGTAGTATTTGTTGTTGTTCCCGCTGCCTATTGAATTTTTAAAATTATGTAAGTGCGTTGACAGGGAAAGGAAGCACGCTTCGTATTTTGTGCGGAATTTATTTAGTTTTACCTTTTTTTTTGGGAGTAAGAAGCATGACCTTTCCTTAAATAAAATAGACTTTGCCACTAAATCTGAAATGAAGTTCTGTCCTCTTCCCTGAATTTAAAAAAAAAGAAATACCCAAAAAGGATAGACTTCGAAACATTTATATGCGATTGTGGAGCGCTCCTGGGGGTGTGGTTTTTCACATCGTTTATTATTCAAATAATACGGAAAAGTTATTTTTGCCAATCGATTTCCATTTTTTTCCGGTCCTTGATCCACTTCATTCTCTTTATGTGAATCTTTACCAATATGCTCTTGTATACCGTTTCATATGGTCTGACACCAGACACAGATGAGCGGCAGCGCTGTCCCTACACCGCGCCGTCTGTCGCTGTTGTGCCAGTTCCCTCGGCAATAATTCGTAATTTGCATTCCAATCTTCAATTTGTCTAAAAATGGAATTGATTTTATGCAGATGAGCATGAGATTGTGTGGCGCTGTTGGCGATTGTGGTAGTTTTTAAAGTCTAGCCTCATTGTTACATTTGCAGCGGTTGGTAAACACGAAATTTTACGACGGCCTTCACGCCAAAACTGTTCGGAAAATATTCTTTCCGGTTGAAATTGCTGCTCTTGTAGTTTTTGTATTCTCATCCTTCTCGGCAATTTTCTCATGCAACTGCAACGGAATGGTTTTGCGTAAATATAGAACAATGAGGAGGATAGGTGAAAGAAATGATTGCATTGGGAAATGCAATTGATGTATGACGCCTGAATGTCAATTTCTAATTTTCGGCTCCAGTGACGATGGGATATCGTTTAAGTGGGTGTAGATGGATTTTGATTGTTGATTCTAGCTGGAGTCGGGAAATATTGAACTATGATTGAAATGGTTCTTGGTAATGTGGCCAGGCCATGACCGAGAACTGATAACAGTTTATAATTTTTTTTAGATTCGGTAGCGAGTCTTAAAATGTTGACTTTATATTTTAGTACTGTGGTCATAGTTTATGTTGATACGTGCTTTCGAAGTGAAATAATTAGCAATGCTTGGAAGAGTCAAAGTGATGTCGAGTGAATAGAAGCCCAATTGTTTGCGTTTTCATATTTCTTCAAATTTTCTTTGATAATATCGTTGTTTTTTTCTCAATTCGATTTGAAATTATCCGTAAAATTGTTTTTATTTTCGCATTTAAACGGTGCAGTGACATAAGGCAAAATCCATAATATTTGGCTTTATGTCACTTTCCAATACTTCTGCCTCACCTAATTAGAATACGGAAATGATCATTCCTCACTATGGAATGTTCCTAAATATTAAAGTCGGAGAGCTAGCTATTTTTTTAAAAGTCGTGGTCGAATGCATTACAGATGTGGAATTCTGTCGAACCCGGGCGTTTTATTATCTACAGGGCAACAAACTTGTAAAAAATCCGCGAAAAGAAATAAAAGTGTAATCTGAATTTTTGCATGAAGAAACTTTATTAAAAAATTATTGTATAATTGACAGATCGATAGTCTGGAAGCAAGGGCGTGGCATAACCCCTCCCAACATGACACACAAAGACCAATTTTCAAGTTATTTTGTCCAGGCTGAAATTTTGGAATATCATCTAGTACACTCTACTGAATCTATACCTTAAAGGGCAAAACAAAATTACGGGCATAACACTTCGACAGGATGCATTCAAGTGCAGTGTTAGAAGTATGACTTTTCAAGGGCTTCTACGACGAGGTGATCTATATCTTCAAATATATGTATATAAAAATAGCCTTAAGGCTATCAACAAACGTTTTATCTGGATGTTTCTACTTTCGAAAATAATTGGGTTTGAATCCAATTTTTTTTAGATTATCCACACCCTTTTTTGAGCGTATGGTGTTCATACGTTAAGGCTATAAATTTAAAATTAGTTTTAACTTTGTTTTAAGTAAGTCAAATCAAAAGTTAAGTACCTGAAAGAAGTAGTAAAACATACTAAAAGCATTACAAAAAGTCAAAGCCTGTGTACCTAAACATAACATGAGTTTATTGAAAATAAATAAAATGGATTTTTAACTAAATTAACTATATTAACTAACTAAATTATTATAATAAATTTAATATAAAAATATTTTACACAATAAATAAAGAAAAAGAATTCCTTGTTCATGTTCATCCGTTGAAATGGTTTATTCGATAAAAAGATCTTCCTTATCATTGGACTCTTCGGCCGTTTTCGAACCCGTCAACTGCCTCAAAAATACGACTGCAGATAGTTCTTAAAAGCAAACTGCAAAAGCAATTTGTTCAAAAACGCAACACTAATTTATTTACATTAGCATATATAATTATTAAGTCACTTGTTAGAAATACTCTATCTTTTTAACATAGATGCTTTTTGAAGAAACTTTAATAAGTTCGCTTTTTAATACATTTCCGTCCATTTGGCCCATACCGTAGAGAACAACTTTAAAAGCTTTTTTACTGCGAAGATCATGTGAGAAAAAACTTACAGTTTTCAAATTTTTGCTGTCAACCACTGAGTTATAAGAAGCAAGAGACTCACAAATAATTTTTATTCCAATGTATATATGCTTTTTATATAATAAAAATAATAATAATTTAATATTTAATGTTTTCGTGAAACTGTGGATGCAATCACTCGATTTTTTGCGGTGTATACATCGTCATTGTTGTCACTGTTAATTAGATGATAGTAATGGACTTCAGTAATTACTACAGTCCGTTTTACGTGAATTATTTGCGTTATGTTTTAATATACTGCGGAGAAAGCCAAATAGAGATATCATGCCGCAGAGGAAAGCTCCTAGGTGACTTATGTTTATGTTGAGTAAATGAAATATATCGATCATTAAAATTAATATTTTCTGGACAGGTTTTAATTGTAAATTATGTAGTTTAATTTGAATTCACAAAAAAACATAATATATTTTTCTTATAGTCATGTTGTTAATATTAAAAATATATAAATAATATGTGTGGACATCTCTATTTAAGAGTATCTCTGACTATACCCATGTTAAATATGTAAATTCAAGAATAAAAAGTTGTATACTAAAACCAACAAAAAAAACATAAATAAGAAATATATTTAATTAAAATAAAATTAAACTTATTGTTTAATTTAAAATTACTAATTATAATAATAAAATTCATATGTTATTAATGTTAAAAATATATTGCTTAATAAAGATGGCCAGCCTTCTCAAGGGGGTGGTGTTCACACGAAACTTAATTATCGATTTGAAAAGGTGAGAGTGATTTTTTGAGGAAACCATGCGGTTCCCGCCCGCAAATCAAAAAATTCTAAAAAAGCGGGTGCGTTAATTTGACGTTTTCTCTTCTGTTCCTCTTTGACTCGTTTCATGTGTTGCATTGAAATATCACTTGGTGCAAGTACTCACAGGATACCAGTGGCGTGGCGTGGATAATTTTAAAAGGGAAGACGTTGAAAAATTTAGTCACATATAAAAATAAAAATCTTTAAAACCTGAAATAAAATAATTTTTAATGGGGATATTGTATCTACATAATATGCATTCCACATTGACTTAGCAAAAATATTCTAGCCACATTTTTAATACTTTAAGACATTAATATTTCAATCAACAATGAGCTTATAGCATAACAAAAGTGGCTTCAAAAGAAGCCGGTCTTGACAGACGCATGATACAATAACTTAAAAAAAATCAGCATAATGTGGATAGTAATTTTAAAATAAGAAAATTCAGAAGAATTATATGGATAATTCTTTATATTTGTTAAAATATAAAAACGATACAAATAATAATGTCAGCAATAAAAATAAATCAAAATTAAAAACAGCTAAAATTCACACACTTAAAAAAAAAAAGTGAAAAGTTTTGTTAAAATATTAGTTCTTTATAATTATTTGTATTCTAATGCTATTCGACGATCTTTTTTGATAAACTCTGCCAATACCCTTTCATAGAAGTTTGGTCTATTTTTAATTTTAAGAAGAAGTCTTCTTTCTATCGATATGAGGGCTAAATCAGAGAGCCTATCCTCGCCCTGTGAGTTTCTTAAATAAGTATGAATTCTTTTTAAAGCAGAAAAAGACCTCTCAACGGAGGCGACGGAAATGGGAAGTGTTAAAAGTAAACTACTTAAGTTTAATACTTGAGGGAACACTTTTTTCAATGCTTCACTATTCAAATGGTTGTAAAGGTCGAGAACCTCAAACTGCCGAAGTGACGACGAAGAATATAAAACATTAAGTTCATTTTTTAATGCCGTGAAGTCAAAAATTCTAGGAAAAAACTTAATTAGGGAAGATATTTTTACATCTGGACTGGAACGAGAAAAAGTGTCATACTTCAAATTATTTAGTAAATCCAAAAATGTAAGATTACTAAATGATTTATATCTGGCATTTATTTGGCTAACTATATTGTCTTTAATTTCAACAAAAAGGCGCTTATAATTCGTCTTCAAATCGAAGTCAAGCAACCTGCGTTTACGTGGAGGTTCGATGCAATCATTTACGCTGTCATAAATAACTTCAAACATATTTAAAAAGTCAGAGCTTATCCATGACTCAAAACGTTCGATTTCTTGCTTTGCATAACTAACGTCTGTTTGTTTTTTTTTGAATTAAATTAAATAATACATCGGTCTTTGCAAATATTTCAGAAAGGGTATGAAGCAAAAAACAGAATTCCTTGCTCTCTAATTTATTTAATAAACTTTCTGCCATCGAAAGTGTGTCAGTATCCCATTCCCTAGAGTCATTAATTATTTTACTAAAAGTTTCAATTATATCTATTCTACAGTTAAAGATTACGTTTATTATTCTTGAATGATAATGCCATCGAGTTTCCGATACTCCTGGCATGCGTCGATTGGAAATTTGTTTTAACAGATTGGACCGCTTTGTGGATTTATTAAAAAATCGAACGATGCTATTAGTATAGCCAAAAAATAGTTTAAGTTCTGCTATGTTTTCTAGAGATCGGGATAGTACTAAATTTAAAACATGTGCATAACAAGGAATAAAATTTGCCATCGGGCGTTCATCAAGGACCTTCTTTTGAACACCACCCCCCTCGCCGGACATAACTGCGGCACCATCGTAGGATTGTCCTATTAACTTTTCCTTGCAGTCGTATGTTTCAAGAATTTTAAATATATGATTGGATAACTCATTTGCATTACGACTTGCGCTAACGTCAAAAAATCCAAGAAATCTTTCTTGTATACCATCCTCTGACAAGTACCGAAATATGGCACTCAGTTGTTCCCTATGACTCAAATCTGGTGTTTCGTCGATCATAATCGACACGAACCGAGCATCCTTGATTTCCGTTTTAATTTCGGATTTAATAACCGCCGCGATACTATGTATCAAATCGTTTTGAATATCGTTAGATAAACCTGAAAAAATTGGATTGTGTGTACTTGAACACTGCTCTAAATGGGATTCCAATAAAGTGTCATATTTAGATAAAAAATAAACCGCTTCGACATAATTGCCACGATTATCTGAACTAGACCTTTCATCATGACCGCGAAATGCTAACTCCTGTCTGCCTAATAAAATGACCGTGTCAATAAAACGTTCCATTAGTTTCCGATTTTTATCTACTTTTTTATTATGAACAACGAAAGAATTTCCTAAAGAAGTTTCAATGCGATTCGTGCCGAATTCGTGTACGGATAAACAACAACGAATATGTTTTTCTGTCTTAATATGTTTTTTCGAAGAATTAACTAAATTATTTATATCAGTGAAACCCGTTCGGCTCCAAACACTGGCGGAGTTTGAAAAAAGAAGACAAGGAAAACAAAACATTTTATTAAGCTTGCAACTCCCAGTTAGCCACTTATATTTTTGGTATAAGGAAACATTAAAATGTGTCACAAAACCATCTCGCCTTTGGTAACTAATATTTATAAAAGGCATAGAGCGCCCTACGTCTATAACTTTTTTTTTATCAAGAAAAGATAGCTTACTAAAACTATTTGAATCCTCCAGGAGGAAATCAGTTAAACAGCAATCTACACTAATCAAAGACATTTCCAAAAAAAAATCTAAAACTGCACTAAAATTAAGAAGCTAAAATGTTTTTATCAGTAAGTTGGTAATAAAAGAAACTAAAAAATTACACATTAACCTTCACTTTCACTTTCACATCTAACTTTTCACTATTTTAATTTAAGATTTTATCAAATTGGCTTTACAAAACACTAGATTTATTCAAGTTATTGCACTTGTGCAACGCAGTCTGTCAATAAATTCCAACTGATTCTAAATTAAAATTTGAATTCCTGCTTAAAAAAAAAACAAGTGTCGGTATTTTATTTGACATGAACTTCTCTTAAGCGATATGCTGAATTTACTCTGCTGACAAATTGCCATAATATTCTACCATATTTTATTTCATAAGACAAAAGTATAACAATAAATTTCTAAAAACATCGAAGCATTAACTATCACAAGAGAGAAAAATGAAAGCTCAACTTCTTACATCAACACGCATATCAATATCAACATCAAATTCAAAATCAAGAATCAACCCACATAACACATTCAGATATTATGTCATAAGAAAAAAGAAATAAGTCAAAGAACACCGTGTTATTAGACACAATGTTGCAAAAAAACGAGTCAAACGTAGCACCTGCATTCCTGCAACATGTTGATATCTTCCGATTGAAACGCAATGCTAATCGCAAAAGGGAGAATGAAATGAAACAATTCCAAGTATTCAGTGTGAGATTTGGTTTATAAGACGAAATGTAGCGTCTTTTTCTTTGAATATAAAAGCGGGTGTTGAACAAAGAGGATCGGAACCGCAATGCTTGTAGAAGAAAGGGATATAAAACAAGTAAATAAGACGGAAAAATATTTTTTATTCTATTATAGAGAGCAGCGGTAGTTGAAAACTTTTTACTAAGAGTATTTTTGTGACTCTTCGTTGGTTTGTTGTTTGTGATTTGTGGATTGTGGAATGTGGTTGAATCTTGATTCTTGAATGAGGTGTGAAGATACAGACGAGAGGTAGAATGAAAATATTAAACTTATTCGATAGCTTATGTGGGAGTGTGTAGATTTTATTTTATAATTAAAATACGGGGCGGGTTTCATTTTTCATATATTTATTTGGCAGATAGTGCTTACTTTTGGTGGATTTTTAAAAGGGAAGACGGTAGGAATCGTGTTATATGGACGCCACGCCACTGCAGGATACACATCCGGCAGAATTATGGAAAGAAATTTGTACCCAGACTGAAAAGGATACGAAGCTTCATTTTTGCATGTAAATTATGTGAATGATGAGCGATTTTTTTGTAAGCAAATATGCACGTGCCTATTAATAACATAAATTGACTGAGTTAATTATGTGTTGAAAAGAATTTCAAACCATCCGCTTATCATTGTATTCAAGAGCGTTAAAGGGCTTAGTTTCTTTTTTTTTTGTTTTTTTTTTGGATTTATTTGATAATACACTCTCGCTCAACTGAATAGGTTCAACACTTCTAAAACCAAATATGGCAATATGTCAACCAACTTACCGATTTTAATGAAATACATTTTTTTGCATAAATTAATTTATTATTAAAGAAACACAAAAGTATGTGGTGTCTAACACACGTATATATACTAATTATTTATTTATTTTTTCAAAAGCATAACATAAAAAGCCGATTTATTTTGTCTCAACTGAATAGGATCAGAAGCTTTAATTTAAAAAAAAAGTACAGCTTTGTTTCTCGTTAATATAAGTAGCTATATACCTAGTATGCATTTAATGCTAATTTAGTATTTTGTTCTCCATCCTTTGTTCAAAATAACTTCATACATTAGGTTTCGCAAAGACTTATAATATTTTCCAATTATGGTCGCAGAATCGTCGAATTGTCTCCAGCCTTTATAAACTCTTCGGGGGAAACAGCCCCAAACGTTCTCAATAATATTAATGTCTGCCTTTTGTAGTACAGTTTTGTATGCATATGCGTTCATTTTGATGATACAAACTGCACACAAGACCCATAATACGATATTGCCATCCACACTATTACGCCACCTGCACAGGTGTGGTGACGACTTAACACGCGTTCCTCTTTTCGCAGGTCGTGAGAGTAGTAGTTGTAGCCGTCCGGTCCATCCAGGTTGAATTTTTTTTGTCGGAAAACACGACAGTGTGCCACTTCTTTTTCCAAGTCATATGGTCTCGAGCAAACCGAAGGCGTGCAGCTTTACGCACATCATTGAGAGATGTTTTTTTTTTTTACTTTTAGCTTCTTCAAATGCTTGGCACTCCGAATAATCCGTTTTACAGTTTTTAGAACTCCATTAACTCCGCATTCTTTCCTGATTTTGGCAGCAGAACGTTGAGAATTTGAAGCAATTATAATGATAAGTCTTCCATGTGCTGTTGTTGTCGCGTATTAAACACCTCCTTTCATATTATTTCCATAACAGGATTGATTACGAATGAAATTACTAACATTTTGGCTCCGACCTTTTTTTTAGCAATTTTGAGCTGTTTTAGCCCAGATTCCAAATACTCCTTTATTTGACCTTTTTCGAAATCGTTCAATTGCTTCCCACGACCCATTTTACAAAAAAAACAGCGGAAGTTACTTTCAACTAAAAAAAGAAAAAAATTTACGTCGATACGTTATCGCTAAAGATTTGCAAACTGAAGTCATTGCCCTTTAACCTAATCTGATGAGCAAAAAAATGCAGTGCTTTTGGGGAAAATAATGATAAAAACAAAATTTTAATTTATCGTTTCACAAATCGCGTTATATTTCTCTTTTGTGTTATGTGGAAACAAATGAAGGTTCAAAGCATGCAAAGAAAGTAAATATACATATGTAATAGACTGAGGGAGAAGACACATTACGAAACAGAATTTTTTGAACATATTCTATTCAGTTGAGCGGGAGTGTTGGTGTAAGTAGAAAAAATGTGTTAACATGTTGATACACTTATCTTGATCGAATTGAAAACACAGATGAAGAAAGAAGCTCATCTGTGATTGTAAGAATATCGAGTTTGGTATTAAAAGCTACTATAAAAGTTACTAATCGCGAAGCCATAGATAAGACTTCGGCTAGGTATTGACATTCTCATTTGTGTTTTGTTTCAAGATCGCAATTTGGATGTAGTTTAGGATCAGTAAAGTGAGAAAACAACCCTCGCTCATTCTCATACGCCTGTATGCATTATATCGTGGAGACGTAACTCATTCTTAATAAAATATAATAACGAACAACGAACTAAACAGCAAAGCAAACAATATAAAACTATCGTATTTTGCATTTTCAAATGCGAGCATAGAATTTCCACCCTCAAATGCTTCATATTCAATCGTCTTTCTTCTTTGGTAAAATACGACAAACACAAAAAGCAATTGAAGTCAATCTGAATAAAGTGCTCTCACATGAACACCTACCTTTCTTTACATGTAAACCGGCCCGATAGTTGACACCACATTCGATTTCGCTTTATTGTGAAGAAGGGAAGGCTCTTTGAGGATCTAAAAAAAACAAGATTGTTTTGGTGGGTTTTTGTATTGCATCTTAAGTAATAAGATTGTGTTCGTGGGCATAACGCAATTAAAAATATGTTAATATAGGACGTTAATCGTGCGAATTAAAGAGAGATAGTTTCCTTAAATTTTTTTTGGGATGTAAGTCAAAATGACGAAAATCTGTAATCGTATTACTATAATTTTCCAGAAAATTCGAAAAAATCGAAATAATTCCGTAAAGTAGTGATGTTGGGTGTCATATAATTTCTGAGGATGAATATTTTACCTCGAGGAAGGTCGAGCACACATGCGGGATCAACATCCAATGATTTCAGGCGGGAATAAGGATTTCAGCAAAGGAAACATAAGTAGAGTCATAGTGTTCAAATCGATCGTTAGGATTTTTGTGTGGAAGAATATATCTCGGTAGGGTAGCCTTCCGAAAAATCCCGGTAAAAGAAGGACACATTACCTCCATTAATCGAATTTTGTCGCATTTCAGGAATCTTATTTCATTTCAGGCGGCAATTTTTTTATTTTATTTGTCCAACCCACTTGTCGTCAAATAAAAGATAAATTTGCGAGCTGGACTTAGTTCCCGGGGACTTATTTCCCTGCACCGCTGCAATGTATAATTTAGTGATAGAAAACAACTTGCTGTTACCTTTTAGTAAGACGTTTTGTGAAGTATTCGCATTAAACTACAGTAACCTACAGAAGGTCCGGAGAGTATAGACAGTGTATAGACAGAAAGGCACTACCATGTTAGACATGATGAGTCAGGCTGCATACCCGAATATGTACGTATGGTTAGTGCAGTGTACGTATGAAAAACTTACAATCTAGTAGATATTTATTGTATTTAAAATAAATTGGAATTTGTTCAATTTCCATTTTTGGGAAGCTACTGGAAAATTCAACTGTTTGTAATTATAACCACCATGATTGTTGCATTTAAAAATGCAAATACATACCCAAGCATCTCGTATTGGCACAAGGGTTAAATGCAAATACATACACAGGTATCTCGTAGAGTTTAATGCCACCCAAACTACAGAAAAAGAGTCCCTATATGTTGCAGCACACAAAGGAGGCCAAATTTCAGACTAAAAATAAAGAGAATGAAAAAACGCAAAAAGAAAACTTATCAATGCCAAATGGAAAAATCCACTCAATGCTTCAATTACAATAACCAGCTAAAAGCCGTATACTATACATTCAACGTTAATGCTAAAGGGTATTTGCAATTCGCTGCGCAGCCCCCACCCTAATAATAATGCATTACACGTTTGTGCCCAACTGCCTACCACAAGTACAGCAGCGATTCTTTTAAAAGTAAACATTCCCCCTAGGTGAAGAGGAAGCTACCTCAATATGCAGTGCATTTAGTTTTGCCAAGGCGAAGAGTATTCCACTCACTACTGGTTTGGCTTGACTGCGCTATGGTTTGCATTTCACAACACCAACGAACACACCAGAATACCTGCCACCAACTACCACCCGCATCATTTTCTTTGAGGATCTATGGCATCCTTTTAAATAGGATAAAAGCGTGACTGCAATATTTATACGGGTTGATTTGCATACCCCCACCAAATGTACGTGAAATGCCTATTCTGAATTTTATCAACCGTGGTACCCACGCCACGTCAATCACACTCTGCAATTGATTGTGAAATATCTAAGTATGCGTTTACTGTTGAACCAGAGACAGATTCTGTTTTTGAACATTTAAATGTTGAAAAAGGGGTGCACGGTGTACATTGTTTCTGCACATACCTAGCGATCGAGCAGCTGTCTGACGAGTAAAGTAAATATTATTCAATTCTGTACAAATCATTTTATTTAGCTTTGCGTTCGTGTGCTCGTTACTTATAAAAATAATTACCTATAATGGTAATTTGATTAGGCTACGGGCTGTTTTTGAGAGGCAAAAGTAATGTCAAAAGTAATGTCATAATGTGAATTGGCTACCATTTTGTTACAAATGAAAAAGGGCTCTGTTTTTACGGAAAGTCTACTTGAAGGTGTGAAACTAATTACATTAGTTGAAAAAATGTATTGGTCAAATGACAACCTCCTGTGTTGATACACACTAGTACTCGTTAGTAACTTTAATATACCACTTGAAAGAAGAAAACAAAAATAATAATTTTTTACTTTACGTTTACAACTTGTTGGTATTCATTGAAATTCAAAACTAAAATTATTTTTAATTTTAAGTTTTGAAGGGGAATGGGTATCGTATTAGTCCGAAAAAAACAGATTATTTGTGCTGCCCGTTTTCTGATTCACTCCGACATATTCCAGACATTTATATAAATGTAAGAGTGATTCCCAAATGCGATTAAAGGGATCATAACCCACCCACTTAACTGTGTTTCTACTGCTCCGTCTGTGGGGTTCGCTGGCTCGACCCTAGAAAATAACGGCAGGCCTCAGTATTTTGAATCATTCGTCACTGAGGCCAATCAAAAGCTGGTGTTGCTACATTTTTGTGATCCAGGAGTTTAAGGCCTGCCTCTCTTTTTTGATTTATATTGATTTTTTGACAGGGTTCGAAGGATTCTGCTCGTCAATTGTCGGTTCTTCATCTAGGCTGTGGTCGTCTGAATGTTGAACTCAAAGATGTTTAACAGAAACTGTTGCTTGTCTGCAGGATTCTTTAGATGGCTTGAGTCCGAATTGGAAGAATTCAAAGCAGATAGATTATCAAGCGATTCAGATTCACGTCGTTTTTTATCAACCAACATCAGGCAGCAGCTCCGCAAACAAACTTGAGAGAAAAATACCGCGGACAGATTGTACAGCGAGATAAGTTGCTTGCGAAAGACAATCGTACGAACTACGAGGTGTAGTTCGTCGGTTCTTTAGTTTTTGTTTAATGTTGAAGTTCAAATGGTTATGGACGCATGTAAGGATTTGATACAGTAGAAAGGCATCAACAAACTTATTCCAGGTAAAATTGCTAAAGGCTGTTTGATTCGAAAAACTTGAAATAGCCGACAGACAACTAGCACCTACCCTAAACGGTTCAACAAATTTTGTATGAGTGGGTTAAGCCATGCGGGAAAAGGGATTAATCTCTTATCCTAGAAGCGTCCTACCCAAACCCTGTTTGATTGGAACAATAAAGCTGGCATAGACGCCTGCCAGACAACGAAAAAACGTTCGCAGGGTTGCGCTTGTTGTCTATAAATAAAAGCGTTTTAACAAACATTTAGTGTGTAAACATGATTTCTGTTATGTTATTTATTTGTTGTGTAAACTTTTGAATTGCGCACATTCTTGATTTGCGCAAATGTCCCAAATTTTACCTTGAGCGCAAATTGAGATTTGCTTGTACTACTATCGAACGTGCATATTCAAATTTTCGGTACATTTTTATCGTCGTTTTCTTTAACTTTTCTTTAAACAGCTTTCATGATTTTGAACAATTTTGGGGTCTTAATACTTAGAGCAAATGTAACAATGTGTCTTAATCAGGTCTTCGGAAAAGACTCAAATAACGGCACATTAGGAAAACACCTGTATCGTAAAAAGCTCCATTTTGTATTTTGAACAAATTTGCATCAGATTCTCAAGAGACTTTTTTATAATCTTTTAATTTTTCATATGGAAACCGCATTTACAGTCTACCTCTAGGGTCATATGAATGTGGAACTGACTGATTACAAAGCATAAACAAACTAAATAAAAACGAATATGTACAAGTTTGTCGGCGTGATAGCTACTAGACATTTTATGAAAACCGGTCCAACATTGGTACTACCATCGCCCTACAGTGGCTAATTGAATGGAAAAGTCGTGTCTACATTTTTAATCATTTAATAATATCACGATAGGTTTCTTCCTTATTTTATGAGTAAAGAAAACAAATAAGGAGAAAATGGGATAAGAAACCTATTCTTATACAGTCGTGTCCTATTTTTCTTTTTTTTTGCAGTGCAATTTATAATTATGACATTTCATTCCTTACAACGTCGTCAACAACTAGACAAGTCACAGTGATTATTGCTTTGAAAGCTTCAAGTGATTCAGAAACTTTTGAAAACATCGAAAATGAAAGAAATAACCGATCGTGGTTAAATTGTCGTGAGAACAATCAAAACAAATGAATTTGGTTTTAAAAAGCGTTTTTCAAGCTTCAAATGTCAAATTTCAGTCAGGGCTTATTTCCTCTCTGTGGAAGTTAGAAAATAAGGTCAGACTGAAATGTTGGAACAAATGTTAAGTCCGCAAAAGTGTGGTCTACACTAAACATATTTATGTCTGAACTTGAGTCTTGACTGAAGTGGAGACTGAGTGCGATGGTAAAAAAAACATAGGGACGGGCTACAGTCCGCTTGGGCGAACTGTTGGATACCCTATTCTTATTCATATCCCTCATAAGTGGGCGTGACAAAATTCTAAGTATGGTTGAATTGTTAAGAACGCTCTACATATTTTGTTATATAACATTTAAAGGATATAATAGAAAAAAACGAAGCTTTTGTAAAAAAAACACTGCCTAGCTCAAACTTAGGTTTTCCAATAAAATTGTTTCATTTAATTGTGGGCGTGTCAGTAGGAGGATTTAAAAAAAATTAACACATGAGCATAAAGGGCCCCTAGAGAGTATGTATGTATTAAAAATTTCAGCTCCCTAGCTCAAATTTTGGTTTTTCAATATAATTGTTTTATTTAATTGCAGGCGTGTCAGTCGGCGGAGTTTGAAAATTTTATCTCCCGAGCAGTTTTAGGAGTCATAGATCATATATAAAAAATGTCAGCTTTCTAGCTCAAAATTCAATTTTTTCGAAAAATCAGTTTTTTTGAGTTTCTTTGCGTGTCTTGATTATTTCGGGACCCTAGAGAGTATATGGTTAAAATTTCAGCTCTCTAGGCCCAGTTTAAAGGCCTAATTTTTGCCGACAGACGGACGGACGGATGGAAGGACGGACGGACATGGCTAGATCGACATTACTATCGATGCTGATCATAAATATAGTAACTTCTAGGGGTCTACAGGCAATATTAAGGTATGTTACAAACTATGCGTCAAAATTAATATATATGTATGTACCTTTAGAATAGGGTATAAAAAGAAGAGCGCACGGAAATTTGATACAAATCAAGGCACACACCAAAATGAGCATTTCCAACCCACTTAAGTACCAGAAAATAGTCGAAAAAACATATCAATATCCTTTAATAATCCTCCAACATTTAATCGCTTCATTAACTACCCCGATAAGAATTTTACATTTTAATCCTCCGACTAATAAACAAAGCGCAAAAAAAGAAGATTATAGAAAAGGATTGCGGACTTGTCCACTGTTGATCCTTTTGCTATGACTGTCCCCTGCTTAACGCATACAAATATAGGAATTACTAATTTGCGCTGGGTTGAAAATAAGAATAGACTGGGTGCCTTCAACCCCCACCACGGAGAGGGGTGAACAAAAAAAAAGGATTTAATCTCATTTCCAATAAAAATGTTTGAGAAAGTTAAGAGAAAAAATTAAAGGAAATAAACTCGCAAGAGCGAGTAAAATATAAGAAGGATCAAATACCATCTCAGACCAAAAGTGAGCCAAGTAAGAAAAAACTTTTTTTTTTCTAAAATAAAACAACAACAAAAATTCCAGAGGACACAATAATTTCTTCCTTCTTCAATTTAAAAAGAACAAAGATTTATTTCCCTTATTCACTGCTGCTATCCTTTTTCGTATTTTTTGTTCCGTTTTCTTCGTTTTGTCTGCGCTTTCTTTTGTTTGGTTTCAATTCCGAAATCATTAAAGATAAGGATCAAGTTAGCTTTAAATCGTTCCGCTCATAGAGTTGCGGAGATAAACTAGGACGAGGAAAGAAAATAACAGAAGCTGTAAATGCTTGAGCAGAGGGTCGACGAGAAAAAGAGTTTAATACTTACCTAGAAAATCAAATGGATTGAGAAGAAAAAGAAATAAAAAGGAAAGAAATGCAGAAATTCCAAGCGGTTTCACTCGTAATCAGGGGGAACTGTTGAGAAAGGCAGTCGACAATATAGAAACAATTTAACGCTCTCCCTATTCCATATTGCACCAAACGAACATTATCCTAGTTTTTTCTTTGCCTGTATACATACCTATTTGGTTGATGGCAACGTTTACTCTAAAAAAGAGCAAAAAGAGTTTTTAAACCCATTGTTGGACAAAATGTTAATTGACAAAATTGATTGATATCATTTATGACCGTCATAAATAAATAAATCATTCTGTACATCACTGGTCCATGGTAGGTGGTTGTGGCGATGTGTTCATATAACGTTTGACTTTGGTCACTGTTGTTAACACAGCGAATCACGAGATTTATCTATTTTACACAATCACCTTTGCTAGTTAGGGAACAACTGTTTTTTGTTACCTTCTTTCTGCTTATCTTAATGAGCACACACATACTTTACTTATCTACACTCGACAGCAAATAAACCGGGCCACCCGCTACGTTCAAGCTCTGATTCGATTTTCTTTAAAAGTATAACACATACAACTAAAAAACTGCCTACAGCAAGTGCTATTCATGTCCATTAAAATGATTTTAAAATTATTCTTAAGTACCTTTAACTCACATTGTAATCAAGCAAGAAACACGATGCTAACGATTTGCTTTGTTTTGTCTAGATTTCGCGATTACCGTTCTTTTTTCTACAATGAGGTTAGTCATTGTCTGTTATATTTGTTTAAAGATTTAGTCCAGTGTTTGTACAGCCGCGTGTATTTTTGCGTTTTTTTACGTTGTTAATAATGGATACGACACCTCAGGGAGCAGCTCAAGCTGTAGCACTACTTCAAGCAGGCGTTGCGAAACGTGAGTTCGCTCGAAGACTTCAAAGAAGATACCCAGAGACTGGGGCATTCAATCGACGTCCAGGCACGGGCAGACCTAGGGCTACATCAGCAGCAGATGATCTCCTAACCGCACACACAGCTTTAGTTTTCATCGAATGGGCCGTACACATGGATTGACTTCTCATCGCTACATTTCTGAAATCCTCGCAGACCATGCGTTACTTTTCGCACAATATATCGGGCAGGATATGAGGTTAATGCAAGATAACGCACGGCCTCATGCTGCATATGTGGTGACCCAGTATCTACGGGACGTCGGCGTTCGAACGATGGACTGGCCAGCTAGAAGCCCGGACTTGAATTCGGTAGAACATTTATGGGATGAACTGAATCGTCGGGTTCGAGCCGGATACCTGCTCCAAAAAGGCTTCCAGAGCTGCGAATCGCACTTGAAGAGGAGTTATTGGATTATATTTTTTTTTTCATTTTATGATTACATTAATTAACACAACCGGACCGACTCTGTTTTGTATAACCTTAAATAAACACTGAATTAATTGAATAATCCCAATGAGATGGTACTAATTTTTTAGTTGTATGTTTTATACCTACTTTAAAAGAAAATCGAATCAGAGTTTGAACGTAGCGTGTGGCCCAGTTTATTTGCTGTGGAGTGTATGTGAGCACACACATATTCGCCCTGTGCACGCTTTGTGCAGATCGTTGTGTTCCTTCGATCCTTCTTTATTATTACCTACTCACACTACAACGCTCGCGCCACACTCGGCAGAAAATGATTGTCTCTCACTCTCGCCTTGTTCTCAACATGACAACCAGTGACCATCCAAGAATGGTAGAATAATGTCATTTTCCATTGTCCACTCGGCATACTGTTTTTTCCGGACAAAGTATCCCAAAATTTTCCATTGGACCACTTGGAGTACTCCTTTGGACTGACTTTTTCTTCCCGATGACAGTTCGGAATCCACTCAGATACACTAATACACATAGACTCAAGACTACTTTCGCATTTTTTTGATTTTCCTTGTTCAGATTTCACCAACACATCTTCTTTTTTATACCCTATTCTAGGGGTATATTAATTTTGACGCATAGTTTGTAACATACCTTAATATTGCCCGTAGACCCCTAAAAGTTACTATATTTATGATCAGCATCGATAGTAATGTCGATCTAGCCATGTCCGTCCGTCCGTCTTTCGGCAAAAATTAGGCCTTTAAACTGGGCCTAGAGAGCTGAAATTTTAACCATATACTCTCTAGGGGCCCTTTATTCTGATGTGTTATTTTTTTTTAAATCCGCCTACTGAGACGCCCACAATTAAATAAAACAATTTTATTGAAACACCCAAATTTGAGCTCTTATGAGGGATAAGAATAAGAATAGGGTATCCAACAGTTCGCCCAAGCGGACTGTAGCCCGTCCCTATGTTTTTTTTAAAAAATTACATCTAAATCGCAGAGCACTCAGACTCGGTAACGGTCCATTTTGCTACCAGACAGGTATCCTCTTTTTTGTTTAGAGGTTGGAGAAAATAAGGTGTCATTCATTTCTCTCCATTAATGGATGGCGTAGGTTGTTGTTCCCCATGGGGGGGATTGAACCTGCATCACGGGTCACAGGCCAACATACTAACCTCTCGCCGCCACCCACTCACCACACCAACACATACTCAATAGAGCAGAAGAGGATTTTCGATGTTCCATTGGTGTCTAGAAGGAATGAATTACTGAGTGGGACCAATGGAAAACTACATAATAGATAGCGCACTCAGGTAAAAAATATTAACATTTTCTGCACATGTACATTGCATGTGACTTAAAATTTTGACAGAAAGCATTTTTTTTTTTGCTTTTTTTTAAAAAGAGAAAATGAGTATCTTGGCCTACACCCTTTCAAAATCAAGCTGACTCAAGAACTCAAGCCACTTGATCACATGAAGAGACGTATGTTCTCGAATCGGGCTCTAGACATGATGGAAGGAAATGAAGAATTTCATCGCAAAATCGTCTTCAATGATGAAGCGCATCTTTGGTTAAACGGGTTCGTCAATAAGCAAAATATGCATTACGGACTGGAGGGTTAGTGCCGATGGTGTCATTGGGCCGTTTTTTTTTTTGTCGATGAAAATGACCGTCATGTTACTGTAAATGGTATTCGCTACAGAGACATGTTGAAACGTTATTTCTTTGGGCATTTTCTTTTGCATGAATGGGACACCAGTGATATGTGGTTCCAACAAGACGGTGCCACAAGCCACACAGCGGGTGCAGCAATCGAATCAATATTAAACCAGAAATAGCGGCCGTATCGGTCGAAATGTGCGGCCGAGTCATCGAAAATCGGGTTAAACGTATCGAATGCTGCATACATTCCCGTGGTGGACATATGAACGAAATCGAATTCCATTCATAAATGTTTTGATACTAGTCCAAGCCAATAAATTTTGTTTTGAGATATCTCAAGTTGTTTGCATTTTATTTAAAAAAAAAGCTATCAAGTACTTAATGAAAGACCTTTTATTTATTTTTATATCAAATAGGTGAGAATTGACCAAAGGACGCTCAGATTGCTTTGATATCATTACTGACTGGTGACATGTGTCGTCACACCGGCTGTCAAAATCAAATTAAATTACGATCAACATGCGCAATGCTTAATCTTGTATTCTTTCATTCTTCGCGAACATATCGTCGCTTGAAAAGCAAACTGACATAAGTCAAAAAACATACATTTTCAGAAAAGTCATTTGAAGTTTTTCATAACTTAAAAAAATCATTTTAGCTTTGAATTTCAATGAATAACAAAAAGTTGTAAAGTAAAAAAGTGTTATTTTTTTCTTTTAAGTGGTATATTTAAGTTACTACAAAAAGCCGTTTTTCAAAAAAAAAATTTTGACATATATGTCGTTTTACATCCAAATTGCTACAAATTTAAGAAAAAAGTGAGAAAAAGTGTCGTTTTGTTTTGAAATAAAACCATTTGTATTTTTTTGCGTATTTTGTAGAAACAACCCACTTTAAATAGTATTAAGTATTAGGTATTATTTTAAGGTATAATAAAAAAAAAATGAACTCTTAATGAAAAAATCGACTATAATAAAATTATATAAAATAAAATCTAGCTTAATGGTAAAACGACACTTCTTAAAGTAATCAAAATAACTTTGAAGTTGATCAACTAGTTTTGTTCCAAGGTAAAATGACACAAAACGAAAAGTATCACTTTTCACAAAAATAATTTACTGAAATTTGGCAGTAAAATGATACAAAACGAAAAGTGTCACTTTGCAATGAACTTTTTTATCACGATTTCATAATTTTTTTTAGAAGCATAGTGTTTCAAATGAAAAAAAGTCATTTAGCTGGGAAAACAACAGGGATGTTTCCTTAAATTTAAAAAGACACTTATTCATTCATGCTATCAGTTTAAGAGTTATAGTTGTGACGGTTTGATAGAAAATTTGTATTTTTGTTTTCGATTCGTTCTGTATAGTTAACTCAAAATCGTCAAATTTTGACTTATGTCAGTTTGCTTTTCAAGCAACGATATCCATTCCATATACAAACGAAAAGTCGCTGAGTTATTTTGTTTATTATCAAGCGAAAATGTACAGCTATATTAAGGAATGCGCTACGACTATAACATATGTATTTTGTATTTGCATTTATTTGAAATTATTGATACATGATACTTATAATCTTAAAGTTAAAGTATTTAGTGATAAAACGAAAATTTAGAGAAAAGGGAAGCAAAGAAAACAAAAGAGTTATGGAAAGCAGAATTAAAAAACTATAATATTTTTTTTTGTTTGTATAAATAGTTTATTTTAAAAGTAGATACCTGAAGATAGAGACCCTATTCTTAAATTTATAGCTAATTAGATTACATTAAGTTGGTAGACGTTGAAATAATCTTCCTATAGAACATGGGTAGTGAAGTAATCGTCTGCTTTTCGCCAGGAAGGCAAATCCAGAGTCGAATCGCTGACACAGTGAAGGACCGTTCTGCTATTGTGTGAGAAAAGCGTTTAAGTATCAAACTTATGCCTCTACTTGACCGAGTAAAAAGTATCATTTCACTTAAGTACACGGAACATTTGTTGTGAATAATACTATGTAACCTTAAAAGATTTCTGAAGGAGTAGTATTTACACAAGCTGATTCCCATAAGAGTAGAATTAAAACGTTAAACACTGTTATACCTACTTACAATGAATGAAACGCACACTGTCATTAAAAGTAACATTTAGTTTACGATGGCGTTCACAATCCATGAAAGGATACACATTAAAATTTAACGTACAGAACAGATTAGCATACAATCAGGCTTTTTACTAGACGCAGTTTCTTGCTGCAAATCAGCAGGTGAGATGAACATTTTAGGGAACAAAGACCGGCTTAACCTTTCCTAATTGCACTAGAAACCGTATCAGAGCAACTAAGGAATAAGTTGATGCAGAAGCCTAAATATTTAACCTTACTGACCTACTGAATAATTAAACCACCTAGCTCAATCGCCGAAAAACCAATTGGATCAACTTAAAATATCGAGAGGTTTATTTAATGTATCCCAGCTTTGAATCCGCCATAGATCTTCATTTACTCGAGTAACACAATCTTCCATCAAACCTATAGATCGACCTAGGTATATTGAGACATCAATAGCAAACATCAGCACTTTGCAGTTAACAACCGATTTAGAAGATCGTTGATAAATATTAAAAACAGCAGGAGACATCTAAAGTATTCACTGAATAATTTAAGCGCAGCAGAGGAAAAGTAAAACTTATTCCTAAATTTGACCAACAAAATTGAGTGAGCAATGCAAAACGTAGATCAGAAGTTACGTTCAACACGGCTGATTCGTAGCTGTGATTATTTCGAAACTCGGACTGCCATTCCAATAACATATTATTTAAAGTTAGATAATTTTGTATCTGTTTAGCAATCAAAACTTTGGATACAAGACACAAAAGGCTAATGGGCCTGAGATCTGAGTGGCTTGACGTATTCACTTTTTAGGGATGGGTGCACTTTTCCATTGCTCAGGGAACTGACAGAAGTAAAATGCATTGAATATGTGCAACATAAATCTTAGCACCAAGGGTAAAATCAACTTTACGAATTTTGGAGAAATGCCATCTGGGCCGAGAGCATTTGATTTGACTGAAAGAATGGTATCCACAACGTCGGCTACCCTTCAAAAGAAAAACACTGTTCAAAGTTGACATAATGTGACACAACATGAGGACCATTTACAACACTGGGAGATGGAGCGAAAATTCGACGCATATCTCCTGGATTCAAAGAACATTTAAATTTGCTTTTATCGGCAGTTGCACCCTCCGCATTGAGGTTTCTTCAAAGTTCTTTTGAGCAAGGTGAAGGATCAAGCCTTTTCAATTAGTTCTCTTAAACAAGCGAATAGCAGCATTATCGTTATAAGGAGCAACTATGTACAGCCTTCTATTAAATACGGAATGGTTTCTTTTATGTGTCCTATATATGTGGTTACTTATCAGTAACGCATATACCTAGCTATGATTTACTATGGAATAGAATAAATTGTGGATGATATTTAAAATATCGAAATATGTAGGTCAAAACCGTTGCACTTGTTTTTTGAGAAAAGTGAAGTTTTCAAACATTGTGGATTTGAATCATAATCCTCAAACTTCACTGTATCACTATAGGTCCGCATGTATGAGGTTCGTCCGACTGATCTCAAAAAGTATTCGCAGGCCTCCCGATTTGAATCACTTCGTCACATTTGTGTGAGTGTTTAGAACTGCCTAAGCCTATCTGTCGCAATGGTATAGGTTGATATTGCCTTTTTAACGGGGTTTGTAGGACCTCTCCTTCGAACATGACATTACAAACTGAGCCGATTGCGATCCATTTACTTTGAGATAGATTCTTTAACTTGAAGGCTTCCATGGATCTTGGACTTGGACTCTACCGGCCAGATGTGCAACGAATATTAATTTGTTATCTTAACCTAGTTAACTTTATATCAATTATGACTAACCTCGTCATATCATTGTACTAAGGAGATGTTCCTGATCCTGAGATGGTAAGTGGATGGAAATGTATCTTTAAGAAAATCAACTTGTCTCCGAGATGATATTGGAGATTCTCTGCCTTTTCGTGTAACGGAAATTACACCAAACGGCTTAACGTGATAATGTGCATCACAACAAGAAAATTTCGCTTTGGTAGTGTCTTGGTTGTGCCCCACGTTGGGCGCCATCTGTGTAACGGAATAAAGATCTTATCCTCGAACAATCAATAGAATAATCGATAAAATAAATTGATAGTGATAATGATGAGTCTTCTTGTTATACTTTCCTCACTCTAACCGAATGATGAGAAAAACACTCAACTATTTCTTACTCGGAGATACGCGTGCGGTTCTGGACGATCTCAACTTCAAATACACACATACACCGATACGACTCACTGATGTTAAGATCTCATCAAGACTCCAAGTTCACAGAATTCTATGAAGTCCCAATGAGTTGTTCGAGGGGTTGTTCAGTCGGCAGTTGCGATAGGCATGCTTGCACATGGTCAAACTATCTCGCCTGATTGGGTGTGGGGGGGGGGGGGGGGGGGGGTATCTTGCTTCTGCCGCTGAACCACCGTACATGTTTTACATGCCTGATTTTTAATTATTATGTTCAATTAATATTGCTTTCAATTACATCAGGATGTCTATACTCTTGTTAGTTTATCGAAAATGAAATGAATGGGCACCGAAAGGTGGTGTAAGGGGTCATTGCATAAATCACCGAGTGGAGCATTGACCAAGGATGTCGATTATTTTCCAGAATCATCGACTGAGGGAGGGACAGTAAACACTCAAGGGACCAATCATCACCTTTCGGTTCCCGCAATGGGACCAAATACCACCTTTCGGTTCCCATTCATTTCATTTCATTTTCGACAACCTAACTAGAGTATGGACATTCTGATGTAATTGAAAGCAATATTAATTGAACATAATAATTAAAACTCAGGCATGTAAAAAACATGTACGGTGGTTCAGCGGCAGAAGCAAGATCCCCCCCCCCCCCCCAATCCGGCGAGCTAGTTTGAGCATGTGCAAGCATGCCTATCGCAACTGCCGACTGAACAACCCCTCGAACAACTCATTCGATTCGCCCTCCTCGCACACAGGACCAAATATCCGACGGAGCATTTTTTCTTTCAAAAGAACCCAATATTAGCTCCCCTTTCCTTGTTATCGTCCAACACTGAGGACGAGTTCTGCAGGACTGGCAGGATTAAGCTTCGATAGAGCATGCATTTTGTTCTTCGAGCGAAGAGTTTTGAACCCATTTGTTTGGCCAAACCGAAGTAGCAGCGGTTTCCTAATGTCATTCTCCGTCGAATTTTAAAGTGGATGTTTACTCCAAGCTATAGGTGAACTCCTCAACTACCTCCAACTTACTGCTATCAAAATGTGACGTTTTTTCCTAGGAGGTGGACAGATGTTTATTTGTGTGTTGATAGCATGTATATTGAGTGTTGTCCACAATAACTAACAGACCAACCAATTTCGCCTGTTCTTCAATTGCCGTAAAAGCCTCTAGCACGGCACGGCTGAAGATGTCGATATCGTCCGCATACCACAGTAGTTGGACGGATCTATTCAAAATAGCGCCTTTCGTATTGACACCTGCCCTAAGCACTATTTTCTACAGAACAAGATTGAAGAAGTCACATCATGGCGCATCTCCTTGCCCAAATCCGTTGCAACTTGGAATAATTCCGAAGAGCTGCTTCCAAACTGTACATTACATCGCGTGTTTTCAAGTGTCACGTGACATAACTGGATCGGTATATTCGGCAAACGCCATGTAGAGATCCTGACGATGAATGCTATCTTATACGGCTTTAAAGTCAATGAAAAGATGGTAAGTCCCGACTTGAAATTTGTTGGTCTTTTCCAGTGTGCAAATTTGGTCTATGGCCGATCTGCCGAGTCGCACTGGTACGCACTGGTATCCGATTATTGTTTTACGGAATGGCTTGAGACATTTTTATAGTACTTTGGATAGGATTTTATATGCGACACTTAACAGGGATGTGCTTCGATAGTTCTTGCAAGACATAGGATCGCCTTCTTGTAGATGGGGATATGGAGCTGATAGTCCATTCGGCGAATGGAGGAGAAGATACAACCGTGAACTCTATGAGCTGTACTAAGATGTGGATGTAGTGTGGTGTATCTCATCAAAGATAAGAAAAGAATAATATTTCGATGATTCAATAAATTTTCTTTCCGAAAATAATCTAGTACATTAGTTCCATTTTGTTCCACCGGAAATTTAAGTGTGTACTTGACCTAAGTACCTGCGATCATTGGCGGCCATTACGATAAACCTATTTGTCTAGTTGACAAGTGTCAAACATATAAACTTCTGATTGAGAGATCACCCTCTCTTTCGCTTTTCAACTCCCAATCAAACTGGTCGTGGTGCTCAGCCATCGTAAGTAATTTCTTTCAACTTATCTTTTTGTAGTGGCCTTTCGAGGAATTAATAATTTTCCACAATCACTTAGACCAACTTCAATAATATTGGTTGAGAAAGGAAGCCAATGGTCTGGCGTATAGCTCGAAACCATTAGATTTACTAGATGGAAGCTTTTTACCAGGCTTAATTGCGGATTATTCAAGTTATACACGTGGTGCAGCACAGTATCTCGAGGTAAAATTCATTCCGTGCGCATATTTTGAGTTTCCTAACATCTGCCTTTTTCCTTTATATAGCATAATATGGATGCTCTTGAAATGGTTTCTCTTGTGCCAACTTGTGAATATCAATAAATTGTCTTCACAGCACAACGAGAAGAGAACCACAAGCATACCATTATTATTGGCTACGAGAGCACCGCGTGCGCAAAAAGTTTAAGTGTACGGCACGAAAATTCCGCTAATTCCACGGGAAGCAATACATTGGATAAATCTCCACAAATTCAGACCTACCGTTCAAGAAATAAATCCGAACAAAACCACCTCACCTGACAATACCCACCAAAATTTCGTCAATCCACCAAATCAGAGAAACCCAGCTTTACCTAAATCTAATCTAAGAAAAAGGCATATTAACAGCCATAATATATTGTAAAAAAAGAAATTCAAAGTGTGCTATTTATTAACTTAACCTACCCCATATGCAAACAAAAAAACCGAAACCAAATAGTGATACATACTTACTTACCTTACAGAATTTAAAATTTCCTTATTCTATCTTAAATTAAATTAATTTTGCTACCTAATATTACCTACAAATACATGTGAAAAGCCATAGAAAAACCGTATAACCATCAAAGTGTAAAATTATATAAAAAGCCTGTGTTTGTGCACAAACTTCGGAGCAACGCATCAATAAAGCGTGAATAACAACGTACTTTTCTTTACCTTTCAAAATTCAAAAATTTTCTTTTGGTATTTAGAATTTCTAAAAAGTAGTTACAAGTAAATAATAATAACGTAAAATTAATCAGCAAATTAATTGAAACTTTAAATCTAAGTTCCTAATGTGTCCTTTTATCGCTATAATATTCATTTCAATTTCCATTTTTCAATAAACATACATACAAACAAAGGTATGAAAGTAAATCCTTATCCGATGGTATTTATTTTAATTGAGATATGTGTTGTTAACTTGGTCCAAAATTGTTGAGATGTGAGAGGATCGGTACGGCAGATTGAATTTGGGGCTTTTCCGAACATAACCAGGCAACGGATAGGCCATGGTGCGTATGGTATTTTGCCGTATGCAGGGGGCGGGTCCGCCAAGACGTTAATACCATCAATAACGTCACATTGAACTGTAATGTGTTGGTTCATACCGCTCTAATTTGTGTCCTCGTACCATTCTTTAAGTCATCGTCCTTTACCCCTATTGTATGACGCGTGTGCTAGGTATTATTAATTTACGTTACGTTCTATTCTGTGGATTATCATATGTTTTCCCCCTCCATTCTCTTCGGCACGATAAATGTTTGATACATAGAACGAATAACAAGTTGCAAGATCCCACCCAACGACGAGCTGAGGCTGTGCAACCGCAAGCGTGGCACCCGCTACTTCAACACAAAGGCCAGATCCCACCTTTGACGTATTCCTAATCGTCTGCTGCGAATATCACGCAGCAACGATGGGCTCACAACCGTATTATGCTTCAGTAGTCTAAAGAGCCAAATTACTTGGCCTACATTGGCTCGGCCACATCGAGCGAATGGACAATAATGCTCCAGCTAAGAGGATCTTTGAATCCCAGCCCCAAGGTTCGAGAAGACAAGGAAGACCGAACCTTATGGGTCGGGAGCCCGTTAAGTAAAGTAAGTACATAAGTCCATTCATCGGGCATGCTTTCTTCCAGCTATAGTAAGTTGATGATTTGGAGTATACGCCCAACCAAAACATTACCTCCGTACTTGAAAAGATACGGAGCCGGCGGCCTTATTGTGCTTAAGCTTTTTTATATCTAAATCAATCTCGTCTATACTGATTGGTTAAATCTGTTCTTCATTGACAGGACGTGGGTTCTTTTCTTGCCCTATCAATCTCTCTACTATTCCCTACGTTTCGTTGACTATGTTTTCGTCGCTTTTCAAAAAGCCTGCGTCCCGTCTTAAAGCCAGGAGCCAGTTGCTTCGCTTTCTTGTAAAATCTCTGGATGTTGTTATCTTAACTAATGTAAAAAATCTGATCGATGTGTTCCACGACCCCGGTGTAGAGCATATTTCTTTCAGTTTAAAGACGATTACCAAGTAGACAATAAAGAATTTTAATAAAAAACAAACCATTGACAAAACTACTCCAAACATAATAAAAAGAATGCTTTTGAGTTAAAATAAAATGTGCATACACAATGAGTCGCATTAGCCATTCGGTTAAAAAGGCAAACCTTTGTTAGGCCTCTCATTATTCGTTTCATTATAATAACAAGGTTGAAGTTTACTTCCACAAAATGAATCCATCTGATTCGAGAACCCACATGGAAAGTAATTTCAGATTCCGTATAAGAATTGAAATTGTCTTCAAAATGCCTCACTCCCCCTGCAGTAAACCGAAAATCAGATCAATTCTACGTACGTTTAGTATTTCAGGATAATCCTTTTGACAAAAAGAATACCCATGTATGAACATGGACCAAGGTGGTTGTTCTACTAAGAAAACAATAAAATTACTGCGTACGAGTATCTATATATTTTAAGTCGGTCCTCTCGTCGAAGGCGGAATGGTTGAGTGTACTAGAGTAACTAAAACCTATAAAGGAACAACAAAATGTTCATTAGTGAAGGGATCAAGGAGGGACGGATTCTCAATGCATCGAAAGAACTACCGAAGAAAATCTGGAGTTATTCGAGCGCAAGTAATAAACAATTTTTAAGGATTGTTTTGGATAAAGCCAACTAAGATAAGTGGTTAAACGGATCCGTTAAGGATTTAATGGGATGGTATACGAAATGAAAGGTTGGGTGGTTTCGGATAAATGTACGACTGTACGGATGATAGTGATACTACTAGTGGTGGAGGTGGTAGTACGTTGAAATACTTTCCCTCCTTTGGATTAGACTAAAGAAGCTTTTATCAGGGATTTAAAGTGAATAAGAAGAAACGGATCAAATAGAGTCATAAGTCAACGTGTATTAAACTTCGATTTTCTTCAAAATAAAACTATTATTTGGGATTGGAATATCCTTCTCTCTTCTCTTCTGATAACTTATGTGCTGATTCACAAAAAAAAAAAAATACCAACGAGAGGTCAATTCATGGCAATTAAACACGTTTGCGCTATTTTGTTTTTGTATAATCATTCAGCATAATAAAATAATAATTACTCGCCGCGTATGCACATAAATGTAGTAGTTTATGGTGAATTCGTTGGTCCATTTAAAATCAGTCATACGCAAAAATGGTCCATTTGTTCGTTGCTCGTTATTTGAATTCGAGCAAAAATAAGCCATAAGGACGGTTTTCTAATTGAGTAAAAGTTTTGCGAGTGGACATTCTAATTAAATACTTGTATGCCAGACCCCATTTCGCTTCACTGAATGGACGCAAAAAAAGTGAGTGGCGCACGCAAAAAGTATCTACTGTATGCTCTGTTAAATAGGGAAATATAATTCAATGAACGATTCAGCGAGTAACTTAAGTGTTCAAGACTACTGTTTTTTGGTATGTGTTTGTGTTTTATCTACATTTAAACATAACGAAAGGCATTACGAAAAAAATGTTATTTGTGATGTCGTGTCAGTTGATAGTGTATTTCAGTATTTCATGTCGTTCCGCGGATAATTAAAGGTTTAACAAAACATATTTAGGAAAATAAGAGCCAACGTAAAAAACAATGACGACGTCTCTAAAGCAGTAGCGACGCGTGCTAAAAATGTGTAGTCGTTCAGTGAAGTTTTAATTGCTATATCTGTAAAGATCATTTTTACCAGTAAAAAGAAATTTTGAAATTAAATAAAAAACTAACGTTTACATCGTTTTAAGCAAGTTTATTTAACAATTCGATTTTTTCAGAATAAAGGAACAAAATGTGTTCTTACATTTAGATTTTATTTATAAAACAAAAACCAATTCTTCTTCACTTAAAAAAAAATTTAAATTACGTTTTAATAAACAAGCAATTGATAAGTACCTTCATTATTTTACTTAAATTCTACTTAAATACTTAAAGAAAATGTCGAGAGTGTCCCTACTCATTATATTGATATGCACGCGACAAACTTCAAGCACAAAAAAAACCCTTCTCGTTCAAAAGGGATTTGAACGAAATGGTCGATACAAAACAGGATTTTTTTTGCTAGTGCGTTCCTAACTTTCAATTGTATAATTTCGTTGCAGAATCGTTTGCACGAGTAAGTAGATACACAAGATCAGATGGTTTGAACGAAATGGTTGTTACAGCGCTCGATCTATGTTTTGTCTTGTTTCTCTGTATTCGTTTCACACATCATACCAAGCTCGCCTCATTCAAAAGCAACTTGAACGAAATGGCCCATACAACACGTGAAATTCTTTTTTTCTTTGTGCCTATACTCTCCATTGCATCATTTCGTTGCCGAATCGTTTGAACGAGTTGGAATTAAGAGTTGGAAAAAAGCTAGGGTTGGTTGGTAGGTGGTACACTTCTGTATGGAAATGTTCAAATATAGGAAATGCACGAGTTGGAATATGAAAAATTACTGCAATGGGAAGAAGAGTATAAATATGTTGTATATAGTTTAGAGAACGTAAAAATTGAGATAACTTCTTCTGAAAGTTAGACGTTCATGAACGAGTTGAACAATATGAGGCTTCACCGTTGCTCTAAAGGTTTATTGGTGTACCTAATATCATATATTAGCTTAACAGGGATTTTTTTTTAAGTTGAAGGCAGAGCTTAAAATAAACGCTCTATTCAGAGAATGCTTGACATGGTGCTCTTCATGGTCATCCTTCCTGAACGGCAGGAATGGATCAGTGAGGGGTGGAATGGCTTTAAGCCGGGTGATGTCAGTACCTATACGGATGGCTCACTCATTGACGGTATCTCCGGAGCCGGGGTCTACTCTAGAGACTGTTGGATAAATCTATCTGCAGCCTTGGGTAGACAAACAACTGTTTTTCAGGCAGAAATATTTGCGATTGCCACTGCCGCCAATATCCTGTTAAGGACAAGGATTAAGGGTAACACCTTATACATCTGCTCAGATAGCCAAGCCGCTATCAAAGCCTGTTCGGCTGGCTCTCTCAACTCAAATATAGTTATGGAAACCATGGTTAAGCTTAACCGTCTGGGATGATGTAACTCGGTATCACTTGCCTGGGTTCCTGGGTACACAGGTATCCAGGGTAATTAAAGAGCGGATGCTCTGGCCAGGAAGGGCTCTTCAACAGCCTTCATTGGCCAACAACCATCCATAGGATGCTGCTCATCCGTCCACAAACGTGAAATGGCTTCGGCTGTATGCCAACAACATTCCGAATACTGGCATGACCTGGTCTCATGTAGGAATTCGAAGAAGCTAGTGGACGGTTCAAAAATCAGCAGAGCTAAGTTTTTGCTTGGACTAAACAGGAAAGACTTGAGATCCTTGATTGGTCTCGTCACTGGATTTAGTCCTCTTAACGAGCACCTAAAAACGATCCACATCAGGAGCTCGGGCCTATGTGAGTGCTGCCTAGAGGCGGATGAAACGGCATCTCACTTCATCTGTGAATGTCCTGCTTTCGCCAGATCCAGGCTCAACACTATAGGCAAACAATTCGTCAACTAAGATGAGATGGGGGATATTGAACTAGCTAATATCCTTCGCTTTGCCAAGGCTACTGGCAGGTTCTCCCTCACTGACTCTTACTAATCGCCAATAAGCAGCGAGCGGGCAGCTATGCTGAAGTACAATGGACCAATAGGTCTTAGTGCTTGTCATCTACTGACGACCCCACTGCACATACAATACAATACAATACAATGGTGCTCTGCTCTGAATGAAAAAAGAACAACGCATTTATGTCGCATAATATTCAACGTATTGTCTGAACACATCAAACCGTTCTACAATACACTAATCGGTATAAACTATAAAGCGTTTTTCTCGGCAGACGATACTTTTCACACTTTTCACACTGAGGTGAATTTCAAGAACAGACCCAACCCCTTTTCATCGACTTATGATAGCATTTATCGTTAGAAGCTCGATGTGGCATAGCGTGACGTAGCGTTGGAAAGCACGCGGCACAGTGTGCGGATTTTGGCTAGAAGGTGGCAATAATTTAATTTCATTAATCATGATCTGACACGAATAGTGTGGAGGCCAGGTGTCATCACAGAAGGCAATCTATTCAACAGATCCGTCTAGTTATTGCTGCAAGTCAGGGATATGAACATCATCGGTTGTTTCCATTGTACCGTCATTTAATGATTGAAAATCAGGCGAAAATAAGGTAAGAAATTTCAAGCAGAAGTATTTGCAATTAAGGAGGCGTGTAGAATGCTTCTCAACTTATTGACACACAGAAAAAAAATAGGCATCTTCGTCGACAGTCAGGCCGCGATTAAGGCTGTTAATTCAACTAAGTCTACGTCCTAGCTTGTGGTGGAATGCAGGGATACGCTGAATAAGGCTTGTCATCGGCTAGATATCACTCTCGTCTGGGTTCCCGGCCATAGGAACATTAAAGGAAATGAGAGAGCCGACGTGGCTCTGCTCTGTGCGTATCCCTCCGCTGGGATATGTAAAGAGAGACATCCTACTGCACTTCATCTCAAGGGCCGAGACGAGATGGACGAATCGTTCGAACTGTGTCATTTCTAGAAAGATCTGGCCAACCTACGATGATGGCAGAACAAACAACCTCTTAGCCAGAACGCGTGTAGATGTCGCAAGACTAACGGCAATCAGTACGGGCCATTGGCCTTTAGGCACTCACGCAGCCAAGCTTGGCATCCCTCATAACACCCACTGCCGCAGCTGCTCTGACACAGAAAAGAGTGAAACAGTGTTCCATCTTCTCTGTGAGTGTCCTGCTTTAGCCAAAACCAGACGCAGCGCACTAGGTCATCCCTCTTACAATGACCTTTCGGCCATTCATACTATCGACTTCAATAACATCATCAAATTCCTCAACTCCACAGGATGGTTTTGAGCCCCCTTAATATCCATCTCGCCCTTTAATTTCAGGTTCCATTAGTTGTGGTATCAAAACGGCGCTATTTGTGTTTTCCCTCGTCAGATGACGGAATTACAGCCACTTAAACCAACCAACCAACCAAGGTAAGAAATACATGCGGCCATACAAACAAATATCTGTCCAGTGCATTGGACAAACTGTTACTGTAGATATCAATAAGTTCGAGGTAGGTAATAGGTTATCTACAGGGTGGCGCACGAAACGTGCTACAAAAACAACAAAACGCAATAACTTTTTTCGACTTATTTTTCTTTTATTTAGCAGGTTACTATTTAGATTTATTAAAATGAATGCTTTTGATACCGAAAAGAGGATTTGGATAGTGCAGCGCTACCATTTTTTTCCTAAAAAAATGAAACCCAAATTCCAAAGCACTCAGACTCGGTTACGGCCCATTGTTCTACCAGACAGAAAACCTCTTTTTGGTGTTGAGGTCTGAGAAACAAGGTATTATTCGATTCTCTCCATTAATGGGTGGTGTATATTGTTGGTCGCCATGGGCATTTAACCTGCACCGCACGGGTCACAAGCCAACACACTAACCTCTACACCGTCGCCCCTTCGCAGCGGTTACCTGCTTTGCAGTCCTTCATTTCCGTTAAAAAGGAATTTAAGCGGGAGTTTGGCGGCACTCTCCCGAGAAGATGGACCATAATGAGGCTGGTTAACATGTTTGCCAAATCTGGAAGCATCGCACGAAGACCGTACCATCGAGATCCCTTTGTTCGGGTTCAAGACACAATCGCGGCTGTAGCATCGTCAATTCCGGCAAATCCAAGCGGTTCAAAATCGAAACAAATTGGAGTTAGCAGACGGTCATAATAACGGATAATTCATGATGACTTAAACTTGCTTCTGTACAAAGTCCAAATTGCAAGCAAGTCAAACCCTCTGGATTTTCCTATTCGCCTGGAATTTCGCCAAAAAAATATTAAAATGACCGAGGAAGACAACAGCTTGATAAATTGCTTGTTTACGTCTGATATGGCCCATTTTTTTGATCTAAACGGCAATGTAAATAAGCGAAATGGGCTTATATGGAGTAAGTCTAGTCCAGAAATACTCATGAGACGGTTCTGCACCCAGAACGAGTCAGTGTGTGGTGTCCAGTTTCATCAGAGTTCATTGTGGGGCCATACCCATTTTAATAAAACGGTGTAAAAGTAACTGTCAATGAGGACCGCTATTTAAACATGTTGAAGGATTTTTTATTTTGTTTACCAAGAACTGCGCTAAAGAAGTATCTGTTTCAACAGCATTTGGTTCTAGCAAGATAGAGCAATTGCTCACATATCAGTTATCCCGCATCTCCAATGAAAATTCTCAAACAAATTAGTATTCAGAAACTCCGCTGGCCCGCAAGGTCATCTGACCTGACTGCACCTGACTTTTTTTTATGGGGTTATGTCAAGCATTGTACAAAACGCAATCAAGAAATTTGACTGAATTGAAGCAGTCCATTGAAACAATAATTGAGGCGATCCCGACTTCAACCCTTCAGGCCGCAATGAATAATTTTCTGATCAGGTGTCGCATATGTGTGGATGAGCAATAGCATGGAGGTCATTTACGGTCTAACATTTGCAAAAACAATTAGTTATATAAAATAAAATTTAATTTTCTATACAATAAAAAAATAAATAAATGAAATGCATTGATTAAAAAGAAAGTTCTATGAATTTCTTATAAAACATTAACTCCACAAAATCGAAGCGAATTGTTTCAAAACTTCCAATTCAGAGAACGATATGTACGAGTATGCACTGCTAGAGCTTTATTCTGCCAAATCGGCTTTAAGTCACAGACCGCTTTTCGATAAACAGCAGAGGAGAGTTGATCATCTTCGTGCGATATTTGAATCTGTGTGCGGGAGGGGGCCAATAAAGGAGACATTACAACCGCGAACTATATGAGATGTACAAAGATATGAATGCAGTCAAAAAAGTAGGAACACCTTATCGACATTGACTCGTCCACATCGAGCGATTATAAAAATACATTAACAAAGAAGACATTCGATTCGAAGACACCGTTGTTCGAGAAGGCAAGGAAGAACAAAACATCGTTAAGCCAGGCCACCGCGTATTTTAAAGCGGTTAGTCGGGAGAACTCTAAGTATCTTGCCTGGAAGCACATGGATGGACTGGCAGTGTCTCGGTCAAACTTTCGTAATAAATAAAGTATTTTAATTTTTGACGATGTGCCCCTTGCATTGAAAACACTTTCAGTTTCCGCATGAATACAATCTACAACAACTAAAGAAAAGAAGCAAAACCTATCTAAAGGCATCTCGGATCGGAACCTTAACATCTCCTGAGAAAAATTATTAAAAAAAAAATAAAGCAATTTTGTCTTTCAAGGCTTACTCAGTCTATGACAATCCTAATATAAAACAAGAGAGAAACAAGTGGACAAAAACGCGTAATGTATTCATCAAATATTTCTTCAAGTCAAGAGTTTGCCTTTAACTATAGTTCCAACATCATTACAAACTAAACACCTTGGGACAACTTACCTGATAATAAATTAGAATCTATCAGTAGCTACTATATATATTTTTCTCATAATACCTATGTACGAGTATCTTTAGTTTCGAATTTATTATCAGGCACGTTGTCCCAACTATTAACTTAACGAAAAGTTTTTCAGCTGAATTTCGTTTCACAGGCGACAATATTGTTTTCATTCCTGCTAAAGCATATTGTTTCAAAAAAAAGGACATCGATCAACACCTCTAGTATCAAAGTCATTTTCTATTCGACAAATAAACTTTTGCCCCTAATTCTGATAGAAACAAGAAAAAAAAGACGAAAACTTTTCGAAACTTCAGCATTCCATTATTATTTTCATTTGAAAGTTAGTTGGGGCTGCAGCAACATCAGCAGCACTCATGCTCTAGTTCCTTTTTGCCCGTCCAATTGTTCGACCCGGGTTGTCCTCCACTTGAATTTCGTTTTCAATATACGCGACTTAGTAAAGATGTTTGCTATACATCCGCACCCCGCGGCACAAAAGTTTAATGATTCAAAGCCCCTGCTCTCGGATGGATCAAAATATTTAAGTTCCGCTCAAAGCAACTCATTCTCAGCATCCCTATCCTGACTATGGCGTTGGGACGAACGATGGAAATAATAAAATCGACAGAAATAATGACAGGAAATTCCATTCCGAACAAATATTTGAAATTTTAAACATGTGCAGCAATCAGAAAGCGCATCATCCGTTTATCTCTCAAATGAATTGTATCCTGTGTGAGGATTCAAATATCATTTTGAGACGTGCTGTTTATACATATGGACGTCCTTGAAAAGCCCTAAAATACCGACCGAGACTGAGGAGAAACGTAAAACAATGCCAAAGAGGAAATGGATTTCCCAAAGTGGAGTCAACTAACAAACACCCACTCTTAGGGTGCATCTTACAGAGCTAGCAAGCTTCTCGAAATACCCAAAGTGGGCCAAACAATAAGTTTGAAAGAGAGAATATTGAAACCTAAGACACTGGAGATTTTGAGAATAAAGAAATGGCAACAACGAGAAGAAGACGATTCTTGAAATTATTCACTATTCCATCTGTTCAGCTTGTGACTCAGCGTCTCTGCGTTTATTTAACTGCAGCACACTGACATCACCATTAACCATTCCTGTCTACTGCCTCTGGATAGAAAGTATGATGTAGGTGGGAGAAGCTACAAGCAAGCAAGGCGAACAAAACATAACAACATGGCACAAGAGCACAGAGAAGGCGCTCTCCTACACTTTAAATAGAATTTTGAAAAGTAACACAAAGCCGAGACCAACACAAATGGCTATGGGCATGGCCCGTCGTTCACTGCACCATACCAAGCCTCTTTGCACGACTCACCATTGTATGTATGTTTGCTATGTCTGAAGTAGTTGGATACAAATGGAGGAGGATAACAAATCTGATTGCATTCGTATAATAAATTGCATTTAAAGTTCGTCTTAATCCAAAGAGACAAATGTACACCCATCCTTTCTTCGTCCTTCTCTATAGTCGATGGACGCCAGCATCAGCCACAAACATAAGACGTTCATCTTTGGATGCATTGAATAGACGAACGGCTGTAGATGGACGTGCTCGACGATGTTATCCTTAATACTACAACGACTTCGGAGACCACAGAAAATACAGCAGGTGTTGTTATATGCGGTTGTGGATTATTAGCATAAATAACAATATAAAATAAAAGTTGGTTCACCTGTTTGCATTAAACGATGATGATGGTCATGCTGATGCCACATTTAAGAGCGAGTATCATCCGAAGGACGAAGAAGCCTGAATATTCCTCTGCTTAGAGGGAGAGGCTGCTTAGTGAAGGAATGAGAACATTTGGTTTTATTGTGCGAAATTATAGAATCAAAGCATTCCAGTGAGTAGGCGAGATGAATTGTTGATTTATCTCGCACCTACAAATATATATCCGGAGCGATAATGTTGCTCAATCATATTAAATTGAGCGTATTTTTTTCGCTTGTGTTGTTTAATGGTGATGGTTAGATTTCATAGGGGATTTTGCAGTTGAAAGATTTGAACTTGGAAGAACTTCATCCGATGTCTTTTCAGTGATCATGTCTATCGTGTATACATAGATTTTGATACATAAATTGTAGCATGCCTTCATATTGGCCATAGACCCGTACAATCATTTATTATATACTAGTAGAACCCGGTTAACGTTGCTTCGCCCTCTTCTACATTCGCCATTTAATAGTTTTGTTTTTACTATTTTAGTTTACTCGTTATACCCTATTCTAAGGGTATATTAATTTTCACGCATAGTTTGTAACATACTCGTACCTTAATATTGCCCGTAGACCCCTAAAAGTTACTATATTTATGATCAGCATGAATTGAATAGTAGTGTCGATCTAGCCATGTCCGTCCGTCCGTCGGCAAAAATTAGGCCTTTAAACTGGACCTAAAGAGCTGACATTTTAACCATATACTCTCTAGGGTCCCGAAATAATCAAGTTTAAAAATTTTTGAAATCCGCCCACAGACACGCCCACAAACTCTAATATATTTTTTCGAAAAAATCGAATTTCGAGCTAGAGGGCTGAATTTTTTTATATATGATATATGGCTCCTAAAACTGATCGGGAGATACAATTTTTAAAATCCGCCCACTGGGGCGTGTCCCACAATTAAATAGAACAATTTTATTGAAAAGTGAAAGTTTGAGCTATGAAGCTGAAATTTATAATATATACTCTCTAGAGGCACTTTATGCTAATGTGAAAATATTTTCAAAATCCGCCTACTGACACGCCCACAATTTAAAAAAAACTTTTTTGAAAATGCAAAGTTTGAGCTAGGAAGCTGAAATATATAATATATACTCTCTAGGGTCCCTTTATGCTCATGCGTATTTTTTTTTTAAATCCGCCTACTGACACGCCCACAATTAAGTAAATCAATTTTATTGGAAAACCAACGTTTGAGCTAGGGAGCGTTTTTTTTTACAAAAGCATTTTTCGAGATTGTCACCCCAACCCACAATTATCCAATAAGACTCGAAAGACACCCATCGTAAGTTGCGGTTACTATTTAAGAACAGTTTGTGCCGATATGACTCGCGGAAAACCCATTGCACGTCGCTGGTATGGCGCAGGGACATAAGTGCCGAAATCAATTAGGGCCACTTAAGTGGGACATCAGTCCCGAAAAATTAATTCGGGACTTATGTCCAACTATACATTTCCTAAATATACGCCTGAGAGAAACTAAGAATACCACTCCAAATGCTACAACAAATAGTCAAATCGGTTTCGTTACCTCGATGTTGTTTTTGAGTATTACCTTGAAAAAAAATGCAGTTAGCTAGGTACGAGCAGTTGGGCAAAATTCAAATCATGTAATTTTGTATTCTTTATTAGTCGAGTTTGCATCGTGACAAAGCAAGTAAGCCAAGCAATTAAAAAAATGATTTAATGCCATTTCTCAGTTCTTATGTCTACTTCTGAAATCGATGTTCGGCGATTTTATTATTTTTATTTGATCAAATTCTCAAAAACATCGATTTAATACCTTTTCTCAGCACATGTCCTTTTCTGAATTCGATGTTTTGAGAATTTGATCAAATAAAAATAAAGAAATCGAAACGAAACACTGAATTGCTGTCTTTGTTTCGAAAATCCTCGAAACATACTTTTATAGCCTTGTAATCACTGTAAGATGTGTAGTTGCTGTTTCACGAAGCTAAATGAAGAGGCGATTGCAAATAAAAATTAATTGTTGTGTCCTTTCCGTCGTAAAATTATAAAAAACAGTTGTTTTATTTATTTGTAAAACGACCAAGTTTTAACAGTTTGTTGAAAATGTTTGTTTAATTTGTTTCGATTTTTTTTCTCATTAATTATGTTTTACCTATCAATTTATGAACGTTAATAAAATATAAAATATTTCCAACTGTTTGTTTCATTCGGGACTTGTGTCCCATTTTCTACGATAAAAATTCCGGACTTATGTCCCACTTAAAAGGGTTATAAGTCCCGAAATCTTAAGTGGTACATAAGTGCCGAAAAATAAATTTGTGACTTATGCCTTCGGGATTTATGTCCTGCGGCCGCTGGTACTATGTCAGAAATGTTCAAGCGAGTGCCAACATCAACCGTACAAAGTTGCAACGGGGTTTACCACGAAATCTAGAAAGCAATAATCCAGAAAACAAAAATCTCGAAAGTAAAAATCTCGAAAACAAAAATCTAGAATTGAAAAAATCTCGAAAGCATAATCTCGAAATACAAAAATCTAGAAATTCGCGCGAATTGTAACCATTGTCTCAAAATTTTATATATTCATTCGTGATTATTTACTACTCTTTAACTTCCACGATTGGCTAGCAAACTGCCCATGCAACTGTACAAAAAGGTACCTAAAATTAGTGTTGTTGTGAAATCATTACAAATAAAGGAAATATTCAAATCGAAATCAATGGATTTATTTACCGGTGCCGTGAAATAAAGTAGAGGGAAATAATGTCGATCGACTTTATTTCCGTAAGAAATCGGAAGTAATGTCGAAATTCACCATTTTCTATTCTCGACTTTATTTCCAATTATGTAGTAGAAAAAAAGAGTAATAATATCGAATAAGATTTCGGAGATCGACTTTATTCTACTTGAGATTTCGCAACTCATCCTATAAACAGCCTATAGGAGGGCATGCTGCCCCTCTGCAACCTCCCTGTTTGGGCTCACTGTTTGATATGGAATAGGTGCGAGGTTTTCAGGGGTGCAAATCTGAAAACGGTTAGGAATCTTTATCTGATTGTGTAAATAAATTAAAAGCGAAACAATGCCGATTGGGCTTTGAAAATAAAGTTTCGGAATGTCTGGAATGAAATGACACCCAAGTTGGTTAGCTAAAACGTTCAATGTCTTAGCTTAGGTTCGGAAATGCAAGAAAGTTACAAACCCCGCATTAGTAGAAAGGAAAATTGATTTCGTAAATAAAAATTAGATAAATTATACGGGAATAATAAATTCGAGACTTGCCTTCGCGATTATGCGCCTAAAAACAGATTTAAATTTCACCGAAAATGAGCTGAAGGTTTGAGCATTATTTTACCTGATTCCATATGTATAACAAATTTGGAATTTGAATTAATGGCTGATATTAAAGTGAATATAACGTTTGCAACAAAACGCGCTTAATGGCTGTGCTCGTGTATTTATATGATCTGTCAATGTCCAAACGTCTGTCAAGGTTTACATATTATTTATCATAATTGAATTCCATACTTAAATTTAATATGTTAACTACACCTAGAATTAACTTCAATTATTCTGTGTTTTATTTTGTTTAATATCCATCGTTTATATGTATATTAAATTTTTTTTTTAACTATATAATCTCTCTCCTTACCTAGATTTTGAATAACCATTCTCTTGTTCATTTCCGAGCAATGAGGAATGGAACGCAAACTTACCCATGAAAAGGAAATCGATATCCATCTTTACAGACGGATCAAAGATGGATTGTGGAACGGGCGCTGGAATATTCTCAGAGGAACTAAACATTAACAGATCGATTGGATTACCTGATCACTGTAGTGTATTCCAAGCAGACGTCCTAGCAATTACTGAGGTTGCAAGCATGGTATCAATGATGGCACGAAGCATAGGACGAGTCTCTGCTTGGTCCCTTGACATCAAGGACATACCCGGTAACGAGCGAGCTGATGAACTGGCAAGAAAAAGGTCTGCGATGAACCTTAAACAGGCACTTCAGTCGGTTAAACCACCATTCTGTAATCTCAGAGAAAGAGTGGAATATAAAACACGAATGAAAGCCAACAACAGGTGGTTTTTACTAACCACTTGTTACGTATCACGCAAACTGTGGCCAAAATATGATAAGGGCCGAACCAACAGACTTTTACGTTACGACAGGACATCGCTGTCAAAGTTGATTGGTGCTCTTAGTGGCCACCATCTGCTAAGGAACCACACAATGAAACTCAATCTCAAGGATGACGACATCTGTAGAGGCTGCGGTGATGAGGAAACCCATGAGGATACACCTCACTTTCTCTTGCACTGTCCAAGCCTGTGTCACCTGAGGAACAGAACACTTGGAAGATATTTCTTCCAAGACATTCAAGAACTTTCTGATGTCTCATTCTCGAATCTTTACAGGTTTATAAGGACATCCAAATAGCTAAACAACCTTGAGTAGGAAGAAAACCAAGGACGAAGGACCAAGGCCAGAACAGAGAGGCGAACACTCCCAAAAAGGGTATCACAATGGGACCACCTAATTTATTATTTTGACTTACTCAAAGAATTATCGTTTCATAGTTTCTTCATATAAAATGTTTGGTTTATATACATTTAATTCATAGTTTTCATTCACGTTTCATATTTATAACTACTTCTGTTATTCACTGTATTTGCCATGATCTATGTTCCTCGTACCTAATACGTAAATTGTTTGTTAATTTGTTACGCATCAATGATCATAATGAACTTCAATTGAATATGCTCGAGCACTTGCACCGGTACCCTTTTTTGAGGTTGTTTTTACTAATTCCTCTTTGGTGCCTACGTTCGCTTGGCCACAAGTGTGCAAGCATATTCTCGTTCACTTCAAAGAATATCCCAAGAGCGTTTAGACCGATCATTGGAATCAAATCAAGTATGTAATTGTTAATTCAAATAATCATATCCAATTTGACAAATTCAATAAAGTTGAATTCTTTTATTTGAACAGTCTGGGTGTGAATTTCATAATCGTAAAAATATTTAACATAAAATTGTTATGTCCCTTTAACCATAATAGCAAATTGGTTACTCCCGTACTAATTTTGGGCTTTTTCCAAATATTATAAAATTTACATCACACAACGTTTAAATTAATAAATTGATCTCATACTTTTAGTCTGCGCTACATGAACACATTTAAAGTAAAAATTTTCAATATAACCTAAACAACGCTTCGGGGTCCCGCTATAGAAGAACATTAAAAATGGATCTGGCATCGGATGGTGTGGCTTAGTGGTTAGTGCGTTGGACTATCGAGGGATCCAAGGCTCATATCATTATTGCAACACCAAAAATTGTTCCACTGCTGCAGCTCTTGCGAAAGTCTTACAAACATCCAAGAGTATTTGTGCCAAAAATATGTACATAGCTGCATACACAGGATGTGGGCTTCTCTATGAAGCGCTAATGCCCAATATTTTTATTGAATATTTTAAGGCATTAATACGCTGGGATGTTTTAGTTATTGTTTATAGGTATTTCTGTATTATTTTTTATATACGGACGGCCCAATGAATACCCCTTTTGAAGATTGAAGCAAACATTTGCGCAAGAGAGATTCTGTGATAGATGCGCATTTCTGAGAAACCCTGTTATTTGGATAACATTTTATTTTCGCATCTTCCACCTATTCCTCTTCCATTGTTTGTTGACTGACCCAATTTCTAACAACACCTAAAATCCTTATCTATCGTCATGGTGATTGTTACCCCTAAAGCTTTTTATTTTTTTTTTCAAATTAATGGAAGTTGTCTCTACGCCCTTCTTCAAGGTCAGTTAAATATTACTTGCAACAAAAAAACTTGTCCGTTGACATTTCTTTGAGAATGACTGTTTGATAACATTAGCTTATTCAAACCCCATCCCAAATGTAGATTGGAACCACAAGTAATTTGCTTTCTTAATTTCGATTCCCTCAAAACGCGATTTCATCGCACATGCTATTCATTTTTTTTTTTTGACAAAGATAACTTATTAAATCCTCGCTAGACAAAAGGACGACGAGTACCAATGATGTGCTTCTCATCACACAAATAAAGAGCTGAGGTAGGTATACCTAACTTTCTTCTTTCTTGACTGGGTATCGTACATATGTAACTCGGGCACACTCGCACAACCATTTTCGCCACAAAACGTTGAGTTATTCTATAAATTTGTTGCTGCCATCAGCATCTTTGGCTTCACATAAGTAAGGAAATTCAAGCAAAAATTTAAACTTGATTTTATCCTTGCAAACACAGGAGTTTCAGAGTTCTTGAGTGTGATTCTTGGCTCTTCGCAGTCATTGTCTCTCCGCTTTGTATCTGCTGTGCAGGGTTCCGGATTCCATACGCGCCAACCTATTGTTCGCGTTAGTTTCGTTAAATCAACCCCCGCTGGTATGTGGGCTATGTTTTTTTTTTGGCAAGACGAACAGTTTAAGTATATTTGTTTAGTGGGCTTCTTCGCTTTCGTCCTCTCTTGGCTTCGCTGCTGGTTCTGTCCTTAAATATTGTTGGCAATGTCGTTGTTGTCGTTGTGGTGGTGGTGGTCCCCTTTCGCACTTTGTTTTCCGCTCAGAAATCGGATGGGTTCATCCTTTTTGAAGTATTGGAGTATGATATGCATGCATGATGGGAGACGACTGATTCATTCACATTGATATCCTTGAATTTCATGGTTGAAGGTACGCTTTAAGGAGCAACATCCTATGTAGATGCTTTTCTTCCCTCAGAGTTGTTGTTATTGCTGTTGGTTTAGGTTATATGTATTTTTTTTGTCAGAGGAGGTCTCTTTCATATTATTTTTTCTCCTTCTTATCCCTTCAATTTTTTTTTCCTGCAGAGAAATTGTGGCAAGGGGTAGCTTTAAAGGATACATGTGAGGCTTATGGTTAGCTTTGATTTTAGATTTCGGAAATCGAAAATATCCTCAGAGTGTTCGCGCTAATGGCATCAAGTTTGGTGAGATGGTTGTGTGTGGGAGGGTGTAGGACTACACTGATGTGATATATTGTTTGTAGCCAGCCCTTAAAGGGTTGCTTGAGTGGAAGGACTATTAAAATAATAATGTTAAGTCGATGTATGTACCTATGTATACGGCATCGTGTGTTTGTCGAGTTACATGTAAGAGGTTTGCTTTGAGTTTTCTTGGAAAAGTACATGAAAAAGCTCAAGGAAAGCGCTACAGGAGTAAGGTAATATTGTGGCATGGAATATGAAATTTATCATAATTTCTTTGGCCTTTGTGGATTATGTTTTCTTTATTAATTCAATGCAAAGGATAACAATGTAATCATCACTAATGGGGAGTGTTCGCATATTAATATGTTACCTACGTCTAAGAAGTTTTGTTCCGTTTGTCATTGTAGCACGTTTGTTGAAGTATCTAGGAGGAGATGGCGGGATGCTAAAGTTTCAAAAAAAAAAAAAAAATGTGTAGTGGATACAAGTTAGGAGTTTTATTGTAGTTAAATGCTGCTTTGCATTTGTAAACTTCCGAAGCATACAACATGTTATGTCTTCAAGACTGGCGAGGGAAAAATGTTCACTTAAGCTCTCCGCTCAATGTGAGTACACGGGATTTTTATTTTAGGAAAGGTTTTTAGAAAAATAAAATTATTACGAATAAATTTCGTTGATTTAAAAAAAATTCAATTTGTATTCGTGGGCAGCATATACGTGCTTTGTATGCCCTATCATAAGGGTATATTAATTTTGACTTAATCTTGCTTGAAGACCCATAAAATTTCCCATATTACTGATCATCATCAGCATCAAAAGTTATATTTAGTCATGTAACTTTGTCCGCCACCAATTTTGATGATCAACAAAATAAAGCGTAAGGATTTTTAAAATACGCACACTATTCAAAAAACAACGTCCAGGTTGTCGCAAATTACGTAGATAAAGTTTTTCTTATTAGGCCCACATACACAACGTTTTTTGCTACTACTACTTCTACTATACTAGGTAGTACTACTACCTTTGGGGGAATATTTAACAAAAATGTTGTTTTTACGATAAATTCCTTAAAAAAATGGGATAAAAATTCGAAACAATAGATATGGATTATGTCCTTTCTAACAATTAGAACAAACAACGTTTTTTGCCACACCCACATTTGGTGCGCTTTTGATTAATTATTTAATTTTTGTCTTCTAATAACTAATAAGTTGCTTATTGCTTGTTCGTGACAATATCTTAATTTACATTTCAGTTCATTTAAATAGTTATAACAGTTATAAATAAATGTTGTCCAAACAGAAATAATTTTTTTTTAAAATCTTTGTTATTGGTGAATGAACAACACCAACTTATGGTTGCTACCACATAAAGTGAGGGCTGGACAGCGTTGTTGACAATGTCAAATAATGCGTAGACAATGTCGACAATGTCAAATATTTGCACAGTTTAGCAAAAATATCATAGCAGTTAATTGTTTTGTTCGTTATTCTAGTCGCTAGCATTTGAGAAGACCATTTAAATAAATAATGGCTGCACGAACAGGTTTTGCACATCTTGGGTTTAATTTGGTCAAGCGAAATAAAACATACATTGCTCTATACAAAATATCCAAAAAGAGCTGCAAAATTTAGCTGAATCATTTTTCAATACTTGATGAAAAAATAAATGTAGGAACCCAATAGTTTTTCGGAATATGGCAGAAATGAAACAGCCAGTTCTTGCGAAATTGGTAAAAAAGCTGCTCATCATCCGCACAAATTGAACAACTCTTTCAAGTTGGCCACATGTCCATACACCAGATCGAAATGGGCTGCCATTTAATCGGTTGCCGAAACTACGTATTTTACTATTCGCTGAGAATCGCGGATAAAATTAGCGGATGTGATTGGTATTATGAAGATGAACTTGAATAATAGAAAAACTGACAAATCTGAGACTTTTTGCGAATTCTTAAATTGTTAACTTTGCAAAATAAATATAAATAAACTTTTATGAAATTTTTTCTATTAAAGAAAGAATTTTTTTTATAATTGGCGTTCGCAAAAGCGATTTCTTTTTTCTGTAATTGATACAGTACCCTCAATATAACCACAGCGCATGCATTTTTTTGTTTGTTGCTGCAAGCAGGACCCATCAAATGATTCATTGCCTGTTTTTAGGTGCTACTTACTACATGAAAGAATAGAAGGATAGGAAAGAAGTTTGGTGCGATGGGGTTTTTCTCCACAAGAATGACTTTTAACTTGGTGTTTTTTTTTTTTTTTTTTTGATTTCAATAAGAGTTTCTGTATAATATTACTATCAAAAGCAGTGGGTGGCGACGGTGTAGAGGTTAGTGTGTTTGCTTGGGTCGTTCCGCAGCTCTCATCGAGATAGGTCGGCTAGTTAGTGTTCAGCGGGAAAAAAGAAAAGTGTATCGATTATAAAAGCGATTTAGCCAAGTGTTTTTAAGTCCAAGGTTGGCTTAGTAAGGTAGGCGTCCGACTTTCCGGACAACCAGTTTGGTTTCAGGGCGAGGCATGACACTATTCATGCCGCGTCGAAACTGGTTTCCGACATTCAGTGGAATAAATGCAAGAACCAATGCACGGGTGCTTGTCTGGTTGATTTCGAGAAGGCTTTCGACACCGTATGGTTAGAGGGACTTTTCTACAAGTTGACCAGGCGGGGGATGCACAAACCTTTGCTATATGTAATTTATAATATGCTTATGGGAAAGAAGTTCGTTGTCAAATGTGGCAACGTGACTTCGAGCAGAGTCTTTGAAATTAAAAACGGTTTACAGCAGGGGGCGGTCAATTCTCCGATCCTGTTTAACATTTACACGAGTGATCTGGTGGGTTCACTCAGCCATGCTATAGCGTATGCCGACGATTTGGTGGCATACAGATCAGGTCCTAAAATCGAGGTCATTAATATCCTTTTGCAGCGTGACTTCGATCAAATTAAGCGATATTGCGACGACTGGAAGTTGAAAATCAACTTTCAGAAGACGGAAACAATCTTGTTCAGAACTCCATTGGCTGGGGCCTCTAGGGATACCAGAAAAAACTGGAAAAAATTGGCCATTATTGGACAAAATGGGCAGCCATTGGCGGTGAGAAGCGCAGTTAGATATCTAGGTATCTGGCTTGACCAGTATCTGTATTTCGATAGACATATAGTTGCTTGTCTTGCTGGGGCCAAGAAGGCTTATGCTCTAACAAGGAGACTGTTTCATAGCAGTCAACTTGACTCCAGAGTGAAGGTCATTTGCTACGTGGCCCTTATAAGGCCGATCATCGCTTATGGTTGTCCATTATGGTTTAATATAGCGCCTAGCTATATGGAAAAGATTCGGGTTTTGGAGAGACAATGTCTTAGGACCTGTCTCCGGTTGTTCCGAACGCCTGAATCCAATTATATAAAATACTATCCCAACAAGGTCCTATACGATGGGGCTCAGTTGAATAGGATTGACAATTTCCTCATTAAGGTGACTCGAAGGCACGTTGCAAGGGCGATGGCCAGCGACAATAGTCTGATATTTGGGGCTTACTACCCCAATGAAATGTACATAGAGAGTACGCTCCGGTCTGGCTTTATCCCGCCAGAGGCATTTATCCATATTGATTCAAAAGGGCTGGTACAGACGAGGGATGGTATCCCGGTCTTATACCATCGCTACCGCAGCGCGAGAGATAAGCGGCTCCTCCATGACGGGGACGTCGCCAATGCTCATGAGCTCCTCCGTTTTAGTACCGCAATATCGGAGAGGGATAAATTCGACACGGAAAAGCAATTCGCCGAATTTTGGTGGCTTGTTGAGGGGGGAGGGGTCAACATGCCCTCCCAGGACGGTGCGTTACTCTAGGTAACATCCTCTTAGCTTATAAGTTAGATTAAGTCAGCTAGGGCGTTTTTGGGAGAGGCCGGGCTCGCCAACGTGTGGTGGTGCTTCCGGGAGTTGACTGACGCTGTAAGGCTTCAGTCGGCTCACGGCGGCGCGTGTGCACGTTGACGACTGCCAGGCGCTCGGAAAGCAATTGGGATTTTGACCACTTATTGCGCCAGGCAACGAGTGCTCAGAATCCTAATTATAGTTAGAATACGTTAAGTAGTTTAAGTAAGTAGAATAGGTAGTTTGTAATTTGTTTTATATAAAATCTCAATAATGAAACCGAGTTTTAATAAATTTTCTCGAGGAATATATATGTAAGATTAGTTCGTAAAATAGTTCGTAGGCCGAAAGGCAATAATTCTAAGATATAGTTAAGTTTAGAGCGTTCGCATAAGGACCAATAAATAAGAATAAGTATCCTGTTAATTTTAAGTTAGGTTTAATCATTTTTGTCTAGTATGTAAGTAGATATTTATCAATGAATAAAAAAATGAATTTCAAAGTCAAAAAAAGTTCAAAGTAGGCGTCCGACTTTGACGCCGGAGACTCGGGTTCGATTCTCGGCCAGTCTTCAATTTTTAATTTTATTTTTTTTTCGGAAATATAGTGATAGAGACACAAAAATAAAAAAAAAAAAGTGCCGCATTATCAGGCGATGGACCCCGGAAAATCGGTGGTCCCGCTTACGGGTGTGGGAGTGCCGTTGCGACGTGTGGTGCGAACACGTGAGCCGGCAAAAAAATCAGCAGCAACAACAGCAGCAACAACAGCAGCAACAACAGCAGCAGCAACAACAGCAGCAACAACAGCAGCAGCAACAACAGCAGCAACAACAGCAGTAACAGCAGTAACGAAAGCTGCAACAGCAGTCACAAAAACAACGGCAGCTTGTATGCCAAGGGCAGCTTTAAATGCCATGACACCAAGCCCAACAGCGTGTTCCGCGTTGCCCAGGCGGGGATCTTCGCAGGCAACACCAACAACAAAAACATCAACAACAACAACAGCAACAACAACAACGCCAACAATAAAAGCTCTCGCTACAACGCCAGCAGTAACTGTAAGCGAGGAGTATAGGACAGTGGAAAAACGGCGGCGGAAGTTAAATCCGAAGCCGAACCTTTCAGCCAAAAGAAGGTTAAACTTGGCAGGCCATAGTGTGGCATCATCGGTGGCTGCATCCGATGATGACGGAGCACACTCCAGCTCTTATGAGTATGATGGAGGAGAGGACCGGTACGTCGGAGAGGGAAACTCCTTCAAGGACTTACCGGTCGATGACGAGGAAGTCGTTCAAATGGACGAAGAAAAAGAGGATGATGAGGAGGCGCAGCTGGACGAGCTCATAAAAGAGCTGCTGGAGAAGCGCGACCAGTTGCGCAGAAAGAAGCTGCAGCAACAGCAACAACAAGCTGTGCTCAAGCAGCAAATTCAGCAACAACTGCAGGTGAAGCAGCAACAACGGCAACAACAACCACAACACCAACAACAACAACAACAACAACAACAACAACAACAACAACAACAACAACAACAACAACAACAACAACAACAACAACAACAACAACAACAACAACAACAACAACAACAACAACAACAACAACAACAACAACAACAACAACAACAACAACAACAACAACAACAACAACAACAACAACAACAACAACAACAACAACAACAACAACAACAACAACAACAACAACAACAACAACAACAACAACAACAACAACAACAACAACAACAACAACAACAACAACAACAACAACAACAACAACAACAACAACAACAACAACAACAACAACAACAACAGCAATCAAAGCATCAGATAGAGGCGCAGCAACAGCATCAACAGCAATCGAAACAGCCACGGAAGAACAAAGTACCACCCATCAACGTGAGTAATTTCGATATTGTAGATAGCATTAGAATCTGTAAATTGATAACGAAAAATTTCCATGTGAAAAGGCTTTCTGCCAACAAACACATAATTATATGTGAAAAAATAGAGGAGTACCAGAGGGTGCGCGCCGCCTTGGGAGAGGTAAAAACCGAGTACTTCACGTACACCCCAAGGGATCAAAAACTTAAAACCGTTGTGTTGAAAGGTATCGATCCCTCAATTAAAACGGAGGAGCTAGAAAAAGAGTTCAAAAATTTCGAAAGCGACGACCTCAAGTTCGTGGGGGTCAAGCCGTTTTCCTCGGCTGTGGCAAGGGGTGGCAACCGTCACTTACCATTCTTCCTGGTTCAGCTTACTCCCGACAGCAAAATTGACAGTCTGCGAAATATCCGCTTTCTGTACTATCATGCTGTAAGATGGGAGAAAATAAAACGGTCAGATCGCATACTTCAATGTATGCGCTGCCAAAGGCTCGGGCACGCCGCAGCTAACTGCAACATGCAGTTTAGATGTGTCAAGTGCGATAGGGACCACATACATGGTGAATGCTCTCTAGGTAAGGAGAGAGTCGAAGACCGGAGTGTACTCTCCTGTGTGCTCTGCAGGAACTCTGGGCATCCCGCCAACTTCAGGGGTTGTCCAAAGTACCAGGAGTTGAAAAAAAGAGTCCAGGCCCGTAAACAGCAGTCTGAAGATGATAGGCGTCAGAGGAGTCGCTCGTTCGCAAATTTTGTGGCACCCAACGTGTCCTTTGCCCAAATGGCAGCTGGACCGGGTCAAGCCCACATGACATCAAACCAACCAAAGGTAGCTCAAAATGCACCAGAGGTGGATCTGGACTTAAAATCGATCCTTCTGTCTCTGCACGGAAAGATCGATAAGTTCCAGAAACAATTAAATGAACAAGCGGCCCGAATTGACTTTATCTATTCGGAGCTGTTTGTGGGGTCTGGTGTGCCATAAATCTAATGGCTGCGCTGGATGAGGGAAACTTAAAGATCCTTGCTGTGAATGTTAATTCACTTGTCAGGATCGAGAAAAGAACGTCACTTGCCAATTTGTTGAAAACCGTAAACCCGGATGTGCTTTTGGTTAGCGAAACTAAGCTAAATCAGAAGCACAAATTGGGATACAAAGACTATCATGTAATAAGAAGAGACCGGCCTCACTCTACTCAAGGAGATGGGGTTGGAATCTTAATTCGAAAAGGCCTGCGCCATAGGGTTATATATAGCGGGGACGTGCGTAGGTTCCAGTTGTTGGAGGCATGCATCATATGCATTCCTCTCCATAGCCGGAGGAGAATGTATGTGGTGTCGCTTTACGCACCTGCTGCACCTCCACCAAACCAATTTATGACAGAGCTCGAGACACTTTTTCGTGGTCTGCAGCTAAACTCGGAGGAGAATTATTACTTCTTGGCCGGAGATATTACTGCCAAACATGCGGCGTGGGGAAATGTTACTGCAAATCCCAGGGGCAACCAGTTTCACGACTGGTGGCGCCTCAATATGATTGAGTACAACCTCGAGTTGTACGCGACGGATATCCCTTCTTTCCCAAGAAGCGGTGCTTTCCTGGACTTGGCCTTAACGGACGCAAGACTTCAACTGACGAACATAGATCAAAACACGCGGAACTGTTTGCGTGCGTTTGAGTACGATAGTGACCACTACGGACTCGCCGCCGCAATACGGATCCCGAACGAACAAACGCTGCTGGAGGAGTACGAAGCAGTGTGTTCATTCGATTATCGGAGGGCACAATGGTCGCGCTTCTCCAGATTTTTAAAGCGAGATATACGTTCGAGTGGGATCGACCCACCGACAAACAGTAACATGACAAATGATGACATTGATCGGCATTTATTGCAAATGAACGACGCCATCAAACGAACTATGGAACGAACTATTCCTCGAGTAGGACGTTCCGACGACGACCAGACAGAAAAGTACAGAAACCCTACAATCGACGCACTATACCGACAGAAAAGTAGACTGCTCTCGAGGCTTAAACGGCTGTACAGGCAATTTACTGATCGCAACGACCCGGAGGTAAGGATGCTGAATTCAGAGATCCGAATCCTGAAACAGCTGATAAAGGAAAATTACAGAAAATCTGTAAGTCTGTATTGGGGCAATAAAATTCGGGCTATTAAAACCTGTAGTCCGAATATGTTCCCACAGATAAATAAGTTGTTCAGGAGGAAAGATCACAATGATATTCCTTGTGTTCGAATCTCCCAGACAGCAGAGAACACACAGACAGTACTGACTGCTGGAATAAGTCCAGAAAGTGTCGCTTCAAACGACGATTTTTTCGTGGTCGAGGACCCACAGGAGAAAGTGGATTTGCTGGGCGCTTGTTTCGAGGCCGTGTATACGGTGAACAATCCTGTTCGCCGTAACCACGACATTGAGAATAGAGCTCTAGTGAGCCACTTCTATCTGCGCACCGAACTTGAGAATTGGCGATCTGAGAATAACGGATTCACCGTGTTCACTGATGAAAACCATGCTAATGCAGTTGTCGCCAATGGCCGAGATGCATCGCACTTGTTCGTGTCGAAGGATGATCTTCTGTGCATCTTCGAGTCGCTAAAGAATAAAAAGTCGGCGGGGATGGATGGTGTCCCAAACGTCGTATTAAGACACCTGCCTCTGGAGGCTGTAGATATTTTCACCACGTTGTTTAACAATGCGCTGAATAATGCACATTATCCGGCGCATTGGAAGGTAGCTGTGGTACACCCTATCCCGAAAAAAGGTAAAGATAGGACGAACCCTGCCAATCTACGGTCAATTAGCTTGCTTCCGAATATTGGCAAGGTCTTTGAAAAGGTTGTCAATAGAGCCCTGTTAAAGTGGGTCGAGGACAATAACATAATTCCGGACAACCAGTTTGGTTTCAGGGCGAGGCATGACACTATTCATGCCGCGTCGAAACTGGTTTCCGACATTCAGTGGAATAAATGCAAGAACCAATGCACGGGTGCTTGTCTGGTTGATTTTGAGAAGGCTTTCGACACCGTATGGTTAGAGGGACTTTTCTACAAGTTGACCAGGCGAGGGATGCACAAACCTTTGCTATATGTAATTTATAATATGCTTATGGGAAAGAAGTTCGTTGTTAAATGTGGCAATGTGACTTCGAGCAGAGTCTTTGAAATTAAAAACGGTTTACAGCAGGGGGCGGTCAATTCTCCGATCCTGTTTAACATTTACACGAGTGATCTGGTAGGTTCACTCAGACATGCTATAGCGTATGCCGATGATTTGGTGGCATACAGATCAGGTCCTAAAATCGAGGTCATTAATATCCTTTTGCAGCGTGACTTCGATCAAATTAAGCGATATTGCGACGACTGGAAGTTGAAAATCAACTTTCAGAAGACGGAAACAATCTTGTTCAGAACTCCATTGGCTGGGGCCTCTAGGGATACCAGAAAAAACTGGAAAAAATTGGCCATTATTGGACAAAATGGGCAGCCATTGGCGGTGAGAAGCGTAGTTAGATATCTAGGTATCTGGCTTGACCAGTATCTATATTTCGATAGACATATAGTTGCTTGTCTTGCTGGGGCCAAGAAGGCTTATGCTTTGACAAGGAGACTGTTTCATAGCAGTCAACTTGACTCCAAAGTGAAGGTCATTTGCTACGTGGCCCTTATAAGGCCAATTATCGCTTATGGTTGTCCATTGTGGTTCAATATAGCGCCCAGCTATATGGAAAAGATTCGGGTTTTGGAGAGACAATGTCTTAGGACTTGTCTCCGGTTGTTCCGAACGCCTGAATCCAATTATATTAAATACTATCCCAACAAGGTCCTATACGATGGGGCTCAGTTGAATAGGATTGACAATTTCCTCATTAAGGTGACTCGAAGGCACGTTGCAAGGGCGATGGCCAGCGACAATAGTCTGATATTTGGGGCTTACTACCCCAATGAAATGTACATAGAGAGTACGCTCCGGTCTGGCTTTATCCCGCCAGAGGCATTTATCTATATTGACGCAAAAGGGCTGGTACAGACGAGGGATGGTATCCCGGTATTATACCACCGCTTTCGCAGCGCGAGAGATAAGCGGCTCATCCGCGGCGAGGACGTCGCCAATGCTCATGAGCTCCTCCGTTTTAGTACCGCAATAGCGGAGAGGGATAAATTCGATACAGAAAAACAATTTGCCGAATTTTGGTGGCTTTTTGAGGGGGGAGGGGTCAACATGCCCTCCCAAGACGGTGCGTTACTCTAGGTAACATCCTCTTAGTTTATAAGTTAGATTAAGTTAGCTAGGGCGTTTCTGGGAGAGGCCGGGCTCGTCAACTTGTGGTAGTGCTTCCGGGAGAAGATTGAGGCTGTAAGGCTTCAGTTAGCTCAGGGTAGCGCGTGTGCACGTTGACGATTGCCAGGCGCTCGGAAAGCAATTGGGATTTTGACCACTTGTTGCGCAAGGCAACGAGTGCTCAGAATCATAATTATAGTTAGAATATGTTAGGTAGTTTAAGTAAGTAGAATAGGTAGTTCGTAGTTTGTTTTATATAAAAAATATAAAATCTTAATAATGATACCGAGTTTTAATTGATTTTCTCGACGAATACATATATGTAAGATTAGTTTGTAAATAGTTCTTAGGCCGAAAGGCAATAATTATAAGATATAGTTAAGTTTAGATCGTCCGCATAAGGACCAATAAATAAGAATAAGTATCCTGTTAATTTTAAGTTAGATTTAATCATTTTTGTCTAGTACGTAAGTTGATATTCAGTAACAATTAAAAAATGAATTTAAAAGTAAAAAAGTGTGTTTGCTTGTGACCCGTGCGGTGCAGGTTCAATCCCCATGGGGAACAACAACATACGCCACCCAATCACATGCCTCTACACCAAAAGGAGGATTTCTGCCTGGTAGTACAATGGACCGTTACCGAGTCTGAGTGCTCTGGGATTTGGATTTCCTTTTTTTAATAAAAAAAAAAAGAAAAAACTATCAAAAGCGCTCATATCCACTTATTTAAAAAAAAGTTAGAAATGTAATATGATTCTCCATGAAAATATCTGTGGACCCAATTGTATCTGAAATACAAACGATTTCACTTCACATTGATTTTGTCAACCGAAAACACCTATTGCCCTCAAATCGGTACCATTTCCATGATGATATATTAATCAAACGGTAATATTTCCCATCCCGTTTTCTCTGGAAATTAGTTTTGATACGAATTACGTTCGAGACGTTGAGGATGAGGAAGCCATCACACACCTCCTATGTGACTGCACGCACTAGCAATCACAAGGAAACTAGTTCTTGGCGACTATTTCTTTGAATGGTGGTTTCTTTTGAATTTTTAACCATTTCAGATGTTTGGTACTATTGATAACCCTTCGCACTGTTGACGCTTGCAGTAACACCGGCTTTCTGCTTTATTTTTGCCGCAGAGTCGCAGGAATTGGAAGCACATCTTAAAATTGCTCTTCGATCAACCGCTGTTGTTGCCGTTTTTTGGCCTCCTTTCATGTTTTTTCCGTGCGAATCTTTGCTCCTTAAATAAGAATAGACCACACTAGAACTTCGTCCAATTTTGTCAGCGATAGAAGGCCCGGTTGGTCCTTGGTCTTTTAGTAAATCGATTTGAGCTCTTTCAACACTATTTACAGATTTTGATCTACCCATTTTTCTTTGAAATACAATTAATCAAACAAAATTCACTAAAAGTACTTCAACTGTTGATCTAATGTGTCAATCTCCACAGAAAACTCATAACCAGCGAAAATAATGACTTTGTGTCTATTCAGTTGACGCAAAATAAAACTGCATTTTTCCATATTGAATGCTTTGCAAGGGAACCAGGAAAAAAATAGCGGTACTTTTTGAAATATTCTTTCCGATTTATTTTGTCAACATCATTTGCAAACAGTTTGCATCATCAAATGTTATATTACGGCACAAGGTTTTGAACTGCCGGCTGGAGTCACAGCGCTGTTTCACGGCTTGTCACAGCCGATCATCAAACTAATATTCTTGTGCAGCTGGTATATTTTTTCCATTATTCTCAACAAAAAAAAAATGTCCTTATTGAGATTCGAACGCACTCCAAGTGGTAGCTCACAAGTTTACTCATTCAACCATTTCAATGTTAATTGACGGAAGCAAGGTCAATGTAAAATTGACGGAATCTAGGTTAATGTAAAATTGATGGAATCTTCGCGTGCTTTTACACAAAAACCACTTGAATCAAAGAATCTCTGTTAAAAAAAATCTTCTTAGTTTATTAATATGATATGAAATCGTATTAAGTTCAACCGTGCGATGAATATAATTGCAAGCAGCGCGGATCATTCTAATATTAAAATATTACATTCTAGTTCATGTAATGTTCTACCAAGCGTGTGACCAGCCGATAAATTAGCATATCCATGGGAAATTGTTCTCACGCTTAGATTCTCATATAAATGTCGCATTTTCAGTTCATAACATATTTCTTTTACGCATCACGAACTGAAAATTGTAGGTGCGTTCCTCTTGGTACCCAGATCGCGAATGTAGATAGTAAACGTGACATTAATAACTCTATTCCCATTGTGCAATATGTTCCAATAAATGTAAGTTTGTCTTGAACGTTTAAATTCCATTACTGTAGTGTAAGGTTTTATGTGATACGATTAAAAAGTGCAATAATAAAAAAGACTTGTTTGGAATAAATAGAGACATGATTTACAAATCAATAGAAATTATTTGCCCAATTCTGTTAAAGATATTTAACACATCTCTTCAATCTGGAATTTGTCCACAAAACTGGAAAGAATCAGTAGTTGCACCGGTGGAAAAAGTTGCTAATACGATAAAGGGTGAGGAATTCCGTCCGGTTAATACACTTCCAACCTTCAAACAAATTCTGGGAAAATTAGTGGTTAACCAACTACAAAAATATGTGGAAACGAACAAGATAATAATTGAAGAGCAATCGGGTTTTAGAACAAATCACTCGTGTGAAACTGCTCTTAATTAGTTAATGTTTGAGTGGAAGAATAAAATAGATGATGGTCACTCAGTCATATCAGTTTTCTTGGACTTTAAAAGACCCTTTGAGACCCTTGATAGAGGTATCTTGATAAAAAAAACTGGAAATATATGGTATAAGAGATAAAGAGCATGAGTGGTTTGAATCATATTTATCGGGAAGATCGCAAAGGACCAAAGTGAATGATGTGTTTTCAGAATCAGTGAATGTGCGACTCGGTGTTCCACATGGTTCGGTGTTGGGAGTATACCTTTTTTTACTCTACATTAATGATATTAAGAGCTGTATAAAGTTTTGTAAGATTGTGCTGTTTGCTGATTATACGCTTATTTAGATAAGTGGAACGAATGTTGACCTACTGTGTGAAAGATTGAATGTGGACTTAGAGAATATAAATAATTGGTTAAAAATGAACAAATTAAAGCTGAATGTGAAAAAGTCAAAATGTATGAAATTTAAATTGAATGATCCTATTATTTTGCGCATGGATGGGGACGTTATTGAATGTGTGGATAAAAGTAAATATCTTGGCGTCATATTAGACTCCAAACTAAATTTCAAGGACCATGTTGACTACATTTGTGGAAAAATCGCAAGAAAAATTGGGTTCCTAAAAAGAGTGAGAAAGGAACTTACATATGAGAGTTCAATTTTAATTTACAATGCTCTCATATTGCCACATTTTGACCACTGTTCCACTCTTTTGTATGCTAGTCAACAAGAAATAAAAACTAGACTCCAATTATTGCAGAACAAAGCCATGCAGGCAATTTTGAAGTGTAGTGTATATACCCCAATTCGAGTGATGCTCAGCACATTAGAATGGATGAATGTGGAGCAAAGATTAATATTTAGTGCGATGGTGTTTATTTATAAAATGAAAAACAAAATGGTCCAAGAATACTTGCGGGCCAATTCGGTAAATGTAGGTGATGTGCACCCGTATAATCTGAGAAACTCAAATAATTTCAGGCCGAGCAGATGTAACCTCAGTCGAACGAATAGTTCCCTGATGTACACAGGCTTAACATTTTTTAATAGTTTACCAACTACAATGAAGGATGAATCAAGCTTTGTGGTGTTTAAACGTAAACTTATGGATTTGATTAAAAGCAATTCCTAAGTCATTTGTGTCACTACATCTTATGTTTCCTATTTGTGCGTGTGTTTTGTTTATAAATAGATATGTACTATATTTTTATGTTTCAATGTATAACCTTATATATAAATACAAGGAGTTTGAACGTTGTGTGTGTAAAGTTCATTGAATTAATAATAATGTTATTATTATTCAGCATATCATAAGGGCTAGAACAAGGTCTATGCTCCAACAGAGCCTAATCCCTTGGTTTAGCAGGATAGGTATGTCCCAGCTCCCTGCTGAAATGAATGAATGAAATAACTCTATATAACATCCTCTTAGTTTATAAGTTAGACTAAGTTAGCTAGGACGTTTCTGGGAGAGGCCGGGCTCGTCAACTTGTGGTGGTGCTTCCGGGAGGTGATTGACACTGTAAGGCTTTAGTCAGCTCACGGCAGCGAGTGTGCACGCTGACGACTGCCAGGCGCTCGAAAAGCAATTGGGATTTGGACCACTTCTTGCATAAGGTAACGAGTGCTCAGAATTCCAATTATAGTCATATAAGTAGCTTAAGTAAGTAGAATATGTAGTTTTTAATTTGTTTTGTATAGCTAATATATAAAATTTAAATAATGATGCCGAGTTCGTAAAATAGTTTTTAGGCCGAAAGCCAATAATTGTAAGATACATAAAGTTACATTTATGGCGTCCGCATAAGGAACAATAATCTAGAATAAGTATCCTGTGAATTTTAAGTTAGATTGAATTATTTTTGTTTAGTGTGTAATTTTTAATTTGATATTCAATAACCATTAAAAAATTAATTCAAAAGTGAAAAATTAACACCGTGGGGTGCTCGTCCGTCGATGCCTGGAGCTGTTTGCGCTTTGCTGCTCGGTGGTGCCCGCGCTTCTCTGCGTTGTAATTGCACACTTTCCTTGTCGATACTCTCTGGTTTCATTGAGGAAACTTTGTGACTAGGTGGATCAACTATTCCGTCGATGACGTCTTGTAGCACAATCTTATAGTGGAGTTTCGCTCTTTCTCCAAATTCGCGCATCACCACCAAATACTATTGGAGGAATTCGTCTTTCTTTTCGACTCCATCCATCATACGCAGATGAATGTCTACAGCTGTAATGCTCTCACCACACCTCTCTAAAAAAAAAACCTTTTTAAGCTCGCTCCACCTTACCAACCCGGATCTGTATCGCCGTGTACTCTTTGCAGTTCCAGAAAAGACCCGCATTGGATATAATATGTTCTGAACGTCTCCCACGCGAATACATTATGCTGCTGCCTCCAAGTCCTTAATTAATCCGCAATAATAATTTTTATTATTTCCACATTTATCAGAGTTGTACCGCTTCGGTGCCATTTCTGAAGTTCTCATAAATCATTAATTTAAACGAAAAATTGTTAATAATGAACAAATATTAATATTCAGAAGTATTTAATTTAATTAAAAGTAAGTTGTGTGATAACACACTTGCAGTTGGGCTGCCAAAGTTTCCGTCAATTCATTTGAACGGTATATTGTAAGCATCTGTAGGTAAGATTAGATAAATCTGCTGACAATACAGCTGCACTCGTCACACTTGGATCAATGTAGATCGTTGTGATGCTCTTGGGGTTTTCAACTCCCATTCTAGGAAAGCAAAAAAGTAGTTTTAGTAATTTTCAATTTTCTCAAAAACTAGAACACATAAAATTACTCAGTTTTTTGTGTTCGATTCAGAATTGATAGTAACATTGAGCACAAATATCAAATTTAGCACTTCATTTCACAATTTTGAAAAAATTGGTACAAACTTTTTTTTTAATTTTTTTTTCAACATTTTGAGTTTGTAAGCGAATTTTTCAAAAACTATTCACATAAATAATTTAATTTAAATTTAAGATTATAGAACAGATTTCTGGGTTTTAAAACCGGTACAATACTTTATTGTAAGTGTTGTCGTTGTTTTTTAATATTTTTTTTTTTTTCAATTTAAGTTATTGTTTCTAAAATTGCCCCCACCTCCTAAACGGGGCGGGATATACCCCCCCCCTCCCATAAAAAATGCTTGTTTTTGACCCTTCTACAAAAAACTGACTGTAAAACTGTTCTTGGCGCCATTTAGAGATATGAGCTGTGGAAGTAAGTTGCAAATGGTCTTGCGAATTCTTGGCGGGACGTTGTGTTTTCTGTGCAACCGTAATTGTCCATAAGTTCCTTAAGGATCTGGGCTAGCCCTGTCAGGCTGCATTTCCAGCTGCTCGTCTGGGTAAGCCTCAGGGCACTGTTTGCGGCAGCTTCTTTAACAATCAAATCGAGGGGTTCTTGCCCCCAAGTGTTGGAGTCTTAGTTTTCTACCATCCTGCTTTCATATATTTTCGTTTATAGTTGATGCATTTTTGTCTTATGTTTATATTTCCTTGGTGTTCTTCTGTCAGGAACTGCACTGCGATGTTCATCCAGATCATCAAATAGCTTCCGCTTTGTTGTTGAGTATCTCAACCCTCGAGGTTTCATTTGCTAAGATGGCAGAATCCATAAGAAATAGCCTACTATACTGAGCATTTTCCCTAACCTAAAAGTCTGGAAAGTTTTCCAGAATAAGTTTAATCCGAAAACTTCTTCCTATTTACACAAAATGCTTAATTCTTCTTCTTTTCTTTAACGACGAGGTCATGATCTGGACCAAAGGAATTATAACCCTTCCACTTAACTGCATCCCTTAATTCGTACACCCTTAAGCTTGAAATAAAAGTCGGTACTCTAAAATGTACAATACCGAAATTTGATCGATTTGTCACGCTTTATGAATTACAAAGACAATGAAAAGAGGTGAACCCTCACATATCGTGAACCACTATCAATTTATTGTCACTCGACACTCTCAGTGATAGGGGGTTCGATATCATGTCATGTATTGGCTTCTTGTATTTCGTGTCTTTTACTGTACACTCTACAGGTTATTACGCGAATCCAGTTTTTTTTTTTACTTTTCTTCTAGTTTTAGTACACATATCAAAAGTTTTAGGATTGTCGATGATATATTGGTGAATATAAATTAAACTTAGTTTCAGTACTACACCAATGTAAAATTTAGGAATCCTTAAGAAAACATTCAAAAATATATGAAAACTAAAATTACAGTATTTCTTTAGAACGCATATCCGCTCAATCCATCCAGCAGCTGCAAAAGTTTATGAATGAATATATTATCCATATTTCTCATATATTTGACGAACTTCGCCCAGATGTCATATCGCAATATATATAGAGAGAGAGTGATAGGGTAAGACGATACTTCACGTCCAGTCAATGAAAAATCTCAATCATTTTACCTGTTATTTTGTGTACCATTTTAAGACTGTAAACAAATTCGTGGTCGCAGTGGCTCAGTGGTTAGTGTGTTAGACTACTAATCGAAAGGTCCCTGAAGGAAATCCCGCCAAGGCCAAGTAACAGCAACAAAATTGATTTTTCACTGCCCCACCTTTTGTGAACGACTGACAAACATCCAAGAGTATCAATTGTTATGAGATGCCTCTCAAATTTATTTATTTATTTATTTATTGGTATAGACTTATACAATAATATTCAGTATCTTCTTAGATAACATAAGCTTGATTGATATCTTTAAATAATGTGTTATAAGATTACAAAAATAGAAGAAAGAAGCTAACAATATTGTAGATATAATTATTTTAATCCAAAAAGAAAAAGAAAATAAAGAAAAGATAAATATTGAGCGAAGGATAAAGTTGAAGGAAGTTGATAAGAAAAGAAAGGGGATAGATAAATAAAAAAATAAGAATCATCATCACATTAATGTCTCTAAGTACTCCTTGAGCCTCCTTTCTAAAAGTGCCGCACAGCTAATTATCCTTAGATGTCGAGGAAGAGCATTGCTTAGACGTATCGCATTTATAAACAATTGGCGCTCGGATACTAAAGATGCGTAATGCACTGGCACAAGGTTGAAAGATCTAATAGAACGCGACTGGCAGATCTTATTACGCGATTGCAATATACTGTTGAGCAACGTTAGAGTTCTTAGTTTGAAGAGATTTCCCAGAGAAACGCTATATATAGATTTTGAAAATTGAGAAATGTGGTCATACCTTCTTATTCCATAGATATACCTTGCTATGCTGTTGTAAGCAACATTCAGTGTATGCTTGTGCACAGAATCACAATTGTAAAAAAGTTCACAACCGTAAAGCAATAAAGGGATGAGTAATGTTTTGGCTAGTACCATTATGGTTTTTAAGGGTGTAATTCTATTGTTTGTCCACAGCATACGAAGCCCTCCATACACTTTAACAACTGTTAGTCCGATATGGGTATTCCAAGACAGTGTTTTTGTAAACGTAATACCAAGGTTTTTATCTGAATCCACGAATTCAATATGCTTACTGTCATAGTATATTTTTGGAGAATCAGACGTGTCAATGATTTTTTTTTGAAATAACCAATCATTTGGACTTAAGTGGGTTAACGCATAGACCATTTTCCGTGACCAGTTAAGAATATTATTTAAGTCTTCATAAACTTCAACGGCTGCATTTTGGACTAGATCTAGGGGACAACTTTTCCGCATCTGAACATCATCAGCGTACATATTCACTTGAGTGTTTTTTAAACAGTTGGATAAATCATTTATGTACATTGAAAATAATAGCGGTCCCAGTATAGAACCCTGTGGGACCCCTCTGTTTAACCTAAGAAGTTCAGATACGGAGCAGTTTGATACAACTGCCTGATATCTACACTTGAGGTAGGACTAAACTAACTTTGTCGAAGAATAGGAGAAATTGAACTGGTTCATTAGCTTACTACTGAGGATATTATGATTAACTGCATCAAAAGCCTTAGAAAAATTCAGAAGGATGAGAAGACTTACATTGTTACAGTCAACATCTTGTCTTATGTTTTCAACCACATTAGTAGTACAGCTATGTTTTGGAGGAAAACCTGACTGATTATCACATAACTAATTTGTGTTGCACGGAAATGTTAGTATTTGTTTATTCATTAACTTTTCTAAGTAATTGGACAGAAATGGTAGAATGGCAATTGGCCTTAACTCATGTTGATTTTGATTTTTTGGAAAATTTGCCACACGAAATCGGGTTAAATTTCTCCATTTCGCATAAGCAAATTGTTGGAGAAACTATTGATAAAGCTTTTTTGCAAATTAAAAAAAAAAATTGTTAATTTATAAAGACATATTGAACAAAGTTCTTGTGTCTGTCGTGTGGGCTATAACACAGTACAATATAATTCACTGTTATTCCCTGCATTGATTTAATACAGCTTTTCAAGTTAATTTAATAAATCTCTTCTTTGAGGTCATGCACATTATTTTTTCAAATGGAACAGAAATAGCAAGTATGCTAATTTATCTACCAGTAAAATTCACATTTGATGGAGCGCAACCGTCATCGATGAGCGCAAAACTTCAACTGTCGGGTTTTAAAAAAATCTAAACGGGGTTTTCTTCGTTTTTCTCTTTTACACGGGGACAGGCGACAGGGATTCTGAAATTGAAACTGTTCACTGTGGGACGTGAGCCACTGTGGAACAGTGGAGGAATGCAGATACTTTTTGAGGTCAAACCGGCGGACACCATAGGCGGACTAGTAGGGATGCAGAGAGGTGGATCCGTTTAGTTCAGATCATAACCTCGTCGTTAAAGAAAAGACGTTTTTCCATAATTAGCGTGCGCTGAAGGGGTTTCTTTTCTGTATTTAATAGGGAGTGAAATATTTCTTCCAGCGCTTAAGAGAGGAAGGAAGGAAGGAAGCGACATCGAATATGTGGTTATACCAACGAAAATTGTCATTACAACATATACCGAGAATAGAAAGCCGTTCGGTTTAAATGATGCAAGTGCCATTCATGCACAATGGCATGGTGTTGGAATTTTGCTTTAATGAGAGAAGACAGCATTGCGTTCTGGAAGCATTCAATTCCACTCTATTAGTTACACTCCACTGAGTTATGCTGTCGAGATCGGAATCCAATGAGCTTAACATACGTTGCCGTTCCAGTTCCACACCCGATGATGAGAGGTGTGAACCAAGAAACGAATATGAGAAGCTGAAGGTGCTGTCATCGGCAAAGGAGTGGATTGGATTAGGGGTAATAGACAGGAAATCATTTATAAAAATGAGAAAGAGAGTCGGATACAAAACAGAGCCTTGGGGAACACCAGCATTTATTTGGTGAGTTGCAGACTTGAAACCGTCCAAAACAACTTGAATTGAACGGTCCGAAAGGTAATTTGTACAAATGCAATGCGATTATTGACTTAGTTGACTGCCTACTATTAGTCGCTAGAACTAGGAAGAAGAATAACGGTAGGATAGATTGCTTTCTGCATGGGGTGGAGCTATTTTCTCCACGGGTAAAAATACTGTAGAGAGCGTGAAAGGCAAGGCTGTCAGCTCTGGTGGTGTACCAGCTGAGCTTTTCAAATACGGAGGTGATGTTTTGGTAGGACTATTAGCTCCATATACCCCATCTACAAGAAAGGTGATCCTATGTTTTGCAAAAACTATAGAGACATATCCCCGACAAATGCCGCATATAAGATCCTATCCAAAGTACTGTGTGAACGTCGTAAGCCATTATACAAAACACGAATCGGCTCATACCAGTGTGGCTTCCGGCCCGGCAGATCGCCAATATACCAAATCTTCACACTTAGGAAAACACCCTGGAAAACACGAAGGAATTTCAAATCGACACCCACCACCTTTTCATCGACTTTAAAGCCGCATATGATAGCATTCATTGCCAGGAGCTCTGGTGATGGCCGATATCGGGATCCAGGCAAAACTGATCCAGTTGTGTCATAATCGGCAAATCTCAGCGTGCCGTGTTAGGGGTTTTCATGGCAATTGAACAGGCAAAATTGGTAGGCCTTGAAGTCAACGAGGACAAAACGAAGTACTTGCTTTCAACAAACAAACAAACATTTATTCACCGACTAGGAGAAAACGTCACTGTTGATAGCAATAACTTCGTGGAAATAAGGGAGTTCACCTAGCTTGGAGTAGACATTAATTCCACAAATGACACCTTAGTGTAGATCCGCCGGAGAATTACCCTAGGAAACCGCTGCTACTTCGGTTTGACGAAACAAATGGGTTCAAATCTCCTAACTCAGAAGACCAAGTTTAAGCTCTACAAAACACTGATACTACCAGTTTTGCTTTACGACGCCCGACCTCTTTGAGCTGTACCAAGATGTGGATGTAGTCCAAAAGCTGAAGTAGGAGTAAATTGGCTCGGCCACATCGAGCGACTGGACAATAATGCACAAGCGAAGTGGTATCTTCGACACCCAGCCCACCGTTCCCAACGACAAGGAAGACCGAACCTTCGTTTTAAGACCAAGCCATCGCGGATGCCAGAGCGCGTGGTCTGGACAACTGGAAGCAGCGTGTCCCTGATTGCAGAGGATGGAAGGCTGCAGTGTCTCAGGCAGAGACTTTCCACGGGTCGGGAGCCCGTTAAGTAAGTAAAGTAACTTCTCGGTCAGCAACTGAATACACTACTACTGCACTGTTGCCACACGCGAATAAATGGGAGACTAAGTATAAAATGCACTTATAAAAAAGAGAAATTAAATCACAACTTTAAATTAACAACTATTTTTTATTATTTTTTTAATTTTTTATAAAAAGGAAATCCAAATCAGACTCGGTAACGGTCCATTATACTACCAGGCAGAAATAATTTTTTTGGTGCAGAGATTGGAGAACACAAGGTGTCCAGGTCTTTCAATTAATGGGTGGTGTAACTTCTACACCGTCGCCACATCCTAACATCTTTGAATTGAGTGTGCTTTTTGGAAATAAAATACAACACGCAGTTATAAATGTAGGGATAACTAGGTACGCAAAAATGACAACAGCCGTCTACAGTCTATTTTCTGTTTACAAACCATAAGTTCAATCGAGCATTAAAAAAGAAAATAGCTAGTCACAAAGAGAGTAGTAATATGGAACCGATAATGGAATCAAATTTTGATTCATTATACCGGGTATTCGTTAAGCCGGACATCGATTGTAGTTTTATTTTTTGCAAGGGTGGCAACCCAAATAACTTTGCTGCGAAAAGTTTGTACAGTACTACCTCGATAATGTGAACCTCGAAAATGTGAATTATCCAAAAATGTGAACCAGAAAAAGATTATACAAGGTGGCGCAAAAATAACCTTCCGATGTTTTTTGGCTGTAATTTAAAAAAAAATGAAAAACTTTGATTCTTCTTGTGGATTATTTTTATTTGATCTTTTAATTTTTTTTACATCAAGTCGAGAATATGATGTCATGTAAATGGCCGCCGCCATAGTTGATTGTCATTTGAGCCCTTTTTATGGCATTTTCCATCACTTTGGCCAAAACTTCCGGCGATAGGTCCTCACATTCTTGACGGATATTGTCTTTAAGAGCTGCAAGAGTCTGAGGCTTGTTGACATAAACCCGCGACTTCAAAAAGCCCCACAAAAAGAAGTCTGGAGCGGTCAAATCAGGCGATCTTGCTGGCCAGTGCAAATCGCCAAAACGGGAGATTAGGCGCCCGGGAAATGCATCCTTCAGCATATTGGTTGTGGCACGTGCAGTGTGTGCCGTTGCACCGTCCTGTTGGAACCACATGTTTTCCAATCCCAATTCATCAAGTTGCGGCAAAAAGAACTCGTTGATCATTGCTCTGTAGCGCTCACCATTCACAGTAACCGTTTGGCCCGCGACGTCTTCTAAGAAAAAAGGTCCGATGACTCCTCCAGCGAAAACAGCACACCATACAGTGACTTTGAGCGGGTGTAATGGCTTTTCGTGGGTTACACGCGGATTTTCAGTGCCCCAGAAGCGTAAATTTTGCTTATTTACGTACCCGCTAAGATGGAAATGGGCCTCATCACTCATGATTATTTTTGATGAAAAATCATCTTCCTCTTGGTGGTGATTAAGGATGGCGTATGTTAGGCGCGATTGGCGGTCAGCAGCTAACAGCTGATGCACCGTCTGGACATTGTACGGAAACATCTTCAAATCTTGTACCAAAATTCGCTGTAAAGACCGTCGACTGATACCCATTTGCGTGGCACGTCGTCTGGTCGATGTCGACGGCGCTTCCATGACATCTTCGGCTACAGCAGCAATATTCTCGCAGTGTTTCACCAGTAGGCGTTGGGCGGGTAGGAAATCTGCGACGAAATTCACGTTGTGCCAAAGTCACCGACCGATTATTGCTCAAATAAACAGTCACCAATATTCCGCGTTCTGGAGCAGTGTAGCGTAACATTGTTTATTAAGGTGTATTTGGCATGTGTTTACTACACAAATGTCAAAACAGAACTGACATTAGGGGCCAATCGCAAAATTTATAGCATTTTCTGATAGGAGGATTACTTTTGCGCCACCTTGTATTACATTTTCTAAATGTGAACTCAAAACCAATTCTTGATACTCGAAAGAAAAGTTCACATTAACTTTTTTTTTTTCACAAAAAAACCACCCCCAATTTGGTTTTATTTTGCAACAAATAATAAACAACAAATAATTTTATTGCAGTTCTAAAAAAAAATAGCTTGAGAAACGCTGTTACAATGTTGCAAAACTTTTGGGCAAAAATACAAGGTGGCGCAAAAGTCATCTTCCTATCGGAAGAAGCATAATTTTTGCAAATGGCGGCAAATGTAAATTCTACTTTGATATTTGTGAAGTTAACTGATACAGAAAAAACTTAAGACACAAATTAACATAATCCAAAAGCAGAACCAAAGTTTTTCATTCACAAAAAAAATTACAGCGAAAGAACATCGGGTGACAACTTTTGCGCCACCTGACAACTTTTGCGCCACCTTGTATCTGAGTCCGCCATAGCAAACTGTTTTAAAAAAATTCTGCCATGAGATTCGAGTTGGGAAGCTGAGGATTTAATCCCACTAAGTCGTATCGCGATATAGATGGGGCAGCACATTTTGAAGCAGAACTTCAACAAATTTTAGAAAAGAGAACTCCTAAGCTGCTTTGAGTAACATCAATTGCGAATATCAAAACAGTTGCAATTGATAAATCTACACACAAAAGTATCCGTCAAACTAAAATGACAATTTTTTTCAAAACAAATTTATTTTACTGCAACTTATATTATTCCTGTTTTGTTTTCTTTATTTTGCTTGTTGTGAAGTATTTATTTATATTTTTTTTTTACGTTTTTAGGCTATTAAATTATTATTTAAATAATATTAACATCGTTTAGCTTTGTTTCTTTTCTTTTACTTTTCAATAATCAAGTTACATGTCATTTCAAGAAGCATGAAATAATAAAAATTTTTTTAGTATCCAGAAATGTGAACCCTCGAAAATGTGAACAGCCCATGTTTTAATTAGTTCACATTGCCGAGGTAGTATTGTATTTTGTTATTCTCGTGCAGAGGCGGGATGAGAATATCACTGTTCAAATTTAAAAGACAAATGTGCACTGAGAAATCGTCCCCTTCACTTGCATTCCTTGCCAATCTTTCATATATATAACGAAAATATGCCAACCCAGAGAAATTTGTGGACATATTTCCAATCCGTATCACAGCATGCTCTTGACCAATTGGTGAATGCACATCGACAGTGAAGACACGAATGACGGAAATCGGATCACGACACTGTTGCCCGTCCATACAACCCCTCCGCTACTCCCCCCTCTCCCACATAACCAACCAGTGCCAACAAAAATTGTGTCTGTGTCTGTTGTGGCATGTTAATTTGTTGGCACGTCAATTGCACAGCATGCGAAATATTCTATTCTGGTTGAATGATTACAATTGACAGCTAAATCAATCAACGATGTCATCTACGCTGTCCAGTACATGCTCATATCATATAGGTACTCCTTTGTCTGCCACCCGCAGATGAAGCAGGAAGTGACTTCGATAAGCGAAAGTTTACAAGCACCCAAAATGGTGCTGCTAGCTACGGCCATTGACGAAATGTACCTACCTCGCTTCGCTGAAATACAAAATAAAAATTGCTTGCTTTCATCTGGAACAGAAGCATGCGCTTGCATAGAAAAACATGAGCCTGTATTTGTAGATAATACAAATTATTGTGTGTCCTTCCGGAGGAATAAAAAAAATCGAAACACGTTTTTTTTGTCACAGCATACGACCCATAAAAGGGTAACTGGTCCACATGCCTTTTTGTCCATATCAACCTTAGGGAATAACTGAGACCAAAACGTGCACATAAAGGATCCATGATTCTATCATTTATCCTGCTCACATAATAACATAAATAATTCAATGACCTATGGGCGTTGGTCTGGATTAATTGGACATTAGGCGGACCTTTGTGTCGTTCTGTCATTCTTTCAATAAACTGGACAAGTAGGTAAGCAGTTTAGTCGACGAAACAAAGGATATGCGAGCATTTCATATTTCATTCCTGCGATTCGTTAGCTGTTGTTCGTTCTCCGTGGGGGTATCAAATTTGGGTCCATTTTAGTTCAGACTTCTGAATTAGATAGCAAAGAATGAATTTGAATTGAGTGAGAGGGAAGTGGTCGGTCCATTCATCCAACCGAAACAATAGTATAATTATGATTTGACGTGTGCATGCCCCGGGAAAATTTGATATAATCAACTTTCATCGAAACACCGTGCAGATGGAGAAAAAAGATATAAAATTGCAAAATAAAATTAATGTAGGCGGTAGAATTTTGGGAGCTTTTTATTTTTGTCCAACTTGGGCAGGATGAAGTTATTTTATTGATTAACTAAATTTACAAGAGTGCATTCAAATTGTGTCTCCCCATTCCGTCCGTCGATCGGTCTTTCACAATGCATCCTGCACTTACAGTTGGACGGATTCAACTTAAATTTCGCATTTGAGGCTTTGAGAAAATATATGGTGGCGAGTTTTTGTTCCTATTATTTTAAATAACGGTACCTACCAAACAATTGTTTTTTAACGAACTGCTTTTTTCAAAATAGTCCCACGATTTTTTTCGATTTAATTAATGGATAAGTGTGGTAAGGGTAATAAAATGCCTTTTTTTAATAACGGTAGCTACTTCTGTAAAGGTTGGGGACTGTTCCTGTAGAAAGGGTGGAAAATATACGATGAGTATTTTGTATTTCAGCGAAGCGAGGACTTCTCCTTGTAGCAAAAACCTGCTAGTACAGGCTCTCGATTTTGGGGAAACAGGAACAAAAGTTTCTGTATAAAAACTAAAGTTCTTGAATGGACTTCAGGGCGGAAGTGATTTATATTGACAAAATTCTTCTTTTAAATATGTAGGTACTAGGTACTGAATTAAATATAGCGTTTTATTATTGGAAGTACCTGCACTTTGTAAATTGATTCCTAGCCGCAGTGACTATAGATTGCCATATTCCGCATTTTATATATTCCATACGCAGGCGAACAACCGGCGTCATTCGACACAGTATTTGATTCGGTTTATACTTCGATGGCTTGTGCCATTGGAATGAGGTTTAAATGGGGTAATTTAGTGATTGCTGCTGTCGCCTTTATTACAATCATGCCTATATCAGAAAAGGAATAGAATTGGTTCCAACAAAATGTACATTTTAGCTCATTGCACTAGCATTTTAAACAGATCTTCCTTTCTCTCTTTAACGACTATGTTAACCCTCCACCCACTTCAGTGAATACCTACTGGTCCGCCTGTCAGGTTCAACAGTTTCATCTTAAAATATGTCGGGATGCCTCCAGAATCCCTTCGTCACTGAGGCCAGTCAAATGCTGGTATTGTTGCATATGTGTGATCCATGAAATTATTGGCCTGTCTCTCTTTCTCGATTGTACGGGAATGCCGTTGATATTGCCGTTTCGGCGGTTTCCGTGGGATCCGTGAGATCTCCTCTTTAAAAGTGACAGTTGCAATTGAGCCGCCCGCTCTTAAAAAATCTGTTTACCTACTCTGACTTCAAACAGTTTCCAAAACGTTCTTAATGTTAACTTTTTTGCAAAAACCGCTCTGACGATTTTCATTTTTTTTTTGTGTTTTGAAGAGCTTACACTTCTTGGTCCTCCGAGTTGGGTTGCTTTGCTAAACTGAAAAAGGCAAAGTTTGTCTACGATAATTCTTCGTCGGATCTCCAATTTATTGCGAGGTAGGTGAACTCCCTTAGTACCTCAAAATTGCCGCTTACGTTTTGTCTTTGTCGCCGACCTCGTTGACTTCATGGCCAACCAATTCTGTTCTTCAATCGGATCCAAGGTGTTGTGTATATAAGGATTAATGAACGAGCGGCCCGAATCGACGTTATCGTTTCGGAGCTGGTTGGGAGTTCTGTCGCTCCATAAATAATGATGGCTCCTCTGGATGAGGGAACATTTAATATCCCAGCTATGAAAGTCCTGATGTACTTTTGGTTAGCGAAACAAGCTTAAGAAAAAATACGAAATGAAAAACGAAAACTACCATGAAGTAAGAAGAGACCGGCTTCACGCTACTCAAGGAGGTGAGACTGGAATATTTATTCCTAAAGTCCTGCGCCATAAATTTATTTCTAGCGGGGACTAACGTTTACGCAATCGTTGGAAGCGTTTATTTATGAATTCCTCTATAAAGTTCGAGCGGTATGTATATGGTGTCGAGTTAAGCACCTCAAGCAACTTCGCCCACTCAATTAATGACGGATCTCGAAACACTTTTTTGTAGCCTTTAGTGACGCACATCCCTTCATTCCCCAGAAGCATTTTTTTTCCCTGGACATGGCCTTTACAGACGCAAGGCTAGAACTTATGAACGCCAAGCGTCTCTCGCGGAAATGTTTGAGTTTGAGCAATGACAACTGAATACGGATTCCAAATGAGTAAACGCTGCTGGCGGAGTACGACTCTGTGTGTTCATTCGACTACCGAAGGATACATTCATCGCACTTCTCATGATTGCTATCGCGAGCAAACATTCGAGTGGAATCGCTCCGCCGACAGATAGGAACAAGAAAAATTATGACATCGACCGTCATTTAGTACAAAAATTAAGGATATCATAAAACCAACGACGGATCGAACTACATATTCCTCGGATAGAACGTTCCGATGACAACTACGCAAAAACCTACAGAATGTTTAATTTAGATATTCGAGATCTGAAACAGCTTTTTAAAGAAAATAACGAAAATCAATAAGTCTGCAATGGGGCCATAAAATTCGGGCTATTAAAGCATGTAGTCAGTAGCAGAAAACAGACAGACATTACTGACCGCCAGTGTTTCGTCAGATGAAATTTTCATTTAAAAAAATAACCCCCCATATTTGTAGTTACTTTATAAATATATGTAGCTAAAAATATTCATGACTTCATGGGTCGAGCACGAATATTAACGAGTAGGTAGGTACATCTCTTTATTCCCACCACAAATATTATCGAAAAAAATACTTCATTCTATGTATTTATATTCCCTATTAAGGGTGTCCCAAAAGTAATGGTCCAAACAAAACCGATGAAACATAAGGCCTCTTAAAATTTAGTAATTTGTCCAAATCAAATCACAACTGTTTTCGCTCTTCTTTCTGGGGCTTGGAGTGGACCAACAACAAACCTTTTGGCAACCTTTCGACTGATATTTCCGACGAACGTCGCACATAGGTGCCAAAGCGGCATATTTCTCTAATAGCTATATAACGACTCTATGTTTTTCCGAAGTTTGGGACATTTTTCTCAAAAACGTTGGAAGGTATAGGCTCCCAAAGTTGGCCTTTTTCTAATTTTTTAATTCAACCTTTTTTGTATTGTTTATACGTTTTAATCAAAATAGTAAGCTTTATTTTAACAATAAAATAAAATTAATATGTTTATTGAGCTGTAAGATATTTATTTTTTTCTGGCATAAGCAATTTCGATATATTATTTTATTGTGGTTTTTAGTATAGGTACCTGTTAGTGATTTAAAATGGTTCATTCATTGTTTTAAATACAATTTTATGGTTTTAGTGGTATTGGTCAAAAACCAGGAACAGGTAAAAATCGTCACGAAAATATAAGCACTTTTGAAACGGTGGTCAACCTTTTACTAGTTTTTTTTTTATCTTGAAAAGATTTTGATGCGTGATATTTTATAATCTTATTGTGCAATTTTATTGCCCAATTTATCTGTTGAACTAAAATCTTGAACGAAGAAGCTCTTAGGCTAGGAGTATTAACACTGCATGCACGGATTAGATTAATAGAATACGTATTGCAGCAAAGTAATAACTTAAGCTCAAAGATATGGAGAGTCCCTGAGGCTACTAGAGCTATTAAGGAAGAGGAAAACAAAAATCCCAACGGAGTTCATGGGGAAGGTTGGAATAAATGTCATCAATACTTTGCGAAGGTTTTTCGGGAAAACTTAATTTGACTACGGAGAACACTTAAACTTATTTAAGATTAATGACAAGGCTTGCAGCTTTTTTGCAAGTGATTTACAGCAACTCTACAGCAGATCCCATTAAACACTATTGCGTAGTGTTAATGTTTGGTCTTATTTCTCAAATTTAAATTAGTTTTAATAACTTTATTTTACATTGTGAGGGTAAAATAACGCCAATAACTGTTGGAATTTGATCTTGATACATTTTTGCAAGGCTAAACTTTAAGCCCCATATAATGCGACTTGTAATTAACATTTTTACACCAAACAAATACGTGCATTCTTTAAGGTAACCATTTATCCTTATATAAAATTGTAAATATGCATGTTGTTATAAATATATTTTTCTACTTATGAAAAGACCGTTAATTGGATTTCGAATTCACAAATCACAAGGGATATAAGCAGAAGAGTTTCATATTGCAATTTTTCATATTATAGAGCCTCAGAAATTGAATGATGCTGATGAGTTACTTTGATAAATTACATTTTGACTGATGTCGTCAAATCTCAATGCGATCCATAAACAATGAAGATGTTGCCATTCTGTTGACAAAACTGCTCAGCTATAATTTGAATGAACTAATAAACTACTAAAAATTGAATCGAATTCAACTATCCACTGCTAAATTTGAATAATTGCAATCAACACCCGACGACACAGCCACAAGAAAAATGGTAAGGCATCAATAAGTCATCTCTTGATAATCTATATTTACCTTTCATTCCGCCCGCTGTCTGAAGAAACACGAAACTTTGAAGCAAAAAAAACTTTACACTTACTGCCTACTACTTCTTGGTTCTTGCTATCTATACTACCGTATATCCTTTTAACTAGATAGGGTACGAGCGCTGGATACAGAAAACGAGTTTAAAAGGAAATGGTATGATTCCAAATCGACAATGACAATCATTTGAATATATATTGGTGAAATGTTTTTTCTTCCGTCATGCGGGCGAATTTTTTTCTAGGAGCAAAAGTTTTCCACAAATTCCCGTGCAAATAAAAAAAAATAAAGTGAAATGGAAAACCCGAAAGGAATTATTCTAAGAAGGATATAACTTTTATGATAGTTTATTGCTGCATACCTATATATCTTGAAAAAGGAAAACCAAGAAAGGAATAAAAATGCGGGACAAGAAAAAGCCAACTAAGTGTGCATCTTGCTAACTCCTTGAGGAAAGCACCTGGCAAATTAAAGGAAGCAGTTTCCGGAATGAAGTATTTTGTAGTTGTCCTGTCACCGAAATTCGAAAGAAAAAAGAAAAGTGAAACGGGAAAAAGAAAACGAATTCCACCGAAGTACATTGTAAAGTGGTGAAGTTGTGGTTGGCAAAAACTACAAAAGTTGCAAAACTGCCAAAGTAATGGAGAGCGAGCGAGAATAATAAAAGAAACAACTGCTGAGTGGCAAAAGGACAGCTAATAACAAAGCGACAACAAGATAATGGAGGCAATGAAGTTGACCAAAAACACAAGCAGCAAAGTTACACCAGTGAAAAACGGGTGAACATTGCAAGCCAAAAATAACAACAACAATAATAAAAAGAGGTACTGAATAAGTGCAAAGAAAACAGACTCGCTTTGGGTGCAATTTGTGGCGAGATACTGAAGGGAGTACCTATCACTTAGGGATTTCCTGTTTTCAGGTGTGCTCTATCTATTGAAGCCTTTTTATTGTTTACTACTATTTGCTGGGACCGAGAGAATATTTTTCCACTGCTTGTTGCATGCCACCTCTTTTGTTGGGATTGAATAAATGCAACAAAAATAGGTGCAGGGCACGTGAAGGGTATGTTTCATTATATTTTTTGGCATCTGACCAGCGATAAATAGAATTTGCTAGGTATATATCCATATCCATACCTCTCATGGAGTTCTTAAGCATAACTTTCCTGTTACCGTTTGTATAAATAAAGTGTTTTAGAATAACAAATCTCATTTTGAAATCCCGATGGCTTTGCACATATCATTCAAAAAATTAAAGATATGATGACGAAGGACCTTCTTTATGAAAAGCGAATTGAGCGTATTCAGATAGTTCGGACAAAGCATCGGAAGATTTCAGTCTTTGGAGCGCCCATCACAAACTAGTTCACCTAAACTAGCACTGAAATAAAGTGAAAAAAGTGTTTGTAATAAGTTTTCGGTCTATCTAAGGACACCTGTTGGTCGCCTTAGTGAAAATCCGTTGGAAGTATTGTCCGGCTACAAACAAGAATTTCCAAAACTTTACAAAATTGCATATTAATATAAATTAACTGTGGTAGTCAGCTTAGTTCCATCAGAAGGCTTTTTTCAAAAGCTTAACAAGTGTTTAACCAGCAATGTAACAACATTTAATAAATTCGGGTCAATAAAATATTATTTATTTAAAGTTAAGAGATAATTTATTGGGATATCTTATTTCAAACTAACTTGTATTCCAAAACTTCCATGATGAATTTTTTATTATATTGAATTGAAAATCTTGGATAATGCCTAAATTTTGATCAATTATTCATCTATATATTCCATGGATTATGATTTTGATATTATTTACTCTTTTCTTTTCCAACCGCAAACAGAATTTAGTTTAACCATTTTGCAAATACTCGTTAACCCTTGCAGGTCAATAGGATAAGGATAAGAATAAGGAATTCAATGAAGTAATAACTTATATTGTTTTTCACAGTTGATAAAGAGGTTAAATATGTAAATAAAAAATTCTATGAAATAGGATTGGTTTTAATGGTTTCTTTAGAAAGGTTGGGGACACATGTTTCCCTGTGGTCCTCAAATGAAACGTCTAAGTAAATAAAAATTGTACTTGACTCAAACTTCAACTAATTTTAATTTTACAATACAAAGTTCAAAACAATATAAAGGGAAGTTAACGGAAGCGGCCACAAGAATTTCTAGTCCAAAAATGAGCCACATGGAAGGGCACAAAGTATTCAAGGCCTTGTGGTCCAACTTGAACAAAAAGAAAGCTTTGGCAATTTTGAAACTAAGAAGATGTCAGCTTAGAATGACAATCGGTATCCTTTTGGGGCATTACGTTTTGAGGAAGCAAGCCAAACGATTGGGCTTAGAATGATGACTGACGTTATCACTGGTTTCCCAAGGGATCGCGATGGGCCCATTATGGAGCCTAGTTTTTCTATGGCAGCAGTGTCATAGCCCTGACTAACCTTACCTAACCTTAGTTCAAAATAATGATAGATAATAAAAGACAATATTAAAAAAATGGATCATGAGTCTGAAATTATGCAATGGTACTCAGTAAAATAATTGCCACTCGTATTAGTATTAAAGAATATTAGGATTAAAGCATTTGTGGTATTGAAATAACCCATAACAGGCCTAATTTTGTATGCTCGGTTAATTTAACTATTGCTTATTTCTAACTAACTTTCATGATGGCTAAAATGTATGTTTTAGCATTTTTCCTCAAATCTTACTCTGGACATAATATAAGATATAAGAGAGTGTGATCATCAGTTGACCAATAGGTTATTATGGTTGGTAATTCATGGTATCCTTTCACATGCATGCATTCCCAAAAAAGGCTTATATCTTCTCCTGGTTGATTACAATGGACCTTTTATTTGTATAAGTGAGCCCGTCTCGGACACTTCAACCTTCTGGCCGACAGTAAACGATCTTCGATTTTGTTCTACAAAGCTACAAGAAAACTTGCCAAGTATAAAATCAAAAACCGAAATAGAAAAAACTGATCGGTAGAGCACTCGAAAAATATTAAATGACTCAATTAAAAGAAGAATCAAAACAACTGATTTGCTCGCAGATGTCCACATTTGCAATGCTTCATTTTCATGCGCTCGTAAAATCCATTTATGTTAATTTTAGAAAGCACCAAGGAATTTAAAGTTATTATCTTCTATTCGATGGTGAGTTATTATTCCCAGTTTCTGGCGTTTTGGATTTAGGTAACTTCCTACCTTCGAAATTTATTGTTAATTTATATTTTGTTTGCAGTGTAGAATAACCTGCTACTTGTCTTCTTATGGATAATGTGTGTGAATATCAATACATAAATAAATACGCGAGCATTAAACATTGTGGCTTACACTTTAAACGCAAAATCAGATATCAGTTTCGGAGTCGAACCGGAGGGTCGTTGTAACACACCCGACGATCTCCATCAATCAGCTGCGATTGACACCGAACCGTAGCGCTTAGCTGCAGGAACCATCCATGTTTATTTTTGTCTCCAACCCAAGCTACACGCTTGCTCGACTCATTCTAATAGCATCCAAGCAGAGAACGCGATAGGGACATAGAGTCAAGACCCGTAAAGTGAAATTGAATATTACATGAAAAAAAAAATTATACACACAAAAAAAAATCTGACGGTTACCCCGCATCCATTTCCTACGAAAACATATCCTCAAGCGACCCGCATACTATTGCGAACTTCTTCGCAAACTTTTGTAAGCAATCTTTCGCCGACATTCGTACCTGATCCCTCTTACTTTAATTATCTACATAATTTCTCCTTTGCTCCTTTTATTTCTCATACCTTCGACCCTGCAGTAATTGAAAAGAAGCTTCAAAAACTCAATGACGAGTTCTCACCTGGGCCAGATGGTCTTCCCGCTATATTTCTTAAGAAATGCAGCTCCAATATTTCCCTCCTTTTTCTCACCTTTTCCGGCTTTCATTTTGAAGGGAGAATTCCCTAAGATTTGGAATTGCTCATTTATAACCCCTATACACAGAAAAGGACTAAAGAGCGAAATAACCAAGTACCGCCCTATAGCTAAACTCTCACATATACGTATCGTGTGCGAAGACTTCAGCTTTTAGTGTTATTCTCTTATCTCCCAAAACCAACATGGCTTTCTTAAAGGCAGATCAACTACCACAAATTTCGTGGAATTTGTGTCCTCCGCCCCCTCAACCCTGGAAAGCGGCAAAGAAGTCGACGTTATTTTAACCGACTTCAGTAAGGCGTTTGCTAAGATATCTCACAAATTAATCCTTTTTAAACTGTCTTTAATCGGCTTCGAACCCATATTGTTAAATTGGATATCGTCTAACATAAAAAAACATTTTTATAGTGTCCGCTTCAGGTCCATCTTATCGGCGCCTGTTTCGGCCACCTCTGGTGTTCCACAAGGTAGTTATATAGGTCACCTGCTCTTTATCCTAACAATAAACGACCTTGATCGAATCATTAAACATTCCGTCCTTTTGCTCTACGCTGATGATACTAAGTTTTGTATGCCCATATCTTCACCACAAGACTCTTGTCTTCTACAACAACATAGATACTTTTTCCACCTGGTGCATCAAAAACGGCTTTGATCTCAATATCGCCAAATGCCAGTCTATTACCTTCTCACGCAAGTTAAACAAGTCCCCTCCTAGCCTTTACCTTTTCCTTGCTCAACCTATATCCCTATTTCAATCTCTTCGCGAACTTGGCATTCTGTGCGATAGGGAGCTTTATTTTCGTTTACATTTTGACGAGATAATTTTTGAAGGCAATTCATCACTTGGCTTTGTTAAACGGTGGTCCAAAGAATTCTGTAACCCTTACGTGACCAGATCTCTTTACACTATCCTTGTTCGCCTGCTTCTCGTGTATTCCAGCGAAGTATGGTCCCCCTTTTTATCAAGTCCATGTGTCCAGAATCTAGAGCATCCAACGACGCTTTCTCCGATTCACTCTTTGTGGTTTACCTTGGAACGATCCTTTAACCTTCCTTCCCTACCTTGAACGTCTTAAACTCATTAAAATGAATAGCCTTGACTCGACTCCTCTCTGGCTCCGTTGACTGCGCGTCACTTTAAAACTCTATTCCCTTCAATACTAACCCTCGTAATCTACGATTCCCTCGTCTCTTCTATCTTCCGCTCCATCGCACGTCCTATGGCTCCAATGAACAAATCTCTCGAATGCTGCGGAAGGTTAACGCAAACCTCACCGCCTTCGATTTCAATCGCAGTACTCCCTGCCTTAAAATTAATTTTTGGCACCAATCTTAAACCCCAGCTTTTAATTAGCTATGTATATGCTCTTAATATGATTTCGATTTACGTGTAAACATCGGTATTTAAGGTTGTGATTGTGTAGATACGTGTGAGCGTATCTTATGGGGCTATCCTAAAGAGATATGGACGCAGGATGGTCATCGAGCATCTCGTCTCTCACCAGATGCATAGGGGCAGGGAAAGTCCAACATGTTCCGTAACACCTGGAACATCGTCAGCTACCTTTTTTTTATACCCTATTCTAGGGGTATATTAATTTTGACGCATAGTTTGTAACATACCTTAATATTGCCCGTAGACCCCTAAAAGTTACTATATTTATGATCAGCATCGATAGTAATGTCGATCTAGCCATGTCCGTCCGTCCGTCCGTCCTTCCGTCGGCAAAAATTAGGCCTTTAAACTGGACCTAAAGAGCTGAAATTTTAACCATATACACTCTAGGGTCCCGAAATAATTAAGTTTACGAATTTTTGAAATCCGCCCACAGACACGCCCACAAACTTAAAAAAACAAAATTTTTGAAAAAATCGAATTTTGAGCTAGAAAGCTGAAATTTTTTATACACGATCTATGACTCCTAAAACTGCTAGGGATAAACAATTTTCAAAATCCGCCCACTGACACGCCCACAAATAAATAAAACAATTTTTTTGAAAATCCAAAGTTTGAGCTAGGGAGCTGAAATTTATAATATATACTCTCTATGGACCCTTTATGCTCATGTGTAAATATTTTCAAAATCCGCCCACAATTATTTTTTATTTTTTTTTGAAAATTCAAAGTGAGCTAGTAAGCTGAAATTTATAATATATACTCTCTAGGGGCGCTTTATGCTCATGTGTTAATTTTTTTAAATCCGCCTACTGACACGCCCACAATTAAATAAAACAATTTTACTGAAACACTCAAGTTTGAGCTAGGGAGCGTTTTTTTTGATAAAATCCTTTAAATGTTATATAACAAAATATGTAGAGCGTTCTTAACAATTCAACCATACTTAGACTTTTGTCACGCCCACTTATGAAGGATAGGAATAAGAATAGGGTATCCAACAGTTCGCCCAAGCGGACTGTAGCCCGTCCCTATGTTTTATTTTACCTTTATTCTTCCTTAAATCCCTTTATTTTCACTTCTACTAACTTTACACATTTAAGAACTCTATCAGGCACGAAAATATATGTATGTATAGGAAGGCGGCAAGTCCCCACCCCACCGTCGAGCTAACGCCGCGCATCAGCAAGCCTGCCTATTGCTGCCATGGGACTTAAGTCAACCACCACCTCCTTTCCATCAAACCTACCTGTACATAACAATCTTTCAAATGAAAAAGACAAATTTCTTATCAGCCTCTACCTAATACCTAAATAGAATAGAAGGTGTTGCTGAATTTTCTTTAAAAAAACTCACTCATAGCTCGTAAGTCATTAATAAGTAATGTTTTCTATCACAGTACTCTCCAAAATTGAAGTGAAATTGTCAAAAAGTTTCAGATGATTTTTAACGTACCAATTTTTGTTTATTTTTTATTCAAATTACAAAGTTTGTTCAGTTTTTAAGAAATTAACGGCAATATCAAGATATCGGTTTAGGAACTTGACCAAAATAGCCAAAAACTTACTGACAACAAAAATCGTAAAGCGGCGTGTAAACGCTTGAACATGGTACGCGTAAACACACAAAACAAACAAAGTCTGTTGGTTGTCGTTTGTTGTTTATCTTCTGTTTGCTATTACGCATACCGATTCGAACTCAGAAACAGTAGATTTTAGGGTGCCGTGACATAACCCCAAGCGTCATAAGCGCAAATCTGGAAATTTGGCCTTATGTCGCTTTTTGAAATGACATAAGGTTGGCCTTATTCTAGCATTTGGTATTATGTCACTTTCACAAAGCGTCATAAGGCCAAATCCGGAAAGTGACATAAAGCCAAATTTTCAAAACCGTACCTCGCACCTACTCCAAATCAAACAGTGACCCCAAGCAGGGGGGTATGCATTACACTGTTTATAGAATCTTCTTGCGATTTCGTAACTAATCCAATAAACAGTCAATGCATATGGGGGGGGGGGGGGGGGGCTACCCCCCTGCAATCACCCTGCTTGGAGTCACTGTTTGATTTGGAGTAGGTGCAAGAGCAAATTGTTGAAAACAGCACCAAGCGAAAGTGTCATAAAGCCAAATTGACCTTACGACGCTTTTTCAAGGTGTCATAATACCAAATGCTAAAATTTGGCCTTATGTCACTTTCACAATGCGACATAAGGCCAAAATTCGAGATTCGGGCTTATGACGCTTGGGGTTATGTCACGGGTTGGGGACATAATCCCGAAAACCAAAATCCCGAAAATCCAAAATCCCGAAAACCCAAAAGTCCAGAAAATCCAAAATCCCGAAAAGCCGAAATCCCGAAAAGCCAAAATCCCGAAAAAAGAATCCCGAAAACGAAATCCCGAAAAATTATATAAAATGAAAAATTTGCGCAAATTTTTCATTTTATATAATTTTTCGGGATTTCGTTTTCGGGATTCTTTATTTTATTTTGAATGTAAAATAGACAAGTGTTTGTCCATTCCATTTACCGTAACAATGTTTTGCAATTGTTTGCGTTGTAATGTTATGCAATTCGCAATGTGCATTCAGTTGAGCTGATCTCAAATAGTGTGATAGCTGACCGACTAGATTTTTGTTAGACAGTGAACATCGTAATACAAAGTGAGTATCGTGCATGCCTTTATAATTAAAAACTTCATATTATCAGTGACATTTTGTGTTTGAAGTTTTAAGTAGAAATGAACGTGTCCATCGTGAAAACCAACAAACAGCGTGAGAAACTGCTTATTGACGGCTACAAAAAATACAAGGATACATTTTACTGGGATTGTGAGCAGCGAAAGCGTTCTGAAATAAGTTATCTCAGATTAATTGCGTACAATATGAACTTGTATTAAATATTGTTTTGTCATGGATCGTTTTTGATATGTTTTTGTAAGACTTGAACTGTTTTTGTTATGGTTTATTTTTTTGAAGTTTTTTTTATTTTGTTTATTTTGTTAAATAAATTTGCCAAATTTTTTTGTTGCTACAACAAAATTTTTAGTTTCATTTTCGGGATTTTGGTCTTTCGGAATTTTGGATTTTCGGGATTGTGGCTTTTCGGGATTGTGGGTTTTCGGGATTTTAGTGTTTCGGGATTGTGGCTTTTCGGGATTTTGGATTTTCGGGATTTTGGGCTTTCGGGATTACGTTTTTCGGGATTCTGTCCGACTCCCTTATGTCACTGCACCAGATTTTAGTATCAGTCATATTGGCGACGGGTTTACCACGATATCTAGCAAGCAATCATCAAGAAAGCAAAACTTTCGAAAGTAAAAATCTCGAAAACAAAAATCTAGAATTGAAAAAATGTCGAAATAAAAAATTTCGAAAACATAATCTCGAAATACAAAAATCTTTTTGTTTTTGATAAATATTGATTTTTTGTCTCGAGATATGGTCTTTCGAGAATTTTGTTCATTCCAGATTCCTGTGCGTTCGACATTTTTGCATTCTATTTTAAAAATTTGGTTTTTCGAGATTTTTTGCATTCGAGATTTTTGTCATTCGAGATTAAGTCATGATCCCATTGGCGACACTATGTTTGCATCAAGGTTCGCAGAACGATAAAATATGATTCGTTCTCTCATGAAAAGTTCGCGAAGGAATTTAATTTTTGATTCGATCGTGAACCTTATTTTTCCGTTCGTTTAAAACTAAAATTCATTTTCACGATCGAATCAAATCTGTTGCGATCTCTAAAATATAATTCGTTGGCGGATTTATCAGGTGCGAACTATTGGACATGTTCGCAAATGGTTCTTATAAGAAAAAAAGTCACTTTACATGAAAATTATATTACATATTTTAATATTGAAAGAACATAAGTGAAAAGTATTTTTGTTACATAGCGTAACGGATACAATTATTGGCACCCCCTTTTTTTGCACCAACTTCATTTATAAGCCATTTTTCAAAAAATTATTTATCTAAGCAAGTCAATTTATTTTTTTTCTTAAATTGTAGCTTATTCCGCACAATTGTGCATCTTTGTTTTGACGAATGCGTATTCAGTCAGTGAGTGGTAGTGAAAGTATTAACACGATTTAAAAAAGTCAAAAATTAGCAAAATTCTGTGTTTTCCTGATAAGGACCTTAGATTTGGTAAGCCCTATTTAGTTATTAATATATATTTGTTTTATTAAAAATTTATGTTTTTTGATATGAGAATATAGTAAATTATTCGTTTTTAACTTTTTTTTGTTAAATTAATTGATTATTAAAAAAAAAAATGGATGCCAATAGTTGGTTCCGAAAAAAGTAGGTGTTGAATTATTGGCACCTTGGTGCCGATAATTGGTTCTATGGAACTACAACTATTGGCACTGCCAATAAATATACTTTTAGGACTGCCAATAATTATAGAATTAAATCGTTACTTTTTAAAGATTGAAAAAATGCCGAAAACAAGAAAGACTTGTCAAGAAAAGGATGTTCAAGAAGCTCTACTGGCCATACAAAATGGACAAATTTCTAAAAAGGCAGCTTTTAAAATCTACAAAATACCGCGTTCTACTCTGCAGTTCCGATTGAGTGAAATTTTTTTTTATTTATTTCTAAATCACACTTATTTATTGTTAACTTAATATTTATTTGTTTTTGTCTTTTATAAACTAGAAGAAGCGGTATATGTATGTTCCTTTTTATGTTTTTTTTCTTATTATAAATAAATTAACCAGCCAGCTAGTTTATTAATAAAAATCAAAAAAAGGAAATATGGTTTTCTTTAAATTCAAGGGTGCCAATAATTGTATAATTTGGGGTGCCGACAATTGTGGTCGGGTGCCAATAATTGTGGTTTTTGGTAAGCTTTTTTAATATCCCATTTTTATCCCTTTTTTAATAATAAAATACAAATTAAAAAAATATTTCTAAATAACAAATGTTCCAAATTTTAATTTGGTTTATTTACCATTTTTGAATTTGAATTCAAAATTTTCTTAGGGGTGCCAACCATTGTGTCCGTTACGCTATTAACCCATTTAGGACGACTGTTACCATACGGTCACACTGGTAGTGTTCCACTTACCGATACTTATTAAACAGTTGTAAAGAGATATCGCCACTCGCTAGTACAAGGTGGCGCAAAAATAACCTTCCGATGTTTTTTGGCTGTAATTTTTGCTTTAATTTAATAAATAGTCACCAATATTCCGCGTTCTGGAGCAGTGTAGCGTAACATTGTTTATTAAGGTGTATTTCGCATGTGTTTACTACACAAATGTCAAAACAGAACTGACATTAGGGGCCAATCGCAAAATTTATAGCATTTTCTGATAGGAGGATTACTTTTGCGCCACCTTGTATTAGTGCAACTGAGTATGCGTTGACCCGTCTGCTGAGATACAATTTGAAACTTATTCACACGTTATTAGACATAGTAGCAGGTCGCATAATTTTGTATTTTTCAGAAGTATTAAAAAAGGTCAAATGGAGCGTCCCTTTAGGTATGAATGTCTATACGTGCCAGAATAACGGTTCTGTTTGCGATTCGTGACTTTGGTCATTTGCATAGAACATTAAAATAAAAGAAAACATGTTTTATAACTTTTTTGATGATTCGGATATATTGGTATCTTGGTTTGAATGTAGCTGTTGCCATATGGTCACAGTCGTACATACCGCATGCAAATAACATTTTGTTCAGCAATTTTTTTTAAATATATTTTCTTATCGTTGGCTTGTAGGTATGAACAATTTATTATCTTCGTTTTGGTGTGAGAATTATAATACGATATAAATTGTAATTCTTAATAGATATAATAAATTTAAAACTACCGATGAAGCTCTAGAGTATTTGGAGGAGATGGTGAATTCGGTTGTTGACGACAATGTATTTCCGAGCACACTCTTTATAGATATGCCGGATTCGTTCGCATTGTCTGGAGAAGATGATGCTGAAGAAGATGAAGGAGGTGATGATGTTCATCGTGCACTGTTATTCAGCCATGCGAACTTCAGATGGAAAATGAGAAATGCGAAGATGATGATAACTTCCCGAACGTTAGTGCTTATCTCTGATGTTATTTTAAACGTGAGCAGTTTATTGAATGTATGCCATTGACTTCTTACTTCTTGAAAATATGATATTAAAATACCCTTGTTCTATAGGTTGAGATGTTAGAGAACGCGGAAGTGTTGGAAGCTCTTCAACCCAAGCGTATGAAGAGGTTGGGATGCGTTGCGTCGGTCTCAGCGGAGCCTGGCACGTCTGCAGAATCCATTGCTGAGATAACCGAAAAGGTGTCAACTGATTTTTCTTCAAGCAACGTTCCAAAAAAATACCACACTTGGGTGATGCATTTCAATGGAAAACTGATACCAAATGAGCTACTAGACCAATATTTCCAGCTCTAGATTATAGACATTGCAACCTTCCTGCCTGGGATATGCTCGAACGCATTTTCGACTATGAGATGTTGCAAATGATCGCCGAAAAAAGCAATGAATATGAAATTCTTCAGGCAAATTGCAATCCAGAGATAACTCCAAATGAGTTGAGGGTTTTTATTGGTATAATGTTAGTGACCGGATATTCGCAAGTTGGAGACACGAAGTCATTTTGGTGCAAGGACGGTGACTTGTATAATCAGATGATAGCGTCGGCAATGATCCGTGATCGCTTTACCACCATCTCAAAATTTATTCACTTAGCTTCTCCTACATCCATGAATCCTAAGGACAAAATGTGGAAATTACGACCAGTATCCGACCGGCTCATTAGAAACTATCAAAAAAACTTTCATCCGGAGCAAGATTTATCTTACGACGAGTCCATGATAGCATACTATTCGCGGAAATCCGGTACGTTTTGGGTACAAAGTTTGGTGTTTGAATACACCACTAGGATACCTGGTAGATTTTGGGATATACCAAGGCAAAAACCGCTGCATCAACCCTGTTTTTTAAACCAAATTTGGGAAATGTGTAGCTCCCTTATTGGAAATGATTCACACTATGCCCCCGGAATTGAAGACTCTTTCATATTGCTTCTACTTCGATAATCTCTTTACTGGAATTCCTATTCTATCTTACTTGAGGCATTTGGGCTATGATGCTACTGGAACCATAAGAGAAAGAAGAGTTCCACGGAATTGTCCAATACCTAAAAATGATCAAGTGAAGAAGATGCCAAGGGGTACCCACTACTCGAAGACTATATCGAAATTGGGCATTTCAATTACCAAATGGATGGATAATTCCGTGGTGTCATCAACCATATTTGGAGCAAATCCTGTCGGAATAGCTAAACGTTATTCATGTGATACGTTCACCCACATCACCGTTTCTAGACCTAACGTCTTGAAAGAATATAACAAAGCTATGGGTGAAACCGATAGGATGGACCAAAACATATCATATTTTCGTATATCTACCCTAAGAAGAAATGGTGGTGGTCTATTTTTACTTATTTCATTGATGTAGGTATTCAGATTGCTTGGATCCTCCATAGGAAAGGTGGAGGAAACCTTTCCCATAAACAATTTCGGCGAAATATCGCACTACTGCAACAAGTATGCCGATCTTACGCGCATTCAGAAGGCTAAGAAAAAATACAACATTTCGGATGCTGACATAAATTCGACGGATTGAGTCATTATGTGGGACCTTCTGCAACACGGCGGAGGTGCGCCTACCAATTTTGCAAGGCCACGACTCGCTTAGTTTGTAAAAAGTGTGATGTAGGCCTTTGCCCACCATGTTTTGAGCGTTATCATCTAATTTCATCGAACCAATAAAGTTTTCACTTCGCAAATTGGTTTTTTATTTCTTACTTTATGCAAAATCGCATTTATATACGGTATGGACGACGGTGACCATATGGTAATAGTTTCGATCGGCTATGATCAGCGGGCCAAATAAAAAAATTATCAGAATTGTTTGCTGAGGTTATTAGTATGCACTTCTGAAAATTTTTCCGAAAAAATTTCCAGTAAATCGTTCTTGTCCTAAATGGGTTAGGATTTTGGAATAAATTTGCATTCAGTTTAACTAACAAAACATTATTTATTGTTTCTTTGGATAATTTGTTTCTGTTTTTTGTCAAAAAAACTGGTAGAGCACTAAAAGCCCGTTCAACAGAGACTTTAGTTGATAACACTGCCAGCACTACTTGTGCAAGTTTTCCTAGAAGAAGCAGCAAAGAGGCTCAATGTTTTCCAATGCTCAATTTTCTCTCAAAAAGTAAGCAAGTTGATTCGTCAGCTTCTTCATTATAAGAAACATACGAGTATTAATTTAATTCAAATGTCTTTATTTTCCCCATTTCAACCAAAATAATAACTATTGAATATACAACTCGCGAATCGAGAATGATTATTTATCGTGAGAAGATCGATAAAGAACGATAAAGATCCTTATTTTATCTTTCGCGAGCGATATTTTACGAACCCTGGTTTGCATGTCTGCGCCCCTGGGTAAAAATTAGTAAATGAATACTAGGCTTTAACATACCATTATATGGCTTAAAAGCTGGCTTCCCCTTTTTTGTAGGGGAATTTATATTTTTGGCACAAATTGAAAGGACCTGCAATTTCATGCCGAACAGCAAATACATATATGAGAAGCTTCTGATGTCACTTGATACTATTGCATGTTAGTCAGACTTCCGTAAGAAGTAGGGCCGTGACAAAACTTTATGTGTTACTCAGCCCTAGAATGTTTGAAATCTATACCCATTTTTCAGAAGTTCAACACACTAAACACTAATGCCTGAAACAGATGTGCAACAAGCACGCACGCAGTAATGAATGCAGTAACAGATGTGCAGTATGAAATTGCATCGTTCAGTATGCTTTATACCTGACCTAAATATCATTTCACTGTTTTCTGCACACTTGTTTCAAACATAAGCCAGTCTTGTAGTAAAAATGAACTCAATCAAATCAGTTTGTCTATGCATTTCTTGTTTTTAAGGCGGCAAATGTTGAGTTCAGTTTGAGTAAATAGGCCATGTCGCCTGCGGCTTTGTAGTGGTTTACTCGTACCATGTTCAGGCGCTTATAGGTGACCATGGATAGGATATACAAGCAAATATATACTACCCTGATACTCCAAAAACAAATTCGGTTATACACCCCCTTACGAAAATATAGAACGGTGGCCAATCAAACACTAAACGGCAGAGCGGCATCGCTCAGCAATCAAACTGATTCTTTTTTTATCAACAAAATTGAAAGAATCAGAACAGCACACAAAAATGCCGCTCACTATTTCGCCGCTCAATAAATCACCAATCGCAGCTCAGACTGTTAATGTTGTTCGATAAAGCTACTGGACTGCCGATCCATGACAAGTAACTAAAATCGTTACGAGTACATGTTGGAAACGTTAAATAGTTCAATCTATTTGATAGTTTATTATTTGTTGTACATACTTGTTCTGCTTCTGCAAAAATATCTTCCAAATACAGAACCCTGTTCGGTAATAATCAGCCAATGAAAGGTTAGTTTGAAGTGGCTGTCAGCAAAGTCAACACACCAAGACCAATATGAGGTCCATTTGAAATTGAATAAATTTTCTTCCCAATATGTTTTAAAATACAATGCCCATTCAGCTTCTGGTCCTAAGTGCATTTTGTCGTAAACATGCAGAAATACCGATTCCAACAAAAAACCTCAAATTAAATAAAATGATCATATCTCGATGAAAGGCGAGAATATATTAATATTCCACCTCGAGTAACTCCCATAAAATTGAATTAAACTGTTCATTTAGCGTCGACACAAAAAGTGTCATCATTTTCATCCCTGAACCGCCTACAAAGGCGACTCAACCGAATGAAAAACAAGCAAAAAGGTAAGTATCCTCGAATACTGGATCTACTATGTCTACTATGTTGCCATTGCCAGTCTTTCTTTGGCAAACTTTCAACTAACAGCTTTACGGAATCAGTTTCCCAAAAACTGAGAAAAAAAAAACAAATAGAAGGATGCTATTGCTAACGTGAATAACTACCGATTTGAGTATAATTCCGTAATAAAAATGTGAGTTGTTCGTTTACGTTACGTATGGCTAAGGCACTTTGCCGACAACGACGAGCAGTTCTTCGTTTCGACCTCTTTGAAATTCGAATTAATTTGCAAGTTTAATCAGTTGGCAGGTGTTTCTAAAATTGTTGCTGTGTCTGGTGCTCAATTCAAGAAACAGAGTTGGCAGCAGGAATGGAGTCTTCGAAATTTTGTTCCAAATTAAGTTATTGTAACAAAAGTGGATTTCATTGTTTTGTATTGTACGAGTCGAGATTAAATTACATAAGTATTTTATCAGGGAAGCATTGTTAATTTGAACGAATTTATAGTAGTTATAGTAGGTATAGTCAAGACAGTGTGTATGTTCGTTTTAAAATTGTAGAGAGTTTGGGTCATTCTTTTCTTTCGGTCGAGCCAGCAGAAGCAAGGATAAAACGTCCCTGAAATGAGCTCTTGATGTACAGGTCAATATTTTGGAGGTCAATGCGGGTATTGTATTGAGGCTGCATACTTGTGCTCAATGTACTCCATTTTCTCACACATTATAATCTATAAATATTCAAAACCAATGTGCATCGGCATCTCTCCCTATCTTCTAACCCTAATTTCCTTAACGCCCGCGCTATGTATCTATTACATGTAGGCACAGTTGCGCGTTAGCTTCCTAATTTGTTATCTAGCTAACGCCACAACTAAGTAACTAACGTAGTTAAATTAGTTGCACTAAAAATGCAATCGATTTGGTGGTTAGCTATCATAATGACAACTAATTTTTTGCTATTAGCTATTAGTTGCAGGTTGTGTAACTAAGCTCGTTAGGTTGCCAAAGTTAGTTGCGGATGACAACTAAAAGTTGGATAGTTTTTAGCTCTAGCTTTTTAGCTGCCTAGGTAATAACTATTAACTAAATCTAAATTTTTTATTTTGCTATAATGGTTTATTGGGATTTATTATGCATATTGCGTTTAAAATAAAAATTGTTAGAATGTCCCTTTTATTTTACATCAGGTAATTTTACAAAGAGGTCCTTGGATCCACAATAAAGGTCATTTAAGCCCGAAAAAGGATATTTTCCCAAAATGTCTTTAGAAACGGCACGGTATATATGATCTCAATGTTATTTGAATGAGGGGTGCTAGGAACAACAAACCTTTTGGTAAAATATCCTTTTTTTGATTTTTAAGGACCTTTTTGTTGTTCCAAAGACCTCTTAGTCAAATAACATTGAACGCAGATATACCGTGCAGATTCTAATGACATTTTGAAAAAATATCCTGTTTCGACTATTAAGGACCTTTTTTGTTGTTGCAAGGACCTCTTAGTCAAATAACATTGACCAGAGATATATCGTGCGGATTCTAATGACATTTTGGAAAAATATTCTGTTTTCGACTATTAAGGACCTTTTTGTTGTTGCAAGGACCTCTTAGTCAAACAACATTGAACACAGATATACCGTGTGGATTCTAATGCCATTTTGGAAAAATATCCTTTTTGCTACTTTTAACCCGTCAATGGTGACGCAAATTTGACTTTGATCTATGATGACGCCGGCCGGTCTCACGCACCGGGGTTTTCAACTGAAGATTTTTCGAAACGTGTACCTAATAGTTCATGTTTTTTTTTAATTTATGCTCTTTGACAATAAAACAACGATATTTAATCAATTTAAGCTCTTTTTTTTGAATAATTAAATTGACAAAAAATTTTTATTAGAGCATTAAAAATAACAAAGTTTTTAGTAATACATTTTTTAAAATTAAGAAAAAAATAAAAGATCACATGTCCATTAAGGAAAATAACGTTTTTTAGTCTTTCGACATTCGGAACTTTTACAAAAAAAAAACAAAAATTGGTATCCTTCCAAACAAAAAAAAACATCTCAAAAACTAAATTTCTGCAGGTAAATAGCTGCTGCAATACGGCACTACGTGTGCAAGACACAAATATTTTTGACATTTTTGGCAAGAGTACTTGGTTTTTCTGTTTTTTTCCATCCACACTCATAGCACCGACCAATTCTTGAAGGACCCGATGTAAAATATGCGAATAATAAAAAAATATTTTACTTACATAAACGGTGACACACGGTCTCACGGACCGGATAGTAATAAAAAGTACACAACGTGTGCTCACTAAGCAGGTTCGACGTGAACTGATGGTTGGGGACGTGCCATGCGGCAGCTACTCGAAATTGCAACAAAAAACATTAAAGGAGAATAAAGTTATTCGATTTTTTTAACACACCCGGTCTCACAGACCAATAGGTCACCATTGGCGGGTTAAGGACCTTTTTGTTGTTCCAAGGATCTGTTAGTCAAATAACATTGAACACAATATACTGCGCTGTTTTTTAGGAGTTTGTGAAAATGTTTTTTCGGGCTTAAGGACCTTATTTGGTTCTCCAAGGACCACTCGGTAAATAACCTTATTACAACTGAAAGTGACATTCTTAAATCGGCCATCGGTTACCGAAGTACAAATCGATATTTTTCATCTTACCTTCAACTGATGTAGAACAAACTTCAAGCTATAAAACCTTAATTATTAAAAACAAATCTACTTCCACACAACTTCCCGGTGTTTCGTAAGGACATAATATTCTCTAAAATTGAACATAATTAAAACTGGAAAATGTATAACGAAATAAATAAAATAAAAAGAAAAAACAACGACACGCGGTTGTTCTCAAACGGTCATCCATCTACGTACTAACCGCGCCTAACGTCGTTTAATTGCGGTGATCTGGCGAGCACCGATTAACTCACGTGGTAATAAAATCTGAAGGTGACGGGAAAATCTGACGATGAAGGTGACGCTCGATATTTCCAACAAGCCCCTACCGAGAAAAAAGATATATACACATCAACGAGAGCAAAAATGTTTACACATTAAAAAGAAAAAAATCCGAGCTATTACAGGCATTCATATGAACGGAAAAATGATTCACAGCTACGAAAAGTTCAAATAGTTGTGATCTATGATCAATACCGAGGTAATCTGTGATGATGACATCAATCTTAATCGCGTAAGCGTAGGGTAGATAAAGTGGCGAAAAAACTAAGCTGTCGTCTGCGACTGAAAAATGTCCTCCAAGCTGAAAGGAAGGCTCTACAGGGCGGTTGCGATGAATATTCTTCACCTGACAGTTGGAATAACAAAGCTTGATCGAGTAAGATGTTCCAAGATACGAGAAATCCTTCACGCCAAATAACGTGTCTCAGAAAAAATGAAACATGACATACTTTAAAAGCGCAATATCAATCAACGTTCCTATACAACCGCAAAAAAGAAGCAGGCCTAAAAGCTCGCGAATCACATACATGCAATAACAACACGCATTTGATTGTCCTCAGTCCGCTCCCGAACCGAAGGAAAAATGCCTGAGATACTGTAGCGTTCTGTCCCCGGCGATCCCGAGAACGCTGATTACAGTTGTATAGGCCAAGCGCCCTGGTACACGCATTAGCTTGGAATTTTAAACAGAGATTCGATTTTCCTTGTTATCTCGAACAGAGGGATAAGAGTCGAAGATACCCTCCGCTGGAGCATTATTGTTCTCTAGGTAATCTAGTTATAGACGCGTTTTACCATTTTTGACCTTATTCACATCTTTTTACAGTTCAAATAGTGACATTTTGAGCTGGTCGGTGGACAGATTACTATTTATCTTTTGAGTGTCAGCATTTAATTAGTTTTGTTGAGCACGTTGAGAGCGCCCGATGATGTCGGTATCATCCGCGTACGCCAATAGGTAGACGGATCTTTGGAAGAAAGTGCCTACCGTGTTGACACCCGCCCTGCGCACTTGCTTTCCAGAACAATATTGAGAAGTCACATTATATCGCATCTCTTTCCCTCCGGTACAAGTGTGGAATAACTCTGAAGAGTCACAGAAAATTGCACATTGCATAGTGTGCTTTCCTGCAAAACGCGACACAGAAGGATCAGTTTTGTCAGGATATCAATATCGGGCATTGCCACATGGAGCTCCTGATGATGAACGCTTTTAATATGCAGCTTTTAAGTCTATGAAAAGATGTTGGGTCTCGACTTGAAATTCTTTGGTTTTTCTATTGTCTTTCTGAAGGGCAGGAAGCCACACTGGTACGTGCCGGTTAGTATGTTGCAAAACAGCTTGAGACGTTCACACAGTACCTGGGTTGGATAAGACCTAATACGCGGCATAAAGCAGGGATGTATTGGGGTCGCGACGGTGTGGAGATTAGCGTATTGGCTAGTGACCCGTGAGGCGCAGGTTCAATCCCTATGGGGAACAACAATTAATGGAGAGAAACGAATGACACCTTGTTTTCTCTAGCCTCTGCAGCAACAAGAATATATCTGCCTGATAGTACAATGGACCGTTAGCAATCTGAGTGCGCTGGGATTTGGATTTCCTTTTTATAACAAAAAATAAAAGTAGGGATGTGCCTTGCCTAGATAGTTCTTGAAAGACATTATGGTCGGGTTTTTCTTTTCAACTTTTTCACTGTCAGGGACCGGAGCGACCACATTTTCTAAATTGTTTGTCTAAGCGCAGGGCGCAGTTGTTGGAGTCAGACTACTCAGTGAGTGCTTCCAGACTTTAACTCCATCTAGAAATACCCGTATGTTGTTTTGATTTGTCTACCTCTTTCGAAAGTTGGTATGAATAACGACGGTATTAAATAACGATATTCTTCTACTTCCTTAAGAGCAAAGTTATCATCCGGTTAAAAAGTCCACGTTCCACTGGACACTTTACTACCTTCCTACTGGTCCGACCTTAATAAACCTTGGTAGGGCTCTCGCTGTCGGATCACTTATTTTCTGATGCCAGTCAAATGCTCATGTGATTCCATTCATGGGATCTAGGAGTTTTTAGGCCAGACTCTTGTTTTAAACTTCGACATGTGCATGCCCCTATTAGGCGTGTTTTCTTGGTAATAGGTAGGTAGGTTTAGAAAAAAAGCACATTCAATATATTACAACAACTAAGCAGATTTCGTTAATCTGGATATCTTTCCCGCCTTATGTCCTTAGCCTGGATAAATACTGTGCTGTGCTGTGTTGTCGAAAAATGTTATGGGAAATGTCACAAATTAAATGTAGGTACACCATTTGTAACAATCATGGACGCAGAAACATGTTAGCGTCGGAAAAAAGGAAAAACTTATAAAATGGAAGCTAAAAAAGTTAAATTAGTATATTTAGGATTTTGCTAACAATTTAACAAACGCAAGATACCGACAAAGGAGGCGACGATAACTTTTCTTGAACGCTACCTTCCACACAATAAAGAATTATAGCACAGCAGACATGGGAAGAGTGAAACTTGCTACTAAACTCTACAACAAAGAAAACTTTAATGTACCTACCGGTTTAGTCTCTGCATCCATGATTAAACCCTATTCTAAGGGTATATAAATGTTGAAGCGAAGTTTGTAACATAGCTTAACCCTCCGTTTAGCGTTGTGGTCTATCAGACCATTTTCAAACTTATTGTCTCGTAACTTTTTTTTCTCTTCATATTTCGGCCCACGGTGCCATGACTTTGTCAAGCTCGATGTAGTGAGTCGACTCCAATATATATTAAAGTACCAAGCTTTATTTTTTTGAACAAAAAAGAGTTGAAGTAAAGTTTAAACGTTGTTTAGCGTTGTGGTCTGCGGGACCACAAAAATTAAAACGGCTGTTATTTGAATTGTGAGATATTTTGCGCATTTGTAACAGTGCTTGGCAGCACTGCAAAAATTGAGGGTTCCCCAGTGTGGTTGAATCGTAGTCTAATTTAGGACGACACTACAGGCAGAGCTGTTTTGCTTTGGTTTTTGATATATAAAGATTATTAAAGTTAAAGTTATTTTGAGTTTTTTACTCGTCAAGTGTTTGTATAGTTTTGAAAATGAATCCGAACGAAAGTGAAATGGATATGTTGTTGAAAGAGGGTCGCAAAAACACTCGTTTTGGCAATCTTACTGCTAATCAACAAGAGGGATATAATGCAAGACTCCGCTATTCTTGCTATGTAGAATTCCGAAGATGACGAGCAGGAACCTTTTGGAACCAGAGAAGATGAGATTGACTCTGACTTTTTGCCAAGTAATGTAGGTGAGGATGCTTCAGATGCTGAAGAACATGCTGAGCTTGAAGTTCATATGAAGGAAGAAAGCGACAATGAGGTTGAAGAATTTCGTATAATCGTTCCAGAAGGGGAACAATTGACTTGTCCAGCTGTATCCTCTGCTGCAGTAGATGAATACGTTCCGGTGCCATGTGGACGTGCTAGAGCTCATAATCGTACGGAAATCGCTTAGCATGGAAAAAGCCAATCTGTGCTTCCGAATCCTGCTTAAATTTTCAAAGAATGCATAACGCCACAAATTGTGGATATTATTGTGCGAGAAACAAATCGCAAAGCCATTCTGGTCACCGAAAAGTGTAATACTGATCACCCAGAGAATATAAGAACCTGGGGAAGCTGAATGCTATGCATTCATTGGTTTGCTCTTGTTTAGCGGAGCTTTCCATGCCACAAGTCAGAAGGTAAAGTCACTTTGGGCACCATATAATCATCCAATATATAAAGCAACAATGTCACTCAATCATTTCCGACAAATATTACAGTTGATGAGATTCCATATTGGAAATACTAGAATTGCACGATTGCAAAAGAGCCCCGAAGATGACATTTGGGTAAGTCCCGATTTCCAACTCGCACGCAAAAAAGATGTGTCAGAAATATGTTGCACACGAACCATCACATCAGTAGTTTTATAAATATGCTCGTATACAGTAGATATACATATGTATTTTTAATCAACTCATAAAACAACGATATCTTTTTGTAAACGGTTAAAAAAAAATTTAAAAAAAATTTTAAATTAAAAAAAAAATTGTTGGTTCTTGGTGTCTTTTCAATAAATTTGCAAATACATACAGAATACACATATTATAACATATGTTGTATTGACTATATAAAGAAATAGGCCATATCGCATTCAACTGCAAAAAGGATTATGTGGTCTGTCAGACCACAATGTATAGCTTACCCCCTTTTTAGTCCAGTCAAATGGTAGTTTGAAGTGGAAAGTTCTGGTGTAATTGTGTTTAGTGGCTTATTTTATGGATTAGGGGCTGCTGAACACGAATCTGAACTTCTCCAACAAAATTTCGAATGGCAAATATGAGAAATCGTCAAAAAACCGCTGAAAATAAGGCTTTTTTGTGGTTTTCGACTTATAACTTGAAAACTAAGCTTTCTACGAAAAGGGTAAAATAAAGAAGAAGAAATTACCTACAATTTATGTAACAAACATTTTTTTGTACGCTCAATTGTTTTCACGCAAGAGTGTCAAACTACTCGTATCAAGCAAAACAGACATTTTTCGAAAATAGCAAAAAATAAATACTTACATCATTAAATTGAACCATCCCTTCAAATTAACAGCACATCGCGCTGGGGAGTCGTAATTTTCATTTTTGGAGTAGTTTGTTTTTGAAATGTTTTGAAAATAACAAAAAAAAAATGCCTATTCATATACGAGTATATATATATTTTTAATTCCATGTAGGAAAATCTTCTTTCATACGATTTTTAAAGATGCAACCATAAATTTTTCTCTAAGAACTGATAAGAGTCCTAGACACGGGTTCCATAATTTATTCAGGGCAGCCTTCCGGTTGTATTCCTGAAACGGATAAACAAATAATCAGTGACCTAATTCCGAATACCTCATAATATAGTGAATAGATCCGAAAGCAGTATAAGTGAGTAGCTATAGCGAGTCAAGAAATGAAGTAGATACCTTCAAGTATTTCAGGGAGGTCCATGTCTTCATCTGCTTCTTCTTAAATTTCTGCAATGGGCATGTTGTTGCAGCTGTTTTCGCAGTTCAGGCACATATTGGAACATTTGAGGCCTGCTCTTTTGCATCCACAGTTGGTCTGACAGGTCTTTGTGCATTTGCAGGATATAAGTTTTAAAACCTTTTCTGGAGCTGGTGGCTGTAGCGTTGGCACTGGCTGTAGACCATCACTGGTTTTCTTTCAACCCCATTCCTCAAGATCTTTTTCATTTCCAAGCCATTGCTGTACTTGAAAGTACACTCTCAAGGAGAGTACAATAATATTTGTATCTTAGTTTGCTCAAAGTTGTCCCTTCCTTATCAGTCAATTTGTGCAACGCAGCGAAGAAGATGAGTCCAGCATGAGTAATATCTTCAGCTTGCGCCGTAGGATCTTTGAAAATTTCGATTTTGTTGATTAAAGCAGGGTTTTTTTAGGGTTTGGAGAAAACGCATCTTTCCCACTTTAAACGAGGCTGACGTGGTATCACATCCTCCCATGGCATGCAAAAACATTATGTTGTCACAGACAGATTGGTCTGGATGGCAGTCAGGAGAAAAAAATCATTGTGCAACTGTCCCCTTGCCCGGTTTCAGAAAGAATACATTTGAATGTACTCCCCGACAACGACCAATCATGATAACCAGCAAATCTACATCTTCACCCACAATAACCACAGATCTATGATGTTGGGCGAGATCCATTGCTGTGGTTACAATAAGTGTATCTGCTTCCTCGTGTGCCTGTTTTGTGATTATACCAGCTGCTGCAAATTTGTCCTGTAGCATTTCGATGAGACGGTTTTTATTCTTTATATTGGCTAGGAACTTTTCTTGTGGCACTGTCGGGATCATTGTTCCATCGAATATGACATCCATTGAAGTATGTTTGCGTGATCTTCTCGTTTGCTCAACATATTTAGTACCTTGTTCAGGGTAACCATCAAAGACGACTACAGTGCTTTCCTTGTACCTCGACTTAGCAAATGAAACATAGCTTTCACAAATTGATGAAAATGTTTGTTGCATAAATACCATCTCAATGAAAGCAAAAGCACTCAAAACGAAAATCTTTGAAAGCTAAGAGAAAAAAAGACACGAACGAGTCGAAGAACTAACTGATTACCGTTATAATGTTGCAATGTATCTCAAGAAAAATACCCAGAATCGAGAAAAAAACTACTCCAGAAACGAAAATTACGACTCCGCGGCGCGATGAGCGGTTACCATGCAGGGGTTAAATTTATTCATGTAGGTAGGTATTTTTTGCTACGTATTTTCGAAAAATGTCTGTTTTGCTTGATAGTTTGACACTCTTTTGCGTGAAAACAATTGAGCGTACAAAAAAATTTACATAAATTGTAGGTAATTTCTTCTTCTTTATTTTACCCTCAGAAATTGTTTTCGTAGAAAGCTTAGTTTTCAAGTTATAAGCCGAAAACCACAAAAAGCCTTATTTTAAGCGGTTTTTTGACGATTTCTCATATTTGCCATTCGAAATTTTGTTGGAGCAGTTCAGATTCGTGTTCAGCAGCCCCTAATCCATAAAATAAGCCACTAAACACAATTACACCAGAACTTTCCACTTCGACCATTTTGTTTGCACCAATTGACTGGACTATTTTGGCTCACCGCTAAACGGAGGGTTAATATTGCCCTTAGACCCCTAAAAGTTACTATATTCGTGATCAGCATCGATAGTAATGTCGATCTAGAAATGTCCATCCGTATACAAAAATTAAGCCGTTAAAATGGAGCTAGAAAGCTGAAATAACCATATAATATCTAGGGGCCCGAAATAATCAAGTTTAAGAATTATTAAAATTCGCCCATTGACACCCCTATTTTAAATTAAAAACCGTTTTATTGAAGAAATCAATAGCAAAGTATGTAGTTAAAGTCGTTTTGAACAATTCCTTTATATAAAATTGTCTTCCATGCTCACTTTTAGCGACCGTTTTTTTTTACAAAAACTTAGTTTTTTTAATGCAATCCTTTTAATGTTGTTTAACAAAATATAAAGATCCTTCTGAACAATTCTCCCATAATAAAATTTTTTCACGCCATTTAATGACGGATAGGAATAGGAATATAGTATCCAACAGTTCGCCCAAGCGTTATGTTTTTATATAAAATTATTTAAATAAAGCATGAAATAAATAAGCTGCTGTTGAAATGTCAAAATGTCCGTTGAAATAGTGCTGTGAAATCACAAACGGGCCCAGTTTTATCTAAGGTTACCTATGTATATGAAAAAATCGCATGCTTAATGATTATCGTTGATTTTTTTTTATATTTAGCGTGCGATAAATGGTTTTCTTTTTCTGTAATAATTGATACAGAAACCTTATGATGTACTCGTATGTACTGTACACAGTGCAGGCTTATTTTCAATTCTGTTTCTACAATTGCCATGCAAGGATTAGGCGTTAGAGCTGGGAAGTAGTAGAACGATAGGAAAGATTGGTTTGTGCATCCTTTTACGACACCGGCGATCTCCAGTCGTGTCAATCCAAGGATTTGCATGCACACTTGTAGGAGAGTTTCAAAATGGTAAATGTGTCGCTGTGGGCGCAGTGGTTAGTGCGTTCGACTTCTAATCGAAAGGGTCCCGGTTCAACTTACGCCTTGGGCAAGTAACGCGAAAAGTTATTATTGATGTGTAAACATCTTTGCTCTCGTTGATGTGTAAATATCTTTTATCTCGGTAGGGGCTAGTTGGAAATATCGAGCGTCACCGTCATCTTCAGATTTTCGCGTCACCGTCAGATTTTAGCATCACCGTCAGATTTTCATACCACGTGAGTTAATCGGTGCTCGTCAGATCACCGCAATTAAACGACGTTGGGCGCGGTTAGTACGTAGATGGCTGACCGTTTGAGAACAACCGCGTGTCGTTGTTTTTTTTTATTTTATTTATTTCGTTATACATTTTCCAGTTTTAATTATGTTCAATTTTAGAGATTATTATGTCCTCACGAAACACCGGGAAGTTGTGTGGAAGTGGATCTGTTTTGAATAATTGAGGTTGTATAGCTTGAAGTTTGTTGTATATCAGTTGAAGGTAAGAGGGAAAATATCGATTTGTACTTCGGTAACCGATGGCCGATTTAAGAATGTCACTTTTAGTTGTAATAAGGTTATTTACCATGTGGTCCTTGGAGAACCAAATAAGGTCCTTAAGCCCGAAAAAACATTATTTTCAAAAACTCCTAAAAAACCGCGCAGTATATTGTGTTCAATGTTATTTGGCTAACAGATCCTTGGAAAACAAAAAGGTCCTTAAAAGTAGAAAAAAGGATATTTTTCCAAAATGTCATTAAAATCCATACGGTATATCTGTGTTCAATGTTATTTGACTAAGAGGTCATGGCAACAACAAAAAAGGTCCTTAATAGTCGAAAACAGAATATTTTTCCAAAATGTCATTAGAATCCGCACGGTATATCTCTGCTCAATATTATTTGACTAAGAGGTCCTTGCAACAACAAAAAAGCTCCTTACTAGTCGAAAACAGGATATTTTTCCAAAATGCCATTAGAGAGGTCTTTGGAACAACAAAAAGGTCCTTTAAAGTCGAAAAAGGATATTTTACCAATATGTTTGTTGTTCCTAGCACCCCTCATTCAAATAACATTGAACTCATAATATATAGCGTGCCGTTTCTAAAGACATTTTGGGAAAATATCCTTTTTCGGTCCAAGGACCTCTTTGTAAAATAACCTGATGTAAAATAAAAGGGAGATTCAATCAATTTTTATTTTAAACGCAATATGCATAATAAATCCCAATAAATTATCACCATTATAGCAAAAAAAAATGTTGATTTAGTTATTAGTTATTAGACCTAGGCAGCTAAACAGCTACAGCTAAAAACTAACCTACTTTTAGTTGTCATCCGCAACTAACTTTGGCAACCTAACGAGCTTAGTTACACAACCTGCAACTAATAGCTAATAGCAAAAAATTAGTTGTCATTATGATAGCTAACCACCAAATCGATTGCATTTTTAGCGCAGCTAATTTAACTACGTTAGTTACTTAGTTGTGGCGTTAGCTAGATAACAAATTAGGTAGCTAACGCGCATCTGTGCCTACATGTTTACACATCAACTATACCGTGAGTGCAGCGTGGCTCACACCTTTTTTTATTATTATTATTTATTAAACTTACAAAAAATCTATAAAGAGTAATATTTTTTTAATCAGCTGGACCATCTTGAGCTTTCTGCTGAGATTTTATAAAAAATGAGTGTACAGTTAAATAATATAAATAATATGTAATAAAAGATATTTGGTAAAAGATCTTGTTATAAATAAGAAGATAGACATTATCTATAGTGTATGAACTACAAAACCTAGCTAGAATATCTAGAAGAGGGGGGTGATTGGGGATGCACAGAAAGAGAGTGTTACCATTCTGTCTATGCATCACCCAACCACCCCCCCTCTCGCGAGGGTGTTAATTTAAATATTGTTCTCTTGTTTCAGTATTTCCAGTATTTTGTAAACGATTTTTAAGTTTGGTTCAGAAGGAACAAAAAGTAAATGTGGTAGCTTATGGTTAAATAATGGTAAGGAAATACTGTTGATTCTACTGCATTCTGAAGTTAAGTGATTGATTGTTAAAGTTTCATTTGTTTGGCAAAAATAGCATATGAGGGTGGCTCGTTACTCAGTAAATGACCATGTGTTAGTTTGTGTGTCCAAGAAAAAACATTTGATTTTTTTTTTTGTAAATACACTAGCTATCAGCTCTGTGTCGTGGAGTGCTTAAAGCAAGCAACTATCACGAGCAGAAATTTACCAGCACTAAAAGTGCTCTCACAGGCTCATCATATAGTGCAGGTGTTAGTAAGGACAAAACAATTAAAAATACAATAATTATGTACCTACAAAATACTAACACAGACACAAATCATGCAACTAATTTAAGACATTAAAGCATTATTACGCAAAATATTTTTTAGCTTAATTTTACTAACATGCAAGTCAATTACATGATCATTTAGAATATAGATTTTACTCATGCGACTAATAGGCTCATGCCTCCCATAATTCGTTCTTTGATGGGGGCTAAACAATAATTCAACACTGCGTAAGTTATGGGCACCGCCACGAAAATTAAATCCAATAGACGACAGCAAGTCAGGTGCATCTATTTGACCGGATATAAGCTGCTGTAAAAAATGATATCGCTATTAAGCCTTCCTTGAGAAAGGGGTAACATTTGAAGAAGCTTGATACGTTGACTGTAAGGAGGAAGGTTAAATGGATCATCCCATGGGAGTAATCTAAGTGCAAATCGAATAAATTTACGTTGAATGGGCCCTATTCGATTTGAATGGTTGTTGTAGAACGGTGTGGCATACTCTAGAATCGGACGGACAAAGCAGTTGTACAATGACATAGAAACATATGGGCCATTAAATTCTTTCGCCCACCTTTTTACGAAGCCCAGCATAGAATTAGATTTATGAACAATAAAATAATGCTTAGCAAAAACAAGATTGGGATCGAAATAAACCCCAAGATCCTTAAAATTATCAACATTGTTGCGATATAATTTCCGGCAACAAGGTCCACTCTTCGTTCCTCTACCCACCCTACCAATTCCCTCTTATATCGGTGCGCATACGCATGGCCTGAAGAAGTGGAGGGGCAGCCATGGTTCCATCAGCCATGCGCCCACTTCTCTAGAGCCTTGGGTAGGCGCCCACTACAGGTTGACCCGGAGCATGGGCAGGTGGCCCAAGGTTGAGGAACCCCTTTCGCTCGCGGGTAAAAGAGCCGCTTAAAGCAACACCCAAACAGACGGACGGTCTGGTATACCTAGTGACGATGCCGGTGGCGTAGTAAGTCCGGATGGTGAGCCTGAGAAGGACCGTCAGGAGACTCCCAACGGGCCAACGTTCCTGCAACCAGAGGGACGGTCTGGGGTACAAAGAGACAGACGGATGGTCTGCAAAGGCGGAGTGCGAGTCCAAAGCACTCTGCAACCAGACGGGCGGTCTGTGGTAAAAAGAGACAGACGGACGGTCTGCAAAGGCGGAGTGTGAGTCCAAAGCACTCTGCAACCAGACGGACGGTCTGCAACGGCAGGGTGTACACATTACAACCAATATATATACACCCTGCAAATCGAAAAACGATTCGTGGGCGCGGACGGACGGTCCGAGACATCAAAGACCCAGAAAGCGAATCAAGATCTACCACGACGGTAGTGAGTCAGGTTCGATGAGGGGGAAGAAGCCGCTCTTCCTTTCTACTCTGTCGTAGGAGCACCGGAGGAGCAGCAGAGGAGTGTAGGCGGGCGGCCTAGTAATTAAACACCCTCCAACACCAAATAACCGCTAACCAGCACCACATTATCACCCAAGTAGCCGATGTTAGAGTACAGATCTCAGGTCCAGATGACACCATCCCAACGAACCCTGGAACCAGAATGGCCGAGAGCCCAACCTAAATCATCACAATTTGTAAGGTATGACACGCTATCGACAGATCCCCAGACCCCCAAATCTGCGCAGAATTCCACCAGACTCGGGTAGTTAACGCCGTAGACAACGGTGTCCCCTTGTCCGACCTCAAAGCTTAGGTTTTACTTGCCATAATGGGTGAGACGTTTATAATCGTCCCGATGTTTAGCATTCATTTTTTTTCAATGTTTCCTTCGTTTTCTTTTATCGGTTGCACTTTTAATTTTTCGTAGTGGGTTGTAGCTACGTAGGAACGTCCTTCAGCAAAATTACCTAGCGATCTTTAGTATGAACGCGGGAAGCACTAATCGGACTGGATTGGAAAGATTGTCCCAGGTCGGTCAGAGAATTTATCGCAAGCTGGCTTTCCAGTCGCGCTGAATTCGGAGCTTGGGGAGAGAATGGAAAGTTAGAGCGAAAGGGTAAGGGCAGGCATGCGCACACCATTGCAAGATAGCTTTGGATGTACTGAAACGTGCCGCTCGTTGGTTCGCCTTACTGTATGTGTGTGGACAGTGGGATGGCGGATAGCCACCAACACAAGTGGACATCCATTGCACGCCATCAGTGGGATTGCACTGTCAATGTGTGTGAGAGAATGAGTCCAACACTGACCGACTTTGGACAATAGAAAAATCTGGAAAATCACTTCTTGGTTGACCAGCGGTTTAGTTAGTTGTGAGAAGTTTGCTAAAGGCAGTTTCGTTGAACGTCGACGAGTCGACAAAAAAGAAAAAAAAACGAAAGAGAGAAAGAGGAGAAGAAAAATAAGGAAACAGGAATCGAAGGACAGGCGGAAGGACGAGAAAGTAGATCAGAGGCATAGCTAGAGCACCGAGGAGAAGACAAAGGGACAGTTTGAAAAAAGCTAAGTATAGTGATTTTCGTGTGCTAGTAAAAGTGAGTGATAGTCTGGTAGGATTTTGCTCCGAAAATCCCGAGAATAGGCGGGACACGCGACCCAGTAGCTTACCTTTTTTTGTGCATTCGGGACAAGTGATAGCGGGTCAAACCAACGGTCCATACCAACCCGTTGTACCCATACACCGTTAATTTTCAGGGGACCCCGTAGTAAAGACCGTGCTCCAACGGAGCTTTATAACGTTGTTGAAAACATTTGTCTTGTGTTTTTTTTCATTTTTGCAGTGGATCTGTACCAGGTTTCACAATTTCCCACAAATTGTGTGGCGCCCATTGTGCTAATAAGCACACAAACTTTTATTGTTCGGTTCGCTAATTTCCACAGCGTTCGATTTTTCGGATTATCTGAGCGTAATCTTAGCGCTTTTCGTTAAACCCACCCCCAGCTGAGCGGCCGGGAAATCAGCATCGCGTATTTTATTTCGTTTCTTGAAACCGCAGTTAATTAAGTAGTTTGCTCGCGAATTAAAAGTGTAACAATATTACAAAGAATATGTTGAGACAAAGAATATTGAAAGGTGGAAGGGATATTCTTTCTAGAGAATGTCATACTCGTATGTTGACATTTAGTAGGGTTCAGGGATGAACCGTTTTTATCACACCAATTGGCGAAGCTATTAATGTCAGATTGAAGAAAAATGCTGTCTTACTGACTAGTGATAAATTTATATATTTTCATATCATCAGTAGATCAGGATATTACTGTGATTTATACATGCCTTAACATCATTAATGGCTAGTATAAATAGAATGGGATCGAGATGACTTCCTTGGGGAACTCCAGACTGAGCAGTGAAAGATACAGATAGCGATCCTCTAAATTTCACTTGATAAACCCTTGATCTAAGGTATGAATTAACCCATTTTATGAAACATGGAAACCAAAAGCCCTGAGCTTAAATTCGATTATTTCATGGGAAGCTGTTCGAAAGCCTTAGAGAAGTCAGTGTATATGCAATCCATTTCGTCCTTATTCTCTAGGGCATTAGAACAATCATGCAAGAAACTAAATAGATTACTGACAGTGGATCTGTTTCTTACAAATCCATGCTGTTCATTACAAATTATATTGCGACAAAGAAATATTAATTTTTCACAAACAATTTGTTCAAAAAGCTTAGGGATACATGAAAGCTTTGAAATAGGACTATTGTGCGGATGTCTTTTAGTAGATCTGAATATAGGCGCTCGTGGAGTAGATTTCCTCGTAGAGGAGTTAAAGAAAGACAAAAAAATCTGGTTTTACTAATCTGATCTTTATTACAGCAGAAAAGATCTTACCTCGTGGAGTGTAAAACTTGTAAGAAAGAACATTTTTGGGTTAGTAGAGTACGAAAGGAAATAGATAGAGATCACGGTGACCTCTTGCACTGAAACTTAAAAATACCAATTTATCGATTATCGATATCATGTTTCTAAGCACTGGTAAATATATGCTTTTCACATGAACATGAAATTAGTGATATCACCACTATCGACTTTCTGAAATACAGGTGTGATAAAAACACTTTTCCATAGATTAGGGAATTCACCAGCACTAATGGACAATTCAAACAGATACTTAAGAAATGGAGCAATTGCATGACTGCATTTTTAAAGAACAATCGGTGCAATGCCATCAGGACCTGATGAATAGTCATTCATCTTAGTGTTGGTAGTTGCAGGATATATAGCTGGGATACCTTCTGGATTATTCGATTTATAGTAGTGAGTATATTCATTCCATGCTTCTGTTTTCTTGTTAATCAACTGTGTCATTATGAGCTTTTTGAGATCAGTTTTCGAAGGCCGGTATTGTTTGATTTCCGCATTTGAGTTTGTAGTTATTGCTTTTGCTTCGATGTCCGCTGTTTCGTTTCCTTTTATTCCAATATGGGATGGAATCCAAGCCAGGTTTATTTTATCCTTAAAAGAAATTATGTTGTCGCGGATGTTATTGATAACAACGCGAAAAGTTATTTTTTCACCGCCCCACCTCTTGCGAACGTCAATCAAATATCAAAGAGTGTTATGTATAATTATTGTCATGAGAAGCTTTTCAAATTTTCCGTTAATATTCGGCTTAAAATTGTAGGTCCCTTCCCAGGCGGGGAAGCTGTGATTTGACCCTGTATGTCAATCTCTAGTTTGCTTTGTTTTATGTTTTAAATGGTGTCGCTAGGCTTATATGAATGTTTAAATAACATAAAATTAATTTCTCCCCTTAGTCGCCTTTTACGACAAGTGCTGTGAGGCGCTGCAGTAATATTCTTAACAAAAATAAAAATACTTACGATATTTCTCCAAATGGTGCAAATGCATCCTTAAGCTGTTGCGTTTCAATCTCCGGACTTAAATCTCCAACGAATATGTGATACTGTTCTGCAAAATAAAAGAAACAAATAGAAATAGATATTAAATAAGAGTTCTACAATGCCATTGAATCGAATCAGATAGAAGCCACACACATACATACACCCGCCAAGCACAAGCAAATAAGTCCTAGACACTATTCAACAAACATTTTTTTATTCACCAAAGCTGACAGAATCCCTTTCGGGGTATTCCTTTCAATGTAACTCAACACAAACCCCTGTGTCAGTGTACACATGCCAAAACAAATTCAATTCAACTCGTTTCATACGATTAAGTATCATCTTTTCTCCCCCGTTCTGAAATGTCTAGAGGTAAGCAACACATTTTAAAATATTCTATTTACTTTGAAATAAACTGCAACCAACACCCGCGCACCCGGTACACGATACTAAATGTTCAGCTTTGTTGCAGAAAAGTAGCGTGCCTTGCAACAGGAGCCACAACTATCATCTAACTGGGCCTGTAGTGCTGTTCAACGTGATGCGATATATCATCCTGCCACCAGTCTACACTAACACAACCACATGACTTTTGGGCAGATATCCCCAAAATGTTATCAATCAGAAAACAGGAAACCACACAAAATTTCATTCGTTAACTACCTGGAACGATATACGTACTTATCTGAAGTGCAATTTCCTTGTAAATTTTTGTACGCCCGGTCATGTCATGTGGAAACGGTTCTAGAGCTGGTTGTTGCAGCTGTATACAGCGTCCATAAGTAGGTACTTATTCCATTATTCGTCCTGTTCACGTTCCGCATAATGCCTCCGAAAAAGCCACCCTATCGCCAGACCGAAGCTGCCAGCCAGTCCATCCAAAAGCAATCGGAGCAGAGCAAGGTTATTGCTACTTCGCAGAAATTCGACTATCGCCTGCAAACGCTATCTGGGCGCTGGGTTTGCACTGAACACTGTAGTTAGTGTCCTTTTGGAAGGACGACTTGCTATAGCAAAATACATGCCCGATGTCCTCGTGTACGACGGCGTTGGTTACTGCAGGTAACTGAGATGGGGAAAATTGCACACGGCCAAAACGCCCGCTGGTGGAACGTTCATCGAATAAGATATTCGATATCTACGAATCGGCGGTGCAGAGGAAGGTTTTTCTTTTCTCGTATGCCCCAGTATGGTGCCCGTTTTGGTGCTCGACCATTTGAACAACAGGTTTTGCCTTCTTAAGTACGGTTGGTCGTTCGTTTGGACAGCACAGCAGGATAGTGAAGAGTAATACCCAGTGACGGCTTACACAAAGAAAAATCAGGTAAAACCGACAGAGGGAATTTCCACTTAAATCTGTTGCTCAGTGAACGCAGGATCTCTCTAGACACATACCTATACCTACTCGTAGCGCAATACCAGTTGCCCTGAAGACTGAAGAGGTGTAGGTTGATTTACATTGAGAGAGGTAAGAGAGCTAAACACCATACCACTGCACTTCGTTGGATGGTTGTATCCTTTTTCGGAGGACATATTAATATGGCAGAAGGATAAAAGTGATCGGAAGCTTGCAATGAACTTGTCCTTCCGATTAAGAGGAGTAGGTTTGCGCGAGTCATTTTTCATGTAGTTCCGGGGAAAGTCGAGATGATTAAGTGCGAAAATTCTTATTTGGCAGATTTGTTTCAGATAGGATGTTAGTTAGCCAAATTATTCAATGAGATTGTGTTTAAGGGAAATAAAAAAATGGTGCTATACTTTTCATGACTTTTGCTTATGAGTATGACATTAAGTTTAGATAGCTAGATTTTAATACAGTACTACCTCGGTAATGTGAACTAATTAAAACATGGGCAGTTCACATTTTCGAGGGTTCACATTTCTGGATACCAAAAAATTTGTTATATTTCATGCTTCTTGAAATGACCTGTAACTTGATTATTGAAAAGTAAAAGAAAGGAAACAAAGCCGTAGTTATTAAACGATGCATGCTAATATTATTTAAATAATTATTTAATAGCCTAAAAACGTAAGAACAAAATAAATAAATACTTCACAACAAGCAAAATAAAGAAAACAAAACAGGAATAATAATAAGGTTGCACTAAAAAAAATTTGTCATTTTAGTTTGACGCATACTTTTGTGCGTAGATTAACAATTGCAACTGTTTTGATATTCGCAATTGATGTTACTATATCTGCACCCAATCCATTTTCTTGGGCCCAGTCTAACAAAACATTCGAGCACTGAATGACTCGACAGTGGGAAACTTTTGTATTGTGTATTATTTCTTCCACTGATGAAGTTTCCTCGTCTTCGGGGGCTAACTCAGCATTCTCACCATTATGTTCACCATCACCGTCAAGGTCAACGACCCATGTTCTTATGTTCTCAATCGATACGTTTGGCGCATCAAAGCAGCAAAGCAAAGGAGTTCTCTAATATGTTGAAGTTCTGCTTCAAAATGTATATCGCGAAGACGGGCATTAAATTCTCAAGTTTTGCAAAATTGTTACAGCGTTTCTCAAGCATATTTTTTTTAGAACTGCACTAAAAATGTTTTGTTCTTCTTGCGTTGCAACAATAAAACCAATATATCGGGTGGTTTTTTTGTGAAAAAGAAAAGTTCGCATTACCGAATATCAAGAATTGGTTTCGAGTTCACATTTTAGAGTATGCAATATAAACTTTTTCTGGTTCACATTTTTTAATAATTCACATTTTCGAGGTTCGAGGTAGTACTGTATAAAATTGTATCTGACAACAAAAGGCTTATACAAAATAAAAGCAGTCTTGTTATTAACAATAACATTTTTTGTTTATTTGTAAAATACGCCTCCATAAGCAACGAATTCATAAACACGTTAAGACCCTCTAAGCAGTATCGATCAAAGGGAAAATTAATATCATTAAACATTATCGGCCCATAAAGGGTCTAAAACATAGCTTCTCCAACCATTTGTGAGTGTGAGGTAATATTTTTGGCACGAATGAAAGAGACCAACAATCTTACACCGACTCCGAACGGCGCTTTGAGAAGCTTCTCATCACAATTTATACTTTTGGTTGTAAGTCAGACTTCTGCAAGAGGTGGGGCAGGGGGAAAACTTAAGGTGTAACTAATATAATAATTAGAACCTGAGACACCTCGCTCATTAGTCAATGCATAACCATTGAGCCACTGCCGCCACAGAGTCATCCAGCAAAATTTTGCGATATGCATCAGTGGTTTTCAGCTCAGCTTTACCAAGTCATCTCGAATAATATCAGTTGAGGTTATATAGGCATTCTCATAGGGAAAGGCTGGAGTCCGCTAGTGCGAATTGGTTGCAATCCTATTCCTATTCCTCATAAAGTGAGCGTGACAAAAATCTAAGTATGGGCGAGTTGTTAAGAACGATCTATATATATATTTTGTTATACAACATTTAAAGGATTTTATCGAACAAATAGAGTTTTTGTAAAAAAAAAACACCTTAAAAGTGGGCATGGCAGAACATTTTATATAAATAAATTGTTCTAAACATCTTTATCTACATAAGATTTAGTTGGCGTGCCAGTAGGCGGATTTCAAAAAATTCAGCGTCCTAGTTATAGTTTTTCATGCACTTGCTCTTCGCGAGCCTGTAATAAAGTCTGTATTCCAATTCGAGGCAAACTTTTTCATCACCATTATTAGTGGAGCCCTTTGAAAAAGCTTTGAATGCTGTTTTCTTGACTCTTAGCACTGCTTTAGCTTCATCTGTCCACCACCATGTTTCTTCCCCTAACTGTGATTTGGCTCTATCCAAGCAAGGTCGTTGTAAGGAATTTCACATATCTTGTGTTCTGCACTCTGCATCCTCAACTTCGTAAATGATGTGATGGAAATAATTTTGCATATTTGCAATAAATGCTCCGCCTTTATCTTCGTAGTTCTGTTCGTTCCCGCCCCGATAAAAAAAAATCCTGTCAGGAGGAGGCGGTGTTGCTGGGCGATTGGCTCTCCTATGATCACTTTGCAATCTTTAACCCGAATGTTCATGAAACGTATTACCATACCAAATGTTCCAATCTGGGTTGAAGTGAATAGGGCCGGCTTTGTTTGAAGAACATACAACATAAATAGAGAAACTAAACTTTTTTTTCCAGTGTATTTCATACATAGACGTTCTTACATCAGAATCAAAATATATCTATATTAATTGAAGTTCAATTATCTTGCTAGTCGTGTTTTTCTTAATCTTCTTATCTCTGACTCAGAGAACCTTGGTTTAGCGATTACACTTCTGAAAAAATGCTGGAGTAAAATTGCTTGAAAAAGTGAAGTAGGTACATGTGAAAAAACTGGAGCAGCTTTTTAAAAAGCATATGGTACAACGCAGTCATTTTTGCGCTTCAATTAAAAATATAATACATTTATGAAACCTAAAGCATAACAACAACAATAGAGGAAAAAAAGTTAAGCTAATTACTCAATTTAATTAATTTTTCAACCTAAAAAATCCTTTCCATTTATGGCGTCTTATGCAGTAACGATTTTTTTTTACACAATTTTTGGTGTTTTTACTGATTATATTTACATTTCATAGAAATAGAAATAAAGAACAAAATGATATCAGTTATGAAAAGACACTAAACAGTTTCTGTCTTTGTTCAAGCTAAGGTAAACGCCGAATTTGGGACAAAATACGAAAGTTCGAAATTTGCAATCATTATGACATTGCTGCCTGTCACTTTTAAATTCTGGAAGATGATCCACTGTAGGACGTGCCAAAGATTTCTTAGCTTTTTTCAGCTGAATAGATGTCCGCATCGATTGACGGGGATACGAAGTTCTGTTCGTACTTGTTGGAGTACCACTGTTTGAAGCTGGACGAATTTTCTTTTGTTGTACGTTATACCAACCTTGCACAAACGTCACGTACACAGGCACAGGACCGTGCTGATGCCATTATAAATTAGCCTATTTTCAGAAAAACAAAATAAAATATGGACAAAACTATAATTGTTATTTTTTCGTTACCGCATAAAAGGCCAAATATGGCATGATGCTGTTTGACTGATATTTTTGTAAATGCATAGACAGCCATATGTGGCTCTTCGATAAAATGCATAGTTGCCAAGCTGTGCATGAACCAATTCAAAAACAAATACACAAATATTACTTACAAGAGTATATACTTTGTAAAAAAAACAAAACAGTTTTATTCAACGAATTTGTCGACTACTAGTGGCCAAGCGCGCTGATCAACTATACAATTAAATATTTATTGTTTCTAAGAGACAATGAAACAAAAAAACGCACATTCCGCAATCGCCACCGTAGTTGTATCTATATTTTGATATTGAGTTTGCCCCCTGATCAAAATCCTGCGTACGCCTTTGTCTGACAATATTTAATACATCACCTTGCATCACCAGTTTGAGAGACATCAATGGACTTTGAAATGGTCAAGACTCTGCCAAGTACCTCTGCCGCAAGGATGATACCGTCTATTCCTACACTGATCCGCCCCGTAGTAGACCATACTGAAAGCATTTGTCCTAACGTCCACCAAACGCGCCCGACATTCGGTGTTTCGCCATGACGTTTCTTGAAAACATGAGATGTCAACTCGCCTTTTGGCCATTATCCCTTCAAGCTCGTAGCTACGACCACTCATATTTCCAACGATCCAACTCGCGATCCTTGGGATTCGCCTAAGCTTAAGCATTATTTTGATATCACCCGCAAACCGAATAGCTCTGACCCGAGCGCTTCTGCCTGTCCCAGGATTAATACCAAGATAAGTAGTGCCTGGCGGGGTAGTGCGTTTTCTATAAGCATACTTTTCCATAGTGCTTTAGTTTAAACCAGTTCGACATGTACGTGCTCCTATTATTTCTTATTCGATCTAACTTTTATGCCACCGGTGTTCTCGTGTCAACCCATAGATTTGCATGCACACTAGCGGGACAGCTTTAAGATGTTAACTGTGTCGCTAGCCGATTTCCCCATTAAGTTTGTTTTTTACGACAAGCGCTGTTTTCGGGGTGCGCTGCAGTTGCTACAAGGGGTATAGGATAGCCCTTGTATTGGCCCGTAATGCATAATACCTATTTTTTACTGTTGATTAACTTATTTTCTCGAAATATTAATTTCAATTCATTGAATCCCAGCCGATTCATATAAAGAAGAGGTTTCGCAATCCTACATTCGAACAAATTTTAAGATTCTTTGTTATCAATAGCAATGCACGAAGCTCAATTTGCATCAACAGGATCAATGCATCAATTGGAATGATCGAAAATTCTCAACTTTAAGAACTTAAAGGAGCTTATCAAATATTAAAAGAAAATCCCATTTTACGAACGTCTTTAAGTAAGAAACTTAGTTAAACGATTCTATGGTTGAGTTATTTCCACCTATTGCAAGTGTTTCCAACGCGATTGAATAAACGATATCATTCGTTGGACGTTTGTGTGATTTCATGGAAACAGTCGGAGCTTCTGCAGTCTATGTGCCTACATTCACTCTTTGTAACCATATTCTGGATAGCACCACTACGAATACTTTTAAACGTTTACAATTTATTTAAACTGCTAGGAAAACGCAAAACTGAGAAATCTCCGTAGGGAATTGTACACTGAAATGGGGTAGGTAAAGGCCAAAATAAGGCTGTTTAAAAGTAGGACTGAGCTGCTGCAGGATCATAAAGTGGTTGAGGATATTAATTCAAGAATTTTCTACACGATGTCGGCATTAAAATGAGGAAAACGCCAAGCCGACCAAAATTGAAAAAACTTTTTCATCACTTTTATTGGCGAAATATTAAGTTGGACACCACTGGAGACCAATTGAGAAGCCTGTTCGTGCGTCTTGTCGTTACCAAATTGGCATTCATAATAAATTCTCAAACGAATTTTTTGTTGTTCACAGAGAATATCTTTTGCTGTCGTGGATTTGCAAATTTGGATATATGAGTCACTCATGATCAAAATTATGAAAATATGTTAAGCGGCCAAATAATATGACTTTAATCCAGATTAAAATTTATATCTGGGTTTAAGTGAGTTCAACCCTAAAGTTTAAACCAAGTTCATATTACTCACTCGTTAAAACTAAAGTTAAACTTAGTTTTGTATTACCCTGGTGGGCGTTTAATCCGATTGAATCTAAACTGTCTCCAGTGGAACAGCTAAAGCACTTTAATTAGATCAAATTTAGAATACTTGTGCAGGTTATGCGAAAATTTAAGTGAAAAGGTGCAGGAATACATCTTTTTCTTAATTTCATGGCGAAAAGTACTTATACATATAAACTACTAATTACTGTCTATTCACCAATAAATTATGCTCAGTGCAATATTATCGCAGTGAAGTTAATAAAAGTCTGTCTCGATTGTATAGAAAAGAGGTTTTAAACGTCAAAGCAAAATATGGCAGTAGCTGGAAACAAAATGTAACGTGTACATTGGAAAGGTCTTATGTACTTAATTAATAAATACTTAATACATGCTCCAGGCCCGTGAAGAATCTTTGCTTCAGACACTGCAGCCTTCCATCCTCATGGTTGGAGCATTTTAGCCCATTCGTTCAATGTGATCGAGCCAATATAGTCGCTGCGATTTAGCTTTTTGGACAACATCAACATGTTGTTACACCTCCTAGCGTTCGCTGTTCTATCTCCTCGCCACTTCCATTTTATAGGGGATATGAATAAGTATACAGTTCACCCAAGCGGACTGCCTTTCCCAATGTTTTTTTAAATTGTGTTTACCGGCGCGAAGTTCCTTATCCAAAATGTCAAACATAAATCTTTACATTCTGCAATGTTTTACAATAAACAAAAACATTATAATGACTTTTTTGAAGTATGCATTTTTTAATAAATTTCTAAGGAGTCTTAAAATTGCCAAATTTTGAAGCGAAATAATCCAAATTGGGATCAGTCCCAAATCGCTGTTTCAAAGTGCAAGATAAAAGTTCGAATAGCCTAATTGGCGATAAATAACCAGTGATGGCAACACTGGTTGCCCTTGGGACTTTGAAGTCGCTTTCTCGCTTCGATGAGTAAGCGGAATGAAGATATAGTTACACACAAATTTCAGTGAGAGATTTTATAAAACGAAATACATATTTCGGGTTGCCTTTGCCTTCAGTTTCTCGCGACGATAAGTATGCGGATGAAGATATGGATACAAAATTCAATAACATACGTGTGCGCAGTATATACGAATATCAAGTTCATTTGGTAAGGTTTGCTGTGTATTTGGTTTTCCTGTGAATTTGGTAGACAGTGTTGTCTGTCGGGCGCAGTGGCTCAATGGTTAGTGTGACGGTCTACTAATCGAAAGGTCCCCGCTTCAATTCCCGCCGGGGCCAAGTAACATCTTGAGTATTTTTCCACTGCACCACCTCTTGCGAGTATCAATTGTCATGAGAAGCTTCTCAAATTTGCCGTTCGGATTCGGCGTAAAATTGTAGGTCCCTTCCACTTCGCAAAGAAAGTGTTTGGAGAAGCTAGGTTTTAGGCCCTCTCTATGGGCCGTTAATGCCTAATATTTATTTTATTTAGTGTTGTCTGGTCAAAATTTTAAAAGGGAAGTCGGTAGTGATCGAGTTATCCGGACGCCATAACACTGTCTCATACTCAGTTTGAGTTGGAAATTTTGTCGCGATTGCAATATCTTTCTTTTTAGTATACTTAAGTATACAAGATAGTTAAAAATGGAAAAATAAAACACATCACATAATCACACACACAAACAAACAAGTAAATGTAAATCAATTTCAAGACAACAAAAAAACATCAGCAAGCGCAAAGCAAAGCGGAAACACCATAGCAAATGTCATTGTATGTAAAATTTAACATAACATTGGTTTATACCTCCTACGTTCTTATGAGCTAATTTGGAAACTAGAACATTGTTTTAGTCTAAGTTTGCAAAATGAATTATCAATTCACACAATTCAGCATCTATGTATATTATGTATATATTATCTGCATAGAAGCAGTCTACATTGTCTTGATTTTTTGTTTATTTTATGTTATACCTCATTTGACGTATTGAGGCTTAAATGTTAATTGTAACGGAAGCGTTGCAGCGGAAGCAGTCGGATATCGGAACCCACTTCCCAATTATCGGATTTCGGAACCCAATTGCTTTTGTCACTATTTGCCGGATCTTTGAATTTTCCAATTTCTACTGTTTCGGGCCTGCACATTTTTCAATTAACCAAAAGTCTATATTTGAGTTTTCAAATTGAATGCTCATTCATTTGAAAGTTATTAACAACAAACGTGGACCCCTTTAAAAATCAGTTAATACCAAAACAGGTATTTTTCATTCAAATATACAAGTAGGTACTTTATATGCGGGCACAGAGGTTAGTGTGTTGGTATACTTATTTAAAGGTCTCAGGTTCAAATCCCGCCGGGGCCAAGTAACATCTTAAAACAAGTTTTATCCACTGCCTCACCTAGAGAAGCTAGGTTTTAGACCTTGAATGTGCCGTAAATGCCTTATATTTGTTTTTTTTTTATACAAGACGGGCGCCGACATAACACCGTTTCACTTGGTCAGGGTTAAGGAATTGGTAAATGGTGAAATCAAAAAAAAAATGTACAATGACATGAAAGTCAAAAAAAGGTTAAATCGCCCGGAGTAACCCGCTATGCCATCGTCCCGAATACCAAAATGGTTGAATGGGTCGCGTGTCCCGATTAGTCGCGTAAAATTACGTGGCAAAATAATACCAGGCTATTTCACCATAAGACCCTAACGCAACCGAATTACAAAAGTATTCACTACACAATTATTTACTCTATTTAGCTTTGCTCCTAGGTTTCACTCCCTAACTCTAGTCCTGTATCTCTGTCCTTCTATTTACGTTCCTCCTGCTGTCTTTTTATCTCTAGACTTTTCTTCCACGTCTCGATCTTTAACTTTCCTTTTTTTTCAAACTTCTACTCTTTTATTCAACTTTTAGTTCTGTTTTTTCCACTTTTACACAACTGTTGTCAAACTAAACTAGTGGTCCATCACATTACCCGAACTAACTCTACCTCTTATCTCTGGAAAAGATATTTTTCAAGTTTCCTGTAGAACTGCACATAATTCTGCATTTTCCATAATTTTATGCCTCATATAAGGCCAGCAAGCTGCAGCCCTTAATCGTGCCGAATTCTCGATTTAATTTAATTGATTGGGCCATGCCGCAATAATACAAAATAAATTGCTTTTTACTATGTACGAGTATATCTATTTGACTGCACGCAACCGTTTTGGGTCTGCTTCCTAAATTAAAAAAAAAAACAATGATTCGCCGACTCTACATCTGATGGTTTAATTTCAAAATATGCTCACAAATAATAGCAGTCATCCTGAAAAGAGACTCTTCTACGTGGTGGCCATTTTCCAAAGAGGTGTGCTACATAGCCATTACCCTCAACATAGACAATTAAGCCCTCCAGGGTTCACGTATCCATCCTAAATACAGCGACTGGTAACCTCGCATCTATACAATATGCGTCACTTTAGCAACGCCTCCGATGCATGGCGAAGCCTGCCTACAGCACCGAGTTCCCATTTCTATCCATCCAATTGAGAGGATAATTATTTCAATATACTTTTTTACCGAATGCAGATTCTCTACAAATAACTACCTATCGGAAGGTAGATTCGACGGGCATAGAGTGAAGCAGGGTGGTTTCAGGTTGCTTGGAGTACGGTGCAATGGGGGGCAATAGCATAAGCACTTAAAATTCATACAACGATTTTTTCAACGGATGGCACTGACATCTCGCTGAGTATACAATTTAATGGCACAACAAATTGTATATATTGTGAAATGTTAGCTGAAGTGCTTAACTTCAATTGATTAACGCCCCCGCATACGCTCGTCGTGTGACTGTTTGTTTTGGGTCTGTGCGGCTATTGTTTGCATGTACGTATGTACGTATATACGTATGCAGCCAGTCGGTCAGCCATTCCAACCGAACCATGCGGCCAATCCTGAACAAATATTTACGCTGTTTTATTCGCATAACCATTTCTAAATGGACTTTAGTTATACATGTATGTGTAATAATATTCAAATGTTCATATTCCTAATGAGTAAGCACAATGAAATAAAAAAGAGAGGTTTGTTATTTAGGATAGGGCTAATGAGCTGACCTAGGTTAGGTTTATTCAACGCTCTTTTTTATTATTAACACTAGAAAGATAATTATATTTTGTCTACTTTAAAGTAATCATGAATCAAGTTTACGCATAACTAACGTGACCATTTATTTTTTGGCAAAAAGCGGCGTTGTTTTTTGACGCTAAAATCGGTCGTGTTTTGGCGGGTTTCGCGGGTTTCGCAGAAGAAAACAGTTTATTTCACGTATTGTCACGTAAAATCTAATATAATTCATTAAAAATTATGTTTACACTGCAATTATTCGTGTAAATTTAATTATTTTTATATGTATTTATATAATATAAATGGAATTCAATATTCGTCAGAGCTATCTGGTTTGGATTCTTTTAGCGTTCCTCGGAATCGGAATCGGAGTCCATTGCAGCCATATTCAATGAATCGGAATCATCATCGGCTGGCAACTGCGGAATCGGCAAACGCTCATACTTCTGCACAGAAGATATTTGGCGGAGAATGTCTGGACTCAATCTCGTTGTGTCGGACATTCCCTGTTTTGAAGTGCTGAAATACCTCAATCCAACGCTGATCAGAATTTGTCTGCTTCTGAGTCCACTCTTTTATTTTTTCCACGGTGACATACATTCGTACGTAATTATTTTGATCAAAAAGCTCATTACTTTTGTCAATGTTGAAATATCCTTTTTAGCTAATTCACTTATTGCTTATTCTACATCTCTAAATTCAGGGCAATAATAAATCAATATCCAAGCGAATAATTTCAAGACATCAAAATACTTCTTCCATTTGGACTTATATTTAATTGCGTTCGCTGATAATATGTAGATTTAAAAAATCGTTTAAAAAATCAATAATTGTTCCTTCCGATTTACCATTTTTTCACTAAAATCGTTAAGTGCGCCGCTTACTTGTTTCCTGAAATATTTTCGCTTGATCGGGCAAGAGTACGATAACTCAGGCGACAAGAAAAAAAATAACGGTTTTGTGTAGAACAGTTAGATACAAACATTGTTTACTATGGGAGGGGGGTCTATCTCACTCCGTTTGGGCGAGAGGGTCGATTTTCTAAAAAAAAAACACTTCAAATGGAAAAAAAATATTTAAAAATAACGGTAATACTTACAATTAAGTATTGCAAATTTTTTTAAAGCTCAAAGTCGGTTCTATCATACTGTTTTTAAATCAAGCGATTTCCATTAATAGTTTTTGAAAAAAACTAACTCTTTGTTCACCGGTTCGCAAAAATCTTTAAGTTTTGCAGTTCGATATAAAAGTGGGAATACATTTTCACCACAATGTATTCGACATCAAATGGCGTCTCGTCATAAGCATGTTTGAGCGTATTGTGGACAATATCTGCAGCGCAAGCAATGACAATCAATTCCGATATTTCTGCTTTTAATTTATAGAAAACGTTCATCTCGGCCTCGGGTCTCCGATTCAGGCCACCAACATTTGTGTTGGCGTTGTCTCCACAAAAGCCAACGATTTTTTTTTCGATACCAAACTTTTTGTATGCTTTTTTGACCTCATCTGTTATTATTTGAGAAGTTTCACCTGGTATCGCCGTGAAAGTCAATACACGAATACGAACGCCTTCAGTCGCCAAAAATAGCGCACCAATACCGGTAATGTGTTTGTGTTGCCATGGTTTGAAACATCAGTCAGCAGAGAAACGAATTTGGTTTCAGTTAGGTCTTTTTTTGAGCTGTTGCAGTGCCGTTGGTGCGAAAACATTCCTAACAAAAGCTTCACACTTCGTAAGCAAACTTGTAAATTTCAGCATTTCAAAGTATTCACGAACAATTTTTGAAGATGAAGATGTGAAGAATGATTTGACAGGAATTGATGGAATTAGAGCAGTTGATATCAGAAGTCATGCCGAGATTTTTGCACCCATCATTTGTAAACTTAAATTGAAAACTGCGGTTGTTAGGCCGATCTATAAGGGTGGAGTTAGAAATCAGCTGAGCAAGTATAGACCGATATCGATACTAACAATACAGACGAGACTATTGAATTAGTAGAAAGCTATATATATCTTGGAGTAATTATTGGCAGTCACTTTTTATGGAACAAACACGTCGATGAACTACGCATGGACCTGCTTTATCCCATTTGCGGTACCATGCCACTGAACCTGTTTTAAAAACATAGGGAAGGGCTACAGTCCGCTTGGGCGAACTGTTGGATACCCTATTCTTATTCCTATCCCTCATAAGTGGGCGTGACAAAAGTCTAAGTATGGTTGAATTGTTAAGAACGCTCTACATATTTTGTTATATAACATTTAAAGGATTTTATCAAAAAAATAATGCTCCCTAGCTCAAACTTGGGTGTTTCAATAAAATTGTTTTATTTAATTGTGGGCGTGTCAGTAGGCGGATTTAAAAAAAATTAACACATGAGAATAAAGGGCCCCTAGAGAGTATATATTATAAATTTCAGCTCCCTAGCTCAAACTTTGAATTTTCAAAAAAAAAAAAAAAATAATTGTGGGCGTGTCAGTGGGCGGATTTTGAAAATATTTACACATGAGCATAAAGGGCCCATAGAGAGTATATACTATAAATTTCAGCTCCCTAGCTGAAACTTTGGATTTTCAAAAATTAATATACCCTTAGAATAGGGTATAAAAAAATTATTTTATTTTTTTGTGGGCGTGTCAGTGGGCGGATTTTGAAAATTTGTTATCCCGAGCAGTTTTAGGAGTCATAGATCATAAAAAATTTCAGCTTTCTAGCTCAAAATTCGATTTTTTCCAAAATTTGTTTTTTTTTGAGTTTGTGGGCGTGTCTGTGGGCGGATTTCAAAAATTCGTAAACTTGATTATTTCGGGACCTTAGAGAGTATATGGTTAAAATTTCAGCTCTCTAGGTCCAGTTTAAAGGCCTAATTTTTGGCTACAGACGGACGGACGGACATGGCTAGATCGACATTACTATCGATGCTGATCATAAATACAGTAACTTTTAGGGGTCTACGGGCAATATTAAGGTATGTTACAAACTATGCGTCAAAATTAATAAACCCTTAGAATAGGGTATAACAAGTTAACTTTGCCCTAGTGTAGTTAAAACTACGGTATGGTATACTTGCTTGGGGAAACGCAGCTGCACCCCACATCCAAAAGCTGCAGAGACTTCAAAACTCAGCACTGAAATACGTAAAAAGCGCAAACTAACGAAATAACGAGAGTGGTTTTAAAGTGGAGTACTTCGAAGACAGCCGATTTATTCGACCAGTTGAATACCAATTAAACACCACACGCCGGGCGCTTTCTTTTAGTACTTTTATACATGCAATGGTAAAAACATAATCTCCTACAGACAAGCCAAGGCTTCGCAGGAACTTATGAAAATTATTAAGACACCTCCATGAATAAAAACTTCTAAAAAAACTAATAATGCTGGATTCCAATGCGTCGATTATTGTTGGTTTGTCAGCGTAGTCTATCGACTTAACGTATCCCCAAAGCAAATAAATCAAGAGGCATCAAATCGAGCGATGTTTTCACTTCCATTAAGCTAAATTATGCGTCAAATGTTTCCTTAAATAAGTTGATTGTTTCGCTACTGTATGGCACGTAGCACCATTCTGCTGGAACTACATATCTTCCACATTTATGCCATTCAATCGCGGATCGAAAACGTCATTAATAATGACTCTATAACGAATAATATTGGCCGTGACACGCTGATTAACCTCATTTTTTAAAAAATATAGTCCAGCCCACAGACCGCTCCAAACTCTGATTATTGTCATACCCATTGAGTCAAAAATGAGCCCCATCGCTGAACACAATTTTTCGGCTTCAAGTAGACGAGCTGGATCTTGTAAGCCTTCACAACAAGATCCTTGCGTAAGGCTAAGGCAAAATCACATCTAGACAATTTTACCATTCATGCGAGTCTAGCAACACTTTAAACATCTTAAAACTGTCCTCCAGATGTGCATGCGAATTGGTGGGTTGACAAGACTATAGATCACCGGTGTCATAAAACGAATCAAAAATTATCAATAACTAAAGCATGCACGTGTCGAAATCATAAAAGAAGATTCAGGTATATAAGGCCTTAGATCATACAAATGCAACAACACCAGTATTTGATAAACTAGTTTTTTCTTATTTTATATACCAGTCGTGCATTCTCCTCGAACTCAAGTCATATTTACAAAAACTTAAGCTATCTTTTGGATAATAGCTACTTTTCGAATGTTCACTCAGCTTCTTCCATAAGTACCATTTTTAGGGCTGGGGTTGAAATTCTCAACCTGAATTTCTTACCCCATAGGAACTCGCCTTCTGATCAGTGTACTCTCTGTAACAGAAATCATAGAGAGGATACTCGTATTTACCATTTTCTCGCTGTTTGCCCTCTTTTGTAAGAAATTCGAAATTCGGTTTTATTTCAATGTCAGCTCGTTTTCTATTAGTTATGTAGGGACATCTTGAATGGCTCTTTTGGTTGGCCTTTTTTAATTCAGTACTACAAGCACGCTCTCTCTTACCAAAATAGTTTTCAAAATTTGTAATTAATTTAATATTCTTTTTTTTTAATAGTTACAGTCAGTTCGCCTTTTATTGAAGTAAAGTAAATATTGTGAATAATGCTGATACAGATAACTTTCTTTTTCTAATGTTCTTCCCCATTCTTCAAAGTAATTAAACTTAACTTAAAACAAACTCCTAACTTACCTTATATATGTAAATACCTAGGTATTATATTGGACCATGAGTTTAGTTGGAAGGCACATACGTCATATTTGAAACGGTATTTAAATGGAGTTGTAAGGCAATTATTCCACGTTAGCATGTACTGCAAACTACCCATTTTAAAATTGGTTTATAATGGTATTTTGAATTCAAAACTGCAGTATGGAATTTCCTGCTGGGGTGGCACTTATTTTAACACTATAGAACCACTGCTGATTAAACAGAAGCTTGCTATACGAATTATGTGTAGAATTAATCGTAGAACCCCCAGTTTTGAGTTGTTCAAGAGTCTCGAACTTCTTCCTTTAAGGCACCTGTATTGCTACAAAGTTCTAAAGATACTTTTTGAAAATTCACGATAGTCATAACTTGCGAGTCAATACCAGAAACTTCGTAAATGTTCCAACAATCCATAAAACCCATTTTTCGCGTTTTTATTATGCTCCTCGTTTGTTTAATAATTTACCAGAAAAACTTAGGTGTGAGAGAGTGAAAACAGTATTCTTAAGTAGTATACAAAATGGCTTGTCTCGTTTAACCATTCTGAAATAGATACTTTTTTACACCATTAGTGTAACAATTTTGATGTTTCTCTTCTTTGCTTTTTTTTAAAAAAAAAACTATTTAATTTTTCTTTTTTAAATGATCACTGAGTTTTGTTTTCCCAATCAATAGTTTTTTGTATTTCATTTTTATATAACCATTAGGTACATTCGCTTCTTGTCAATTAATAGACAATAGATTGTAGGTACAAAGCTATTTCATTCAAAACCTTAAAGCTCACTATTAAAATGAATTATATTGTACTTTATGTTTAAGTTTCTTGATATGAAATAATGAAATAAATAAATAAAAAAAAAATAAATAATTTTTTTTTTCTTTATTTTTTGAAATGTTTCACCCGACAGACGGCATAATTGCCATGTCTACGTAGATTCTATGAATATTGTTAAAATAATCTATTTGATGTAAATAAAGAATTTGATGAAATGAAAAAAATATACAAATCAAATGGGTCTATAGATATTTGCTTGGAGAATCGAATGACGTTTCTACCTTTTTTTTTTTGTAAAATGAGCCCTAAGCAATGGACACAAATAATAATTGTTAGTGTGAGTTTAAATGTGTAGTCACTCTCACTGCTATGCAGAAGGATATTTAAAAGAACAGGACCAAGCCAAAACTTCACATGCAATGTGTTAGTTGTCATGCCCAATGTGATAATCTCTTTTTAATAAGTAACAGAAATGAGATGAACATTAGTTTGATAAATGATTCTAAACAAAAATATCAAATGCAAATATTTTCTGCCGGACGAAGTGTTCACGTTCTTTAACATTAACGGCAAAAAGTCAATGCACTCTTTCCATTTTTGAAACAGAAAATTACGTTGGCCACATCACCAAAAGTTTCTGATACCTAACAAATTTTCGAATAATTCAAATTAAGTTTTCCGTAAAAGTTAATAACCGTCAACTTGGTGAGTACCTACCTACATTCTTCATTTACGGACTTAACATCTCGATAGTGTTTCGATTGCAAAGATTGTACAGTGGCACCTGATGAAATACCAGCCGAAGAAGTTAGGTAGGTACGTACTCAGAAATGAACGTCCCGCAAAATCTTTTAAAGATGATTATTTCTAGAAATATGTTCATCATTTGATCTAGGTAGACTACTACTTCTAATGCACTTATGCATGCACTTGATATCTCATGCAATTAAAATGCTTTGGAAAGCGCTCCCGAGTGCCACAAATTTTTGGCTTACAAAGTGCAAAACAAAAAAAAAACAGCACCAGTTCCACGAGGATAACCATGCTGGCCCTGTGGCAGAGGCAAACTCTTATTATTTGCATCACTCAGAGCAGTTATGCGAATTGATAAAATAAATACCAAATCAAAATCGCAGATCTGCTAAAATTATACAATAATTATTATTTCTCACACCGCACCACATTAATTCTCTCAATTTAATAATAATCTATTTCGCAGCTAGGACAATCAAATTCCTCACAATATAGTATTTGCAAGAACACTCGCTTGCACGTATTTGTCGTATGTGAAAATGAATTTAATACGTCAATTCCAAACCATTAGCTTGATCCATTTTCATTATTTTCCTCCGACTGGTTTTATCAAAACATATTTTTTTTGTTGACTCACGCCCAGCTCCAAGTACGGATATTAACAAATTGCTTCGATGACAATTGCCAAATAACAGTTTATTGTTGGGTGCATACGTAGTTGGCATCTGTGTTTACCTGCTGCAAATCAAAATCGGAATTACACATTATAAATAACTCCGTGTCACCACATACTGACACCCACCCAAGTAGCTTCCTCGGCAAAATATCCCAGAGCCAATCCCATCCCTTCAATGCAATTCAGGGAATGTGTGCGGTTGATGCGATAACCGCAAACACTGAACGCGCCTCTGCCGTCATTATCAGTGATATGCTTGTCGATGACATTAGTCCGTCTGTGCTCGTCGTTGCATACCTGCGGTTAGAAGGATTTCGCAATACAAATAAATGGTTTGTTGATTGAGAGTTGTTCGGCTGCGGAAAGGAATGAGAGGGGGGCTGCATTCGATAGAAATAGTATTACCCTAAACATGTCCCACAGAGGGGCAAGAGTGATGGTAAATAAGCAATTGAAGGATGAAAAATCTTGTTTGGAGACTCGTGTCTGTGTGAAATCGATGACGACGCCTCTAACATCATTATATCGTAAATTGAGCTGGAATTTGCATTCGATAAAAGTGATTGGGGATGATTACGCCGTCGACATTGCGTTGGTGGATTCGAAATTTACTATGTTCGATTTGACTACGGAAAATACCAAAGCTTAATGTGGATTAAGGTGGAACAGGAATTTATTTCCTCAAAACTTGGCATGTTGAAATCTTTATATGAATATATATGATTCTTGGGTAATACTTGATGTGTTCTCTCTAGTTATGTCGATAAGGAAGATTGCGTCTGAATTGGCGAAAAAATCAACAGTGCACGTTATTTTGTAAAAGAAACTTAAGTTTCAACCAAACAAAATGTAAATCCGTTTAATGCGCACTTAACCCTAGAGAGATAACCATATTTTATAGTACATTCAGGATAACCATACGTCAATTCGACGTGTATATATTTGAAAGCACATATTTTGGATTGTGTATATGAGATGTCTCTGAAAGTGGCAATGTATTACTATAAATATCATTGTACTATAGAATAATACAACAATTAAGGTTTTTTTTTTATATTTTATAAGGAAAAATATATAAATAAAAAAAGAAAATTTTTCCTTACAAAACAAAAAAAAAATGAGATCTAATTTTCAGAATAATAAATTATTACTTCAGACTTTTAAAAAACAACTTTTTGTAATTATAATAATATAATATATATATGTAAGGAACGTTAGTAAAAAAAAATTATTCATCTTGGTTCCCAAGGCAATTAGGACAAGCGCTCGTCTTGTGCTCTCCACATAACCTACGTCACTTCGACGTATATCTATAAAACTTGAGTACTTACCTGAGCGGCACGTATGTCTCCTGCAAGCTCTTTTGTTCGACTGAAATTGAATTTAAAAAATTAACTACGTCGATTCGACGTCTATCAAATGGTAAGTCGGAAAAAATATGCACTTGCAAACGCTTTCTGAAATTATATTGTCTACTGCAAATCGCATAGAAGTAAAGCAATTCAAGCCAATTTTTTATACTTCAAGTCATTTAAGCTTGCATTTACAATGAACCTAAAGTATAATAAAAGTGGCTTCGAAAGAAACCTTTTTGGCAGATGCAAATGCTGTACCTTAAAGAAAATTGATAGTAAGTAATAAAAAAAAGGAACTTCATAAATCACGGTTTGTTAAATATATAAATACATAAATAAAAATTTTAATTAAAAAGCTTCACGTATAATATTTACAAAAATGTATAGATTTTATATCTTTAATATATAAAAATATTTTAATATATAAAAATATTTTAAAAATAGTTTTTGTACAAAGTTAAAAAGAGAAAATATTAATGATTAATATTTTTTAAAATCAAAAACGGTAGAATTTGGAAAAAAATGTGAAAAGTATTGTTAAATATTTTTTTTTATTTGTACTCTAAGTCTATTCTTCTACCTTTTTTCACGTATTCTGCAAGAACTCTTTCATAAAAGTTAGGCCTACTTTTTATTTTTAAAAGGAGTCGCTTTTCTATGGATAAAAGTGCTAAATCAGAAAGCCTGTCTTCTCCTTGAGAATTTCTCAAATATGTATGAACTCTTTTCAGTGTGGAAAAAGATCTCTCCACGAAAGCAACAGTCATTGGTAGTGTTAAAAATAGTCCACTTAATTTTAAGATTTGGGGAAATGTTTCACACAATATTTCACTTCTTAAATGTTTATAGAGGGATAAAACGTCAAGTGGTTGAAGTGAAGACGTAGTATAGAGAACTTTCAGCTCATTTTTTAAACCTGCAAAATCGAAAATTCCAGGGAAAAAGTTAATCACCGAAGATATTTTATCATCTGGGCTTGACTGAGCAAAACGACTGTATTTCCAAAAAAAATTAGATCCGTGAAAGATTTATATCGTGTCTTAATTTGAGATATAACATTGCCCTTTATTTCTACAAAAAGGCGCTTATAGTGAGTCTTTAAATCAAAATCAAGTAATCGGCGTTTCCGTGGAGGTTCAGCACAATCATTTATACTTTCAAAAATTAAATCAAATTTGTTTAGAAACCCAGTAGAAAGCCAAGACTCAAAACACTCGATTTCTCGCTTAGCAACTTCAACATCTGTTTGTTTATTTTGTATTAAATTAAACAATACATCGGTTTTAGCAAATATTTCGGAAACCGCGTGCAGTAAAAAGCAAAAATCTTTCCCTTCTAACTTAAGCAATAAACTTTCGGCCATTGAAAGTGCGTCATTGTCCCATTCTTTTGGATGGTCTAATATTTGCTTTAAAGTTTCAATAATATCTAATCTACAGTTAAAAATAACGTTAACTATTCGGGAATGGTAATGCCAGCGAGTTTCTGATACTCCCGGCATGCGTCTGTTTGCTATTTGTTTTAAAATATTTGAACGTTTAGTTGATTTATTAAAGAAGCGTACTATTGTGTTTATATTGCCAAAAAAAACTTTAAATTCAGGTATATTTTCCAGTGATTGAGATAACACCAAATTTAAAACATGTGCGTAGCAAGGAATAAAATAAGCCATTGGACAAGCATCCAGGACTTTTTTTTTAACACCACCTACTTCCCCTGATATAACCGCGGCCCCATCGTAAGATTGCCCAACTAATTTCTCCTTGCAACCGTATACATCAAGTATATTGAAAATGTGTTTTGAGAGCTCATCGGCATTTCGACTCTCACTCACGTCAAAAAACCCAAGAAACCTTTCCTCTACTCCTTCCTCCGATAAGTAACGCAAAACGGTAAGTTGCTCCCTATGGCTCATGTCTGGTGTTTCATTAATCATGATGGACACAAATCGCGTTTCACTTATTTCTACTTTAATTTCGCATTTGATCACTGCGGCTATACTTTGTATTAAATCGTTTTGGATGTCATTTGATAGACCCGAAAAAACCGGATTACGTGCACTTGAACACTGTTCCAAATGAGAGTCCATTAACTGGTCATACTTAGATAAGTATAAAAGTGTTTCGACATAATTGCCACGATTATTAGAATCTCGCTTTTCATTATGACCCCGAAATTCTTGTTCCTGTTTGCCTAAAAGAACTACCGTATCTATAAAACGTTCCATTAGTTTACTTTAGTTTCTATCAACTTTTTTGTTGTGAGCTACAAAGGAATTACCTAGGTTAGGTTAGGTTAGGTTTATGTGGCTGTCGGCAGAAGCCGACACACTTAGACCAATTTAGGTCCATTGTGATACCACGTATATTATCTACCTTAACTCTGTAGATGGGACTGGCCAACGACACGCGGTTGTTCTCAAACGGTCCCCCATCTACGTACTAACCGCGCCCAACGTCGTTTAATTACGGTGATCTGACGAGAACCGATTAACTCGACGTGGTATGGTCGTTGGTTAGGAATTACCTAACGAGGTTTCAATACGATCAGTACCGAATTCGTGCAAAGATAAACAGCTACGAATCTGTTTTTCCGTCTTGACATGTTTATTTGCCGAATTAATTAAATTGTTTATGTCAGCGTAGCCCGTGCGACTCCAAACACTAGGAGAATTAGAAAAAAGGAGGCAAGGAAAACAAAACATTTTATTGATGCGTTGAAATGCGAAACAAAACCATCCTTGCGCTTATAATCTATTTTCATAGAAGGAGTAGAGCGTCCTATCTCTATAACTTTTTTTTTTAAGAAAACTCAACTTACAAAAATAATTTTCTTCTTCCAAAAGCAAATCTACTAAACAACAATTTACTGTTAATAATGCCATTTCCTCCTTTGCTGAATCTAACTGAAAACAAAACAATTTAAACTTTTCACACCTCTCACACTTTTCACTGTTTTCGATCACTTTAAATAATTATAGATTGCACAACAATAATTCCACTCAATATTACTTTAAGTTACACATCGCAGTCTGCTTCACAACTGAATTTTTCAAACAGAACTCACCTCAGCTACATACAAAACTCGCCAAATAAGTCGTTGAAAAGCGGGTTATATTTTTGCATAAGGAAGCGTGTATTAAACAGAGAGGAGTCAAACGCGGTGAACGATAAGGAGAAAACAAGGAAAGAAAGCCAATTTGTTCTAACCAGCCACATATTTCATAACGCGAAAATTTCCGGGTTACTATGCTTTGTTTTGCTATCGCTTTGCGAATGTGTTTCTTATGGGGTATGGAGAGGTGTATGTGATGTTGGAGAATAGGCATGCAATGGTGTGAGTATTTGTGTGCGTAGAGCAGTAGAACGATATGAGAGCAGGTGAATAGCAGGTGGTGGGTTGGTAGAATTTGTTGCTTGCAAGTGCAGGTGTAGGAAACATACAAATCTTATATACACACATTAAGATGCATGTTGCTTGTTGGATTGAAACATTGTTGGAAGGTAGAATTTTAAAAGGTAACCCGGCGTGAATCGAGTTATATGGGCGCCTCGCCACTGAGAGCTGTACTGTTGAAACTTGGTAAGTGGATGTATTCTGTGAACCGCATTAAGATTTTCAATTAAAAATAGAAAAAAAAACATAGGGACGGGCTACAGTCCGATTGGGCGAACTGTTGGATACCCTATTCTTATTCCTATCTCTCATAAGTGGGTTTGACAAAAGTCTAAGTATGGTTGAATTGCTAAGAACGCTCTACATAATTTGTTATTCTAACATTTAAAGGATTTTATCAAAAAAAACGAAGCTTTTGTAAAAAAACGCTTCCTAGCTCAAACTTTGGTTTTTCAATAAAATGTTTTATTTAATTGTGAGAGTATATATGTATTATAAAATTCAGCTCAATAGCTCAAACTTTGAATTTAAAAAAAAAAAAAAAATTAAATTGTGGGCGTATCACTAGGCGGATTTTGAAAATATTTACACATGAGCTTAAAGGGCCCTTAGAGAGTATATATTATAAATTTCCTCCCTAGCTCAAATTTCGGTTTTTCAAAAAATTGTTTTATTTAATTGTGGGCGTGTCAGTGGGCGGATTTTGAAAATTATTTCGGGACCCTAGAGAGTATATGGTTAAAATTTCAGCTCTCTAGGCCCAGTTTAAAGGCCTAATTTTTGCCGACGGACGGACGGACATGGCTAGATCGACATTTCTATCGAAGCTGATCATAAATATATGTAGTAACTTTTAGGGGTCTACGGGCAATATTAAGGTATGTTACAAACTATGCGTCAAAATTAATATACCCTTAGAATAGGGTATAAAAACAATACATTTTGGGGGTTCCCCATACTTAGAACTGAAACTTAAATTTTTTTTTCATCAAACCCATAGGTGTGGGGTATCTATGGATAGGTCTTCAAAAATGATATTGAGGTTTCTAATATCCTTTTTTACTAAACTGAATAGTTTGCTCGAGAGACACTTCCAAAGTGGTAAAATGTGTGTGTGCCCCCCTCTAACTTCTAAAATAAGGGAATAATAAAACTAAAAAAAATATATGATGTACCATGCAAAATTCCACCGAAAATTGGTTTGAACGAGATCTAGTAAGTAGTGTTTTTTTTTAATACATCATAAATCGTAAACCAAAATTTACCTTTCATTCAATCAACTCAAATATAAAAAAAAAAATTAATTTCATAAACATAAACCTTATGCGTAAATCATGAACCATTAATTTCTAATAATAAATCTGTAATAGGTGCCTAAGTAAATGATAATTATTTAAATTTCGCGCGAAACCCTTCGTGGGCGAGTCCGAGTCGCACTTTTCCGCTTTTTTCTTTTAACTGGATTACGAATAGCAACTAAATCTACCTGTTATCATATTTTAAATCAAATATAAAGGCATTCAGAGTATAATACCAGAAGTTGTTCATATCTATCTTAAGGAGCCTGAGAATTGTGGAAAGAACTGGAAAGGTAGGGTAAGTAAAGCAACAACAAGTCAGTATCGACGGGTGATATTGGGAGCTGCTTCAAATTCATGACTTTCCGTAAGCGAAATCAAGGCACAAATTAAAGTTGAAGCTAGTAGCTCAACTATTCATCACCTGGTACAGCAGGCCAACCATATTAGACACCAATAGATTAAAAAGAAACAACCATTAAACGCAGCACACAAGTTGGAAACTTGGAACTGCAGGATTGACTCAAATTAGCAGTCAAATGAAAATATTTTGTGGGTGATTAGGTTAATGTAAAAATTATATTAATATTATCTGAAAGTTAGGCCTTGACGAACGAAATTAACTATATGACACCTCGCCATTGAGTGCGTTAAAGAAATGGTGATAAGGATGGGAGCGGAGAAACCGATACACGTTGGTTTTAAATGTTTGTATATTATAATGGTTCGGGAACACAGAGCAGAGAAGAGCACTCCACATTCGTGTTGTACAGCTAAGGAAGGATGCTTTGTATTTTACTGCACGCCTGAAAAATTCTTTGGGATGAACTGATTCGCATGCCTCTCATGGTGACTATTGCGGTTGAAATGTTCTAACGGTGCAATGCAGCTTTTTTTTATTTATTATTAATTATCACTATAACTAGGTTACAATAAGACTGCTGATTAAGAAATATAAAGTGATTATAATAAATTCATTATCATTCTTAAACTTTAAAGTTAGTGTTGAATCATTCATGCACTATTAATAGTTCGTATGTAAAGAATAACTGACATGGGGTACCATCAGCTGTTCTTACGCTAAGAACTGAAATCGAAAAAAAGCAAATTGATGTAAAGCAATATAAGTCAGAGGAATCTTTTTGCATTTTTATTAAGATGTTACTTTCATAAGTAGTTCCAATAAGTTATAAGTGCTCACAGTAAAAAGTCAGTCTTTAAGAGAATTCAAAAATAAATGGGAATTGAGATTGGAGCGTATGGATAAGGGAAGTTTATTAAAAATTCTACGCGAGAAAACTAAATAAAAGTTCATAAAATGCATTTTGTGCGCGAGTGGGACGTCAAACTGCGACAGTTTATTAATACGTAAGCTATATATCGAAGAATTTCTAGAAGGAACATTACCACTTCTTTTAAAAAACTCTTTTAGTACTTTGAACACATACAGATTTCTCAGTGGAAATATTCGAAGGTTAATGAAGAGAGGACAACTTTCCGTATAACGATTCTTACCACACATATGTAATTCGAACTGTATGCTTTTGGGAAATCAATAGTGACCTTAAAGTTTTTAAATATGTACCTCCTCAGTTAACGATTCCATATTGAAGTTTCGACTGCACTAATCCATAAGAGAGCATTAAAAGAACTCTTTGCGAGCAGTATGGTTTTAAAAGATACATTTTGCGAGTTATCAGTGACATATACGATTTTAAGTATTGGGCGTGAACCTTCCAATTTAGTTTGTTGTCAATGTATACACCGAGATATTTGAATGAATCAACTGATTCAACTGATTATTAACGTTGAAATTGTGTCTCCCACAGGTATGTAGTGGTCAACAAAACTTTTGACAAAGGCATGAGTGAAAAATGAACTCAAATTTTTCTGAAGCATCATGTGATAGATTTAAGTACATTCATTTGTTTGTGGACGTTAAACCAGACGCGAAGTATATGAAAATCGAAGCTTACCTTGCAACGCATTCATGAAGCGATAGATCAGTATACGTGAAAGCGATGTCGTCTGCAAATGCACTGCGATTGCCGTAAAAGTTTTGAAAGAAAAGAGAGTTAATGTAGATAAGTCACAGTATAGGACCTAGCACGAATCCTTGTGGATCAGCATTCGCGGTGGAAATATCGATATAATAGCGATAGACAAGAGACTTTGCGACGTTGAGCAAGAGATTTAAACGTTTTCGAGATATCTCGATCGCAAATAAGTTACCGTGTGTTGTTGGCATCTCTTGCGAACGTCTGACAAACATCCAAGAGTATCAAATTGTCATGAAAAGCTTCTCAAATTTGGCGATATTGACTATAAAGTCATTGCAATGATGGTTGTCATTAACGAACATATACCGAGAATGGAAAGTTGTTTGGTTTCATGGATGCATGTGCTATTCATGGATAATTGCAAAGTATTAGGGTCCTGCAGTTTCTCAAAAAAAAAATCACTGCTCTTTTCGAGAAATCTTAGCGAGAACCATGCTGGAAAGTTTTAGAATAGCACGAACGCTTGGAAACTATTGTTTATTGACAAAACACATTTTCATACTGCTGCTCCAACAACCCTAAGGAGCGCCATGAAAAATGTTTGCATTATCCAAAAACGATGGTGTGCGATTTTTCCCAAGGGATTATTGGCCCTTTCCACAATTCCAGCAAGATACATACACAGCTGGCGTTTCAATTGCGAAATCCGGCGGTTTGACCTCAATAAATCTGTGCCCAAAGTTTGAACCTTATTTTCCTTGCTCGGTTTAAAAAAAATCGAGGTGAAAAATAATAATTAAACGATATTTCCTCACATTTGACTCGATTTCCCTGTAATGGTTTTAAAGTTTCGTTAACTTGAACTAGCCTTGTGCGTATCTCGTTTTAAATCTCTAGTTCTTTTCAAGAACGTCCACTGCACTATTTGTTTTTGTTTTTAAGTTTTTGAAAGTAGTGGCAGTTTATTTGTTAAGCGATTATAAAAAAAATATGTTATGCTGTTGAAGGTGGTCTTCATCGCATAACACGAATAGATTTTGCATAACTTCGTTTTCTTTTTCTCTCATCAATTTTGTTTACTTCTCAGAAAGGAATTGCTTTTGGGTATTTCTTCAATATAAAAATACTTTGAGAAATCATACATGCAATACAATATGTATTTGTTTTCCATTTAAAATTAATATTGATGGATAAACATATAATTTTTGTTTATTTTTTTATATGTAGACATTGAATTTAGGCCAACAAAATCGGTTTAATTTAAAATTTTCACTTTTCAGGCAATAAGGAACCGAGTGGAAAACAGTTGAAAATTCCCCTGATTTCTTGTTCATGATCGCTATTTTCTTAAAGGGAATTTGAACGTAGCATAAATTTTGAGAGAATTTCAACTCACGATAAGGCTGATTATACATATATGGGATAAATGGTTATCGCTTTAAACAGAACAGAGCCTTTCCATGTATACGACACCATAAAAACCCTTTCCCCCGCTGTTATGAACCATAAAAAAATCCAATTCATCAAAAAAATGTGCTGAGCTTTAAAGGTGATAAAAACATTGAAATTATTAATCCTTCTTGGAGGTGTAATGTCAAGTTAACGGAGAACGTTTGGAGGTTAAAAGTTTACCATTTATAAGTTGGAGCTATTAAAATATTTACTGCATAATCGTGAGCAACATAGACAAGCATGTCGACCTGACAGTCATGATTATCCACCCCAAACTAGAAACACACATATATACACATCCACAAATAATTGCGGAACTTCTAAAGCACATACAATACACTGAACCCCAATGGTGGCTCTGTTTGGGGTTCCGGTTCTGCTTCGCAATCAAAATTCTATCCTCTCGGATAGGTAATTGCGAATATTATGAAGGCAATAAAACCGATAATGATACCAAATTATTATTCAATGACATTTGCACCACCCCAGTTCATCTCGCGGGCCCTTTACCTCCACCACACCAACTTATTAGCTCATTCAGCGCATCACGCCGCTGATTTGCTCTCATTTCCTACTTTAAACGAACGGGGAATTATTGAACCAATTCCCCCGCGGTCGCCCAGGTCTACGTCTGATAATTTTCCCAAAAATAATATTAATTTTAATTTTATGGTCATTGATTTAAATCAGCAGAATTATAATTCGATACTTATTTGTATTAAGTTATACAGTTGTGCGATAAGTATGGGTAAAAATTATGCCTAGCGGTGTTTCGAGCAGCTATTCGCCAGATATGCGTCAATTGAAATTATATCGCGAGTAAGTTTATCTTCTGAATGATAGGTGTGATGTCAATGGCACATATCTAAAGGGCTTCAAGGAAATCCGATGAAATAAGGAGATGATGAAAGTTTACAGGAATCATCCAATTCTTAATAGCAGAGTTTCCATTGATAATGGTGGGGACGCTAAGTCCATGAAAAATGTCATTAAATAAAAAAAAAGCGCTTTGGTGGCAGATGAAGTAAGCAAGCGGCATCAATAGGACTGATAATGCCAAGGATTAATGGGAACTTTATAGCAATTATAATACTCTTAAAGAAATTCATATTCAATTTTATTTCTATATAGACATGGGTAAAATAAATTGAACTTATAGTCGTACTGAATTTATATCGTTTCAAATTATATGTGGCGATGGCAGCGCGATTCACAAATATAGTTATTGGATACATTTTGAGGTTTATTTTTATTGGCTTTATCCTATGAAGCTAAATCTTGGGAAGTGTAAGCGTCTTTGAAAAGAAGACGAGTTTCAGCAGCTAGAAAGGCAGGTCCGACGATGACTCTGGAGGACGGCGACCCGAAAGATGAGCATCTCGTTGCCTTGGTAAACGCCGTGGTAGAATGAAGTATCCGCCGCAGGAAACGGGCGCAGTGGGACATAACTCCCAAAAATAAAAGTTGGGACTTATGTCTCACCAAATGATGTGAAAGTGAAATAAGGCCAAATTGGCGTATACATTGGCGAAGCCTCATATTGTTCAAGACGTTCATGAAAGACTAACTTTCACAAGAAGTTATCTTAATTTTTGCGTTCTCTAAACTATATACAACATATTTATACTCTTCTTCCCATTGCTGTAATTTTTCATATTCCAACTCGTGCATTTCCTATTTGAACATTTTCAAACAGAAGTGAACCACCAACCGTAGCTTTTTTCCAACTCTTCTTTTCAACTCGTTAAACGATTCGGCAACGAAATGATACAATGGAAAGTATAGGCACAAAGAAATAAAGAATTTCACGTGTTTTATGGCCGGGTCATTTCGTTCAAGTCGCTTTTGAACGAAGCGAGCGTGGTATGATGTGTGAAACGAATCCAGAAGCAAGACAAAACATAGATCGAATGCTGTAGCTACCATTTCGTTAAAACCATCTGATCTTGGGTATGTAGTCGTGCAAACGATTCTGCAATGAACGCACAAGCAAAAAAATCCTGTTTTGTATCGTAAAAATTATATATTATTTTTTTGTGCTTGAAGTTTGTCGCGTGCAGAGTATGTCCATATAAGGAGTAGGCAAGTACGTCTGTGTCACAGAATTTAAGTAAAATAATGAAGGTATTTTTCAATTGCTTGTTTATTAAAACGTAATTTATATTTTTTTTAAGTGATGAAGAATTGGTTTTTGTTTTATAAATAAAATCTAAATTTAAAAACACATTTTGTTCCTTTAGTCTGAAAAATTCGAATTTTTAAATAAAATTTCTTAAAACGATGTAAACGTTATTTACATACCCTATTCTAAGGGTATATTAATTTTGACTCATAATTTGTAACGTACCTTAATATTGCCAGTAGACCCCTAAAAGTTACTATATTTATGATCACCATCGATAGTAGTGTCAGCCCACCCGTCCGTCCTTCGGCAAAAATTAGGCCTTCAAACTGGACCTAGAGAGCTGAAATTTTATCCATATACTCTCTAGGGTCCCGAAATAATCAAGTTCAGGAATTTTTTAAATCCGCCCCCAGACACGCCCACAAACTCAAAAAAAAAAAAACAAATTTTGAGCTAGAAAGCTGAATTTTTTTATATATATAATGATCTTTGACTCCTAAAACTGCTCGGGAGATAAAATTTTTAAAATCCGCAGACTGACACGCCCACAATTAAATAAAACAATTTAATTGAAAAACCAAAGTTTGAGCTAGGGAGCATTTTTTTTTACTTTCATCACGCCCACTTATGAGGGATAGCAATAATAATAGGGTATCAAACAGTTCGCCCAACCGGACTGTAGCCCGTAACTATGTTGGGCTTATGTTTATACCCTATTCTAGGAGTATATTAATTTTGACGCATAGTTTGTAACATACCTTAATATTGCCCGTAGACCCCTAAAAGTTACTATATTTATGATCAGCATCGATAGTAATGTCGATCTAGCCATGTCCGTCCGTCCGTCCGTCGGCAAAAATTAGGCCTTTAAACTGGACCTAGAGAGCTGAAATTTTAACCATATACTCTCTAGGGTCCCGAAATAATCAAGTTTAAGAATTTTTGAAATCCGCCCACAGACACGCTCACAAACTCAAAAAAAACAAAATTTTGGAAAAAATCGAATTTTGAGCTAGAGAGCTGAAATTTTTTATATATGATCTATGGCCCATAAAACTGATTGGGACATAAAATTTTCAAAATCCGCCCAGTGACACGCCCACAATTAAATAAAACAAATTTTGGGAAAAATTGAATTTTGAGCTAGAAAGCTGAATTTTTTTATATATGATCTTTGGCCCATAAAACTGCTTGGGACATAAAATTTTCAAAATCCGCCCACTGACACGCCCACAATTAAATAAAATATTTTTTTTGAAAAACCAAAATTTGAGCTAGGGAGCTGAAATTTTTAATATATACTCTCTAGGGGCCCTTTATGCTCATGTGTAAATATTTTCAAAATCCGCCTACTGACACGCCCACAATTTTTTATTTTTTATTTTTGAAAGTCCAAAGTTTGAGCTAGGGAGCTGAAATTTATAGTATATACTCTCTAGGTGCCCTTTATGCTCATACTTAAATTTTTTTTAAATCCGCCTACTGACACGCCCACAATTAAATAAAACAATTTTATTGAAAAACCAAAGTTTGAGCTAGGGAGCGTTTTTATTTACAAAAGCTTAGTTTTTTCGATAAAATCCTTTAAATTTTTGTCACGCCCACTTATGAGATATAGGAATAAGAATAGGGTATCCAACAGTTCGCCCAAGCGGACTGTAGCCCGCCCCTATGTTTTTATTTAATTTCAAAATTAAACTTAAACAATTAAAACTTCACTGAACGACTACACATTTTTGGCACGCGTCGCTTCTGCCCCCATATGCATTGCACTGTTTATGGGATCAGTTGCGAAATCGCAAGTAGATTCTATAAACAGTGCAATGCCTATGGGGGAACATGCTGCCCTCCTGTAACCTCCCTGCTTGGGGTCACTGTTTGATTTGGAGTAGGTGCGAGGTTTTATTTTAGCACTTGGGCTTATTGCACTTTGGGTAAATGAATTCGTATGGCCTTATTTCACTTTTAGAAAGCGAAAAAAGGTCATAATATTGAAACATGGCTTTATTTCCCTACTGCAAAGTGAAATAAGGCCATATTTTTAAATGTGGACTTATTTCGTTTGGCGTTGTTTCACGGCATCGCTAATGAGTCGTAAGTAGGAGGAAATATGCGTACACATGTTTCAATTTATTGAAGCGAAATTTTCGAGTTTCGTCCCGCTTCCTTTACAACCGATTTCGAAAAGAGCCTGCTGAGATAAGAAATCTCTCCGAAAATTTGTGACTTATGTCCCATTTTCGACAAAATATTTTCGAACTTATTTTCCGATGGTGTGGGACATAAGTCCCAAATCATTTTCTCGAATCACTTTCAAGAGGAAATTGTCAATCCAATTCAACTGAGCCCTATCGTAAAGGACCTTGTTGAGATATTATTTTATATAGTTGGATTCAGACGTTCGGTACAACCGGAGGCATACCCTAAGACATTGTTTCCCCAAACCCATATCTTTTCCTTATAACTAGGCTATATTAATAAGATTGTTCGCCGTTTGTACGGCCTCGAAACAATCGCCTAGCAAATCCACTTTATCCGTTTGAACCGACGCTTTTCGGGCTTATTCCAGCGGTCTGTACTGTCTCTTTGTTCTCTGTTGTCTGGCTGTTTCGGACACAAGGAATATCATTGTGATCCTTCCTCCTGAACAACTTATATAAGGGACTGAGCTGAGCAGAAAGGGATGCACGTACTTGGCTGCGACGCAAACGCCCATCATACGCAATGGGGAAGCGGCGACATAAATATTAGAGGTAAGTGTCTTCCTGATTTTATTATATGGTCCAAAGTTGTTGTATGTAATAAAGGGAATTCACCTTTTTTCGTGATACGCAACAGGCAGGCGTATTTAGATGTAACATCCGTCTCCAATACAGGAGGGTAGTTGATGAGGCATCTCTATCTGACCACCGATGGATACGCTTAAAAAAAAACTTTCAACATAAGGCATGCATGCAAGACTGAGATAAATAACCAGAGTTCATTAACCTGCGTTTAGATAACCAGCCGATCACCGGCGAAAATACTGCAGAGGTCGACAGGGCGGTATTAGAAATAAGTAAAACTTTAAACATGGCTTTCGATTAGGCATTTTTTTTTTTAAAGAAAAGGAAATCTAAATCCCAGAGCACTCAGACTCGGTAACGGTCCATTGTACTAATAGGTAAAACTATTAGTAAAACTCATTAAAGATGGTACCACATGGGATAAGTACGGTGAAAGCAAGTGAATTTAAGTATTTAGTTAAGAAATCTAAAAGGGCTTCATGGAAAAAGTTCTGTGAATCCATTAAAGAAAACGAAAAATGCTCTCAAGGGAAGCTAGCGTACCTAGCTACCTAAAAAATAATGACGATCAGGAGGTTCTGGAAACTCTGATGGAAACCCATTTTCCCGGATCCACAACCCAAAGGGACCTCAGCACCCAAGGGCTTGAGGAAGTCGACAGTCTTTCTCTTGCGTGCACACAAATAGATGCTATCGCTATGCAATTTTTTAACCCGTATTAATCTCCGGGGCTGGACGATATTTTACCGATCATACTCCGAAAACCACCGGAATATGCACAACGAAAAATTTTGGACATTTTGAGACTAAGTCTTAAAACAGGGATTACCCAACAGTCTGGAGGAAAGTCCTGGTGGTTGTTATATCCAAAGCCGGCACTTGACAGCGAAGGACTTCAGAGCAATCAGCATGTCGCCCTTTATGCTGAAAACCCTAGAGCGTTTAATGGAAGCTCATATTAGAAACAAATGCGGCAATGGCTTTTGATGTGAGTTACAGCATGCATACTTAAATAGTAAATCAGTCGAAACTGCTCTACATAGGGCTCACTAGAAAAATAGGAAGTAGTCTTCACTGTGTCGAATTTGCTCTGGCCTCTTTTCTTGATAATAAGGAGCCTTCAACAACGTAGAGTGTAGAACTATTAAAAGTGATTTAACAAACGCTAATATTATACAGGGAAAATCATAACTGGGAAAATAACTTGCTTGCAAACAGGAATATAAACCGCTTCCTTGGTTAAAGCTCCACCAAAATGCGTGTACCCAAAAGGAACCCCACAGGGGGAGTCATATCGCCGCTTCTGTGGGTACTGGTTATTGACAACATCTTAGAGGAACTAAAGTCAATGGGAGTAAGTACCATAGTGTACACGGACAACGTGGTTATTGTAGTGCAGGGAAAATATCTAACTACTTTAAGTCAGATCACAGAATCTGCCTTGGAGTCAATGCCAACCCCTCGAAAACCGAACTAGACCTGTTGACGAGAAGATACAAAATACCGCATTTCAATCACCAAAACTTGACGGAGTGGAACTGTCTCTTGTGGACAGTGCGCGGTATCTGGGCATAATCCTGGATAGAAAATTAAATTGGAATCTCAACATAAGAGAACAAACTAAGATGGCATATGATGCCCTCTTTATTTGTAGAAGAACAATAGGCAAAACCTGGGGCCTGTAACCCGCCATGGTACACTGGATATACACAGTGGTGGTCAGACCCTGCTGGATCTAAAAACAAAACAACTTGCTGGCAATAGTTGCACATTTGGGCCACTTAAAGGGTTGCAGAAATCCGGGAATCCTCCTACTGACGGATGAAATTTCCCCTTTGGTCGACTTCAACATCCCGTATGATGTATCATATCCGGTGATGGTTCTGGGACAAGGGAGGGGAGGGCTTCCGGTATCTTCTCTGTTGAGATACGACTCCCGGACACAAGCAGTATCTTCCAATCAGAAATTCAAGCTGTTCTAAGGGTGGCAGAGATAATACAGAAAGGATCAATATCCGAAAGGGAAATCACCAACTTACATTGACAGTCAGGCGGCACTTAAGGCACTAGAATCTGTTAACATCAATTCTGAGACAGTCAGAAGCGGTCGCACAATTCTAAAACCATTATGCAGACAGAACTGAGTGAGATTGTGCTGGATACCAGGACACAGCGGTATAGAAGAAAATGAGCAAGCCGATGAGCTCGCGAAATTTAAAAATAGCTGACCTTAGATGGGAAAACCTAGGGGTCATAGGGTGTCTAAAGCGTATTGGCCGCATTTTCATAAGGAAAGGTCTAGGGAAATTTTCAAATTGAGTAGGGAACAGCTTAGAACTGTGATTGGGATTATGTCGGGACACTGTCTTCTAAAGAAGCATGATAGGCGGCGTAGACTGGTAGACGTGTATACATGAGATTCTGTGAGGACCTGCAAACCTAAGAACACATAACACACATACTGTATGAGTGTGAGGGAATAACACGGAATCGTAGCAGATTTCTAGGAGAATACTTTTTGAGGATATAGGAGAATCGAGCGGCACAGACTACAGGAAGCTACTGAAATTCTGCAAGGAGCTTGGATGTTTTGCGAGGGAAAGTGTTTTGACTCCTCCTTTTAAAGTTTAGATTAAATCGGTTACCCAGTGATCATGATGCAGTATTCGATTAAATACCCCTTTTTAACCTCAACTTACCTAAATTAAAAAAAATAATGGTAGATGTATCATTTTTTTTGTAATTCTGATCTCAATAAATTTGGAACAATGACACTACAATAACGGCCTGAGACGCTTACAAATAAGTGCTGATTCTGCTTTTATGTTGCGGAAAATATATTTCCGTCTACTGTTGATAGATGGAGAGTTATTGAAATGGATAAAAACACTGCAATAATTGTTGCTTAAAGGCTTCAAATAAAACTTTCTTTAGCAATTGTTTTATGTGTAAGTATTAGTACCTTGGTACTAGGTGGCAGGGTAGGACATTTGTCCTGGTACTAACTAATTACTCATCCCCTGTTGTTTGATCACTGCAAATGCTTAAACATTACCGCTTAAATTTCTCACAACACTTTATGGTATGAGTGTGAAAGAACAATAATAGGCGCATTTCCATGAAGAATGTATTCACAGGAGTGTTCGAATTTACACGTTAAACAACAACTTTATATCGGCCACTGGGGATAGCTATCGATAACTTCCACAGCAGTGCTGCTTTGCCTACATGCTGCAAAAACATACAATAATTTGTTTTGCAAACAAAAATGCTGGCCAGAATTCTTGGAATCGATCATTTGTGCAACCATGGGTTCATGATAATGAAAATATATAAATCTATCACTAGTCAGCAAGACAGAATTTTTTTTCAATCTGATATTAATAGCTTCGCCAATTGGTGTGATAACAACAGTTTATCCCTGAACCCTACTAAATGTTAACATATGACATTCTCTAGAAAGAATATCCCTTCCACTTTTCAATATTTTTTGTTTTAACATATTCTTTGTAATGTTGATAATGGTAAGGATCTTCTGGTTTATTTCGACCCCAAACTGGTTTTTGCTAAGCATATCAATTTTATTGTTAATAAATCTAGTTCTATTCTGGGCTTCATTGTACAATTGTTTTGTCCGTCCGATTACAGAGTATGCCTAACAAGTTTTGACACCGTTCTACAACATTTATTCAAGTTGAATAGAGGCCATTCAACGTAAATTTATTCGATTTGCACTTAGAGGACTTCCATAGGATGATCCATTTAACCTTCCTCATTACAGTCAACGTATCAAGCTTCTTCAAATGTTATCCGTTTCTCAACGAAAGCTTAATAGCGATATAATTTTTTTACAGCAGCATATATCCGGTCAAATAGATGCACCTGACTTGCTGTCGTCTATTGGATTCAATTTTCGTGGCGGTGCCCATAATTTACGCAGTGTTGAATTATTGTTTAGCCCCCATCATAGAACGAATTATGGGAGGCATGAGCCTATTAGTCGCATGAGTAAAATCTATATTCTAAATGATCATGTGATTGAATTGCATGTTAGTAAAATTAAGCTTAAAAATATTTTGCGTAATAATGCCTTAATGTCTTAAATTATTTGCATGATTTGTGTCTGTGTTAGTATTTTATAGGTAGGTACATAATTGTTTTACTTTGCGTATGTCCTTACTAACAACTGCACTAAATGATGAGCCTGTGAGAGTACTATCAGTACCGGCAAATTTTTGCTCGCGATAGTTGCTTGCTTTAAGCACGCCACGACACAGAGCTGATAGTGTATGAAAAAAAAACAATGCACAAAGAAACGAGACTAATGCTTCTTGTTGCATATGTATGCAAACTTGCCCTTAAACTTAACTCTCTCTCAGGCATACAAAAGTTACTTTCTAATGAAATCACTTACCTACAACTCAATAAGTTACATCTACCAACAACTTAACAAAACGATCGCTTTCCAATTTGACAGATATTATCAGAATATACATAAAACGGTCAATTATTGTCCTGTCAATTTCCTTCAATCCACATTTAATTATTTGATTACTGACGGCGGAAGAAAAATACTTAAATCATATTTGTCATCAGAAAGGAAACCATTATTGCCTTCAAGCAAAATGTCAAAAGCATTTCAGCAATCAGGACAAAAGAATGAACCGCCACAACAAGAAAATAAAAGAAAAGAGGAAATGTGCAAATTGCACGTCAATCGATCGATTTGCACCCGTTCCGTGCAGAACAGCACAAAAGCGAAGACAAGTGTTTGACGACATAATGGCACAGCGCCTATACTCACGAACAAACCGACAGCAATATCCTTTCATCGTTCATCATTGTACAAAAAGACAGCCACATTTCAACAATATCCCAAGTAAACTATCATCCTCCTGCCCCTCTCGCCCAGCACCAATTTCTACTCCATCACCATCCGCTCTTATAAGTCACAAAACTTGTGGAGTAGTACCTATACAAAAAAACCAACTGTCATTAACTGTTAAACGCTTCCATGAAACAAGGACGACATCGGTACCACGTTCAACTGATAGACAAAGGGATAAACAAAATAGAACAACAACAAAAACAACAATAAAAAATAAAAATAAAAATAAAAATAAAAATAAAAATATTCAAAGTTCTGCGTGACAAAATGACGGCAAATGAAAGAAAGAGATAGGCGTGGTGGAGCGATAGTTATAGGAATGAGGACATGCGGAAAATGAGGGGAATGATTTTTTTGTGCAATCTATTCCTGATTAAATAAATGCAGGACACAGCGACAATGGGGCGCACATTCACTTTGGCGGACACAGCGACAAGAGGCAATCAGATTTAATGACAATTTCACTCTGTAGCAATTGCCATCGCCAGTCATTCCCAGGACTGAATGCCATCAGCAATGGAAAGCTTAGAATCCTTACTACTGGAAGAGGATTGGATCCAATGACGGTAGCTAGTCTGATGTGAATTGACAAGTTACTACAGTTTCATTATACATACATATATTCAAACACGCTAACGCAATGTCTGCGGCGTGACATTGCATCGCATCAATTGAAAATGCTGTTTCGTCTTTTGGCTCCCTGTCCCTACCACCCAGACCCTCCAATATTAGTAGGTAGTTACTACAGCATAGAAAGATACGAGCAAAATTGCAATTTCTCTTTGACATGCACAATACACATAACAGAAGGGCAATGATGGGCGCGCGAAAATGCACAATGGTCAATTTTAGATCAAATAGGTGGATGTCCATGGTAAGTCATTAAACAAAGAGTCAGTGCTAGTGATTTGCTGTACGTGTGTCTGTTTATAAAGGATTAATCGTCTTTAGTTGTAAATTTTCTTTAATTTAATTGATTCATTGTAAGGTTAAATCGCAGATGAAACAATTTAATCTAATCGAAGGAACTATTAGTGTTAGAAAGTGAAAAGCAATTTGCGTAATATCGGTGGTGTAATCCGAACTTTGTGTGAAGGGTTCTTATTTGGAAGAACTTTACTTTGCATGCTAAAGGGATAAAATCGAAATATTTTGTATGCATTTTAAATCAGAAAAGTGGAGATTTAAAGAAATGTAGCTCCGAAAAGCTGAGATTCCCACATTTGAACCAACCTGCATTATTATAAAAGAGAGATAGCAACTTTTAAGTTGCGCGTAACCATGAAAACATATTCCGGATTACAGCTTTATTTTTTCCATTTTACTTCTCGCGCTTCCTCGAGATGAAAGCGTAGGAAGGGTTCTAATGGATTCATTCAGTACTGTAGATTTAAGTCAATCCAATGTGCTGTTTATGGCCATAAAATCGATGAGCGCTGGTTTCTTGTATGTATTTTCTGAAAGTTCTCGTCGTGCAAAGGTATTTATAGCATCTTTGCGGGCGGTGGGAAATCTAACACAAAGGTTGACCACACCCTTAGTTGAGGACAACGGTATAAAAATAACTCACTGCTTGAAACAATAAAACAAATAATTTGATTTGAAACATTGCATCTTTGTTTTGCTGTTTAACATCAATGCCGCCTCGTACGTAGTTGGTATCTTACGAAGGATCAAAGATCCCATAATTTATCTTAAAAAATTATACCTACCCATATTATGCCTATGTTCATTTAGTTTGTAAGCAAACCCCACAGGTGGACCAGAAGGGATGCAGTAAAGTGGGTCTCGTTATTTCTAATCATAGTCTGAGTAATTTCGTTTCGACGGTTAAATTGTTGCTTCGCTTAACTGGACAATAATGTCAAACCACTGTTGTCACGACGACTGTAATTACTCGATAGCTGACAATTAAAATATTTTTAATGATTTTCACAGTGAACATTTGATAATGCTACATAATAATATCGACACAATTCGTTATAAATAACAACCTCTATTTCAATAATATTCCACTCGTAATTTCGAAACGTCAAACATAAAAAAAATATTAAACAGGTTCGGACTTTGATAAAATTTAACACCCCGCAGCCATTCACACTCTTTCGCTCACTGTGGATAAATGCGTAAAGATAGGGGCAAGGGGGGTAAAAGGATTTTCTCATGGAAATTTTTTGCCTGCGGTACAATGATTCTGAAAGGAACACGGTACAACTTGAAAACCTTTTATTAACTTTGGCTATTTTTGATACACTTCCAATTTTTGGTAAAACTTTATTTTAACAATTTTTCTTCCAGTTTGTTTAAAAATCAAGAGAAATGGGATAAATGAAAGCACCTTACATTCTTAGTCTCCGGATAACGCAGAGCAATGCAATGAAAAATAAATGATTAAATATAGAAAAGTTGCTGGAATCATTATATTCAAATTTACCGCAAAAAAAAAAACAAGGAAAGGCTACATTCCGCTTGGGCGAACTGCCGGATACTATATTTCTATTCCTATTCCCAAAAAAGTGGACGCGGCAAAAATGTAAGTATGGGTGAACTTTTCAAAAATTCGTACACTTGAATAATTCGGGCCTATATGTTCTAAATTTCAGCTCTTGTTTTAATGCCTAATTTTTGCCGACGGACGAACGGACGTACGGACGGACATGGCTAGGTCGAACTACTATCGACGCTGATCACGAATATAGTAACTTGTACACGGGGAATATTAAGGTATGTTAAATTTATGTAGGTACTAGAGGTGTACATGAATGGCTTAAAACTAGCTTTGAGACATTCAATTTTAATTGGTGTACTCAACTCATTAGACTCATAGCTTACAAACGAGAATAAGTGGAGTACCCGATGTTTTTTGGCCATGTGAGTTGAATATTCATTTAAATCAAACACCCAGTAATAGTGCACTCACAAAGAATGAGTTATAATTAATGAATATTCATAATTTAAATTGGGTGCACAGGGGGTTATTTGGGAGTATGTCGCTGATCCTTGCAATGGTAAGCCGTTTGCACGGGAATTGCGATTTTTTGCCGTTTTATTACATTATAAGTTTATATTTAAATTAAAAAATAATCTTGAACAAAGAAAAACTGTGCGGTCCTAAGGTACGTCGTGGAAAAATAATTTTTTATCGCGTTTTGAGGACCTTTTTAAGGATTTCAAGTTCCTCTTGGTAAAGTAAGCCTGAACAGAGAAGTACTGCATAGTTTCTAGATTTGGAAAAAATAACTTTTTTTGGGTTTTTCTCAGTACATTATATATATACTATATATCAATTAATAACGTGCCCACTATGTCCGCACCCACAATTAAAGCAAGCACACTATGAATATTCCTATTTTATTCGCTTGAGTAGGTGCACCCAATTTTTCAAGCACTTTTGAAAGAGAAAAAAACAAGCAAAAAACCCTTCCTTTTTTAAAACAATGAGTGAATACCATATTTTCTTTTTATACCCTATTCTAAGGGTATATTAATTTTGACGCATAGTTTGTAACATACCTTAATATTGCCCGTAGACCCCTAAAAGTTACTATATTTATGATCAGCATCGATAGTAATGTCCATCTAGCCATGTCCGTCCGTCCGTCCGTCTGTCGGCAAAAATTAGGCCTTTAAACTGGACCTAGAGAGCTGAAATTTTAACCATATACTCTCTAGGGTCCCGAAATAATCAAGTTTACGAATTTTTGAAATCCGTCCACAGACACGCCCACAAACTCAAAAAAACAAAATTTTGGAAAAAATCGAATTTTGAGCTAGAATGCTGAAATTTTTTATATATGATCTATGACTCCTAAAACTGTTCGGTATAAAAATTTTTCAAAATCCGCCCACTGACACGCCCACAAATAAATAAAACAATTTTTTTGAAAATCCAAAGTTTGAGCTAGGGAGCTGAAATGTATAATATATACTCTCTATGGGCCCTTTATGCTCGTGTGTAAATATTTTCAAAATCCGCCCACTGGCACGCCCACAATTTTTTTTTTTTTTTTTGAAATTCAAAGTTTGAGCTAGGGAGCTGAAATTTATAATATATACTCTCTAGGGGCCCTTTATGCTCATGTGTTAATTTTTTTTAAATCCGCCTACTGATACGCCCACAATTAAATAAAACAATTTAATTGAAACACCCAAGTTTGAGCTAGGGAGCGTCTTTTTTTTGATAAAATCCTTTAAATGTTATATAACAAAATATGTAGAGCGTTCTTAACAATTCAACAATACTTAGACTTTTGTCACGCCCACTTATGAGGGATAGGAATAAGAATAGGGTATCCAACAGTTCACCCAAGCAGACTGTAGCCCGTCCCTATGTTTTCTTTTTTATTAGAGCACATTTGTTTTGCTCACATATGTGTAACGAATTGAGTATGCTGAAGAAGTGCACACCTATGAATCTATCAAATGAAAACATTCATGCAGAGCTACCATTAGAATATGGTATAAGAACTTATGGTTGTGTAAGTATGAAAATAAAGTTTTAATTCATAAAATGAATAATTTAAGGTTAACATTACAAAATTGTATCAATAAGATTTAAATCCCTTGATATTTATTACAGCCCTTCATTATATGCTTGACGGAATAGTAACGTACTCCAAAGTGCATCAGTTATGCTTTGTTTACCATAGAGCTATCACTAGCGAGAATCAACCGTCCCTGCAATGAGCCATTGATATATGGTTGGATGTTTCGGAGGGGAATGGGTATCGTATCAATCCGAAAAAAGAACAGATTAGTTTTGCTGCTCGTTCTTTGATCCACTCCCAACTTTTATATGAAAGGAAGAGTGATTCCCAAAAACTCAGCTATCTTCTGTTAGCTAAAAATGCCCTTTAAGCTGTTACAAAGGCTCTACACCGCAGTTGTGCGCCCCGCAGTTACATAAGGTTCACAAAGTTGGACAGCGTACACATAGTATGAGGCAAATTAGCGGCAACTAAGATGAAGATGCTTCGCATATCAGCAGGGGTCACAAAGCTTCAAGTTCAAGATTCTTCACGTCAAAGAACCTATCCACCTACCAAACTCAGTTGGTACTGTCATTTTCAAGGGAGAGATAATACCAAACCTTTAAAAGGCAATAGCATTCCCATACAATCGAGAAAGCGAGGTAGGCCTAAAAACTCATGGATCACAAAAATGCAGCAAGCATGCAACACTCTTTGCGGGTGGCAACGGTGCAGTAGTAGTGTATTCGCTTAGTGAATGGAGGATCGTGCGTTCTAATCCCGGCCAAGTCCATTACTTTATATCAAATACATGAAATCGTTATCTCCCTAAGCAACTTAGAACACCACCCGTGGAGAAAAACCCTACAACTGCACCCAAACACTTCTTTCCTATCTCTCTATTCTTTCTAATAGTAAGTAGCACCGAAAAGCATGCAATAAAATATGTTGAAAATTCAAGCGATGCTAATAAAAATTAACCGATTAAAATAATATTCCAACTTGACTTTTATTCAGTCTAATGCAATAGGTAATGAAAAACAATGTGTCATAAAAAAGGTATAACAAAAAGTATGAAAAGAAAAAGTATTAGATTTGTAAGTATAAAAGTAGGTAGTAGATCATTTTAAGTTAATAAAAATAGTTTTAAGCTTTAATAAGCACATAGTTTAGAAATGAAATTAAATCCAAAATGTTGTTAATTCCAACACCCCTCGTCAACATTTGTATTCGAAATCCATTCCAAGCTTTTGGAAACAGTATATATGTTTGTCCCTCGGGAGTGCTTTCATCAGCCCATCTGCTGCGATCAGTTCAGTTTGAAGATAATCGATGTTAACTGCACCATTCTCAATCGCCTCTCTGATAAAATGGTACTTATAATCCATATGCTTGGTTCGCGAATGCTTGACCCATAATTTGCAATTTGTTGTGCACTTTGATTGTCGCAATAGATCAACGTAGGATCAGCTGGAGTAACCTTTAGTTCTTTCATTAAAAAACGTAGTGAATAGGCTTCTTTTGCAGCTTCGGACAGAGCAATATATTCCGCTTCTGCACTAGACGTTGCCACAGTTCACTGTTTTTTTTAGACTCCCAGCTAATAGCAGCACCTGCAAATATAAAACAGAAGCCAGTTTGAGATTTCCTATCGTTTATATCCTCCGCCCAGCTCGCGTCAACATAGCCTATCAAATTCAAACCAGTTTTTCGAAAGACTAATCTCGCATGTTTTGTGAAACAAAGATACCGCATTAGTCGAAGAGCAACATTCCAGTGTTGTTTTTTAGGATCTTGAGCAAAATGTGCTAGGCTGCTCACACTGTATGCAATGTCAGGTCGGCTGAACACTGCAAGGTGCATCAAGGATCCAATTAACTCCTGATACTTCTGTCTGTCAACAGCAACACATTCTCCAGTGATGGTCGGTTCCTTTTCGAGCTTGAGCTTGACCTGCATTGGAATAAAATTTGGTTTAGCGTTTTGTAAATTGTATTTGATGCAAAGATTATTGATATAACGCGATTGAGAAATTGATAAAGTCAGATTTTTTATTATTATCTCAAGTTCTATGCAAAGAGAAGGATTTCCAAGATCTCTTATATCAAAACTCTCAGAAAGTTGTTGCTTTATCAATTTAATTCTTGATTTAAAATTGGAAGCAATTATTATGTCATCCACATATATTCCGATAATAGTCTTTTCTTCCTCATCGATTTTAAAATATACACAATGATCGTAGTTCGATTGTAATAAGGTCAAACTCTCGAGCTTTACGTTTAAAGTTGCGTGCCACTGCCTGCTCGCCTGCTTAAGCCCGTAAAGCGCCTTATTTAAGCGACATACCTTTTGCGGGTGGTGACAGTCTACAAAACCTTCAGGTTGAGTCATGAAAATCTCTTCGCTAAGCTTGCCATTTAAAAAGGCAGTTGAAACATCCAAGTGATGAAGTTCCATGTCATATTCGACAGACATAGCATAAATAAGTCGAAGTGAACTTTGTCGTATAACCGGCGAATAAGTTTCAACGTAGTCGATGCCGAACTTTTGACTATAGCCCTTAGCGACGAGTCTCGCTTTTCGTCTCTCAATTGTTCCATCTGGCTTGTATTTTGACTTGAAGACCCACCGAGAGCCTATAGCCTTCCGATTCATTGGAAGTTCGCATAAAGTCCAGGTTTTATTTTTCATAAGGCAATGGTACTCTTCCTTCATAGCCACAGTCCTCTCACTAGCATCAGGAGAGTTCATAGCTTCTTTGAAATTTGTTGGGTTTTCGAGAAAACTCGTAGTCAGAGCTAATTCAACTATATTTTTTGATTTATAACGTGGCCTTAATCTCTTCCTTATGTCATCCTCTTCGGTTTGATTTTTGTTTTTGTCTACGCCTTCTTTTCCATTGAGTTGGTCTTCGCCAAAATTATCATGTACATCATCGGAGCTTTCATATTTATCTTCATTATCATCATCTTTTTGTTCTTTTGTCATTTTCTTTGAAGTTTCCGGAACTTTTGACTTCTCTATTATGTTTCCTTTGCTAAATTCAAATTCATAGAAATCGTTATTTTTATGTTCAATTTGGCCTGCATCGATATGCTCAATAAACCGAACGTCTCTACTTTTGATGATATCTCTCGATGCTTTTTTCCACAAGCGGTATGCTTTGGATTCTGCGGAGTATCCAACAAGGACAAATTCAATGCTTTTCGGATCCAGTTTGGATCTACCTGTGGCCTTGTTAAGTACAAAAGCACGACAACCAATTTGGCGAAAGTGACTTACGACGGGTATCCTACCTGTCCAAATTTGTTGAGGTGTTTTTTGCTTGTTAAGCATTGTAGGAGAATGATTCCGTATATAAGCAACGAGCCATCTCAACCAATGTTTTGTTGTGGGGTGTACTCAACAGTCGATTGCCGCTTAATACCATTTTCGCTCAAAAAAATTGGAAAATTCTTCACTCAGCAGCTCTCGCGCATTATCGCTTCGAAGTGTTTTAATCTTGAAATTAGTCTCATTCTCAACTAGCTGTTTAAAATTCTTAAACACACTTAAATACTCAGTGTAAGCGTTGCCAAGGCTACAATCACACGCACACGTATTGCGAAAAAGAGCCGCGTTGCGTAAAATGTGCCGGTAAACATTTATCGAAGGAATGCGCTCTAAGTAGACAAGACCTACCAACATGCATAAATTGCAATGGAAAACATCCGGCAAATTATCGCGGATGCGAAGTGGCTAAGGAACTTCAAAATAGGCGCGACAAAATAAAGAAAACTACGCTACCAATCGCAAATAAAACCAATAACAAACCTGAAAGGGGCAACAATAAAACCAATGAAGGACGAAAAAAGGCTAAAGAAATGGTCAAAACACAACCCCCAAGAGAAGGAAAATTGCTTAGAAAAAAGTCACCGAAAGCTGTTCCACAAACATACGCTGAAGCTGCGTTGCAAGGACGCGAACAAACAAATAAAACATCTGATCCAGTCTCCCAAGTTTTCTCTGCAATTCTTGCCAGGCTAGAAGAACAGAGCCAAATTAATAAACGTATGTTTGAAAAACTCGTCAAGCTCGAAAATCAATTTCGAAGTACACGTGCAATAATATAAATATGACGGATTTAGTTAAATTAGTGACATGGAATGCGAACGGCCTTCTGCATAAGATGGACGAGCTCGAGATATTCATTCATAAATATGAAATTGATATTTGTTTGATTTCGGAAACTCATCTGACGAAAGAAACCAGCACAAACATTCGAGGATACATTGCCTATCACGCATATCACCATTCGGAAAGGGCGAGAGGCGGGGCATCCTTGTTGATCAAAAATACCATTGAACACTCAGTCAGTGGAACAATCGAGCTTGACAAACTGCAATTATGCACGGTGAGCGTAAAAATTAAACACATAAAATATGATTTTGCAGCTATCTATTGCCCCCCACGTGCAACGATAGAAAGAAGCGATTTTATAAGTATCTTTGACTCACTTGGACGAAATTTCGTCATCGGAGGTGACTTTAACGCAAAACATACCTTCTGGGGATCGAGATGCATTTCAGTAAAAGGTAGAGTTCTTTACGAAGCCGGTATGGAATTGGGGGTAGACTTTCATTCCTCAGGTAAACCGACGTACTGGCCCTCGGATACGGCAAAAACACCAGACCTCATCGATTTCTTCATCACGAAAGGTTTGTCGGGAAACTCTATTGTAGTTGAGGAATGCTTCGATCTTTCCTCTGATCATTCACCGGTCATTTTGACAATTAACGGCTGTCTACGAAAAAAAGAAGGTCCGCCCAGACTAACTAACATGAAAACAAACTGGGAATCCTTTAAAAAATACTGTGAAAGTAAAATCGATCTCAAAGTGTCTCTTCGAACACCCCACGAACTTGAAGACGAAGTCGATCAATTTATTAACGTCATACAATGCTCAGCCTGGAAAAATACTCCCCATAAACGGAAAATAACCACAAATTGCGAAATAACATATCCCTTGGAAATCACGCAATTGTTAAAGAAGAAAAGGGGAGCGCGCAAAAGATGGCAACAATCTCGCGCTCCACAGGATAAAACCACTCTTAACTACCTTTGTAGTAAACTTAAGAGAGAAATTCGAGACTTTAAAAATCGTCAAATTTCTACATATCTTGGAAGCCTAACTGCGGATAAAAGTACAAATTACTCGCTCTGGAAAGCCATGAAAGGCATTAAAAAACCAAAAACGCAAGCGCCACCCATCAGGAAAATCAATGGAGAATGGGCGAAGAGTGACAAGGAAAAAGCCGAAATATTTGCAGAACATTTGGAAGAAACATTTAAACCATTTGATGGTCAAGCGTTGCTCGAATTTCCTGTCCTAACCGTGGCACCTGACAATTATAGAATAAAAAGTGTATCGCTAGCCGAACTACGCTTCGAAATAGAGAAACTAAAATTAAACAAAGCTCCTGGATATGACTTAATCACAGGACAGGTCCTTAAAGAGTTACCTAGGAAAGCTTTAATAAAGTTTGCATATCTTATAAAGGCATCGTTCAGGTTATTGTACGTTCCACGACAATGGAAGGTAGCTGAAGTTATAATGGTTCCAAAGCCCGGTAAACCACTGAATGACAAAAAATCATATAGGCCAATATCTCTCTTACCGATAATGTCGAAGGTATTCGAAAAACTTTTGTTAAAGCGCCTACATCCGATTATCGAAGAACGTCGATTAATACCTGACCACCAATTCGGATTCAGGATTAAGCACTCTACAATCGACCAGGTTTACAGAATAACCAATGTAATTGAAAAAGCCCTAGAGGAGAAAAAAATATGTTCTAGTGTTTTTCTCGACGTCTCTCAGGCCTTTGATAAAGTATGGCATACAGGGTTGAAACATAAGCTAAGACAAGCTTTTCCGAAACAGTTATCTGATATCCTTAGTTGTTACTTATCAGACAGACTCTTTCGTGTAAAACACGGAAATGATTACTCTGAATTTAAAGAAATCGCGGCAGGAGTTCCCCAAGGAAGCGTTCTTGGACCGATCCTATTTCTAATATACACTAGTGATATTCCTCAAGAAGAAGGCACAACAGTAGCCACATTTGCAGACGATACAGCTATATTAGCGGTCAGTAATACCGTTGAATCAGCAGCTAATAAACTCCAACGTTCTATTGACAAAATTTGTGATTGGACAAAGACTTGGCGTATTGCTGTCAACGAGGCCAAATCAACGCACGTGAATTTTACTTATAAAAAGGTAGACAACTTACCCATTTTCATTGATTCGGTACGAATTCCGTACGCAAACGAGGCAAAATATTTGGGTATGACACTCGATGCGAAATTAAAATGGAAACCGCACGTCAAGAAGAAACGCGAAGAGCTCGCCATTCGATGTAAACAAATGCACTGGCTGCTTGGTAGATTTTCCCAACTCAGCATGCAGAACAAGCTGCTTTTATACAAGCAAGTACTAAAACCGGTTTGGACATACGGTATACAACTTTGGGGTTGTACCAAATCCAGTAATATCAAAATTTTACAAACTTTTCAAAACAAAGTGCTAAGAAAAATAGTAAATGCACCATGGTTTATCAGAAACACTGATATCCACAGAGACCTAACTATGGCTACCGTCGAAGATGAAATAAAACATTTTGCCTGCAAACAACAGACACGCCTTCACGGTCATTGCAATATCACCATGCTACAAATTCGAGAAGATACTAACCTAGTGCGCCGATTACAAAGGATAAAACCATTTGAATTAGCGCAATAAGATGTAACCGCGTGCTTATGGCGGTATTAGCAGATGCCTCCACTGGGAAGCTGCCTGCCAAACGCGTAATTTACAGTTTAAATAAAACTACTAGATAGGAATAACCTAGTTGTAGTATGCAGGTTTCGAAGGGAGGTGGTTTTTGTTTTCTTATCTTAAGTGAGAAAGAGTCGCATGTACGATTTTCCACCTACCCCAATTATTCGTCCGAGCCTAGTTCTGGTTCCAAGTCTCGTGCTTTTAACCAGGATAGGTAACTCTCAGCTTGCTGAGAGTAACGATAATATTACTATGGCTTGGGAGTAATATTAGAAACTCTATAAAAAAAAAAAAAAAAAAAAAAAAACTTAAATACTGACTCTTTTGTCGCAAAAAGTAAACAAATACCTTACGGGAATAATCGTCAATAAATATTGCGAAATAAAGGCTCCTGCTGATTGATTCCACATTCATGGGACCGCATAGGTTCGTGTGTATAATTTCTAACATCCGCTTTGAAGACTTTTCTGTTTTTGTAGGGAATGGAAGCCTAGATTGTTTTCCTTAAATGCATGCAACGCAATCTATTTTATTATTTCCAAACTTCGGCAGCCCTTTAACCATTGATTGGCTTTTTAATTTACGAAGTGATGCACAGTTAAGAAGACCATATCTCTTATGCCAGCATTCAAGAATATTATTTTCCAGCTCAACTTTGTTACATCGATTTTGTTCCGATGCTAGTACAAGAGTAGAGTAGAGTCTCTTACTTTTCACAGCCTCAACCAAAAGCCTATCACCTCGAAAAATATGTGCACGTCCTCCTTCTATCAACAGCTTACATCCATTGTCAGTTGCCTTATTTGTTGAAATGAGATTACTTCTCAAACTTGGAACATAGAGATTACGATAAAAGCATATGATTCTCTGTTCTCCGCGTACCAATATAGCTAACTGAACAGTTCCTATGCCCTCAACATTTGCCGATTTTTTATTCGCAACCTGCACCTGACCTGAGTAGTCGGTGTCTAAATGTATGAAGAATTTTTTATCGCAGCACATGTGCGAGGTGGCTCCACTATCTATGAACCAATTTGTTTTATCTAAGCTATTATCTATTGAATCAACTTTGTGCGAAATTTCCTTTAATTTTTCACGTTGTTCAATCTCGGTTGCAATGAAACCTTCCTCATGCGAAACATTTTCCATAAATCGTAATTTTCCTCTTTGAATATTGACTCGACAATCTCGTTTCATATGCCCCTTGCGCCCACATCGATGACAATTGTAATTAAAACTAGGTTTTGACATACCTGATTGCAGTTCGAGTGGCTTCTTTCTATGAAATTTGACTTTGAGTGCATCATGCTTTCCATTCGTTGTTGGTTTCCTTTTATCGCTCACCTCTAAAAGTCTGGTACGTAATACGTCCATTTTGGGGAACTCATTACAGGCATCAAAAGCAGCTTGTATGTCCTTATAGCTCGCAGGCAATCTATCCAGCAACAGCATCACCAGCAGCTCGTCAACCAGCTTGGCATCCATCTCCCGCAACCGAGTAACAATTGAATTAAAATGAATAAGATATTGTTCCATATGTTCATCTTTAAGCATTTTGAAATTAATTAACTTACGGAATTGCTCTACCTTTTGTCTAGTTCCCTTTCGTTCGAACGTGGTCTTCAGAAAATCCCAAAGCTCCTTACACGAAGTGAATGTCAGCGACACTTGGGCGGGTTCCATAGCAATTATAAGCTCGGCCCTGGCATCCATATCCTTGATGTTCCATTCCTCAATTTTATCAGCATCTGTTGTAGGTCTTACCTCCAGCCCTTGCACAATTTTCAGCAAACGATTCTTGTGCAAAACTGCCTCCATTTGAGGCTTCCATGTGAGGAAATTTTCCCCATTAAAGAGTGAAATGTTCCCGGTAAAAGTAGTCATTGCATTAAATGCAAATGCAAAAATATATACTATACTTTAAATTCTATTATATTCCGAAGGGTCTGGGCCCATAACCTGTTGAAATTTCATGCGATGCTAATAAAAATTAAGCGATTAAAATAATATTCCAACTTGACTTTTATTCAGTCTAATGCAATAGGTAATGAAAAACAATGTGTCAAAAAAAAGGTTAGGTATAACAAAAAGTATGAAAAGAAAAAGTATTAGATTTGTAAGTATAAAAGTAGGTAGTAGATCATTTTAAGTTAATTAAAATAGTTTTAAGCTTTAATAAGCACATAGTTTAGAAATGAAATTAAATCCAAAATGTTGTTAATTCCAACAAAATACAATATTGCCAGGTGCTGCTTGCTGTTAAACACAAATGCGGGGACGGGCTACAGTCCGGTTGTGCGAACTGTTGGATACCCTATTCTTATTCCCAACCCTCATAAGTGGGCGTGACAAAAGTCTAAGTATTGTTGAATTGTTAAGAACGCTCTACATATTTTGTAATATAACATTTAAAGGATTTAATCGAAAAAAACGAAGCTTTTGTGAAAAAACGATCCCTAGCTCAAACTTTGACTTTTCAATAATATTGTTTTATTTTATTATGCGCGTGTCAGTGGGCGGATTTTAGAAATTTTGTCTCCCGAGCAGTTTTAGGAGTCAAAGATCATAATATAAAAATTATCAGCTTTCTAGTTCAAAACTCGATTTTTTCGATAAATTTGTTTTTCTGAGTTTGTGGGTGTGTCTGTGGGCGGATTTCAAAAATTCTTAAAATTGATTATTTGTAGGTCCAGTTTATAGGCATAATTTTTGCCGACAGACGGACGGACGGACATGGCTAGATCGACATTACTATCGATGCTGATCATAGCTATAGTAACTTCTAGGGGTCTACGGGCAACGTTTAAGTATGTTACAAACTATGAGTCAAAATTAATATACCCTTAGAATAGGATATACAAAAAACAAACTAGCATTTGATTGGTATCAGTGACAAAGTGATTCGAAATCTGTCTGCAGTTATTTTTTGAAGCCAAGGTGACGAAAACAACAGGCGGAAAGTAAGGATGCAGTGAAGTGGGAGGGGTATGATCCATTTAGTCCAGATCATAACATCATAGTTAAAGAGAAACATAGGGACGGGCTACAGTCCGCTTGGGCGAACTGTTGGATACCCTATTCTTATTCCTATCCCTCATAAGTGGGCGTGACAAAAGTCTAAGTATGGTTGAATTGTTAACAACGCTCTACATATTTTGTTATATAACATTTAAAGGATTTTATCAAAAAAAACGCTCCCTAGCTCAAACTTGGGTGTTTCAATAAAATTGTTTTATTTAATTGTGGGCGTGTCAGTAGGCGGATTTAAAAAAAATTAACACATGAGCATAAAGGGCCCCTAGAGAGTATATATTATAAATTTCAGCTCCCTAGCTCACTTTGAATTTTCAAAAAAAAAAAAATAATAATTGTGGGCGTGGCAGTGGGCGGATTTTGAAAATATTTACACATGAGCATAAAGGGCCCATAGAGAGTATATATTATAAATTTCAGCTCCCTAGCTCAAACTTTGGATTTTCAAAAAAATTGTTTTATTTATTTAAGGGCGTGTCAGTGGGCGGATTTTGAAATTTTTTTATCCCGAGAAGTTTTAGGAGTAATAGATCATATATAAAAAATTTCAGCTTTCTAGCTCAAAATTCGATTTTTTCCAAAATTTTGTTTTTTTGAGTTTGTGGGCGTGTCTGTGGGCGGATTTCAAAAATTCGTAATCTTGATTATTTCGGGACCCTAGAGAGTATATGGTTAAAATGTCAGCTCTCTAGGTCCAGTTTAAAGGCCTAATTTTTGCCGACGGACGGACGGACGGACGGACATGGCTAGATCGACATTACTATCGATGCTGATCATAAATATAGTAACTTTTAGGGGTCTACGGACAATATTAAGGTATGTTACAAACTATGCGTCAAAATTAATATACCCCTAGAATAGGGTATAAAAAGGATGAAAGAAGATCTGTAAGATAATTTAAATCCGAAATGTATATAAGCCTAATAATATCCCGGGCTGTGACGGGCTAATAATACCACTGCAGCACTTCTAAAAACTATTAAAAGCATTTGCAATAACCCCTTTTCACGTTTAAGTACTGGAAAATACATGGTGTGATCTGTAGTATGGGGACAGCTGTTCTGAATTATTCGAAATCTGCACCAGATTCCGGTAAGGAGATGCGCTATCATGTAACTTCATCAATCTTGTTCTGGAGCATAATAGTGCGCAGGGCAGGTATCAACATGGAAGGCACTATATATATAATAAATTAAAGAAAATTAATGAAACGATAAAATTAGCACCATATATATGCTTCCAATTTTTGAACACACTTCGCTTTACCCCTGAAAGCCACCATTGTCAAAATACCTCACTACATTACATACATTTCTTCAACTATTTATGAACATTAATATACCCTTATGAAAGTGTTTAAGTATAATCAGTATAATATCATTCAAACATTAAATAACGGACATTTGTCAACCGATTGACTTGAGTAGACAAGGTTTTAAACGTCAATTCAGTGCAATTTTAACAATGAATCGCTTTGGTCAATAGAGGCAGCCACTTGCTTTCAAAAACTAGTATAAATAAATTTTAAAGGACCAAATCAAATTAAAATACATCATGTATGGAAATCGGTTGTTGTTTTTTTAAGTTATTCGATATTCACATACCGACATAAAAGATAGCCTACCCATTATAACTAAAGCTTTTAAGAAAATATGCTGTTACTTCAAATCCTTGAATTGTTTTTTTTCTCCTTAAGGGATATTACACATAAGGGCGTAATAAATCTAAGATATTGATACGTAACAATAAAATAAAATATTTATAACTTGGAAGATATTGTGGTACGGTTCTTAATGGTTAGTGGGACGACCTTCAGTGCATTGGAACTTGGATCGTCAAAGTAAGGGCGGGTACGGGATTTAACATCATCCGAATCCTAAAGCAAGGGTGTGTGTTATATTTTCCTTCTTTCTTTGTTTTTCTTTTCCAGAATTCCGTCTAGATTATCACGTTAAGTTTAAATAAAGAACCTTCTTCGTAGTAAACATCAACTAAACGAATGACACCTTAGTGCAGATCGCTTTTTCAAAACATATGGGTAGATAAAAACCGCATACTGCCAGTTCTGCCTTATGGCACCGAGTGCTGGAAGGTGCCGTGACATAAGGCCAAATTTTTGAATAAATCAACATTTATCTTCGAAAATATATCAAATAGTCTTTAAAAATACTTTCACCATTTTTTTTTAATGGAGGCGTTCGCTTTTGAATTTAAAATATCAAACGCCAAATATATATCTTCAGAGATTAGAAACAAATTGGAATTATCATACAAATTACTATGGCTAACGAAATAAATGCAATCAACTGGAGCCGATGAACAAAGAACAAAGGGAGCGATGAGCTTGAAGATTTTACTGGCGACGACGATGAGGATTATGTTCCCGATGGAGATAATGATGATGCGGATACTGCATAAGGAGTGGGAGGAATCAAAAATTCTGTATACAGGTAAAAAAGAAGGACATCAGAGAGCTGTGAATTTGGGAGAGGTGATGATTGAGCTAAAAACCCAAGCCCAGCGGGAGGACTGTTGTTGCTGATTTTTTTTTACAAGTTTTGAAGGTGTGGCAAAAGTTCTGGAATCTGAACTGGCTTATGTTGGAACTATTTTTAAAGAAATGCTTCCGGATCCTAGTAACCCGACACGATCCACTATGTTTGGATTTACCAATAAACCACTGGCAGTCATTTTACAGTCAACAATACACTATAATACCTAATAATAACAATTGCTTGGAGAAGCAAGAAAGCCACAAACCATTCTGTTTTAGAACAATATCAGTCTAGGCGTGGACGTCATGGACCAAATGTTGGGAGAATACATCCAAACGACAGACGAAGAGATAGCGATTAGCTTTTTTCTACAACATGTTGCATGTCGTAGCCTTGGCATCTTTCATAATTTACAAAAAAGCAAATGATGTGAGTGCAATGAACAAAATCAATGCAAGTCTACAAAATCTGCAATCTTTGATTGAGCAGTTAGTGACCCCTCAGACCGAAACAAAGATGAACAATCCAAAGGTATTAGCAGTATTTTCCGTTAGAAATGGCATCGAACTCTTCTTCTGAGTATTATTACAACATAGGACTCCACAGCCCAGCGGTAGCCAAACTTCAACGGGACAGAAAAAGTCTTGTTGAATTTTGCCGAATAAACGAAAACACAAAGGAAAACCAGATTCAAAATAATAAAAAAACATAGGGGCGGGCTACAGTCCGCTTGGGCGAACTGTTGGATACCCTATTCTTATTCCTATATCTCATAAGTGGGCGTGACAAAAATTTAAAGGATTTTATCGAAAAAACTAAGCTTTTGTAAATAAAAACGCTCCCTAGCTCAAACTTTGGTTTTTCAATAAAATTGTTTTATTTAATTGTGGGCGTGTCAGTAGGCGGTTTTAAAAAAAATTTAAGTATGAGCATAAAGGGCACCTAGAGAGTATATACTATAAATTTCAGCTCCCTAGCTCAAACTTTGGACTTTCAAAAATAAAAAAAAAATAATTGTGGGCGTGTCAGTAGGCGGATTTTGAAAATATTTACACATGAGCATAAAGGGCCCCTAGAGAGTATATATTAAAAATTTCAGCTCCCTAGCTCAAATTTTGGTTTTTCAAAAAAAATATTTTATTTAATTCTGGGCGTGTCAGTGGGCGGATTTTGAAAATTTTATGTCCCAAGCAGTTTTATGGGCCAAACGATCATATATAAAAAATTTCAGCTTTCTAGCTCAAAATTCAATTTTTCCCAAAATTTGTTTTATTTAATTGTGGGCGTGTCAGTGGGCGGATTTTGAAAATTTTATGTCCCAATCAGTTTTATGGGCCATAGATCATATATAAAAAATTTCAGCTCTCTAGCTCAAAATTCGATTTTTTCCAAAATTTTGTTTTTTTGAGTTTGTGGGCGTGTCTGTGGGCGGATTTCAAAAATTCGTAAACTTGATTATTTCGGGACCCTAGAGAGTATATGGTTAAAATTTCAGCTCTCTAGGTCCAGTTTAAAGGCCTAATTTTTGCCGACGGACGGACGGACGGACGGACGGACGGACGGACGGACGGACATGGCTAGATCGACATTACTATCGATGCTGATCATAAATATAGTAACTTTTAGGGGTCTACGGGCAATATTAAGGTATGTTACAAACTATGCGTCAAAATTAATATACCCCTAGAATAGGGTATAAATATAGGGGCGAACTGTTGGATACCCTATTCCTATTCCTATCCCTCATAAGTGGGCGTGACAAAAGCCCAAGTATGGTTGAATTGTTAAGAACGCTCTACATATTTTGTTATATAACATTTAAAGGATTTTATCAAAAAAAAAACAAAGCTTTTGTTAAAAAAAACGCTCTCTAGCTCAAACTTTGGTTTTTCAATAAATTATTTTATTTAATTGTGGGCGTGTCAGTAGGCGGATTTAAAAAAAAATTACGCATGAGCATAAAGGGCCCCTAGAGAGTATATATTATAAATTTCAGCTCCCCAGCTCAAACGTTGGATTTTCAAAAAAAGTTTTTTTTTTTTAAATTGTGGGCGTGTCAGTAGTCGGATTTTGAAAATATTTACACATGAGCTGGAACGGCGCATAGAGAGTATATATTATAAATTTCAGCTTCCTAGCTCAAATTTTGGTTTTTCAATAAAATTGTTTTATTTAATTGTGGGCGTGTCAGTGCGGGGATTTTTAAAATTTTGTTTCCCGAGCAGTTTTAGGAGTCATAGATCATATAAAATAAATTTCAGCTTTCTAGCTCAAAATTCGATTTTTTCGAAAAAATTGTTTTTTTTTGAGTTTGTGGGCGTCTGTGGGCGGATTTCAAAAATTCGTAAACTTGATTATTTCGGGACCCTAGAGAGTATATGGTTAAAATTTCAGCTCTCTAGGACCAGTTTAAAGGCCTAATTTTTGCCGACGGACGGACGGGCATGGCTAGATCGACATTACTATCGATGCTGATCATAAATATAGTAACTTTTATGGGTCTACGGGCATTATTAAGGTATGTTACAAACTATGCCTCATAATTAATATACCCTTAGAATAGGGTATAAAAAAACGTCGCGAGAAAGCAAAGGCAAAGGCAACCCAAAATATGTCGTGTTATAAAATCTCTCATTGGAGAGTTGCTGGTAAGAACAAATTTGATCGTATCCATTTCTTCATTGGGCTTACTCATCGTCGCGAAGGATCGAAGGCAAAGCCCTAGAGGCAACACGAAATATGTTGGGTTATAAAATCCCCCACTGAGAACTGAGAACAAGTGTATGTTCCTTTTTCCCCCTTAGCTATATGTTCGACTTCTATCTGGTCAAGAACACCTTTCTGAGCAAACATAAAACACAAGTTGAAGTTGATGAAGATTTAATTTGTGTTTTAAATTCTCCTTAAAACACATCATATTTGCAAACTGAATTTTAGTTTTCTATTGGATGCCTTACTTGCATAATACTAATATTTCTTCCAGTTCATACCAATGAAGCCAATTTACATAAAAATCTAATTGAAAACTGTGGACGGTTTGTTGGTACAGTTGATAGTTTGATCTAAGTTGAAACTATTGCTCTTCTTTATATTAATAGCTTCAATCCAGGTACATGAAGTACAATTTTTGTTTGCTGAAGATTGCTAGATTGTCACTGAACTGATTTCATCCTGAAGGAAGCAAACCATTTTAATCGTAATAGATATAAAAAAACAAATCAAAGAAATGCCTTTGTTTCCATGTACACATAATCTACACATTTTTTACGTTCGTAGTTTATTATACTTCGGCTTTGCCAGTTTATATTTTTCACGTCATGACACTGATAGACAAGGGATAAAACTCTTTTTCTCTTATATTAATAAAATAAATAAATAACAAAACGGATTTGAAGCCAGAAAAAAATAATGTTTGTAGCGGCAGCGGGTAAGAATATTAAAGTTTCACCATGGATAGACATGGTATCTTATTCGCGAGTTGTGTTTTTATTATTATTTTTTTAATTATCTAATAAAACCAGGAAAAGAAATAAGTTTCTCTATCGGAATAACTTTTTGAGTCTTTTGACTCCTTAGTGTGTGGTCTACCTAAAAAACCTTTTTTTTTCAACGTTCAAACGTTCACTACCAGAGCTGAAAAACTCTGCTACCAAGGACCTGCCGACCGTCAAAAGGGAAGTGGTACAATAGATCTTTCAAGTCGCAGTGTCAGCCATGTGAGCAGGGGTAATAAAAAAAAAAGCGGCCAAGTGCGAGTCGGACTCGCCCATGAAGGGTTCCGTGCGAATTATAATTATTATTTACTTAGGCACCTATTACAGATTTATTATTAGAAAATAATGGTTCACGGTTTACGCATAAGGGTTATGTTTATGAAATTAAATGTTTTTTTTTATATTTGAGTTGATTGAATGAAAGGTAAATTGCGGTTTACAATTTATGACGCATTAAAAAAAAACTACTTGCTGGATCTCGTTCAAACCAATTTTCGTTGGAATTTTGCATGGTAATGTACATCATATATTTTTTTTAGTTTTATCGTTCCCTTATTTTAGAAGTTAGTGGGGAGGGGGGCCCACATTTTACCATTTTCGAAGTGTCGCTCGCGTAAACTATTCAGTTTATAAAAAAAACATAGGGACGGGCTACAGTCCGCTTGGGCGAACTGTTGGATACCCTATTCTTATTCCTATCCCTCATAAGTGGGCGTGACAAAAGTCTAAGTATGGTTGAATTGTTAAGAACGCTCTACATATTTTGTTATATAACATTTAAAGGATTTTATCAAAAAAAAAACGCTCCCTAGCTCAAACTTGGGTGTTTCAATAAAATTGTTTTATTTAATTGTGGGCGTGTCAGTAGGCGGATTTAAAATTAACACATGAGAATAAAGGGCTACTAGAGAGTATATATTATAAATTTCAGCTCCCTAGCTCAAACTTTGAATTTTCAAAAAAAAAAAAAATAATTGTGGGCGGATTTTGAAAATATTTACACATGAGCATAAAGGGCCCATAGAGAGTATATACTATAAATTTCAGCTCCCTAGCTGAAACTTTGGATTTTCAAAAATTAATATACCTACCCTTAGAATAGGGTAAAAAAAATTATTTTATTTATTTGTGGGCGTGTCAGTGGGCGGATTTTGAAAATTTTTTATCGCGAGCAGTTTTGGCAGTCATAGATCATATATAAAAAATTTCAGCTTTCTAGCTCAAAATTCGATTTTTTCCAAAATTTGGTTTTTTTGAGTTTGTGGGCGTGTCTGTGGGCGGATTTCAAAAATTCGTAAACTTGATTATTTCGGGACCCTACAGAGTATATGGTTAAAATTTCAGCTCTCTAGGTCCAGTTTAAAGGCCTAATTTTTGGCTACAGACGGACGGACGGACGGACGGACGGACGGACATGGCTAGATCGACATTACTATCGATGCTGATCATAAATATAGTAACTTTTAGGGGTCTACGGGCAATATTAAGGTATGTTACAAACTATGCGTCAAAATTAATATACCCTTAGAATAGGGTATAATGATATTAGAAAGCTCAATATCATTTTTGAAGACCTATCCATAAATACCACACACGTATGGGTTTGATGAAAAAAAATGTTTAAGTTTCAGTTCTAAATATGGGGAACCCCCAAAATTTATTGTTTCTTTCTATTTTTGTGTGAAAATCTTAATGCGGTTCACAGAATGCATATGCCTACCAAGTTTCAACAGTATAGCTCGTATAGTTTCGGAAAAAAGCGGCTGTGTCATTCCCGGGCAGACAGACAGACAGACATGACGAATCTATAAGGTTCCAATCGACCCAATATTAATTAAACCTCAGGAGATGTTGATTGTACATTTCTAAGCAATATTAACTCGTTATCAGGACCAGAAGCTGACATTGTGGAAACATCACAGTGCTTAAGTTTTCTCAGATGAATACAGTAAAGTATTGCGGAACCGTACCTTGGACTTCAACTTCGCAAAAGCGATGGCAGCATGGTTTATAGAAGTTGCCAATAACCTTACCAGAAGATACGTATCATCCTTCTACATATATACCTATTATTATCTGACACAATTAGGTTTGAGTTCAAAAATACCAGCTATACTTATATTTATATTTAATGAGTTAGACAATTCAATTTGTCGCTACCAGGAAGGCACACCACTTTTACTGACATTTTCTCGTTTTTCTAAGAAAGACGATTAGGAGCTTCAATGAGAAGGAGCTTGGGTTTACAGCACTCCCCAACTCAGCAACGAATAACTGCCACTTGATACGAGCAAAGGCAGGACAATCGCAAAGGAAATGTTTCGCAGTGTCATCGCTTTCTCCACAGGCTTCGCAGATGGTGGTATCGCCTAACCCTACTAACTTAAGATGCTTGGCAAAAACGTAATGGTCCGCAAGAACGCCAGTAATTTGTCTGCAGTCTTCTCAGTTGAGAGACAACAAGAATGCCGCAGATATTTTACAGAAATCAGGAAGAATTCGTTTAGTCTGTCTGCACCCTGGAAAGTCATTTCATCTGCTATTGTGTTTATGTGAAACCGTCAATGATATCACTGACCGAGGACGCAGGCAGACATAACGGCGGTTCGGGTCTGAGCAAGTTTATTGGAGATCTTATTTCCTGTGATCCGGTTACGAACAGGGACCCAAACAAGATTAAGTGAATTCAGAATTCCGACCGAATTCATAGAGATCTTGCATTCCGGAACTATTTTGGAGGTGGTTAAAAGGTTGGTCTTAAGCGCAGTTTATTTGTCGCTACAGACGCAGATACTCCAACCCCTCCACCTGTTCCTCACAACATAGTCCATATCCATAGCCATAAGAATGTCATCAAGCTCCGTGTGGAAGACTGACGCATGTTTGCCTAAAGAGAAAATAAGTCTAATGTTGTCGCTCTCGATGAAAACACCAGCAACAGATCCTTGACCGGTTTTGGAGTCATCGCTGAAGATTCGACCGCATTCTTTTCCGGTGCAGGGAAATAAGTCCACGGGAACTAAGTCCACGGAGGGACTTAGTTCCCACTTAGTGGGAAATAAAACCACTTTCGCGAAGTGGACTTAGTTCCCATGTAAGGTGGGAAATAAATTCCCAAAACTCTGAATGGTTTTAGTTCCCTTGTAATGTGCAGTAAATTCTCACTGTCGACAAAGAACAAAATAAAATTAAAGAGTCAAGTAGGTACTTTGCAATTTTTATTAACAAAATAGAAATTAACTTCTAACTGAGACAGAGTAATATAGGTACCGTGACCTCGCACCTACTCCAAATCAAATAGTGACCCCAAGCAGGGGGGTTGCAGGGGGGCAGCATGCCCCCCAATATGCATTGCACTTGTTACGGAGCAGTGCACTGTCCCTGTAAATAAACAAAAATTTATTAGCACAGCTGATCAATTTCCACTGACCCACATTTGTAACTTTTCCTTCATTGTCCAGATTCCGACCATCATCCTTTACACTTCAGTACCTGCAAAGAAAAACAGACAAATTAAAGAAAAAGAATGTAAACAAATAATTTCACCCGAGACACGAAGCGTACAATATGTATTCCGGCAGCCAAACCTCAGTTAAGCGTAGATGAAACGTGCATTGTCCAATTCCTAGATCATTTCCCTATGAATAATAATAATATTAATTCTAAAATCAAAAATAAAACTAACAAAAACTCCATACTTACAATCCTCTCCAATCGTCCGACAGCCACGATGTTTTGACAGTTTGTGTTTTTTTTTGTTACGAGTTTGTCTGCGCTTTCTCCTTTCTTCCAATCTCTTCCTTTCCTTGCATATTAAAATGCTTTCATTTTAAATTTCCCCAATTGGAAACTGATGGCTCGATTCCAACCCATTCCCGGTTTTGTGTTGTGTAATCGTGTAGGTATACGTTATCATTATTTTATATTATTTTATTTTTTTTAGTGACTAGGATTCGATTATGCATTTTATGACTAGGAGTATTTATTTTATTGACTACACAAAACGAAAGAACGAATCTTGACGACTGGAAGGTGAACTATTTCTTTCTCCTTCCAGGATTAGCTGAATGAAAAGGGAAATTAGAAAGGTATAGATAGAAGGAGAAAGGAAGGAATATAGTATAGAAAGAGGATAAGGAAAGAAAGAAAAGAAATGGACAAGATCTAAATACAATATATATGTACAACATTTCACGGTCAACTGGTCACAGCTGTGCAAATTTGTTTTCCTGAGCGGTCGTTGCCCTCAGAATTAATTCGGTTTTTTTATATAAAGTAAATTGCGTGCATTTCGCCATACACTGGTAAAATAATTTTGTTCATTTACTTTGGTAGTGTGAACTCCGTTTCTGGACAAGTGGTGGAGCAAAGGGACTGGTGGACTGAGTGAGTCGCTGCAGAGGTTTGGGTGGTATTTGGGCCATCACTTTTGGGCTGGTGCTCGAACCTCTGCCTTTTTGTTGACCTTAGGCCTTAACGTCTTGGTGCCGTGCTGGGACAGTTTCCCGTGGAGGCCAACGAAACCACTTTAACGGGTTTTGGTTGTACGGCCACAGAGCCGCAGCCAACCAACATATAAAACAACAACGACAGTGAACAAAGACAATTTATAACAAAATACCAACAAGAATATAAAAGTGACATCATTAAACAGTGAAACATATTATATATAAAAGGACAATAAGATACAAAAAAGAACATAAAGTGCAGTGCGTAGTGTTCCCTCCCTGGTTTGTGACAACAAAACCCCACGCACCGAGAAGTGCTCACACCCACCCCATGAGACGCAGTGGCGTAAAGATTTAACCCTTTTACTGGATTTAAGTTAATTTGAATTTTGATTTAGTTTTGAAATCTTTTATTTGCCTTTTTTTTTTTGTTTTTTTTTTTTGGAATCATAGTTTTAGTTTTGGTTTAATTTTAATATTAGTTTTAATTCGAGTTTTAAGTAAGGCTAGGGTAATAATTTTTGTGAATTCTGCCCTTGAAATAGTGCGCGTCTCCGAGGCCATATTGGCCAACATCAACTCACCGTTCTTCGTCGTGCTGGTACCAGGACAACGGGGGACCGTATAAAACCGTAAGTAGTTTTAAGTTTTACACATTTTTGAATTCTTTATTTTTAAATTTTTATAGATTAAGTGCAGAATATTATAGGTTTAGTTTTTTGGCTTTTTTTTTAATTTTTTTAGTAGTTTTAAGTTTTTTTATATAAATTAAATATTGGAAAATAGCCTTTCATGGCGTTGAGTTTTTTTTTGTTTTCTTGTGTATTTAAAGATGCGCGGCTAAGTATTTCCGCATTTGGTGTGTGAACAGCTGTGAAGGCCGTCCTTCTATAGGTCGACAATGACATAACAGGACAATACAAACGTTGACGATATGACGCGACGACATACGAACTTTCCACTACGTACATACTGACATAAATTGTGACTGGAGGGTTCGTCGAGGGGCTATCACTCACAACATCGGCCAGAGTGATAGCTAAGGTTGTGTCGAAAGACACAAGGGTGGGCTGGCCAACCTTTGCCAATAACATCTGGCATGTTTCGGGTTCATGACGAACCCGGTATCAAAGAGAGATTTAGGGAAAGCGAGTTGCGGTTAGGGTAAGATAGTTTTAGTGTAGTTTTAAGTTAGCTCAGTTATATTTTAGGGCTTAGCTTTTAATGTTAGATTAGTTAGCTTAAGCTTAGGCTAGTTAGGTTAGTTCGCGTGCTCCTTCCCTTCTCTCTCTTGGGTATCGGCCCAGGTCCTTGGACATTTTCTTTTCCTTCATTTTTGCTTTTCTATCCTTTTTTGTCCGTCCGTGGTCTACGTAGAGTAGCTTCCTTCCTTTTTTTCTCTCTTTTTACAACTTTTTGGCATGGACAAAACGTTTGTTGAGCAGGTGGTATATGGTGAGGGGACAAGAACTACCCCCGTCCGACGAGCTGAGCCGAGCAACCACAAGCATGCCGCGTCCTCCTCACCTGTATCGAAGTTGCCCCTGTGGCTCGACCCTGGTTCCCAACATAACAATGGCGCCCAACGATTTCGGTTAGGCCAGATTGCGACTCCAAGGGGATGATTTTCACTTTCGAAAGTCATCACCTTGGACTTACAACAGCCTTCGCGATTAGAATAATTTTCAACTTTAATTTTTTTACTTTTCTATCTTTCTTCTCCATGTTCAAGGACTCCTTATGCTCGTGGGTCGGAAGCAGATGGATGACGGCTATTCCAATCCTTAGGCGTATAGCCAGAGGATCTCGTGAGGTAGTCTGAAGTCTGTAAAAGATCTACGAGCGGTCAAAAGTGGGCAGGCCAAATGTTAGCTGCTACCGAAAGATCAAGGCTTTTCGCCAGTTCTTTCGTGAGGCGTAAACATAGGCTTGTGGACTTTGGCCGTGTTGAAGTGTGCCCTAGAAGTCCTGCCAGCCTAGCATTTGGTTAAGCCGGACAGCGAGTTGTGGTAGGGTGGAAAGGACATATTTCAACACTCGTTATGAATCCGAAACACCGGTCACAATCCGACTTGACGTAGAGTCGACTTTAACAATACTTTACATAACGAACTTCCGATCTATAGAACGGTTTGCGGAGAACCGGATCAGTAGTTCACACACCAACGCGTTTCTGCACATCAAAAAAAAAAAAAAAAAAATGTTTACATTTAAAACAAACAAAATTTGAATATAACATAAAAATAAAAATAAATACCAAAATAATAATAATATAAAAAAAAAATATGAGCCACAATAGGCATACCAACTCGGGGGCGGTCCCTAAAAGTACCTCCTCTTGGGACCTACAGTCCTCGCTACCACCACTGGGGAACAGCACTTCCCTCCAAAATAGGGAAGTGAGGGGAAGAAGACCTGCTACAGGGACATCGGGGTTGGACGTTACTGACTTGACGACCTACTCCTACGACTTTCTTCAACGTAACCCAGACGACTTCACCAACCGACACAATGACATTGACAGAACCAACGAAACGAATTTGAAGGTAGCTCCCCCCATCTCAACGATTCACGAAGAATCAGGGGACGAGCAAACATCCCTTCCTAAACGACGTAACGACTACGATGAACGGCACAACAGAATAGAACTTACATTCACCAAGAAAATGGTTCCACTGGAGAGACAGGACGCCGTACAAACGCAAATCAAACCATCGCTGACACAACGAACAAACCCCATAGCAGGAACGGACAACTTAAGACAAGACAACGTATATGTAGAGGACTGTGACTTACAAGAACAGATTCAGGTAGAGGACAGACAAAGTACAAGACGAATACACGAGATGGTTTCCAGTGCTGCAAGACAGAACCCAAGCGAGACGATGGCCAATTTCGCTGACACCATGAAAGGCATGATGGTGACCTTCCAGGACAGTCTGAAGGCCATTAATACTAGGCTCAATGACCTCGAGCTCTCTGTTGCAGCACAGCATGAGCCACCTCCACGGACTGACCGACGACAAAACGAGACAACTAGGCAAGGGCAGCGACAGGCGGAAGAACGGCACCCCTTCCCAGATGGCGGAAGAAGGGTCGAGCTGCCGGTTCACAAGTGGGGGCTCAAATTCGACGGTACGCAGCGAACAATGTCTGTAGAAAGTTTTATCTTTAGAGTCGAAACCCTGCAGCGACAGAATGGCGTGTCCGATACTCACTTATTCTCCCAATTCCACCACCTCCTGACTGACCATGCTGAAAGATGGTACTGGCAGTATATGCAGGAAAATAGGGATGACGAAGGTCTGAACTATTATGACCTCATAAGAGAGTTGCGTAGGCAGTTTGGCGACAATCGCAGAGACCACGAAATTTTGAGGTCGATAATGGACAGAAGACAACTGCCCCATGAGAGCTTCGACGACTTTTACAGCGACATACGTTCACTGACACTACAGATGACAAACCGACCACACGAACGGGACTTGGTAGACATTATACGACAAAACATTAAAGACCCGGTCGCGACGCTCATCTTCGGATGTTCCATTAGGAGCATCCAAGACTTAAGAGACGAATGTCGACGAGCAGAAAAACATTTAACGGACAGAGACATTAAATTCAAACGCCACGGAACAGAACTCGACGAACACACACACTCACATCATAGAACATATGATGAGCAGCACGAGGACGAGGACTTGGAGATAGCTGCCCTCCAAAATAACAGAACACAGAGACAGACTAACCCCTACAGAATGGAAAACGCAAATAGGACTGACCTGAACGGTCAAACGGACATAACGAAAAAGGTAGGAACGAGTCAAATGACCTGTCCCTCTCAATTTCATTCCCTGACTTGCTTTAGCTGTGGTCAAGGAAGTATAAACTTTCAGTGTTCCAAGTGCCAGGGAAACTCCAAAGTCGGCGGGGCATCCGGGAGCCTTCCGCCACTGAATCGCACTCACCCGGAAAATCAGACCACGATGAAGCAAGCCAGAGAATGAACGAAAACCTGGGGATCACGGGCACCGACCAACTTCAAATCCTGAAGCGGGAACCGAAGGCCAAAGAAACCTCTATCCGGAATGTGATCCCACGAAAAAGTCTTCACCAAAGGCTTCAGGAATACGCCGAAGCAAGAAAAAGAATCTTTGGCGAGGAAGTGGCCCTGTCTGTTAGCAACAGCAGAAAATATAAAAAAATTAATAGGCTTAGGGAAATTTGTGCAATAAATAGACGACGTAAGAGAAACATTTTAGAATCTGTGATATCCCTTAATGACGACAATAGGCCCTACGCTAAAGTAGGAATTGACGGCGAAGAGCTCCTGGGCCTATTGGATAGCGGAGCATCAATTAGCTGCTTAGGAAACGGAGCGTTAGAGTTCCTAGATAGGCACCGCATATCAATGACGAAAATGACGACTGACATTAAAACAGCTGACGGAAATCAACAACGAATAGAGGGACGATTTAAAACCACGATCTCATGGGGCAGCAAGTCTCAAATACTAGAGCTGTTCGTGGTGCCAAACTTGCAGCAAACTCTTTATTTGGGGGTAGATTTTTGGAGGGCGTTCAAAGTCGCCCCGAACGTGATCAGCGAACTCGACGTGCCATCGCCGAACAAGGAGCGAACACCGGTCCAGGCGCTCTCATCAGCACAATCACGCCAGTTGGAGCAGATCAAAATGTTGTTTCCCTCATTCGCGGTGATGGGGTTGGGCAAGACTAAGCTCGAACAACATATCATCGAGGTGGAAGACGAAAAGATTCCCATTAAACAAAGACACTACCCAACCTCACCAGCAATTCAGAAGCTCTTGTATGACGAGTTAGATCGGATGATTTCCTTGGGAGTCATCGAGGAGAGCAATAGTGCTTGGAGCTCGCCGGTTGTGCTGGTGAGAAAACCCGGCAAAAATAGACTGTGCCTGGACTCCAGGAAGGTAAACGCGGTAACGAAAAAGGACGCCTACCCACTTCCACACATAGAGGGACTTCTGAGCAGGTTACAGGATACCAGATACATATCCGGTATTGACCTAAAGGACGCGTTCTGGCAGATTCCTCTGGAGCCCAAATCAAGAGAGAAGACAGCCTTCACAGTCCCTGGACGGCCATTGTACCAGTTCACGGTTATGCCGTTCGGCTTGTGCAATGCTGCCCAGAGAATGTGCCGGCTAATGGACAAAGTCATACCCGCTCGTTTGAAGGAGTTTGTCTTTGTCTATCTCGATGACCTCTTGGTTTGCTCTCCAGATTTTGAAACGCACACCAGATCGCTCTCGGAAGTGGCAACTTGCCTCAGGGACGCGGGACTGACAATAAATGTCGAAAAGAGCAAGTTTTGTTACCGCGAAATAAAGTATCTAGGTTACATAGTCGGCGATGGCTGTTTGCGAACTGATCCGGACAAGGTGTCTGCAGTCGACGACTTTCCGATACCCAAGACTCCCAAACAACTCCGTCGGTTTCTGGGAATGACAGGTTGGTATCGGAGATTTATTCCGAACTTCGCGGCTCTAGCTGCACCCATGACCGACTGCCTTAAGAAAGGACTGACTTTCAAAATGACGGACGAAGCGCTAAACGCGTTTAAAAGGCTTAAGGCGACTTTGGTGTCCGCACCCATACTCACGAATCCGGACTTCACGAAACGCTTCTACATACAATGTGACGCATCGACTACAGGGGTAGGGAGCGTGATCTTCCAGATGGATGCGGAGAACAACGAACGACCCATAGCATTCGTGTCCCAAAAGCTTAAATCCGCTCAGCGAAATTATAGCGTAACGGAACTTGAGTGCTATGCGGCCGTTCTGTCGGTTGAGAAGTTCAGGGCCTATGTTGAAGGACTACCTTTCACGATCATAACCGATCATGCAAGTCTGAAGTGGCTGATGTCTCAAAAAGATCTCTCTGGCCGACTAGCCAGATGGAGCCTAAAACTTCAAGGGTTTGACTTCGAGATCGAGCATCGGAAGGGCGTCCAAAATGTAGTCCCTGATACACTCTCTCGCATCCATATGGAGGAGCTCGCCAACGAACGTGACATACTCCAGGTAGACCTTGGCTCACCATTCTTTTCCTCGGAAGAGTATGATGAGTTAAGGAAAACCGTGACCGAGAAACAAGACCAACTTCCCGACATTTGCGTTTCGGACGGATTCGTATATAAACAAACAGACATTCGGACCGGCGACGCAACACAAGAAGACAGAGCCTGGAAACTCTGGATTCCGAGGGAGTTGCGTGGGAGCCTTGTGGAATCAGCCCATAATTCCCCATCTGCAGGTCATGGGGGTATACACAAGACCTTGGCAAAGCTGAGGCAATTTTACTTCTGGCCTGGTATGGCCACTGACGTGCAGCATTTGGTCAAATGCTGCGAAATATGTAAGTGCAATAAGTCCCTGAATGTGATATCTCGACCGCCAATGGGACGGCAGACAATCACAGAGCTACCTTTCCAAAGACTGTATGTAGACTTTTTAGGACCTTATCCTCGGACTAAGAACGGAAACACACATATATTTATAGTGCTAGATCACTTCAGCAAGTACGTTTTCTTGAAACCCATTAAGAAAGCAACGGCAGCCGAGGTAGTTAAATATCTAGAAGAGAACGTATTTCATGTCTTTGGTGTTCCAGAATTTCTTCATTCGGACAACGGGAAGCAGTTTGTCTCAGAACTGTTTGCCAGCTTTTTGCAAAAGTATGGGGTCAAACATGTTCGCACTGCGTTCTACTCACCTCAAGCAAATGCATCGGAAAGAGTTAACAGGTCGGTCTTGGCCAAGATCAGGTCCTATCTCAAAGGAGACCAAAAGAACTGGGACCGACATGTTAGCGATGCGGCGTTTTCCTTGAGGAGTGTGTTGCATGATGCGACTATGTTTGAACCCTACTACGCTGTGTTTGGTACCCACATGATCCAACATGCGGGGGCCTATGAAATCCTCAGACGACTGGACAACATCAAAGGCATGAACACTGAAGTAGTCCCAAAAAATGACAAACTAGAGCTAATTAAGACCAAAATATTTGACAATCTAGTAAAAGCCCATGAAAAGGGAACCAGAACGTATAACACACGGAGTAGGGAGGTGCAATATAGGGTAGGACAAATAATATACAGACGAAATTTCAAGCAGAGTAACGCACTTGACAACTATAATGCAAAACTTGGTCCAAAGTTTATAAAAGGAATCATCCTGAAGAGAGTTGGGAACTCCCTATACGAAGTAGGAAACGTCAGTGGGGAAAAAGCCGGCGTATATCATGCCAAGGACCTTCATTCGTGAACAAACCACTTGACGCACTCGTGCCTGCCGTTGCTTACTAGCTTATCTGTGATACTTACGTTGCGTCGTGACGTCTTCCTAGGTTATTTATTTATTGTAGTACATAGTTTATTTTATTTAATGACATAGTTTATTTATTTATTTATAGAGTTTTTATTTATTCATATAGTTTATTTAGTTATAACCTATTTTATCCATTGACTTCCATAGTTCTAAGTATTTTTATCTAGTGATTGACTTTATTTGCATTTCTACCTGTGATATTTATCTTATGTGATGTTCTTTTATGTTATTTATTTATTTATTCTCATAGCTTTATTTGTTATCATATTGACCTATTTGCTTTCCTTTATTTATAGTTTTATGTGATATTTACACCAAGACGTCCGATTATGTTATTTATTTATTTATTTTCATACGTTATTTGTCTATCTTCAATTTGAATTATTGATTTACATAGTTTATTTACTTATGTCAGTCTTAACCTTCTTTCCACACACTTTTACACTTTCGGAGTTTGAAGGGAATAGCCCGGTTAGCACTGTACATCTCAGGGAGTAGGCCCTTGCCCCACGTTGGCAAAATTTTCTCCGGGTCGAGCCCAAACATTTCACTGCTCTTTTGTTTTACGAGGTCGTTTGCCTCACGACCACTCGACAAACGCCGTCGAGCCTGTTACGGAGCAGTGCACTGTCCCTGTAAATAAACAAAAATTTATTAGCACAGCTGATCAATTTCCACTGACCCACATTTGTAACTTTTCCTTCATTGTCCAGATTCCGACCATCATCCTTTACACTTCAGTACCTGCAAAGAAAAACAGACAAATTAAAGAAAAAGAATGTAAACAAATAATTTCACCCGAGACACGAAGCGTACAATATGTATTCCGGCAGCCAAACCTCAGTTAAGCGTAGATGAAACGTGCATTGTCCAATTCCTAGATCATTTCCCTATGAATAATAATAATATTAATTCTAAAATCAAAAATAAAACTAACAAAAACTCCATACTTACAATCCTCTCCAATCGTCCGACAGCCACGATGTTTTGACAGTTTGTGTTTTTTTTTGTTACGAGTTTGTCTGCGCTTTCTCCTTTCTTCCAATCTCTTCCTTTCCTTGCATATTAAAATGCTTTCATTTTAAATTTCCCCAATTGGAAACTGATGGCTCGATTCCAACCCATTCCCGGTTTTGTGTTGTGTAATCGTGTAGGTATACGTTATCATTATTTTATATTATTTTATTTTTTTTAGTGACTAGGATTCGATTATGCATTTTATGACTAGGAGTATTTATTTTATTGACTACACAAAACGAAAGAACGAATCTTGACGACTGGAAGGTGAACTATTTCTTTCTCCTTCCAGGATTAGCTGAATGAAAAGGGAAATTAGAAAGGTATAGATAGAAGGAGAAAGGAAGGAATATAGTATAGAAAGAGGATAAGGAAAGAAAGAAAAGAAATGGACAAGATCTAAATACAATATATATGTACAACATTTCACGGTCAACTGGTCACAGCTGTGCAAATTTGTTTTCCTGAGCGGTCGTTGCCCTCAGAATTAATTCGGTTTTTTTATATAAAGTAAATTGCGTGCATTTCGCCATACACTGGTAAAATAATTTTGTTCATTTACTTTGGTAGTGTGAACTCCGTTTCTGGACAAGTGGTGGAGCAAAGGGACTGGTGGACTGAGTGAGTCGCTGCAGAGGTTTGGGTGGTATTTGGGCCATCACTTTTGGGCTGGTGCTCGAACCTCTGCCTTTTTGTTGACCTTAGGCCTTAACGTCTTGGTGCCGTGCTGGGACAGTTTCCCGTGGAGGCCAACGAAACCACTTTAACGGGTTTTGGTTGTACGGCCACAGAGCCGCAGCCAACCAACATATAAAACAACAACGACAGTGAACAAAGACAATTTATAACAAAATACCAACAAGAATATAAAAGTGACATCATTAAACAGTGAAACATATTATATATAAAAGGACAATAAGATACAAAAAAGAACATAAAGTGCAGTGCGTAGTGTTCCCTCCCTGGTTTGTGACAACAAAACCCCACGCACCGAGAAGTGCTCACACCCACCCCATGAGACGCAGTGGCGTAAAGATTTAACCCTTTTACTGGATTTAAGTTAATTTGAATTTTGATTTAGTTTTGAAATCTTTTATTTGCCTTTTTTTTTTTGTTTTTTTTTTTTGGAATCATAGTTTTAGTTTTGGTTTAATTTTAATATTAGTTTTAATTCGAGTTTTAAGTAAGGCTAGGGTAATAATTTTTGTGAATTCTGCCCTTGAAATAGTGCGCGTCTCCGAGGCCATATTGGCCAACATCAACTCACCGTTCTTCGTCGTGCTGGTACCAGGACAACGGGGGACCGTATAAAACCGTAAGTAGTTTTAAGTTTTACACATTTTTGAATTCTTTATTTTTAAATTTTTATAGATTAAGTGCAGAATATTATAGGTTTAGTTTTTTGGCTTTTTTTTTAATTTTTTTAGTAGTTTTAAGTTTTTTTATATAAATTAAATATTGGAAAATAGCCTTTCATGGCGTTGAGTTTTTTTTTGTTTTCTTGTGTATTTAAAGATGCGCGGCTAAGTATTTCCGCATTTGGTGTGTGAACAGCTGTGAAGGCCGTCCTTCTATAGGTCGACAATGACATAACAGGACAATACAAACGTTGACGATATGACGCGACGACATACGAACTTTCCACTACGTACATACTGACATAAATTGTGACTGGAGGGTTCGTCGAGGGGCTATCACTCACAACATCGGCCAGAGTGATAGCTAAGGTTGTGTCGAAAGACACAAGGGTGGGCTGGCCAACCTTTGCCAATAACATCTGGCATGTTTCGGGTTCATGACGAACCCGGTATCAAAGAGAGATTTAGGGAAAGCGAGTTGCGGTTAGGGTAAGATAGTTTTAGTGTAGTTTTAAGTTAGCTCAGTTATATTTTAGGGCTTAGCTTTTAATGTTAGATTAGTTAGCTTAAGCTTAGGCTAGTTAGGTTAGTTCGCGTGCTCCTTCCCTTCTCTCTCTTGGGTATCGGCCCAGGTCCTTGGACATTTTCTTTTCCTTCATTTTTGCTTTTCTATCCTTTTTTGTCCGTCCGTGGTCTACGTAGAGTAGCTTCCTTCCTTTTTTTCTCTCTTTTTACAACTTTTTGGCATGGACAAAACGTTTGTTGAGCAGGTGGTATATGGTGAGGGGACAAGAACTACCCCCGTCCGACGAGCTGAGCCGAGCAACCACAAGCATGCCGCGTCCTCCTCACCTGTATCGAAGTTGCCCCTGTGGCTCGACCCTGGTTCCCAACATAACACACTGTTTATGAGATTAGTTACGAAATCGCAAGTAGATTCCATAAATAGTGTAATGCATATGGGGGGCATGCTGCCCCCCTGCTTGGGGTCACTGTTTGATTTGGAGTAGGTGCGAGGTACGGTTTTGAAACTGTTTAAGACTATTATTATTATTAGTTGTGGTTAGTCCATTTCTTAATCAAGCTTTTTGAACTGCAATTCTGTGACCCACTGTACTGGCCCAAAGGGAATGTGTTTTCTCAAGGTTATTACAACAACCATCCACTTGCCATCGTGTTATGCCAACTCTTATAAATTACCATCGGCTATTTTGTTGTTGTGATTAGCATATGTTGGTAGATACACATTTTCTCTGTGCGCAGTACTTTGGGAATTAATATTAAACTCTCTTTCACTTGGAAAGAAGACTTTGTCGTAAGAACACATTTTGGTAATTGGTATCATAAATTATAAATACATTTATATCAAGAATCGCTGACATTTTTTGCATTTTATTCACCTGTTGTGTTGTCCCTGTATCGAATCTAAAACATATTAGTGGTCCTTCTTCGTCGGATTTTATTGAACTGCGCTAATTAAATGATTTAATTTAATTAAATACAATAGCAGGGACAATTAGACATTTTACTTGAAATAGATTGGTTAAGTGTGATATGAACACGTGTCGATAGAGGGTGAGGTGTTAAATTATTAAAATAAAGAACAAAAAACTTGTCAATTGATTGGTCTTTGGTGAATACCTAGAATAATATATAGTTATGAGTTCTGCAAAGCGTGTTCGTGGAAACGCAAAAGGTCGCTTGACACGTGCTGCTTGTTTCGTTGATACAATTCGGCCTGAGACTTCTTTAGAGTTATTAGAAATCAAATTAACCAAACTAAATGAAACGTGGACAGAAGTTTCCGCGTTACATCAGGAGGTTTTACAAGGCGCGGTTGCTACTAACGAAGCAGACGAACTGGAAGTTGAATTTGCTGACTACGAAGATAGGGTTTTTAATGCGCATGCAAAAATAGTGAAATCTATACGTGAAAGGCAAACGACTGACCATGACATGGAAAAATCTACTGTCGAACAGCTCGCTCATCAGCAATCGACATTCTTCGAGAAATTAAACACGGCTTCGGGAAACTCATCGGGCGTTCATTTACCAAAGCTAACCATATCACATTACAAGCTAACCATATCACATTACAAGGATTGGCCATCGTTTCGGGATTCATTTACTGGTACGATCGATAACCAACGAAATCTCTCAACGACACAGAAGTTTCATTATTTGCGATCGTTTCTCCGCGACGATGCTGAAAATTTAATTAAGCATCTACCCATCTCAGAAGCTAATTATCTTGAGGCCTGGGACAGGTTAGAAAAACGGTATGATCGACATAACCTCATTGTTCAGTCCTATATCCAAATGTTTTTGGCGCTTCCAACCATATCCGTCTGTAATACACACACCTTACGCAAGGTCACTGACAGTGCAGATGAAGTCATCCGCGGACTTAATGCGCTTGGATCTAATGGTCGAGATCCGTGGTTAATCTTGTTGTTGCTAAATAAACTCGATAGTGATAGTAGACAATGTTGGGCGGAGCACGTTAGTTCGCGGGATGAATGCACTTTTGAAGAACTTTTGAAATTTTTACAATCAAGGTGCGACGCGTTTGAAGCATGTCAAACATTGTCTCGTCCCATACAATCGCGTAGTAAGCCTCCAGGTCAACTACGAGCGCATTTTGCTGAATCGCAGCAACCAACTCCACAGTGTCCTAAGTGCGGAAACAATCATATTTTGCCTCAGTGTGAACAATTCATCGCACTTGATATCGAATCGCGTCGTTGTTTTGTGAAATCCGAATCCTTGTGCTTTAACTGTCTCCGTGTTGGACATACATCCAATAAATGCCGCTCATCGTTTCGTTGTCGGGCATGTAAGTCACGCAACCACTCGCTAGTCCACCCGCTGGACTCTGAAAACATTTCATCGTCTCGCTCGTCAAACTCCTCGTCGCTGCATTCCGACCAACCTCAACCCAACCCTTCGGGATCTGCGCCCTTTACACCGATAGTCAATAACCATTCGATTGATGTTTGCGTGTCGAAGCAAACCATTTTACCAACCATTCTCGCTAAAGTTCTGGATAAGCAGGGCAATGCGATAAGTTGCAGAGTATTACTAGATTCGGGGTCGCAAGTCTCCTTTATTATTGAATCCTTTGCTCAGAGATTGGGACTTCCTCGACGAAATGCACGAATTCCTATTCTTGGGGTATCATCCACTGAAGCTGGTCATACAAGGGGTTGTATTTCGCTTAAGTTTTGTTCTCGCGTTAATTAAAGCCATCTATTCGTTGATACCTATATATTACCCAAATTAACGTCCAATCTTCCGTTCAGACCCTTTGATGCTGCTAATTGGCCTCATATCGAAAATCTGGAGTTAGCCGATCCAAACTTCAATGTTCCTGGTCCAGTGGACATATTGCTCGGAGCGGACAAGCTGTGGGGCATCCTGAAAGGAGATCAAATTCGGGGATCCGAAGGGGTGCCAGTTGCTCAACGAACGTCATTTGGCTGGGTGGTATCAGGGGAATTGCTGGAGTCTAAGCAATCCCATTGTGCCTTGATCTCATCGCTTCACTCTCTTCTGGATGTTGACGTTCTATTGCAACGCTTCTGGGAACTAGAAGAAGTCACTCCACCGCCTGATGACTCCTTCAGTGACAATGCTGCTGAACAACATTTTCGCAAAACTTTCGCGCGCGCATCCGATGGTAGATATGTGGTTCAGTTACCTTTTAACACTCCTACTCCTGTCTTCGGTAATTCATTCAAGGCCGCTGTTGGTCGGTTAAAATTACTGGAACGTCGTCTTCAAGGAAATACAAACCTTCGTAACTTGTATCTAACCTTCATGGACGAATATATTCGTCTAGGCCATATGGTTCGTATACCCGCTGATGAAGTAAATAACATCCCCGGCAAACATTTTTACTTGCCTCATCATGCCATTTTGAAGCCGGAAAGTTCTACCACAAAGCTTCGCGTTGTGTTCGATGGCTCAGCTAAGGATTCATTTGGGAATTCACTTAATAGCAAACTGATGGTTGGGCCTCCAATTCAACGGGATCTAGTTGGAGTATCGTTGCGGTTTCGTCAACACAGGTACGTTTTCACGGCTGACGTAGTGAAAATGTTTCGTCAAATATGGGTTGATGATCAGCATACAGACTTTCAGCGCATCGTTTGGCGCGAGAATCCTTCGGATGATATCGCACATTATAAGCTACGCACAGTCACCTATGGCACGGCATCGGCACCCTTTTTATCGGTTCGAGTTTTGAAACAGATTGCAATTGATTACCAAGCGCTGTACCCACTTGCATCGCGCGTCTTATTAAGTGATGTTTATGTAGACGACATTATGACGGGAGCCAGCTCACCGGAGGAGCTAATCAAATTGCAGTCAGAACTAGTATCACTACTGTCGCAGGGCAAAATGGAGCTACGAAAGTGGAACTCGAATTGTTGGCCACTACTCGCTCGACTACACAAGGAAGACTGTGAATTCTCTTGGTTTGACACGGAACGTTCAAAGTCAATGATTAAGGTGCTCGGGATGCACTGGAGCCCCAATTCCGATGATTATTCGTTTCGCATGTCGGATTCTCGACTTTGTGCTGTACCAACCAGACGGACATTACTCTCTGAGATTGCTCGAATATTTGACCCGTTAGGATTCTTAGCTCCAACTGTTATTTTATTTAAAATTTTATTTCAGGAGTTATGGTCATCAGCACTCAATCTCGACTGGGATGATCCACTACCATCACAATTAGCTCATCGGTGGACAAGCTATCAAAAGGATCTTCATTGTTTCGAGGAGCTACGAATTCCGCGAAACGTGTTCGGTTCGGTCGGGGAAGATGAACTTCACGGATTCTCAGATGCGTCGTCGTTGGCATACGCTGCTGTAGTCTACACTCGCTGCAAAATCGCTGAAAATCAATACAGAATCACTATAGTTGCAGCTAAGACAAAGGTAGCACCTCTTAAGCCCGTATCCATCCCCCGCCTTGAGCTTTGTGGGGCTCTGCTTTTGTGCCGGTTGATAACCCTCGTAAAATCATCCATGCCACACAACTTTAAGGTTTTTGCTTGGTGCGACTCTCAAATCGTGCTTCATTGGCTATCCTCTCCGCCTCGTCGCTGGACTACGTTCATCGCAAACCGTACAGCTGCCATCCTTGAAGTGATTCCACGATATACATGGAATTATATCGTTTCAGAATCCAACCCGGCAGATTGTGCGTCACGTGGAGTGCTGCCATCGAACCTTAAGGATCATCACCTCTGGTGGTCCGGGCCTTCCTGGCTATCACTGTCAAAAGACTTTTGGCCTTCATCAGCATTCTCAGTTTCGCAACCCAACGAAGCAGACATTGTCGCGGAAGAACGACAAGTGCCGAAGCAAGTGTTAACGTCATCCATCGAATCGAATGCAATAAGCATGTTAATTGTGAAAATATCATCCTGGACTCGATTAGTTAGGATTGTGGTGTATTGCATTCGTTTCTCAAAACACTGTCGGCCTAATAAATTTGTTAGAACCCCGCGCGGTATCTCGGTAGAAGATTTTTGGACGGGAAAGTTACTCATCTTGAAGCATGTTCAGCAAGAAGCATTCGGGACTGAAATTCGTTGTCTTGCCCAAAATCGACAGCTTCCGAATAAGTGCTCACTCATAAGATACTCCCCGTTCCTTGACAAGGATGGACTGTTACGAGTCGGTGGCCCTATCAAACATGCCAATATTTCCTTTAATCTGAAACAAACAATAATTTTGCCTAGTTACCATGTTTCTTCTCTTATAGCCACCGAGATACATAAGCAATATCTCCATACAGGGGTGTCAGAAACCTTTGCCATTGTCCGCCAGCAATACTGGATATTGGGAAGTCGCAGCCTCATCCGGAAAATCGTGCACAGATGCCGCGCTTGTTTCCTGCAGCGAAGGATGACAAGTACGCAACTTATGGGTAATCTACCGCAACAACGGGTCGTTCAAAGTCGACCCTTCACCAACACAGGATGTGACTACGCTGGCCCGATCACAATCAAACTCGCTCGTGGTCGCAATCCACGGTGATCTAAGGCCTATTTTGCATTGTTCGTATGCATGTGCACGAAGGCAATCCATCTGGAGTTGGTAAGTGACTTAACAACCGATGCATTTCTCGCAGCATTTCGACGCTTCGTTTCTCGCCGAGGAAGGTGTTCGAATGTGTACACCGATAATGGAACCAACTTCCAAGGTGCTCGCCGGTGTCTCAACGAGTTGCAGAGGCTGGTCATGTCACAGACCCACAATGAGGATATTGCTGCCAACTTAGCTCTGGATGGGATTAACTGGCACTTCATACCTCCTTCAGCACCTCACTTTCGAGGCCTTTGGGAGGCTGGAGTGAAATCTGTTAAGTTGCATTTGCGCCGGGTGGTTGGATCCACACTTCTTACGTTCGAAGAACTATACACAGTGCTAAGTCAGATTGGAGCAATCTTGAATTCTCGTCCCTTATGTGTTTTGTCAGATGAAGATTTAAACCCTTTAACACCTGCTCATTTCCTTATAGGCGAACCATACACTGCTGTTCCTGAGCCGAGCTATTCGGACACACCACCAAACCGTCTATCCCATTGGAATCACCTCCAAAGCATGGTCCAAGGGTTTTGGAAACGTTGGCATGCCGAATATATCACGACTCTCCAAGAACGTCCTAAATGGCAGACACCGAAAGCTGAGTTGAAGATTGGCGATGTCGTTATTATCAAGGAACCAAATCTACCGCCAACCAAGTGGCTTCTTGGCAAAATAGACGCGGTCCATCCAGGACCTAACAATCACATCCGAGTGGCTTCAGTTAAAACCATTCGTGGAACCTTCATCCGTCCCATAACCAAATTGGCAGTTTTACCATCGTCCTGAAACTCGTTCCAGGGGGGGCGGTATGTTTAAGACTATTATTATTATTAGTTGTAGTTAGTCCATTTCTTAATCAAGTTTTTTGAACTGCAATTCTGTGACCCACTGTACTGGCCCAGAGGGAATGTGTTTTCTCAAGGTTATTACAACAACCATCCACTTGCCATCGTGTTATGCCAACTCTTATAAATTACCATCGGCTATTTTGTTGTTGTGATTAGCATATGTTGTTGTGGGTGGCGACGGTGTAGAGGTTAGTGTGTTGGCTTGTGACCCGTGCGGTGCAGGTTCAATCCCCATGGGGAACAACAACATACGCCACCCATTCACATGCCTCTACACCAAAAAGAAGGATTTCTGCCTGGTAGTACAATGGATCGTTACCGAATCTGAGTGCTCTGGGATTTGGATTTCCTTTTTAAAAAAAAAAAAAAAAAAAAAAAAAAAAAAAAAAAAAAAAAAAAAAAAAAAAAAAGCATATGTTGGTAGATACACATTTTCTCTGTGCGCAGTACTTTGGGAATTAATATTAAACTCTCTTTCACTTGGAAAGAAGACTTTGTCGTAAGAACACATTTTGGTAATTGGTATCATAAATTATAAATACATTTATATCAAGAATCGCTGACATTTTTTGCATTTTATTCACCTGTTGTGTTGTCCCTGTATCGAATCTAAAACAGAAACTTTGGCTTTATGTCACCATGATAAGCTTAAGACTTTGCTTAAAGAGTGTGATAACTAACTGCACTTTACAGTTTTTTGTTTAATTCTAAATGTTGGATGTTAATTCCCTCTTCTTATATTTGAATGTGGACTAAGTTCCCATAAAAAAATGGACATAGTTCCCATTTAACATGGGAACTAAGTCCACTTCGCGAAAGTGGTTTTATTTACCACTAAGTGGGAACTAAGTCCCTCAGTGGACTTAGTTCCCGTGGACTTATTTCCCTGCACCTTCTTTTCCAGGCTCAGAGTCTGGCTAGAGCCAGTCATTCATAACTCTGCATCAGCTGAAGTTAAGTTGTCATTGCATCGGATGGCTTACCAATAGCTACCTCTTCTTTAACGTAAGATATCTTTGATTGTGCAACCCATAATGCTAACATCAAGGGGCGGGAGGTTCAATAATGCATCTAGGCCGGAGCCAGTCTTGCTGTATGCTCGCGACATACCTTCTGTTGGAGTTTGGCGAAAGCAGTAGTAACGTATTAACTTGAAAGCTTATTTTTTGATTGATTGATTGATTGAATTTTTATTTCTTATAAGATCATTGTACAATTCAGACATTTTTTTAAAAAGGAACAGCCCGTTAAACAAACATTATTTATGGAAATTAATTCATTAAGCATAAAATACAAGAAATAGTAGCGACATTCTGTATTTTTTGTATACAAAGTATTAAAAATAGTGTTGAATACCACTTCAATGGGCTTACTCAATTTAAAATATGTATTAGTTTTGGGTTGGGTGACCCTATTACAACAATTTAGATACATTACCAAAATAATATAATTAACAAAAATGTATTAAAACAGACTAACAATACTGAACAAATTAAATGATTTATTACAGGAGAAAAATAATGTACTTTAAATACTCAATTACTTCAAAAGAAAATACTAAAATTAAACCAGAACATCAGAAAGAATAGTTTCTAAGTTAATATAATTCAAATTTAAAAGCCAATCCTTTACAAGTTTTAAAAGCCTTCCAGGCATTGCTATTGTGCTGATAGATTGAGGAAGCTTGTTAAATAAACGACATGATGAGACTGAATAAAAATTACGATACGCAGTAGTGCGAAAATTTGGTACAGATACGGTATACGAAAAGTTTCCACGAAAATTATAATTTGAAATTAAACGATAATTTCGATTTCCAGACTTCATAAAGAAGGTCTTCAACACTTTGAAACAGTACAAATGACGTACTGGAAGGATTTTCAGGTCATAGAACAATGAAAAACTCGGATGTCTACTAGTCTTACGGCATATTTTCCGTATAATATATTTCTGCAGAATCAACAGAGGTTTAATTTTATTTAGGTAAACACCTCCCCAACAAGCAATTCCATATTGCAATTTGGAATGGAAAATACCGTAATAAATTGTTTTTAAGAGCATTGTTGAGCAGATATTTCGCAAATAGAAGAAATGTCTTAGTGTGCAACGAAAATATTTTCGCAGAGTTTCTGCATGATTCGAAAAACTCATTCTAGAGTCGATTGTAAGCCCCAAATATTTAAATTCATTCACTTGCTCGATCAGAAAACACTTATCGCTGCAACTTGTGCCTTGAAAGTCTCATCTGAACATGCCTGGACCAAAGAAGTTTGCTATTTAGGATGACTGCCGAATATGTTCCTTAATTGGAGATTTGGATTGGGATAACTTTAAGAGTCAGATCGACCAGCTTCCTCCTTCTTGCAAAGAGAACAACCTCAGTTTTGGGAGGATTGACTGAGAGTCCATTTCTAGTGCACCATTCGCCGTACACGTCTGGGGTCGCCTGCGCTTTGGCGCAGAAATCGTTAGGCATGATTCAACAGAAAGTACACCAAAAACTTACTCGTACGCCTGAGCGTAGACGTTAGAACTGTTGAGAGCCTTCAACAGAGAGTCGACCTGCATGCACCATAGCAGTGGAGAACGAACGTTGCCTTGCGGGCAGCATCTATTTACGCCCGCCATCACATAACGGCAACGATCCGAATCCGCAACCAACGTTATATTCACTAGTATTGCTTAATCCACAGCATCAATGATTCATCTAAGCCGTGTTGTCTGGCAGAGCTGCACATGCTGTCAAAAGTCGCATTGTCAAAAACACCCGCAATATCGATGAAAATGCCCATCGCGTATTACTTCTTATCAAGAGCGCTCTCTGTTCTACCAACTAGATTTTGTTGCGCAGTCTTGAAAGATTTTTCGCGTTGATAGGTATGTTGCATCTTAGGAAGCTCCACCAGGTTTTCCATTAAAGTAACATATTCAAACCAACGACCATACCACGTCGAGTTAATCGGTTCTCGTCAGATCACCGTAATTAAACGACGTTGGGCGCGGTTAGTACGTAGATGGGGGACCGTTTGAGAACAACCGCGTGTCCGTTGGCCAGTCCCATCTACAGAGTTGAGGTAGATAATACATACGTGGTATCACAATGGACCTAAATAGGTCTAAGTGTGTCAGCCACCTAAACCTAACCTAACCTAACATATTCATAAATAAAGTCAACCGCCTGTGGCACCTCATTTTGTAATGTTCAAACATTATGTTTCTGGATTTTTTATTTGGCAAAAGTTTCAAGTTGAGCGAAGATCAATAAAGTTCCTATTTCTTTAATATTTACAGTTTAAGTCTGCGCAGTACATATTGCGAGCGTTACAATAATTTTATAAAGCAAGGTATTATGTATCTTTAAAATTAAAAGTTAACATTTGCATAGCTGAAGAACACAAAAAATATATATATAAATATATTTTTTCTCTCAACAAACTCCAAGAAATCACCAGTAGCACCCACTCGTAACATAACTGTAATTCAATTTAATAAATTCCATAAACGAAATGTAATTATGAAAATATTCAAGTTCATATTTATTTAAATATGTACCTACTGCTGTTATTACAGATCCTATCCGGATAATTTCTAAATCCGACCGAATTTCACGAAACGGCAATGCACTACCAATGCGAAATCAGGTTGCTTACTTATGAATTCCGTTCGCATTCGTCCATCTGTATGGCCCTTTATCCGAGTTCATTGAACCAAAGTCTAGCATAACCTAATGCGTTTGCACGAAAACCCTTCTGAATGGAACACTCTCTACGCAAACCACAAATTTCTATGCTAAACGTGTGAAATGTGTCAACAAGCAATCCAAAGGATGACACTGAACCAAGGAATGAATTATTTAGGCTTTCACCTTTGAAAATAAATTAACTACTTACGAACTGATGGGCTGTGTAAAAATTCTAATGAAAGTTGAAGTGACATCTTAAAAAACTACCAAAAGAAGACACAAATTCATACCGAGAATCCTTATTGCCAAATAACAGTGCAAAGATGGGAAAAATCATGTTGATGAATATGATGATCAGCGGCGACCAGTATAGGTACCTATACCGTCCTAAGCTTAATTTTACATTCAAATCACGTAATTTGGCAAAACACCAGCCCCACAAGAACGTGAACAGTCAAACAAATGGCCACTGTTACTGGGATAACTATGGTTAAGGAACACATAGGTACAAAAAAAAACAGGACGAGATCAGCCGCACACAACACTTGTTCTGTTCTTGTTCTTTCCGCTACACTGGGCAGTATTTGGTTTTTTATTTTACCTCCTACCACTGGTTTCCAATTTCCATACTATTACTTGGAAAGGCGTTGTGAAGAGGATGAGTGAAGCAATAGAAAAAAAATGAAAATAAAACAATGGACAAAGGAATTTCCGCAAGGACATCATTGTTCAAAAACTCCCGATTACCACTTTGAATCGATATCCATTCCCATTGGACCGAGATGTGTAGTAATGAGTACTTTCACGTATTACGTCGTGATGGATCAATACACATACGCACAGTGCTCGAACTCGTGCCTTAACCTTTTATTAATGCGCCCTTCGCATCGCATAACAAGTGCCCTTTATTTCTTTTAGTCCCCCTCGTTGTATTCGTTCGCTTCCTCCGACTCCATCATCCTTGCCTACACCATCTCCCTCTGCCATGTGTGTGAACCGATTTGTAATACTATCGTCTACGAAAATTGAAACATCAAAAAAGCCCTTCGATTGTTTGCAATGGCAAACAAACTTTATAACAGTGCGAGCACACTGAGTGAAGTCGGATTCGTCGTAACTAAAGTAAGCCCTGACGGCAATGTTACCTTTATGCATTTGCACAAAAATTGCATTTATTTTCACAAACGAGTGGGTGGTGGATTTTTCAACAAGCGCCAGCGATTTAACGCGATTTAGCGTGTTATGTCATCTGTGGGGAAGGCAGTCGTATTGTAGCCATACTGTCCACTAGAATCCGCACTAAAGGACGATATCGATAAGAAAAAGTAGTCCTCACTCTTGCTCATCCTCATATTCAATGAAAGGTGCTGACATGTTAGCCGATAGAGGAGGTTAAACGAACTTACATACACCTGAAACTATTGTTTATGTAAGCTTCTTAATGCCACTCAGACTTAGTGCATGTCCTTACGGTGGTCACGATGCTGACGGTATATGGCATAATAGTTGCTTGGCATAATAGTCGTGGATTTTCCAATCGATTCTCTTGTAGTTCCGTTTAAGTTGTCCTACAGAACGAGTCCGCGAGGGTGACTTGATTTATTTTTGTTTTCCGTTTGTACCATTTGTAAGGGATTCCGTTCTTATGAATGGACAACTACATCGGCACGACGACTTTAGCACAGAGCTCCAAAAGCAATGTGCGTCTTTCCGTTGCACTGCGTGTACGAGTATATCTGTTTGGCTGTGTGTGATGGATGCTATTCACTTGGGTTTATGGATTTAATGTTGAAATGAGGTCAACGGTTGAGTAGTTTAAATCTTTATCCTGTATACATGGGTCAAAATTGCCCAAAGTCCCCCTGAATATTTTTATTTCAAATTTCTTGAGGTTTTTTTTTTAAAGAAACAACTACAACTAAAAATAAGAAACTTTTATCATATTTTTCAATTTACGAGGTTTAATGATAAGAATTTCGCAAATAACATACCTACGTTGTATTCGATATTCGTGGGTGAAAATTGCCCCATATGGTTTTCCAACTAATGTTGTTGATAATTTGCTTTATTATTTATAAATGAATGCAATGTTACTGTTTTGTTTAACATAAAATCTTACCTAGGTATATTTGTACTAACTTGTGTTAGCCTCACTTTGGGTGAGTCCCAAAATGCATGAGATGCGTTTTAGATGCAGATACTTTTGGTGAACAATGCATAGGTACGAATTTTATTGGTTATTTCTTATCTGGATTTTTTTAAATTGAATTCTTTATTTGTGCAAATCTGTATTTATTTAGTATTTGTTTTCCATAGAATCAATATGGCTGGGTTGAGTCGAGAAGAAATAGAGCAAATACTTGAAAGTTATGTGAGTAGTGGTAATCCAAATGATACTGCAAGTGAGGTGGAGGAGGAAAATATTTTATAAAGTGGTTCCCAATAGGAAGCTGACTCCTCAAATGGGGCAAGTTTATCCCTGATAAATGAGGATCAGAGCAGACGAAGTACTTACCATTCGAACACAATTTCTTTCGAAGGATCGATATTGTTAATGGTCTAGTGTGGCCAGTAAGAGAATTTTCGATCTGCCGTTTATACATACCCCTAAAAATGGAAATTGTAGGCCCCAACGAAATTAAGGCAATCCTGTAGTTTTAGACCTCACAAAATACATCAAAGGTAGAAGCATTACTTCCGATAATTTCTTTACTTTACAAGAATTAGAAATCGAATTTCTAAAAAGAAAACTTACGGTATTTGGAAAAGTTTGAACAAAAAAAAGAAAAATCCACAAATTTTGGATTTGAAAGGCAAACCGGACATTTTTTTCCACAAGACAACTCTCGTTCCCTATGTTCCTATGAAATACCATGTAGGCATTCTCATGAGCACCTTCCATCACGATAAAGAGGGAACTGATGATGCAAGAAATCAGAACTAATAAGATATTAAAACTCTACAAAATCAGGGGTAGATACATACTCTTGACCAACTTATTCGCGATTACATATGGAAGCGTAGAACGTTATTTTAAAACATTGTGGAAGCATCATCCTATAATGCTTTTGTGACATACCGACATATATATCTTTTTAATTTGGAATAAAGCAAACTATTTCAGACGAAAGACTTTTTGGAAGAATTAGGGAAGGCTTGGTTTAAGTAGAAATCACCCGTCGAAATACTCTTCCACACAACGCTCTGGGAAGATCATTGGTTCATATTCAGCTAAATACCCTCAAGACACAAACAGTGTCAAACTCTCTCAGTGTTCGAATCGCCACAAAGGGACAAATTGTTCCAAATGTTTGAAAAACAAAATTGTAAAAACAATTAAAAAAAAAAATTAAATGTGAAAATTGTGATTGCTTAATAAAAAAATGTTTTGGGAAAATTTGACCCAAATACCGGTGCCGTGAAAAAACGCCAAAAGAAATAAAGTCATATTTAAAAATATGGCCTAATTTGGCTCTGTAAACGTGAAATAAGGAAAAACTAATCCACTTACCTAAGTGCAATAAGGCCAAATGATATGCATTGCACTGTTTATGGGATCTATTTTTAACTCATCCCATAAACAGTACAATGCGTGTCGGTGGTTTGATTTGGAATAGTTGCAAGGGCAAATTGTAGAAAATAGCATGTGATACAATGATATAATGTCAAATTTTATTGTCAAATCAGCGAACGAAATTTGGTTTACCCCCTACCGCAGGATATACGAAATAACGCAGTACACCGCTGAATAGGCGAAAACTTAAGGCACTCGTATACCGTCGATTATTTCAAACATAGGGAAAATCTACAGTCCACTCGAACGAACTGTTGGATATTTTGTTATACAACATTTAAATCCTTTAAAAAAAAAAGTTTTTGGTAAAAAACGGGCGGTTGTAAAAAATATTTACACATATGTTCAGAATTTCAACTTCCTAGCTCAAACTTAGATTTTTGGAAAACCAAAAACTTTTTTTTTTTTGATTGTGGGCGTGTCAGTGGGCGGATCTTAAACGTTTTAACTCCCGCACCCGAGCATTTAAGGCCTCTACATATTTCAGCTTTCTGGCTAAAATTCGATTTTTTTGATAAATTTCTTTTTTTGAGATTGTGGGTGGATTTTAAAAATTCCTAAACTTGATTATTACGGACGGGCGGACATGGCTAGATTGACATTGCTATCGATGCTGTCACGAATATGTCTACGAGCAATATTAAGGTATGTTACAAACTTTGATTCAAAATTAATATACCCTTGGAATAGGGTAACAAAATGAAGAGATATGACAGTATTGTGTAGAGGTTTGATATGTTTTATGTAGTATATTTCATTATGTGTTAAGAGTTCAATTAACTCGTTTCTAATAGTTTATAATAATGAAATTCATATTAATGATAAAAATCAATAATACATGTTGATTGTTGCAAATGGTGATGGTAATATTAATATATACATACTAGCTGATCCGGCGTAATGAATTTAATAATTCCAAGCTTTCGGTTCATGTAATCCGGTCAATTAAAATTCTTTATTCAAAAGTTATATTAAAATTAAATACAACTCCAAAAACCGTAGCGATTTACTTGTCGGCCAATCTTCCGCTTTTTCACTGAAGTGCTTTATGGTAAACAACATTTTTCGTTCCATTATCGGGTGCGTACACGGACAAAGCGCGAGGTTTGCCGACACGTGAGCACGCCACATACAATTGACCATGTGAGAAACATGGAAATTCAAGATTTATGCCACACACATCCAGCGATTGTCTTTGAGACTTAAATACGAAAGGCAAATCGTTCTGAATAAGTGGAATCCGCGGAATAAGAACATCTTCGCCTTTAAATTTTCCAATCAAAATCGTTGCTTGAATAATATTTGATTTTAGATTCTTTACAATCAAACGCGTACCGTTGCAAAGTTTTGGTGCATTTAGGTTGCGCAACAAAATTATTACTGTGCCGACTTTTAATTTCAAATTGTGTGGAGGCAAGCCTGAAACATCCAAAAAAATTCAAAAATTCCGTGGGATAGTTGGTGGCTTCGTTTTCATACGAGTACATCACGGAGTCGACTGATTTATATGAATGTAACTCACCAGCTATTTGATTTTGAATGACGAAATTCAAATGATCGACATTCTTGTTTTTCGCAGCCAAAATCCCTCTTACACTCAGCCAATCATGGTCAACATAATTCTAAGCGATATTCGGGAAAACATTCATGATTAGTTCTTCCGGTGTCGTTGTAAAGTTGCAAAAATTTTGTGGAAACTCAATCAGGCCGGTGTTTAAGTCTGCTGGAATCTCGCCATTGCCCATCACCAACAATTGCCTGGAGAACTCTGCAGCGGACTGGTCATTTTGTAAAGCAAGTCGCATGTTCGTTTTAAAATGCAATTTCTTTACGTATTGCCATAAAGCAGACGCCTTCAAGCAAGCATTCAATTCATCTGCCGGAGTTGATCTCGCAATGACAGGTAGCGTTTGACGAAAATCGCCCGATAGCAAGATCATTGCGCCACCGAAATGTCGGTTATCGCCTATGTCAGCTTACTTGTGCGAATCAAACAACAAAGCGAAAGTAAAAAACTTCGATAGAATCACTTTTCATTCACTTTCACACCGATTGTTATCAATGTGGGAAAAGCAACTTTCCGATGTCCGATTCACAAAAAAAATGCAATAAAATTCAATAAGAGTTATTTGAATAAAACATTGAACACACGATATCTCAAGAATGAAAGTGCGCACAAACACCACAATAGGCTTGAAACGTTGGTCTGGTCTCCCTCTTTCATATGCGCGTTCAGATAACAAAATAGGTGACGACTGTACGATGGTTTTTTTATATGTGCGGTCTCTGTATCTGCATCGGAATTTACACGCATATGCACATATGCATGTGTACTCACTCAAATGCCCATAATTCACACACCGATGCAGATACAGATATCGCACATACCAAACATCCTTTGTACAGACGTCACCTTTCATGGAAAAAAAATTCGTTTGGCCAAACGCCGGCAACAAACTCAAATATAGATTGATTTTTATATATATAGATTAATGGATTATGTGTGCTTTTGTTCCCCATGGGGTTTGAACCCGCACCGCACGGTTCACAAGCAAATACACTAACCTCTATACCATCGCCAAGCTACTCAGACGTCGTACTCATACCCTATAAAATGTGACTCCTTTTATTAAACCCATTTTCTACCTCTGCGGAAAGGTATACAATTAAATTTCAAGATGATTTTTAACTTACCCATTCACTAATGCATTAGAGACAAATCAAATAGGAAGAACACCTTCTCAGAACGATAGGGGAAAAAGCATTAAAGTACTCTAGTAATTGTACGAATGCGAAAGTGGATTGATCCCATGAAGTATTCTACGCGCTCGAGAACAAGGGGATATTAAGCACAATTCGAAAGCGCTGACCAGTGAGACGTTGTAGTACGAGTATATACTTTTATTTTGAGCTGATTAAGCAATATTGAAAGATCGGAAGGAAACTGTTCCTTCAAATAATAACAAATCAGTTTTTCACCATATATTGCAGTTGGGCATGGTGGAATAAAATAGAACTGTCAACAAATTTACACTTTTTTAAATAGTTATTTAATATTATTAATATATAACTTTTCTTGCTGAAAATATGAATTGCAATTAAAACTCTTCTCCAGCTATACCTACATTTAAAAATATACAAATTGCTTAAGGCCGATTTGCTTTCACGGAAGACTTGCTTCGTATTTTCGTACTC